>CM036587.1:3673182-4946516 GCA_020745705.1 Hemiprocne comata | reverse complement strand
CCATAGTGCTAAGTTCTAATTAAGTGTTGTAGCATCCCAGCCAGTCTGGCAAGGCTGTCTAATTAGCTGTCACAAACTATGCCTGAAGAATTCTTTGAGCTCCCCCTTTTGCTTGCATTGCAAGGATTGCTCTCAAAGCCCACTAAAGTCCTCAAGTCTTCAAATCAAGGTAAACACAGGCTTTCCTCAGGAACTTTCTTTTAATCATAGAAGCAGCACAGATGTGGAACCTTCTTGGGTTACTGCTAAAGATGGGCATGTCCAGAGGGTGATTTGGTCTATGCATCTTTCTCTGTTGACCAGAAATGGAATTGAGATGACAGGCTTAGTAATCATAATTCAGAGATGGCTAAAATTCAGTGAGATAAATCCCACCTTATGTATATAGTCCAAACAAGAATATATTTTGGATCTTGATGTTCAGCAGGTACAACGCTACAGTTATCTAACGTGAAGCCCAAAAGAATTCTAGAGTAATTAAATATACATGGAACTGTACCTACTTTCAGGAAGGACATGATATGGGAGGGTCACCAGAACATGAAACAAGCCATAGCTACTGAAGTTAATAGCTCCCAAATCTGGACTTTGATCCCTCTATAGTTTTAGCAGGAGTAGTGACAAATTAATAGTCACAAAAAGAACATTTTGAGTCCTCCAAATTAGATTCTTTCTTCTGAAGTGGCATCTGGAGGTTTTGTAATGCACTGATTTCATTACAGCAGCAGAAGCCTCAGTCAGAGACCCAGGCCCTCACTCTGCTGTAAGATGTACTCATGTGAAATTGGAAACAGAACCATTCTGAGATTTTATGAGCTAAGGTGGTGAAGAAACAGAGTAAGAAGAAGAAACTGGAGGTAGGGTGCAGGATCCAAGCCACAGAGTGAGAAGACTGCAAATAGCATGGCAAAAAAACCCCCACCAGTCACAGATCATAGCTAATATCAAACACAGCTGTTCCAGGACAGAGTTGACATTAGTCTCCACCCAACCCACACAGCATGGAACAAACCTGTGTTCCCAGAGGAGGGATGATCCCCGTGAGCACACCAAGGGAAGGGTGGCTTTTACAGATGTGCTTCTCACACTCCTATAAAAGCCAGGCTCAACCCATCCATAACAAAAAAGCAGATTAGGGAATTCACAGCTGAACATTTCACCTGCTGTAACTTGCAAAGAGAGATTTGCTGTGTAACACTCCCCAAGTGAAATGGCAGTGAGTAAGACACAGCTTTACTGTCACACAGTGACAACATCCTGGGGTAGTTACTATTGAAGATTTTTTTTAAAAGAAATCATTACCAAGATTTTTTTTTTCTCAGCTATCTGATCTTAATTAGATCATAGAACCATGGAATGGTGTCAAGTACAATGAGATCATTCCATGCACTCCCCTTTCACTCTTCTCCTCTTGAAATATTATCTAAATTGTTATATAAACAGAAGACTCTTTTTGTAAATACACATGAACTATTTAAGACAAAATGTCTTTTCCTTTCCTGCGCACAAGAATTTATCTCTGGATCAATCAATAGAAGAAGGTTAGAAGACATTCTAATGAGAGTACAGTTTTAATTAAAATTTATTCTCCTCATTTTTGAAACATGAAGGAGATGCAACATATGTAAGGTTAACAGTTGTTTCTGGTCATCATCTGTGAAATTCAGTTAATCACTATAGTTAGTTGTTACATGGACACCCAGAATATGTTAGGAAGAAACATTTAACTTTTGAGAATTACTCAGGATTTAGTTGAGCCTAAGAATATAGCTCATTATCTCTGTTTAAATAGATTTACAATGCAGCAAGCATATATAAATTACTTCAAGTGCCTGTGTTCCCTTCGTAGTTAAAATAATTTATTCAAACTATTTACAGGATGCTTAGGACTGCAGAGAATGACACTTGATCCCGTGAACACAGCCAGCTTACAAATCCTCCTCTAAATCTTTCTACCTTCTCCCTTTTTACCACTTACTTTCTACTCATACATTTTTCCATTCTGAAATTGTGTTGTTCATGATCAGTCAAAATAACTGATCCCACAACTGAGACACTAAGTTACACATACACTTGTAGAAGGATTTTGTGAGCCACATAGCAGCACGAACACATCCTTAACTGCTGCAGCGTGTCCTGGGCTGCATCAACACAAGTGTGGCCAGCAGGCCAAGAGAGGTGATTCTCCCCCTTTGCTTGGCTCTCATGAGACCCCACTTGGAGTACTGTGTCCAGTTCTGGAGCCCCTAACATCAGAAGGACATGGAGCTCCTAGAGAAAGTCCAGAGAAGGACCATGAAGATGATCCAAGGGCTGGAGTAGCTCTGCTCTGGAGACAGGCTGAGAGAGTTGGGGTTGTTCAGCCTGGAGAAGAGAAGGCTCCAGGGAGACCTTAGAGCACCTTCCAGAACCTGAAGGGGCTACAGGAAAGCCAGTGGAGGACTCTGGACAAGGGCTTGTAGTGGGAGGACAAGGGGGAATGGATTAAAGCTGGAAGAGGGGAGATTTAGATTAGACATTAGGGAGAAATTCTTCCTTGTGAGGGTGGTGAGACACTGGCACAGGTTGCCCAGGGAAGCTGTGCATGCCCCGTCCCTGGAAGTGTTCAAGGGCAGGTTGGATGAGGGTTGGAGCAACCTGGTCTAGTTGGAGGTGTTCCTGCCCATGCAGGGGGGTTGGAACTAGATGATCTATAAGGTTCCTTCCAACCCAAACCATTCTATGATTCTGCAAAACATCTGGATCAACAGAGGTAAGCAGCTCATGCAGGTACAGGTCAGTGCTAGTTCCTCCAGAGACATTCAGTGTGCCTGTGGGAGAGTCCTACTTAGTTACAGGGGGAAAAAAAATGCTGAACAGCAAGAGCTTCACCACCTGCCCTTGCCAATATCCTGTGAAACAGCAGTGTAAAAAGACAACTTTCCCTGTGATAACTGTGAGGGAAATGGATTCACAAATGCTGCTTGAAGAGTGAGAAATGAATTCCCTTGAGATCTGCTGAAGAGCGAGTAGTTAGTGAGTGAAAGCCTGGAGGTGTCATGATGTAGTTCCTTGACTGATAGCACCAGACTGAAAACTGAGAGCCTTGTCTTTGGAGCTAGGTTAGAGGAGGTAGAAACATGCACTCAGCTTTCACAGCCCTGTGGAATTTTAAGGACCATGTTAAATAGCACATGATGACAGAAACTGCAGAAAAGCCTCAAAATATTTCTGGGGAATTAAAATAATTACCACAGAACAGGGAGTTTGTTTCAACAAAAGATCAGTTTTGAAATCCTTTGAAGTAAGACAATGAACCTAGAACTTCAGGTAAAAATAACAAGTTGATTTAGTCTGGTGTCTATTTGGGGGAAGTCTATGTGCTGCAGGCAGGGAGAATTTCTCCCTATGACTTCACTAAGCTATTACAAGATAAAAATATCTTTTAGTCAGCACACTGAATCCTCAGTGTTTTCTGAGACCAAAAAAGTTCATGTATTTAGCTGTGGACCATGTGTTGAATTTAAAACATTTACACCTAAGTTAAAATACAGCTAGAGATTACCAAACCCCCTATCTGAGAATCCTGCCTGTAGGTGCAATTACAGAGAAGTGATGGCAACACAACCAAGCTGAACTGGGCAGTGAGACTGCACTAGCACACCCAAGCATAGACATCTCTGCCTTTTAGTCCTACCTGGGCCACAGCATCAGAACCTGATATACTGTGACAGCTTTAATATTATTAACAGTATGTCAAACTACACGAGGTGCATCTGTAATAGTCAATGACTTCAATCACACCTCTGACTTCAGAGTTAACCTATCCCTTTGCTTGGATCTTCAGAGAAATAGCTGATCTCCTTTTATATTCCAAGTAGGACATGCCTCTAAAAATTAAGTCAACTTGGGTAGACTGCCTATAAGTTTCAATCTTCAAATTCCACTTGAATGCCCCAGTTTATCTTTCTGGAAGCACTTCCCTAGGACAACTGCCTGTGCTCTGCAGCATCCAGTCCCCAAGACCAGATTTCCAAACTTTAAGAATTTTGAAAAAAAAAAATCAGAATTAATCTTTTCTGTATTTATTTCATATCCTCCTGTGGTGAGTTGACCTTGGCTGTTGCCAGGTGCCCATCAGACCACTCATTCTGCCTCTCCTCATGAGGACAAAGGGAGAAAATACGAGGACTCGTGGGTCAAGAAAAAGACAGTTTAATTTAAAAAGAACTGAAACTGGCTCTGTCCAGCATGGGGGTAGCCCCTGGCCTCTTTTCCCAGATCCACTCCTGCAGCCCCTGTGCTATCAAAACCTTGCCATGTAAACTCAGTACACCTCCTCTCTTTCCTCTCTCACACTTTCTGACCTTCTAGAGCCTCCTAGTTGTTGCCTGGGGCAGCACATATTTTCCAGAGTCTGTCTAGAAGCCTACCAGAAGACGACCTGGTCCCTAGGGACCACAACAATGCAAGCAAAATGATTACTATCAATAATCATTAATAATCTGGTCCATCCAGGAAGAAGCAAACAAGAACATACTGCAAAAAACCAACAACACCATGACAACAAACCACAATACCATAACAATGAAAAAGAATCTCTTGCCCAGTCTTGCAAGAAAATGGAATTGATTCTTTTAAAACTGCTAAGCATCCTTTACAGTTGCATGCATTCAGGAGATGCATCTAAGCACTCAGCACATTGCTAATAATGGAGCTGAAACCTACTTGTTAAAAACCATGTTTGTGGATATATTAGCACTTCCAAAAGAACACAGAAATGTCTCAGGGGCTTTTCACTACCGGTGATCTGACTTTTGATTAACTCTTTTATGCAAAGTTTCTCTTGCAAAGCTTCCTGTAGTCAAAGGCAGGTTTATGTGGATCATTACTACATGGCACTAATCCTTCATCACAAAATTATATGTGTTGCATACAGCAAAATTGCATAATCTGTGTAATTAGCTCATCTCAGTCACTGCTGGCAATGGAAATAGCTGTGAAGGCTGAACAGGGGGGGAGTTAATAACATCCATTCATAAATAAGGATTGCAACTGTAAAGATGAGTGGCTCTAGCTGCCTGCCTTGTCCCAGAGTACAGAAAGCTGAGATGACCATTAACTAGAGGCATTGATTTATAGCAAATACCTGCTGTATGATGCAGCAGACCAGAAGCTGACTCGTGAACAGATTAGTGTCTGTGAGCTGGGGTGTGAGATGAAGAGTTTGGAGACAGTGTCCTCAGCTTCTGTATTAGACCATGTCAGACCCACTGATGCATCAGAGCCCCACAACGCACAGTAAAAAACTAATCACAGAATGCCAGGGTGGAAGGGGCCTCAAGGATCACCTAGTCCAACCTTTCTAGGTAGGAACAGAGTTTAGATGTGATGGCTCAGCACTTTGTCAAGCTGAGTCTTAAATGTATCCAGTGTTGGGGAAAGATTAACAAGGAGAGGAGTTGTCAGTATCTTGTATTTCTCATATTCTCCACCCAACAATTAATTTCCTTCACAGTTTTTTCAAAGTGAGCCATTCTCTTTCAAATACAGATTTAGATACATTAAAAAGAAGTCTGTGCAGGATGCCATGCTAGGGGGGCTGTATTCCCAGGGCAATTATTTTCTTTAATGCAAATTGCCCTCCCCCATTCCTAGTTTTCTCTTCTTTTCTTTTCCCCCTTGTCCTGACAATAGAATCATAGAGTCACAGAATGGTTTGGGTTAGAAGGGACTTTAAAGATCATCTCATTCCAATCCCCTGCATGGGCAGGGACACCTCCCACTAGAGAAGGTGTCCTTTTGAGTCTCTCCTTCTGCTGCTTACTCACTTAAGTATAATTCCTGATGTACACTTCCTTTAACCTAGAGTTAAGATACTGGTTTCACTACCACTTAATCTCTTGTTGGCTGCCCAGACCCTAGTGACAACCCATCCCACACCAGCACTGCTCCCAGCCAGGGGAGCTGCAGAGGCATTGATGAGGCTGGCAGCAAACAGGCAATGAGCTCCCCAGGAATCAATGCACCGTCACTTTGGTTTTAGCACGAAGAGGCAATGCAGAGCCTGATGTAAGGCTGTTTTCTTCTAACATACTGTCTTTCTCACATTGTCACCCGAGGGTTTGAATTCCTCTTCTTCCTTTGTGCTACAATGGTGCTTGATGTATTTGAAGTGTATTTCCAGGAAAAAAAAAAAAAATCTGAAAAAAACTAAACCCAGCTTATGGAAAATGAAGACGATCTCCACTGATGGAGCAGGGGAGTTCAATAATTTATCTTCACTGGATCAAGGAATAAGGCAAAATCCACTGGATGGGTTATTTGACAACAGAATATGTATTATACTAGCACATGTAGCCTAGGAAACAACTCTGCATTGCAGAGAAGAGCACTGAATAGCTAAATAAAGGTGATTTTTGATAACTAAGCCTCTCCTTTGGCACACAGAAAAACTGCAGGTGCTACAGAGCAGCAGATCTGCACCAATACAATGAGGAATGAGAATAAAGGGATACAGATCAGATGGAAAATAGGTGGTTAAACACGTAAATATACTGGTAACTGAGCAGTCACTTACAGAGTGATCCAAGCTCCTGGATATTTTTGCAACTCTGAAGATGTTAACTACAATAACTTCAGTTTTCCCAGACCACACCAAGGGATGCTTCCCATTAGTTCATGTTCTTGTGTCGAGAATGGAAGATTTTATACCTCAAAGCAAGTCCTGGAGGCAACAATACTAAGATACTGAAATCCAGCTGCCTGCTTAGCACTTTGTATGTCTGAAAGTCTTTGTATGAAAACATATAAATTACTCCGAGACACAGGTTCTGTCCTCAAAACTCTCCTGCTCAGCCCCAAAGAAATTAATGACACTGAGGAATAGAGGTGACATGTTACCAGGGAACTTCATGCACTCCAAACCAAAAAAGCAGGAGTGAAGAGAAGGCTTTAGAGCTCCTGTTTCATTGGAGTTACTGTACAAAGGGCAAGAGTGAAGGATGGGAGACAGAAGGTCTTGTCTGAGGGCAGTTGCAGGGTACAAAATAGGTCTCACTTACTGTCTGTTCTGACAGTTAAAAGCTGCATGTGGTGTTAAATCACCCTACTCCTATCCCTTGCAAACTGGCACAACCACAAGGGATGTCTCTTGATTGCAGCAGGGTACCAGAAAAACCCCACATGTCCCAGACAGATCAACACAAGCCATGGTTGGGCAAGTCTTTGCATTCTTGCTGAAAGCTGCTCTTTCAAGGCAACATAGTCAGCACCAAAGTGTTTCTGATGTGAGGTCATGGTCTTGTCAAACACCCACCCAGCAATTCAGGTGACAAGAAAGACAGAGGAGAGACAGGAAGAAAAGATCAGGAAGGAAACTAGTTTATGAACATCTCTTCCCGGAGGAGCATGTAAAGAGAGAAAGTACTTAGGCCAAATATGCTAAAAATCAAGCTGCACATCACCTTTTAATTTACAAGACAGATAGGTTGGCTCTGGCATTTTCTTCTGTTGAGTTTTAATTTGCTCAGAGACTCTGGTGGCACTGCTGCCAATAATTTTGTCTGTTACTCTCTGCTGCCTGCCTTGGATGCAGTACAGCACGTATCACACTCTCTATATCCAGTATTCAACCAACAATTCCCTTCTCTCACCTGCTGTTCTTTGGGATGGCAACTCAGATTTTTGCCTGTTGTCTCACAGCTGGCAGCCACCTTGCACAGCACCTCAGTTCTTCCCCAGAAATGCTTTCTGTATGTGTACAAGTGTTTGCCCCATCCCCCTGGCAAGATTCATGCCCTACATTCTTTGACAGCTCTAATGTCTGAGCCATTCCTTACCTGTGTCCTGTTCAGCCATCTTCCCCTCTAACCTCACAACACTTTGCCCTAAACTGCCTAGGAGCTGCCTGCTGCTTCTCACCTCTGCACAACTTGCCACACTACACTGCCAAACCTTACTTGAGCAAAATAGCATTTCTACATTTTAAATCCCTTATCCCATTCACTGAAGCCTTCTGCAGGAGCTCCACCCTCACACATTCCCACAGTGACTCGTAACTCATTTTCTTCTCCAGTCACAAGGTTTCTGTCTGTCTTCGCACGCCCACCTCAATCAGTAACTTCCCTTTCCATTCCCAGTCTGCTTGGTTGATGCTCTGCTCTTCTTTTAATCCCTTTTTCTTCATATTTCGACTCTTCCTGCAACCTTCTCTAATTTCTTCCCTTTTGCAGAAGAGAAACAAATTAGCATTAGAAGCCAGTCAGTCCCAGTGAGGTCAAAAACCTCTTAATTCCAAGAAGAGATCTACATATTCCCCAGATGGCCTCAGAAAGTGTCATCTTCCAGGTGTGGGGGGACTCCTGCATCTGCCATTTAGCTCACTGCTTGGATGCAAGCTCCAGGCTTGTCAGGGTGACATCTGTCAGAGCATTGGAACAGGCTGCCCAGAGAAGTTGTGGAGTCTCCTTCACTGGAGACATTCAAAACCCACCTGGACCAGTTCCTGTGTGATGTGCTCTAGGTGACCCTGCCTGGCAGGGGGGTTGGACTAGATGATCTTTCGAGGTCCCTTCCAACCCCTAGGATTCTGTGATTCTGTGATCTGAACCAAGTCACTGGTGTTCTTTTCTGAGAGTTGAACAGAGGGATTACCCCCCCTTAGCTCGAGGCAGAAGAGGATGTGGATACCAAAGTCAGAGTTCCAGTTTCCAGGAAGCAGTATGCAACACGCAGGGCCTGGACACTGGAAACTTTCAACACTTAAACTGCTTAACTTCATCTCCAGCTATTTTTACCTGGTCCTTCTACCTTAAGTATCTGCTTTTCTGAATGAGCCATCAATGAGTCATCAACATTTCAGGATTAAATCTAAGCAATTAGCCCTGCCTTTTTCAGCTGACTTTCATTTAAGGTAACACTGCAACCAGACAATGGTCAGGGCCTTGTGAGTCTCACTTGATTCCAGTAAAAGCAGGCAAGGGATGAACTAAAACAAGTAAAAAGGTGTCAAAAAATTACACATTACACATCAAGAGGCATATACAGTCCAAACAAAAACTGAGACTACTCTCACTCTGTTGCCCAACATGTAATACAAATTCTACTTATTCCGCTTTTAGCTCAAGTGTCCTGGAAACTAAAAAGCACCACCCCTAAGTGCCATAGGTGTCCATGAAGAACAAAAGATTGATGACAGAGAGCACAGAAGGATCCATTTGAAATCTGTAGGGATATCACAAAACCACAGAAATGCTGGTTAGAAGGAGCAGTAGGGTTCACCTAGTCCAACTTGCAGTATGTCATGTTGTCAGCCCATGTTTATTTGCAGCAAGCAAAGCCAGGACTCCCTCAGCTCAGCGCTCAAAATCACTAGTAAGGCTTCATTTCCAGAATGAATCAGTACAACCAGAGTAAGGTCAGGATTTGTACCTATAACTGACCTACCATGGTGAAGTCAATTTCTTTCCCTGAGATTTCAGAAGGTGGATTTTAGCTCAGGTTTGCCAGGAGCTGAGTGCACACACAGTCGATTTCCATATGGTCCCAGAGCATCAGTGGCTTCTTCATGTGTCTGCCCTGTGCACAGTGCTTTCTGTGCCTACTCAGGTTACTGGGAGGAATGGGAAATAGGACTGGGGTTTTGCTAGAGAGCCTAGAAGAGGTAATGCACTGCAGGCAGACAGGAGGCATGCAGTTACCTAACCAGTCAAAGAAGTGATGGAAAAACAACACCACAAATTCTCTCAGGGCCCTGTAATTGGAAGGAGTGTGGTCAGGTGTTCCACCTCTGCTTGTCCCTGTGCTGCTGTCATCACAGTAACTCACTGACAGATCTGCAGCTCACATCTAACAGAGAATCAGTAAAATAGGAATATCTAAGAATTACCTTACACCCCAACTATTATTTATCATCTTTCTAGTTACAGCAGAGCATTTTACATAATCCTATAACGTTACAAGCTGGAATACACTTCTATGACAGCTGTGCTCTTCTGACACACCTACCTCTCCAGTTCAGCTCACAGAACCTTCTATTTCCCCTCAGCATTCATTGAAGGAATAATACAAAGTGCTTGTGTGAGAATAAAACTGCTATTATTATTGTTGCCAGAATTTATTTTACAGGAGAAACGCACAGTGAATACAAGAGGGATGATGTATTTAAGAACAGATTAGGATGAACAAGACAAGGCCAGGCTGAGAATGGGTTTGTAGGTGGATAGGGATGACTTAACTACAGGATAAAACCCTGGTGGTTATCTTTTAGATCACCCCCAAGAAAGAATACTAGCAGCAGCAAAACTCAGTGTTGATACTGCTGCAGCCTCCCTCCCCTGGACTGGGCCAAGCAATGCTCCACCATAGCTGCATTTGGATCAATCCCTGTCCTTTTTGAGAATTAGACTTCAAAACAGAAGGCAGATCCAAAGACTACTTTGTTCTGTCACTTCTCAAACAAACCAAATCAAACCCCTTCTTATTTTAGAGCTGCAAAGAAGGCTTCCTTAGTAACAGGCAGCTTTGGAGCAATGGTGCCAGCTGACAGGTGGAAATGTTCATTTCTAGAGAGGCCTAACGAGAGGCAGACATTATTAAATGCTGGCTTGGTAACAGGGCAAGTGGTTGAGTTTATACATGAGGTTTATGTGAAGTGGGAAATTCAGAAGATCAGATTCAATGGCCAAAATGAATAAAATATGGACTTGTGGGAACCTGGTTTTCTTCAGTACAAAGTGTTGACAAGAAGGAATGAATAGAGTTCACTCTACAGAGGTCTTGTACTCTGCTGGCAGCATCACCTGGCTCCCACACAGTCCCATGCCACTGAGAGGACAGTTGCACAACTGTGCAAATCCTTACAACTTCTCACCCAGATGTCACCATCCACTTCCTGAGGCAAGGAGCTCTCAGAACAGGAACATGAGCCCTTGAAGAAAAAAGCTTCCCGAGGCAAGGGTTTTTCTCTCTCTCCCTCCAGAGATCCTGGGAAAGAATAAACTCCTACAAGGCAGGAACCTGCTAGGTCTTTCCCTATGGAAGCCTAAGTCTGGGAGGTCCCTCTGAAGTGCCCCTGCTTTTCATCAACCCGTCATCCCCTGCCTTTTTACTCTATTGACTTAGAAAGGGATAAGGTGTCCCCAGCTTATGGTATCTAAAAGTCCATTTCCAGCAACTAAACACCTGCTGTTCAAGCAGAGCTGAAAGCATTTGGTTGGTCAAGTCTATTAAGATCAGCACAGAAACAAGAATCCTTGAGAACACTCTCTGCCTCCAAACTCTGCATTAGCTGCTGTAGTTGAAAAGCAGCAATCAATGTGGCAAGCCTGGAGATTCTGCAAGAAGTAATGACTGCTCATCATGTACTTTGAAATACACAGATGCTGATGTTTCAGGTATTAATGGCATAATTCAGCAATAATTAAGTTAAATTAAAATTCTGAGCAGTGAGAAAAAGAATCACTAGGAGTTCGCATCTAAGTTTAGTTAAAAAGGTGATGATGCACTAGCAAAGTAACTTCCTGTTTTCTCCATTTGTCTCATTTCTCTAACACATTTTCCACTTTCTAAAACTCTCTTTGCTCCTTGGCTGACTTATGAAATTAAGGAACTGCTTTAATCCTTGTGTCACTGCAGGGTCAGTGCTTTCCAACAGGGGTTTGGGAGATTGCAGCCACATTGGGAATGGTTCTTTATTCTTCCGTTTTCCCAGGGAACACTCCTCTTGAGATCTGGGGAGTTTTTTTCTGGGGTTGTTGTTTTTTTTTTTTTAAACACTGAATTCCTGTTCTTATCAGCTGCTTCAGTGGATTGCTTCTCACTGCACAAGTCTCACATGGAGCAGCATCTGGCCTTCTGTTATTCCCAGCACTGCAGAGAAAGAAGTCAGCATAAAGCAATAGGAGTTTTATTGATTTTATGAATTTGTCCCAAGAGCTACCAATTACACACTCCAGGAATAGCATCTGAGAGGAATGAAACTGCACTGAAAAAGGAAAAAAATCTACTGAAAATCCCATTTCCCTCCAATTTCTATGGGAAACTGTATTTCTCATCACCTTCCCAATCTAGTAAGAGTGGTTACTCTGATACAGATCTCAAGTTGGAGTCCAAAACTGAGTAAGAGTTTCCCTTTCACAGGACAGCAGACTGTGAGCAAAGTCTTCAGAGTCAGAGAACTTTACTGGGACCAGGACACAGCTTGACGTACCATTCTTCCAAGCCACATAAGTTGCAAAGATTCACCACTACACAAACAGCAAAGCTATTTCCATGCCACTGAAGAACACAGAGGAAAACACAAAGAACCTAAGTCCAGTCAGTGGATTTACTGATCTGCAGAACACTCTTCCCATGAGCAATGGGCAAGTTCAGCAGTCACAGCTGAGGAAAGTATTGTGCCACTGTGAATACATCTATTTGTTATTCTTGGTAAGCAGGAGCACCTAGAGCATCTGTCAGGTACCTGAGGGTCCACGGGGAGAATCTAACAGTCCCTGCCAGGGGACAGCCCTCAGGCAGGAGAGATCAGGTTGGTGCAGTAAGAAGCAGTACTGCAAGGAACATGGGGTATCGCCCAAATGCAGGTTCTTGTTGACTGCTTAAGCTTCTTTGAAGGACATGCTTCACCCCTGAATGGTTGCGTTATGCTCTACATAGCTCCACGTCTTCTAACACACACCTTATTGGGAATAAAGCTTAGCACTTGCCTTCCTTTGGCCTTTCAGAGCAGCCCTGGTGAAACCACCACCAACCTATCTTCAGCCGGTGACCTGCTCTGAAGCAAGTGCTCCACAAGGCAAGGATGGGCAGGATTCCTTCCAAAACATCTTCCACCTCTTCTTCCATCGTGTCCTTGTCCCCAGTTCACTTCAGTGAGTCTCTTCTACCACCCAGCAGGATGCATTGTCAGTAATTAGAGCAGGACAAGCCCACTATTCACATCAGTTTTCTATCACCCCATCCATCATTTCCAGCCCCAAGTGACTCGGTGCAGAGGCCCGTGGACACTCACTTTACCTGCACTTTAAGTGACACCCTGTGGCTGAGAGGAGGAATTACGAGTGACCATTCCTTCAGTGACACTCTCCCTAAGGTTTTGTGAGAATGAACACAGAGGCTGAAACCCAGGGAGTCGTAGACAGGCTCTAGTGTTCAGCCACTGGAGAGAACAGCCGAGTTCCACCTTCCTCAGCAGGGTTCCAGACCACATCCTCCCACAGCTTTGCTGGACAGAAACGGGGTCACAAGGCACAATAAAACAAGAAATTCCACATCCACAACAGTCCCCACACTAGATGTAGCTCTCATTTTGACATTGTGATATGAGGATGGCCTGCTTTGTCTCCCTTTGTAATGCATTTGATTCTTTCCCTTTCCCATATGCTCCTGAAACTCCCTCTTCCACTCCTTCCCTGGCCCCAGAAGCACATGATTTTGCAAGTATCATTTAATTCCTAACTTGTGGGAAGGAACTGAACCTCAGTCCATCTGTTGGCCAGCTGCTAGTTGCTGTCACCTTAGACAACAGCTCCCTGTCAGTGAGGTGGATGGTGCAGTTTCCTTAGAGCATCACAGAAGCCTCCAAAACCAACTTGGGCAACCTTGTGTTTGCTGACCCTCCTGAAGGCCACTAGATTCAGAGCCATCTCAGAGCCCCATCACTGCTCTCTCACAGCAACAAGCCACTTTCCCAGCAATCCTGAGTGGTGACACCTCTGCTACAAGGTCAGGGTCACCACCCTGAAGGGCAAAGCAAGGGACTGGGCCTCCTGCTACTGCTGTCAGGTCTGACTGACTTCAGCAGAGGATCAGATGGACTTGGTGCAGCAATTTCTGGCTCAAAAGTCAAGCCAAAACTTAAGAGAATCCCAATCAGACAATATGATCATACGAAAGCCATTTCATAACTTACTAGTGAAGAACAGAAATACTAATTGGTGATTAAGTAGCTGGAGAAAAGATGCCTGAACTTTAATGAAGTAGCATTAACAATCTTATTTCACTACATGCAATTCACTTCTACTCTGTGCTGAATGAAGAGATCACATTTCACAGGATGATAGTAGAGCGAACAAGAAAGATGGGTTATTTTCGCTCCTCCTTTTAAATATTGTTTTCAACACTCTCCTTCCAAACTGCAAAAATCAGAGTGATCTTTTTTTACAAATTATGCTTTACAATGGAAAGACAAAAAAAACCAAAAACACCAAACAAAAACTTGAGGGGGAAAAAAAAAAAGTCCAGTCTCTCCCATCTGTGCATGCACTGAAATCCAGAGCCTCCCACTTCTGGATTTGTGGAAGAATTCAACCTAAGCTAGCAAGACAAAATGAACAAAGATGGTTGAAATCTTAACCTGGAAACAGCGCTCTTGGAGTCAAACTGCTCTAATCAACTGCAGATTTGCTCTCCTCAGAGAGAAGCTTTATGAGCTTAAAAATTATGTTTTATTCCCTCCCCCAGAATTCCAATTCCAGCCTTCTTTATCCTCTGTGTTGTTTGTTTGATTTTTCATCTGTCTCCTTCCTTTAGCTTTCCTGTACTCTTGACTCCCTAGCTGACAAATACTGTGTTCATCACCCCGGGATGGCTAAAACTTGGCTTCTGCAAGACTGTAAACTCTTTTGTTTCTTTCTTTTTTTCCCCCCCATAGCCTTTTTTTAGTGAGTCCATAATAAAAATTTTCTACAAAACACCTTTTCTTACCCCTGGTTTCCTTCTGTAATTAAATAGTCCAGGGGAATAAAAGCCTTCTGGACATCTAACAAGGTTACAGAAGAGGGATGAGGTGGGAGTAGTCTTAGGGCTTTTTAGTACTTCTCTGAGTCTGAAAACACACAAAAAGAGAAAGCTGTTTATTTGATCTTTGAAACTCTTCTTTCAGAAATGTGTTTTAAATATATAAAGAGCACTTCAATCCAAATGGCAGTGCACCAGAACTTCTTAGCATCTGCTGCCTCTCAGGCTGAGATGCTTCCTCTCACCTTGTCCTTTTCCCCAGCCCACACCTCAGCTGCATCTCCTCACTGCATCCAGCTGCACCTCCAATTACATTTACAAGGCTGTGTTGGTGAGCATTTTATTTCTCTCTTTCCAATAAAGATGAAAGGCCACCAGAGCATAAAGGGTCTCTGTCTTTTAGAAAGGGACTTAGCTTTCAATAATGCACCCTTTAGAAATCAAACCAGAATAACCTCTGAGGAAAAAGTAAGTTGTGTGAATGTGATGAACAGAAGTGCTCAAGTCACTAAAATACAAAAGATAAAACAGAAGTGAAAATGTTAATTGAGCATCTAGGCTAGCCACTCATAAAAGTGCACATTTCTGTAATTATCAGACAGGTCTTAGCCATATAGCAAGACTCTGTGACCCATGATGTTCAAGCAAGGCTCCTGTTTTATATGCAAGCTGAATCCACCAATTCAGAAGAATTTTCAACAATTCAGCACAAAAGAAAAGCAGCAGAGGTTAGATCTTGATAAAAGAATGACTGTTTAACCTATGAAAATTAGCTCTTCTTCTCTTTTAAGAACTAAATCACCTCTTTAATCCCTTTCAAAACAGGGGTGAATGCAAAACAGAACAGCTATTAATACACTTCTTCACCCTTCCTTCAGCACACAAAAGATGATTGCCTCTGTTCAAGATGAGACAATAAAGAGCTGCAGGAATTTTTCTTTCAGTGTGAAGCAAGTCCTTGTGTCAATGTTTCTTTCTTCCAAGTCCATCCATGTGAACAACAACTCAGTTGCTAAGTCATCAACCTTTGCCAACTCATTCTCAACAAGGCAGCTGCTTATAGGGCCACCAAGGTATCCTAGAATCACAGATTCATAGAATATCTCAAGTTGGAAGGAACCCATAAGGATCATCGAGACCAACTCTTTCTAAGTCTTGTCCTCAAGGCCTTTTCACCATCTTGGTAATCCTCCTCCCAACACACTCTAATATATTCATGTCCTTATATTGAGGCACCCAAAACTGCACACAGTCCTTGAGATGGGGCCACACCAGTGCAGTGTGGAGCGGGACAGTCACCTCCTTGACCAGCTAGCTATGCTGTGCTTGATGTACCCCAGGATGTGGTGTGTCCACCCTCAGAACAAGGAGCAGGCAAGGAGGGACTAAATCCCCATCAGTGCAAGGTTAGCAGTGCTTATGTGTCTGTTTTCAGCAGAACAGTCCCTGGAGAAGATAAGGATGCTTTTTGCAATCCCCAAAACACTCATCTGAAGTGGCTGTCTCAGTCAAAGAGCTTTCCTATGCTGAGAGAGAGAAAGGGGAGGATTTGCAGAAAGGGAAGTAGAGCTGTAGAGACCTTTCATTCCTGTTGATCACAAAAGCAGCCTAACTTCCTAATGTCAGTCTCCAGGTGTGGGTTCAGTTCAGCTCAACAGACACGCAGGGATGAACTCAGCTGCCTGAACACAGGCATCGAATCATTTGTCTTAGAGTATCTGTGACACCTACATGGTCTGGAAGATAAAACACAAACCTAGGCAAGGCCCTCTGAGACAGGAAACTAGATACAAGGCAAAATAACCCTGGATATATCAAATGGCTCTAGAACTTTGGCATGGGCTTCTGAACTGATCTGTACATTTAGGTTGAGCTGAGCAACCCTCTCATCCTCTGTATCAATTAGAGCTCCACTAACTTGTATTATAGCCTAGATATTTAAAATAGCTCTTGATACCTACTTGTAAATACCTAGATTTGTGTGTCCTCATCTGCAACCTAGAGGCCTTCCAATGCTTCTACCTCCTGCCTGCAACCAGCACAGACTGAGCTGATGGGCCCCTGATGGTCAGAACTCACCACAGAACACCCCTCTGCTGCACTGGCTGCCACAGACAAGCTGAGATCAGACAGCTAAGGCTACAAGAGTCAACACTTACTGTCCCTCAAGATCTAATCCTGGATCTCTCCATTGCACAGAGCAATTTGTAGGGAAAGGAAAGAGCTAAAGTAGACATATTTTACTCTGTAACAGGCTGTAAGTACTTGCCTGTACAAGCACTTCTTGCAATCAGCAAATAGAGTCTCATTACTGCCCATCTGCTGAATTAATCAAGCTTCAGGATATCCTAATAAGTGAATTGATCTGTTTCCTAAAACAAGAATAAAAGCTTCACATTGTCAAAGCACAAACACATCTAGAGGGCAGCAATGATATTGTCATCTCTTGCTAAATATAGATCCTGAGCAGAGACAAGTGCACAGCCACACACTGCACCCACATATGCATTTTTCCTTTTTTTTTTAATTTTCCTTTGAGAATAATGCAGAAGATTCACTGCAAAATTGCAAAGTTTAGACCCTTGGTCAAAGAACATTTTGCCTATGGTCATAAATCATAACACAGAGTAACCGGATCTTGATCTCCCAGCACAACTTTATTTCCCAAATAAAGAGGAAGAAAGAAAAAATAAAAATCACCAAAGTAACAAAGTGTCAGAGATGAAAAATACTCACAGACTAACAGACTTTGTTTTACTAAGCCAGCTGAAACTTATCTGAGTCACTCAGCCATTCCCAAGAGAGACACACACAAAATCACCACGAGAATTTTTTGCAGTTAGAATGGAAATATTTCATGCCCACAGTTTATTCTATAGTGGCAAACAAGGGGGGATTTTTTATGCACCACTTCTTACGTTTTTTGGCCTCACATACTCACTAAATTTTGCTGGCATATTGCAGGGTTTGATAGCACTCCCCATCCAAGAACTCAGGGATTCTGAGTTAGACAAAACGAACATCAAAGCATGATAGTTGTTGACAAGATGGGTACCAAGCCAGGGTAGGTCCATCCAAAGCCTTTGATGAGCTGGTCTGTGGAGTAACCCATAGCCACAGAAATAGCCCCATGAGCACCACTACTTGGGCAGCCTGGTTTGCCATGGATCAGCACCCTGTGCTTGACTGGTGTAAGTTTTTCATACAGTTTGGGCACTTCTCAGTCTGGATTTTCTAGTGTCTATCATGCAAAAGCTTTTCTTTACAGGGACAGCTATTGGGTTCATTCCCTCCAGCCAACGAGCTACTTTAATGAAACTGGTAGGAACTGGGAATCTTTGAGAGCTTCATTTCTAAAAACAAAATTAAAAAATTATCACTGAAATTGATTGAACACTTTTATACTCATCAGAATTAAGAATATACTCACAATGACACCAAAAGCAAGCTAAAGGTACACTGTACTTCCTAAAAGGTGTCAGCTCGCAAACACAGGACGCATGACAGTAAAATAAATAGCTGAGTTACAACCTAAGACTAGATAAGCCCTTAGCAGAAGAAAGGCATTGCACAGTGCTTTTTCTAAACTTGTCTTATTTTGCTCTCAAAACCAATTCAGTACAATATTACACACCATCATTCCTCCCTTTGCTTCACCAAAACAGAAGAGAACAGGACAACACCACCCTACGTGTCCATATCTTATGTTGATCCAAGCCATCTCCTGATCAAACCTTCACTTTGAAGTTGGATTATTTACCTCTGAAATTTGCAAGATCAAATTCCTGTTTTTTCTCAGTTGTCTGTGTTTATTTTAGCATTTACACGAGGTGCACAGTCTAACTTTTAAGCACATTGAGTCTCATTACAAATGGCCCAGACTCCAGTCAGCCCACAAATGAACTTGGTGGAATCAAGCAAGTCAAAGTAGTCAGACTGTGTCAGTATTTGGCCTTCCCAAACTCTGGACACGTTCTACATGTACTAATTGCCACGTCTTTCAAATCATAAAAGAGACTGCACCTCTGTGTTCAACTCTTAACCCACTGTCCTACTGCTTTTCCAAACCTTAATCACCATTGCCCAAGAAGCTACTGGTTTGACAAGTTGAGTTAAATCTCAGTCAAGTCCTCCCCTTCATTTTCTGCACCACAACTTGGTGGAGCTATACATGTGGAAGAGTGTAAAGTCAACTGAAAGTCACCTGAAGTGGTTTCAGTGTACTTGATTTCTCCATTGCAAGCCACATAAGCTACCAGATCTGGGCATGAGTACGTGCTACCAATCAGTCCTGCAGATACAAATTTTCTCAACGTGACTACTCACATTTTATTTTGAAAGGAGAAAAATGTCCATTTCCCCACACCATGACAAAAGAATATTTCAGCATTTCAGTGACATGATTTCATCATTACTTTTCCTTAATTTAATTAACGTGCAATTGTTTCAAGAGCAATGAATTTAAGAAAATTTATTAGCACTGTAATAATACAAGCATTAATTAGCCACCATTGAGAAGAAGAGCAGGGGAAGAACATTAAATCAGGTCATTGATGAACTACTGAAAGCATGAACGGAATTTATCAAAATAAAATGAGACATTCAAGTGTGAGTTGTTGGGTTTTTTATGCACAGGAAAAGCATTTCAATTCTCTCCAGTGTGTTTATGATATAAATAAGGAATCACCCGTAATGTGATTTTTTTTTTTTTTCCCTCTTTTCTTTTGGAGAAGCAGATATAAGGTAGTGGAAATACTGACATCCTTCACCAAAAAAAAAGGAAATGGGATAAAAAAACCCAAAACACCATACTTTTGGAGGTCCCTTTTCTATGGCTGTTCTGTTAGGGTCCATTCTGATACACTTCCTCTTGTCTGAGCTGCCTTAATTCTCAGGAATTTTCTTCTGATCTCAAATGAGACTGTAAAGGTAGAGGACTACCTGCAATCATCAAAGACAGCATAACCCAGCCCTTTGCATGTTCCCACCAATTTTACTGCAAATCAGACAGGTCACAGAATATAGGGTCTGAGGTCCTGACCTTGCAGTCTCTGAGGGAACCTCCTTACCCTGCTCAAAGTCAAGGAGGACAGAAACTGGTCCCTAAGAACAAATCTGGAAGAGGGCTTTGTTTTGCATAGCAAACACACACAACTTCGGTCTAGTTATCTGACCCTTCACACCTACAGCTGGGGAAAGAATACATTTGCTTTTTTACAAGTTCAACAATAAGGTCTAAGATGATGGGGTCATTCTTTTATGGGACTTACTGAGAATGCTAGCCCTACAAAATTAACACTACCTGAAAATTAGATTACTAACACCCGAGCAACAGTTCACAGTCAAAAGCACACTGAGTGGTCTGGAAAAATAATTGACAAACAAGTAGGTACATGCATTTTGGAGCTAATATGTCAACATCTCTGAAAGAAAGGTCTAAACAGTTTTGACAGATAAGGAAAAGGAAATGAGTACCTGGGTCCACCAGCCTGAATAATAAATTTTTAGTGAGTCATCGCGATTGTTTACGTCTAAGACTAAAGCATCAGTTCCAAGAGATTTCTAAGGAGCCCCCATACTCCTTGCTTTGAATTTTATTTGATTCATATTATTCTCTGCTGTTTCCCTTGCAGTAATGATGCTGCCACCCCAGCCCCAGAAGACAACTGCTGATGAAGTTACTAAACAGATTCCAGACTTCAGCCTTCTGTTTGTTAGATACAACTTCCAGCCCCGTTTGTCCCTCTGTTCACACAGATCTCAAAGGAGAGTCCTTTCAAAATACAGCTTTTAGGCATTAAGACTAAGCACTTCATAAGTCAAAGGATCTTTAACTAGTCAGATGGCTGAAGCACTTCTCCAAATACATACAGCTGAACACATGAACAAACACACAAAGCACTGTATACCCTCCTTATATGTATTTTTGCCCAGATCTACCTAAATACACTTAAATAAAGAGGAACCGGTGTCCAAAAGTCTGTGCTTTTGAGAAATCTGTATCATTCCAGGCAGGATTTTTAAATACACAGGCTGGAATGCAGAGGAAATGTTGATTCCCAGGCAAACATATTTTTTTTCTTTTTTTTTTAAGGGAAAATATATTTTGGGTCTCCCCAGGCATCATCCCCACAGCAGACCTGTGGGAGAAGGAAAGGAGTTTGTACTTACTTGTGGTGTTGTATTTGATCCCATTGAAGAACTCCGGGCAGGGTCTCTCTACTAGTTCCCCCGCAGAGGTTCTGGGCCAGCAGGTCCCGATCTGATCAGTGGTGGCATTGCAGTACGGACCTTTTGCATTGAAAAAGGAGACAGAAAGGGAAAAAAGAAGCAGTTGAGAAAGCACAAAAGCTACACACTTTGCATCACAAAGCAAACCGAATCTTAGCACTTATACAGCTTTCCCGAGTGTTTCCTACCATCAAAGCCCAGGAAAGGGATAGAGGAACTCTCTAAAAAAGTCTCTTGAAAACGATCCAGGAGGCTGCAGTTGACATCAAATTCTTCTAAGATTAACTGAGATATGGTCACATCCATTACTTCCCCCGGGACTGCTGGACTGGAGCAGGCTCCTTCCCCCTTTTCTGTTTGTTTGGGTTGTGTTGTTTGTTGTTTTTGGTTTTTTTTTTTCCCCTTTCCTTTCTTCCTTTCTGGAAACAAATGAACATCAAGCTGCGGACACCCTGCAATCTCGTGTGTGTGAGAGCCTCTCTTCCTCGCAGCGTGCTGACAACTTGGCTGAGAGTCTGCGTCTGGCTGTGCAGTTCAATCCTCCGAGCTCTTCTTTCCTTTAAAACAGCAGCTCAGGAACCAATGGGATCACACTGAGCGCAGAGTAAGGGGCTTGCGTCTCTCAGCCAGCTTCCCTGGTCTAGCAGCTCTCCAATGCTGCCTCACGTTGCCAGACTGTTGTATTTCTCTCCCTCCCTCCTCTCTCTCTCTCACACGCACAGAAACAGTTTTATTGTTGGCTTCAGGGACGAGCCCTTTCGCAAAAATACTCGCTGCAAATTAGAGCCAGGGAGAAAAGGAAAAGCCATCAGAAAAATGTAACTCCTCTGGCTTTTTTGTGAGGCGAAGCAATTCCTGCCTCTGTGGTGTGGAAGTGGGGATGAGCAGAGGTGCTTGGCCAGGGAGGGGCAAGAAGGGACCCAGTCCTGGTGCAGACCTTGAGAAAGAAGAGAAATTGTAAAAGCTGAGGTGAAGGAGATGGTCTGATAAAAGTGAGGCAATCAGAACAAAGGAATCTGGAGAAATTACCCACAAGAGAGGCAGAGTGGGGAGAGTGAGAGGCAGATTGGGAACCCAGGCTGAGTGAAGCAAGGTACAGAGGCAGGACCTCTTCCAGTCACTGTGGGACATGCTGGAGAAAGCTTAGACCTAACCAGCCTTCCTGACTTGCTGCATTGAGATATGAGGAAATCTGTATGAAAAAGTGGCCAAAACTTTTTGGATCATCTAGGATCACAGATTCAGGAGGATCTTAGGAAGCAAATAAACAACTCATTTGTAAAGGGAAAAAGCAAGGTAAGTACATATGTTGGTAGCAGAGATGAATGCAGAAACAGAAGACAAGGACAGTAAAGAAGCTTTGGCAGAAAAAAAAAAAAAAGGACCCAGAACTTAACTACTGTTTAGAGTCTATTTAGATAATTTTTAGTCTAGATTTAGTCTTTAGATTGGACATGGTGATTGCACTGCATTCAAAGGAGTGGTACACAACTTTGATTACATCTGTCTCCCACCCTGCAACAGTCTGGACTTTCCCTTTACTCATATTTAGGAATGAAGGGCTTTTTTTCTGTACTCTTCAAGAGGCAAAAGAGTTGTGTTATCCACAGAAAGAAAAAAGAGGAAAAAAAAAACTCAGTGGGTTAGAAAGGCAAATAAATTAACAACATGCACTGACGAGAAAACTAGGCAGAAAGCTATTTTGCCATCTGGGAATCTGGAGATTTTTTAACATTTTCAGATTGCACTGTGGGGAGAGGCAAGGAGTGCCACTGTGGTTTTGGGATGAGTATTTTTCTTTTAAATATGTAAAAACCCACAAAAATAACAAGTGTTCTAACTCTCTAGGCAGCATGGTATTCTGAGGCAAGTGAATGCATCTCTCTGTTTCTCTCTTTGGAGCCACAATCTCCTTCCCAAGTGAATGTTCCCAAAATTGCAAATCTTCTTGAGAAATCTGCATTTCAACAAACTGACCCTTGCCAAGACCACCTCTTTATCCCACACACCTCTAATTCCAAAAAGCAGGAGAGAAAATGTTTTTAGCATCATTCACACAACATGAGCACCACCAACAACATACTGGTTGTCGTCACACAGGGCTTTTGAGGAAAAAAACCCTTAATTCTGGAATTTTCAAGTGAGGACGATAAAGGGTGCTCTAAAACTCTAAGTAATTCACAGACATCTATCCCTCAAAGTACCTTCATCTCTACACTTTAAGTTACTTTCCTTCTTCCTGGAGTTCAGAAAATGTATTTTGCTCCTCAAGCAGAGTCTCCAAGTGATGGCTACAAGAGCTTCTCAGAAGACAGCATTTGTAGGTGCCCAATGGCATCGCTGAGCCCAGTGGCCATTTCAGCTGAGGCAGAACTGATCAGTGAGTAAGGAACTTGTCCAGGATGCTGGTAAGTTGGTTTTTTTGTTTTTTTGTTTTTTTCCCAGGCTTCTCTTGCCTCTCTGCAGGGCAAAAATCACTTAACCTGTGCAAAAGTCTTCATTTCTCACCTACTGTCTGCCTTGTCTATCTTCTCACACTTTGTACAGCGCCTACCACACTGAAATAAAAAACTTGGCTGGAGGCTTTGGGCACTAGAGTTTCCTGCATTTTTTGAGGAATGCATCACTTAATAAATTACAAAACGAAAGACAGTTTCAAAAAATTAACTACTTTTGAATTTGGTAAAAGTTTCACTTTCCTAAGTGCTGCCCTGCATTTTGCAGCATAAACACTTGAGGATTTTTCAAATGGTTCAAATATTAGAAGGTTGAACACTGAGCTGGATTTCATTTCAAAACTGTTCTTTATAGTGGCTAACACTGGAACCACCAGCCCTGAATTAAACTAAATAATTTTTCAGAATTAAGAGAACGTTTTCTTCATTTATGTGAGAAAAGCTAAAAAAACTTCAATCTAAACTGATTCTTCCCTCCATCTTTTCAGTTCAGGTCCCTTTAGAATCTCAGAAGCAGCACATGTTGCATAGATAATATTATTGCATTCCATATCTATAACAACAACAATTTCCCAAAAATAAATACAGAGGTGATGAACAAATTGTCTCGGAGTAAGTCTGGGTGAAGGAAATAATTTGTTGCTCCTCAGTCCACAAATTAGCACAATTGTTTCATAATTTCTTCCCAATTCTACTGTTGCCTCTTGATGAAAAGCTACTTTTGCAACTTTCCCGGGGTACAATGAACTGTTCAGTGAAAGATTCCCTCTGGCTGGATCTACTCAAATCCTGACCATGTCAATTTGACTCATTGGATGTGAAAACGTTGCTCTTTATAAAAGAAGAAAACCCAATTAAACGACAGATTGACAGCAATTTTGTAGCTGCTGGCACTGCTGATTCTCTGCTGGTGCAGCACCCCTCCCTGATGTATTTGGTACAAATACCTAGTAGATCTTGCCAGGCAGTAGCTACCTGAGATCTGCCTTAGGAGTTACTGAGCAACCACAGAAAGCTAGGAATTGCACTTGGCACGTGGAAAAATGTTTCCATCTTAAAAGTGGACTTGCTCCTACGTGGTGATATCCATTGGTTTGTTTGGGTGTGTATGCAAGACATCTGCAGAACTAAGTTATATGAGAAGATCTGAATAGACAAGGTTAGGGAAGTGAACAAGACAGACAAATAAACCTGCTAACACATACCCACTCAGTAAGGTGCTTATGCTGGAGAGAGACTGGAATGTGACCCACAGCTCTTCTAGTAAAGGAATGAGCTCTGCTCATAAATGGGATACAGTATTTCCTGGTAATGGAAATGTTTGTATGCCAGCCATTGCACCACTGTCACACAGCTCATTTCTCAATCTCCAGCCCAACCCACAGCTGGTTGAATTAGCTGGAGGATAGCTTTTAGTTTGCCCCACTAACAGTGACTAACAAGGATGACATCGTGCTCTTTAACCAGCAACCAGCTCTGTGCAGACTCAGGCAACCAACATGTGTGTTTGTGTGGGGTGGCAGGACCTCCAGAACCAGCTGGCTGCTCCTTGGTTGTGTCTGCTAGAGGGACCTCTTCTCCCCAGACACTCAAACTCCACCAAATCAAGAGAACGCTATGTACTTCAATACCCAATATGGGTATTAGAAATTAAAATAAAACCAAACAAAACAAGATAAAATACCAATTCTTTCCTCATTTCCCTTCCTCAGAGAAAGAAAAGCCCCCTGTACCTTGCCCAGCTTTCTTTTCCCAGGACAGTGACTATTTTATCACCTGGTTGCCTATCTTTTGATACAAACAGCTCATGCTTTCCAGACACAATAGCCACCCATCTCTTCTGGAATGTAACACAAAGCTTAGGAAAAAAATAAAAAAACACATCATTCATCAAACAACCTGGTTACACCAATATCGTTCTTACTTCAGTTCCATTGGATTTTAGGAATTTCCCTCACCAATCTGGAAGCATCAAATGGACTCACGTCTGAGTATTGTCTCTGTAGGTCTCTTCCTTTTAATCCAAGTAAATCTACATCCATACTCATCATCTAACATGAAAAACTGGTGTGTTAACACAGTCATAGGTGTGTGTTTGGAGCATCAGATGAGCAAGACAGCTACATACCCAAATAACTGATTCAAAAAGGCACTATGATCTGCAGGCCAAGTATGATGCCTTCTGGTTGAATCTCACTTCTGTCCAGCCCTTACGGAGCTAATGCAGGTTTGTGTGAAAAGCCATAAACACTTTGTGATGTTTATCATGTCCTCAGTGAGGAAAGACTCAAGTAAATCTCAAAGGAAGGATTCCCTACCCTGGTTTTGATGGAAAAATTGCAGAGAGAAAGATAAAGGAGAAATAAACCTCTCTCTTATTTGTAGGAATGAAGTATTTAAATCCCTAGAGGCCAATCAAGAGGCAGAATTAAGCTTGGGTCATCAACCAATTGCTGGGTCGTCAACCAATTGCTCATAGAGCCCAGCTGCTCTAGTTTGGAGTTTAGCATCTGCTTCCACATTTGTCTACCTCTACATTTTGTTACCTTTAAATATGAGGCAGGAAGGTTTCAAATGGCCCAATAAGTTTTTCTCATCTCTCCTTTTTGTCTGAAAAATGTCCCCCTGCAATCCTTAATTATTGCAATGACCTTTCAACACCTGGCTTTAAAGTTAGTGGGATTATTCAGCTAGGTAAGGAATGCAAGACACTTTAAGGGAAGGTACTCATCTACCAGGGTGGCTTCTGGACCCTACAGGTCCTCCTTCTCAACATGCCCTGCAGAACTGATCTGACTGCAGTGACAACATGACCATTACCTGATAAAATATTTCTCTTTCCTTCTCATTCCAGGTATGCCAGCAATGAATGTAAATGCAGCTTTCAGAGTGGGAACAGGACAGCCTTGTCCCACATGGAGCAAGACAAGTCAAGCAGCAAGAGACTGACAGCAGCTTAAAGATCTTGACAGACAGCACACCTCTAGAACTACCACAGGGATGTCATATATGGCTATCTTCTCTGCCACACCATGTTACAGCTCCTCACAGTGAATTACACTCTGCTACATGAGTAGACTGTTAAAGAAAACCACCTCTCAAATGGAGCACTACTCTTCTCATAAAAAATCTGGTCCTTACTGCATGTACTTGTTACTTCCACAGGGAGTGCAGAGCTGCAAATTGTTGTATGCAAAGAGGAATATCAGACACAGATATGCTGGCCTGCATCAGGAATAGTGTGGCCAGCAGGAGTAGGAATGGGTTTGTGCCCCTGTACTCAGCACTGGTGAGGCTGCACCTTGAGCACTTTGTTCATTTCTGGGCCCCTCACTCTAAGAAGAACGTTGAGGTGCTGGAGTGTGTCCAGAGGAGAGCTACCAAGCTGGGGAAGGGTCTGGAGAACAAGCCATATGAGGAGAGGCTGAAGGAACTGGGGATGTTTACTTTGGAGAAAGGAGGCCGAGGGGAGACCTCATTGCCCTCTACAACTACCTGAAAGGAGGTTATAGGGAGGTGGGTGTTGGCCTCTTCTCCCAAGTAAATAATGACAGGACCAGAGGAAATGGCCTGAAGTTGCAGCTGGGGAGTTTTAGATTGGATACTAGGAAGAATTTCTATACTCAGAGTGGTGAGGCACTGGAACAGCCTGCCCTGGGAGGTGGTGGAGTCACCATCCCTGGAGATATTCAAGGAACATGTAGATGTGGCACTTCAGGGCATGCTCTAGTGGCCCAGGTTGTGGGCTATTTTGTGGGTGTGTTTTGGTGGAGTGTGTGTGGTTGGTTGTGTGTGTCTGGGTTTTTTTTTTTTTGTGTTGGTGGTTGGACTGTGATGTCAGAGGTCCTTTCCAACCATGACAATTCTGTGTTTCTGTGATTCTCTGAAACACAGATCTTTGTTTCAGCTGATGGACTTATTTGTTAGAAACAGGAGACATCCTTTATCACTAAAAATGAAGTACAACTCCAGTGAGCAAAGATAAAATTCAAAAATGCAAGTCTGTGGTGATGAATCTTTGCAGCTTCATTGATATTAGAAAATATTTACTGCGGCTGTAAAAAGATTCAACAGCATAAATAATAAGCAATACATGAATATGCTTCTTTTTGCACATTAATACACTTTTCATTCTCTACAGCTATAAAACCTGTACCAGTGAATCATGTTACATGAGACAAATGATGAGATATTGCAGGGAGATGATAAGAACACACCAAAGAACCAACCTTGACATACTCATAAACTGCCAATGTTATTTTTTTTTTTTTTTAAAGTGAAGTGTTTGGGATGAATGTGCAGAACACCATCTACCATATAAGAGCACAGAGACAATTATTCCAGAATAATTTTATACAAGGCCAAATTCAGGGTCAGTTCTTCACAGACATACGAGAACACAAAGGACCCATTTTATATATTTATTTATGTTTGGCAATGGCCCAGTCCTTTGTTTACAGCATGAGCAAACAAACTGAAAATAACATGGGGGTTTGGTCACATCTGAACCAATGATGACAATGACAGTGTGTGTCATTAGTCCCACTTTCTTTCTGTTGAGTACAATAGAACCATTGTTAATAAGATGTATAGAATCAAGGGTCTTGCCCTGCTCTCCTCCTTACAATACATTAGGCAACAAGATTTCTAGTGTCTTAATTCAGGCCATGCCAGTCAAGCTTTTGCTCTCTCTTGCCTCAAACTCTGATTTGTTGAGGTGACTTTCAGTGCCTGCAGGAAGATCTGAGTAGTCATATCATATGGTCTTAAGCTGGGAGGAAGCACAGAAAGAAAAGTTAGAGGGTAGTAAAAAGTTCAGAATTCAATCCCTAACTTCCTCTGAAAACACACAATGGAAATAAATAGGAAGTTTTGTAATGCAATTGTATTGTAATCACCTGAGATAGGATGAGAATGATTTTGCCCTGAGCTCTACCCAACACCTTGAGTAGATCTCTGCTGTCTGTAAGACGAACATATTAAAACTTGGACTGATGAAATGTCTGCATTTCGTCAAGTGAATCCCATTCCAGATGCCTGGAACATATCCCAAATTGTTTGCTGAGCTCTTCCCCACTGGCCCACAGCACCTTGTTTCCCTACAGCGTTTGGCAATTGTAATCCCATGAGTGTGGACCTATCATTTCATGGCAGATCAAACAAAAATATTTTAAATTAAACACATCAGGGATAAATATGAGAATAAAAAAAGTCCTGTTATGATAGGACTATTACAATGTTAGCAACATATCATAATGTTTAGAGATTCCATGTCTGAAATTGTATGTAATTATTTACAAGAGGAAACCAACACAATACAAACACTGTATAATAGATTTGTATCCCTCTGCTAGCCAGTTGACTATTATGAAGCTGCCAGGACAGTCAGCAACCACCAAAGTGCCTGGAAATTAAGTGGGAGAAATTATGAGTAGTCACACCAACTTCAAGAGGTGAGGCAATAGTTCTCAAGAGCATCATTCTGTAACAGTGAGGTAGGGACCAGTCACACTAGACAGACGCTGGAATGGTTAGACATGAAAATAGATTATGATAATATTAAGGCTATGACAACTGAGGAAAAGAACCTAATGACCCCCTAATTTATGATTTGCAAAGCGCTTTCAAACTGCAACCATAAGAGATTGCAGACCCAAAAGAACAGAATGGATGAAAGGACATTATCTCTGTAGCATCAGTCTGTGCCTGTGTCTGGAATCAGTGACCCTTGGTATCTAAATAATTTTGGGTACTTCCTGGGATAACAAATCCATCTACCTCCTTTCAGATCTCTTCCCTAGCTTGAATGACTATCCTTTGACGTTTTTATTACCAGGGCAAATATTTCTGATTCTGTACTGCAGGGTGACTCAGACCTTGCACAGGTATTGGCTGGACATTTGAAAGGTCCATGGTAGCAGAGGGATTCATCTCACCTCATTTCAGCCAACTAAAATTCGGGTGTCTAGACTTGGCCAGGTATCTAGGCTGTCTAACAGTCTCCAGGGAAATCGCCACTTTCAGAGAATCATGTTGAGGAAGAAATTCTTCACCATGAGGGTAGGAAGGCACTGGAATAGGTTGCCCAGGGAGGTTGTGGATGCCCCCTCCCTGGAGGTGTTCAAGGCCAGGTTGGATGAGGCTTTGTGCAGCCTGGTCTAGTGGGAGGTGTCCCTGCTCATGGCAGGGAGGTTGGAACCTGATGATTTTTAAGGTCCCTTCCAACCTTCACCTTTCTATGATTCTATGATTGATTCTATGATTCTGTCTTTCATTTAATTTAGAGACAAATACCTTCTTCAAATCTGTAGCTCTTAAAAATCCTACATAGCACAATGTAATTCAGCCCCAGAGATGGTTTGATACATCTGTATTTTATACAAAGCTCTCTCCTGCCAACACATCACATATCTGAGATGGATATTGGAGCTGTAGATATCTGCTAGGCATAAACTGAAGAGGACAAATCACGCAGTGCAGCACAGTGTATTTCAAATCAGAAACAAAGTGTCTACATTAAGCTATCTTTGCATGATAAATCATATTAACTGCTGCTCATTGAGTTGGTCTGATGGGGAGGAATTCCACTGCAGGCAGAGAAACGCCTCCATTTCACTGAGCCTTGTGTGCTGTGCATGGTGTTGGGGAACTCTGCTGGCCACAGACACACTGGTGCTCCCAGAGCAGTTTCCCACGAAGAGTAGGCATTGAGATCATACTCACCTGTTGCACACCATGTAACAGAAAAATGCTTTAAGACCATTCAGGTTATACAGCTTAAAAAATGATGTGATAAAAAAGCCCTGCTCACATTATAGTGACACACTGTAAAATATGCATTTGGCTTGTCAGTTGTTTGTTGGGCTTTGTTCTAAGCATGTCCATCGTGGGAGGATCTGGTCTTTGGTACAGGCTGTTTCCTTGTTCAAAGCCAGTGTCATTGATGGGCTCTTTGGTGCTTGAAAACTTTCATTTCACACTTAACTTTCACTGACTTCAGGAATTGAGAAAGGGTTTGAGTGACTTGGTAGAGGTAATTTGTTGAACTAAGACTTAAATTGTCCTTTAATTCAACAAGGGGAAGTGTAGAGTTTTGCATTTGGGGAAGAACAACACGATGTCCCAGTATAGGTTGGGGGCTGACCTGCTGGAGAGTAGTGTAGGTGAAAGAGACCTGGGGGTCCTGGTAGACAGGAGGATGACCATGAGCCAGCAATGTGCCCTTGTGGCCAAGAAGGCCAATGGCATCCTGGGGTGCATTAGAAAGGGTGTGGTTAGTAGGTCAAGAGAGGTTCTCCTCCCCCTCTATTCTGCATTGGTGAGGCCGCATCTGGAGTATTGTGTCCAGTTCTGGGCCCCTCAGTTCAAGAAGGACAGGGAACTGCTTGAAAGAGTCCAGCGCAGAGCCACAAAGATGATTAAGGGAGTGGAACATCTCCCTTATGAGGAAAGGCTGAGGGAGCTGGGTCTCTTTAGCTTGGAAAAAAGGAGGCTGAGGGGTGACCTCATCAATGTTTACAAATATGTAAGGGGTGAGTGTCAGGGAGATGCAGTTAGGCTCTTCTCAGTGATGACCAGTGACAGGACAAGGAGTAATGGGTGCAAATTGGAGCATAGGAGGTTCAAGGTGAATATCAGAAAAAACTTTTTTACTGTGAGAGTGACAGAGCCCTGGAACAGGCTGCCCAGGGAGGTTGTGGAGTCTCCTTCACTGGAGACATTCAAAACCCACCTGGACAAGTTCCTGTGTGATGTGCTCTAGGTGACCCTGCTCTGGCAGGGGGGGTTGGACTAGATGATCTTTCGAGGTCCCTTCCAACCCCTAGGATTCTATGATTCTATGATTCTATGATTCTTTGGTTGAAATGCACATATGTTGGTTCAAATATTATGTTTTCCCTTGGATTTTGTTGGTCTTGTATAAAGCTTAGAGAAGCTTGTTACTCTGAAACATGCATTTTGAGTACTGACTGCACCCATTTTATGGGTGAGAACTTTCACAGGAAGAACAAACCTCAGAAAACAGTCTAAAGCCTCAAAAATAAATGTTTTTCTCTTTTTATCGAGTGGTTAGATAGGGAGGGCTCAATCCATAGCTGGTTACATCAGCATTGGTTACAGTGAATTTTTACAACAGCCAAGGCTCAGTCCTCAAGAATTCACTGCAAAACAGTTGAAGCCTGAAATAAGCACCAACATCCAAACAGATGTAAAATACATACAACTGCCATCAAGTAAAAGAGAATAGCTGATATTGTGATAGATATTTTAATAACAGGTGCAGAAAAAAAAATTAATCCTGGGAAGTGAGGCACTTCCAATCTACTTGACAGCACAGCTGGGTTTCTTTTCCCACGATGTGTTAATATGTTTTATATTTGGTAAACTGCACATCTCACCCCAATGAATATTAAAGAAAGAGTTTTGGGAAAACACGTAACGTTCTGATTAAACATTTTGTCATTCACAGGCTCTCACACTCAATGGCAAAGAGAAGATGTCTTATTGCTAAGCAAGTGCTGCTTCTCTTAAGGACTCATAGAATCTCCTCATTAACCTTTCAAAATCTTCTACCTCCAATTAGAGCAGCCATTCATGATGTTGCTAACTGGCAGTTATGGTAAGTAGGTGCCAAATGCTGTAGACGGATGCCTGGGAAAGAGAGTCTTTTTCAGCACTTCTTCCCTCCTCCAGATAATAGAATCATAGAATGGTTTGGGTTGGAAGGGACCTTAAAGATCATCTAGTTCCAACCCCCCTGCCAGGGGCAGGGACACCTCCCACTAGACCAGGTTGCTCACAGCCCCATCCAACCTGGCCCTGAGCACTTCCAGGGATGGGGCTTCCACAACTTCCCTGGGCAACCTGTGCCAGTGTCTCACCACCCTCACACTAAAGAGCTTCTTCCTAATGTCTGATCTAAATCCACCCTCTTTCAGTTTGAAACTGTTCCCCCTCATCCTATCACTCCATTTCCTTGTCTAAAATCCCTCCCCAGCTTTTCTGTAGCCCCCTTCAGGTACTAGAAGGCCACTATGAGATTTCCCTGGAGCCTTCTCTTCTCCAGGCTGAACAACCCCAACTCTCTCAGCCTGTCTCCATAGCAGAGCTGCTCCAGCCCTCTGATCGTCTTCATGGCCTCCTCTGGACTCACTCCAACAGCTCCATGTTCTTCCTGTGTTGGGGGCTCCAGAGCTGGATACAGTACTCCAGGTGGGGTCTCACAAGAGCACCATAGAGGGGCAGAATCCCCTCCATTGACCTGCTGGCCACACTTCTTATATAATCACACTTCAAGTAATCAGAATCATCACTTACAGAAATATTGCACGCAACAAGCACCTGGTCATCACAACTTTGCCTTTGGCTGCTATTTAATTAAGAAATAATTAAATTTTTTGTGTGTGTGAAGAGATTTGTCTGCAGTTATTGAAGTCTGAATACTAAGAATTACTTCAGTGAGGACCAAGTTATCTTCATTTTCATTTCCTGCAAAGTTATTCAGCACAAAACCTATTAGTTTATCCCTGAAGTATTTTCTCCTTCATGGAAATACCCCTCCCAAATAGAAATGATAAACAAACAAGTATATACTATTTTTTTTCAGGGATACACAGGGAGTTTGCCAAGTGCTGCAGAATTCTTCTGGATCGAAGGACCAATGTAAGCAGGATACAAGTCATTCCTAACAGCTCTGGAAGTTACTACCTTTGAAATACGTGGCACATATTTCTCCCCCTGGTTTCTACACTTGCTTGGCTCACTGCCGGAGCAACGTTGATTGCTTTTGCTTGGCCACTGGAGAGCTCTCCTAAGTCTTCATTATTGCAAAAGAAACTTTTGATAGAGTTTGAACACATGACAAAAGAATACCTGTTGATAATTATCTGTATACAAAACCAACCGCAGCCAGAACAGGAGGTCTGCACGTGGACAAAGTGCATTTTACTGTCCCTTCTTTAACAGCAAAAATGTCACTGCAATAAGAGATTCATTTCACAGAAGAGATTTCCTTTTACACACAATCATCAACTGCACAGGAGACTAAGGGTTTGAGATGGCCAGCAAAGTCTGTCCTCATCACCCATTCTTCCCCACACCACATCGTTTCACTCTGAAATCACTGCACAACTCAATTCATTTTTCAAGTAAGTGTGCTTTCAGACCCTTGACATCTGATTTCCAACTTATTTCTCCGCCTTGAGACCAATTTCCCTGGCTGGTTCAATTTGCTCCTGAGGGAAACAATGATGAGTCAATCATCCTGTCCCTTTTCACCTTAATGCTGCTCCTGTAGAAAAAGGAGATAATGTAAGGCTCTCCATTCCCCCGTGGGGCCAGCCATGTCCACACTGCTGGGAACACTTACAGAATATTGCCAGTGGAGAATTTCTGACAAAACATTTCTTTTTTCCTTTTTTTGTTGATGGAAAGGACTGAGTTAAAGCTAAATTGTCCTGTAGAAACAGAACTGTCTGTTAAGTCTTTCCTCAGGGCAGTATTTCCAGTTCCAAAATAAGACCCAAGCAGCTTAGACCATTCTAGAAAAATAACTTGGGATGGGCTTTCATTTGCAATGAGGGAAAGCCAGCTGTAGGGCCACGTTTCACTCAGTTTTGCTCCATACCTTTGTAGTACCCCACTCAACCAAACTCTTACAGCTATCCTGAACCAAAATTTCTTTTGTCTTTTCCCTGATCCCACTAAAATGAACTTTATTTACATGCAGAGAGCACAGCAGCTTTCACAGGCCTCGCAGGAAGATGTCACAGAATCACAGAATGGTTGGGGTTGGAGGGGACCTCAAAAGATCATCTAGTCCAACCCCCCTGCCAGAGCAGGGTCCCCTAGAGTAGGTCACACAGGAACGTGTCCAGGTGGGCTTTGAATGTCTCCAAAGAAGGACACTCCACAACCTCATGTCCACCTTCATGAGGACACCAGCTTGAATAAACAGTCCTGACTGTAACCACTTTACCCCAGATCCTTTGAGATACTTGAACACAAGATAGAAAAACTACCTATCCTAATGAATAAATGGATTTTCTTGGCCTCTGTAACTCTGCTTCTCTCTTTGAATATAAGATGAGCTAGTTGGGCTGCAACACCTTAGGGGTCATTTAAATTACACGTTAATAATTTGCTCTGAATTCTATGGGATTTTTAGTATGCCAGGTGACAGAAGATGTAGACAGAAGAACAGAGGTGAAAAATACAAAGCAGTTTACATCAGTTTCCTAGACTTTTTGGAAATCTGTACTTTCCTGAATGAAATAAATAGTTGAGAACCTTAAATTTTACATTTTTAGCTTATCCCAAAGGCTTTTATGATACAGAATCATAGAATCACAGAATGCCAGGCTGGAAGGGACCTCAAGGAGCATCTGGTCCAACCTTTCTAGGTGCTACTATAGTTGATATGAGATGGCTCAGCACCCTGTCAAGCTGAGACTTAAAACTGTCCAATGTGGGGAATCTACCACTTCCCTTGGGAGACTATTCCAATGTTTGATTGTCCTCATGGTGAAAAATGTACCTCTGGTGTCCAATTGGAATGTCCCCAGGAGCAACTTGTGCCCATGACCCCTTGTCTTTTCCATGTGACTCCTTGTCAATAGGGAGTCTCCATCTTCTTGGTAGCCACCCTTTAGGTACTGGAACATGGTAATGAGGTCTCCCTAAAGCCTTCTCTTCTCAAGGCTGAACAAACCCAGATTTCTCAGCCTCTTCTGATATGGCAGGTCCTCCAGTCCTCTGATCACTCTTGTGGCCCTTCTCTGAACCCTCTCCAGCCTGTCCCATCCTTTTTGTAGAGCAGAGACTAAAACTGAATGCAATACTCCAGGTGTGGTCTGACAAGCACCGAGTAGAGCAGGATGATGACTTCTTGATCTCTGCTGGTGATGCCCTTGTTGATGCAGCCCAGCATCCTGTTGGCTTTCCTTGCCCTGCAGCACACTGGTCACTCGTGTTGAGCCTGTTATCCACCAAGACCCCCAGGTCCCTTTCCACAGGGCTGCTCTCCAGCCAGGAGGATCCCAGCCTGAACTGTGCTCCTGGGTTATGTGTTCCCAGGTGCAAGACCTTACACTTCTCCCCGTTGAACTTCATAAGGTTCCTGCTAGCCCACTCCTGCAGCCTGTCTAGGTCATCCCAGAGGGTGGCTCTCCCTTCTGGAGTGTCAGCCTCTCCACTCATCTTGGTGTCAGCAAACTTCATCAGGGTGCTCTTAATCCCAACATCCAGGTCACTTATGAAGACATTAAACAGTGTTGGGTCCAATATAGATCCCTAGGGGACCCCACTTGTGATGGGTTGCCAATTTGAGGAGGAACTATTTACTATCACCCTCTGGGTACCATCTGTAAGCAAGTTACCCACCCACTGCACAGACCACTTGTCAAGGCCATAACGAGTCAGTTTCTCCAGGAGAAGGCTGTGGGGGACTGTATCAAAAGCCTTGGAGAAGTCCAGATCAAAAATGTCCACCGCTCACCCTGCATCAACGGAGCAGGTTACTTCATCATAGAAGGTGATCAGGTTTGTAAAGCACTGTTTGCCCCTGGTAAATCCATGTTGGCTTTTCCCAACCATGTGCTTCAATTGACTTGTGACAGTCTCCAGCATGATTTGCTCCATGACTTTCCCAGGGACAGAAGTGAGACTAATGGGTCTGTAACTACCTGGGTCCCCCCCTTTGGACCCTTCTAATAGATGGGGGTGACATTAGCCTTCCTCCAGTCCTCAGGGACATCTCCCAATCTCCACGACTTCTCAAAGATTATGGAGAGTGGCTTTGCAAGGACACCAGCAGCTCTCTCAGCACCCTAGGGTGGATGGCATCTGGGCCCATCGATTTGCACAGGTCAAGCTCCTGTAAGACTTGACAGTCAACTCTTCCTTCAGTGATGGCAGGTTGGTGTCTGCATCAACCTGGACTTTTGTTCCTGTGTCCTGGGACCCAACAGCACTGGTAAAGACAGAGGTGAAGACGGTGTTGAGGACATCTGCCTTTTCAGCATTGCTGGTGACTAGTTCACCTCTCCTGTCTACTAGTGGGCCAAGATTATCCCTCTGTTTCTGCTTGTGGTTAATGTATCTGAAGAACCTTTCTTGAAGTTTTTGACATTTCTGCCAAATTTCAGCTCAAGCTGAGCTTTTGCTTTCCTAATTGCATCTCTGTATTACCTGGTAATACCATTATAATTTTCAACTTTCCCACCTCTGGTACATTGCCCTTTTGGTTCTGAGCAGACCCTTTTTTCTTTTTTTCCTTTTTTTTTTTTCTTTTTCAGAAGGGATTTTAATTAACAAAATGGTCCAGGAAAGGGGATGGAAAACCCAAAAAAACAGGCCATTGCATCTGAAAGGATGCATGTCAGTCACTAGGTATGCCTGCAAGCCTATGCACAGGAAAACATTTGGAGCTTTGTCAGTGCAGAACTAGTCTCAGTTTACAGAACCACTCCTCAGCTCCTTCCTTATATAAGCTAAATATTATATACATATATATAAAAAAATACAAACTTGAGTTTGCTATAAAGTGGCTTCTCTCTCTCCCCCTCCTATGCTTGCCTGGCACATGAACACATGCAGAGCTAGCAGGCTCTGAGGGCTGCACAAACAGCAGGTTTTGGCAACAAAAAAAACCAAAAACACCAAAATCGAAAAGCATCTATTTTTCCAATTGTATAGAATTAGAACTACAGCTACGACTTAAAACTGTAAGAGTCTGTCATCCTCTCTCCCAACTCATGTCAAAGCTCATAGCAGCATAATACAAAATTCCTCAAGAAACACCAAGTCAGTGTTCTCTGCTTCAGGAGTGAGTTCACAGGTAAAAGTTTAGTCTGTCCTAAGGATCATGGGAGGATGTTCACTGTCTTTGTCCAATCTGAGTTGGTTTCATCTTCTAGGCAAACTCCACCCACAGCACCCAGGTCATCCATACAGGCTTTAGTCACAGTGGCATGGTATGTTGGAGCTACCAAGGGCATGGGATGCCAACTCCAGAAGTTTGTTGGCTGGCTCCATGCTGCCATTGAGCTTGTGCTGCTTCATTAGTGTGCACTCTCCTTCTTCTTAAGGGTCTAGGTTGTACACAAGGAGATACCCATCAGCAGCTCCCACCAACAAATGAGGGGTCTTCTGGATTGTGGCAAGTGCACAGATGTTTTTGTGCCCACAGAACGGCAGGCAGACTGTAGCAAAGGCTCTACCCTGGTTGAACACTTCTGTTACTTGAGAGGGCAAATAGCTCGCTGAGGCCATTAGCACTTTTCCAAAGTAATCTGTCCAGGTGCTAGGCTTTTCCTGAGGTTTTTCTTTCACAGTCTCAAGTTTGAAGATATGCACTGTCTCTGTGTTATTGGATGCAGACTGAAACATGCCATCCATGCTGGAGGGCAACAAACAGATTCTCACACACCTCTTCACACCCCTTTGGAATTCAGAGAGTTTCTGTCTCTCTGGAATGGAAAACACTCTAATTACTGTCCCCTTTTCTGATGCAGTGGCAAGTTTAGTACCACTTGCATCAAATGCCAGAGCAGCCAAGGGACTACCATGAGCTGGGATCATATTAGCAGCTCTCAGATTGATGGTATCAAAGACTTGTACTTCTCCAATAGTTGCACTTCCTGGATTGGCCAAATAACAGTTATCATTGTTTGTTGATAAGCACACAGCCCTGCAGGACTGGGAGGTGTCTCCCTGATTGTAGGTAATACCTTCATGCCTCATATGTTGTGTATATAAAGAGATGCTACAACACCAGCAATTACCTATAAGAGGAGCCTGAGGTGCCTGACTTAACTGCAGTTGTCTACACTCTGTGTATCTGAAGTTAGGGGAGATGAATTCTTTTTCCACCTCTGATTATGAGCAAACATAAGTCCTTCAACACAGTCCTGTGAGTTTAACATTAAAATTCCAGCCCCTGCTGAAATCAATAGCTGAGTGCCCCTCCACACCAAAAAGGCCACGAGTTCATTTGAAATAATTGGTTATGTTATGGAGGTGAAAGAACACCCATTTTACCCTCTTCATATGAAAAGCAGTAAGCTCCATATAAGAAACTTCTGAGAACAAGAAGCAATTTGTATTTTCAAGAAGAAAACACCACTTCTTTTCAGAAGAATTGTACTAGCTTTTATGGATTATATTCCCTAAAAATCTTTGCTGGAGGCAAATTCTGTAGAAGATATAAACCAAGTAATTAATAAAGAATTGAGAGATGGGCATTGCTCAGGCCAGATCTTCTCTGAGTTGCAGATGACCTGGATGAGATCGTTTGTTTCAATTTAATTGTCTATATAGTAGCTGCCAGTGGCAGAGAAATCTCTAGGCTCCCTTAAAAGTCAAGAGGGATCTGGTCAGTGCAGTCAGTGGACTCTATGGGATGATTTCTGTCACAAAAAAGAAGGTTCTTAAATTGGGTCAGATAAATTGTCCTCTAAAAGTCTCTCTTTCTTACCATTAATTATAAAGGCAACCTGAACTGACCTGCTCACTGGGACATGTCTGTACTATAAATGTCTACACTTAGGGACAGGAATCCTATCTGTAGGGAAAATAAAAGAAAAAAACAGGCCTATCAAATCTTTCCTGTAAAAGCAGCCTCAATATGTGGTGAGCTGAACACTTCCACTGGAGCTGTACTTTTGTTTTAATTTTTTGTACAATTTTCATTAAGATCTTTATTATGGCTACAGAGGAATCCTGTTCCTAATCACAGATTCTTTAATGAATCATGTCACCAACCAATAGCACCAAGAGAAAAGTGAACAATGACTTAGAAATAACTTCCACAGTTTTACTTGCACATCATGATTCAAACAGCATGATTTTGGCTTTTTAACCTCTAAAATGATCCCTCATTAAATTTGGGGTGTCTTGATGGATAGGCCTCGACAAATCAGGCAACAGAACCAGCATTGCTCCAAGAGACCAAGTGCAGATTTTCATTTCATTGCTATGTGTAGCTGTGTCCTGCTCTGCCAAATAACTACCAGGGTCTTTGAAGTAGGGTCTACTCATGCAGATGATTATCTATATGGCAGAAGAATTAGTGTTCTTCATAGGAATTTGCAGAGACCAAACTAAAATGATTTAACAGCTGTTCATGCCCAACTCTGGGCATGGGCAAAATGAAAAGGTGTCTTGGATGCACCTTTAATGTTTTCAGTACCTGTAACACTGAGTTAGAGCAGGCTGTAAACCCTCCAGGTGAGACTGACCCTTCTGGGAGCTGCTTTAAACTTAGGATTAATAATAATTGATTAATTAATTAATAATTAATAATTTATTTATTAATTAGGATTAATTAATAATAATGTTTTTAAAGAAGCCTATCTGCACTTAACAACCATTGCAATTCTCAGAAGCCAAAAGTATTAATAGCCCCTACCTTTGTGATCCCAAGAGGAAGAAAATATTTCTGAACTATATACTCATACAAAATCACAGAATTGTCAGAGTTGGAAGGGACCTCTAGAGATCATCTAGTCCAACTGCCCTGCTAAAGCAGGATCCCCTGGAGCACATTACTCAGGGCTGCATCCAGGGGGGTCTTGAATATCTCCAGAGAAGGGGACTCCACAACCTCCCTGGGCAGCCTGTCCCAGGGCTCTGTCACCCTCATAGTGAAGAAGTTTTTCCTCATATTTAAGTGGAACTTCCCATGTTCCAGCTTGTGCCCATTGCCCCTCGTCCTGTCACTGGGAACTACTGAACAGAGTCTGGCTCCATCCTCCTTTCACCCACCCTTTAGACACTTGTAGGCATTCATAAGGTCTCCCCTCAGCCTTCTCTTCCCCAGGCTAAAGAGTCCCAGCTCTCTCAGCCTTTCCTCATACGAGAGATGCTCCAATCCCCCAGTCATCTTTGTTGCCCTCCACTGGACTCTCTCCAGTAGTTCCCTGTCTCTCTTGAACTGGGGAGCCCAGAACTGGACACAGGCCTCCAGATGGGGCCTCACCAGGGCAGATAGAAGGGGAGAATGACCTCTCCCGACCTACTGGCCACACTCTTCCTTATGCACCCCAGGATTGCATTGGCCCTCTTGGTGACAAGGGCACATTGCTGGCTCGTGGATAATGTACACTCTAGTGTGCTGATGATAAAAAGGTATGTTCTTAGCATTAAAGTAGATTCCTTTATTATTGTTATGGTTTGGGAGACCCCAGCAATGTGTTCGACACCTATCTGAGAGAGAGGGTCCTTTAGCACCCTGAAAGACTGGAAGGGTCAGTATTCCCACCCCCTTCCTGTCACAAGCTATAAAGGCCAGGAGAGCTGGAAGCTGCTCTCTCCTTCCTCCTACTGCTCTTCCCCTGCCGGGTGTGCTGCTGGTTCCCTTCAGCTTCCCACGTGCTCACTCCAGAATCCAACTCCATCAGGTGCTGTGAGGAGCCGTGGACCTCTCCTGGAGCAGCCCTGCATTCCCCATACCCCTGCCATCGGTTTTGTATATTTGTATATAAATATTTACCCATTCCCCTCCCCACGTTTTACCCTTTTTCCTTGTGTTATAGTAAACTTGTTTCTAGTTTCAATTTTGGAAGTTTAAGTCTCTCTTATTCCCCTTTCTCTCTTCCTTTGGGAGGGGGGGGGGTAACAGAGAGCAATTCTGCCCTCTGGTTTGTTTGGGGTTCACCTTTAATATTTAAACCAGAACAATTATAAGTCATTGAAAATCATCTCCAGTGGCACACAAATTGTGGAAGCAGGACAGAAGCCTGTAGCAACAGAAAAGAAATGTTACATACCAAGTGACAAGTGACAGGACAAGAGGAAACAGATTCAGTTGCACCTGGGGAGGTTTAGATTGGCTATTAGGAAAAAAATTCTGTACTGAAGGGGTTGTCAGGCCCTGTTAAAGGCTGCCCAGGGTGGTGGTGGAGTCACCATCCCTGGAGGGATTTAGAAGACGTGTAGATGTGGTGCTTAGGAACATGGTTCAGTGGTGGGCTTGGCAGTGTTAGGCTTATGGTTGGACTCAACGATCTTAAAGGTCTTTCCAACCCAAATTATCCTGTTTCTATGATTGTTCTAGAAATGCATTTGCTGCTTTCCCTAATTGAACCCCACAGTTTTTCAGAACAGCATTTGTGTCGAATAATTACTATTCACTTTATGAGAGAAACACAGAAAATTGCAGGCCAAAGGCTACAAAAAGAAAATGTTTACAATACCTTAATAGCACTGAAATCAGTGTAAGCAGAGAAAAGGCCTGACTGTACCAGCAAGTGGGGTAGAATTAATCTCACATCATTTCATTTTAAGTTTTATCCTACTTAAAGTGAGAAATTTTCTGAATTTACTCAGACAAGCCTCTCTTTTCATTTTCTGATTAGGCATATCTTAAATAAATTAATCTGAAGGATGTTTGTTTCATTTATGGATTTAATGCTAATTTTTTAATTCATGGATTTTCCAAACATCAGAATTTTTACCTTGTCAAAAAAAAAGTTACATTTATGTAAATCCAGGTGTTGTTTTTTTTTCCTCTGGCAGTAACTGCTGAAAATTAGGCACGTTTGCAAAAGTCCAAATCGATATGATTTGGAGCTAAAGGAACATTGAAGGAAAACATTCAGCCTGTTCTAAATGGTATCAGGTGTCAGCAGGTTTCTCCTCTGGGATGTGTCCAGACCAGAACTGGTGTGCTCCAGAGGGAGCTCCACCACACACCAATGCCCAACAGATGGCTGGAAATGAAGAGCCCAGCAGATGATTATGGATCCCCCCTGAGGGTTAGCTGGTCTTCACTCCCTGTATCTTACACTGTCACTGGACTTGGCTATCAACAGATGAGCCAACTACTGAAAACTATGTGGTCAATCATGGTAAGATTAGCACAGACTGAGACATTTCCATCTCTTCTGAGACCTAAGAACCATCAGCTAGAATGGAAACCAAACTGTCTTTGCCTAAATCAGTTTCAGCATGTAAAAAAGGAGAGGGAAGAAATGCCTTCTTAAAATGGGCTGTGATAACAAGTGTTTATCTGACTGTATCCTAAGTAAACTATCCTGCTGCTTTTCTTCCAGGCTAATGTTCTTTCTTTTTTTTAATAAAAATATTAGCAAGCTAAGTGAGGTCTGTTTTCTCTTTTCTGAAGGTTTTAATACACTTGAAAGTAGTTTCCAAACTAGTTTCAAAATCTTATGAAGTAAAAGTCTTCCTAAAGGTTTTGTTCTCGCTTAGACATCTACTAGCGATCCGGAGTATTAAGATTTTTAAGTGGATTTTTGGTTTAAGTTTGCTTTTGCCTATGGGAAATTTAAAATTATCAGTATCTTAAGAATTTGGGAACCTCTCACTACATTAGGGGAACGAAAAGAAAAGGCACTGAATCTAGGTGCATACTCACACTACTAGCTTTATATTGCTTTTCTGCTACTATGTGTTGTCCTTTTACATCTAGGTCATACTTAGAAATTCAGTGACTAACTAGATCATATTTATGTGCTTCTTGACACTTTTTAAGAGGGTCTGTTGTTAAATTCTCTGCCATTCTAACAATTACTGAAAATATTGCTCTTCTAGATGTACCAAAAGATTTCAGATTTAAACTGTGACCTTGGCGTAGCATCCAATAAACAAAAAGGTAAGTTTTAAAAGCTTTTTTAAAAAGAAAAAAAATCTTGGTTGGAATATCCCATGATGATTGCTTCTCCATTAAGCCTTATGCATGAGCTTGTGCAGAAATGGCAGGAGGAGAAGCAAGCCTTAACATCTCCCAGATATCCATCCTAGCCCTGATCTTAAGAGCAAAGCTCAGCTCTAGATTCTGCTCTATCTCCTCTCCATCACCCTCCCATTTCTAACAGCTCAGCAAACTTGGAAAGATGAATAAAGACTGGTGGGGACTTCTAGACACCTGCAACTAAGAAGTTCTAGAGGAGGATCTGAGAGTCCAAAGAAAAAGATGGAATGAGAGATAAGATGTTCTATATCTCAGGAGTCTGTGGAAGAATCATAGAATCATAGAATCATAGAATCCTAGGGGTTGGAAGGGACCTCGAAAGATCATCTAGTCCAACCCCCCCTGCCAGAGCAGGGTCACCTAGACCACATCACACAGGAACGCATCCAGGTGGGTTTTGAATGTCTCCAGTGAAGGAGACTCCACAACCTCCCTGGGCAGCCTGTTCCAGTGCTCTGTCACTCTCACAGTAAAGAAGTTTTTTCTGATATTCACCTTGAACCTCCTAACAGAATCACAGAGTCAACCTGGTTGGAAAAGACCTTGAAGATCATCAAGACCAACCATAACCTAAATCCACCCACCATAACCTAAATCTACCCGTTCAGTGCTTAAATCATGTCCCTGAGCACCACATCTATCTTTCTTTTAAACACTTCCAGGGATGGTGACTCCACCACCTCCCTGGGCAGCCTGTTCCACTGTCCAACCACTCTTTCAGTAAAGAAATTGTTTCTAACAGGGATAAAGAGGAGAGAGAGTACAGAAAGAGCCTGGAGAAGAGGTGAAAGATACATAATCTGTCCATTCCCCAATTTCTCAGCTCCTTCCTATGCAGTGAAATTTCCAGATTATCACTGACTTTTAACCACTGTCTGCTCTCCAGCAGGAACCAGCACAGCCAAATGCCTTAATTTGCAAGGAGCAGCACACTTATTTCACCACAGGAAATAACCATCACCCAGTCCAGAGTACTAAAGTACAGCTATGCAAGACGTGCAGCAGCTGCCGAGTTCTGAGGGACCAGGACTCCTAGCTGCAAGGAGACACTGTCTCACAGCTACTCCTGATCTAAAAAAAATAATAAATTAAGAGGAAAGCACTGGGAAGAAGGAAGTGAAACAACACTGACTTGAAATCACCCAGCATGATATTGCAACTTGGGAAAGAAAAACACTGCTGTCCCACACAGTCTTTGGTAGCACTCAGCTAATGGGACCACATCTCCTCTACCCCCTGGGCACTCAGCAAGAGACAAAGGGTAGTAATTACAAAGCAGAACTGTTATTTGAATGATGCAATGCAATCATGGGCCAAAGGTCGAACTAAAAAAAAAAAAAAGAAAAAAAATGAAAACAATATTTTAAATTTGCCTTTGAAAAGAATGAAGAAAGCATAGGAGAAAAAAAAGCTTGTGGAGAGGTATTTCACTACCTGAAGCCAGAGGTGATGGAACTCCCAAGATGAAGTCTTGGCAGCCACAGAAGCATGAGAAGCACTAATGAGATGAGAGTGTTTGGCTCACACTGTTGCTTATGAGGCAGCAGAATTGAGCCCCTGTGTTTGCACAGAGCACTTGGCCCAACAGCAAATGAGCTTCCAATAGCAAAGTGTAGAAGGTGAAGTGAAGCACTGATTCCAACTGCACTGACATGAAGAGTAATTTAAAAAATGCTTAAGAATGTAGCACTTGTGAGGCTTATTAACAGACACCCTGAGAGGTTCTAGGAAGGAAGCTGCTTTATATACCAAAGGCTGTCATGGTAGCAAGGCTAGCAGCATTTTTATCTCAGACTGAACTCTATAATAGCATGTGCTGAGGTGTTTGGCCACATCTCTCTCTGAGGTAAATCCCACAGTTGACCCCTCCCAGGCTTTGTGCCAGAATATCCTGCAACAGTTCACTGGGATCCTTCAGGACCAGAGTGACTCAACAGATCTCTTTAACTCAAGTCACTTGCCCTGTGATTCAGGGTTTTTTTGATGTTTGAGAATTTCCAGCCACTGTTCAAATCTAACTTTGTAGGTCAGATGAAGGCTGGACATGGTCAGGTAAGACTTCTGTAATTGTTGGCTTGTCCACATCGATATTCTCTTCTATGACAGTCTTGCCTACATTGACCATTATTTAGTTAAGCCCATATATTTATCCAATAGACACATCAAAACCATGACAATTGAGAGCATCCATCAGGAGCCTTTACGTATCAATCAAGAGTGGTACACATGGACCAGATCAAGTGGACAGGCATTTTTAATATGCTGATCACCTCACCCTTAACCTTTTAAATACCATCAGGTCTTTCGTGGCCTCTATGGCATGAAGGTGGTTTCTACAGCTTGTAACACGCCAGCCACTGCCAAGTGTCACACTGACATGTCTATACTCTCTTTTCTCTACATCAAAATATGTAAGTAGTTATTAGACAATTGGGCACAGAGACAGGAATTTCAAATCTACTTCTAGCTAACACTGTGATCTTGGGCAAGTTCTCTCCCTTGTGTTTCCAATAGGCACTAAATAATTATTCCTTGTGAACAGCCCAGCACTCTCTTCCTCAAAATCATTACTTCTATTCCCTGGAACTTCACGCCAGCCACCAAAATCCAAATTTAATCCCTTATTTTCCCATGGAGTTAAAACTGTGAGTTTCACCTTTGTGCCTCTGAGATTCCTGAAGAAGGTCAAATGAGAATATCAATACTTCAGAGCTCCAGCTAAAAGCAAGAGCAGTTACATCAATCAATTAGAAAGTTCTCATGTTGCTTGTGGGCTGGCAAGGCTACCATGGAACATTTAAAACTTCTACAATGCAAAAATGTCAGCTACTTAACTTTTAATTGCCATGTTTTTAGTAGCAAGTAAGTACTGCAGGCAGGCTGCAGAGCAAGAACGTCTCAAGTTCTAATATTCCTCCAGTGATTGGCTTTGAATTCTTGGCAAATCATTTAACTTCTCACCATATACAAAACAGAATTAAAATAGCCTCTCTTCAGTTTCCCTGGATTCTGTAAGAATGTTTTTGCTATTAATTTTTTAAGTTTTAAACTATGGAAAGCTAACCAAAACATTCCTATTTGTTTTAACCGTGGAAACAAGATGTAACTGAAAAGTATGGACTTTAAGTAAAATAATCCATAACAGTCAGGCCTCCTGAAATGAGATGAAGAGTTGAAAAGTGCTCCAAAATCTGCAGTGGAGGTCAAAAATCAAGTGATCTTTGTTTCTTTTATCTGTGGACTATGGGACTGCAAAAGAACAAAGTAGTAGATACTGTGTAATGCTGCGTATGTTTATCCTCAACTGTGTGTTTCCTCAAACAAAATGGACACAATTATTTCATTTTCTTATGGATGTTGATGAAATTCTAATGATATAATACAAAAATGGAAGGCATAATTGTTTCTACTGTGTGTCTTTCCACTGATGCCCCTGAGCTCTCTGTCTCTGATGAAAATGGTCACATCATCTTCTGTAGGTTAGGGAAATAGTAGCAAAAAAGTTTAATAACATATATAGCTATATTAATTGTGATTGTCACCTTACTAAAAAAAATACAGAAAACTGGATTGCTTCTGCTTGTAAGAGTTTTACATTCGGATCTGAGAAGGCTTCATAAGAAATTAAGTAAGAGAAGGACAATGAGAACAACATGAGAGAACACCAGCCTGATCTGAGTGAATTGGGCAGTCTCACCCGAGCAGAAATGACAAGCACTTAAGGTGGCAACTGAGGCATTTAAAACAGCATTTCCCCCTTCTGAAACCCAGCATTTTTAAAACTTCTAGGAGAAACAGGGGAAAAAATATGGCAGGCATCCTGCCTAAATCATTGAGTTGATTTATCCATGAAAACATGGGGATTTGTGCAAAGTTTTACATTATCTCAAACAAGAGAACAGGATATATTTTTGTGGAGAGATGACAGCAAAAAACACCCAACCTACTCCAGAACCCTAGAACTCAAAGTCTTCAAAGTTCACCCAGCAGCTACTGGAAGAAGGAGAATTTCAGCATAATGACACTTTTAATTCTTAAAATAATTGGATACTTATATATATTTATACATTTACATGTATATTAAAAACGCACAACTGCTCAGATAAGAAGCCACCCATCTTAGCCAGAAAACTTGGTTTTAGGTCACTAATAGAAATTTCAAAGACCTGATGCCCACTGAAGTGTGGCTACACATTGAGGATTCATCTAAGGAGTTCATACCCACGTTCATGGGGATGAACTCCCAAGCAGCCTCCTTGAGAAGATTAATAACGAAATTAAAACTATCTCCCTTTTGATATTAACTCTTTCCCCTTTATTTACACAGAAGGCAGAAAGTAATAGTCTTCCACATGCTTCTAAATCACCTCAGGGATGCTTTCAAAGAAAGAGAAGGTTCTTAGGAGTATGATTAATTTCCTGTAACTCTAGATATTGCAAAGTAAACATCTGCAGCTGAGCAGGCCTTAGGCTGCCTCGATACCCAGTAAAAAAAAATAGGCTTGTTTAAAAATACCAGAACATCCTTATTGGTTCTAAATAAAGGTCCACCTACTACATCTTCCTGTCTCCAACATTAGCCATAAGTGGATGCTTAGGGAATAATGAAGGAGAAGGAGACGCATAAGCACTCTCCCAACCTCCATATTCATCTCAGAAGGTTCCTCTGGCATGCTAAACCTCCATGCATTTAACAGCGTTAGCAGTCAAGAGCTCAGCTTCTAAATACTTGGCCCTAAGTACCAGGAACATCTGCACAAGGTGGAGTTACAAGAGGATGAAGACAGCCTTGCAATGGTACAGGTTGCTCTGCTGTCCATTAGAGGGTTTCAGGGAGGACAAACAAATGCACAGATAAGATAGCAGAATTTTTACAGCTGTGCTATTTAGTCATGAAATCTAATTCCTGTAGCACACGAATGGAGCTGAGATACCACATAACATTTATACCTTTAGGAATCTCTTCCTCATTTCTCTCTCTCTCTCTTAGTTATGGGTATGTGCACATGAAATATTTGCATCCATAAACAATCTTTTTGTCTAATACATTTATGCACACGAGTAGCATTACTCAGTGGAGGTACTGGAGTCATACAAGTAAAGATACAGGGGGAAGTGGTTGAACACTTCAGGTCCAAGTGGCTTACATAAACTGTGTTAACATTTTCCATTATTTTATTTTTATACAGCCAGCTTCCACACTTTGGCAGTTTAATGAGTGAGGTGAATGCCTAGAGGGGAAAAAAAATTGCATAGTTCTTATTCAATTATGAATAAGAAAGCTGAACAATATAGAGCTGGAGTTTATAGGTCAGCTTTGCATTTTGACTAGCTTTAGTGCTTAACTATTTTTTCATACATGGGACTATAAAATAAGATGTTCCCACCTCCAGGTTGGAGGCCAAGGCAAATCAGTTCCATGCATAACAGAGTTCCTTCAGAAAAGGCTGAACAAGTGATGCAGTTTAGAGCTAAAAAGGGAGGGATGAGCTGCCAGCTGCAAGTTTACAATAAATGATTTATGAAGCTGAACCTCTGATTCATTGTCTGTGTTCACATTCTAGTGCACAGTAGGGCCATGACAGCATCTGTGAGTATGAAGCATCCTACCCCTTTCTCTTCCTCAGACCATCCACTGGATTCTCAAACAGCTTTGAGCACATCTTGCAACGTACTAGTAACAGAGGGCAGAAGGTCACTCTCTTCTTTTGCTTTCAGTAGACACCAGTGAAGTCAGGCAGTGCTGGCAGGTATGATTTTACACACAGGTGCCTAAGACACACCGAGTTTACAGTTATAGCTTCACAGAGAAATGGAGGGAGCCCAGTCTCACCTTCCTCTGTCTATGAATATGGCTCTGAGTGTGGCTCAGGAACACTCCTCCAAAAGAAGCATGGAAACAGGTCTTATGAGGAGAGGCTGAGGGAGCTGAGGCTGTTCAGCCTGAAGAGGAGGCCAAGGGGAGACCTCATTGCTCTCTACAACTACCTGAAAGGAGGTTGTAGTGAGGCAGGTGTTGGCCTCTTCTCCCTAGTGACTGGTGATAGGACAAGAGGAAATGGGGTCAAGCTGTGCTAGTGGAGGTTCAGATTGGATATTAGGAAAAATATCTTCACTGAAGGAGTGGTGAGGCATTGGAACAAGCTGCCCAAGGAGGTGGTGGAGGCACCATCCCTGGAGGTGTTCAAAAAATGGGTAGACATGGTGCTGAGAAGGATGGTTTAGTGGTCACAGGGGTGTAGGGCTGACAGTTGGACTCGATGATCTTCAAAGTCTTTTCCAACCTTAATGATTCTATGATTCTACCAATTCTGTCAAAACCAGGGAGACATGGCAAGGCAACTACTGCATGTCAACAAGAGCACATCTCGATGCTCACTTCTAAACTGGAGAGCCAACTCAGTCATTGGGTCTTAAGGTCTTGAGCATTTTATTGAAACCAGAAACAATGACAGAATTTTCCCACTCCAGCCCATCTCTCCCATTGCCAAATATTAGTTCTCTTCCAGCACGACGTATTTTAGACATTGTCACCTTCTGTGGGTTTCCTCTCTGGATTGGCCACAATGTTATTTCACTGCTTGAAGGGCTTATCAACCCATGAACCTAGAAAGAAAAGTTGATTTAAGGGGCAGGAGGTGTTTTCATTTCAGACCAGATTCACTGACGCAATTCCATGTGAACAGAAAAGGCACTCCATCTGTTTAGCAGAACTTGACAAAATGAGATGTTCTACAGAGTATATTTTTATCTGCCAAGTGCACAAAAAATCGTATCTACCACATTCAGCAAATGGAATGTATTGTACCAGCTGTATAAATGCAAAGATTTGAGTATATTTGATAAAGTGTGGCATTGTAACAGTCACTGCTGAGAGCCTGCTGAGAACATATCATGCAGAAGTGACAGATCCAGGATTGAGGTGTGTCACTCTTCTGATATATGAAACAAAACTCAATGGCATGTTCCCACTGTGACATCTCTTTGTTTATGAGCTATACCTGTCTTATTTGCATTCATCTAAAATTTTACACTGTTCACTTTTCCCACTCCTTACTCCTCTCAGCATCCCAGGTGGGCAGCATGGAACCACCATGGCAATGCCATCAGGTTGGTCACTCTAAATGCTTCTAGTATCTAACAGGATACTAGACTGACTTCATACCACCAGCAGCCCTCTTCTCCAGTCTTCCCTGAGACCCACATACCCAACATCTTAGTCCCTCCAGACAGATGTGCTACAGATTCTCAGTCAGTTCAGACCTGATGCCAATGAGAGGCTGTTTTGATGAAGATGTTCAGAGGGTTGGTACCTTCCTGTATAATGTAAAGTCTGAGGAAAAAGATTACTGGTATCAGGGGAGTTGGTATTTCATCCTAAATCACTAGCACCACTTCTGGTGTAGTCAGTCCCTCTTCTAAGCCAAGATTACTTCATTTGGTAGTTTCCTGAGGCTCTGCAAAAGCACCATTCATGGGATCACTGGGGCAACTTCGTACAGAAACATTTTTCACATGTAGGATCACAAAAGACAGCCAGACTAGAAACAATAGCTACTCATGTGAGAAAAAAAACACACCACCTCCAAAAAACCCTAAACTCTCTGTGTGGCTCTCATCTCTCTAATAGCTGAGCACTTCACAGCCTCATTTACACAGCTTAGAGATATTTTTGCTGTAAGTTTTTTCATCCTCTGGACACCTAGGGGAAATGTGGGAATCTTTAGATATGTTGATAGATATTATCCATAAACCATTAAAAGAACCCAAGAAAACAAACAACAAGAAAACAAACCACAAGCCAAAACAGAACAAAAAGCGAACAAAAAATAAACAAAACCAAAAAACCACCCAAACCATCATAAATATCTTCTTTGTACAGCAAACATACAAAGTAGATGAGGAGCTTAGGGACACCGTTTAGTAGTGGACCTGGTGGTCTTAGGTTAATGGTTTTACTTGATGATCTTAAGGGTCTTTTCCAACCTAAATGATTCTGTGGTTCTATGATCCTAAATAATCCTCTGTAGAGCACCACAGAACTTGTTGGACTGTCTACATAGTTTCTTAGTACATGAAAGCTTTTCCGTATCCTCAGCTTGGAACTTCATCAGACTTAAGAAATGAAACTTTTTAAATTCTAAGGGCCAGTGACAGCACTACAAATTGTGCAACAACATCCAACACGGTCAGCTTTATTTTGGGAAGTACAGGCACTGCCTGGTATGTCATTTGAGGCAGTGGGAAAGTAAACCAACATTATCACCTCTATTTAAAGTGTTATTGCAACATCTGAAAATAGAAAGCACTAGGAAGAGTGCTTGTGTCTAGCTCGAGCTTTGATCACTCAAACGCTGATGCTCACGGTTCACTTTATGCCTGTGAGCAGTAACTGGATTGTGTGGGTGTGATGAAAGCAGATTCCTGAGTGCCCCACAGGCAGCTGCAGGAGCAGGGTATGTAGCTTCACCCAGCAGGCTGACGCCAGGAGTGCAAAGCACACGTTAAAACGAGGAGCTCAAGCACACGTTAAAACGAGGAGCTCGTCCAAGTATCGTTATAAATGGAAGCGCTCAGGGATGTGACCTGCTGGGAAAATCAGAAGGGAAACAGTGAGAATTCCTGCCATGCCATTAGCATGGAGGGATATTTAGAGATGTCATGAAGCCAAATCTTGTTTCCAAGAAACAGAATAGTGTAATGTACAGAAATAGATAACCCCTGGAGCAGTGACTGCCTCACCTTTGCAGTTCGGGATAGAAAGCGAGTTATCAAATATGCTTGTCTGTCATGAAACTTCCATCTACTAAAAGAATGATTGATTGACACTGACTACTAAAAATTAACAACAGTCTGTCAAGCAAAATCTACATCCTGTATGTACTCAGCAGCAGGGACTGCAAGGCAAAGCATTAATTCATTTTTTTTGGTGGCCAAAGCATATGTGATTAAAGCACCTTTTCAGAGATGATGTATATGCATTTGAGCTATAAATGCAGATTTAGCTCCCATCTTGCTGACTACATGCTATATGGCATTCAACTTCCAGATTTCTGTGAAACTTTTTGTGGAAGTGCCTCTATAGGGATGTCTAGATTGAGTTGAACATCTAGTTCCACTCATCTAGTTTGCCTGGTGCCTTCACTGGAGATCTAAGGAATGATTCAGATGACCACACATAGGCACCTAGCTCCTCTAGTGCCCTGAAATATCATAGAATCACAGAGTGGTTTGTGTTGGAAGGGACCTTAAAGATCATCTAGTTCCAACTCCCCTGCTACAGGCAGGGACACTTTCCAATAAACCTCTGGCCAGCATCAGCTATTCTAGAGGGCACCAGTCTCTTGTAAATTCTGTGTCATATCTGTCAGCCCTGCAGGTCTTGGTTACCCTAAAGTGTCTCAAAGGGCACTGGGCACTGATGTGAAGACAACTAAATCCCATTCCACTGACAATAATGGGAGCTCAGATTGACATGTCAACACAAATATTCAGGTGTGTAATCTGTGAGATGAGTCCCACCCTCTGAATCCAGAAGACCTCCAGTAACAGTGCAGTGACTCCTGAGCACTTCTAATTTCAGCTGTTGGCTTTTGCTCTGGAACTCCAGGTTCAGTCCCTTCTGCCTGCTTCACTGAGGTGAACTCCATACATGCATTAAGCAGAAATAAGCCAGTCAGGTTTGTATTAGCAGAAAATCAGGATGGTGGTACCATGAGCAGCACACAAAGCCATGGCATTTACTCATGAAGCTCTTGTCATGTTTGTGGAATATCTAAATTAACCTGGTATCTGTCTTCCCAAGGAACCATTACATGTGATGGAGCCCTGCTTTCCTGGAGATGGCTTAATACCTGCCTGCCCCTGGGAAGTAGTAAATTAATTCCTTATTTTGCTTTGCTTGTGCACACAACTTCTGCTTTACTTATTGAAATGTCTTTATCTCAACCCACAAGTTTTCTTACTTTTATTGTTCTGAGTATTTTCCCCATCCTACTGGGGGAGAGTGAGCAACTAGCTCTGTGGTGTTTAGTTGCCTACCAAGCTTATATTACATCAAACAGGTACAACAAAGAATAAGAAAATATTACTTTTCATACCTTCCCACTTTTGTGCTATTGTAAATGCTGGAGAAACCTCTAGTATAAGACACTGTCCCAGCAACAGAGGAAATTCTGGCAATCTCCAAGTCATGTCAGGTTAATTGAAGACTTGACTAGCATCTTTAAGGAACCCTGTGTTGGGATCTATCCGTGGATACATTTCTCACACACCCACCAACATCTTCCTCAAACCAGATCACCCCCAGAGACTTAAGAAAACAACATCAGAGTAGTAGAAGCCAGGATTTCTACAGGTAGAATCCTGCACCACTCACAGTCAGGAGGTTTACACCATTTATGTGAGACAAGAGTCTTTTGCCATACTAGAAAGTGACCAGAACAAGGGCAAGGCATCAACCTCCAACTCAAGGGGATCCAGTCACCACAGAGAACAAATCAGTTTTCCTTTCAATGTATCGCATGACTTCATGAAATGAAATGCATGACATCTAATCTACTGTCTCTCCCTTACTGGGTTGTCTGAAAAGCCTTAAATGCCATAAATGCAAATTACAACCTCCAAAGTAACTGAAGGGTAAGAAAGAGAAGGAAAACAGAGATTGTAATACTTTTACTGGTACAATCAGCACAGTAGCACTGCCCGTCCAACTTCTGGTTTCTTATTTTGACAAAACCCTTGTTTTCAGATGAATCCTCTTTTGGCAAGGCCTTAAAGATTGTGTGGCAAAACATGTCAATAGACCAAAAAGTGGGACCAAAAGATTTCCATGGAGATCAAAAGTGAGTAGGATCAGATATAAGTCAAGACCCATAGTCTCTATTTAAAACATGTAAGATGGGAAGGTCAAAAGGATGTGAAGGGAAGCAGGAAAAAAACCATGGAATAGCAGTGTGAACTGAGGACCTGCTTCCTCTGAGTTCCTGTAACAATTCAAGCTACAACTCAGTGCACATATCATACAGACATATAGAAAGAATTACATTCATCCAGTCATCCTGAATATTACTGTAGTTCCAGCCAAACCATATCAGGAGATTACAACATTAAGAAAATCTTCATCTGAGTCACTGTAGAAAAATCCTGCCATTTCAACCAGTTACTCTTATACACGCACACAAAAAAGGTAATAATTAAATAGAAGTCTTCTTCAGGTCCACAAATAAAAACACACATTCCCATCAAGCTCAAAAGCTGCACCCAAATAATTATGACAGTATCATCCAGGGATTTTTCAAGGAAACAATGCCAAAAAGAGAGAATTAAATTGCCTTCCACCTCTAAAAAAGTATATCAGATGGAATTTACAAGTCATTCTATCAGCAATTCAGTGAAATTACACATACATGATATTCTCAAAAGCATTTTATGCCATCTGTTTGGGATACTTAGTGTGAATCTATTTGGAGGTTGAAGTTAGTCATTATAGGGGGAGGAAATTAACATATTTAGACTAATTAACAGCATCTTCTGGAAAAGAGACAAGGAAGATAACCAATTACAAAACTTTAATGTTTATTGTTCTCCCAGCTATAAATAAAGATTGCTTAATATGGTTTTCCTTGGAGGCTTTTTGTTGATTCTTCCCCTCTAAAAAGATGTTCTCTGCACTGTATCAAACAGTGTGAGCCAAAGAAAAGACTCAGAGGTTGCAATCTCCATGGTCTGGTCCTATACATCCTTGCTGCTGAATGGAGCACACCAGTGTTTCAATGGGACACATCCTTATTGCTCTGAGGGTTCAACATGGAGGATACACACAGCTCACCTCATTTTGGACATCACTGATACCTTACAAAAGTGCAATAGAAGAAGGTTTCTGTGACTTCTCTCTTCCCTTTTCATATTAAAATGCTATCACAGTAGTTGCACTCAGCCTGAGAACACACACTGTGTTCATGCTCAAACCAGGACAACACATCATGCACGTAGCCCAGAAGATTATTTTTTCTCAACAACTGAGAAGTAAATTGTTTGCCACCTGCTAAGACAGCCTGGTGTGAAATTTGTTTTGGTTTTTTATTTATTTTTTAGCAATAGAAGCTCTGGACAAGGAAAAATACATTACGAATGAATGGCAAGTTTTACAATCATATTTACAAAAATATTCAAAAGGCAAAGGGAACCTGAAAGGTCTGTCCAAAATGATGGAAGACTTCACAGAACCTCATCTATCTTTCCTTTGTTTCCAGTAAATGGGCATTAAAGTATATAAAGGCAAATATACCACATGAGGCAAAGTTGCTCCCTGGAACACAATGACACAAGTTGCAGAGCTCAGGCTAGGTTCTTAATACAGGTCAACACACCCATTTATATGCAAATTAAGAGGCAGTTAAGGCAACACAACTTTCAGCCTTCAGTCTGATCAGCTTATCGAGACCAGCTTATTGTCCTACGGAACTGATAAAGTCAGAGTAAAACACAATTGATCTGATACATTATAAAGAAAGATTTTTTTTTTCTTCCTTGAGCCTCATTCTCTTTGTCATTTCTCAGGGCTGGAGAATTGGCTGAATGATAATATCATTATTATTATGAGGTATTTTAAACTCTTCTCGCCATGAAGATTTACCAGGGGAAAAGAGAAGTGAAAAGCAAAGAAACAAACTCAAATCACTCATTGCAGCACACCTCCCCCCCCCAGACACACTGCAGAGGAGTGGCTCTGAGTGTGCTTCTCCCACTTCTGAAGCAAAACTGGATCCAGTTTCACATCTCTTACAGTATCATTTTGTGCATTTTAGCCAAGAATCAAGGACAAGAATCAGTGTTTTGGCCTGCTTTCAAAAACTGGTTTGAGGAAAGAAAAGGCACCATATTCCCACCACTCCTTCCTGCTGTCTGCCTTTTGGTGAGCAGCTCATATTCCCTTTACTTCACTGCCAGTGCCCCGAAGTGCAGCTGCCCTACCTCTCTGTCAGAAAAAACCTTTTGTCCCAACCTAAAAAGTCACAGGCAGGTTTTGGAGACTTGATGGTGGAATAAGGAAACAGAAATGGTAAAGCTTTGTGGTTAAACATATGTGCTTTGTTCTGATGTAAAGAACTGATGTTTTTCACGACTCCACTGATCTGGCTGAAACGATCCAAGGTTCACCCCTAGCTTATGTGAGATGTCAGTCTGGTCAGAGCACCCCAGTTTCTATGGTGGATGCCACACAAGGGCTGGATTTTACCAGCACATCCATTTGACTTTGCCTACCCAGCCTGGATGTCCCATGGTGCACTTGGAGAAATGCAGACAGCATTTGGCATTGAGTCTTGACCAGTCTGGATACTGACACTTTAACTGAACTAACCTTCAACTATCCTATCAGCTGGTGTGTATACTCAGCTTAACAGAATAATTATGAAAAAGAGCTGTCATTATTAGGTCTCCTGAAGCTCTTTCCAGGGGTGCAAAATTCAAAGTTGTCTTTCTGTGTCACACCACTGTACATTGTTGCTGGTGAAAGCCCAGGCCCACTATGTTTATCTCAGCAGGAAAAGATGTTCCTGAAGCAAGGACACTTTGAAAACAGATCCTACAGTAGTAAGAAGCCAAAAAGAAATGGAGAAATAAATACCTGTGACATTGGTGCGGGCTGACAAAGCTTCACAGTACTTTTCCAGCAGAACAGACAAGGGCAGGTTCACAGAAGATTCACAGTGGAGAACTATCTGGATGAACAGACCAAAAGAAAACAAAACAAACAGTAAAGCGGCAGTACAGAATAGATTTTCTCCTTCATGAGTACAATAATCCATAGCACTTTCATAGCAGTTCCCATCCATAATTGGTTCAGGTACAGACATCCCCTCATGACAGAGAAGATTTATTAGCTCTGTGACATCAGGTGGGGTTGTTTAGCCCAGAGAAAAGGAGGCTGAGGAGGCTGAGGGGAGAACTTAACACTCTCTACAACTACCTTAACGGAGGTTGTAAAGAGGTGGGGATCGGGCTGGTCAATGAAGTTACAAGTGATAGGACAAGAGGTAATGGCCTCAAGTTGCACCAGGGGAGGTTTAAATTGGATGTTAGGAAGGGTATCTTCACTGAAAGGGTTGTCAGGCATTGGAACAGGCTGCCCAGGGCAGTGGTGGAGTCACCATCCCTGGAGGTATTTGAGAGTCATATTGACATAGTACTTAGGGATATGGTTTAGTTAAGGACTTGTCAGGGTTAGGTTGATGGTTGGACTCAGTGATCTTGAAGGTCTTTTCCAACCAAGGTGATTCTGTGAAATTCACCACAGGCAATATAGACCCACTGCTGAATGAGGTGGGTGCCCTGGTGACAGAGGATATAAAGGATATAAAGAAGGCAGAGGTACTGAATGCCTTCTTTGCCTCTGTCTTTAATCCTGCAGACTCTCCCCAGGAGCCCCAGATCCATAAAGCCCCAGAAGAAGTCAGGATGAAGGAAGAGTTTGCTTTGGTAGATGAGGATTGGGTTAGGGATCAGTTAAACAATCTGGACATCCATAAATCAATGGGTCCAGATGGAATGCACCCATGGGTGCTGAGGGAGCTGGCAGAGGTCATTGCCAGGCCACTCTCCATCATCTTTGGTAAGTCGTGGGCAACAGGAGAGGTGCCTGAGGACTGGAGGACAGCAAATGTCACTCCAGTCTACAAAAAGGGCAAGAAGGAGGACCCGGGTAACTATAGACTGGTCAGCCTCACCTCCATCCCTGGAAAGGTGAGGGAACAACTTGTTCTTGGCACTATCTCTAGGCATATCAAGGTTGAGGGGGTCATTAAGAGCAGTCAACATGGTTTTCCCAAGGGGAAGTCATGTTTGACCAACATTATAGCCTTCTATGAGGAAGTAACTAGGTGGATAGATGATGGTAGAGCAGTAGATGTGGTTTATCTTGATTTTAGTAAAGCATTTCATGTAACCTTTTACAGGTTACATGGGTGCTAAAGATCCTTACACATTCAAGAGAGACCACACTTGGCAAAGGGCAATTCAGAAAGCTTGAAGAAAGTGCTTCCATTGACTGTGTAGGAAAAGCAGGCACCCCTGTAAGGTGATCCTTCTCTCTTTTTAACCAGTAAAAAATACACAGGTTTCTGACCCTCAGAATTCAGAGTGCTGGGCCCTCCACTGAGGGCAAATGTTAGTGAGAAGGAGAGCAGTAATATCAACATGGGCACTTCAGGATAACTGCAGGTTCAGTACAGGATAACAGAACATCCCCAAGTAAACTTCAGGAAATGTACATTTAGAGTTGAATCCGAGGAATATGTTGTCATTTTCACACTCAGAAGTAGAATTACTGAAGTGCCCACTGCAGACAGACGAGAGAAGCCCACAGAACTGTACATCTCAACATACATCTGAGCTGGAATACTGCTTGGAGTCAGACATGCTCTTGAAAAGGCCTTTAAGAAAGGCAGAACTAAATGTGGTGAGAAAATTCAGGAGTGACACATCAGTGATAGAAACTTCCATTTTCAAACTAAGAAACAAAATCTTCCTGACTATTTCTGAGGGGATATAAAGCTATGGTAACAAGCAAAATGCCTTTTCTATTTATACATTATGACTCTAATATAATACAGACAGCTTTTACTCCAGGAAACAACCATACTCCTTGAATGTTGATGTTACATTTCAGCACCTTAAGATGTGTTAAGTGATTGCAGAACCCTTTTTATGTCACTGAATTCCTTGTCACTCAATAAGAAGTGGAGTAAATGATCATGACAATAGAATTCATCAGCAATGTTGGTCTCAAAAGGACAACTGTTCTTCGTACAATACCCTTCTATCTATTTCTCACTTTGCTGTTATTTTACAAAATAGGAAGTCTTGAAGTACAAACAAGCCTTTCTCAGACTTCAGGAACAGGGAAGTGGTGGAGTCACAATCCCTGAAAGTATTTAAAAGACATGTAGATGTGGTACTGAGGGACATGGTTTAGTGGTGGGCTTGGCAGTGCGAAGTTTATGGTTGGCCTTGATGATCTTAAAGGTCTTTTCCCACCAAAATGATTCTGACTTCATTCTTTTCAAATTAAACACCACGAAGCTGCAGATTCTCCTCCAGGAAGACTCAAACTCCCGCCTCACATGGGAAACCCTCCAGGGTACTGACCATGCATGGTCAGGTCAAGGAGACAGAGAAAGGCAATGGCTCTGGTTCTGCAGCCAGGGTAGATGCCATCTTACAACTGCACCCAAGAACTGCACCCAAGTCTGCCAGAAAGCAGACTATGTAGTGGTCATGCCTCTTGTCAGGCCCAGTCACATGAGTTGACAAAGCAGAGGCATTTCTTCCCTTCTCTCCCCCTGCCCCTCTGCTACCTCACAGGCCAAAGCACTGTCTCACTTCAAAGAAGAAACTCGAGACATCTCCATGTACTGTAAATACACTGCATGTTCAGCTGTCTGCTTCCTAAGATGATAGGAAAGAACAGACAGAGGTCAAGATGAGCACAGCATGTGTAGGAACAAGAAAGGGTAAATGTCACATGTGCTTTAGGGTTAACTTGGGTTCATTTGGCTAGAGGGAAAAATGCCTTCCACAGATTATGTTACTTTTGCTTTCATTTTCTCTCCACTAAGCAGAGTGCACAGCTTTCCTGTGTGTGTGAGATACTTTTTAAAAACTATTCAAAGCAGACAAACCCTAAAGCCTAAAAATCCCTCTTAAAAATAATAAACAACAGCAACCCCCCCACACTGAAGTAACACTGAATTTGAAATATAAATAATTTGGCCTATGACTATATCTATTTTGAAATATTAGTTTCTTGGAGTAAGTAACACACTACTTTACTCAAACCACGTTTCTCTTAAGACAGCTCCTGTTCCATGTCCTCTTCCCACCAAATGAGTTCTACGTTGTCTTGCACATTTACCTGAAACATGCACAGAAATGTCTATCTTGGTTTCTCTGAGCCACTGTGGACGTTTATGAACAAATAAAACTAAAGCACTGAGCCAGAGATTAACGAGAAGATCAATCTTTTACTTCCTAAAGCAGGGGCACCAACTAATAGTCTGCAGGCCAGTTCTGACTCTTCAGAACAATATATGGAGCCTTTGGTCAACTTCCTGTTCACATCTGAGAGGACTTTCAGAAAAGGGCTGGAGGAATTGTTCTGGTGTGTCACTCTCTGCGTCTCTTACGATCATTCTGTTAGATCGTTTCCCTTGGCCATGGCCACTGCTCTTCACTGATCCACAAGAGGTCTTCCTCTGTGTCAGAGGGCATGCAACTATGAGATGTAATCAGAGGAACTCACTTTAAGATCACCTCTAAGAATAAGAAGGGCAGAGGAAAAGGGCAACAACCTAAGAGAGCAACATATTGCTAGGTTATGTTACTAGAAGTTGAGAGACACTACCAGTAGTGTGTGCTCCTCTGCAAATGGAAGGGCTCCAATCTTAACATTTATTTACACAGAATTTGTTCTTTGTCACACAAGTACTCTCATAAATTACTAACATGAAGGAATGAAAACACATAAACAACATTATATGATAGATGAAACATGTCTCAATGGATCCATATGGAGAGCTCTGGGCATAGACAAATATCTGACTCATCACAGTATCACTTCCTCTCAGTTCCTACCAGAACTTGTGGTTATTTCATGCAGATTAGACAGGACTTGTAACTTAATTTTAAAAGCAATTAACACAGAGTCCTGATTTGAAAGATTATTGTGTTCCACTAAGTAGTGAGACAGATAGATATAAAACCCACAAATGAACACTGGACATGTACTTCACCTGCATTGGAGAGGCTGTTCTCTTCTCTCAAACATGCAAGAAGTGGCTCCAGTAAGACACAGAAGCCCCCAGAGCTATGAATAGGATCCCAAATTATCAACAGAGGCATAGGGCTACCACTGAGATAGAATGCACAGCATCTTCTAAGTTTAAACATCCAGCAATAAGAAGCAGCAGAGCAGATGAAGTCAGCACGACTGAAAACTGAAGGAAAGAGCTGAAGAGGAAAAGGATGACACATGGAGGAGGGAAGCTCAGGAGGCAGCAAGTTCTGCCAAACATGGACAGATGCATACGATCTGCTTTCCCATTCCCACATAAGAATTCCCAGATACCATATTCTAGTTGTCTAATAAAAGCCAGCTTTTTAGAAAAGGCTGTTACACCTCCCTGTACAGCATCTGCTGGTGGCATGCTAAACAAAAGCGGAGGTGCTGGCAGCTGAGACGTGGTCTCAAAGTAACAGAGCAGAATTCCTCCCTTTCAGGAAAATTTAGTACCTGGTACTTAGGAGGTCCTAGAGAAATCCATCCCATGGAACTGTAAGAGCATCTCATCACAAAGACACTAGCAGAAATGCAGTGGGATTTCTCTCAAATAGCTCAGACTTCAAAACAGAGAGAGCAACAGCTGAGCTGAGCACCTGGAGATTCCTTTGCAATTCAGGAAGGGAAGCAGGAATTGTTCAGGTGCAGTTCATCACCTTATTTTAAATCTTTAGGCTGAAATGAATCAGTCCCTGGCCTGCACTGACTGCATTAGCTGGGTCTCACCCACTATAAGGACTGAGTAACTTAGATGAATCCTTTCTAAATATTCTTTAGGCACTATATACAAAAGGACAGGTAAAAACATTCTTAGAGCTGATGGCTACAGAACACATGAACACATCATCATCTTATAAAATTAACTGGAGTGCTGCTGTGTTCTTTATTTTACTGAGCAAGATGAAGTGACCTTCCAACTTAAAAAAATTGTTTAAGTATTGAGCACAAAATGTGCTCAGTCCACAGCTGACAAGAGAAGGATCCCTCTCATGTCTCCACTGCCACATAAAAATGAAGTCTCAACTTAAACTTTATGTTGTCCTTATAAAGCCAAAGCACCTTCCCCTCTTGAGCAGGCATCTGTTGTAATGGCATGGATCATGTTAGGAAGATGCTTATTCCTGCCCTTCATTTCTCTGAAGCAGCACCTCCTCCCAGGAGTTTCTGGAAAACATCTGGGGAGTGCTAAGGCCTTAAGTTCTTGTTTCACAGAATCACAGAATCACCAAGGCTGGAAAAGACCTTTAAGATCATCAAGTCCAGCCTATGACCAACACCACCACACCATCTAGACCATGGCACTAAGTGCCACATCCAGCCTTGCCTTGAACACATCCAGGGACGGCGCCTCCACCACTTCCCTGGGAAGTCTATTTCAACTACATAAACTCAATAAACACTCCTGGCTCAAAGGTAACCTTATTAAGTCAATCTCTCCAAATGCACCATTTCTACCATGAGATGGAGCATTCACCTGAATGTTTGGGAAGGACTGTCTCAATTACATGCAAAACCTGCTAGCTTGTGTCCACAAAAGTTCACTTCAGGGCAACAGATGCCTCTGCCTTCACCACAAAAGTACAATCAGTGAAAGAACTCGATGCAGCAAAATCAAAGCAAATCCCACACTTCCTTGACAAAACCCAGGGGAGGTTCCAGGGCAGGTGGGCACCTGGCAAGATGTATGGTGGATCCTGCCATCACCACTTCTTGTGTGTGAAAACAGATGCTTTGGGAAAACCACCAGGTATTCAGCAGGAGGCACTTAAAACAAATGCCAACATCCATCTGAGCAGCTCTTTCTCTCTAACAAGAGATGGCAATACATGGGAGAGTGAGGAGAGCCAGATTATTGCTGACTACTAATGACCTGAAGGAATATACACAGCCAGGAGAGTGAAGAATGCTACTTAAAGAGGAAAACAGAGAACAGCCTAGGAAAGGAGGGAAAGGCCATTTTTTCTGTGGCCAGAAGAGATTTATATTCACTGTTGTGTAGTTACTTCATACACAAGATGTATGAGAAAGAGATGCTTATTAAAGATGATGCTAACAGAGTCAGCATGGTGGAAATACTTTGCTTGTCGAAGAACCAAAAAAGGTCAGTCCTCTGCTTCAATCATCTTTGGCCTTTCTCAGCTCAGTAACGTAACTTTGCTAGTGCAGCAGTGTTTGGCAGTGTACAATTGTTTGGCTCTGCTTCACCAGAACAATAATTTCCATTTGTGATAGAAGGTCTAAATGCAAGTTTTCACAGGAACCTGCAACCTGAGCCAGCTAAAGTTACAGTAAATGGACAGGCTGCTAGCACAGCTCAAGAAAAACCATCTCCTTTTCATGTCTGTAATCCTTCAGCTCTTTCAACTCTCTGTCATTACTTGTCTCTAAGTTAATCCAAGCAGCTAGATAAAATAGTGCCACTAGCTAGTGAGCCCCAAGTGATCCAGGAGACATTGGCTATGATCTTAGGCCAGCATGTATTCTGCAGCTCTTCCAGGAAGTCTGGAGAAAGAGAATGTAATTCAGCATGGAATGGGAAGTGTGGGACAACAGGACAGACCCTTTTGCTAAATCTAACAAAAGGAATGCAGTCCTGCCAGTCTGCCTCCCCCCCCATACAGAGGGACTGCCTTGCAAAAGAGAGCAGGCTAAATCACTGGGATTCCTACATGGGATATGGAGCAGGGGCAGAAGGAGCAGACCATTGTGGTAGCCAGGGTATCGGCCAAGATAAAACTCTGTGCATCTCGACTGCAAACTTGCTGACTGGCAATTAGCACGACTTCTGGAACAGGATGAAGATGCTGTGGCCTGGCATCATAGTGATAAGCCAAGACAATGGAAACGATGACACCTGAGAAACGTGCATCAAGAGCAACACTGGTCCTTTTCCCCTCCTGTAATTAATAAGTAATAAGAGCCTGCAAAGGTACCAATCAGAAAATTACTTATGACCTAGTCTCATCTCATCTATTAGTACAAATTAGCCTTAGAATCCTCTGTTTCTTGGGAGGAAGAGAACAGCTCGCTGGACAGGTTGATGGGCCTGAATCCTCTCTTCTCCCCCGAAAGGGGATGCCTTTTGGTAAGATTTGCACCTCTGACTGTGTTGGATGTTTTTTATTTTGTCTTTATTATCTTCACCTCAAATCTATGCAGCCAGTGAATTTATCAACAGCTACATAGAACTTGTCATAACTGTCGCATCAATAAATCATCTTAACTTTGCTTTTAAACTGTCTCAGTGAAAGTCCTTTTCAGGGCTCTGAGGTGGGCAAAATGCTTCAGTGAAAGTCCTTTTGGTGGGACTCTGAAGAAAAGCTGTCTCAGTGAAAGTTCTCTTTGGGACTCTGAGACAGGCAAATGTTGCCCTTCCTACACGACAGGAAGTAGGACCTCAGTTCAGTCAAGCAACACCTGCTCAGTTCTAAGCATGAAATGAAATTCATCCACTGAAAACCATGCATGTGCTAAGTGCCCTTCTGAGCCACAGCACACAAAGCAAAACTGTTGGAGGCCACCCATGAGCTGGACTTCTCCTATTGCTTTGCTTTAAGCTCCCTAATATTCAGTGGAAGAAGAAAGTACTATCAAGGAACAATCCATCACTTCTTCTTTAAACATGTGCTTTAGGAGGAGATGAGTTATGCACTGCAGAAAAAAACAAACAGGGCATCCAGAATAGCTCAAGACTGAAAGTCACGTTTACCCAAACAAATGCCTGTATCTCAGCTAGTTCTCCCAGGCAAATTCTCATCTACCTGAACAGATCATTCACCCATCCATCATTATCACATTGCCACTACACTTCAAGTCCTCCCTTCACAGGCTCTCCCAGTTTTAGATCATCAAATGGGAGCTCCTTATCTTTGTTTTTCAGGTCTCTGCCAGCATGCTCCCACTGAAAAAAAGTAAAAATCCATCTCCCATTCTGGATCAAGACTTTAATCAGCTGGTGATATTTGTTCTCACTGTCCACGGAATGCTGACAATGGTACCTTTATATCCCCCATAAAATGTTCCTTGGACCCAAGACTTCATGAGAGTTCACTGCTGATGACCAGTGCCACCTCACTGGCTCATTCTTAATTCTCTTTCTCTCCATCCATTGCTTCTTCTCTTGGGCTGGAGCTCACCCTTAGTATTTGAGAAGCACATATCACAATGAAATTTAACTCCAAAACTGGAACAAGAGAAGGTCTAACAACAGACTGTCACTACCTGAAGAGGAATTTCAGAGGAGTCAGACTCTTCTCAGAAGCTGACAGCAAAAGGACAAGAGGCAGGCATTGTTCACAAGTTGCAGCAAGGGAAAACCTCACAAGACAAAGAAAAAATTACACACCATGACAATGGCTGAGCTTTGGAAAACAGGTTCAGAGATGTTGTGAAATCTCCATCTTTGCAGGTTTTCACAATAGAACTGGATGAAGCCCTGAGCAACATCATCTGCTTTTGGGATTAGCTTTGCTTTGAGAAGGAGGCTGGACAAGAGACCTCTAGCAGTTCCTTCCAGCATAAATTATATTTCCATTGCTTGGTTCTAGGACATATAGGCCCTAGAATAACAGAGAAAAAAAGAATAACAGAGAACAGTTACTCCCAAACCCTTTCTGTTGGCAATGCTGTAATTAACAGTTTACAGACTATATTTTGAAAAACAATCACCAATCTAGAGGCTTTGAGGTTTTTTAACTCATGTTTCTAACATGTTGGCCTCTTTGCAAAATAATGATTAAAATACTATGAAAAAGGTATTTTGAAATTATTTTACTATTTAAAGATAAAATTTTCTTCCAAACACTGTTTTTCTGTCCAAAAGAAAGAAATACCTAAAATTTTATAAGACTTGAAAATATTCTTAAAAAGACACTTGTTTTGAGAACGTAGGAGTTTGTTACACCTAGGAAGGTCCCTCAGGTCTAGGATGGACTAAATAGCTGATCTCACAGTAGGCAGGACATGAGGCAGGATGAGGAAAGATCCTCACGCCATCTAATTTGGAGCTCACCTAGTTAAAATCCTGTCATGTGCTCTGAGACATCAGTCTTGCCTGCTGGAGGGATAACCTTGGCCTTCCTCTCTGCTTTGAAAGAGTAAATTGACAACAGAAGGAGCAGACTGGTCTTGGACATCCCTGCCTCTGAAATAAGGAAACAGCAGGAGCCCAGCACTCCTCTGAGTAGCCCTGGGGACTGAACTGAGAAAGCAAAAAGATTCCAGCTGTGATGGCCACACTAGAAGTGCAGCCACCGGTGCTGGGTCATGGGCCATCTCTGCTTCTGCTGGCATGAGCCTCCTGAAACCCAAGCTCTGTCTGGGCAGTGGGAGTCTGCTACTGCCACTCAAAGGGAATCAACACTTTAGTCCATGAGAATCCTGCTAGCAGAGCCTGGCTGGCAGCCCTGCAGGCAACCTGTTCAGACTCATCAGCACACTTCCTTTTATTCACTTTTGCCTTCTTCCCTCCTTCCTTTCCACTGAAAAACCACCCCTGCTAGAGGACAGCACTCCCAAAACTAAGGCAGCACAGAGATAACAGCACTGAGAAAGCCTCCCACATCCCAGGAACCTGGGTAACAGCAAAAGAGATTGTCCTGTAGCCTTCAGAGGCAGGTGGCTCCCTTCCAGTCCTCTGGCACTTCAGCTACAATTACCAGGGCAAGGGTTTAGCATTGCAGTGAGGACAGCTAATGTATTTTAATCTCCATCTGCATTGCTCACTATTTACTTTCCCAGCACACACAACCCAGAGTGGATAGTTATTCAGCCAGGATTCTGCAAAAGTTTATAGAGCTTTAATTAGTCTCATTTTCGTACAGCTCTGTTGAAGAAGTACTTTTCAGCTCTTGAGATACCAAATGGATTTTCTTTCTTATTTAGTGAAAACAAGCTGCGTTTCTGTACAAACACATGCCGTTTAATGGATCATTCCCAGAGAAGGACAGCTTCCAAGTTCTCCACCCAGTTAGCTCCACAATAGAGCTGTCAGTCTGGGGAACAGGACATGCACAGGCAGGAGCAGCACACTCCCAGCACACTCCCAGCACTGACCCTCAATGCAGGCTCACTTGCAGAGCAATGAGGTACTTGTGAGCCAGAGGTCAGGACAGGACATCGAAACCCATCTCTGTGAACTGGTTTTCTGGGAATGTCACTGTCCCTGTCACAGCACTTCCCAAATGGCACTGCCTTTGTAAAGACCATGCAGAGCAGGGAGAACTTCTGCTTCTGAGAGCCAACCCAAATGATCCCAGACCCAGAGAAATCAGTACAAAAGCATGACATGCTAAATGTCAAAGAGCACTGCAGGGTGCAGCACACAGTTATCCCCACACTGGCACCAGAATTGATGAAACTAATGAAATTCAAGCAGCTGTTAACCTGAAGGAAAGTACTTGTTAGCTGTCTGATCACAATGGTAAATGACTAGTTTCTATTTGTCTTCTCTGCTAATAAGGGCCGTGGCAAAATGCATCCAACTCTTCAGAGAAAAACAAAACAAAACATAGAAAGCTCTTTCCCGAACGCTTACAAAAAAAAAAAAAAAAAAAAAAAAAAGACTTAGCAATAAAAGAAAGTAATTTTGTATAAAGAAATAGTTTGGTAAAGCAAACCAGAAGGAAGTTTTGAGTTGTCAAAGTCGTTTTTTATGAACAGAAAGATAAGAAGGACAGTGTTTATGCAGTGCTCTGATACGTATCCCTCCGTATCTACAGGAGGCAAGGAGGTGCCATGGGGCTCGCTGGACAGCTCCAGGTTTACATCCAGGAATTCATGTTTGCACTTCAAGGGAGGACAGACTACATTTGGGATTAAAACTGGTGGAGTTTAAAAGAAAGAAACACATGTGCATGATCAAGATTTGATCTATCTGTTTCAATTTATAGACACAGAGTGGAAAAGTAAATTCCTGCAGAAATGTCATGTACTGGATAAAATTTTAATCTAAAGTAAACCAGCTTTTCCCCAAAGTCTTTCTTGGATTTGCAGTGCCACAAACCCGAAAGTAACATAAACTAAAAAGGATCAAATTCAGCAGTGAGCATAGTCTGTTTTTACTACCCCTGTTTCCTCACCTCCTCCTTCTTCAAATACCTGCAGAACTATTAAAACACACAGAAATGTGCAAATGTTTGGTCTAACAGTAACATATTTTTAAATGTGCTAAAATAATATATAGGGGAAAATGAAAATAAAAAGAAAACAGAAACTTTAGAAGTTGATATTACCCACTGCCCTGTTTTTCCCATTGTGAATCCCTCAGCTCATCCCATCACCAGCAGGATCCCACAGTGATCTCTAACACAAAGGAAGCTGATGGCTGAATTCAAAGCAATGAAGAGTTTGCTTTAGAGGAAAATGCTTCCCTCAGGCACTCACTGAGAGCCCGGAGCAGTGGGAGTACAGCACACTCCACCTAAACTAAGAAATCAAACAGTGCAAAGGTCTGTTTTAAGTACTTAATCATTTATACTGTTAAATTTTTAGCATGGTTCCTGGCTGTATTTTTGCCTTGAGCAATCCAGTGGTATCTCAGACAGTTCCCAGGAGTTAGGCTGCACCATGGACCATTCTCAATGGGCAGTTTGCAGACTCCCCATTCTAGAAGCTGAAGGAGCTGGGTAACATGGGCATGAGCCACTCTCTGGCATTTGGCCTAAAGGCTGAAGAGCTGTCCTGGCAATCTTAATGTACTAGTAGGGATATAACCTATGAGACTGAAACTAAACAAGTCTGCACCTTTGCAAGAGCACACTCTGCAATGAGATCCCTGCACTGTCTTCCTCCCCCAGCTTCAGAAAATGTGAGAAGCAGGGCAGGCACAACCACACTCTGGTTTGCAATATGAAGGCTACAGAGTTTAGAGGACTTAATAACAATTTCTCCTCTGCTCTTGACAGAATAATAATATGTAGGCAGATGCCTTATATGAACAAAAGCAAAAGGCTGCTTTCTTCGTAGCTAAGGGCAGCTATGAACATCACTGAGATGTTTCATGGCAATACTACCAGTCAGCCAACATCAGTTCTTCCTTGCATTCAACAACCTCCTTCAAACATCCAGTAATTACTACAAGATGGCTACAGAATTAAACCCTGCCAAAGTACCACACCAGAAAAGGCTTCTTATGATGAGATGTTTATGCTGCATTAATTCACAGTAGGACTGAATTTTGGCAGTCTCAGACCAGGAGTATTATTTAACTTGTCACCACTGGCTGATACACTCAAACTGCTCCGGCTGTTTCAACAGCTTCAAGAGAACATATGAAATTCTAGCAAGTTTTGCTTTCGTTTTTGATGAATAAACTCACCTCCCTCCTCTGAATTACGTGAACTCAGCAAGGCCTCTATCAAAATGTCAAAAGATTCATTTGCCTTTGTTTTATGGTTTGTTTGTTTGTTTTTCACATTCAAGTACATGCATTTTCCAGTGTATCATATGTACAGAAACCATTTAAGAGAACATAAATCTCAGAGCCTGCTGTGCAAGTCTTCACCCTTCGGCTGACCAGCCCTGTGAAATCTGACAGGTCATTTGCACCAGCATTTTCATGATCTAATTCTGTTCTAGAAAGCTGCCTCATTTCATAAGTGTTGCAAACCTGCAGTTCCCATAAAACACAATTGCTCAGCTGCTGTGAAAACTTAAGCTTCTTTAATCACATAAGGGCCTGCTCCCACAAGCAGCTATGCTTTTTCTCAAACCCACAAATGTGAGCAGAGCCATTGACTTCGAGTCAACTTTCAAGTGTTTTCAAGTTAAACATGAACTTAAGAGCTTTGGATTTGAGCCAAAGTTTAAAACATTTCTCTTAAGCTTCTTGGTGCAAAGTTTCATCCAGCTGTAAACAGAGAGACAGATTTACCACCACCATTTGCAGATGCAAACAGAACCCAAAAAAGCAGTAAAAGCTCAGCTTTTGATACAACTGGAGCAAGAAGAGTTGTTCCATACATGAGGCTTAAAATTGTCTTCCAACACATTATTTCCACATACCACACACAAGTCTCTGTCAGATACAAGTATGCTGCATCCAAACAAGCTCCTCCAACAAGCACACTCAGAATACACTCAAAGCACACATTTCTCTCAGGCTAAATGCATTTTATGGAAACTTGACATTTTGACTCTCAATCTGTGCTATTTTCTTTAAGGCGGCTCATTTTGTTTTTAAAGCAGCAATGTAACTATCAAAATTTACAGAAGTAATTCAAATTCAGAGTTACAGGAGAACTGGAAAACTGTCCATAGATTACAGCTACAAAGGAACTGCGTGACATTTTTTGATTCATTACAAAAGAATTCATCTGGCAGTTCTCGGTACCTGGGTGCTTTTGGTCACCTCATTGGCAAGAAGTCCTGCTCTCTAAACATAAACTGAAAACTTGTTATGGACAAGAAATCAATAAGGGAAAGCACAGCCCAGAAGAGAAAAAGCCTAAGAAACAAAGATTAGGAAGAACTGGTATGGGTTTGAAAAAAACAAGTGTGTAGACCCATGCCACTCTGATCCCATGGGTAATGATCTCTGACTGGGGAAAAAAAAGACTTCGGAAGAGCTGAGAAAATTCTGTCTTCTAAGAAAGGTACTGCAGACCTTTTAAGATTAAAACGTTTCTTGGCTTTGTAGTGTTTTGCTTTCCCAGACCTGGTTTCCATCTATCTTTCATTGTAAATGAGATAGAGAGGAAAAAAAAAGACACACACACACACAAAAAAGGACAGAACATAAGGAAATAGAACAGATGTTCTTTCTTTATCTAAGGCAACGTTAAAAGACGGGTCAATTATACTACAGTCCAGAAGGATCACTGCCACTTTTTTAATGCTGAGGGAAAACAGCTTTTACAAATTCTGCACAAGATCAACGCAACTCCTGCTTAATTGCTCCCGTTTGTTTTGCAAGTATCACTTACCAGACTTCAAACTATCACTTAAAACAAACAGGCCACCGAAGAAGTCAGTCTGGCTTAGGAGTGCGGGCTGGGAAAGCTGTCCAGTCTGACACAGGCCAGTCTTACCTCCACCTCATCCCACAACCACCCAGGGGAAAGCTTGTGATGAAGGATCACAAGGAAAAGCCTCTATTGTATTTCACTCAAGAAAAACTCGTAGCAAACACTTGGAAGATGTGCGGGCTGAGCCCTGCCCTTCGCCACCGCTGCTTGGTGATCCCCGCAGTGAAAGTGACCAATGCTGAGCACATGCTGCGAGGAGAGGGACCAGGGCGAGAGGCTGTGGGGACAGGGCCACCCACTGCCCCGCTGAACTGGGCAGTGGCAGGAAAACCCATGCCTGTGGTGAACCTTTTCTGGCAAAGAAAGAGGATGGGGAGGTGGTTACTACACAGAGAAGGGGAGACCAAGAAGTGCCATGGTTCACCCCAGGGGCTCCGAGGAGACCCAGAGGTGAGCGGCCATGGGGTGTTTCAGCCAGCGCCTGGAGACGGGCGGGACCTATGAAGGAGCCGTTAACGGCCCCCGGGAAGGGATCCCTGTGCATTCGGGGGCGGGCGGGACCTGTGAGGGAGCAGGTATCGGTCTCCGTTCGGAGTCTCTCAGAGCCCGAGCACGGACAGCATCTGTGAGGGAGCGGGTAACGGCCAGCGAGACGGATCCCTCAGCACCCGGAGGCGGACGGCACCTGTGAGGGACGGGGCACAGCTCCCATTCCCTCACAGACTGAGTGGGCTCCCCGCGGTCGTGGGGCTTCCCCCGCCTTCCCTCCCTCCCTCCCTGCCCCCGCGCCACCCCTTCCCCGGCCTCGGCACTTACGGGCAAGAGCAGGAGCGCGGCGGCCGCCGCCGCCGGGAGGCTGCGCTGCGGCGCCCGCCCCGCCATGGGGCCGGCGGGACTGAGGGGGGTCTCCCCGGGGCTGGCCGCTGCCCGCTTAGCCAGAGCCTCGGCGCTGCCCCGGCGCTGGCATCTCCCCCCCCGCTGCTGCCCTTGACCCCTTCCCGCCGCCGAGCAGCCAGCCCCAGCGCCGCCGGCGCGTCCCAGGGCAAACCCCCGGGAGGGAGGGAGGGAGGGAGCCGATCCCGCCCTCCGCCCAGGACGCCTCGGGGATGGAGGCGGCTGGGTGCGCCCGGGGGGAAGCGCGACCCTCAGAATCTCCAGAATCAAGGAGGACGTTGCTCTTCTCCTACACGGAATGCAAGAGGGATTCCCCTCTCCGCCAAGCACTGGGTGCAGTCGGAACTTCACTGCTCACAATCCTCCGGAAGCAACGGGGTAACCCCCTCTCCAAGCACCAAGCGCAATGGAGATCCCTTGCCCAAGCGCTGGGTGCAATGGGGACTCCTTCCATGCAAGCCTCCAGAAATAACGGGAATCCTTCTCTGTCTGCCCCACCCCTTATTTTGGGGATTGCACTTCCTCCAAGTTTCCAGGAACAAGAAGGATTCCCCCTGCCTGGGCTCTAGGTGCAATGGGTACCCCTTGGAAAAATTAGGTGCAATGAGGACACCTGCGCAAGCCTCCAGGAGAAATAAAAAATCCTTCACCACCACGCCCTCCTGCCAAGCATTAGGTGCAATGGTAACCTCCATTGCCCATAAACTTGCAGGAGCAATGAGTTTCCCTGACTGCCCTGGCAAAAAGTGCATTGTGGATGTCCTAAAAGGCTCAGCAAGGAAGGAGGAATCCTCCCTGCCACTATGTGCAATGTGAACCACCTGCCAGTCCTCCAGGAGTAAGGCCACACCACCCCAGGCTTAGATGCAATGTTGCTAAGTGCAGTGAGGACCTCCACCTCCAAGATAATGAGGAAAAATTCTTCAGTCTTCCTGGGTACCTCAAGAGCAAAAGAGTTCCAGCCTGTTGGTAATCCAGTTCCTCAGCACAGCTTCCTCCAAATCTCCTAACCTGTGGGGCATCCCCTTTGCTATTCACCATCTGCAATGGGAAGCCTTTTCTTCCCCAGCACCAAGCCTTGTAAGACTTGGGATTGTAACACCCTCCTAGCCAGGCAACCCAAAAGCAGCCTGTGTGGCTGTTTCTTGTCCACTTGGTCCCTGAAACAACAGGTATTTGTCCTGTTCTTCTCATCTATGGATACTTACCAGGATGGACCCCTATGCAAGCAAAGGCCAAACAAAGTCACCTTATGTCTTCATGCCATACATGCAATGACACACTTGCCCAAAGGGCTTCTGGCCCTCTGCTCTATTGCCTTAGGATGGCTGTTGGAACTAAGGGAATTGGAGCCTTATAGATTTGGACACCCAACCCTATTGGGGCCCATAAACTCCTGGCCCTAACAGAGACTAATTACTCCCTGCCTTCTGCACCCAGCTAGGCCTCTCCATACAATGGATGCATTTGTGGTATTGTTAGACTGTGGGCATCAGGCCAAGCCCTGGTCTTCTCAGTGCCAGCAATGAGCCTAATAAGATTATATCTCCTCTGCTCCATCCCATCTGCTCAGAGGACAGCCAGCTGTGCTGTGAATCATAGTCAGTACCTGCCCACAGCTGCAGCTGGGACTATCCCCAAAAGCCCAGTCGTGTCCTGAGGCACACAGACCTCAGTCACAGCTCTGGAGCTGCAGAAGACATGATGTGCTCCTTCCCAGCCCAGCTGCTGGTTTTCCACAGGGAGCAGTGTCATATACTGCCCATTACCTCTGATGAGCAAAGCCTGCCCTGGTCACCTGTTGCCAATGGTCTCCTTTTATGGATGTAGTGCCTTTTCCTCCCTGAGACTCTGCCTTTCTGCCACCCTCCTTCTTGTATGTTTTTGTGGTTTTATTTAAAATGAAGGTATATTGGCATAAAGGTCAGGGTGGCACAGGGGAAAGAGCCCAGACAGGTTCTCAGGGTTTGCAAAAAGCTTAGCAAACCTTAATTAGAAGCAGAAGTACTAGGATATCTTTATTTGGGGCCCTGCAGAATTATTTTGCCTTTTGTCATTTACTCAGAAAGGCATAAAACAACATCTCCTCACCCTCTCTCAAACACCTACAAGGGGGCTTACATCCCTAATCCCATGCAGGAATCCCATGTGAATGTCATATCAAGGAGATGGACACTTTGCACACTAGTGGACCTGCAATCCTCCTAACATACTGGCAAAAGTTTTCACAAAGCAGCATTTTTTTCTCTTCTCCTCTGGTTATTCAATGGTTTGAATGCATTTAAATATTTAAGCTTGCCTAATTTTTTTCTCCTCTGTCAGTTGCACACCAACATTTGTTTCCTTGCATTATTAAAAGAAAACAAAACCATAACCCAAAGTTGCATGCTTCCAATTAATATGAATGCTTTCCTGAAAATGCAAAAGGAGGAATAAATCCAGCACAATTTTTTATTGCATTTAAATATCTACCTCCAGGACTGGAAACACACGCAACAGGATTACGTGAACTCATGAGAATTGGTAAAGGAAGCCTGAAGCTGCAAGTGCACAGACATGGGTCAGCTGCCCTGAATCCAGAAAGGTTTTCCAGCATGCTGCTCCATGGCTTTCTGTTATGATTTATTTGTGTTTATTGTACTGCCCAGAACTGGAGCCTCATAATGTTAAAAGCTGTATTGAAACAGAACAAAACAACCCCTAATTGTGACTATCTAAGGATTAAACAAATCATTCTTTCAGTCTCGTTTCTAGGGCTTTTTTCCTTATTGCTGATTGCAAAGTCCAACCCCAGCTTTTTGTTGACTGGGTTGCATATAAGGTCACTCCCCTTCAGATTCGCTTGTGTTCTTTAATGGCTGAACTCATGTTGCAGCTTTTCCTTCCATCATGGTGTGCTTGGGACTCTTCTCCCAGTCATCTCCTTTTATAAAAGTTCATCATACTGCCTGGCTTTATGGGTGAAATTGGTCAAAGAGTTAATATGGAGACAGAGAGACATACAGATGTAGATAAATGCACATACTTATGCATGTGAATATGGTATACGAACAAAGACCCATGAGATCAATATGCAGACATTTAGGAATGCAGGAGAACATGCTAATTCTAATCAGTTGGATGGAGTGAGTCTCCATATGATGGCATGGATCCAATTGTTCAGTTCTTGCCCAAATGACTTTCAGATATTTCTTGCAACGATGCCCATACAAGGATGAGTCCCTCTTGCTTGTTTGGTAGTGTTGGGATTTTTTTACTTTTTCAAGCTCCTGAAAGGACTTAAACAGATTCCACTCGAAGCCTGCAAATATTCCCACTGCTCTCAGTGGTGAAACTCTAGAGAAACCACTCCTTGCTGGAGGAAGGGCCTGGCACAGTAAGGTCCTAACACAGTAAGGTCCTTGCCATGTCTGGAATGCCTGAGGAGTTTCTACAATACAGCTAAGTTTCAACAATACAACTTGATAAACAGTTCTATTAATAACAACAAATATCACACAAGACAAAAAGACTGAATCAGGTGCTGACTTTGTCCTTCTGAAATGTTGGATGACCTCTCAGAGGAATTAGATGTCTTTTCAGTCAGAGTATAGGGAACCAACAGAAAATATATATCCTTCAGGTGAGATCCACAGCCCTCTTCTATGGATGTGTTACCACCAGAACGATGGCAGGGATGACATAACTGGACTGCTCATCTCTAAGTGGGACACCATGGGTTTAAAGAAATAGGTCAGTTTACTGGGGCTGAGCTCCAGCTGCTGCCTCTGTCCTATAGAATCATAGAATCATAGAATCCTAGGGTTTGGAAGGGACCTTGAAAGATCATCTAGTCCAACCCCCCTGCCAGAGCAGGGTCACCTACAGCACATCACATAGGAACGCATCCAGGTGGGTTTTGAATGTCTCCAGTGAAGGAGACTCCACAACCTCTCTGGGCAGCCTGTTCCAGTGCTCTGTCACTCTCACAGTAAAGAAGTTTTTTCTGATATTCACCTTGAACCTCCTATGCTCCAATTTACACCCATTACCCCTTGTCCTATCACTGGTCATCACTGAGAAGAGCCTAACTCCATCTCCCTGACACTCACCCCTTACATATTTGTAAACATATGAGTAACTTGAACTAGCACACTCTGTGTCTCCTCTTGAAGCTGAGCTTGGACTGAAAAAGCTGTGGGATCTGGAAGAGAGGAGTAAGTGGTGATCACAGACATATGGCTGGATGCAGAGTGGTGCTTGCACTTTTTGCAAGACCTTCAGTAACTCAAACGTTCAAACAGCTCGTGTTCAGTTTCTGACCTAGTCTCAACCTCCACGCAGGCCCTTTCTACACGCCGTGCAAAATGTAGCTGTTAGTCCTACTGTGAGCAATCAAATGATGCAGGCTTTTGGGGAAGGTGGGTAAGTGGGACTGGGTCCCTATTTGGGACCTCAGATAGGTTTTATGTCTGTTGTTCAGGATCCGAGTGGACCCAGTTTTAAGTATGCATCAGTTATTTACTCATCCCCTAAGCTGAAAAAGTCAAACTCCTTCCAGAGATGTTGTGACAGCTCAGAACAGCTACAAATCTCTGAAGGTGTTGTGCTGTCCTGTCCCCTTTTGACTGCATCAGTTTCAGCTCTGTTTCAAAGAGGCAGATGATTTGATCTCAGTAAGCCATACCTGAAAAAGGTCAGGCTGGGAAAGGGAATGGGAAGAGTCACCCCTGCTTCTTGCAGATTGAGTGAATGCCACAGGGAAAAGAGCACATGATGACATTTGAAACCAGAACGATGTCTGCAAGGTTGGGGAGTTAGCTGGAGGGCTCTTGTTAATAATGAATGTAATGGTTTCCTGAAATAATGGTGGCTCAGAGTTGGTAACAAGCACAGCTCAGGGTTAGAGGAATCAGTCTGACAAAGTAGAGGCACATCGTTTCTTCCTCTTCAGTAAGCTAGTACTTGCAATTACACTTGAATCACAATGTAAGTAGGATGGAGGAGAAAATGGTGATATTTAAAGAAAGTTCCATTGTTTGAAATTGTTCCTAATAGTGAAGTCTCTGGGGTGTAGTATAAACCTTGGGACTGGGGGGAGAGGAGGAAAATGAGGTGGAAGCATCACCCCTGCTGCATAAAATAGATTTGCTGGCTTTCTTTACCGTGGAATTCATGTGGACTCTGTATTCTCATGGAATAACACAAGGCTTTTCCTTGAGACAGTATCCCCAGCTCAGTGTTTTGCACATCCTATTGCCAAGGCAATGCAACCAGCTCGTTGCTTCCCTAGAGCCCCACAAACCTAGGCTAGCAGCAAGCCTGATACAGGCTGGCTGACTTGTTCTGGTGGCTGCAGGCACTGCCAGAGGCTCCTCCTAAGGAGGCTACGAGGATGATTAAGGGACTGGAACACCTGCCTTGCTAGGAAAGGCTGAGAGACCTGGGGCTTTTCAGTCTAGAGAGGAGAAGACTGAGGGGGCATCTAATGAAGGTCTGTAAGCACATGAGGGCTGGGCATCAAGAAGGCGGGGACAACCTCTTTTCACTTGTGCCCTGTGATAGGATGAGGGGCAATGGATTCAAACTCGAGCACAGGAAGTTCCACCTCAACATGAGGAAGAACTTCTTTACTGTGAGCATTACAGAGCCCTGGGACAGGCTGCCCAGAGAGGTTGTGGAGTCTCCTTCTCTGGAAACTTTCAAGAACTGTCTGGATGCCCTTCTGAGTGATCTGCCCTAGTTTTTGGTCCTGCTCTGGCAGGGGGGTTGGACTTGATGATATTCAGAGGTCCCTTCCAACCCCTAACATTCTGTGATTCTGTGATTCCTCTTCCCTGGCTGGCTGTGGGACAGCAAAGCTGCCACATGAGGGGTTGCTGATCTAGGTGCCCTTGCAGTCACTTTCAGGTGCTTTGCTCCAGCTGACAGGCAGGCCATGAAAGACAACTGACAGCCTGGACACCATTGCTCTGAGAGGTCCTGGATTTCCCTGGTGAAGCAGTTTCAGAGACAAATTTCCTGTTGGAACAAGCAGGCATGCAGCCTCCTCTGAGCCCCAACACTCCTGGAGGGAAAACAAAGGCAATACACCCCAACAAGGTTTTAAGATCAAGTATCCCACTTTGGGGCAAGGGGAGGGAGAATATCCCACTGCAGACCACGACTGTTGAATCATCACTGCTACTGGGCTGTTCTGTCCTTGCCTTGTGACTGTAGACATCAGTGCCTGGCAGACATCTCATGCAAAATTTTGGGGGCATTGACTGTAGGACAAGACTTTTTCCTTCACCTTTCTCGAGGTGAAAAAGTACCTAGGTCATTGCACTCCCAGCTGGTCTGTGTCATATGTGATGGGAGGGTAGCTGGACAGGGCAAACATGGAGTGATAGTTCCATCATCCAGAGATCTGTGGGATGTACTTCTTGATGCAGCTGTCTTTGTATTTTGTGTCTCAAGGTGGCTTCCTCCCATGGGTTCCTTTGTTATCCAAGAAATTATTCCGGTGCCTCACTAGAAGGTTGTTTTTCCTTGTTGCATGGATCACATAAAGGAGAAACTATTGATTACAATAATGATAGCACAGGTACAGAGCCTAATTCAGGAAGTCATTAGTTGCACTTGTTTGGCCTCTCCATACTTATCTGAGCATCAAAACCACTATAAACCTGGGCCATGGTTGCAATTACTACAGTGGGACTTCAATATATTTTAAATGTATTATCAGGGAATGTTTCCCTTTACAAATGGAGAAGGAGGAAAATGTGTCCTGAGAGCAACTGCCTAATTTGACTTGAGAAGTTCAAGCCACACTGATACCCTCTAAGCAGACCTGACATTTTGATGGATCCTGGGTATGACTTGATTATTTTCAAATAACTTTAAAGTTATTTCTGTGGTAGTTAATCTTGGATTTTCATATGTCTGATTTAGTCTGTCTCTTTTCCCTTTTTTGTCAGAAATACCTTCTGCATTTTGCATTTAGATTGCAGCATTAACCTATATTCTACCATGCTGATGTTGAAAGGGACCTGGCACTAGACAGAAAATGAAGATTGACACCCACACTTTCTACATCCAACTTTAATCCATTTATTACATTTAAATCGGACTCATTTTTTTCTATTGTAGTGCTTTCTGCAGGGTGCAGTTTTCAGTGCTGCTTCCTAAATTTTGTTTTCCCACTTCACAGGCAACGCCTTCAAACAATGCTCATTCTCCAAGGGGTTCTTTTTTATATCAGCAGTCTTAAAGAAAAACAAATAACAAAGCTTGAGGGCCAAACCCCCAGTCCTTCTAACTTGAAGTTATTTCATAGGTTACTGTTCAGGCCTCAATAACAATAATTTATTGTAATACTTTTGGGAACATAACAGCATACAAATGAGACACTTACTGGTTTCCAAAGAGATTCATAGAAGTCTTGTTGCTCTCATCTCACATTTTTCATTTCTCTTTGGATCTTTCTGCTTCAATTAATCTGTCTGGATTTTTGTTTCCTGCAATATATTTATTTGGTTCAAATAACTTTTTCATCTCCAGCTTTCAATGTCACTTTTTGTGCTATAGCAGCTTTCATTCCGAACTGAGGCTTTGACAGCCAATCAAGTCCTGCAGTTTAAACAGGTTACTATGGTCAGGACTTCTCTCATGGACTGAGAAAAATAAATAGAGTTGCCTCCATATTTTAGTGCTGAGCTTAATGAAAGCTAAGAAGTACTTTTCTCTCTATTAGAGATATCTCTTTGGGGCTCACTCTCTGTGTCCCACTGGCTGTATGGGGTAGACCTCCTTTAACTAGAGTGAGGCACCTTGCACACATGGAGACATCAAATGCAGCATGTCCTCATGTTTGTACTGAATCCCACAGTGCATGTCAGCTGAACCATGTTTCACAGTTTGCAAATTCCCAGCCCATCACAAGTCTCAGGGAAACAGACAAGTTAAGGTGCTTAGCCTCTGTTTGCTGCTGATGGAGTGCACACACATGGCAGGTGACTGCAGCCAGAACATGCTAATTCAATTAGGTCTTCACTGATTTCCCTGCATTTCAGTCTGTCACTTCTGTCAAGCTTCATCCTTGCCTTTGAAAGCTTCCTTGCTGAAGGGCAGTTACACCAGATGAAGTTTTGAGAGGATCCTTCCCTGGAGCAGGCTGCTCTGAATTCTTTGAGGTCTCAATTATTTTAGTAGCTGAGTTGTCAGCAATTTCTGGCCCCAGAACTCCCAAGTCACTTAAGCATTTTCAAACAGAGGGTTATCACAGCACCACACTCAGTATGGCAAGAATTTCCTTAGAAAAACTTTTTGCCAATGCAATGTTTGTTTTATTTCTTGCCATCATCTGACAACGCTGCTTGTTTAGCTTTTGTAGTGAAATATTTAAAAATCACTTCTATTTTTCTTTTTCCCCAAGAACTGTTTGCAGGCTCTCTGGGATCTCACAGCAGAGCAAACAGGTTTTCTTCACATAGTTGCCTGACACTGTCAGCTTTACTGGAGGAGCCCCTAAAATTTGACTCAGCAGTTGGCAGGTAAATGAATCAGAAGCAGTTTTACAAATATTCGTGTGTCAGTCACATCACTCATACTCCAGTTCTACACTTTGTGGCCATGTGGATTTTAGTGAAGTAGCACTGGAGGCACACACAGGAGAACCAGGCTTAGAGAATCAAAGAATATATAAAATAGGGATTTTCTACATACATTTGCCTAGAAGTCAGCTGCCAACACCATTTCTCCCTTTTCATCGCTGCAGCCTCATAGAGCTGGGTCATCCCTGAAGAAAAGCATCACTCTTTTCCCAAGAATAACTGCCTTCTATTTTGGATTGTGTTTGCTGCATTTTTTCCATTCTGGGTGCCTAAAGTTAGCCACTTGAAGCCATCCTGGCCATGTAAGCATATGCATTTGTATATAAGGACCAGCTTTTTTCTTCAGTGAGCTAGGTATCCATGCACAATACACTTTGAATTAGGTATCTTTGTGAGTTAGGACTCTCAGACTAGACACATAATTATAAAAATTATCCTGGAGTTACTGAATGTGACCATAGATTCTGCTTTTGCAACATTTGCACTGTTATATAAATTGCACACAGAAACCTTGCTGCCAAGGAACTGGCAGCAAAAACAAACAAATTACTTATTATTCTGTTAGGAAACAAAAACAAGGGATTTGTACTTAATGTTTTTTGTGTTTTGTTTGTTTGTTTGTTGTTGTTTTTTCCATTTTATTTCTTGCTCTTCAGCCATCTCAGTTTTGCTGGTTACTGGAGTCAGCAACAGTACAATGCTCTATTTGGTAAACAATAGGTCTAGAAATTATGCTGATAAATAGAAATAAATGCAAGCAGACAGCCTGCATACTAAGCAGAGGTTCCTTTTAACATTTCAGTCTCTGCATAAGACATTCATAACATGTCCAGTATGGGACACTGAGCTTTTAAAAGAGGACATAGGAAATGAGACATTGATTCCTAGGAAATTTTCTGGCTTGACAAACTGCCATCATAGGTAGGACTGGGCTGAATAAAAGTTATTTGTAGTGTACCTACAGAGCATCTGGTTTCTCCACTCTCCCTTTATAGTCATTGGACATCTAATCAATACAGTCAGAGAAGTCCAGCTTCACAACACCCTGAACTCGGTGTCTACAGCCAGTCTGTTGAATTGATCCCAGTTCAGTTCCTTCCCTTGACTATGAAAGGAGCTGAGAGCAGGGAGTTCAGATGGGAACAGCTGCATTGTAGGTAACTGAAGTTAGATGAGATGAACCTCATCCCATCTTTCACGAGAGAAGTCTTTATTACTTGCTATATACTTAGCTGTTCTTCATTGCCACAGTGTTTTGACAGTTTTCAGTGCCTGAAGATCTGGTCCAACACCCTTAAATCACCACTGAGAGTCATCATCTTTAGGCATGAGAGTATTTGATTTCTGACACCCTTGTTGTTCACAGCAATTAATTGGTGCCACCTTTAGCAATACTTTGCTGTGTTGAACATCTGTCTTCCAGAACCTGAATCAATGCTGCATGTGTTGCCTTATTTTACATGAGAGCTCTTACAGGCAGGAGAGCTGCAGGACCTTTTCGTCGTTCATGTTAATTCGCTCCTCAATATTTCAGCAATCAGCTACAGCACTTTCAAATTTGATAGCTTCGGGTATGAAATTTTACAGAGCAGTGCTTCATGCACTCAGCCAATATCAAAATAAAATACGTGTTGGCAGGCTCACTGTGGCTCAGCCAAGATTTCTTGTCATAATTTCCTTTAGTCCTTCTGACGATCAGTCATAATCCCTTTCCACACAAGTTCTTTCCACAGAATCACACACACAGAATCACACACACAGAATCACCAAGGCTGGAAAAGACCTTTAAGATCATCAAGTCCAGCCTATGACCAACACCACCACACCATCTAGACCATGGCACTAAGTGCCACATCCAGCCTTGCTTTGAACACATCCAGGGATGGTGCCTCCACCACTTCCCTGGGAAGTCTATTCCAATGTCTAACCACCCTCTCTGTGAGGAAGTGCTTCCTAATATCCAACCTAAACCTCCCTTGGAGCAACTTCAGGCTGTGCCCTCTTGTCCTGTCTCTGGTTGCCTGGGAGAAGAGCCCAGCCCCAACCTGACTGCAACCTCCCTTCAGATAGCTGAAGAGAGTGATGAGGTCCTCCCTGAGTCTCCTCTTCTCCAGGCTAAACAACCCCAACATGCTCAGCCTCTCCCTATAAGACTTTCCCTCTAGTCCTTTCACCAGCCTTGTTGCTCTCCTCTGGACCTGCTCCAGCACCTCAACGTCCTTCTTGAAGTGAGGGGCCCAGAACGTCTTTGTCTCCAATAGCCTCTGTTTTCACTAAGAGTCATTTGGGGTGTTCACAACTTATTACACAAAGAAATAATGGTCTTACTTATGCTGCCTTAGGATGGTTTAATCTTTTTCAGGCTAGATATCATATGTCAGAATTGAAAACTCCCACCTGAAGAGTCAGATGAAGCTAGCAGTGGATCCTCCAGAGTCCTGGCTGTGAACACATCGCTAAAATGATTTGGCTTTTGGGGTCCACATACTTCATTACTAGCTCTACCCTGATGTTTCCATGGACACTGCAGAGAGGGTGGCAAAGTGGGTGGACTGAGCCTGTAGATTACCAAGGGAAGCATCTCATCAAAATGTAGAGGTGTTCCTGTAAAATTCCAACATGTTATTCATCTTAGCAGAGATTAAGCTATCAAATCACTTACAGAAATTTCCTCCCAACTTTTTAAAGCAGAGAAAATATTTTTATGCTGGTTGCTTGCTACTCTGTATTTCTTTACCTTCTTTTCTTCCATCGAGTCTAGTTCTCTAATCCAGCCAGTACTGAGCTGCTGTCTCACCTGAGAATTATCCTTTGTACAGCAGTGTTTTTATTCTAGATGATGTGTAGAGAGAAACTGAGGCATCCAAGCCCTGTCTTCCTCTAGCATGTCTGGGCTTTGCAGATCTCAAGCTGAAAATCATAGAATCATAGAATCATAGAATGTCTTGGGTTGGAAGGGACCTGTAAAGGTCATCTAGTCCAACCCCCCTACAATAAGCAGGGACATCTCCAGCTAGAACAGGTTGCTCAGAGCCCCATCAAACCTGACCTTGAATGTCTTCAGGGAACATAAGGAAATGGTGATCACTCTCTTCACAACCACATTTAACCTTCCCTGATCCTTTACCTATCCTCTGTAAAATTACTAGTGGGCTCTGATTTGGATCAGTGGGCTTTCAGCATCACATCCCAGGCCTCCATCACAGGAGCTAAAGGAGCATCCATGTTGGTAAGTAGCAAGAAAAAGCCATCGTCTCACCAGATGCCTGAAACTGGGGTTGCAAACACCATTGGAAAATGTCTTCTCTGTAAGAAAAATGGCACCACATTCAGTGTTTACAAGCAAATGGAACACCAGAACACAACAACACACTGGTTGGTTCTGGAAATAATGCAGCAGGACTTGTTGCCTGCTCAGAGGCCGATCCATTTCCCTTTGCACTGCATCTGCTTTCACCTTTTCCAGAGTTGTCATTCTCTACCATAGATATCATACTGTAAGAAAGACAGAGGTCTTCTCAAAGTAGAGCACTGAGTTGTAACATGTTCCTATCAATGACTTTCTCCATCCCTTTTTTGAGGACAAACTTGAAGAATATCATGTCTATCTGGCAATGGAAAGAAACCCTGGCCTTGTGTATTCTTGACAAGGTGCTGAGCCATCTCGTATAAACTATAGTAGTACCTAGAAAGGTTGGACCAGATGATCCTCGAGGTCCCTTCCAACCTGGCATTCTATGATTCTAAGTGGAGAATTAACATGTATTCAGGTTTTCATCTTCCCACCAGCTTTAGAACCAGTTCTACTGGCAAAACCTTCATGAAAGGAAGGTTCTTATTCAAAGTCATGCTGAAGTATCAATGAAAGCAGCTAATTCTACTACTAAGATACATGAAAGACTGAGTTATGATAGCAGAAAAGGGATGCATAATTTCATGCTTATTTATCAGAAAACTGGTAATAAAGAATTTCTTTTTGCTCAGAAATTGTGTTCCCTGGGTATTGGCTTTTTGTCAAGTAATGCTGCATTACACACTGAGATATGAAAAGGAAAGGAAAATATTGTTGTTAGGGCTAATGCAAGTTACACTCTACTGAAAACAGAGGTAAAGAGATTGAGCTAAAGACACCTGCAGTTGAAATACTTAGGGGTGTGTGATTTCTGTCTTGTCTGTCTTCTTTTTTAGGTAAAAAGCAAGCAAAACACACTTTTTCCAGACAAGCTGATGAGAGCAATTGACTGAAACTTGAGCTTCCCAGAAAAAAAACAAGTTCTAGTGTGTGAAAGACTGAAAATTTAGGTATAAAATGGTTCAGCTTCTCTTCGAAGAACAGTTACAGAAGGTATTTAACAGGCTTTAAAGACTTTATTAATTCTCATTTGAAATCTCTGAACCAGCTAGGTGAAGCATGTAAGGAAGGACAGAATAATATTTAGCACATCTCTTCTGATCCAAATTGGAAAGAGCTCTAATGTATTCTACATTATTTAAGGGAAAGGGATTCAAAGAGTTTCTATCAGTGCTGCTACAACTAATCTATTTAAAAAATAAGCTTGGGGATTTTCCATACCTTACTGGACAAGTTCCTGAAGTCAGCCCTGCTCTGAGCAGCAGTTCGACTAGACATCTCCAGAGGTTTCTTCCATGAATCTGTATTTCATTGCCATTTCATTTGCTGACAGAGGCAGTATTTTTCCTTTGGGAAAAATCTTTGGACATCACCTCAGGGGGTAAAAGATGAAACTTGGTTATCATCAGGAGATTGTGGTCGTTGTCAGGTTATACTTTACCTACGTGATTTACGCTAGGAGCGAGATGTTGTGTAGATGTGCTTCACATCCTGCTACCTCAGATACCTGGACTTGCTTTCCACATACCTCCCTGGCAAGGATTCAATCAACCAAATGGAATCAGGAGAAGGCTGAGTGAGTCAATGGTCTGATCTGGCTCATGAATAAAACTGTGGAGAAGATAAACAGAGCCCACAGGGCCACAGAGTGAACAAGAAGACAAAAATACTTTTACTGAAAGAAAGGAAAAAGCATTTAGGGTGCAGAGAGTTTTCCACAGCTGAGTGGCTCTCCCCAGAGCACTTCCTGCTTTAGAAGATTTATCCCCTTTTCTGGCACGGGACCCTACCTGCCATCTAAATAACTTTTGTAGTGGAGTTCTGAATTACATTCCTCTATTTGAAGCAACAATCAGGATTAAAACAAAGACAGGCTAGTGAGCTCAGTGGGGAAGTCCTTCACAGGATAAGACTCTAGGTTACAGAAGTAAAGCTTAAAACCAGGAAAAGGCAACCTCAAGTATGCCTGACATCTGCCTCTTGTTAATCTGCCAGTGAGGTGGCGAGTGCAGCAGATGAGCCATCTCAGCAATACCTCTCCCCCGTGGTGCTGGCTTCAAGAAGGGTTCATTTTTGGCAGCATGTTTCTCAGGGACTCTCAGCAACTTTTGGGAATGCCCCTTCCTCCTTCCTCTGTTCAGTAAAGGAGACTCACCATGCTAAGCCTCTAATGGGTGACTGTCAGAATGCAAATAGTAGATTATCTCAAATTTGTTAGGCATTAGGATATAATACCATGCATTCTCACACTATGCTGGTCTTTCTGTGAAGGAAGGACTTTGATTTTCAGCCTCCTCTAACCTCTCTATCCATACACTAGGAGGCTTTCCAGGATGTGTAGTTCCCACAGCAATCTGAAGCTAAGTAAGTATCAGATATTCTGATTGTTGGATTAAAAAAAAAAAACAACAACCCAAAAGATAAAATAGAAGAAAGACTGCCTCAGTCTACTGGCTTGGGCAAGGGCATGGGAGCCAGGAATTCAAATCTCACACGTTCCACTGCTGACATTTTGTATTTTAAATCAAGTCTTCTCTTCTTTGCTTTCCCTACCTGTAAAGCTGGAAAGACCCAGAATGTTTTTTGTGGTTACCATAAAATGCAGCATCAGTTTGCAAAGCGTTGAGCATGGGGTGTTTATATTGACAAGAACTATTTTTGTGCTTGGGTGGCAGCTGCCCTCCACTGCGTGGTGGGTGCCCTGGTTGCTGAGTTTATTGGAAGTGAACTAAAGGCAACTCTCCCTGTGCCTCAACCACGTAAAAATGCAATGCTGAAAGCACAGGATGGCTTCTAACTTCACCTGACCTGTGGACAGAACTGTGAAACAAGAAGTGCCATGGGGGCAGCTTCTTGCTTTTCTCTTTCTTTCAGCCTCAGTTTTGAATTTGCCATTTCCTGCATTCTTATGGCAAATCTGTTACAGTAGCCACTGCAAGTCAGGACCACTGGCATAAGGCCACCAGGATTAATATAACCTAGTAATCCAATCTTAATGAGGTTTAAAAAGGAGCAGGCAGAAGTTCAAAAGGACTTATTAGATGTATGGCTTGTCTGTGATTACTGAAGCATGCAAAGAATGTTATTAATAGGTCTGCAGTCTGTGGATTAATTTCATGTAGCAACAGGCAGTGGTGTTTTAAGTAAGTGGAAACTTCAATGACAAACTATCCAAGAGCTTGAGGAAACACAGCAGTGGAAAATTGATAAGGCTAATGTGTTGAGTAAACAATTGCATCTCAGATTCATCCTTCAAGCACATCTGTTCCACTCACCTCAGTCTGACAAACCTCCACAAGTAAACACATACTCTCTTTCCAGAACTGCAGTCTGAAATGATGTACCTGGCCCTTCAGCTGTGAGAAGGTATAAGTGATTATAGAAAAAAACTGACTGCAATGAACAGAAAGTGCAGATGCCACTGACTCCTGGGCAGGTCCGTGTGAGCAGAGCAGTGACCCCTAGGTTAAAGTCTCCTTGAACTGCAATGCAGTCAAGCACCACAGACTATATAACTGCATAAAAATTGCTGTGCCTCATCTAAACAAAGGACTGGCTAGGTCCATTTCATGGGCCAGGACTGCATCACTACCATCAACATGGGAGAGGCAGTGCTTTCCTGGAGTATTCACCCAGCCTCTAACAGTTTCTGTCCCAGCAGTTTCCTAGGTCAGGTGGTATGTCTTTGCATTTAAAAACAATTTTTAAAACCAGCTTGTTATGAATTTGTCTATTCCACATACATTCCATATTTATTTCTGTGTATGCCCGTTTTTTTGCACCCATGTAAACTCTTGCTTTTCACCACGTGCTGTGTAAAGGAGTTTCACACTTCATGCAGTGTGAAGAATCATTTTCTACCACTGGTTTTGCAACTGCCCCTTGGTAGTTTTGCTTTACAGCTCTTAGTTCTTGAATTGAAAGGAACAATAAACAACCATTCTCTGACCACCTTCTGCAGGCTTCAAATCTTTCAGACACTGCAGTGTTTGCAATACAGTCCCCTGTAAATTCACAGAATCATGTGAAATGGAAGTAGGATAACATCTCAAATAATCATTTTTTTTGTTGTTGATGTATTTGCCATGCACATTTGTAGTCCACTGGCTAACAGTCTCTCCTCTCCATCTCTGATAGTTCAAGGTTGAACTTCAATAATTTTACCCATCTCAGAATGATTCTCAGGTTCACAGGTTTAAGGAAATGTTCAGTGACAGGTTGTTAGTACAAGCAATAGCTCAAACAAGCTCTTTTGTAGAGGACAAAAAAGTGCATATAGGCTTGGGGATTTTTTTAAATAATGAGAAACTACAGACCTTTGTGAGAACCTCATCTGAAGTGGAAAAGAGATAATGTGCTGGAGCAAGTCAGCTTTGCTGAAATTATTTAGTGGAAAGGCAGTGAGAATATAGGTTCATAATTTTAAAATGGTCTAACTAGTGAGCCAGATCTTCCCATCCTTATGTGTAAAAGGCAGCAATTCTCATCAGTCTCAGTGGGGATCTGTGCTTAAAAGCTGAGTCCCAATCCTGCTCATTTGTTTTCAAGAAATAAGTGCCTTTTAGTAAGTGTACTTTTCACTGATGGTAACTCCAGTCTGCTGAGCTTCTGAGCAGCTATTTTCAATCCGGAGACTTAAGAGATAAGTAGGGGAATGCTTATTAAGAGTCAAGACATTAAGTCTCACATTAAGGATTTACTACAGTGGAGGTGTTCTCATGATAAAGAGGCATCAGGTCATCTGCTTCATTAAGCCCTAGTATTTGTTTATGTGACTCATTAAGGCAGAACACAAAATGCAGTGATCTGTCTGCTTCCTACTCCACTACCCAGAATTATTACAACTCTTTTCAGCATCCCACAAATTGTGCCTTTACTTTAAGATCCTATGAAGCAACCCATCAGAAACTTTCCTAGGGAATGTTTTCCCACTGGGAAATGGCAACCTGTCAAAAGAAAAATCTATCATGGAAATAAGTCGAGTTTGATGAAACACTGTATTGAAAAATCAGAATAGATTCATAAAAACACTCTCGTCGTTCTTTCAGGAGCAGCAGGGGTTTTGTTTGTTTGTTGTTGTTGGGTTGGTTTTTTTTCCATTTTAAAAGAGCTTTTTGTTTTACTTTATTTCCCATGAAACAAAGAGAGCAGAAATCATAGTGAAACATTTTTAGTGCCCTCAAACAAAGAGCATCTGATGTTATTGTTGATTTCATTTCACGGGGAAATTTGTTTTTCTATTATTTAACATTGAACTTTGTTGTCACTTGTCTGAATTTCAAGTGAAAAAGAAAATCTCTTTCCTTCTGCAGTTTTAATGAAGCCAAAGATTTAATCAGAAGTGGAATGGTTCAAGCCCTGCAAATATTCTTAAATTGGGTAGAAACAGGTACCATGAAGCTGTGAGGGGAATAGAGGGCCAGAAAGAAAAGGAAAGAAAAAAGAAGAAAAATAGTCTAAGTGAGGATGACAGCAGTCACTTCATAAACTGTGCCTTTGGGTCCACATCCCTCCATGTCATTTTCCCACGTGGATTTTATCCATAAGTGCCCCACTGTGTAATTGCCACGGATTTTCACATTTACTGTGCATCTCTGTGCCTGGCTGCGTAGTCAACAGGAGGCATGAACTGCTCAGCTATGCTGAGCTCCCAGGACATGAGACAACTCTTTACCTGCAACTCAACAGCTACAGTGAAGGTCAAAAATAGGACTGATTTAGAAGTAGTTTATCCCAGGAACCACCTGACGTCACCATGGTCTCAAATTCCAGATCTTTTCCCGCTTCCTCTCAGGGAGGTGTGGAGGACTCAGTGTGTAGCTGTGGCAAGAGTTTCTTACCTAAGGACAGGGGCAGACCAATCAGATTCTCCTTCCCCCTTAAACTGGGGAGAAGAGATAGAAGTATATTTTCCCCATAATTATACACAAGAGATAGAAGTATATTTTCCCCATAATTATACACTCCCAGAAAGAGACACAAAAATGTAGAAAACACAGACGTATTTAGAATTAATAAGGAATGTTGGAATGCATGTGGAAATAAAAGGGGCAGATTCATAGAAGAAAAAGTTATGAAGGGTTTTTAAATATAAAGACATGCCATCTAACCTTGGGAATCTGGCTGATGGCACAAAAGTCTTTAAGGACACGAACACCTTAATCTTAGCAGGTGTGGACTGCTATCAGAGCCCACTCTAGGGCAATAAACAGCAGAAACTGAGGTTGATTCTAGCAAGGAAGCAAGAAGCCACACCAAATCTCTGTGTAATTTGGCATATTTTACATCTTCTGAGACTAGTTTGTTTTACCCATGGGTCTGCCACAGTTGTCTCCTAAAGTAATGTGTGCTCTCCTTTCTGTGGGAAGCTTCGGATGACAGTCATGGAAACTCATTGTGTCACAGGCCATACCCCTCTCAGAATGGAGCTATGATGGGTCAATTAGCAGGGCTAATTTATCTGAGTGGAACATCCTATTGACACAACTATGTTGTTTCCATGTCCAGAATTAGCTTGGTTGGGACTAGACTGAACCTCTAGCCCTGGCAGCACATTGCAGAACGTAGCCATTTCTCAGGAGACATATCCATAATCTATCTGCTTTAGAGACAGATGTTGTCAGCTGTCACAAGACCACATTGCTGCTTTCCATATACAATCAACGGCAACAGCAAAATTGGTGAGATTTTCTGGCATCTCTCCTTCTTAGATTCAGAATGTATTTAAGGCTACAATGGTTTTTTGGCTCAATTATTTTGTTTTGTGGTGGTGAAAGACAGGGTGGGAGAATTTCAAATTGGAAGAGCTCTTTTCCAAGACTGAGGTGTTGAAATCTTTCCTGAAGGAAACCAGGAAACTTGAACGTCTTGAGCAGGTTGTCCCTTAGTCAGATGTTTGTCCTAGGCTTTTACATACGTTGGTTTGAGAACCACTGAATTGACAGAGCCATGGGGATACAAATAGTCATGTTCTGTACTAGCTGGTCTGCAGGTAATAATGAGTGAGTTACCATAGTATATCCTGCAGGTCATAAATACATAGATAACAGAGGCTTATCAGGAGAAAAAGATGGCAACCCTCCATAAGAATGAAGTACCACAAGAAGAAAATCTGGATCATCTGAGACTATGCTGGAAGGCTTCATACCACCTTCATGAATAAGGCCTGCAGTGCATTCAGGGAGACAGTTTCTTGTTTGATTCTAGCATTTCAGCAGCATCAAGTTGGGTTTCTTGGACCTTAACTTGTTTCCTGCCCTTCAAGCAAGAGCAAATAGAGCTGAAGATATCTTAAGGCATTACCTACTTCAGTCACTCTCTTCCGCATACAGAAATCAGTATATTCCTCATATGGAAACTACAAAGTAATCAATACCTTAAATTCCAGTTTTCAAAAGTGCCCTGCTTCTAACTGGGATGAATAGTTTCCTCTGAAGCAGGGCTTCATTTTAGGCTATGCCCCACCAGAAATCAAGGCAGACTCAGGAGAACACTGATGTTAGATTTGATCAGCTGCAGGTTTCTGAGCTTGTTGTCTCTGTTTCCTTTGTAATCAGTGGACAGAAACAGGCTGCCAGGGTCCTGGCACTAATGGGCCTTTTCAACCCTGACCAACCTCTTCTCAGACTTCTTAGCACACCCCCTTCTCATGGGCTCCATTTCAGTTCAGTCTTAGTCCTTAGTTACGTTGTGGAATATTTGTCTTCAGCTCAGTCGTAGCTGTGTCTGGACATGGATGCCACTGACCTAGACACTGACAAACAGGCTGACTTCCCAGCTTGACTTTGGACCTACCTTGTCACCACGGACCTGTGTGGCAACCACAGGACTATGTCTGACTCTGGTTACTATTGCTAGACCTGATCCTAACCTTGACTTCTGGCTTAACCTTGGACTTGCCTTATCAGCATGAACTTGTCCGATGATTTGGACTTCTGGCTGAACTTTGGTGCCATCTCTGGTTCTGCCTCACTTTGGGGCACTGTGAGGCAAGATCTTGCCCAGTGAGGTTTATCTTGGCTGGCTGGTTTATCACCAGACTGGTCCCTGGCTCCCTGCACCTCAGGGAGCAGCTGGCCATTGCTGCTCCCTGACAAAAGCATTTTATAGCTTGTGCTGCTGCATGACAGCTGTTTATGACAACCTGGAACAGCACCAGCTCTTTACAAAGACTGCCAAATCTCCACAAGGTGGTGAGCAGTTTTGCTTTACTTGAGATGTGGCTTAATCAGCAGCCAGGTTGAACAGCTCATAGCACCAAAGGTCTAAGGTGACCAATCCCACCACAGACAAAACCTCATTTGTGGAGAGAGAGACATTTATAAATGAAGGAAACAAAATAAATTGTGGAACAGGCTGAAGAGGAGCATATATTCAAATGAGTAATTATAACCTCCCCATGAAGTGCTTATGCCTGTGAGTGATACTGATAAGCTTTTGATGTTTAAGTCAAGCACTACTCTACCAGTAGGTTAACATAGAAGTTTAAATTCTAGCTTTTCATTAACAGGTTTTTTTTTTTCCCTCTCTTGCATCTGCCAGGAGACATTAACTGAATGAACCCAGGCTGATCAGGTTTGCATATCCTTATATATCCAGCAAATCCAAGAAGGGAGCTTGATAGGAGGCTCTAATTCCTTTATTACAATCAGTAGCTGATGATTCTGTAACAACATGAATGGAGCTTGGATTGCTCAGCACATACTGGAAGAAGTCCTTATGGTCTCTAACTTCATGGGTTTTTTTCCTCCATGGCAATAGCATTCTCCAGATTAAATCCCAAAGCTTTAGAGTTTATGGTCAAAAGAGATATTTATATCATCCTCCTGAAATACAGTGCACCTGAGGAGCTTCTGAGTGGCATTTTTGAAATGCAAAGTGGTAGAAATAGTCAGTAAAAGGATTTATCTGTGTTTGGTCCTTTTTTATAACCTCAGTTGAATTAGTGACCTAGCTTGCAGTTTGGCTCACAAGGAATTATAACAGCTCAATGAGAGTGCAAGTGAACTGACATAAAGAGGGAAGTGAAAAGTGAGGGAGCATGAACCATCATTGCTGCTGCAGGAAAGGCCTTTTGGAACCACGATTTCTGTTTCAATATAACTATCACACTTCCAAAATACTGGTCACAGTGAAGGTTACTGGATGCCCAGCAGGTAATGAATCAACACCAAAAAAGAAAAGAGAGGTTGGGTTTTTTTTTCCTCCTTCTTCCACTGTACATCATAAATCAGGATTTGCATTCATTGCTGAAGAGCTTTGGAAAGACTTTTAAAAAAAACCAACCAAACAAAAAACAAAAAACAAAAGCCCAAACAAACAAACAAACAAAAATGCCCCAGTGGCAAGTCTTAATTATTAAAGTTAGCTAATCTTGACTGTAATTACTAAGATCAGATGAAACACACTGTCATCTGACCTGCTGCTAGGGCAGTTTCTGGTAAATATGCAGAGAAGTGATTTTTAAAATTAGTGTTGCTAATGCTAGATTTTTAGAGATCAGAACAAGTCCTCTGAAAGGAGGCTTTGGAAGATGCTTATTTAGAAGCCTTTCCCTATACTTATAGGGATTATCTGGTTTCAGGTGTTAAAGACTCTCCATAATCAGTCAGGACAGAAAAAATTTGGAGGTCTCTATGGGTTTTTTTCCACTAAGTTCCTTTCTAATGGCTTCACTGCAGAAGCTGGAGGAATAAGTGAAGTGTGAACTAGTAGGATAGTCACAGTGAAGGGCATGAGCTGGAAGCACTGAATTGTGCATGAAATTAATGTGCTCTTCCATATTGGTGGGTCACACAGTTATCAAAGACTTTATGTAACAAAACGTGAGTCACTGATGGCTTTCTACAGTGTGCCAGCCAGGGAGAGTCAGAAAGCTTTTTGGATCAGGTTTTCAGTTTGTAATGGAAATATGATAGCCATGAAAATCTGAGGAGACTTAGGGACATTTTTCATCCAGGATATTCATGCATTGACTTGGTGCTGCTCTTCTATCCTAACAACCCTCTCGAGCCTGGTGTCCTGTGTCCACTCCACTGTCTCTCCATTTCAAACATTCCCAAATACAGTAATTAATGCAATCTTTCTACTTACCCAGTTAACAGAACACACATGCATGCTTCCCATTGAAGACAGCAGCACTAAGCCATATGTTCCATAAGACAACCCTCCTTTAAAAATAGCAGTGTGTGTTTGGGAACACTGCCTGCCATGGGGACTCACTTAACATTGCATTTCCCTATTGTGTCAGCATGAGGCTTTTGACCCTGGAGGTGGAGCCAGACTTCCAGATTCATCACTGAAATCCCAGCAGCTGCACGACCCTCATGATGAGTGCTTTAGTCAATTTATTTTTAGAAAGGCTGCTTTAAAGTGTCTAAGTCTGTCCTCCTCCCAGGAGTAACTCGAGGTAAATTCTGCAAAGTAAAGGAAGCTGAAGATACTAAACTAGTCTGTGCAACAGCAGATGTAGGCATCACAATTCCTTTCCAGCTCAAGCCAAAGTCAAATTTTACCATTGCTGTTGATTTTATACACGGGGTGATTGGTGACAGAGAGTAGCACAGATTAAAACTAGGCAGACAAATTGCACCCTGTTGGAAATGGAGGTCACTTTGACAGAAAATTTGGGGAAAAGAGAAGGATTGGATATACATGATACATGTGGCACAGGACAAGTGCTCCAAAGCAATTTGTGTAACACATTAGCACAGCCTAAAATAATGATTGTGTGTAATCACCTCCAGGGAGTGCCAAACAAGGCTGTTGGCTAGTTGAATGTGATATGGCAAGTAAGGAAGCAGCTCTCTGCCACTCGTTTGGTGCCTTTTTTTAGGCATACCTGTGGTCATGGTTTCAAAACTGCATTGCATCAGTACAGTGGAGTCCAAGCAAGCATCTATATCTGTAAGTTAAATGCATTCCCTGGCCCTGGAAAACAACCAGCATAGAACACCCCACATCTATTGTATTAAATAAAGCACCCCAAATCAAAAAGCCTGTAGGGAATGGATGCTGGCCTGTTAATTCCTGGCCTTTCCAGAAGCTGTTTGTTGGCTCAGGCCTCAGCAGCAAACTCCCCCTTGACAGGATAGTACATTGTATTTCCAAAACTGTTTCCTGGCTGCTTTAATCTCTTTGTGTAGGAGAAATTAGAGGAAGTAAGGATGGAACACTGAACGTCAGACCTTTTGCATTGGCTTCAACAGGAGTAATGTCAGGTTGCTTTCACCTGAATATCAGGAAAGAGCCCAACAACAGGGATGAGCTCCCTGAGAAGCTAAAGGAAAGCAGGTAACAGGCAGGATCATTCAGGCATGCAGCTCTGCCCTAGATATTGATGTGCAGTGCTTGGGGTGGAAATCTTGGCAGACCCTGAAGTCAGTGTTCTTTTCTCCTCAATATTTAACACAAATCCTAGAACCAATCCATGAAAATATTCCTCTGCATCCCCTTGCCATGTGAGATTCAGACATCTATCCCTAAGGGTCCTCTGGGTTCTGAAACCTATTTTTGAGGCAGGACTTAATTACAGTTGGAAGTGCTTGAATCAAGAGGAGAAAGTGTTTCTGATATGTCCTTCTCTCCAGCATTTCTGCTCCCTGAATGTAATAGTCTGAACTGCAACTGGTGCCAAACTCTGCATGGGAAATTTGAATAATCCCAACATCCCAACACTTGTCCCAACCTTGGATTTTTCCCTTTGTCACTAAATTATGCTGTGCACCAGAAGACTGATCTTTTTGACTAAATGATCTTCCCAATCCAATGGATATCTTTCTAGTTTCTTTCACTGGTTCATAATAATCCTTCAACTCAAAATTAAGGCAGATTGAATCTGCATATTTGTTGATACTTACTGCAGCACAAATTTCACTATCAATTCTGAGTGCTCAATTTAAAAGCCGAATCAAGCCTGACGTTTTCACAAGGCACTTCACACATGATTCTTGGAAAGGTGCTCCTCAATCCAGTGGATTATTGAATTAATTGTCAGTAGTAATGCCATTGCTGTGTGTGGATGGGGAAAGGAAAGCAAACCAGCTCACTGACTTGGAATCGAGACAGTCCCCTGAGGATATTAATGTCACCAAGTCCGTAAAGCGATTATACAGTCGATAAAAATAGAAACAAAGTCAAAGCCTTGTTTAAAAAGACAAAGAAGGTCAACCATAAGTTGATCAGGGCAATTCAGGGAAAGAGAGCACAAGGGGAATTGTAACCTGTTCATAAAGGATGGACAAATAACCTTAAATGAGCGATTTATTCTCCCATGTCTGTCTGTAAATTGCCCTGATCCAACAGTTTATTACTCCTTTCCCTTCCCTCTCCCTGAAATTCCTATCAAAACACTTCAGGAAGTAATCCATGCTCTCAGTCCATGCCAGAATGCAACATATCATATTGAAGAATCAGCTTGCTTGGACAGGTTGCAGTAGGTTTCTGTGTCCTCCTTGGAAGTGGGTAACTCTTCAGATGAGGTATCCGTCTATTGCAGAGAGCCATGTTTACAAATCTGAAAGGATTAATTAGCAGTAAGTAGTCTTTTCTGGGTAATGAGCTTTTATGCTTCTAAGAACTAGGATTAATTGAAGAACAAGCAGTTGTTTTGTCCTCCAAGCTACTGGAGTCTGCAGAAGAGGGAGAAGTTTTTTTGTGTGATGTTTTCTCTCAGTTCTTGCATAAGGTTAAGGTCATCCTGTTAGATGTGTTTACTGGGCTAATACCAGTCATTCATTTAATTTTATTTTTTGGTTGGGATTATTTTGCAATATTCATTTTAAAAAGTTAGCTGTTTCAGCCCTCCTTGTAGTTAGTAACATAGAAAAACCAGACCTGTTCAGGCAGGTATATATAACTCTTCACTACAGCATTGGGCTACGAAGGCCCCAGAGATGTCAGCAGAGTGATGTGACTCAGGTGGCTTCCACACTTGCTGTAGCATCCAGAGAGTAGCCAGCAACTACTGAGGGACCCCATGAGTGCTGAGCTACACTGGGTGAAGGATTTGAAACAGCAGTGACCTCAAGCTGTCGACACCAGACAGAGGATTTTGCTCTGCCGCAGACAATCCTTCTCCTGCCCCACGTTTGTGGAGGGTAAATGCTTGCTCACAGCAGGTGCAACTCCCCTCCTGCTGTGGTTTTCCTAACATTCAGAAAGGCAGGAACACTACACAATTTACAGAGCTGGCAATTTTGGCCTTGTTGGACAGGCCAGAGTGACCAGTAATCAAACCTGACCATTATTCAAGCCGTATTATTACAGTGAATCTCCTGACAAATTTCCCTCCAGGGTACTGGCAGGCTTCTACAGTGATAACACTACCAACAGCAGCTGCTTCAGATAACTGCCTGTGGCAGGCTGGTTCTGCTTCCTCCCAGAGAGCTTTCCTACATCGTGTGTATGCGTTTATGAAACCAGGATGTTGTCTTCTGTGTATTGAGTCCTTATATTTGTAAGAACTGTGACTGACTGGAAGAAGAGCTGTCATATCTCTACCCTTGCAAGCCCGTTCAGACACACACATACCCCCCCAATGCTCTCTCCTGGGCAATGGTACAGCTGTTCTTTTCTTTCTCATAATTGTTTTATTATTGTTATTCAGCTAACACGAGAACTGGGTGATCAAAAATAGGCAGAAAGCTAAAGCAGTGTCTGGAGGACAGTGAATAGATTGGAGAAAAAAGAATTATTAAACTAAAGTGCTCTTAGATGGTACTGACTGATTAAAGACTGAATCTTACATTCAGCACCAGCACCCCTCAGAAATACAGGAGTCTGAGTACAGGTCCATGGTCTAATCTGACAGAAGAGAGTTTTGAATTGCAGTCTCCAAGCTCCTGGAATAAACAGTGAACTATTGCTCCTTTAATCAGACCCTTCCTTGACCCGACATGACAGCCCTGTTGAAATGCTGTGCTCATTTCCATAAAAAGCTGATACTTTTGCAGGGAAAATAATAATAATAATAATAAAAAACAAAACAAAACAAAACAGGAATTTCTTGGCCAGACCTTCCTAGGATTCCACTAGCCTCTATCAGAATAATCTCTTCAGTAGGCCCTTTCTCGATCTAATTAATTTGCTGGTGTTAGTATTTAGCAAATTAGGTTTCTGATATTATTTGGTCAAAGCTGTAGAACAAGCCAGAGTTCTGCAAAGATATATGTAAATATACCACAAATTGCTTGTTTCCTGCAGTCAAGAGGTAATTTGCACACACAATCCATCTCTCTTCTCACTGAACTTTCTACTGACAGGTTAACAAAACTTCTGGGACACCAGGAAATCCAGGATGAAGACAGTAATTTGTATTCCTGAGGCTGGTGATGTCTGGGATGGCACTGGTGCAGAGAGGAATGCAGTGGGATGCCAGAGTACTGGACACTACCAAAGACCCCCAAGACATTTACTCACCCATGAAAAAAATACATAAGAAGCCATCTGAAAAAATCTAATGGAAGAGAAGTGACAGTTCCTGGTTATCTAACCATCCTGTGTGCTCATCCACCAGGTGCAGAGCTGCACAAAGGGTCCACCTCACGTGCTTCCATTCATGATGAGGAGTGATTGTACAGATCTGTAGGTTCTCCAACCCTGTCAGGATTGTTTTCTTCCCCGTTCATCATTTAAAAAAGTGGATGTGGGAGACAGCTGGCTCCAATTCCACTCCCACCCCCAACAGTAGCATTTTGCTGCCTCAGTGTCAACAGTTGACAAACCTAAATTGTTAAGTGGTTCGGAACAGTGAAAAAGTTGAGCCTGCTATGCTGAGGAAACCTTGATTCCCCTGCAGGAATGATGCATAAGCCAAAGGTTAGAACTATTTTATGTCAGGGTGCATATAGCTACGGGCGTAATGTAAATCAAGTTTTTAAAGTGATACCAAAAATGCAGTAGAATTGTTAATATGAAGAATCTTTAAACAGCAGATAAGCCTGAGTAGATAGAGATTTGTTTTTGAGAATTCAAACCATGACTATTCAAGAGATGTTCAACAAATATTTGCTTCTGATTTTAAATAAACCCTGTCTAATCCTGATATTCCTGCCATGTTTGCTTTGCGCAACAGTCCAGAGAAAGAATTTATTTGTCAGATCACATCTGTGAGTGATTCTTGGTCTGTACTTTCTTTACAAGCATTCATTACGTGGGTTTGAACACAGGGATTCAAAGTTCAGGATGTGTTGGGTAGCTGCTGTGCATTTTGATTCCTTGCACAGGGAACAGGGCTATTAGAATTGCATTTCCTCAGGGAATAATTACATTTACAAATTTCAAATATGCTCTCTGCAAATATGCTCGAGTACTAATCTAAATTGTTTTGTTCCCACAAGAACAGCAGATGATTTTATCTTCCTCTGTGACATTGGACTGTCCAATTAGCTCCTCGTTTTTCACAGCTACACTACATTACTGCACCACCTTCCTGTAGGAGAAAGTTACAGAAGCAAGACACAGTTTATCACCTGGTGTCTTCCCTAAGAGACAGACTATAGAAAATATTTCATGTCAGTAATTCAGACTGTTCAGTTTAAGGTCAAACAATTCCAATTTATCCCACAAGGAAAACTAGCCACAAACTTCAATGCAAGCTAGATCTCCCACTCCCCAGGCACTCCATGATTCAAACAAGGCCTCATAACAACTTCTTTTTCCCTTGGTACGTCACTGCCACTATGGCCAACTCGATATTTAAATCAGCTTCACTTGGCAAAAATAACTAGAACTGGACTGAAAAAAATGTTGCCCGCTGGAAAACATTGGGAGATTTCTCTACCCACATGGCAGAATTGTCAGCAGGATCCTTTTGAAGTTTCAATTTGCTAAGGGTACTAGGACAGGCATAGGAGAAGGTCTTGAAGAACTGACATAAAGCTCAGCTTTTCCTAAGGTTTGTGGACATCAGGAAATAGGATGGAATAGGTGAGAGGGTCCTTCAGCTAGATGTCAGAGAGAACACAATATACTTTGGGTGTGAATTGTCAACATTTATTAACAAACAAACAGTTTAATGGGACACTGCATTGACCATGATCTTTCCTTGAGCAGAAGAGTGGAGGAAAAAGCCCCAGATATATTTTTCTGTCCATGATGCCAAATTGCCTCTTGTTACAGACCTGCTGACAAACCAGCACAAGCCAGCACCAGCAAGACCAGATACTCCCTGCTCCCATAAAGGAAGCCAGCCTGGGCTCCATGCTGCTCTAGAAAGGGTCCTCTTTTGCTTGGACTGTGTTCAAGGGATCCACTTCTGTGAAAGGCTTAAGGAAATGAGTCAACTATCCTCTCCCTGTCCCCACCTCAGACAGACAGAGCAGTGGGCAGTAGGCCTGAGGTTTGGTGGTAGAGCACAGGCCCAGGGATGGAAAGGAAGGTGACCTGTAACAAGCATCAAAAGGACAAGTCTGGGCATGGTTGTCCTGTCTTCATCTTTCCTTATAATCAGACAGCACTAATTCCTATGGGTACTCTGCCATTTTGTTCAATTGGAATGCCATGTCATGCAGCATCAACTCAGCACCTTGAAATAGATGTTCATTATACCATTGAGCTGTATTTATAAAGCAAACTTGGGATGGTAACATGGTAATGAAACCATTCCAGTTGCCTAATCAGTCTTTGCTGGGTTATTAACTCTTAGCACAGGCAGTGTGCAGTAGTTGTGTCACCTCTTTTTCCTCCTCTTTCTTCCCAAGCTTAGATGTCAGATGCAAAATTAAGATGACTTAAAAAGTGGCAGTGGGTGGGATTCACAAAACAAAATCCAGGTGACCACAGTGCCACACTGGAGCTTTTGCCTAGATTCTCTGCATAGATAATGACAAAGAATAGCTGCTTGCTGGGTATTATTCATCTTACCCTAAACAGACTTTTAAAACATGACAGGTGACTCGTGCTCTAAAATTGCCCATTTCTCTGCACTGACAAATGAAGCAGCAGGTAACGTGCTCAGCTCCAGTATCTGCTACCCTGCCCATTGTAGCTGTGTGGCAATTGGTGCATGCTCACAGCCTGTGGGAAGTAGGAAGTAATTCATTTTGGTGCACAGCTGTTAATGAAGGGAGTCAGGAATAATTGGTATGGCCTGCCATTTGCCCTGGGGTAAGAACAAATGCACAGACCACTCAACTGAATTTGATAACCTCTTAGGCCTTGGTAACTTGATTGCATTTGTAAGTCCTCAGGATAGCCATAAGAAAGGAGTACAAAGATGAAATGCTCTGTATTCTCTCCAACAAGACTCACACCTCTATATGAGCTGTGTAGAAGGCTCAGGGGAGACCTTAGAGCAGCTTCCAGTATCTGAAAGGGCCACAGGAAAGCTGGGGTGGGACTTTTTACAAGGACATGTAGTGACAGGACAAGGGGAAATGGATTAAAACTGGAGAAGGGGAGATTTAAGTTAAACATTAGGAAAAAATTCTTTAGTGTGAGGGTGGTGAGACACTGGCACAGGTTGCCCAGGGAAGCTGTGGCTGCCCCATCCCTGGAAGTGTTCCAGTCCAGGTTGGATGGGGCTTGGAGCAACCTGATCTAGTGGGAGGTGTCCCTGCCCACAGCAGGAAGTTCTTTAAGGTCCCTTCCAACCCAAACCATTCTATGAATCTATGATGATTCTGGGAAAGACAACAGAATTACAGCATCAGCCAGCAAGATAAAAGCTGATTTTTTTTGTCCAAAATCTCACCAACTGAAGAATACATTTGGCCTTTCTCTAAAAGAAAATAACATCCCTTCCCCATAAATCATGAATAAGGAGATATGTTAATGGACACTTGTCCTGACAATACGAAGGTAAAAAATAGTCATAGCAAGAGCTCTGTGGGCTGCAGTGGTGCCATGTGAGATTTCATGAGCTGAGAGCCTGGCTCCATTGCTAAAGTTTTTGGCCCTACAGGAGGCACGTGGCAGGCAGTGAGGCATCTGTTAATGTCTCTGTTCCCTTCTCCAGGTTGTCAGGAAACGGTGTTTGCAAGGCTTCCCAGGAGTTTCTTGTCACAACTCTTGATACGCTGAACACGGCTTGTCCAAGAATATCTTACCATGTGTAGTCTCCAATCAGAAACATAAGCAATAAACAAGAGAAGGAGAGATCTGGAGAACTTTGTAATGGTTGTAAAGTGTGAAGATTGAGTTATGGTCAAAGAAATTTACCAAATTTAATTAATATCTGCTGCTTTAAGTCTCTTTGGTTGTCAGAAGCCTCTTTACGCCTCCAGCCTGACCTCCTGCTTGAAGCAGGACTATCAAAAACACAAGTTTAAGTCAGATGCAGTTTTGCCTAGGCAAGTCTTGGATGCAGATCTGACAACTCTTAGCAACCTATTCCACTGCATGCTTCCCTGCTACTAGAAATACACTCAGTGTCCAGCCTGAACTGCCTAAGTTGCAACTTGTGGTTCTCACATCCACTGCCAGTGCTGAGAAGAGTTTGACTCCCATATCTCTGAGTCTCACTTTCAGTGTCAGGTCTCTCCTCCTCTTTGTTTTGCTGCCAGCAACAGTATTTCAAGTTCCTTCCCTACTCCCCCATCAAAGATATTTGGAAGAGTGTGATGTAACTGAAGAGGGTGAGCTTGTGTTGACAAAAAACCTGCATGTGGGCATGATCACACCCCACGCTCCATCTCTACTACTGGTGCTTAGAGAACTCCTCCACGTGAAGGGGAAAAAAAACCCAACACATTCCTTAATGACCCTCTGAATGCTGACATCCTTGATGAAGTGACAGGTTTCCTTCAGGCCTGACTTTTCTGCTAAGTGTGAGTCTTGGCAAAGAAAAAACATGAGACAGAAAGAGCTTCTACATAAGCTTTCATGTACATTAACACGATCATCTCTTCCTGGTCAACCAAGTCTTTCATGTTTCAGCTAGATCTGGCCTTGGTGTTCTGATAGAAGGACAGATTTTTACTGACAGATCATCTCACAGAATCACAGAATCAACCTGGTTGGAAATGACCTCGAAGATCATCAAGTCCAACCATAACCTAAACCCACCCACCATAACTTTTATCTGCCCATTCAGTGCTTAAATCCTGTCCCTAAGCACCACATCTATATTTGTTTTAAACACTTCCAGGGATGGTGACTCCACCACCTCCCTGGGCAGCCTGTTCCAGTGTCCAACCACTCTTTCAGTAAAGAAATTCTTTCTTATATCCAGCCTAATGCTCCCCTGGTGCAACTTCAGGCCATTCCCTCTCGTCCTGTCATGACCATGGACATTCAGTGCACACTTCCCAGGCCTCATAGTCATTGACTGAGGATGACTGGTAGATAGGCTTGACCTGAAACCCATAACACTATTTAATCTGGCTCTTCTGGTCAGTAAGATCATAGAACGACTCCGTGATCCAGATGTTCCTACATCTTCCTTGCCAGGAGTCAGTCACTAAGCAGGACCAGACCTTCTGCAAATGCCATTGCAGTGGTTTATGCTACAGCTGTAGCTGCCATCTGACTCCAGCATGAAGATTAGAGGCTTGTTTGCCAGGTTAAACAGCAACAATGACATTCAGTCTCCTTGACTGCCCCTGACCTTGGTGTTAATCAGTTCTGTGCACTACTGCCACCATTCCATACGAATGCTGACATTTCTGCACAAGGGTTTAATGTGATCAGTTTTGTATTTGTTGAGGCCTTTCTCCCTGAGGACCCAAGTGTCACTGTGGCTGCAGGTCAAGCTGCAGGATCTGCAGGTTTTCTGATCAGTTATGGACGGTGACAACTCTCTGTCCTGTGTTGGTCAGGAACACTTTTGCCAGCTTGGCTGTAACTATTCCCAAAGGGGCACAGCACAATCGACCTGACAGTCACAGGGCTGCAACCATGGATGCCCTTCAGCTGCTCACGGTTGACACTCTTGACTTAGATGGAACAAAACTCGTTTTTGCTGGTTCCCTTCAGTCACAGTTTGAACAGCAGTGCTAACATTGTGCCACCAGAGAGACATGGTCAGAACAAAGCAGATCTTTCAAGCTAATTCTGTTTGGGCCCATTTGGAGTTTTTAATTTCTTCATGTCTTAATATACCTCCTTCGCTGAAATCAGGATTTCAAAAGTCTACCCCAGCAACTGGCATCATGTTTCTCTCCTTCTCCATGTGTGCTTTACAAGCCTCCACTGATGGCAGCTTCTACTGCAGTGACTTGTTGTTAAGATTGAGTGTTACAGGTTTTCCTCTATCTGCTTTGAAGAGGATTATGAACAAACGCATCTTTTCCTGCCTGCCTCCTAAGCCAGGGCTAAGATTTTCTGAGTTCTGGTGCCACACCAGTGATATTTCTGCTTCTTTTGAGAGGTGACCTCTTGATAGAAGTTAGAGAGGATGTAAAGTCCTTCCCTAGCCTGTGTACAGAATTTCTGAACAAGCTTTAAAACATTTATTTCATAGAATCATAGAATCATAGAATGGTGAAGGTTGGAAGGGACCTTAAAGATCATCAGGTTCCAACCACCCTGCCATGAGCAGGGACACCTCCCACTAGACCAGGCTGCACAAAGCCTCATCCAACCTGGCCTTGAACACCTCCAGGGAGGGGGCAGCCACAGCCTCCCTGGGCAACCAATTCCAGCACCTTACTACCCTCATGGTGAAGAATTTCTTCCTGATGTCTAACCTAAATCTATCCTCTTTCAGTCTAAAACCATTACCATTATATTCCTGAATATATTAGTTTCTGGATATGTTTCTGAAGTGAGCATGTATTTTCAAATGCTGGCATCTCCACATGGCTCAGTTCATGGAACATGAGATGTTACATTCAAATTGAAGTAGACTTAATTGAATTATCCACACTCTTATAAAGCCACTTATCACCACAAGCTGCATGACGTGCAAACACTGGTGCATGAATTCTCACAATTCCTCTTGCAACATGGAAAAATTATTATCATCTGTAGCTGCAGAAGCAGGGATAGAAGATGACATTTTCCAAAGTCTCAGTGATTTTTAGGATCCACTTAGAAGTTTTATCCAGGATATTAAAGGAAAAGATATTAAAGCCACTGGCTAAGCTAAGAGCTCAACCCAGGTCTTCTGTGTCCAATAGCAGGCACAGAAGTAACCCCTAGTTTCAAGGAAGGCTTTGAAGCTGGATGAGGCAGTGTTGGGGTGTGAACTGCTAGAGGCAGGCCTCAAAATCACCCCCAAATCCCTTGAAACTTCTGGTTTTTAAATGCAAATTGTAGAAAAGATCACCAGCTATTTAAGGAAAAAAAACACAACACTTTTCTGTTTTAAAAAGGCTTCACAAAAGCCTGGAGAAAAACAAAACTAAACCCAACAAGCTGTTATTCTAAAATCACAGAACAACTTTGGTTGGAAGAGATGTCTGGACATCTCTGAAGTGGCTGCTCAGAGCAGGAATGATTTTGAAGCTTGCCCATGACTTTGTCCAGTCAAGCTCTGAAAACTTGCAAGAAACCTGTTCAATGTCTGGCCACATCATTGTGAAGACATATTTTCTGTTCCTTTAACCATTTGACTTGCCATAGCCAAATCCATTTTTTTTGGGTAATTCTTGGAGCCATTCTAGGTAGAACAGGAGGTTTCAAACCCATGCATCATTCCAGTACATATGGACAAGGATTCTTTTAACCCAGTGTAAATCCGCTTTGTCTTTCCTTGTTTATTTTTGTTAATTTTCTGCCCATTAGATTGTGAATAATTTTCTGTGTTCCCACCGTGCCTCATTCAGAGCAGGAAATCAACCCCAGCTCTCCCATCCTGGGCTGTTAGGTATGGCAGTCTCAGACAACAGTCCTCTCTCCCTGCCATCCCTCCTTGGAAAACTGAGTTCACCTGATGTATGATGTAACTGCCACTCAAATGTCAACAATTTTTACTAAGCACATCTTCAGAAACACATATTTAGACAGATATGTCTTGCAACATCCTTTGCTTATTACTTAGTTCTCTTTCAGACTTTTGATGGCTGTTCTCCACTTTGTGTCTTGTTTGGAAGCCTCTCTACAATGCCTGGTGTCACCACGCATCTCCAAGAGTCACAATCCCTGTCCATGCAACCACTGGAGTGTCCTGGTACCCTCCACAAAGGGTTTGTTCTTAATAGAGAACCAGCTCTGCTCCAGACATAATCTGGTGCCTTTATGGCATTGTCACAACCCTGGTACAGCAACCCAGAGAGATTCAGATTGGACTCCCTTGCTTTCTAAACTCCTTCTCAGAGAGGAGTCCAGGTGTGGCTGGATCCAACCTTTCTCAGCCCTGGCCCTTCCAGGGAGAGTACTTAAAATGTCATGGTCCAAGGAAATGCTTGACCATCCAATACTTCTTGATTGGATTAAGGTGAAAGGACACTCAATGTCTGTATTTGGATATTAGATTTAATTAAAACTACAGAAGGAATGCTGATATTTCAATTATTATCTCAGGTTGTGAGATCATAAAGGCTGCCAATTTAGATCCCAAAAGTAAAAATACAGATATGTTCAAGCTACACAACCTGAGAAAAAATCGTGGTTAGGCCTTGTGTTACTTAATTATGTCAGGAAGGAAGAGAAAGAAAGAGAGTAGGAGAAGAAAAGTTTAGAAAGATAGAGACTAGAAAATCACCAGTCCTGGATCCAGCGTTGGGCCAGCCAACGGGGGAGAGTTGGTGTCAGTGAGGCTCCTGAAGCCCATCATTGCAGCCCCCTCTTTTATAGGCCCAGTTTCCTTGTTTCACAAGGATGAGCAAGCGTGTTTGAATCATAAGACTGAGCAGCTGGAGTGGACCTCCACCCCCTCTGCCCTTCCATCCTTATCTCAATCCTTATCTCAATGGCTGTACATGCAGCTGCAGGCCATATGCAGCCATCAGCTTTGTACCCATCCTCTCATGCAGGCCTTTTGGGATGCAAACGAGACTTTGTTTAGGGGTTACAATGGGGTTTCAGCACCAATTCCAGCAAGTATTTTGTCCTGAGTGCTGGTCCCTCACAGGCATCTGCAGCACACATACGTCCTTGCTTCAAGGTCTCTGCAAGATTTCCTAGCCTATTTCCTCCTTCCCTTACAAAACTAAGAAGTCCAGTAGACACTAGGGAATTTACAGAACTGGAACAGGTTGCCCAGAGAAGTTGTGGAGGCTCCATCCCTGGGGGTGTTCAAGCTCAGGTTGGATGGGGCTCTGGGCAACCTGGTCTAGTGGGAGGTGTCCTGCCCATGCAGGGGGGTTGGAACTCGATGATCTTTAAGGTCCCTTCCAACTCTAACCATTCTATGATTCCATGAATCACCTTGGTTGGAAAAGATCTTCAAGGTCACTGATAGAAATTGATGACTTTGCTGTGCTAAGTTAGCTGAATGAGTATCTTCTAAAACCATATGCAGTTATGCCAAGCATCCTGCAGGTAGTGATTACATCAAGTCTTCTAAGACCTGTCTCAGACAACATTCAACATTCCTGTTGATTCTGACCCACCTGGGCAATCTACCAGCGGGAGACTGGAGACAGGACCAGGACTGGAGACAGGACAAAGATGACAAAGGACTAGAATCAACAAAGACCCCCCCAGGAGACCCTCGAGCATGCATAATTACGAAGACAGCCAATTCCAGGAAATAAAATGACTATGTAAAAGAATGCTGGGAACTCATTGACATAAAACTGAATATGGATGGTTTTGGCGTGTATTAGTTGGGGTGTTTTGCTACCTCCTCGGAGCACTTATGGTGGAAATATCCCCAGTGCTGCCCAGGGCTGCAATAAAGAATGCCTGCTCAATAACAGCTTCTTTGTTGTTATTGGGTCTTCATCTCAGAATCCTTACCCAGCCACACCCAGCCTCCTACTTCAGTGAGGAGTGCTAGAAAGCAAGGGGGTTTGGAAGCTCCGAGTTTTTGTTTCATCACTGAGTCCAACCATCAACCTAACACTGACAACTCCTTAACTAAACTGTTTCCCTAAGTACTACATCTATTTGACTCTGAAATACCTCCAGGGATGGTGACTCCACCACTGCCCTGGGCAGCCTGTTCCAATGCCTGAGAACCCTTTCAATGAAGAAATTCTTCCTAACATCCAGTCTAAACCTCCCCTGGTGCAACTTGAGGCCATTACCCTTTGTGGGGTACCATGTGCCATTGCCCTTGGAGGTACATACACTTCACCTCCAGTCACTGAAATCCATATTAACAGGACCATAAAAAGTTCAGTCTCTCATTAGATGTGACCAGACAAGACAAACTCCATATATCTTACATATAGCAGATAAAAATGGAAGATAAATGAGTATTTGTAGAAAATTGGTCTGCAACAAAGCAAGGAGACAGACCCAAATCATTCCTTACCACTACAGAGATTTACACAGATGGGCAGTCTAGAGCTCACTGCTAAAGGCAAAATAAAAATCCAATTAATAAACCAAGATTCTCTAACCATGGACTAGAGCAGTTATTCTTTGCTTCTGTACTGCTCAGTCCCTGAGAACAACCAAACATTCCCAGGTAGTTCTCAGAGGGTTAATTGCAGTGGGCAGAAAGTGGGAGCCCAGGAAGCTGTCCTGTTCTTGCAGGAATATCCCAAATAGGACTTAATTTCCTTCCACTTGCACTGCACATTCCATTAAAAAAATTATCTCTGTCTGCATGTCTTGAACTCCATTTCTGAGTCCTACTATATTTTTCAGTCTCCTGATGGAATCTTTACTCTTGTGCACCCTCCTCTCCAGATTTCTCTATGAAAATGAAGCCTCCTGGGTCTAAGATAATCAGATTCCATGTGCTGATCACACCCACCTAACTGAAGTCCCTGCTGTTCCACTTTGCAGGATTTATGTCCCTCTCTGCTCCTTATCATTAAATTTATTTTTAAGACAGGGACACCTGCCAAGAACAAGGAGGTGATATGCCATGAGATTCCCAAAATGCCCTCTGCTGATAAAATAGCTTACTCAGTAATTACCCTAGTTGAGATTTCCACAAAGAAAACCACATGGACACTTGTTAGTGTTGGGTTGGGTTTGTTGTTGTTTGTTTGTTTTTATTTAGTGGTGGTTTTGTGTGTGTTTGTGGGTTGTTTTGTTTGTTTTGGTTTTGCGTTTTTTTTTTAGTTATTTCTTCTTCCCCCCCTCGGCCCTGCTCTACCAATACAAACTCATGGAAGCTTTTTTGACAAATCAGATTTTACACCCCATCAACTATCAAGTTCCCAGCAACACACCCAGGAGTGGGTAACAGAGCCCACTCACACAAACTACTTTCAGTCTACAGACTGATGGTGTGGTGGTGTTGGTCATAGGCTGGACTTGATGATCTTAAAGGTCTTTTCCAGCCTTGGTGATTCTGTGATTCTGTGATTCTGTGTGTGACTTTCATGATGACATTTCTGTGCCAAGTGTGCTAGGAAAGGCAGCTTCCTTGCTCATGAATAACGTGTGTTTTTTCTGAGACCCAGAGGTGAGAAAAGATGATCAGAGACAACTGTTGCCTTTGGGATGGTTTCCACATCACACTCACCTGAGCCTTGCAGCCAACAACACCATACTTGGCTCCAACATCTGCATTGAGCTTAGGGCCTGGAGGCTCATATGGACTAAGCAGCACATTGAGATTTGGTCCTGATTAACTAGCTTCAGGGACAGGAATGCTCCTTGGGTGCTGGGGAAGAAAATCAAGCACTTGCTCTAAGCAAGAAAAATGAAACTGTAGATGTATTTTTCTTCAAGGTTACTGTACCAAAGACTCTACTTGCTAAATTGTTCATTCTCTGGTAGACTGTTCCTTCAGCTGCAGGAGTGAAAGCCATCAGACTCTCCTGCACCATGCATCTTTGAGAGACCAGACAGTCTCTCAAAGAACTTTGCCTATTCCCTAACACTGCACTGCTTTTATCCAGATTTCCACAACTTGTAAAAACCAGCTGGTCAGTCACCTTTGATGTACAACAGAGTATTTCAGAGAATATCTCCATTTAATACCCAGAGTCAGGGCAACCTGATCACACAATGCACTGGTTTGATGCAGGTTGAGAGAGGAATCATCTTCCCTCAACAGATACTCCAGGAATGACCAAGAGGCACAAAGTATTCTCTAAAGCTGATGAAGACAAGAGAGTCAGCTGGAAGATTACAGTGTCTGTGTAAGATAAATACTGCTGGTTGGAATACTTTCCCTCCAAGCAAAGGTAGGTCTGTGGGTCTAAGTCTTTTCTGCTCCTACCCATATGAGAACGAGGTTACTGAATGCTAAACACTTGCAGACTCATCTGCAATTTAATGCTGATAAGCTGAGTGATGCTGATCACCTGGAAACCCAGGTCTTTTCATTGAACATGCAATGCTGTGTGGCAATTACTAGGGACATTAAGCACTTCCCTAATTGGAGGTATATTTATCTGCTGGCTTTTGACTCCAGAGTTTTGTTTCTGCTTTGAAGCATGGACACTGTCACCTGGACAAACCAGGAAGCCAGAGACTTTTTGCTTTTGGTTTTGCTGCCTAATGAGACCAACTGCAAATGCACATAACACTGAACTTCAGTGAAAGATGAACAGCACTGTAAAATCTCAGACCTTTGCTTGTGACTCAGAAACACACCAGTACCAATTAAAGGAGTGGCAGGAAAGAAGGGGAAAAACCCCTTGTTGTTGTGCTTCTTGCATCTTGACTGGGCTTCACGGGCTTCATGGATGTTTTCTTCTAGCAGGTAAGTTAAATGACCAGGAAACCTGGTCCATTTTTAACACTCCTCTGTATTCAGAAAACCATCATCAACATACACAACATTCACCTCTACCACTGTCATGAGGCAAGAGTCCAGCCCAGAACTCACCAATTTTTGCAACCGTTTGCTGTAACACTACCTAGCCCAAGCCCTTAAATACCCATCTGTAGTCTTTAAACAAAATCCTCTCAAACCGTTAAACCCACAGCAGATTCTTTCACAGCATTAAAAACAAAACCCAAGGATAAAAATGTCTATTATAGTGAAGATTTGCTTCCTGGAGCCTGGCATTCCTTACCTCATTGCTATTCATACTCCAGGAGAGCTGAAGGGCTGTGATGAGGCACTGGAGCCTTTCTCAAGAGCACTGCATGAATTTTGAGAAAGAGCCAGCATGTGTTTACAGTACTGACACAAGACAGGCAAAGCACATTTCAAAGCAGGCATGCAAGGGTTAAGGAAGCATTCCTGGTGAATAAGAAATTTTCCTCAGCTTCTGCACTTAGGACTGGAGTGTTTGAGTCTCTTAAGTTTCTACAGGAGTTTTCATCCTGCACCACTACTTCACATGGACCTATGGCCCTCTCCTCATTCCTAGTGTTTTCATGTTTATCTTTAAGCAGATACTTATAAAGGGGAGAGGAAAAAAAAGAAATGTGTGAAAGAATTTTAACAGTACCTACTGTGCTTGTAGCTGGGGGTCTAGAGCAGCAGTGACAGATTGTATGTTCTCACACCCAGGACTGAGCTCAGATGTCTCCCTGCGTGCAGGACCAACTTAATTTTCTCCTAGTGGTGACACTGATTTGAAAATAACTGCATGAAATAACAGGCATTTTTCAGGAAGGCTCCTGTCTGTTCTGAGCTCACGGGATTTGCAGACAGCTGATCTTGGTTCCCAGAATACATGCAGGGAAAACTCACTTTGCCTTTGAATCTGAGTCTTCACCTTTACATGTTTTACCAGAGAACTGGGGTGAAGATTACAAAAAGTCTGTGGCATGGGAACAAGTTACTCAGTTCAGTTTGGGTGATTAAAGAACCATCAGTACATCAGATCTTTTTTAAACTGATGATGGATATTCCATTAAAATGTAGTTAGAGAAAACCTGAAACTTCCTGAGTGGCTAATTTGATACATTAAAAATCTTGCTTTTTTCCAGTAGAAAGAGGGAAGAAAAGGTGCTTTAACACTGTTGAAACATCCTGTTCTAGCATTTTTTGAATGAAATGTTTTGCTAATTTTTATTTGTATTTATTTACATTCTCATATACATTTTTTTATTGTGAAATCAAACTTACAGGGATCATTTCAAAGCATCCATCCGTGCTTCCATTGAGAAACCTGGGAGAAATTATGTAACCTGCCAGGACGTTGTTCAGTGACCAACACTCCTTTGTTTATTCAAGCAATGAATTAAATAGCTTCAGAAAATAGTACTTTATGAAGAAAAGAAATCAAGGAGGAGACAATAAAAAAATTCAGTATGTCCCCCATTTCCAAATGTGTTTGATCTGGCTGGGATGGAATTAACCTTCTCCCCAGCAGCTTTGTATTTGTAGCTTGAGTGATGTTGGTGACACACCAATATTTTGGCAGCATCAAAGCTGTCTCACCACACATTCCCCTGAAGGCCAGTAGGCTGGAGGGAGGTAACAGGTTGGGAGGGGATGTTGCTGACCCAAACTGACCAATGACATATTTCATACCATGTGATGTCATACTCAGCAATAAAAGCTAGGAGAAAGGAGGAGGGGAGACCATTTCTTAGTAAGGTGTTTGTCTTTTGAAGCAACTGATACCATTCAAGGCCAGGTTGGATGGGGCTCTGAGCAACCTGGTCTAGTGGGAGGTGTCCCTGCCCATGCAGGGGGGTTGGAACTAGGTGATGTTTAAGGTCCCTTCCAACCCAAACCATTCTGTGATTCTGTGATCTACTTCCTAGGAGATGGCTGGACATCGTAAATCTTCTTTTGTTTTGCTTCTGCAGACACTCTTTGTTCTTTGTTTGTTTGGGGGTTTTGGTGGTTTTCATTTGTTTGTTTGTTTTTCTTTTTTCTTTTTCTTTTTCTCACCACACCAAAGAACTGCTGTAAGAATTTTCAAGCCTGCTTCTTGATTTCTGGAGGGGAACAGATATCTGCTTCATCTCTTCTGTTGTACCGTAATACTCATAATTTTTGTATCGAGTTTTAGGCCTTCACTGGGGAACTGAGGGCCCCATATGCCAGCCAGGTCCAACCCTCAGAGAGATCTGCTGCCTCCCTGGGGCCCGGGTTAGCAATGTTACTGAGAAACTCCCAGGCCTGGTGCAGCCCTCTGATCACTACCCACTCGTGGTCATGCAGGTGGGTACTGATGAGGTTGCCAAGGCAAGTCCCAGGGCGATGAAAAGGGTTTCAGAGACTTAGGCCAAAAGCTTGTGGGATCAGGAGCACAGGTGGTCTTTTCCTCAGTTCCTTCAGTGGCAGGAAAAGCTGAAAGGACTAGGAAAACACAACTGATTAATGAATGGCTTAGACGCTGGTGCCGTCAGATGAACTTTGGGTTTTTCGATCATGGAGATGTTTACAGGGCACCAAGTATGTTAGCAAACAATGGCATAGAGCTATCAACAAGGGGGAAAAGGATTCTTGGCCAGGAAGGAGGGGCTGGCCACTTGGGAGGAATATAGGACTGTCGTCAGAGGATGTAGGGAGGCAATTAGGAAAGCTAAAGCCTCCTTGGAACCTAATCTTGCAAGTGAGGTCAAAGACAATAGAAAGGGCTTCTTCAAATACATTGCAGATAAAACTAACACTAGAGGCAATATTGGCCCACTGCTGAATGAGGTGGGTGCCCTGGTGACAGAGGATATGAAGAAGGCAGAGGTACTGAATGCCTTCTTTGCCTCTGTCTTTAATCCTGCAGACTCTCCCCAGGAGCCCCAGATCCATAAAGCCCCAGAAGAAGTCAGGATGAAGGAAGAGTTTGCTTTGGTAGATGAGGATTGGGTTAGGGATCAGTTAAACAATCTGGACATCCATAAATCAATGGGTCCAGATGGAATGCACCCGTGGGTGCTGAGGGAGCTGGCAGAGGTCATTGCCAGGCCACTCTCCATCATCTTTGGTAAGTCGTGGGCAACAGGAGAGGTGCCTGAGGACTGGAGGACAGCAAATGCCACTCCAGACTACAAAAAGGGCAAGAAGGAGGACCCGGGTAACTATAGACCGGTCAGCCTCACCTCCATCCCTGGAAAGGTGAGGGAACAACTTATTCTTGGCACTGTCTCTAGGCATATCGAAGATGAGGGGGTCATTAAGAGCAGTCAACACGGTTTTCCCAAGGGGAAGTCATGTTTGACCAACCTTATAGCCTTCTATGAGGAAGTAACTAGGTGGATAGATGATGGTAGGGCAGTAGATGTGGTTTATCTGGATTTCAGTAAAGCATTTGACTCTGTCTCCCACAGCATCCTTGTAGATAAACTGAGGAAGTGTGGTCTTGATGATCAGGTAGTGAGATGGATTGTGAACTGGTTGAAAGGAAGAAGTCAGAGAGTTGTGGTCAATGGGACAGAATCTAGTTGGAGGTCTGTGACTAGTGGAGTCCCTCAGGGGTTGGTGCTGGGACTGGTACTGTTCAATATTTCATCAACGACCTGGATGAGGGAACAGAGTATACCCTCAGCAAGTTTGCTGATGACACTAAGCTGGGAGGAGTGGCTGACACACCAGAAGGCTGTGCTGCCATTCAGTGAGACCTGGACAGGCTGGAGAGTCGGGCAGGGAGAAACCTAATGAAATTCAACAAGGGCAAGTGTAGAGTCTTGCATCTGGGGAAGAACAACCCCATGTGCCAGTCCAGGTTGGGAGCTGACCTGCTGGAGAGCAGTGCAGGAGAAAGGGACCTGGGGGTCCTGGTGGACAGGAGGATGACCATGAGCCAGCAATGTGCCCTTGTGGCCAAGAAGGCCAATGGCATTCTGGGATGTATTAGAAAGGGTGTGTGGTTAGTAGGTCAAGAGAGGTTCTTCTCCCCCTCTATTCTGCCTTGGTGAGGCCACATCTGGAGTATTGTGTCTAGTTCTGGGTCCCTCAGTTCAAGAAGGACAGGGAACTGCTGGAAAGAGTCCAGTGCAGAGCCACAAAGATGATTAAGGGAGTGGAACATCTCCCTTATGAGGAAAGGCTGAGGGAGCTGGGTCTCTTTAGCTTGGAGAAGAGGAGACTGAGGGGTGACCTCATCAATGTTTACAAATACATTAAGGGGGAGTGTCAGGAGGATGGAGCCAGGCTTTTTTCAGTGATGTCCAGTGATAGGACAAGGGGCAATGGGTGCAAACTGGAGCATAGGAGGTTCCATGTAAATATCAGAAAAAACTTTTCCTGTGAGAGTGACAGAGCCCTGGAACAGGCTGCCCAGAGAGGTTGTGGAGTCTCCTTCACTGGAGACATTCAAAACCCACCTGGACAAGTTCCTGTGTGATGTGCTCTAGGTGACCCTGCCTGGCAGGGGGTTTGGACTTGATGATCTTTCGAGGTCCCTTCCAACCCCTAAGATTCTGTGATTAGCTCTTACAGCTGGCAGATAAGCTTCATCCAAACTTCATTTGACCCAACAATGGCAGTGTCTTCACTCTTCAGACCTAGCAGGCACTCCTGTTCCTCAGATACTTGTTTTCCCCTGAGCAGACACCTTGAGTTTCAAGATCATGTGCAGACTTTGCCCAAGAGAGACACCTTAGAGACAAGCTCTTCTGTTTCATCTAGATCTTTTTGCAGCCAGGGCTGTAGGCTATGGCATTAGATTACAGAGATTACCCATCACAAACACAGATGGGTATTGTGGGTGTACTCCAGTGTCATGGATTATTAAAGTTATACAATCTCCTAAATTTCATTTATAAGACTCAAGAAAAACATCAGAAATGTCACAAAATGTAATAAAATATAAAAGATAAATTGATCAGAGACTCATAATCGTTTAGAATAACTTAGTTTGGAAAGGACCTCTGGAGGTCTCTAGGGAGACCTCCCACTGACAGCAGGGTTAAGTTCAAAGTTAGATCAGGTTGCCCAGAACATTATCTAGCTGAGTTTTGAGTATTTGCAAGGACAGTGATTTTCACACTTCAGGCCAGGTTAGTGATCATTTCCAGATCCCTTTCTCCCCAGCAGATGCCTGATACTCCTGACTTCCAAGCTAGGAAGTTATCCATGTCCTGTTTAACTAGGCAACAGAAACATTGGGCACTCACACCCTGAGTGTGTTACTGAACTTCTGTTGCATGCCCTTCACCAAAGGTCTTAATTAATACGTAGACTATAAATACAGACAGCTGTCTAACCAGCCATGAATTTCCCTGGAAAGTGTTTCCATTTTCTTCCCTATTTCCACAGCAGGAATCCAAAGAAAGAAAGACCAAATTAATCTACAGCAATTTGAAGTTGTCCTGAACCTTAGATAACCCATTGAGTAGTTTTGACTCTTGGGTTGCTGTCCCAATCTCCAGGCAGCATTTCCAATATTAAAGATGCCTAACCATAAAAAATCCACTTTAGTAAAACACTTAAAGAAGCACTCAAAACCTTTGTTGAAGGAGGAACAATAACCTGAAATTATACATACAATAATCTGCCTACCCTGGTGTAGTAAAGAAATGGATCCTGCCTCATTGTATGGAATTTGGACCTCACCACCAGTCAGTCATGCTTAATTTATGATAAGAAACTAAAAAATAGGTCAGAAAAGCTCAGTAATGCACTGTGAAATTATAACTGGTTGATTGAATTTTAAGAAAGGGGGAGGGGAAGAGCAAAGCATAGCGATATTAAATTCTTCATTTAAAAGACCCATACCCAGACAAGGAAGAGCATTAGCTTTCAGGAATGAAATTAGACAGAGACAGCCAGATAAATATCTGCCTGTCTAATTCCTTCTTAAACTGTGCCCGCCTCCAAATCTCAAAACAATCCTTAAAAATTGCCCATGGATATTCAGAGTTCAGAAACAGTAATTTTACTTTTAGATGGAAGGCTGTGGGGAGTTCTTTCAAGTTTGGTATAAATAACTTTCTTTGGCTCAAACAAGCTGTGGCAATTTTTGGAGGATCAGGATAAGATAAAAACTAGGAAATAATCCAGTGATCCCTGATGTAACTGGTGGGGTATTTCTGAAGGGATTCTCACCATGGGACAGGGGGCCAGCAGCAGAAGGCAAGGCAATAGTTGTTAAGATGGTTCTAGGAAATGGAATTATGATGTATTTTAATCTGAAAGGAGACCATTGGGTGATGGCAACTGGAGAATGTGATGCTGCAGAAGAGATTCAAGAAAAGAGCAGTCACTTCTGTACATGAAATGGATTTCCAAGAGCAAGATGACTCCTATAGTGATCCATAGATACAACATGGATCCCTTCAGAAACTGGCCCTTGCCACTGCCCACCCAGCAGCTGGCTCTTGGATCCTCTCCAGTTGCTTTATACACAGACACACAAATATACAAACAGGTCTCAGCAGACCCTCAGACCTCATGGTATCTCCAGTAGCTGCCTTGGATACCTTCATCCCTCCAGCAGCCAACTCACCAATCTCATGTTTCTCCAGTACCTGGCCCAGACTTATGGCCACCCCAATACTCATCTCCCAAGACTCATCTCCCTCTCACCAGTTGGTCTGGCTCATGTTCACTAGTGACTGCACACCAACAGACACACTCACACAACAGGCACACACTCTGGTCTCTCTGGTTGCTGGCACCACAGACAGATAGATCCTCCAACCCGTGGTGTGACCCTAGTGACTCCAGACCCCATGCACACATATGCCCACTGAACAGGCATCTCCTCACCCAGGGCAGTAGATGGAAGTGGAGTTTAATGAGGAGACAGAGACAGAGCATGGCCAGACAAGCACGGCCAGGCCAGCAAGCTGTTTACATAAGACCTGCCACTTTATCCCACTTTTTTCTCATGCTTCTTCCTCCCCAAACCAACCCAATTCCTCCCTTCCCCCTCCTTTAATTCCTCTCTTAAACATCCCATAAGGACCCCCTTGTCCTCAGCAGCTGATGGGATGGGTGTCAGCCCTACTGGGGTAACCCTGGGACCAGCAGGGTCTGGGGATTGCTTCTCTGTGTAGGTTTTTGGGATCTGTCACCCCTCAATGTGCCTCTTTTGAGTGCAGGGTAAAAGCCATTAATCACATAACCTAATGAGGTTGCTTAAAACTGATGGTCTCCTTATCTGTCCTGAGTTACTTAAAATGTCCTGGCTCTTCAGCTTTCTGAGGTTTTTTGATACAATTTCTCTGTTTCTACCTCCGATTTTATTGACTGCCAGAGAAACACATGAAACCCAGTTCAATTTGACATGAAGACTTCTATTCTTGAGATACCTGTATTGCAGACTTCTCTGAATGAACTGCCTGAAAGCTACTTCAAAACCCCCAACTACCAAACACCTCAAACCTCCTGCTCTCAGAAAAAATATTGCTTTCCACATATTCTCCTTGGTCTGCAGACAAACACCACACAGCTATTAAGTTCCTTCATGTTGTCCTCCATGTTTACAGAATGCTTCATGTCTGATGAGGCTTTAATTTACTTGATTCTGCAGCACATGTGTATTCATTGACTTGTCTTTTACATACACCAGAAATCCCCTCAATCAGTCCTTGGAGACACAGACATCTCCTAGTTGTCATTGTAGGGATTCTTTCCAGCAGCCCCAAACTCACATCCCCCTTGGCCCTCAATAACCACTTGTTCATGCCAGTGGGAAGAGGTTGGGAAATGCAAAATTAATGCAGCTGTCTCATTTCTCACATAGAAAGCCAAGAGGGTCTTGTTTCTTCCTACAATCCTTTCTGGTAGAGATGGGGACTGTGGAAACAAGGAAATCAAGCAGATGGTCAAGCCCACATGCAGAAGTGGTTGGGGGTGACTGTGACACAGGACCTGAGCTGTGAGGGTCGGATGCACTAGAGGCCAAATTTCCAAGGGAATTCTTGACCCTTTCTGCCATTTCTTGAAATGATCTTGGAAAAAAAAAAAATACAGCGTGTCTACAAGTTGCAGGATTTGGGATTGATTACAGGCTTTGGGTAAAAAAAACCTTCTGACCAGGCTTTAAGCACTGTTATATGTTCTGGGTTGTTGGGGTTTTTTTTAATCCTTTACCAACTGACTAGCAACCTGGTGACATATTTTTAAAAGTTCAGCCAACATAGCATAGTTTGCATCATTTCAAGAACAGAAGAGACACAGCCAGATAAACATCCATTTAGCTAAATTCTCATTAGATTTTTTCTGCCCCTGAGCCTAAAAGTGGTTCTAAAATAACCCAAGCAGGAATTAGTGGATCAGGGAATGAAAACCAATTCTATTTTTAAATTGAAAAATGCAATAAGACACCTCAGGTGGTTTGAAGTGATTTGATAAGGTTTGATAAAAACTCTTCCTCATATCCACAGCACCCTAGTTCCATCAGCTACTGAAGATACTAATTTGGGGCTTCACAGTGTAAACCCCAGACTGTCTTTTTATCAAACAGCTGGGCTGTAAGAGGACTTATAAATAAAAATAAAGTGATTTCTAGGAGTTAAGGTGATTCTGCTTAAGCTTTTGAACCTTTTCTCACCTGTTGTTTTTTTTTGTTAAAAACTGGGACTCAGCACCTGCCACCAAAGACAAGTCCTCATTGTAGCTCAAGGGAAGCTAAAGTAGAGTGAGGAAGGTGGAGGAGGGTATGGATCCCCTCTCCCCCTCTCCACCAGCTACTTGCTGGTGAACAAGAACTGTGTCTGTTTTAATCAGGAATGTCCCAACAGTGGTCCAACAGCAGCCCTGAGGCTAACTGAGGGACAGAGCTGCCTCCTCCTGCACAGTCATCCTTCCTACCAGAACTTATAGCAGGACAAAGTGCTGACACAACATTCTGGTTTTGCTCTTTTCAAGACTGGAGTAAAAATAGCTACTTACTGCCCATCAAATCCAACCAAAGCCCAAAAATCTCTGATTCCAGAGGATGCAAGTAGCCAGGATTGACTGTGGTTGCATGACATAGCTGGCAGGTACCCTCTGCCTTTGATTTCCTCTCCTTTCTGGACTTCTCTCCTTATGCACTCTGCTGCCAACCCCTGTGCTAGGCTAATGCAAATGGGATTTGAATTTATTACTTCTAAGAACTACCAGACCAGCCTGAGCCAGCACTGAAACCCATCTGGACTCGGCTCATGGCTCTACTCCTGACTTGCTGTGCAGGCTTGGCAGATCTGTCACCTTTGCTGTGACACTTTATCATCTCTGCCAGCTCTAATTACAAGCCTTGTGAGACAGGAGTCATCTCTCACTGGGCTTCTGCAGCACATGGGACCATGACCTCTGATAAGAAACTTGACCAAATCCTGTCATGAACACAAAACCATTTTCTACACCAAACACCAGCTGGTGGCTGGCAGCCTAAGGGTGCAGGTGGTCTCCTCAGGTTGAATAACTCAAGCCATTTTCCTTGGGTCATTTGTCTGTTTTGGGGATAGCATTACACAGGTCAGGAAGTGAAAAATCATTTTGGATTTACTCAGACTTAGAAGAGGATTTGGAAAGGATATTGGAACTTTTTCCTAACACTTTCTCAGAGGGAAATACAAGGGCTGTTTTCCATGAGACCACAGGTACCCTGAGATTAGTATTGTCAAGAGAGTCTACAGGACTTATGCACTCATGGAATTTCCAGCATTATTAGCTCTTCTGATGCAATAGAAGTTACTCAACTTCTACTTACCAGGTTTGAAAGACCTCGTTTTGAAGGTGAGAGCTGACACTACTCACAAGGGAGACCATCAGCCTCCCCCCAATCCCAAGACAGTCCTCTTTGTTTTTTGTTGGCTGGAGTTTAATTAAAACCTGATCTTAGGTTCCATCATTTATGAGGTTTGTCTCCTTCAGTAAGTGACACATGCAACCTGAGGATGAAGACTGGATCAAATCACAAAGCAGAGTGCAATCTAGGAAAGAGTTGTGTTGCTTTTACATCAGATGCAACAAAATGAAAGATAAATCATAATGTATAAATTATGAGGCAATACAAAATTGGAGATCCTATCAAGTATGCATGTTTTTACAGCTTCATTGAGCTACAGATGGACACCAGCCTGAGGTGAGTTGCCCTTCTCCATTAAAATACCAAGCCTGTACTTTACATTCCTCTCTTTTGCCTTCCTCTCTTTGTTACCAAGTCAAATTAGCATTTCCTTTACCATTCCATGTTACATTTACCACTGCACATTCAAGATATATGGGATCACTGTGCCTTGAGCATGTGTCTATGAATACAGAGACATATCATTATGGTAGATTTGTATTTTTCAGCTTTATTCCTTTACAAGCATTAAAATCAGATGTACATTCCTCATTCCTCAATTTGCATGATGACTTGCAGTCTTCCATTTTTTCTTAAAATTTACTTCCCCATCATAGAATATTGGCTAATCACTAAACTGCTTGTACTTCATCAATCACCTCAACCTATAAACTGGAGATGTGGCTTTTAAAGCAGGCTTTAGCCTCAATGCCTAATTAGCTAAGCTCCCAGTTTTTATTAAGATGAACAGAATGGTGAGGCTTTTCATCCTTTCTCAGGATGTCTTTTCCAAAAGTGAAGACATCCTGTGTGCCTGGACAGAGGAGGAGAGAGGGGCCTCCTCAGGACCACCCAGATCAGCTCCATACAGGATGGTCTCTGCAAGGCAATGCTCAAAGAGAGCCAGGGTCAGATGGACTTGACCACGTTTATTCTAGAGACTGATTTTTAGGAGAAATCACCAAAATCTTTCCCCTTTGCTCTGACAGGAAAACTGGAGAGGGACTTTTTACAAGGGCATGGAGTGATAGGACAAGGGGGAATGGTTTCAAACTGGAAGAGGGGAGATTTAAATTAGACATTAGGAAGAAATTCTTTACTCTGAGGGTAGGAAGGCACTGGAACAGGTTGCCCAGGGAGGTTGTGGCTGCCCCCTCCCTGGAAGTGTTCAAGGCCAGGTTGGATGGGGCTCTGAGCAACCTGATCTAGTGGGAGGTGTCCCTGCCCATGTGGAACTCGATGATCTTTAAGGTCCCTTCCAACCCAAACCATTCTGTGCTTTCATGATTCTATGACTCTGGCAAACTGAGTAAGCATCTTTTTCAAGGATCTGTAAATTCCTTTCTGTAAAGAGGTGCTGGGGATTTTTAGGTTTCTCTTCCCTGTCTTCTCCTCCAACAGCTAATAATCCACTTCCACTATGGCTTACATAAGAGGGATATAAAAGATGAGTTCTAATTTTTAAAACTACACCCCCTCTGATCTGGTGTGAGGCTGGCATATGCCTTTCACACTTGGTGCAGAAGTTCCTGTTCAGACCACTACCCTGAAGTTCCCTCATACTTAGTGTTGCTTTTTCCTCTGTATTTTTTTAACATGCTTGTGCTCCTGTCTTTCAGTTTCAGGACACATGTGGACCTAAGAAGACAATGCAAGCAAGAAAACAGCCATTTAAGAGAAAACCAAATTCCAGAGCTTGCACAAAAGGACACTCTAGTGCAGAAACAATTTTGTGCTAAGCAGATGCAGTTTAGGAACGTGGCCTTACTATAAGGGATCACAGTTATTACTTGCACAATTTAACAGCCACATTTGTCCTGACCCTGTATTTTGCATTTAATTCAGACAGTGCTGGGAATTCACAAAAAGAGTGAGAGAGAGGGGGAGAAATCTCTGTACATGTTCACAGTTCATTATACAGTCAAACTTCCTTTGAAACTCTCCCTCACTGAATACTAAGTTGCCAAGCTTTCCCAGTGCACCCTGTCTCTGAGGCCAGAATGCAAATAGTTTCCCAGTAATTATGGGGGAAAAAAAAAGAAGAAAGAAATTATAGCAACTTGAAAACTCCAGAATGACCTTGAGAAAAGCCTCAAAGGTCATTCAAAGGATGGGACAGGCAGGAGAGGGTCCAGAGAAGGGCCACAAGGGTGATCAGAGGACTGGAGGAGCTGCCATATCAGGAGAGGCTGAGAAATCTGGGTTTGTTCAGCCTTGAGAAGAGAAGGCTTCAGGGAGACCTCATTACCATGTTCCAGTACCTAAAGGGTGGCTACCAAGAAGATGGAGACTCCCTATTGACAAGGAGTCACATGGAGAAGACAAGGGGTCATGGGCACAAGTTGCTCCTGGGGAGATTCCTGTTGGACACAAGAGGTAAATTTTTCCCCATGAGGACAATCAAACACTGGAATAGTCTCCCAAGGGAAGTGGTAGATTCCCCCCCATTGGACAGTTTCAAGTCTCAGCTTGACAGGGTGCTGAGCCATCTCATATCAACTATAGTAGCACCTAGAAAGGTTGGACCAGATGATCCTTGATGTCCCTTCCAGCCTGGCATTCTATGGTTCTGTGATTCTATGAAAAATACGTCTGGCTCTTTGTCAAATTTGGCAAACATATTTGCTTGAAAAATGTTGAAAAAAAGGTGAATAGCAAAGTGGTGCTCTCAGATATGCTAAACAAATTGGTTTGGTATTTAACTTTGAGAATGTTGTTTTGAATTGAACATTGGCCTTAAAAGTAATTGTTTTATTTCCCTTAAATTCATGGAACATTTAATTTCAGTTCAAATAAATTGATTCAAAATGAGCTCAAATGATTCTTTCTTCCTGTCCATTTCCTCTTCATTTCAGATGGTTGGAAAAAAAACACAACTAAAAACCAAATCCTGTGTATCTGTGCTCAGCCCCCAGGCTGAACCATCCACACTCCTGCCAGCTCTGCCTAAACCCCTGTGCATGAGAATATTCCACATGCCATCAGTCAGGTTGCCCTGGGATGGCATGAACAGCACTACAGGATCTGGCCCATAGCATCAGTGGAAGAGGTTGACAAATTGCAACAGGAGAAACAATTATGAAATTGCAGTAGGACATCGTGGATATAAACTGGATTAATATCCTGTCATTCTAGGACTGTGGGCTGATTTTCCTGTCTAGGCTTTCTGTGGCCAACTAGAGACTGACAGATGGTTTTCTTACAGCTGAAGTTCCTTTTACTTTGAAAAATTAATTATTTATTCTATTAAAATTTCTCCTCTTTCACAAGGTGAAAATTAACACATAAACACTGAAACATTTCCTTCTGTATCCAGCCATATATGAGGGAGGTAAAAATGCAGTCACTGCAGTTTTTCACTCTGATATTACATTGTTTAAAAAGTGTCATAATATTATCTGTACATAGTTTGCTATTTATGGGTTCTTTTTATTTCCTGCTGTGCTTGATCATTATTGTAATATGAGTGCTGCTGGTAGTCAACTAGTATTTAAAAAAAAACACATTAACCCAAACACAGGCAGCCCAATTTTGTAGCATTTATCCGTACAGAATAATTCCTCACTGCCTCTATAACAACTGAATCTTGCTGTGAATACTCCCAGAACAAAATATAACTATAAGAATGCAAGTGGTAGAATTAAAGCATAAAGTATGGCTTTAAACTTGAGCATTAAAGTATACTGAAGTGGTTCAGGAGTGTCTTTCTGATATTCAGTGGAACTCAAATGCTTAAATGCCTGCCTGACTTTTTAGAAATGAGACTTACTCATAGTTTTCCAGAAAATATTTATTGGCCAGGTATTCTGATGGAATTGGCCGTATAATACAGGACCATTCCAAAGGGGAAAAAATAAAGCACTTGGTACTATCAAATAAGTATGAAGATATGAGATGTTCTCATGCCATATAGGAATATCTAGTCTGCCTCCACCTCCCAACTCCAATGTAAAACAATGCTGAAAAGTTCAAAACTTTCTCCTCTGGGTGCTTGAAAAGTGTCTCAAGGCTTGAAAACTGATCACCAGTCCCTTGCAGGGAACACAAGAGGCTGCCATGAGCTTGGTCATAGGAAGCTCTAAGGATTCTTTCCCATCAAACTGAACCTGGGGTGCCCAGTCAAACTGCATCTTGTGTCTTGCAAGACCAGTTAGTAGTTAAGCAGAGCCAGGGACTGTTCTTTCTCCATGAAGATAAATGGTGTGGTATGGCTTTAGTCCTTAAACTGAACTCTCCTCCACTTCTCCCCACAATGTGCTGGCCTCATTCATACTGATTCTTCATCTGCTCTCTCTAAAATCTGGGAAAAGGAAGAGCCACCTGTGCTTGGGCTTTGTGATTCTGCTCCTTGTGGTGTTACCTTTGATAAATTGCTGTCTGCCTAGTATTGAACATGGATGCTTCCAATTCACCCTCCTCTGGCTCAGGACTTTGCTCAGCAGATGACAATTGTGTTTCCATTTGCCTGATGCTTTAATTTTAATTTTTGTGTGTGTTGCTGTACAGTGACCTCTTTAATGGGAGGGAAAATCCCTCTTTGAAGAATACTCTGTAGCCTCTTTGACTATAGGGGTTGTGGGTCTCCTAGGGTGGTTTGGTGGAGAAGAGCTTTTTAGTCATTCATGCAATCTCTGACTGACTTTGGCAGCATTGGACCATCTCAGTTCCTTAGTTCCTGACAGATTGGTGCCTCTGAGTAGGTGAAAATAAATGTTCAGGATGCTACCTAAAAAAGCATCAGCTACAAAAAACAAAGGAAACAAGAAAAGGTTAATTTAGCACTGCTGACATTTGTGAGATATTTGACTATTCTATTATCAAAAAAATGAAATGCTTTGTTGTACTCAAGAGAACTGAAGCCCTTTGTCAATCATCTTATGCCTGGATGCCCCGTTGTAGTGACTTAATACACTTATTTTTCACAGCTTTCCACAGGAAGTTTGTTCTAACCTTCCGCAAGGAGTGATGGTTAATTCTTGTTGTATTTTCTGTCTTCTTTAACTTGATAAAATAAGAATAGCTCAAATCAATCATCAGCAAGGATGTCATACATAGAAGCTCAAAATGAGATGGTGGGGGGAAGAGAGAAGGTGGAATATTAGGTATGTAAGAGTTGCCTGGAAAAACAGGAGGGTACTGAGTCCCACTGCTGTGCCTTGCTGCCTCTTGGATGCTCTTTTTGCTCCCTCTTAGCTCGTGATTTGGCACAACCTTGAGTTTCATGCTTCACCACCAAATAACTAGTGTGCTTCAGCTCCATCTACACCAGAAATAAACAGGAAGAGACTGGGCTACTCCTGTCAGGAATAACAAGGCAGGGATGGAGTCTAGGACAGCATGGAGACCATTCTGGATCATAGAATAACAGAATGCCAGGCTGGAAGGGACCTCAAGGAGCATCTGGTCCAACCTTTCTAGGTGCTACTATAGTTGATATGAGATGGCTCAGCACCCTGTCAAGCTGAGACTTAAAACTGTCCAATGGGGGGGAATCTACCACTTCCCTTGGGAGACTATTCCAATGTTTGATTGTCCCCATGGTGAAAAATTTACCTCTTGTGTCCAACAGGAATCTCCCCAGGAGCAACTTGTGCCCATGACCCCTTGTCTTTTCCATGTGACTCCTTGTCAACAGGGAGTCTCCATCTTCTTGGTAGCCACCCTTTAGGTACTGGAACATGGTAATGAGGTCTCCCTGAAGCCTTCTCTTCTCAAGGCTGAACAAACCCAGTTTTCTCAGCCTCTTCTGATATGGCAGCTCCTCCAGTCCTCTGATCATCCTTGTGGCCCTTCTCTGGACCATCTCCAGCCTGTCCCATCCTTTTTGTAGAGCAGAGACTAAAACTGAATGCAACACTCCAGGTGTGGTCTGACAAGCACCAAGTAGAGCAGGATGATGACTTCTTGATCTCTGCTGGTGATGCCCTTGTTGATGCAGCCCAGCATCCTGTTGGCTTTCCTTGCCCTGCAGCACACTGGTCACTCATGTTGAGCCTGTTATCCACCAAGACCCCCAGGTCCCTTTCCACAGGGCTGCTCTCCAGCCAGGAGGATCCCAGCCTGAACTGTGCTCCTGGGTTATGTGTTCCCAGGTGTAAGACCTTACACTTCTCCCCGTTGAACTTCATAAGGTTCCTGCTAGCCCACTCCTGCAGCCTGTCTAGGTCATCCCAGAGGGTGGCTCTCCCTTCTGGAGTGTCAGCCTCCCCCCTCATCTTGGTGTCAGCAAACTTCATCAGGGTGCTCTTGATCCCAACATCCAGGTCACTTATGATGATTTTTAGTCTCTCTATACTTAGTTTTCCATTAAATTTACTGCATAGTTTACAGAAATATTTGCAAGACCATGGAGCCATGGATCTATTTCCTGATTCTTGCAATAATTACAGTTTGCACAGAGGGCAACAAAAACACTAGGAAATTGAAGACATAAATCAGCTGTTAATTCACTGAAGCAAATAGATTCAGATATGTGAAAGAAAAAAAAACCCTAAATGGCTCTATGTTAATGCTCAGCATTCACTCACTGATGAATGTTAACTTACAAGTGAAATGCTGTATCTTGGTGTTTCTCCAGGCAGAAAGTCTGAGCAGACCTTCTTGCTCCTACACTTCATTTTCTCGAGAGCTATAAAATGGCAATTTATCTCCAGAATAAACCTAACCTCTGTACAAAAATGATTTCTTATTTGCTGCTTTATGCAAGGTAATAATACTTCTTCCTGGCTGTCATTTTCAGCTATCCGAGCGATCAATAATTATGGCTCTCTTCTCACATTCAACAATAAGCATCTCTAATGAATGGCAGTAGCAAAGGTTAGATCATTTGAGAACTCCCCAGATAATCAGTTTTAAATATCATAATTCCATCTGCTCTGTCTGCTTCTTATGTATTGCAGAGGAGTGTTTCTGTGGCTCATGGTGACAGACTGGAATTGAAGTCATGTCTGTCTTGTTATTGATGAGAACAATCACAGAGAGGCAACATATATTTCAATTCCTTTCTGAAATACTTTAATGATCGTGAGTGCAGGCAACAGGAAGAGGCTGCCCCAGTGTTTTTGTAAAGGCATAAAAGGAAATAGAAATTGTGTCTAAATTAGACAATTGCCCATGGAGGTTTTCCTAATTAATATCAGTGATTTGCTCTGAATCAGCTAATGCAGTAATTGCATGAAGTCAGCCCAAGGGATTACTGATGGCTGAGCAATACAGAGGAGATTTTAAAATTTCAGTGAGATTTGAGTAATTTCTGCTCTCGCTGAAATCAAATCTTTCCCCAGAAAGATGAGAAGCCATTTGAAGCTCAGGGGCTGGAGGAAACACTGGGATGCTTGGATTAATGATGTCCATCCATTCAGCTTATCAGAGAGCACTGACTGCACGGACTTGCTCTGAAGAAGGTATCTGGCAGTGAATGGAATTTTATGCCATTACAGATCTTGTGATGCCAATCAGTGACAACAGCCTAGTTCAACCATTAAATATAAAATCAGTTCCTAACTACAGAGCAATTAATAGTGCTGCATGAAGTCATAATGTAATGGGTTTTCCTAACTAGGAAATGTGTTTTGCAAACCCACATTCTTCTTGGTGACATTTGCACGCATTATTTTTCAGGAAAAAAGTGCCTCTCACTTTATTTTCTACATCATTCCATACCACTTATTTCCTGCTTTGCTCCAAGAAAGACCTTCAGACACCTGCCCCACACTGCCTAGTGTGGGCTTTGACCAACCAAAAGCACACAGTTTCCTCAAAAACACATGGGAAAGGTTTGTGCATTTGCCTTAAAAGCACCAGGTATCCCTATTTTTCATGTCAGGTGGAGCTGATTGTGAATTAAACTTCTGAAGATTTCTGTTCTGAGGAAGAAAGCTTGTCTGTGTCATCAGAGAGCAGCACAGACAAAAATAACTGGTTTTGCCTTAGAAATGGTGATGCTGTGTTGACATTCACCTGCTCCTGTATAAATGGTAAGGGGGTTGAAACCATGCAGGGACACCATGGTCTTGGGAGAGACTCTGTGAAAGAAACTACATGCTTTGCAGACAAGGCCTAGAAAAAGCTGTAAACACTCATTCAAAACGTTTAGGAAATGATGCAATGGTGGAAATGGCCATTTTCTCTCTAAATCAAGCAGTGGAAACAAGGATAATGACTTTCTTATGCATTGTAAGCACATGTATAGAGTGATGTACCTGGCAGGTAAGGGTCCTCTTAGGATCTATTAAGGTAATACATCAGGATGATTAAATGAAGACAAAGATCAACATGATGAGGACCAAAATAAGAGCTGTTCCAAAGAGCTCTTTCACCTGAGTCATTGGCATGTTGCCTGGCATTTTCAAACATCATCACTGCCATGGGGTCTGTACAGCCACACCAGCTGAGAAACTGGGGAGGGTGGGACACACCGAACATTTTGACTGGCACAAGGATGACTACATGGGGTCCTATGGGTCAGCCAAACCTCCCCCAAAATTATTTAGTAAGAGCTGAAAGCCTCAGCATTGTCTTCTTGTAGCAATTAAACCTCCTATATTAAGAAGTATTTACCACTTTTAACTGTGGATGCAATGAAATGAGACAGAGTAAAAAAAATGTAGAAGACATATTTTGCTCACACAGTTAAAGTTGAATACATTTACACATTCAGAGTTAAACACTTGTTATTTCTTGCCTAAATTTTAGCATGTTTTCTATAGTGAATTTATGGCTGTGAGGTTGCCTTAGCTAAGAATTACTGGGAATGAAAAGTACAGCTCTCTTTCCAGCTAGTGCCATGAATAACACATGCATGTACTGTCACAGATGCCCATGTGTGCTCTTGTCATTTTTTGGACATGTTGAGATTTATGAAATGTAAAATGCATTCCCCAAATGCTGGCAATTCTCAATAAGAATAAAATGCAAGAGAAAAAAATGTATGTGGATGTCAAAGAAGAGAAAGATGTTTAGGAGGGAACACGTTGAGGAAACAGAAGTCATTCACTTCTTAGTCTATTTTAGGAACAATTTTTACTGATCTACCATCCTTTTAAGTTGTCTCTTTTTTCATGATAAGAATGGAGAACAAACACCATCACAAAATTTCTGTCAGGGAGGATTTCTAAGAAACACCTTAAAATAAGATCTTCCCTACATCTCTGGTACCCAGTAACTACCCATTGCTTCACAAACCTTTTGGGGAGCTGAAGTGGTACCACGTGCCTAATGGGCCATGCTGCAGAGACCTTGTTTGCCACAATTCTTGTTCTTAATAGAAATGCTGTCTAACTACCAATAACAGGTTTATCAGGATGCAAGACAGCTTTAGTGGGAGCTAAGGTGCAGTATTCACTGAAAGCTGGATAAAAAAGCAGCTCAAAAAGCTTTCTTAGGAGAAGGAAGTATGGAACAGAGACATTCAGCTAAACTGTTGGCATCAGAGTCAGTTCAAGACGTGGCTCTTCCACAGGTATAATCTGTAACCTGGGACAAATAATTTAATTTCTATGTATGTTACATCTACAACATTTTTTAACCTACCTGCTGTCTAGTCATCTATTAACACAGTAGTTTTCAAAGTGTGAAACAGAGATAATGACCTTTCTTACCTTCTATCCCAGACTGTCTTGGACCTAAAAATACCTCAAAAAGGATTCAGGGTCTAACTTCCTAGTTAGGACCTCTATCTAAATATCTTCAAAGCTGAAGTTTGAAGCTTCAGTCATCTAAGGCACAATCTGGCTGTTATTTCATCAACAGACTCTTAGGATCCAGCTCTTGGCCAAGGACACCACCAGAATGTGAACAAACCACAACACGACAGGATTTGCTGCTGTTCTGAATTTTGTCTGCCTGTGTTAGTAGGTAATGCCATTGCATGAAAAGAACATGACTCAGTCTGTAGAGGTTGGATGCCATGGGAAAATCAGGTGGGAAATACCAAGGATGATATCCAAGAAGAAGACATGCTGGGCTAAATAAAAGTTACACGTCTCAGCTCTTCTTGGTTAAATCACAGTGTCTGACAGGAGACATGTAATACAACCATCTTCTTGTGTCTTTAAACCAACAACTTTCAAACTCCTTTTTGCAAGAGCTTTCAAATTTCCCTGGAGATACAACCAAGAGCTGTAAACATGATGTGTTTGCATCAGTTTTTGGTGAGGACATCAGTTAAGGCAGGACAGTGTTATTATAATATTTAACTAGAAAGCCTGACACAAATATACTAATTCCAGTCAATCACAGCTCACTTTCCAACACACATACTTGCTAGTAAATAGATTTCTGTTTTCTTCAAAGATCTGTCTCAAATATGTCTCATGGTACCAGGGAGAAGGCTGAACTTCAGGACCAGTGTTCAAACTTGGGGTTCCTAAAGTCAAATCCATGAAGTAAAAACGAAATCTTTGAGTGGCCACTTAAACTCCTGGGTGCTTGAGGCACCCAGCCTTTCATATTTAGCAGAGGCTGCAGAATGGGGGTTCAAATCCCCTAACCCTGCAATGGCATGGATTATCTAGCTAACATCTTGAATCAGCCCTCTGAAATTATCATAAAGACTTCTTCTAAATTAAGATGCTATTAAATGCTAATATCTAATACTAGGTATCTTATTCCCAACTGGTCAAGACTTCCCAAAACAGCTGCACCCTCCAAGGAAAGCAGGTGACTGGGCAGGCAGCCATAAACAGAATTTTTCACTGCATCTCCAGCTCCTGGCCTGTGAGCTCTCTAAATCAATGATGTTTTCTAATCTGGCCATATCAATGTTTCATGTTCCTAGTAAAACCTATCACCCTTTAAGCCTCAAAAAAGCTTGACCCAGTTAAATGGAACAATTCTAAAGAGGATTTCAATGTTTCTTTAAATTTACTGCTTTTTTTTTTCCTCTAACTGGGCCTGTATTTTATGTCAGAGGGGCAGAATACTTGTTTATTAGCAAGTAGATTCTCATGGTAGCTTCTTTTTATGAAAAAAGATTCTCTCTTTGGAGCTATTAATGTCTTGTATTTGCCCAGACATATTTTGAATGTATTTTTTTAAAAGTTATTTCAAAATTAGGGGAAGGGAAGCTTTACTCTGCAGATTCCTTTGTGAGCTGCTAATGTCTATTTAAATCGTGTTTTTCTTAATGGACTGGAACTTCTAGTGGCAGATAAATTATGAACTGCTTTATCCATGGGACATAATTTTTATCTATCTATTTGAAGCACTACTGTATTATTTTTTTCAAAAGAACCAAAATAGTCAGAAACTCTGTAAACTAAAAATAAAAATATTGGTTTACTATGAGACCCTCAAAGGCAGGGTAAGGGGAAATCATAGAATGGAGACTGGAGTACATCCTCCACAGGTTTGAGCTCTGGCACTTGGAGATGGCTTCTTCGATGCTACTAGGAAAAATAATTTAAAAAAAAATTCATTTCTAGTTCATGCTTAGGGGATGTGTGGACAGCAGGTCTCATCTTGCACCAAGACCTTGTGATCAAACAGGACAGAGACCCAGTGGAGCCACTAACATGAGCTCCAGAAGCAGGTGTAGGGCAAGCATTGGGCTTGCACTGAAAGAAGAAGAGTTTACTGGAAACTGAGGTAAGAGCACACCTGGGGACTGTGTGGGGTCTTGGCCCAGTAGCATCCTTGCCATGGTACAACCAGGAGGAGAAGAATGAACCTATGCTTTTAAAGTATTGTCCACAAGTCACGTTGCTTTGCCATCAAACTTTCCAACCAGCCTTGAGTTATAGAGATGGCTCCAAGCCAGCATCACTCATTGACCTTTAGAGCATGAAAATGAGAAACCTTGATAGAAGAGATGGAAAGAGAAGGAGCAGGTTGCAGATAAATTCCACTTTACCTCTACAAATGCAAAGAAATATCATTACTGTTCGTATAAAACAAAGAAAACGATACACAAGTGAGGATCTACATATTTCTTACCTAATAGACATTTGGTTTTTAACCTTAGTAGCCCTTTTAGGCTTGACCTTAATTAATGTAAAATACTATGCAGGCAGATGTAGGTGGACAGCAAAAGGGCCTGGGTTCAATTCTTGGGTGTCAGTAAAAATTCTTCATTGAGGGAAGGAAAGGCCAACAGGAACACAAGCAGGCAAATACATGACAACCACCAAGCCTTTACTGGAGTACAATGGTACTTCTTTGAAGTCTTCTCATTTTTAGGTGAGGCAACTGCCAGCTCACTGGCCACTGCCTTCCTCTGGTAGCAACTCAGCACTCCCAGCTGGCAAGCCCTTGTCTCTGATCCAATCAATTCTGATGGATTGGAGACCTTCAATGAAGAAGATACTGGTGACATAACAGCATGAGGTGCCCATGGTTGATACCATCAAGCCCTTCCACTAGCTCATCTCACTGGATGAGTTAGTTTCCTGGCATCTGCACATCTGGCCACATAGAGAGAAGACACAGCCCATGCTACCCAGGGAGGACCACGATTTTCAAGGCACTTGCCCTAAGGCAACAAACTATAACTTTTGCTACATTGCCCACAACCTGGTCTCACTTCTGCACAGTCAGTTCTCCAAACTTTTGCACATTACTTTCCTACATCTGTCTTCTGTGATTCAGCTTGTCTCCTTTTTCAAGAAGGAATGCTTTCCAAATATGATAAAAACTAACCCACAAATTGTGGTCCCATGTCTTGGGGTCTTCCCCTCTGGTCCTTGTCTCTGACAAGTCAAAATCCTCCTGCTCAGGATTCAGCTCTCTTTCAAGGTCTGGTCTCATCACTCAGGTCTATGTTGGACCACTGTGCTCTGGCTCAGGGATGCTGCACAGGGTGTGCTCTAAAAGCTCCCTTCCCCTCTCTTCCAGCTATAGTTTCTCATCTACAGTTTATTGGCATTGCAGAACTGACTTTTAATTATTGATTTAAAGTCTTTTCATAATTTAATGACCTTTGCCAACTCATCCCTTACAAAAATTATTGAAATCTAAATTGTTTTGTGTCCTGGACAGCTGCTTTCACAGCGCTTAACATGAAACCATCTTCCAGCCAGACCACAAAGACTCTGCTTCTTGTCAGACTCCATAAAGAGACTCTGAACCTGAGACCTTGACCGTTTTTCTCAAAAAAAAGTCTAGTAAATGATAGCCTCTTTCACTAAAAGCCTTGCTTGCCTCAGACCACTCTTGCCAAACAGTGAGGCTGCCATCATGTATAATCCAGGCAGTGCTGTGGCTCTGAGCTCGCTTGGAGAGGTGATACATCTGCAGGGTCCTCTTTAGTCACCAAAACAGAATGGCTGGAGCAGAAAGACAGCTCCATTACCCAGCTCAACCCACGGGGCTCTCCTGCAGACCTTTAGAAAATGCTCCAGATGTCATTTGTCCCTTGGGATGTTCAGTTGGATTGAGGCATACTGGTCAATGATTTAGAAATGCACCAATTTCTTTTCAAGACAACCCCCAAAATGACCTTTACTTTTAATGTTTCATTTTGTCACATGCATTAGCAGCACATTATTTTCTCTCACTGCACAACAGTCCTTCACTCTTCTAACTATCCTTTGTGCCTTCTTTTACCTCACTCTGGCAATGCAGAGGGAAGTGCTGATACAAGAGAGCCTGACAAGCTGTTAGATTTTTCATCCATGCTTAAAATTGTTAAGTGGAGGCTGGAAGCATTATTTCCACAGGCTGAAAGAATGGAACTGAAATAAAACCATGCTGATAAACCCTCCATCAGGACCAATGCAAGAGGGATTATTTTCAACCAAATATCAGGCTTGACCTTCAGCTTGGCAATTGCAGAAGCCTTTTCCCTCCAGCATTAGTTTCTCTGTATCACTTGCCCAAGAACCTGCATTTCACAGCCTTCAAAGGACCCTCACATCACTGTCAGGGGAGCCTGCCAAACCTCTACCCACTGTCTTTGCAGAAACATGAGTGGTCCCAGGGTGCAAAGGAGCTCTTTCTTGCCTCCTGAAATCAGCAGAATTATTTCCAAAAGTTGCCACACAGTTGTTCTGCTTTTCAGAGCAGATTTGCTCCTCTGCCAGCCACATGCCTCTTTGATGGACAGATGTCCTGAGAATGAAAATCAAGAAGTGGTAACTGTGAAGCCCAAGTTCTTCCAGATTTGCAGCTTGTTTCTCTTGCACCATCCCACCACCAACCCACCACAACCAAGCCTGCTGCCTCAGTCCTCCCCATCAGCCCCAAGGCTGCAAGTACCCTGGCTGATCTGGAGTTACACACATGGCAACTGGAAAGCCACAGCCACTGAAAATCAAGTAAAAAGCTGAACAGTTCTTGCTTTTTTCTTAGTGACCATTAACTTGGGTTTCTCACATTCAGCCAGGTGTTGATTTCCACAACACCTGAAAGAAATTATCTATTAAACTTCAAAATGCTCTCTTAAACTTTGTTTATTTTCAACAATTATTGAGAGGAAGACTGACAGACACTTGGACAGATGGACACACATCCTTAGGAAGCTGAGTTTGCTTAGGGACTCAGCTGAAATACCATTTTTACTCCAGATCCCCACAATAATTTGAATTTTCCTGGTTCTAGATGATGACAAAGTCTGAAATTTCAATGTACTTGGACAAGTCCAAGTAGAACCCAATAGTTTGAGCTTGTGTGGTTGACATTATTCTGACCTGTGGATCAATGTGAAAACCTTTGCTACAGTAGAGAGGGGAAAGGTAAATTCACTGAACTGAAAAATGGAAGGAATATGCCATGTGAACATTTGGATTGGGCTCAGAGGAAAAATTTCAAGTGATAAATGGCACTGAGGAGGCCAGGAGTTCCTTCACAGCTGGGTAAGTGTATCAGGGATGTACTGGTGTATTTGGTCTTGCCTTTGCCTGCAGGCATGGATACAGGACAGAGAGTGGTCACTGCCATCCCTACATTTCACTGATTCCAGATTTCAAATGCTGCTGCTAAGCTTCTTTTTCCCCAGTCCTGTGTTTCTACCAGCTCTTCTCTCAGGTTTTTCTCTGTTGCTGCATCTATGTCATGCTTGGGTATAAAAAAATCATGCCCTCTCCTCATTTTCATGCTTTGTTGTAGATCCTCAATCTGTTAATACTGTTTTCTGGTGTGCCCTGATACTGGAAACATCCATTCTTTTGCCCCATAGGACATACCTTCTCTTTCAGTATATTTTTCTCCATGTTTATTGTCAGAAGGAGACTCACCTGGTGGGATAACCTGGGCCTGTCATTTAATCTTTCCTCCTCAGACCTGGCTGTACTGAAGTCTTTCCTTTTTTTCATATTCTACACAAATAATGTCCCTCTCCTGGGGCTGAAATGTTCTACTTTTACCCTTGGTGGTGGGCTTAGAGGACACACAACATGATATTCAGCAGCTCACTCTGTATTACCTGGTTCTTCTTTTCTTGCAGTCCAGAAAGCAACTGTGTCCTGGGCTTCATCAAAAGAAGCATGTTCAGCAGTTCGAGGGAGGTGACTCTGCCCCTCTCCTTCACTCTTGTGAGACCCCACCTGGAGAACTGTGTCCAGTTATGGAGCCCCCAACACAGGAAGGAGGTGGAGCTGTTGGACAGAGTCCAGAGAAGGGCCACCAAGATGATCAAAGGGTTGAAGCACCTCTGCTATGGAGATGGGCTGAGAGAGTTGGGGCTGTTCAGCCTGGAGAAGAGAAGGCTCTGGGGAGACCTTCTTTATAGTGGCCTTCCAGTACCTGAAGGGGCTCCAGGAAAGCTGGGGAGGGACTTGTTGCAAGGGCTTGTAGTGAGAGGACAAGGGGTAATGGATAAAAACTGGAAGAGGGGAGATTTAGGTTAGACACTAGGAGGAAATTCTTTAGTGTGAGGGTGGTGAGACACTGGAACAAGTTGCCCAGGGAAGCTGTGGCTGCTGGAAGAGACCCTGTGAATTGAGTTTCCCTGCAGAACAGCCCAGCAGGACCTGCTTGGAAGAATTGAAGGGAACTGGGTGTAACCACCCCTTATGCACAGCATGATGCTGCAGGGCAAATACCACAGGATCTACCTAGGGGTGGGAGGAAGAAAGCAAGCAAGAAAGGAGTTGTCTAAATAAAGAGAGAATAAGCAAACAAAAAGCCATTCTGCAGAGACCAGACTGTTTATGTGGTTTTCAGGAGAACATGAGTAACTAAATATTGCCCAAAGGTGCACACACAAAAACGTGTACTACATGTATTCCCACCTAGATCTACACATGGCTGGCCACACAGGTCAGTGCAGACAGAAAACAGCACTCACACAAACACCAGAAGCCCCAGCACTGGTCTCACCTTCTTCCTCCTCTTGCTAATCAGAGTGGAAGTCTGTTAGTGCAACATGTGTGCACAAATATATACATAAAATACTGGAATATAGATGTGTATTTGGTTAGTGGAATATATACACATAACGTGAATTTCTCCAGTAACTGGGCTTAGACACTCCATCTATCCAGCAGCTGATCTCTGGATCCCAGTCTCCCCAGTTGCTGGCACCTAGACCTAGGAGCCCCCTCCAGTATCTGGCCCCTGGGCCATGGTCTCTCCCATACCCAGCTCCTGGACCTCCTATCCTACTTGCCAGCTCCATATTGAGCCTTTGTGTTTATGGTGATCAACCCTTGATCACACAACCTAACACTAAAGCTGTGCTGTGGCCCAACACAAAACGGTTTGTCTCTGTGGTTTCCAACCCAACAACCAGGAGAAGTCAGTAACAGTAAAAAGCAGAAGACATTAATTCAGGTTTAACACTGAGGTCCTGACTACATATGCATGGTTCACTCCTGCCTGCAAAATGCTAAGGAGAGAACATCCCAGAACATGCTTAGCTGCTCCTCAAGGAGATGGACATCCATTAGGCTACACTTTTTGAAGGAGGGCTCCTTTGCTTTGTCTTTACACAGCATTGGGCAGTCTTGATCTGAACACAACTAATGAAGTGTTATGACCATGACCATGAGATCACGCTGGTACTGCATATTGCCAAAACAGAAGGCTGCTGCTTTCTTTGTTCCTAGGACCTCCTCCTCCATCGAGACACACTGATGGAAAAGTGTCCCGAGGCAGCAGTTTACTCAACATGGAAACAGGGATTCTATCCCCAGTCCTCCCAAAGCTGGCTGTCAGCATGCATGACTTTTCCTTTGCCATCAGTGCATGCCTCACCTTCAGCTGTGTCATGATGGGATGGGAGAATGGAAAAGGTTTTTATTTGCTCATGTTACCAAGACTTTCAGAGAATCAGAGAATCATTTGGTTGGAAAAGACCTTTAAGATCCTTAAGTCCAACTGTTAACCCAGTATTGCCAAGGCCACCACTAAACAATGTCCCTCAGCACCACATCTACACGGCTTTAAAATATTTAAATCCAGGGATTTAAATACATTTTAAAAAATACTTCTAGAGCAGTCTTTAAGTGAAGAAATTTTTCCTAATATCCAATCTAAACCTCTCGGGGTGCAACTTCAGGCCATTTTCCCTTCTCCTGTCAAGGTAGGTACAGGTACAGGCCCTGCTCAGACATCTGCTGATGGTTAGCTGTACATGTTGCCACATCCTGAGGTGTGTAAAATTAGGTGAGTTTTTGGCCAGTCTGTTGAGCTCCTTTAGGTGATAGGCAGCTGGGACCTAAGACATGGTGTTCCCTCTGCTCCAGATGCCCAACAGCTGGCTGCACATCTGGTGATGTCAGGGAGGATTGAATTTGGAAACAGTGTGGGACAGAGTTTCCTCCCAGGTTCTTCTGAAGGGGCAAGACTTTTTAGGCAACCTTGTGTGAATCCCATCAGTAATTTATGTATTTTTCTGCAATCTTGCAAATTAGACAGTTATTAATCCCTAGAGATGTCCTGGGGTAAGGCTGTTACTGCTCTGAAAAGGTGCAAGTGAATGTTTGGCATTTATTTGGATGACACAGGCTAGTAAAACCCGTGCAGGCACAGCTATGTCACCAATCTGCTGTCCTAGACACACAACAAGGCTGAACTCCTTTTGCTCCTCACGCTGGCAGGGCTCTGAGCAGCTTGCAGGATGGAGACCTTAAATTTGAAGTCCTGCATATATTGCTGCAGAAAGGCTCTGCAGATCAGTGCTCATGCAGCAAGACAGGCTGTTATTTGCTCAACATTTGCTTCCATGAAAGAAGAAGAATTACCATAAGCACCAGCAGCAAGGTGCTGTGTATTTTCTCCAGGCACTTGTCAGTTGTAAGGTTGCCAGAAACACCTCCACCTCTCCATCTGTCATTAACAGCATTTTAAGAATGTGACTGTATCCCTTATCTCAAGAAGGATGTCAGAGGGGAACATGGCCTCTGAAGTAGGAAGGTTTTAAAAGCTGTATTTTAAACAAACACAGAAAGTACAGCCAGAAAGTACAGCCAGCTCAGCATTTCATGCTTGGCTTTGTGCTTGAAAGAAACCCACCCTGGTAGTGGCTCCATTTCATATTGCTTATTCATGATGTTTGACATTTAGCAGAGTTCTTCAAATCAGCCTGTGCACCAGGTTTTTATTAACCCTCGATTCACTTGCTGTGCCATATGCTGACAGCTCATTAAAAACAACTGGCCCCTGGAGAGCACAGGGCATTTCAAAAAGCCACCAAGTTACTTTTTATAATAGACCCACAGCATGGGACATGCAAATATCTTGCCCAGAGAGCACGTGCTTGTAGAGCTCCCATCGCTGTGCTGTATTAGAGCTCCTCAACATCTTCTAGTTGTCTCTTCCTGCAGCATAACTTGGGAACAGTGAAAAAAGATGATTAAGGGAGTGGAACATCTCCCTTATGAGGAAAGGCTGAGGGAGCTGGGTCTCTGTAGCTTGGAAAAAAGGAGGCTGAGGGGTGACCTCATCAATGTTTACAAATATGTAAGGGGTGAGTGTCAGGGAGATGGAGTTAGGCTCTTCTCAGTGATGACCAGTGATAGGACAAGGGGTAATGGGTGCAAATTGGAGCATAGGAGGTTCAAGGTGAATATCAGAAAAAACTTCTTTACTGTGAGAGTGACAGAGCACTGGAACAGGCTGCCCAGAGAGGTTGTGGAGTCTCCTTCACTGGAGACATTCAAAACCCACCTGGATGCGTTCCTATGTGATGTGCTCTAGGTGACCCTGCTCTGGCAGGGGGGGTTGGACTAGATGATCTTTCGAGGTCCCTTCCAACCCCTAGGATTCTATGATTCTATGATTCTATGAAAAAGTCCTTAAATAGCATGTCAGCAGTCACACAGATGGTCTCTGTCAGACCACAAACTGCCCACAGGGTGTTTCCCTCTCACCTGCTACGTGGCAGTGAGACAGTGGTGACAGAGCTACGAGGAGGCTTTTGCTTTTAATTCAGTGGGACAGATGAGCCCAGCCTCCTCACTGCACACGTACAGATGGGGAAGGCTGTGCAGCATTCCTGCTTAAAAGGGTGTTTCTAGATGAAGGACAGCATCCGAAACATAAACAATCCAATGCAAATTCCTTGTGAGAAATGAATAGATTTTATAAAGTGAACAAAGAAAAAAAAAAAGGCGTGCCAAGTAGAGTGGCCCAGCTTACGTAAAGTGTCTCCACCAAAGACCCTAGGATCCAACAAGAAAGCTGGAGAGGGACTTTCTTCAAGGGCATGTAGTGATAGCACAAGGGGCAATGCCTTTAAACTGCAAGAGGGGAGATTTAGGTTAGACATTAGGAAGAAATTCTTCCCTGGGAGGGTGGTGAGACACTGGCACAGGTTGCCCAGAGAAGCTGTGGCTGCCCCCTCCCTGGAAGTGTTTAAGGGCAGGTTGGATGGGGCTTGGAGCAACCTGGTCTAGTAGGACATGTCCCTGCCCATGCAGGGGGGTTGGAACTAGATGATCTTTAGGGTCCCTTCCAACCCAAAGCATTTGATGATCAGTACTGTTCAGTACTTATGGATGCAGTTTAGGTACAAGTAGCAACAGGATACACAGGTCTAAGCCAGAGACTGAATGATGTCAGCTAGATTTCCAGCACATAGACAGGACACTGACCTGGTTGCTGGAGTTCTCATGTAGAAACATCTATCATCACAGAATCACACACAGAACTACCAAGGCTGGAAAAGACCTTGAAGATCATCAAGTCCAGCCTATGACCAACACCACCACACCATCTAGACCATGGCACTAAGTGCCACATCCAGCCTTGCCTTGAACACATCCAGGGATGGTGCCTCCACCACTTCCCTGGGAAGTCCATTCCAATGTCTGATCACCCTCTCCATGAGGAAGTGCTTCCTAATATCCAACCTAAAGCTCCCGTGATGCAGCTTCAGGACTCTCGTCTTGTCACCAGTTGCCTGGGAGAAGAGCCTGACCCCCACCTGACTACAACCTCCCTTCAGGTAGTTGAAGAGAGTGATAAGGTCCCCCCTGAGTCTCCTCTTCTCCAGGCTAAACAACCCCAGCTCCCTCAGCCTCTCCCTTTAAGACTTTCCCTCTAGTCCCTTCACCAGCCTTGTTGCTCTCCTCTGGACCTGCTCCAGCACCTCAACGTCCTTCTTGAAGTGAGGGGCCCAGAACTGGACACAGGACTTGAGGTGAGGCCTCACCAGTGCTGAGTACAGGGGGAGAATTACATCCCTGCTCCTGCTGGCCACACTAATTAGCTCTATTCTGACATCAATACCCTGCTGCTCAGTGAAAACACACTTTGCTGAGGTAATTTTCCATTGCTGTGTAGATGCACATGCCATCCACAGGCAGATCTTCATTCCAGTGTCCTTCAGAGCTGCTTAATCTGCAATTATGGTCAGCCTGAAATGACACCAAGAAAGCACCAGTGCCCTTAAGAACAGAATCCAGTCCAACCCATTCCAGGGGATGCATCCTGCTGCCTGCTCTCCCTACCTCTTAGACCTGTGTGCACGCTCATCATTTCACATTTATTATCTTTTCAAGGAAAGAGGTGTCTGCTGAGAAGGCTGGACCTAAAATCAGCAGGCTATGGGAAAAACACATTGCCCACACGGTCTGGATAAATGGTCTGGATGGGATTTTATGTGTTGGCATCAGTGGCTTAAAAATTTGTATGTCTAGTCACACACAGCAGATGCACAATCCCCACACGCAACATGGCAGCTTGAGGATACATGTATATTTATAAAGGATTTGGAAAGCCTGTTCAGGTTTTGCTTTCTTACCATTCTTATACACAACTGGAGGCACGGGAGGAAGTTCCCTTCAAAAAGTTGAGCAGATACACATCAGCTGCAGATGATGTAAATCTGATATATAACCTGGACTCACAGGATACCCTGCAATCCTGAAATAGGGATAGTAATAGGGAGCAGGGTTGCAAGCTCGACTGTATAATTTGGTGCCATGGGTTCAGCAAAGGAGCTGCATCTCATACAGTCACAGAGTCACAGAATGGTGGGGGTTGGAAGGGACCTCTGGAGATCATTTAGTCCAAGCCCTAGAGCAGGATCCCCTAGAGCAGATGACACAGGAACGCGTCCAGGCAGGTTTGGAATGTCTCCAGGGATGGAGACTCCACAACCTCCCTGGGCAGCCTGTTCCAGTGCCCTGTTACCCTCACAGTAAAGAAACATTTTCTTATATTTAGGTTATCTCAGTGGAGAACACGTGAGGCAAGGACTCCACTCCTAGCTCAGCTGTGTGGTCTGCCCTGGATGCCCTTCTACAGCCCCAGTGAAGCACAATGAAAAATACACACAAGAAATGTCCTACGAGTGAGGCTTTCTCAGTGTGGCTTGGGAACCGTTATGCCTGCTGCATGGTTGGGGTTTGTTTTTTTTGATTTTTATTCAAATATGGGAAGTAAAATTGCAAATTGCCTTCTGAAATGAAAGGGTCATCCTAAAAAGATGAAACACATGACACCACTGAAACAACCGACATGCACTTCATTGCATCTCTTCCATCCTGCTAAATCCCTACTCCAGTCTGTGTTTGGTATTTGATGTTTAAGACCCAAGAGTCCTCTCCCCAGACCCCCTCAAGTGCCAGTGGAGGAAGAGGAGTTCCCCCAACAGGTAGTTCCGAGCTGGTGCCCCACAGAAGCTGCCTCCTGCTCCAGTGGCTACAGAGGCAGGTTAAGGAGACAAACTTTCCAGACTGCATGATAAGCCACCACTTGCCCATCACATGTTACTATCTCATGTGATACTCACAGCAGAATACCCCAAGTGGAGTTAAACAGATCAGCTCTCTTGCTGCAGCACATCTGAATTTAAAAATAGATGAGTTTTTGCCAGAAAACTTCTTTTTTTTGAACGTGTGTTCGAATTATTTTTTATATCATCGTATCTCACTGAGCTTTAGTTTAGCTGCCATTTGGGTCCAACACTTTGCAAAAAACATTTTCAAAGTAGGTAAATCTCTTGCAGTTGGTTCTGAGACTGAAAGAAACACGCAATAACTTCAAATCAGCTTCAGATGTGGACAACTTTAAAAATGAGTGATTACTACAGAGAAGACTTTTATTGTGAAGGACAGGATTTGTGAACTCAGAAGGTACTTACTGTTTCTTCCTTGAATATTTATAACCTTCAATGACATTTTTATGCCTTGATATTTGCTGAAAGACAATCAAGTGACAGAGTTACATGTATTCCACAGGGTCTCATTAGAATGCATTCATTGTCTACACAATTTTAGGGAGGCTATAACCATGGTATCTATCTGCTATATCCATGCAGTGTGGAGTAGTAACAGGATTTTCTGACATCAGGAAGCCCACCAGGGAATTCTTGTTGAAATCACTCCTGCTGAATGGAGTGGACAGCAAGTGAAAGTTGACAGACAGAAACTGGAAGCAAGCAAACTTTTGAGAGGAGCTATCAATGCTGAATCCAAGGCAGGACACTGTTATCTCCATCCCCTTCTCACAAGACTACTGTCTGTTGCTGGCCCCACAGCCATTCTCAGTGCTGGGAAATGGAAAATCATCACAAAAAGAAATGTTGTTGTGAAAACTCTGCTCACATTATCCTAAATGGGCTCATGCTGATGGGACAGAGCTACAAAAAACCCCTAAGCACACACAACACACTTGGCTTTTAGCATCTCATTGAAACATACCCAGTCTTAGAGGTTCCTTGTAGCACAGGGAAGATGTAATGATGTGCTGTCCTCAAGCAATCAGCTCTGGTGTCCACCATAAGCAACTTGTGTCTACATAGAGATATGACAGAGCCACAGCTCTGGGTGTGACTGACTTTTTAGCAAATAGGATGTACATGGCTCTTCCACTAATAACTCCTGCAGGAGGTTTTCCAAAGAGACTAGGGACTGTACAAGACATCTGGTTCTTCCTTGGATGAAGACACATCATTTAGCAAGACAGGATCTGAGATAGCTTCTCTCAGTTCTCCAAGTGGAGAAAGTTGTAGTGGCTCTTATTTGTAATTGTTTACATAAGGGCACTTGTTGGCATAAGGGAGATGTGGTCGCTAATGTTCAAATTAATGGCAACTGTTTCAGAGATGACACTGCACCTGAAAGACCAGACTCTCACCCAACCAAAATCCACCTTTGGGTAATCAAAATCCTCCTCTCCTCCTGTCATACACCCACACCTTAAAATAGAAACAGTTGATGTAGAAATGCACTGCACAGAGTCTATTTCTCCCTGCTTTGAGAATGGAAGAGGCACACGGGTGTCCTGCCATCCATCCAAGTGGGCAAATGTCCCCTGTAGAGATCTGCCCAGACAGCACACAAGCACTGTGCCTTTTTCTTTAACAACACATGGGGATCCATGCCAGGTACCCAGGAGCAATACTTAACACATCACTCCTAGAAGGTGGGATGTGGAAAACTCTCTGGGACTGGTGTGATTGCTGCCACAGCCTGACACTCCACCGAAGTGCCAACAGCAGGCATGTTGCCCAAAACATGATTAATTTTACAGCCAATCAGTTTTCAATATAATTCTTTCCTGCTGAACTGTAATTTATTTGTGATAACAACCACTTCATTTCACTGAATGGCTTTTTAATACCTCTAGCTATAAAAAAAATTAATTTTACCACATGTCACTCCTCATTGTCAGCTCAGCAGTGGATTATCCTACCTTGGGTTTAAGCCTCCAAAGCCTAAGTGTGAATTTGTGATAATGACCAGCCAGTTTACCTGAACAATAGAGATTTATTAGAATAAAGGAAGAGAATTACATTTCTCTATGCTTTCAGTTACCTGCAGGATTGAGGACTTGTTTTTGCCACAGCATCCATCACTGACAAGCATGAGGGAGCTGGAAATCAAGCATATGGTAATAATAATCACAGTGTAATGGCCTCCTGGCTGGGCTGAGCATCTGTTTTGTTTTCAGCTCAGCTAGTGACAAGTCTCTGCTCTTAAAAAGAAATTCATCTGACTAAATAAAGACATCTCTAAGGGAGCACTGCCTCTGAGCTAGTCCTTCTGGGTTCCCCAAATAGTAGAGTCTAGGGGCTGGTCACAAATCTGCATGTCCGGGGACTCTTCCTGCCTCTCCTTTAGTGTTTTCCCAGGTCTCCCAGAGCTTCCCTTTGGTGAAGAAGCTCCTGGCCTGGTCCCAAGATGTGTAGGCAGGGGCTCCCTGAACTCCCATGCCAACCCCAATGTGGCAGTGATGTGACTGAGCTCTCTGGTGTCACTTGTGTGCCCAAGGACAAATCTTGTTCTACACCCAAGCCTCTGCTGTGGCCAGATAAACCCAGAACAGGCACCATATGCCTGGAAATCGCAGGCAAGAGACTAAGCCCAAAGCTCTAGGAAGCCCTGGTCATTCTTGCTACAGATAGTCTGCTCTTTCCCTGACCAACCTATGCTGTAGATATTCTGTTCTTTCCCAGAATGACCCATCCATGCCTTTTCCACCAGTTTCTCCATAAAAATTTTTCTTTAGTCACTGTGTTCCTCACCTCGGGTAGATGTTGTCCCAGGAGCAGGCTTCTGATGGCTTCTAGTCCCAGCAAGGGTGAAAAGGCATTGCCCACTGCTTCTTCTCACCCATTCCTAGTGGGTAGTGGAGTACTCATGCTTGAGAGACCTCAAATCTGGGTTGGACCAACCTCTCCAAAGGTCTTCTCTGTGATGAGGTGGCTCACTCGATGGCTGATGGGAAATTGCAATGAGCACAAGCACAGTTACATGCTGTCCCTTTGCCACAAGCACAGCTCAGCTTACATTAAAGCAGATGTCTAGAACAGGTCACCTAAATATTGCTCTAAATATTTCTTCTGCCCACTCACTCTAAAAGAAGCATAAGGAGATTGTTTAGGTGTCTAAAGCTACTTGGATTTTTTTTTTTTTTCCAAAGGGATGGTGGGTTTCCTGCAAACCTCAACACCAGAGAGAGCCCATGGCTCATGTCCATGGTTGGTGAGCATGAAGACTCCAACTTGCTCACAAGGATGGCATGAGTGCTGCTTGTGGGGTCCACTGCTCCTCTCTCTGGGGAAGGCTCGGTGTGGGAACAAGTTTTTGCTAAATGAAAACATCCCAGCAGCTGTTTGACAGCAATTCACCATAGCAAGGCTGGGCTGAGTTTTGAATATGGTCAGTTAAATTGTTCAGCACATCAGGCCATTTCCTCTGGGAGCTTTTGGACTCAAATATATGCCACTGAGAAGAAGTAAAAGAATGTTTAAAATCAATTTGTAAGCAGCAACTTTTTAAAGTTACTTATTGCCATCATGAAAAATCAGCTGTCTCATTATTCTCAGGAAGGTTTTTATACATTTTCCCTTTTTCATTCCATTGGAATGCCATGGATGCAGGGTGTGCTGAGACAAATAATGAAGGAGAAGAAAGGCTCTCAGGCAGGTTTCTTAAATGCAGACCCATTTGAAAATGGGATTGCCTTTTAATATAGCACACTGATGGGAATATTTGTAGAAAGTGAAGCAATTCTAATGCACAAGCACTTCAGCAGAGTATTTCTGATCCATGTAATGGAGTCCTTCACACAACTTGTGTTCAAATTGGCCTAATCTCAGTTCTGCACTGTGGTCTGAAAAACCCAGCTGAAGGGTTGGATGGAAAGCACTGGCAACGGGTCAGGACTTAGGTGGTGTCTTGGGACTACATAACAACTGCAGAACAACTAGATGTCTCTGCCAGGTGCCAGGTGATGTGCAGAATCTCAAAGACCATCAGGAGTAGAGAAATTAACTGGTATTAACCACCACATGGGCAGATTATATCCCAAATGCACAAGGTGCTCCTAAAGGTCTGTTTACCAAAAGGGCATCAGTGAGGCACACAGCTGGTGGCTGTTCCACCAGGGTGGCAGAAGAATTGAAGGACAGCACTGGGTTACCTGTGACTGGCATGTGTGTCAGTGTCCCTGCTGCTGCTCCATTGCTGGAGGTCACAGACTAGGAGGATGAAAATTCTGGGGCATCAGACTGAGTTAGCAAGTTGAGAATTTAGGAAGGCCAAGGACATCTGGAAGGCTCCTATAAGAATGTACTGACAGTGGCCACTGGGTCTCTGACACACAGAATTACATGGAATTCCCTGCAGAGAGGGAAGGAACAGCACCAGTGTGACCCACCATAACTTGCAAGGAAGATGAGGTAATAAAACCTTGTACATTCACTTCCCCTCATTTTAACATTTCTCTCCTATTGCTTTATACCTCAGATGAATTAAATGAACTCTTGGACTTGGAGAAGTTGCTTTTGGGTCACATCAGCATCTTGGCAAATGGGATCCCACAGAGGAAAAGTCTAATGGATGAGCTATGTAAGGAGACTACTGTGAGGTGGATAGTGGTGGTCTTTGAGTGCAGATCTAACAGCATCTGGACTCCACAGCTCCTCCCTGGAAGATGTGCAAGAAGCCATCAGGGTGGTGTGTGGGAGAGTTTGTTCCCTCTGACTGTCACCTTCCCCCATCCCAGGCTCTGACCATATAGACTAGACTAGAAGTCATGATATCCCCTGACAGATGGAAGGGAATTGGGGAAGGAGTTGTAGATGGGACATAATAAATCCAGTGCGAGGGTAGGGAAATTAAACACAGAACTGTAGCTCTTCTCTGAGCCAGCTCCCTAAAAAGATTATGAGTAGTATTCTCATGGGGAGGAAGAACTGCCCATGGGAGCTTGAGTTTGAAAATACTTTGGATAAAGGCAACAGATCAGATGTCAGAAAAAAAATAAAATGCTCTTTGACGATGATAGAGGACCCGAATTGGTCATAACTTCATTGTGAAATTAAAAAAGCTTGGAGATCAGTGGAAGGTAATGAGGACTCTGACTTCAGAGTCTGCTACCAACCTGCAGGAAGGAGGAAAATGTTCTGTCTATGCCCAAATGCCAAAAGAGCCATCACAGAGAGGTGCGGGTAGAAGGGCAGCAGATGCCTATGGCCTACATGAGACTGTAGTGAGCTTGAGGAGGAAACCTCTACAGTGGAGCAGTGAGCTAATTAAAGGTATTGTGGAAAGAAGACAGAGGAGGTTAGACAGAACCTCAACAGCTTGTAGACAAAATCTTCCACAGCTTCTACTAAGGAAGACCATGTACACTCAGGCCATCTCAGCTACTGCAGATCTATCTCCAAAAGACCAGTTTTCCTCCTTCTACCCGGAAAACTATTCTCACACACTTTTTGCAGATACCCTTGTTTGAGACTCATTGTCTGAGTACAATTAAAACCACAGTCATGAACAAAACCATCCACTTTGGTTTTATTTTAGCAACAAAGCACTATGTGCAATTAAAACTTAATTCCTGTCTTACACATTCCTCTATATAAAAATAAATGTACTTAACAGGAAGATTACATGCTTCAATAAGGAACAGACTGTTATTAGTCCTGATCCCTGTCTTTCCCTTATCTTCTCTTTACACAGCAGGTGAAAATGGCTGAAAATTAACCTTGCAAGGCTTGTCTGGTTCTTCCCAGTCCAACAGATAGCCTTTCACTTTGGTTCCAGGCACGGAGCCAGAGCACGATCGTTTTTGAAGGCTGTTTAGTTGAGATAAGTCATGCTTCCAAGTGGCAACATTTTGAAAAGAATTTCTGTTTTATAAGACCTTAAATCACATTTTCGCTTGTGACTTTGAAAGTTCAGGGGTGTAGTTCTGGATATCACAGAAGAAGACAACTCGGCTCATAACCTCAGGCATGAGCAGGCAATTGTAAACCCTGGGTAGGTGACATCCACTTGAGTGACTACAAAGTAGGACAACATCACCAAGAGAAGGACCTAGCTATGGAATTCACCTCAGAAGACTTGGAGAAAAAGCATCAGCTTCAAAGAGATTTAGCAGTAGTTTGCCACTTTGATTATTCCTGGGTGGAAAAATCCCCTGCTCTGGATTGAGTTGGCTTCAGCTGGAAATGGCTGGAAAAAGCTGAGGCTTTTGAGGTGAACAGGAAAGGCAGCCACACATAGTGTAAACACTATTCCTTACTTTTCTTATCTTGCACTCCAGGAATGGTGTCTTTTGACCACATGATGCCAGTGGGCTTGGGTGGATCTTCAGGTTCATAGGGAATAAATTGCTACTGAATCTCTATGCTGATTTGTGTGGGTTGTAACTTCTAGAGCTGTATGCAGAGACACCTGACCACTAGCTGGAGTCACCAATCAGCAAGAATTTGGATCTATCACTGCTAAAGATGTTCAGTGAATTGGGAAGGAATAGATAATTCAAGTTTTTGGCCTAGGTCTTCCAAAATATTAGTGCGGCTCCGTGCAATCTCCATCCTCCTTTTTCTTTATTTAGATGGCAGAACTTGGATTTTAAAGTCAGAAATTGTTCCTGCTGATGTGAATAAAGATATCCCATTATACCAAATAATTAAGCCAGTAGGTGGAAAACCTCAACAGACTATTGAGAATACAAGGACCTTGCATCAGCAGCAACACCAAACCATAAGGAGGAGATATTGACAACAGATGACTTACACTTTTTCACACTCCTCTGCAGGGATCCTGAGCTAACTGACTATGTAATTAGCCCAGATGTGAAAAACTGCAGTGGTTTAGTGCTTCACATTCTTGTTTTAACTTCAGAAACATGAGGTAGAATGAGTTCCAGTTTATTAACAGGTGGAGATGTCTGAAGGAACGTGTGGTTAGTAGGGAATGAGCTTGTATAACATAGTACCAGGGGGCTGAGCAGCAGCTCTTCACCTTCCTGCCAGGGATGCCAAGTCCCCTGCAGAACAGAGCACAAAGGCCAGCTACCACTCAGCCTTTATGGTATCAATCTGCAAACTGGTTCCTACATAACAGCAGAATTCAGTTGCTTGAGCAGACACTTAGTGCCATCAGAAATAAGCTGGGGTACCCTGACAACAGGCACTACAGATGGGTTCAAGTCTCCCAGAGGTCCCATTTGACATCTGCTAGCACAATGCAAATGTTTCAGATGTCTTTTTAGATCTTCATCTAGAACTCTGGTGTCACGTCCATGAAAGACAACAGTGGAAGGCTCTTAATTTTGTTTCTGAAACATTTAATATGAACGTTAAAGATGCAGGACACTTCAACACAGTACTGATGTAAGCCTTGGAGGCAATAACAGGGACAGACCATGAGAACAGCATGTTCTGCCTTTCTCTGAAGCACAAGGGGAAAAATCCAAATCCCCTTTTATACCTTCAATGTTTTGCATTTATTCCTATAAACCAAAACACATCCTTTAAAAAGTTTTCTCTGTTATCATGCCAGTAGTTGCAAAACAGAGATTAATTCTATGCTAGGAATTGCAATTGTGGTCCTGCTGGATGACAAATTAAGACATGTCCCTCTGTACATCTTCTTTCATGTATCTATCAGATACACTGGCTGAAAGACTAGTACTTTTTAATACTCTTTTTTTGATCTTGCCTGAAATCACAAGCACTTTGGGAAAAACAAATGAAACATACTTTTCAAGTCAGGGACTGGAAAAAAATCCACCACTCCCATTCCTCTTCAAAACCACAAAGAAATCATGCAGGCAAGACTGAATATTTTGTTTGTTTGTTTGTTTCTACCTAAAAAGGAAAAGCCAGAGTGCCTCTGAGGCCCAGTAAGGACTTTTATATGGAGCAGATGAGAGCTGGAGTGCAGTGATGCAATGGAAGCTAGAAAGATCAAATCAGCAGCTGATAGCATACTAACACCTCTGGTGCTTGGCAAGAAAAATGCAAATCTGGTTGCTCTGATCCTTGACTTCCTCAGAGATGACCAGGCTGCATGACCCAGGAGACTTTCTGTAGCAACTAGAAGACCCAGGGACTTGCTCTTTTCTAGATCATCACCATTAAAGCTCAGTGGGCCCAAGGCAGTACCCACAGGAACACTGGCTTTGTGATTTACTGCTCGAGATGACACTTGCCAGGTTTGGAAAAAGGCTCTTTCCAAATCTCTGTGTGACTTCCAGTTTTATAGAGCTGGAGTGAAGTTGCTCCAGCTTCAGTTGCTTTGTGTTTTAGTTATCATTGGGTTTTATGACTGCAGAGTCTTTCCCATTTACTAGCTGCTCTGCCTGGAATGCAGCTTTGGGTGACTTTTTACGGGCAGGACACCCCCTCTGCAACTGGTGACGTGGTGTTTGTCCAGAGATGAAGGGTTCTGGGTGAGCTGAATAGGGTCCAGCTGTGTCCTTGGATCCAACCAGCCCCAGTCTTTGGGGGGGTAATTCTCTTTCCTGGAGTATGTAGAACCATGGCAACTTCTCTCAGAGATGATCTCTGCGCTTTTTCATCTCAGTTCTGAACTAAGTGCCCATTTCATTGTTCAGATGTTAGAAGACAGCTACCAGAGGGACAGCTGAACCACTCCCCACACAGTATTAAGCTCTCTGATGGCAAATGAGAAGGTTCATTTGGTGTCTCCAACCCTTCATTGTGCAACGCACGATGTGTGTGTCATGAGCTCAAAGCAACGTTTTGGCATTACTTCCAAAATCCAATTAACTCAGCCTGATCCCGGGGTACATTTACCCATATGATCAAGGGATGTCTCTTCCCCAGCTGTACCCAGAGCTGACACCGACTGGCATCAGGTTCTCCAGCTGATGGATGAAACTTGGCTGGGAGCAAGGCAGGATGATTCCCCCGTTGCTTCCTCGTGCTGCTGTACGTAAGCTGCAATTCTAGAGAGACCAGATTTTCCTTTCAAGAAAAGGGCATTGCTCTCAGCCAGTCCCACTGCACCCATTAATTTCTAAAAGCTAGAGAACGCCAAACTCCTTTTCCATACAACCCTTTCCCAGCTCTATCAGCACATCCACAGCCTTTGCTGCTGAGTTGGGTTTTTGTCCCACTTAACTGGCCTACCTAGGGGTTGAGTAATCTGGTTTTTTATTTCCTGTTTGAATTCTGCTGGGGGTGAAGAGCAAGCATTTCACCATGCGTTCTGTCTCATTGCTGGAATAGCTGGGAAGATTTTGAAGGTCTTCAAGCACACTGGGGAGCCAGCTCACCTTGCACTGTGGCAAAGAAATAGCAATTATCTCAAATTTAAGCTGCAGGCAGAAATGGTAAATAAATAGAGAAGATTCAAAACATGCAAAAGACTCCACAGAGTTTATGGAAAGGTGGGGTTTTTTTCAAGGAGCAGATGGGTAAAAGAGTCTGGTCTCCCTCCAGTGCTAAAGAGAGAGCACTGATTAGTGGATGTAATTCCTTTAGGGCAAAAAAACCCCTTGTAATTGGGATAATATAGCATGTCCCACAATGGGCTTCTGGTCTGTGAACGCTGCTTGAGAAACCATTAATGTCACCTTCATGCCTGATCCCAGCACAGCCTCTCCTGGCACACAGGAGGTGTGGAGGAATGGGAAAGACACATAGTCTTCCATTGCAGGATGGAAACCTGCCCAAGCACCACTGGGAGATGACTGAGCCTGATGCCATTTTACTGATCACAACTTCAGAGATGCAGGAGGAATCTGGGCTTCTCAGAGCTACCAATTCACCTACTGGAAAATAAGAGCATTACTTCAGAGTAAGGACTGTTGTTATGGTATAGCTGAACACAGCTCCTAGGATGGAGGTTGTTGGTTATTCCTTGCTTTTTTCTCAGCAGTGTAAGATCTCAGCAACAGTCAACTAGTGCACAAAATGCCCTGGAGTCCCTGCAGAGCAGGAGTCTGACAGTCTCATTTCTTGGCATAGTTGTACTTCTGTTGGCAGCTCAGTTGGGACTGTGCTCCATTGCAGGGTGAACTGGCTCCCACTGACCCTTCACACATTAGGACAGAAGCAAAGGCTATAGCTCTAAAGAAGCTGCTTGTGTATTGATACTCCTTTAGGAGGAAATCAGAGCAGCTATTTCCCTTGGAAATTAGATGTGTCTACAAATATCTCCTAAGATTTTGAGGGCACATATCCAGCACAGCCGAGTGCTAGGACCTCAGAAGCACATGGTCATACAAATCCATTGCAATGATGCCATCACAGTCCATGGAACATTTGCTGGGAGATTTTGGACCTCTCTGCCCAGGTCTTGGCTACTAGGATACTTTGATCACATCTCTGGTGAGCAAAGTTTAAATGGATTCTATGGACAGACTCTGGACTCCCACACACTGCAAACTTGACCAAACTTTCATCCACCAACATCGAATATAGAATTAAACTGACTGAAATGCAAAATTTACTTGTTGCCCTCACCAGCAGCTCTGAGACACCAGCAAAACTGGTTATGTTCTCATGGCCATTTGCCACTCTAGTGAGCTCAGGGAAATACTAGAGAATCACAGAATGGTTTGAGTTGGAAGGGACCTTAAATATCATCTAGTTCCAACCCCCCTGCATGGGCAGGGACACCTCCCACTAGATCAGGTTGCTCCAAGACCCATCCAACCTGCCCTTGAACACTTCCAGGGATGGGGCAGCCACAGCTTCCCTGGGCAACCTGTGCCAGTGTCTCACCACCCTCACACTAAAGAACTTTTTCCTAATGTCTGATCTAAATCTACCCTGTTGCAGTGTTAATCCATGACCCCTTGTCCTCTTACTACAAGTCCTTGTAAAAAGTCCCTCCCCAGCTTTCCTGTAGCCCCCTCAGGTACTGGAAGGCCACTACATGGTTTCCCTGGAGCCTTCTCTTCTCCAGGCAGAACAACCCCAACTCTCTCAGCCTGTCTCCATAGCAGAGCTGCTCCAGCCCTTGGATCATCTTTGTGGCCTCCTCTGGACTCTCTCCAGGAGCTCCATGTCCTTCTTACGCTGGGGGCTCCAGAACTGGACACAGTACTCCAGGCAGAGTCTCATGTGAACTGATCTCTTAGTCTCTACCTCTCTCATCACACACAGATTAAACAGAATAGATTCTGTTAAACACACAGAACATTCATGCCAGGTCCCAGAGCCTAACTTTGATACAGGTGCTGCTGTACCTGCAGTCTCAAAGCACACTCCAAGGGCAGCATGTAAGAGCAACAGCTGAAGAATCAGGCTGACTTGGTGTCACAAGCAGTGAGAAATCAGGTTTCCTGAATTTTCATGCCCAGTTAAATGCACCACAGATTGTGGCTCTGCATCTCTCAAGGCAGACAGAAATTACAACCTCTTGCCTCACTCAAATTGCCTGGTAATTCTGTTGCCTTCTTAATCTATGCCAAGGGAAACTGAAGTGAGGTATGCAACATGCTTACCCTTTCTGCAACTGCTGAGCAATAAAGATTTGATCTGCTGGAGGAGAAAAAAAAAAGGCAGGAAGAAATCTGTGGAATTCCCCTGGTTTTACTAATTAGTGCTCAGGCTTCTCATGTTGTTTGTAAGATTTCTGGGTACTTAACTTTGAACACACTCTCTTCACCAGCTTGGATACAGAAAAACAGAAGGGAATTAATTTGTTTGTAGGTATTTCTTGTTTGACAGATGCAAAATGTCTTACACAGCACCTCTGGGCAAGGTTCCCAGCCTAACTGGGTGCCACCAAAGAAAATTAAACCTGCTAATTCATTTTGTGCTCTGAATGATGCTAGCAAAAAGAAAAAAAAAAAAAGTAAGCATGTCCATTGCTGCATAATTATTCTGATTTAGTATCTCTAGGTACATGGCAGCAGAGCAGTGAAGTGATCAGTTCTCAGATAAGTGAATTTTTCATACTCTGAAGAAATTTAAAAGCCTGAAGAGAGAAGTATCATCATAGGCTAATTCTTTCCAACAGCTTGAGGACCAAGTGGAAAGAGATTCCCAATGGTAAGAAGTCATGGAAGTTCACCAGCATTAAAGGGGGGACTGGTGGGATGGAGGATGTGGGTCTTCTATATATAGTGCAGGACGCAGGACTGAACTTGCCATTTCCTGCAGTGGAAAGAACTGCTCTTAATGCACCACTGAGAATAGTTCAGCCCACTGACTTCATCAGAGGGGAAATTACAGGCAATATTAGGTCTGATACGAAATCCTGGCCCTGTTGCGTGATGACTGGATGTGGCACTTAGTGCCATGGTCTAGATGGTGTGGTGGTGTTGGTCATAGGCTGGACTTGATGATCTTAAAGGTCTTTTCCAGCCTTGGTGATTCTGTGATTCTGTGATTCTGTGACACCCCGCCCCCCCCCCCAGGTACCCCTTTTGTGCTTGGCCTTGCACAGCATGATGAGAGCCATCCTCTTCATGGTGGGACATTGCTCCCAGCCTGCCTGAGCTCACTGGGCTCCTCCCTGCAGGAAAAACTCCCAAAAAAGCTCTGCTCTGGCAGTTGCTCCACTGTGTAGCCTGGATCCCCTTCCCTCTCCAGCAGTGCTCCAGGAGGTACCCTCCTTGGCAGCAGCAAAGAGCCACCAGGGACAGCCATTCCCTGGCAGGAGGTGTCTGTGGGATCTCTGCCCAACTTAAAACTCTGCTACTTTAGGTGAATCTGTTCCTCCTGCCAGAACATGAATGTAAGGAAGGTAGGCAGTATTCTGCACCCATACAAGGCTCATATCCAGCCCTCATCAAACAAATAATAGCTTCTGCCTTGAGAACTCCATGGCCACAGGCCCATGTACCTCCCCAGTCATCTCCACCAGCTGATGCTCAAGGAAGACTGAAAGCACAGGAAAATGAGGAGCCAAATACTCTCCATCGTTTTCCAGTTTAAGGATTTGCTGCATTAGGGATGTTGTCTTAAAACTGAATTGCCCTTGATGGATTTAATTTTTCCCCCATCATGAACTACTTTTCAGTCCCATTTTGAATCTATGTACATTTTTAACATCCACCACCTCTTGCAGGAAGGAGTTCCACAGCTTAAGTAGACAGGATGTACTTAAGCCATATGCTTTGCAAAGAGACCTCCCTTAGCACTGAACTAAGCAGCTTTGCACACAAGTTGTGCAAGAGAAAGGAATGTCATAAATTGGAATAGCCTTTGTTAAAATTTTAGGTCCAGGGGAAATGCTTTTGAACCCAAGTTATAGCTCCACTGATCAAACAGCCTTAATGTGTGGCAATTCCAGTAGTGCCCAGGGGGGCACAGAAAGTCCCTCACTGCCAGTGCTGTCCCTAAGGAGACAAGTAACAAGACAGTCTCTGCAAATTCTGTTCTTGTAAAACAGTAGGAATCAAGATTTTATTTTTACTTCCCCGCAGGGAAGCTCTGATCTAAACAAATTATAGGTGCACATTAAAAAAAATAAATAAAAAAAGAACACCTCCTCCCCTGCTGTACCTAGAGAAAATTTGCTTAAATAACAAATCTGCATAGAAATAGGAGATGTTGTCATGCGTGATAGATGATAATGTAACAGCCCAATTGCATTACCAGGAAGACAGAAAACATTTTTGCTCTACTTTTTTAAAGGAAATTATGCCTTGTTAATCCATGCTTTGTTGTCATAATGAGGCCAACAATGAAATCACTGGTCCTGCATCAAAAACATCAAAGCTAAACATGCTCGTTTTCTGCTGCAGCTGTTTGATGCACCCAGCTCTTCAAAGACCATTTGCTGGGATTTCTTGAGAGCCTCTTCACAGTGAGACACCAAATGTAATCTCACTTCCCTTGAGATGAGTGCTAGAAAGCAGAATTTCAGGGAAGCTACTGAGCTCAGGAAAGTCTTCATAGCTTCCTTACAGACCTACTGCTGTTATGCCCTCTCAGCTTCACAGCAAAGATGCACCAACAAGACCATGATAAGATGCAGCCAGAAAAACTGCTCTGTGGTCTCCATGAGCTCAGGATCACCAGAAGTCCTGGAAAATCAAGTAATGGAGTATTCAGAGATTTTAAAGAAGCCTTAGGTTAACTGGTTGAATGCCCCGAACTCTTCTGCACGCAGCCCAGTGACTCAAGGCTGAAGTGGAAAGAGTTGAGGTTGGAGTCCAAGTGTCTAGGAGAGGCCAGAAGAAATCTGTGTGACCATGTGTCCTGGGTTGAGCCAGGATGAAGCTAATTTTCCTTTTACTGATTTTGTTTCCTTCAGCAAGCTCTCTTTTAACTAGCAGCAAGTGTTCCAGCCAGTGGGCTGATAACACTGGAATGTTCATGTTTCTGCTGAGACTCCAAGGTTGCTTCTTAGCTCTGCTGCTACAGAGGCTACTGGGGCAGGAGAGTTGTATCTGTGACCCTCCTGTAGGGGAGTTGGACTAGACAGACAGCAGAACTGACCAAAGGGATTCCATTCCATAGATCTACGCAAGCTCCGAGGAAGGTCAGAGATCACAGAAGACAACTTCCTTCCTGCTTCTTCTTCCCTTCTCTTCTGTCCATGGCCAACATCCAGGGAGGACTCCATCCATCCATCACCATCCACCCCAGGCTCTGACCTCATAACTCTACCCCAGCCCCTGTCTGCTCTGCCTTATCTCCTGCCTGTGGGCTGAGACATTTCAGGACTGCTCACAGCTCAGGAGATGCCGGGGGAGCTGCTGGGGGTGGGGGGAGGCAAGAGGCTTTTGCACATTCCTGAACATACTTGTATATAATTGTGCATATAATTAAAGCTGTCTAGTTTAGTTTTCAATCCAGCTCAGTCTCCCTCCTAATTCTCTCTCTCCTTCCCTACCTGGGTGGGAGGGGGGAGGGGATCAAGAGCTTGTTGTCTCTGGTCTAATCACCGATCCTGAGTCAAACCGTAACACCACAGATAACAGATCACCTCATGAGTTTTTGTTCCCTTCCCCTGGCAGCAGCATGGCAGCTCAAAAATACAAGCCAGACTTAATTAATAATAAAAAATACACTGCATAATAAAATAAATATATTGTAGTTAAAGTTCTATTTCTATGGAAGAGGCACAGACTCAAATAACTGAAGCTGGCAACTTTATGGTCGTTCCTGGTCTTGTCTCTCTCCAGAGGGAAAGCATGCAAACAACAGGTGGCTTCTGTGACTGAAGTAATCTCTGGAAAACTAGGAAGGGTTTGAAGATACGTTAACAAAATTGTAAGCATTGCCAAGCCACAGTGTCACTAGGACTCATTATCTGCACAGTTTGATGTCTTTTGTGCACATAAGGACAGCAAAGGCCCACAAACAACAGTAACAAAATGCAACAAAAAAACTTACTAATCAATACTGGAACAAAAATGCAATCTGAAATCACAAAATCATGGAAAGGTTTGGGATGGAAGGGACCTTAAAGATCATCCCATTACAACCTCCCTGCCATGGGCAGGGACACCTCCCACTAGACCAGGTTGCTCCAAGACCCATCCAACCTGGCCTTGAACACCTCCAGGGAGGGGGCAGCCACAACTTCCCTGAGCAACCTGTGCCAGTGTCTCACCACCCTCACACTAAAGAATTTCCTCCTAATGTCTAATCTAAATCTTCCCTCTTAAAGTTTTAATCCATTACCCCTTGTCCTATCACTCCCTACCCTTGTAAAAAGTCCCTCCCCAGCTTTCCTGTAGCCCCTTCAGGCACTGGAAGGTGCTCTAAGGTCTCCCCAGAGCCTTCTCTTCTCCAGGCTGAACAGCCCAAACTCTCTCAGCCTGTCTCCAGAGCAGAGCTGCTCCAGCCCTTGGATCATCTTTGTGGCCTCCTCTGGACTCGCTCCAACAGCTCCATATCCTTCTTATGTTTGGAGATCCAGAACTGGTCAGAGCACTCCAGGTGGGGTCTCATGAGAGCAGAGTAGAGGGGGAGAATCACCTTCCTCCACCCACTGGTGTCACGATCCGGTATTCGGATACGTGGCAATTTTTTATAAAGGTGATCCCCAATGGTGAAATTAAGACGCAAACGAGGTCAGATGTCACGCACACAACGAAATTTTATTAGAGCAACACAGCAAAGGTCCCTAGAGAGGATAGGACAGGCAGGAAAACAGAGACAGAAAAGAAAGGAGGAAAGCAGAGAGATAAGAGGACAGCAAGCGAGAGAATAGTTACCACCCACGGTCCAGCGATGTCGTCGGTGGGGAAGTGGTTCCTGGTGGGGAAGTGCTTCAAATGCACCCACAGAGTCCCAGATTTTTATACAGTTCTATCCCACTGCACCCCCACTTTTCTCCCTGTGTCAGGGAAAAACTCCTATCTTCTCAGTCCTCTGAGATAGGAGGGGGGGGTAGGTCTGGGCTAAGTCCTGCAGATAGTCTTTGTTTGGAGATCTCTGCATACAAAAAGGAGGTCGAGACAACTGGCACCACAGGCTTAGTTTATTGCAGTGGTTTTGGTCCTAGGAGGTGGCACTCTTTATCTTGTCCTGCTAAGTTGGTGGCTTTCATGAGATATCAAGGTCTGGTTATCACTGGATATCCTGCTCCCAGAGCCAGCTGTAGGTCTTTTTCTCCAAGCTCAGCATGTCCCACACTAAACTCCCCAGTTACTTGCTGCAGGAGGGGTGGGTGGGTTGCTGAGACATCTCTTTAGTTCATCAACAGCTGTTGTTTAACTCTCAGATGCCACAGGACAGACAACAGATATCCTGAGTACCAGAGTCCATCACTTATCTCTTGGATTGTTTGAGACAAGCACTATACATTCTGAATGCCACAGCTGGTCATGCTTCTTTTGATGCAGCCCAGGACACAGTTGGTTTCTGGGCTGGAAGCACACATTGGTGGCTCATGTTGAGCTTCTCATCCACCATCACCCCCAAATCCTTCTCCTCAAGCCTGTTATTGATCAAAATATGTGTCTCTATGGTACAATAAAAGCTTTGGATGCTCAAAACTGGAAATTAAAAATTGAGATCTCTAGTCATTCCCTTCTGGCCCACTTTGAATTTGCATTACTAGGAGAGGGAGTGGGGGTGAGAGACATGAAGGGATAGGGAATAATTCTATAATTCCTGCCCAACTCACTGAGCCATTCTGCTAAAATGACAAAATGGAACCACTTGTGAAATTAAACCAGAAACCATTTGGACAAGAGTGCTGTGTAGCTGCGTGGCACCTCTTAATTATTTTGGTCTCAGCTGTACATTAATTGTGATGGAAACCAGGTGGCATTTCACTCCTTTCAGGCCCCTTCTATTGTGTATTGCTCCAGCATTTCCCAATCAATAGAAAACAGGATTACAAGATGCCTGGTTCTTTTTGCCCACACAATATTTTCTTTCTTTTCAAATATATTGTAAGAGTAGGTGAGGAACTCTGCACCACACAAGCCTAGAGCTGAGGTAAGGAGAAAATGTACTGCAAGGTTATTGCAAGATTGGAGGAGTAATTTCAAGTTATTTGGGATATTTTTTAGCTGCCCTTATGTGTTAATACTTGAAAATCATGATGGTTGCATGTGTTAGCATTTTTGCATCCAATGGTCTGATTTATTGATCTAGACAATTAGGTTGAAGTCAATAAGATAAGCTGGGAAATTAAGAGAGGGGCATATCTCAAATGCAATGGGTGTTACAGCAATTAGCTCAGATTTGCCTCAGGTGAAGGGGGTTTGGGCTACAGATACTGGCAGTGGACAACTTCTGGTTGTTTCTCCATCAGTTGACTCACCACCATGAAAACACATGATTAATGGGAAGACACCACGAGGTCAAGGCCTGTGGATACAAAGAGATCTTTTGTTTCTGGTTCAGCATAGACCAACATTAAAAAAATAATTTCCCAGGGAACAACTGGCTGGATTGTAACATCACCTCACTGTGGACACAGACCTGTCCAAGTGTCCCACCACATGCAGAGCACACAAGGGTGATGCAGCTCATTTCCTTCCCACCAAATGCTTCTGGCTGCATTTGATTGCTGTCCCTCCACCTGAAGCATTTGCAAATGCACGAGTGTAGGAAGCTGTCTGCCCCAAGGCAGGTGAACCCATTTCACCCAGAAATCAGGAAGCAGTAAGGACAGTTGTCTCCAAACTGCCTCGTGAAACATGCACAGGAACTTATTTCTTTCAACAAAAAGGCATAACCCCCTCTGGAGAGTGATGCTTTTGTTAGTTGGCTTTACTCAGCTTGACACTCAAACTCAGCTAATAGCCCAGAAAAAGCCAGCAGAACAGGGAGCTTTCAGCTACAGCCTCATGTTTTCAGCTGGTATTTGACACTCGAAGCAGGCAGCAAATAATAAACAAACTGTGCTAACTTCCAGCCACTAAAAGTTTGACCTCAACAAGGTCTTTTTAGGACTTTTTGCTGCTTCTCATAACAACAGGACTCTTCCTGGTGGTGCACAAACTGCAGCTGGGGCTTTCTTGCTTACAGTTGGTGGAAATTTGGACTGGACACAATTTAGACCTTCTGCAAAGCTACTTCAGAACTTAAAGGTCTTAGAAAGACAGCTTGGAAAGATCCCACCAGGCATCTATAAATGCTCAGGGCTACATCTGATATCAACTTCAAGACTCTAGCTCACAGCCTTCCTCCAATGAAACCTATAACCCTCCTTCTTAGCACCATAGTTCTCTCTACAGGCCGGGGGAGACATTTATTACAAGAGGTATTTAAGCCTTCAAGGATGTGCATGAAATGGAGCCCCTCTTTCTCCTAGGCAGCTCTTACACTGATTCAGCTCAGAGTATGACTCCCAAATGTAGTCACTGTGGGAAAAAAGACCAGTGTGACAATCAGTTTAAAACCCACCAGGTACTAGAGGTTGGCTTCTCACAGCAGCCCTATGTCTAGAGCAAGTCCATTTCCAAGAATCATGGAATGGTTTGGGCTGGAAGGGATCTTAAAGATCACCTAGTTCCAGCCCCCCCTGCATGGGCAGGGACATCTCCCACTAGACCAGGTTTCTCCAAACCTCATCCAACCTGGCCTTGAACACTTCCAGGGATGGGGTTTCCACAGCTTCTCTGAGCAACCTGTGCCAGTGTCTCACCACCCTCAAAGGAAAGAATATTTTCCTAAAGAAGAGATTAAAGAATTTGCCCCTGTGGAGTGGTGGGTCTTGTCTGCACAACAGCATGGCTGCAGCCAGAGGCACAGAAGTCCCACACCAGACACGACCACACAGTTTAGCTTGTCCTTCTGTAAAATGTGAGGGTATATTTATCCAAGCTCTTCCCCTGGAAGGGATTTTGGCCCAGTTCCTGCATTTTTTGAAACCTGGGATGGCTCTGGGAATGAGCAGAAGCAGAGGTGTGAGCATCTGGAGGTCAGCCTGGGGCAGACCCTATGAGCTGAGGTACTGGGTGATACAGGCAGTGCTGGGCAGAGTTCTCACATGTGCCCCTTGGTGGAACTGCAACCAGTTTCAGTGGAAACAAGTCACCCAGCCTGCCTGAATGCCTCACAATGGTCCCAGGCATGTAAATCACTTTGGAAATTAAGCCTAGAGTTTTACAAGTGAAAAGGGACATCACTGGTCCTGGAATCCAAAACGTGATGAGATCTATCCATTAGAGTTGAGCTGAGCTGTAGGGCCAGCCTGGGAAAACTGCAGCAAGTGATAAAAATAGTCACTTTTCATGCCTTGTAACTTTGATGAATCACCTTAACATTGACTCTTGCTTAACCAGACATAATTAAGAACGGGGTGAATGTTACCTTTGAGGAATGAGGTGGTAAGTCAGTGTGTTTAAATCAAGAGTCAGCACAGTAATGAGTCTGGGTGCACATATATATGTGTTAATTGCATTATCTGCAGTGTCTGACTGTGATTTGTGCTTTCTGAATTAGTTATGTGCTTCACAGTAACAAAAAGCTCCTTTACTCAATTACAGCAATAGTCCTGATGAGTTTGTTTATGTATTTGATAATTTCCCCATGATGGTGTGGAGAGTGCACATACATTTTTAATGAACTGCAATTGTGTTGTGTCTGATAAGGTATCTTTTCCCCCGATGTTCATATTACATAAAATCAGATTCCATTCCCTGAATTGAATTCACCCTCCCCCAGAGCTTTGTCACCAACTTGTTTCCACTATATGACCCTGGCATGTTACACAAATTAAAAAAACCAAAAAGAGCAAACAAATCTGCTCTCATTTTCACTCTCCAGAGAAGAATTGCCACGGCAGAGACAATTCTAAGAGGCTTGTTCGTGCTGTACATACATGCATTTCAACCAAAGTGGATGGTAAATTGCATTGGATTGCAGGAGATAAAAAGTGTCCCTCCTTCCTCTGCCACTGAACCCCTGAGAAACCCTGGTCAAGTCACTTAGAAGACATTTCTCTGCCCTAAGTTTAGACTCTGGTCTAAATGAGTTTCCCAGGCGATGGAAAGAGACAGATGTCTCCAGAGAGTGATTCACTTGATGCTAAATTGGGAGGGGGAGGAATTAATCCTCCACTGGAAGAGTCTCTCTTCCTCTAATCAACTATCACAACAAATAAAAGAAATAAGACAAACTAGCTGGGTGAGCTAGAGTAGGTGGCAGAGCTACCATTCCATTTGCTCTTAACTTCAAGAGAATTGCAGATGAGTCACACAGTTATGAGTGAAAACCAGATTTGGTCAAGTTTTAACCAAGATATGCCTTCATTCTAGGGTTTGGTTTGATCCTACTGATAATTTAAGAAAATCAAAACCAAAACCCCAAGCCTTCAGTGGAGACTCGCTCCCAAACTTCTTAGTTCCCAGCCAGATCTAGTTACAGGCTATGAAAATAAATCTTACTATTACAGGATGCATAAAAGAAAATTTGGCTGCACGAGCTCTGCCTGCTTAGTGCATGAACACATTGAGAGGAAAAAGATGAGATGGGAGGGAAAAGACCTTTTCAAAAGCATTTTTAACTAACAAATGTGGCAGGAACTGAAATGTACAGCCCTATTCAACTCCCAGTTCAGCTGCCTAAATGTCTTACCATCTATTGTAATCTCAGGCACTGTGGGTGTATCCTGCCCAGCCTCTAGAGCCTCTGCTGCTTCTCATAAATCCTGTATCATCCCTGGAAACCACCCACAGATACCCATGTGGGGAAGTGGCACCAGATGCCTGTGTTCAGGCAACTCAGTCCTGCCCTAGAGTCCCCTGGAACTCATGAGTTAAATGAGGACTATTTAAGGACTATCTAAGCATTCTGGGGCACTCAGATTTTTTACCAACTTTTAGCAAGTTCAATTATCTCTGAGAACTTAGTATTTTAAGCAGAAGAAGAGATTCATAGTGCCAAGTGAAGAGAGCAGCATCTGAGCCCTGAAGCAGACTGTGAAATCTCACCCCACAGCTGAATGAAGTCTAACATTGAGGTTGAAAATTGTGCAAATCTCACAACATTTCAGTCTGAAATTATGGAAATGAGTATTGCAAAGCTCTCTGTAATTGACATTGATAAATTGCTACATCTTTGCCGTGCTCAAATATGTATGACTCAGCCTAGGTGGAATACACTAAATTAGGTCAAAGCCTCTAATCCTATGCATCTCTCTAGCCCATTTAAGACACTGATCAGCCTAAGCACAGATAAGCCTATCAGTACTAACAGAAGCTGGCTAGACTTCAGCATTTATCATATTCTCTACAGAGTCACTAATAAAGCCAAATTCTGTCGTGGCATTCAAATACATTCATCTTCACCAGGTAAACAAAGCTTTTGTATGTAGGGCTTGTTACAACATTCTCATTTTCCTTCAAGTTATCATTGAAAAAATATGAAGGAGGTTCCTGAAGATTAGACTTTTCATCCTGAGAAAAACATTTTCAAATTTTCAGGCTCCATTCGTGCCAGCTATTTCACTCTGGCAAAACTGCATGTTATTGTTTTGATTTTGCTGTTACTGAGCAGGAAACGTTCCAGTCAGAGTCAAAGGAAAGCTGTTAATTTATTTTTAAAGTGCTTCTTCATGTTTAACTTAACCAATATTGTCTCAGGCTTAAGATATATATTATGGGGTAACAAGCCACCTTCAGAAGAGTTGGCACACTCATCATCACCTCTTGACATTTTGACATTTATTGTGGGCTTGTAGACAGTGTGGGAGCACCTAAATTGGTGATTTAAATAGCTGTGGAAATTGTCTTAGGTGTCTCTTTGCCTTGTATCCACATGAGGCACTGAGTAGCAAACACTGACACCTGACAGGGGTGAAATTAAGTCCTTTTCTGTAAGCGGAACCAAGGGCAAAGTTGCACATCATGGTTCTGGGTAGAGCAGCCCTCCTGCAGTGTGGATTCACACCACCTCATTTAGGAGAAAATGAGGGCTTAGAATCACAGAATGGTTTGGGTTGGAAGGGACCTTAAAGATCATCCACTTCAACCCCCCTGCATGGGCAGGGACACCTCCCACTAGATCAGGTTGCTCTAAAGCCCATCCAGCCTGGCCTTGAACATTTCCAGGAATGGGGCTTCCATAGCTTCTCTGGGCAGCCTGGGCCAGTGTCTCATCACCCTCATAGTGAAAAATCCATTCCTAATGTCTAATCTGAATCTCCCCTCTTCCAGCTTAAAACCATTCCCCCTCATCCTCTCACTACAAGCCCTTGTCAAAAGTCCCTCCCCAGCTTTCCTGTAGCCCCCTCAGGTACTGGAAGGTGCTCTAAGGTCTCCCTGAAGCCTTTTCTTCTCCAGGCTGAACACCCCAACTCTCTCAGCCTGAAGTTGCACTAGGGGAGGCTTAGACTAGGTATTAGGAAGAATTTATTTGCCAAAAGAGCACTCAGGGACTGGAACAGCTTGCTCAGGGGTGTGGTGGAGTCACCATCCCTGAAAGTATTAAAAAATGTGTAGATTTGGCACTTCAGGGCATACTCTAGTGGGCATGGTGGGTGGTGGTGTGTTTTTTTTTTTTTGTTTGGTGGTGTTTGTTTGGTTCTTTCTTTCCACCTGGGTGGAAGGTTGGACTCAATTTTTCGGAACTCTACACCTTCTTTTCTCAAGGCTGAACAAACCCTTCTCAGCCTCTCCTGATATGGCAGCTCCTCCAGTCCTCTGATCATCCTTCTGGCCCTTCTCTGGACCCTCTCCAGCCTGTCCCATCCTTTTTGTAGAGAAGGGACCAAAACTGAATGCAATACTCCTGGTGTGGTCTGACAAGCACCAAGTAGAGCAGGATGATGACTTCTTGATCTCTGCTGGTGATGCCCTTGATGCAGCCCAGCACACTGGTCACTCATGTTGATCCTGTTATTCACCAAGACCCCCAGGTCCCTTTCCACAGGGCTGCTCTCCAGCCAGGAGGATCCCAGCCTGAACTGCACTATATTTATGTATTTTTGTACTTGGTGCTTCAAGCACTTTGAATTGCAGCATCCACTGGCAACTGCTGGGGACGAGGCAGGGAACAATCACAGAGGAGTTGCCTGAATGTGGCTGACCTTGCCTCAGCAGTGATCCTGCATGACATCTTGCTATCTTTGCCTTAGCACTCTAGCATTGACAGGGCCATCATAAAGCCCATGGAGATGCCCTGCTTTTCTTCTGGAGTTTTTGCCTGAGTGGAATTTGATGTTTTATTACCCCTGTGGATTTGTTGATGCTCAGTCTGAGGCTCCTGTACCTCCAGAAATGTTGGTTTTATCTACACTAGGCAAGAATTAATCCCAACAGTTTCTGAAAATGCCAGACCCTACATTGTACACAGTGACAACAGAGCCCCACATTGGCCTGCCTACAAACACCTAAGCTGACAACAGCTCAGTGGATTTAACACACCAGACTAGAAGTTAACTCCTATATCTAACACAGACTTTCCTGTGAGACCTCACTTCACTTTTGTGTGTCCTGTATCTCAACAGAGGTAACACCATATCTGTTGCCTGAACCATCTGGGAACACTTGTCAACTCTATTATCCAGAATATAATTTTCTTCAACTGTTGAAACTCGTTACTGTAGTGGATTAATAAGTAATAATATAAAAAATTCAAACTTCATTTGACCCCAAAGTTGAAAGCAGGACATCTGGAACATGCAAATTATACTCACCTGGTTTTTGTGTTGCCACTTTCTTTGCTTTTTTTGGCACAAAAAATTATTAGAACTTCCTTTAGAAACAGGCTTCCAAAAATAATGTTAATATGAACCATGAACTTTCCTTTGAGCTTAACTCCAGTTCTTGCAAACCAGTTGAACAGTCCAGGTTTGCTTCCAATTGGATGCAGATTTCTCAGGAAAGGTCATGAACTTTCATAATACCTTTATAACCATCCCAGCTTTAGAAAGATTTCTGGGGAAAATTAAGTGCCTAAAGGCTAAACTGCATCCTGTTTTAGAGCTCCCACGTTAAGGTCACATTTATAGGGTATAAATGAGCTTTGTCTGTTAGTAGTTCTCTGCCCTTTAAGCCTTCAATGTAAAATCCAGTAGTTTGAGGCTTAAAGTAAATTAAAAGAACACAAGTCAGGTACTTAAATGGATAAAATGATACAGCAGCAAAGGCACACAGGTGTTAGTATGATCCTGTGAAGACTGTCCCTGACCTGTCCCTACTCATTCTCCAAACACTGCATTATATCTAACACTAAAATGAGAGCTTGTAGTGACGGGCATCTTTGCCCATCTGTTTCTCCTCTGAAGTGCTCAGTATTTTAGGAAACCAATAAAAATAACAGAGTGATAAGAGCCAAGTTTTGTTGTTTGTTTTTTTTTTTGTTTCAGAAGGGACTAGTTATTTTGGATCTGTTCTAGGAGAACTAGCCCCTTCCCAACAAGGTGTGCATAAAAGTCCACCACGTGTTTTTCTATAACAATATACAGCCTTGCCTGTGAGTCTAGAGAGTCAATAAAGCTGCTGGAACATACTGCAAGGAGCTTGGGGCCAAAGCTGTGCTTAATGTGCACCTCCTAAGTGCTCCCCTCTTTGAAGTCTTTGCATTTGATGTGTCTCTAAAACTGCCTTTGGGTCTGATTCACTGAAATCACTCAAAGCTTTTTCCATTTCCTCCATCCTCTTTTTAAGCTGTAAACACATGCCCCAGAATCTCCTTGGGGGATGGAGGGAATACTTTGGCCTTTTCTGAACTTTTACTGTCCTTTTACCTCCACACTTGAAGGTGCCTGTGACAGACAGTTTGACTGCTAACTGAAGCTCTTGAGGTGTTTCTGCTCCAGGCTGCAACCTTGAATGCTCCCAGCTGTGGTCCTTCTCTCTGGCTCCTCCCTAACCTCCTGATCCTGGCTCTACTGCTCCCCTCCACTCTTCATCGACCTTCCCTCCACCCAAGGCCCCACCCAAGGCTCTTGTATCACTCCACTGACCTCTTCCTAGCCTTGGCCAAACTTGTTCTTCAAGCATCAAGTGGAGGAAAGCTGATGGAGAAGATGGAAGAGATGACAGAGCCTGTTTCTATATCCATCTCAGGTATCCAAGCACAGAACCTCTGGGTGGCATTAACTGGATGCCTCTGGGGAACAACAAGCATCATCAAGGATGCCCTGCTTACTGTCCTCCTGCAATTCTCTCCAAACCCATGTCTGAAGCCTTGATCCTCACATCCCTTTCCTCTTCTTTCGTTGTGTCCATTACAATTTTTTCTTCTGTCACTTTTTCCCAGCACCAAACTGCTTGATTACAAGGTTCTCCCCCCAACAGGACAATGACAAAATAATAAAATTTAGCTCTAACAGTGAGAGGGAAAGAGCAGCTGGTTCAGGTGAACTGGAATTATATGTGTAAGATTAATGCATACCTAGTGATTTACTAAAGGGTTGTCACTTTATTGGCATATTAATTAAAATAAACAATGTGAAAATGATCACTGAACAAGGCATCTCTCTGCCTGTATCTGCCACCTCTGGGTAATGACTGTAACCAGTGAAGTCTTGTGAGGGAAGGGAAGGGAAGGGAAGGGAAGGGAATGGAAAAGTGAAGCAAAAAGGAAAGGGAAAAGGGAAGCGAAAAGGAAAGGGAAAAGGGAAGGGAAAAGTAAAAAGGAAAAGAAGCAGGAGACTCTCATAAAAAATTCCCAACTACACCAAAGCAAAACTGAAGACTTGATCTCACTTGTTAATACTCCTCATGCTTCCAGGAGCTACGTCATGTATCACAACGCTTTTTTGCAGGGCATTATTTGAGACCTGAAAGATGTTTTAAAGGAGGAATTCTTGTTTTTTCCTGATTAAAAATGCCCTAGTGATCTCCCAGAGGAGACGTGATTAGAAATCTAGGACTAAGCCACAAAGCACAGCCTCAAAGTGTCCTGTTGCAGTGCAGAGGAAGTACTGGAATGCCAGACAAAAAGCAGTGACAGTGTTTGGGGAACAACTGTCCCCCAGCAAGGGGAACCAGACACACCACAAAGCTTTCAGCAGGGACTTTCATCCCTATTTCCTCTCCATGGGTCACTGGAGTTTTTTTTTTCTGAACAACTGCCACAATTGCTCCTGTGGCAATAACTGGTTGTGTTCCAGGTCTTGCCAACCATTCAAAACACCTGGAAGTTGCTGTAGCCAGTTGAACCTTCATCTTGAAGTTCCAACAAACACTGTGGTACCTGTGCTAAGGTTAATGGCTATTGCCAGCATCAAAGAGCTGGCACTGTAGGCTCATGACCCAAAGGAGTTTACACTTGACACAGGGAGTCATTCACAGTGGTCCTTTAGGGAAGCCAAAGTGCACTTGAGTGGATGGCTCCACATACATAGTTTACCTCCAGGAGTTCAGGGCTCAGCCTCAGTACAAAAAGCCCTATCCAAAGGCCACTGGAGTCACTGAAAAGACTGACCTGAACCCCAGTTGTCAGAGGTTAGGCAAAAGACAGAGTCCTGCACCAATAAACATTGCTTACTCTTCTTTCTGACATCTTCCCATCTTGCTGCTTCCATTAATGCTATTTTCTCCCCTCCTTTCCCCACTTCTTCCTGCCTTTTTAAGCATAAAAAGGAGTCTGCTAGACAATGCATTCACAAGTTAATACAGCTCAACAGACCGAGGCTGCACTAAGAGCAACTAACAAGGAGGTTTTATTTCTAAGCTCTAGGGAAAGAGCAATGAAATGGAAGGATAGAGCTCACCACTGCTGTGAAGCTGAGCAGCTTCAGCTATAAAAAGAATGCTTTTACACAGAGATAGAATATGAAATACAGTCTGAAAGCCTCGTTGCTTTGAGAGAAGCATTAAGCAGCACATAAGCGCCAAGTTGATGAGAGAGCATCTGGATTGGATGTGTACAGGAGAAGGGTGTTTAACTGCTAGGTCCACAGTGTGCCTCCTAAAACCAGTGCTGCAGAGGGTGTGTTCAGGCACGATGGAGCCCAGGTTGCTTATCTTGGCAAGTGGGGTCTCAGTTCTGGCTTGCTGTGTGTGGCCAGATCCTGAATACCAGGCTTTCACCTTCTGTAAGTCTGGAAGCTGTTTTAGGGTGTCACAGGATGACAGGTGATCAAATAACTGTTACTGCAGTCCTCTAAGCAACTTTAATGAACCATGGGAGCTCTTTACACAGGCTACAGCTACAGCAGTGAGGACACTGCCCAAAACACCCATGTTGCTTTAGGATCCTGGGCTGGCACTTAAAGTAGGGCTTGAAGTGCAAAGGCTCTGTAAGCGTGGACATCAGAAAGGTTTTGTCACCCATCACCCCAGAGCATCTGTCATTTCACTGCTACCCTGGGTCAAAGACCAGCAGCTTCTGGTAACAGCATTTCTCTCAGAGAGTATTTGGAATTTGTTTTGAGACATCAAAAGTTCAGTCCCTCATCTCCTGGACTGAAATGAGAATGACTTCTGTTAAAAACAGGGGGCTTGTCGCCTGAGTTTTCCATTGCCATCCAACATTGGTTCTTGTTGTGTTGCTGTTAGTTTAAACTAGTCTTAACTGCTTTGCCATTTCTTATGGAGAACTGGGGTACAATCAGGTCACCTCTCAATCATCTTCCTGACAAACTGAAGAGACTGAGCTCATTAAATCACTTCTCAAAAGTATTTTCCCCAGCCCTCAAATTATTTTATGAGTTGCTTCTCCTCCCTGATTAGTTTATCCTCATCCTGACACCAAAAGATACCAGTCTGGCTCTGTCCAATGCTCCCAGCTAAGGTGTTTTTTTAACCAACTGCTCCTCTCCCAACACACATTAAAAGGTTCATCAGACACTGCCCTCCCCCACAGCTCCCAGTCTGTGACTACCTGTGCAGAATGAACTGCTCAGACTCACACCCACAAGATCGCCTTCAAAATCAATCTTTTCAAAACACTATCATCTATTCTTCAAGAATTACCAGTATTCCTAGAGGCAGCAGATTGCATTTGTCTGTAATAAAAGGACCATTTGCACAGGCCTAGCTGACAAACAGTCAAAATTGCCCTCTCTAAATGTCATGTCTTCATTATTATTTATAGGTGCTTCATCATTTTGACACCCTCAAATTTTATCAGCTGTGACTGCATATTTACTTTTGGATCATTAATGACACTGTTGACTAGTGCTGGGCTCAGTGCCAATCTTGTAAAATGCCAGTAAAGCATCTTAAAAAGTTGTTCCATTAGCTGCAGGAATGCTGCTTCCCTTGTTCTTAATCACTTGAAAGCATTTCTACAGAAAAGAATATTGGCTCGTATGATCTATTGCTCATTCTTGTCCAAAACTTTGCTCAATACTAATTAAAAGCATTTGAAAGATGCTTTGGCATATTTATGCACAAAGCTTTCCAATTTCCCTTGATCAAGAGTCTGTCAAGACCTATGTTCAATAGAGCCATGCTGACAAACATCATAATTGCATTGCTATCCTCTGCGTCTTCACTAATCAAATCCCATCTCAGCTTTTCCATAATTCTGCCCAGGGCTGGAAATCCAATAAACTGGTATCTAGTTAACTGGATTATTTGATACTTAAACATCTAGAATTAGTTCCTTGCTGAGTTCTCAAAAATGCTACAACACATCCCATTGAATCTGGAAGAGATGAAATGCCTAAACATTTTCAACTGTTTGGGCTTAATCCACTTTCACAAAGTGGATGTAGGGCTCCAACACCAGGGCTCTGGCAGGTTTAGCTGCAGTGAAGCTGCTGCAAGTTGAATAAAAGGTGTTTTCAGCTCCTCAGTCCCATAAGCACCTTAACACAAACCTAACTTTGTTTAGCTATCTATATAATTCTATCATCTGCTTATCACCATAGCGACCAAAATACTATACTATCAGGTTATGATTTAAGTAACTGCATTTGGAATGAAACTTTCATCTATAAATGTCTCTGCTTTAGCTCTGCATTAATCCCCACAGCTATTCACACCAGAGCTGCAAGCCCAAGTAAGCACAAATGTGTGAACTCATAATCACAAAGGAAATTTCAAGAAATATCTGAAGCTCAGGGCTTGAGTTTATGGATGAGTTAGCCTGCTCCTTTCACTGTGATCTGTTCTGTCTCACAGCTTTATGGAGCTCTGCTCACAGCTCACAACTCAAGACTTTACACCCTCTCTCTCATGAGAGCAGAAACACTTTTTGGGAAGTTAAAAGTATCTGTGACCTCCTTTCTCTCTGTTCTGTCTGGTGTTTGTTTTTTCTTTTTTCTTTTTCTTTTTTTCTTTGTTTTTTTTCTTTTTTTTTTAGAAAAAGTTTCAGACCTATAGATAATGTACTTCTCCCCCTGTACTCAGCACTGGTGAGGCCTCACCTCAAGTCCTGTGTCCAGTTCTGGGCCCCTCACTTCAAGAAGGACGTTGAGGTGCTGGAGCAGGTCCAGAGGAGAGCAACAAGGCTGGTGAAGGGACTAGAGGGAAAGTCTTATAGGGAAAGGCTGAGCATGTTGGGGTTGTTTAGCCTGGAGAAGAGGAGACTCAGAGGGGACCTTATCACTCTCTTCAACTACCTGAAGGGAGGTTGGAGTCAGTGGGGGTCAGGCTCTTCTCCCAGGCAACCAGTGACAGGACAAGAGGGCACAGCCTGAAGCTGCACCAGGTGAGGTTTAGGTTGGATATTAGGAAGCACTTCCTCATGGAGAGGGTGATCAGACATTGGAACAGACTGCCCAGGAAGTGGTGGAGTCACCATCCCTGGATGTGTTCAAGCAAAGGCTGGATGTGGCACTTAGTGCCATGGTCTAGCTGATGTGGTGGTGTTGGTCATAGGCTGGACTTTATGATCTCAGAGGTTGTCTTTTCCAGCCTCAATGATTCTGTGATTTTGTGATAAGATCCAGAACTAGTGAGAGTCAAAAACAGTTATACCACTAAAACTGAATTCTGCTCTCCTTAAATCCAGGGTTTGCATCGTGCTCCTCTTAGGGTCCTGAGCTCTACTATTTCATGGCTATTACTGCCAAGGCTGTCATAGATTGTCATAGCCCCAAGTATGCATGGCTCAAAACTAAGGACTTCATATCTTCACAGAACATTCTCCCAAAACCCCAGACGAAAACAATAAGTGGCTAAAATCCATCCACAAGGCTTAGGAAAAATCAGGAGGAAAAACAATAATCTGTGGAACATACTGTTTCTAAACTCCCTAATTCAAATTGAAGCCAGTGGAGTTTTTAATGTGGCCTCTGGCTAATTAAGGAGGGAAGTGCAAAAATCAGTAGATAACTTTTCAGTAACTCTAAAGAAAGGAAAAGAGCACATACACCACTGCAGTCACAGCAAAATGAGAATCTTTATCCAGGAAAGTTCAGTGATCAGATGCATTTTGGGTACTACACTCCTCTCTATAAAACATGAATAAACACACTTGCTGCTACATAAACAGGCAAAACTGGCAGTTATCCTTTGAGCTGTCCTGCAGTGTAGTCACAGACAGACCACCTGCCTCCACCATGGAGAGTGGATAAATCCTTAGCTGAGCCATGACAACATTGTACTGTGAGTTCCCAGTCAAGGTATTTCATGGTGAGAATGTATTTGGAACTCAATTTCTGGTATCTGTAAAATGTGGATGAAGAGACTTACACCCTGTGTACCAGATCTCAGAGGGCTAGGCAAGCTTTGTGCCATGCCCTGAAGACACCATCCTCTGTACTCTCAAGTTTATTGCATACAGCCTTTGATCCTAATCAAAAGGCTGAGAGAGCTGGGACTTTTTAGCCTGGAGAAGAGAAAGCTCAGGGAGGACCTTATTAATACCTACAAGTATCTAAAGGGTGGGTGCAAGGAGGATGGAGCCAGACTCTGTTCAGTAGTTCCCAGTGACAGGACGAGGGGCAATGGGCACAAGCTGGAACATGGGAAGTTCCACTTAAATATGAGGAAAAACTTCTTCACTATGAGGGTGACAGAGCCCTGGGACAGGCTGCCCAGGGAGGTTGTGGAGTCTCCTTCTCTGGAGATATTCAAGACCCCCCTGGATGCAGCCCTGAGTAATGTGCTCCAGGGGATCCTGCTTTAGCAGGGCAGTTGGACTAGATGATCTCTGGAGGTCCCTTCCAACCCTGACAATTCCATGATTCTGTGATCCTGTTTTTAGTACCATTTCAGCCTGTATTATGTAAATAAATCTGACTAGAGGACTGTATTATTATACACAGGAGGAAGAAGACACAAAAGCCTTTAGTAAAAGGAACAGACACTTAAAATAAGTTGTATGAGCTCGAGTGCAGTGAAAAGTTAAGCCAAAAGAAAAGGCAGTCAAAAGTTGTCATCTGGCCCTAGCAAAGCCTCTTGCAAAGTACAAGAGCTGCACTTGGTACATAGGCAGAACCAGGAGAAAACAGATGCACATTCTGGAGTGGAAGTGGCTAGAAAATATGCAGGCAAACACGCTTTCCCTAGAGAAAGGGCTTCAGAAGAATGCTGGATCCACAAGGTCAGGGGATATAGTGAGGTCCTTAAAGACATTAAGTTATTTCTTTGTGTCAATCCCTGTGCGTCAGGGCTCCGTGCACCTTGGTCTGGATTGTGACTTCTGGGCAAACTGCTGGTTCTACATCCCATCCCAGACCAATGACCTTCTGTCAAAGGTGGTCTTGGAAAATCAGCAAATCCTGGAACCAGCAAGTCTTGGAAAAAAGCAGATCTTTCTGAAGGTCAGAAATACAGATTAACAGCTAGTTTAAAAGCTTGGATTGCATGTTCAGAACCCCTGTGACTACAAATGATAGCTCTGAATATAGCCAAAATGAGACATCCAGCAGCTTCAGCCACCTTCAGTACTCTGGTCAGGAGAGATTAGATACTCCAGGTCCTTATTCTTAAGCTGGGAAAGGGAGTTCCACCATAGATACATTATCAGCTCACTTCTTCCAGTACATGTATTTTACTCAACAACATCTATAATTAGGCATCATTCAAATATGCTACAACACTAAAAAGAGCACTACATAGGGGTGTGGAATAATGGGAAAACAAGTGAATTAAAGGGAATAAAGAGTTTAAAAGATGGTTATTAAAAGATGCAAGCATATGGCAAGAACAAGTCCACATAAAACACCCACAGAAAAGAGCAGGCTAAGATGAGGGCAGGAATTCAGTGCAGCTTAGGAGAGGACAACAACTGAAGCCATGCCACAAGACTGACTGTTGACATCTGTCAGCATTAAAAACCACTTTCTAGCACAAACAAAAAAGGGCATCTGTTGGGTTTTGATCTCTTCATTCCCATCAGCAGGGCACTTTTCATGTCAACTTTTTTCCGTCATGGAAAAACCGCTCTGCTTAACGAGCGACATGTATCAACACCCCGGACACAGCCACTTTCCCACTGCATCCCAGATTGAGCTGGAATTAAAGCTCATTTCCCTGTGAGCACATTTCACTCCCAACACTGACACCTTCCTCCTGACACCATTTCCACCCCCACCCAGAGTCCGCCGGCTCCCTCCTGCCAGCGCTAATTTTCAGCTCCACCACCAACCACGGGCAAACTCCTCCCAGCAGCTGACAGCTCCTTTCACCCCCTTCTGACAGACAGTTCCTATCAAAAGAGCCATCAGGGCAAAACCAGCACGTAGCCCCTTGATGATGCCACGCTAAGGTTGGCACAGGACACAGTTCCTGGCTGTCCTTCGAAGCTGACAGCCACTGTCCACTCCCACAAACCTTGCTCCTCCAGACAGTTCAAAGCATGGCCCAGGCAGCTGGGATGCTGTCACTGACAGTGCCATTGCATCATGCATATTGAAGAGAATTGAGCACCTCTTCCCCAGCCACTCCCCCTGTAGCAACGACAGGGTCTATTTTGTGTTTATTTCCTGGCTCAAGTCATTCCATTTGTTAGGTCTGGCTCCATTCCAACGCAGCTGAAGAGCCAAATAGCCGAGGGCAGAGGGCTGCTGTTTCACCTTTGACAGATGGGAACTGAAGTTACTCTTGGCAGCTGACTTGAAGCTTCTATAAAGAAAAAAAATTGGGGCTCAGGCACAAAAGGGCCATGCTCTGCAGATCCTGATGACAGGTATAGTTAGGATTAGCTGAGCTTGGCTTTAAATCAGCTTGGGGGACACATTTTTTTTCAGGATTATTTTGCTGAAGTGCATTTAGAAAAGTTATGGTGGGTTTAAACAGATTGTTGTAAGAGCAGCTACAGGCTCTGCAACAAACAGAAAACCTGAACAACAACAAAAAAAATTCCTCATTTGATCTCTTAAATACCAGCTCAGTTTTTCACTCTTAGGAAATACAGAACCCCACAAAGCACAGTCAAATGTGGGAAGAAAGTATGATGAAGTCATGGGATGTCAAATCTTTTGGAGCTCACTGAGCTACAAGAGCTCTTGTCCCTATTTTTTTTCCAGTCTTTCCTCCCCTTTACTATAAATTTTTGAAACCCAGCAAGTTTTTATGGTAGACACAGACTATTTATAAAGACCAACACAAAGTTTTGTAGAAGTGCACATGGTATGTAAAATAAATTATACTGTCATCCATTTTTCTGTGCTGTCTTTTTATCAGGAGAGCTCCAAGACAACTTTCAGGCAAAGAGCATCATCTTTGGATTTACACAGGTAAGAGATTGCAGCACAGTTGGTTTGTTCAGGTTTGGTTTTGGTAGAGCTGTGATGTTTGTAGGGTTGAGTCTACTGCTTTAACCATCAACCAGTGTGGCTTCTCATACACATACTGGCTAAAAAACTGCATCCCAGCCTGTGTCAGACCCGATTCAGATCTGAGCTGGTGAAAGTGAATGAAGCTCTCTAAAACCCAATGGAGATATATTTAGGTTTGTCAGCTAAAGATCAGGTCCATCATATTTCAAATTAATGTAGCCCTGCAATAGGCTATGTCTATTCTAAGTGTTTCTTAATCTTATTATTACTACATCAAGCATTGCAGAATTTGCCAGCTTTATATAATTTAGACATCTTGAGAACACCGTAACATTCCATTTTAATTCCTCCTTCTAATGGATAATTATATAAAACCATTCCTAATCAGTTAGCCTTACTTTCAGGGACAATCATTGAATAATTCAACCATGACAAAAATGAGCTCTGCAATACCAAGTGTCATAGGTGGCTTGGGCATGATCTAGACTTAATGACAGATGAACCCAGCTCCAGTCAAATCCATGGGAGCCTGTTTTCATGTCTGCAGACAGTAAGGATGAAATCCCATTGGAATCTGGGGGTGTTTGAGTGGAATTTTTTGGTCTTTAAGGGCAAAGCTGTGAAACCTCCAGAATACCAAAGCAACTTGGAAGCTGAGGTTTACCTTCAGACAGGTAGCTTTGATGATCTCCGTCCCTCTCTTTCAAGTTTTAGATCTAAAACTGGTGTGTAGAGGTAGCAGATCATGAAACCAGACTGAGGAACTTGTCAGTATGTAATGGAGGTATATGGGGAAAATGACTGCATCTTTAGTCCTCTAGGTATCTTCTGAGGTCTGAACTTCAGCTCTGATGAAGTAAGTGTTGGAAAAAGGCCAGTGACCTCAGTAGGTCCTGAAGTTAGCAAACCCTCATGTGACCCCAAGCCTGAACTACACAGACAGCCCTTCTGAAAACGTCCTTCCCCAGAGATCAGGACTGTCCATAACTGGGGGTTTGTTTTACATGTTGTCTTCTGCAACATTGTACTAGCACATTGGCCCAGCGAGCTCATCTAACACCTCCACAGCCACCCAGACAGAAGCAGAGTCCTGAGGGAACAGACCCAGAAAATGGGCTTATGATTGTAGTGTCCTATGCTCCTTTGGCCTAAGCTCTTCCCAACAGGCATGTGGTCCCTATTTCCACCCCATATGGTATGGACTCCCACTATTTTGAAATAGTGAAGCTTCTCCTCATTGCTTTGATTCCAGGAAGAAAATCACAACATAAATTTATGCCTCCATTTCCAGCTCTGGATGATGACTAACTTTTCTGTGTGAGCAACCGAGCCAGTGAGTCTGCAATCACATACACCACCTGAAGACAGGGCCCCTGAGTTACAGATGAGTCCTCCAAGATGGTGGGAAGGCACAAAACCCCACCCCAGCTCATGAAATGGCCTTCAGCATCCTGACTTCCCTTCAGGCTGGTGCTGATCACTCAGTAGGCTCCGTGTTTAGTCAACATGCTGTGTAGGAAGTGGCCAGGGAGAGCCTGTGCTTAACTCACTTCTGCAGCAGCTCAGCAGCTGTTTTTTCCAGCTGGAAAAATCTGAACTGTTTCCAAACATCTTCCCTCCTACAATACCAGGGCTTACTTTGTCTGGCAAGCTTAGCTCTCTCAAATCTAGCTATTTCCCCTCGGCAGGTCTTCCCTCTCTCATGCACACACCCTCTTGCAGCAGGGCCAGAAAGTTTAACCCAGAAAGCAGATGCACCCTGGGCTGAGGGGCTGCATGAGCAACTATGAGCTGTAGTTTAAGAACAGCAAGAGGGTCAGGTGTGCAGAGTCCACAGTGACACAGGCAAATAATTAGTAATGATACTAATAAAGGAATAACTAAATAAATTACTCTTTCTTCTCCTCCTGATGTTTTACAAGTGACCTTGCCTGTAACTGGAAGCAATTTCCCTCTATCTGCTAATCCCCTTTGGTTCCTCATGCAGACATTATATCCAGGTTTTCCAGACTTTTTACCAGCTGTCACAGGACAGCAGCAGGATTTTGCTTTTGGCTGCATGTGTGTGTTAGTCAAATGCTGCACATCCAGAAAGATGTTGATGTGATTAAGGAGAAACTGGACCCAGTGCAGCATCAGTTGTTCCTTTTTGAGATGGAAATGGAGATCGATTTCACCTCACTCCAACCACCTTTGAATTTGCATCTCAGACTATTGGCCAAGATTTGGCAGGTATGCTGATAGCAAAATGATGTTAATGTAAAATACTGGCTGCTTTGGGAAGGTTGTGGGAAGTGCCTCTCCATGTGGCACTTCTGAGGACACCTCTGCAATACTGTGTCTTGACAAGAGCCTCACGTACAAGTGAGATGTTGACAAACTTGAGGGAGTCCAGTCAAGGGCCACTGAATGTGCCTTGGGCTCTACCAAACCAAGGAACATGACACATGAGGAGACCCTGAGTTTGTTCAGCCTGGAAAAAGCTAAGGGGGACTTCTTTTAGCTATCAGGAAGGAGGTAATTAGAGAAAAGGAGACAGACCATTGAGGATTGCACATCAAGAGGACAAAAGACAGTGGTTACAAGCTGAAGCAAGATAAACTCTCATCTGAAAAATGAAAACTGTTTTTGCCATGACAATGGTGAAGGATGGGAACAGGACCTCTGAGAGGCTGTGCTGCCTCACAGAATCACAGAATGGTTGAGGTTGGTGGGGACTTCTCAAGATCTCCTAGTCCATCCACACTTGCTTAAGCAGAGTCACTAAGAGCAGGTTGCCCAGGACCATGTCCAGCCACGTTTTGAAATATTTCCAAGGACTGATACTCCACAACCTCTTGTGGCAAACTGTTTCAGTGTTCAACCACATTGTTAAACAATGTTCATCGACCTGTTTTAATGTTGAACCTCTGTGAAAAAGAGTTTTCTTCTGTTCAGATGGAACTTCATATGTTTCCGTTTGTGCTCATTGCTTCTTGCTGTGTCAGTGCTCTCTACTGAGAAGATCCTGGCTCTATCTTCTATGGACCTTCCCATCAGTTATTTACAAACATTGATAAAAGCACCCCTCTTGTGTTCTCCAGGCTAAACACTCCCAGCTCTCTCAGCCTCTTCTTCTACATCAGATGCTACAATGCCTTTATAAACTGGTGGACCTTCACTGGACTTGGTCCAGTAAGCCCATATATTTCTTGTACCAGGGAGCCCAGAACTGGACACAGCACTCCAGATGGGGCCTCATCCATGCTAAGCAGAGAAGGAAGATTACCTTCTCAACCTGCTGGCAGTGTTCTAGGCAATACAGCCCTGGAAACTCTTGGTCTTCTTTGCTGCAAAGTGGCATTGCTGGTTCTTGTTGAACTCCTTGTCCACCAGGACGTCTAAGTGCTCTCTGCAAAGGTGTTTTTCATCTGGTCATTGCCAGCACATACTGATGCACAGGGTTGTTCCTCCCCAGGTGCAAGACTTTGCAATTGCCTTTGTTGAGCTTCATAAGGATCCATCATTGGAGATTTTCAGAACTCCACTAAAATCCTGACAGCCTGGTCTGGGATAGAAACTATCACTGCTCTGAGCAGTATTTGGGAACTGAGACACTACAGGTCACTTCCAATCTAAACACTTCTGTGATTTTACAACTAATCATCACAGATGTGTCAAGGCTCCAGCATACTGAGAAGTTCCAGCTTTATGACTATGAAAGTACATTAGATAAGACAGATCACAGGTAAAAGAAGTAAAGTGCCATTTTTACTGCTATAAAAATCACAGAATGTGGAGCTAGGGAATTCCTCTACACTCACTCCTGGCAGCAATAGATAAAAGAATTAGCTCAGTTCCCCAAATTTCACTCCAGCAACTTCCCCATCATCATCCGGATTCTTAATTTCCTTCCTGTTTTTTGTATCAGTTTCAGTTCATGAACTCCAACTTCAGATACGTTTTCAGTGGTGAGACATAAGTGCACAGTATTATTTTTTAAAAACAGACATAGAGGAGGAACATGCACACAGTAAAATAATAATGCACAATAGACATTTGAGGTCCTACATCTGACATAAATGTCACAGTGTGAGGAATCACCTGGAGGTGTACATGGGCTTAAATTTGTGCACGTAACTAGGGTAAGGTTGAGTGAACATTTGGATATTGACTCAAGCTGACTTAAAAATACTTACAATCATAGTTATGACATGTAAGTTTGCTCAAATACTTATAAGAAGTAAATCTGTCCCTTTCTAACAGGGAAGAAGCATTTATCAGAAAAATTTAGCAGCACCAAGAGCACAGATGTAACACTGGCCCTTCAAAAAGTGCTTCAACAAGTGCTGTTTAGACTGGCTCAGAAATTCCTATGCAATAAATAACACATTTTCCCTGAGAGCCAAAGATTCCCCAGTTCCATGCTTATTCAACAAAACCCTGAGGGCTTTTCACCTAAGCAATACTGCTCAAGGCTGCCTTGACAAAACCTTTTTTGCAGGGAAAAATTTGGTCACGACGAGAACAATTAACAAGAAGATATTAAAAAGGAACCACCTCTGCCACTGCCTCTGTCTGAAAACCCCCTTCCAAAGTCTCCTGTGGAATTAAACACTTCCAGGGAAGATTGTAATGATTCCTCATCATATCCATTTTTTCTATTCATTATGTCAGTGTCAGGGGTCTCAGTGAGATGGGGCCTTGTAACACTAACTGCTGTGGCAGCCCCTGAAGAACAGTCTAGTGCCCAAAGCCTGCAAAATAAGTAGAAAAGAGTCAAGGAGAGTGAGAAAGGAGCAGTTATTCTTGCTTTGTACTGGAAAATCTGAGGGGCAAAACGATTAAGGGTCAGAAAAAATCTGTCTTCAAGCTGAGAACAGAGTCCAGACACCTTTGGTGTCTCTGGAGCACAGCTGCAGGCTAATAGTCCTCGATACCAATCTGGTAAAGCTTTTGAGAGTATTTTTGCTCAAGTCAGACAGAAAATTCCCTCTCTTATCTCCTCACTACAGCCTGAAGCCTTCATACAATATGTCAAAGTGCCCGGCAAGAGCGCTTCAGCCACAACATCCAGACTGCTCACCAGCACAGTCACAGCAACATTATTACACCAGCCCTGCTTTCCCACCAGCCACAGCCTCCTCTAAAAGCCTTCTGCAGAAATGAGTGGCTTCCCACCCACCGACTGCCCATCCATGTGTTCAGGAGGACTGCAACAGCAAAGGAAGGGTTTAGAACTGATTCGCTGTTAATCCTGACAGTAAATGCAAACTGCAAAGGAATTCCTACCACCAATTGTGTCTCTTCTTTATAGTCATTGTTCTCAGGGCAGCCTGAAATTTGATCTTCCAGATTTGATAATAAATTGGCCACCTATTCATCCCTGCAAAAATTACTGAGTCCCCCCCCCCCTTTTTTTTTAATACAACCTGTTATTTATCACACTTCACAGCTGCAAAATTTTACTGAAACCTATTTACAACCTATTTCCACAGAACTATAGTATAAAATCTGGTTCTTTTCTCCCCTATCAGAATGCTTTAAGCAACTATACTCAGAGCCTCTACAGGAGAGTATCTAATTTGTCCCTTCATGCAAAACCAGTCATGCATTTTCTACAGCTACATTTTTTATATCTACTAAAAAGTGACAAACAAGCCCTGCAGCAGAATGAAGGTCCTTGTGGTGTCAAGACAACTGTGCTTGACCAAACATTAACATCTCATTTGACCAGATTCCAACATAAACATAATTAAAGTGTCTTTTTGTTTTCAACTGAGGCCACAAGTAGTTCATATGTATTGTAACCCTCTCTACTACATTAAGTCAAAATATAAAATATGCAGGAAACATGTCTTTCACAAACAGAAATGTCATGCTCTGGGATGAAGCAATTTACTGTTGGCAGATAAAGAGAGTAACTTCTCTCCCCAGTGTCATTAAGTCTCCTCTACTAATGCTGCCACAACTGAACCCTGAAGATGTGTTTTGCTTTACAAGAGAGTCATGCCCTTGGGGCCAGACAGGCATGCTCTGGACTCTTAAAAACTTGTGGCTTTTTTTTAAGAATTATACCCTAGTTTGGAGCTGCAAACCTATCCCTTACAGAAGAACAACAGGAATAACCCACTAAAGTCAAGGGGGTCAAGCCAGTGACCAGGTGAGGAGATAGGGGAAGAGCAGAAGCAGTTGGTGTTGAACTGCAAAACCATTCTGAGCCTGTTCCCAGCCAGGAGCAGGCACAGCACATGGCAGGAGGCATTTCCCCAGAAGCTCACATTTCAAGTGGGGGAGATGACAAAAGGATGAAGGATAAAATGGAAATCCAGAGAGAGGGCAGGCCAGACTGACCCAATACGACATCAGAGACTTAACCAGGAACATCATATTCTTCCTTTCTAAGTGATGCAGAGATGTGGGCACCTCCTGAGGGCAAGTGTATTCTTCTGGTGACCACACAGAGCCAATTTAGGTCTCCAACTTAGGTGTCAATTACCACAAAACCAGACCAAAAAACTTGTTCATGTGCACAAAAAGAAGTCACTAGCAGGATGACAGGAACCTCAGTCCAGTGGACTGAAAACTGCCTCAACTGCCGAACTAAAAGGGTTGTGATCAGCAGCATGAAGTCCATCTGGAGGCCAGTCACTAGTGCTATGTCCCAGGGAGCTCATACTGGGGCCAATACTGTTTTCTTTATTCATTAGTAGCTTGCATGTGGGTGCAGAGTGCACCTTCAGCAGATTCATAGACAACTCTGGGAAGAGTGGTTGATAGACCAGATGGTTGGTTGTGCTGGGAAGGCTGGAAATGTGGGCAGAAAGGAACTAATGAACTTCAGACAAGGCAAATGCAATGTCCTGAATCTGGCAAAGAACAACTCCATCCATAGGAATGGGATGGCTTGTGGACTGGCCAGCTAGAAAGCAGCTTTGCAGAAAATGTCCTGGAGGTTCTGGGGGACACCAAGCACAACATGTGCCAGCAATGCATCCTTGCAGGAAAGAAGGCAGCCAGCATCATGCACTGCATTAGGAGGAGCATCACCAGCAGGCTGAGGGAGGTCATCCTTCCCCTTTACTTGGTATTGGTCACATCTGAAGTGCTGTGTCCAGCTCTCTTCAGGGTCTCCTGGTGTCTACACAGCTCTGACAGGTCTCTACTGACAGTTGCTGTGGGTAGTTTTTCAGTCACTTATACCTATATCCAATTAGATTTTCACCAACCCTTCCATTCACTGTGCTGAGAAGACTATTATTTGGGACTTGTCAAGAAGCCTAACCCAGAAAACATCTCCCTTATCTAAAAAGGCCTTTCTGCCTCTCAGAAAATAGCATCCACTGTTGGGCATAAATGGCACTGACAGAAAAACTTTACAACCAAAGAAAATTGCTGAAAATGGGATGAAGCCTGAAGCTTCAAAACATTAAAAATGTAATTTTAATAAATCATGAGTTCCCAGGAACAAGTTTTTATGCTTATGACAAAATTGGTGGTAGTTATGCCTCGCAAAAGAAATAATTGATAGGATGAAATGGTTTTTACTCCAAGTCATTGCTTTCTGTAGAATGCTTGAAAATGAGATGAGATCCGTCGAGACAAAAAAACACAATCATTGCACAGCAACAAAAGTGGTTATTTACTAGGAAAAACTTCAATACTAATGTCAGAATGAAAAATTTAAATTCAGAGTGAGAGGCTTGCTATAGTCTACAACAACATCTCCCCTCCCAGTCCCCCCTTCCCGAAGCATGGGTTGACATGCTGCGTTTTTGTGCATGTGGGTAGGCTGGGATGCACAACAGGTTTCCACAGGGAGAACAGCCCTGAGCAGGGATGCTGTGCCCAAAAGGGCAGCTACAGACTTCAAAACAATTCTTCCAGGACACTGCAGGAGATAACCACCTACACATCAGAGATCCCCCACCCTCTCCGAGGGAACGGTGGAGTCTTGGCACTGTGCTCAGAGTGTCACAGCCCCCCCAAGCATACCCTCATTGTAGGCACATCCCAAAGAGGAGCACAACCCAGGCAGATAGCTGCTCCAGCCACAAAACAACCCAGGTCCCACACCTGCCCCATAACCACATGAGTGAGAAGTGTTTATTTGGAACATAAGGCACATAGAGGCCAGCTGAGGCGAATGATTCTTCTCCCCATTTCCCCCGCACATGGATGCATTCACACTCCAGTTAATGTGAAAAACAACAACCTTGCCCACCCCTGCACTGTCACTTGGGGTGAATAGTTCTATTTCTGAAACCTCCCGTGGCCTGCACAGCCTCCCAGAAGACTCTGCATGGTGCAGAACACTGATGGATTTGGGGGAAATGGAGGCACACATCACCCAAGTGACAAAACCATCCTCAGCTTGGCTGAGAGAAGAGCAGTGTGGAAGGAGACACAATCCCTGTGCTAGGACGGGCTGGCAAGTGGAAAGAGAAAGAGACCAAGAGGCTGTACTTTGGTGGCCTATGGTCCTTGCAGCTCCTCTACAGGGCTGAGAAGCATCTTTGTATCCTGCCCAAGGTCCAGGGAGAGCAAAGCCGTAGCAGCCATCCCACTCTGCTCTGGCAAGCTCCCTGTTAGCAGAAACTTCATGTAATAGATTTGTCTTTCCACACCTGCCTTTTTCTCTTCGTTCCCTCTGAAAAGTCATGGGAAGGGCAAGGGAGCACAATCCACAATACAACTTTCTCATGCAGGCCTGAGAACTGATCCACCCGTGAAACCTAATCTTCCAATTTGTAGTCCACTGTGCCATGTCACAGTTTGAGGTGATAAAGAAGCGCAGGTCTCGAGGAAAGAGATTTTGTATTTCACTTAGTTCATTTGAAGCTGGTTTATTCTTGCTTTTATTTATTCTTTTCAATTCACTTGCTTCTACCTCCTCCAGCTCCCGTGTTGATCACAATGCTCAGCTGTCAGCCCCATGGGGCAGGCAGCCCTGGCTCTGGGCAGTTTTCACACCAAATAGCAACAACACATCGAGAATGAGAAAACAGTTCCTGAGGCAGTGACTGGTTTCTGTGTCAGGCCCTCCCAGAGCTTCTCACCAGGGCAGAGATTGGAAATTCTCCATCATCCCAGTCTCAATTATTATAAAAAAGTGGCAGAGAGTGGAAGGCCAATTCTGATAACTAAGTCAGAGGAGCAGAAAAATTAGCTGCTCTGAGTGATTTATCATCTCAGGCCACTGGTGTAATCCTTTCCAAATTCAATTACAGCTAATTAAAAATAATTCTCTGAGGTGATCACTTACAGTTCCAAGGTACAGTTAAATCCTGCTGTATCAATGACCATAAAACCCAACACTCTAAGGAACACTGCAAGATTTGCTCTGATGTGATGCTAGGGTTATACCATAATACACTTAGTTGGCTGCCCTCAGGCACACTGGTTGCTTTTGAGTAAAGCAAGGCAGGATTACAGTCCTGAATATCCTAATCTCTCTCTTTTTGTTTTACCTCTCCCCCCATTGACATGGGATTGCCTGGGAGAAGCAGTGCTTGAGAAACTGTTGTTGCACTTCACACACAGCTGCCCTTAGAATTACTTTATCTCATTTGTAAAGAACTGGTGTTCTGGCTCCTGTCCACTCCTTTTTTTTATTGGTTTAGCACTAGCAGACATGAATATATTATTGTTAGCACACATTTAGTCTGAGGTCAAGTTCTGATGACCACCTCCAGCATTTGGTCTGGATAAAAATGCCCTCTCTGTACGGTCAGCAATCTTCCTCTGACATTTGGGATGCATATCAAGCTGCTTGTTAGAATAAAAACAGTAAAAAGAGAGGTAGCAATTTGGAGACAGAGGTTCAATTCTGAAAAGGGTTTTAAAAGTCAAGCATCTCTTTTCCTTGCAGAGCATTCAGTAGGATTAGATTTCCTCCAACTGTCAGGAGTTAGACCTTTGTAGTCTTCTATCAATCACTAAAACAAGGGCTCTGGAAGCAGCTACAAGACATTAAGCACCTTTCTCTTCCTACTGCCCTATAGCAATAAGTCCTTAACTCCTGGGACTCTCTATTAACTATTAATCTGGATAATAAACCATCTGCTTACACAGTTTTTACTGACAAGATCAGCTACAGGATTGGTAGTAGCAGAACAAAGTTGCTGTTTGCTTTCAAACTGCCAAAGTCAACACAAGCCAGAACACCAGTCACAGCAAAGGTCACACATAGGAAGGACATGGTTCAGGAAGGAATTTTCTGGTGCTTACACCTTCAACCAAAGCAAGACTTGCCAATGACTGACCCTACTGCAATATTTGAAAATGGATGCTTCATCACACAGGCTTTGGAACAGAGGCTGGTGACCACTTTCAGAGTGTATCACACCTTCTGTTTTATCAGGGCACAGAAATGCATGTCAAAAATATGATTTGCCTAGGAGGAATCATTGCTGTCTGATACATCCCCTCCTGAAGGGACCACAATATGATACTTTGAAGAAAATCAGAACGTCAGACCCCAAATCCAAGAAAATAACACTTCACGGGGGAAATTTCCTCTAGCTCTTGCAGAGAACAGTTAAGCCATGTTGCACATGATGTAATTATCCACATTTTTATTACCTTTTGTGTCTTAATTACTATTAGAGTGTGCCTGGCAAACTGTCACTCAACAGCTTACAATCATGGCCTTTGACTACATTATTTCATTCATTAGATTCTAAAAGCAGCCAAAGAAAGCTGCAACACAGCTGCTGGTTTCTGTCCAGCTCCAGTCCTCTATGCTCACACAGCTGACTGCATGGGCAGGCCTAGTTACTCATTTTTAATGAATTGCCCTTCAATGAGGCCCCACTGCATCTCTTTGGCACATTTCTAAAAGAATGTTTTGAGAATGGGAAGAGAAAGTTACTGCACAACCTCAACATGTTGTGTCTTCACAGCAAACTTCATCCCGAAAAAGAAACAGAAGTAGTTTGCAAGTGGAGGGTCAGAGGAAGCCTCACTCAGTATGATTTTTGCATCTTCTACTCAGGTTGTCCTCAGCTCTAACCAAAGCTCTTCTGCTCTCAAGGCATTGGTAGCCTTCCTCTCTTGCACAGACTCTCTGGAAGTTAGTAATGGAGCTGATCTCCTGCACCAGACCAGGGATCACAACTGATGGGGCCAGGCCCTTGCCACTGTTTTTCAAAGAACTTGTAGGAACACTAAGGATTTCAAATCTCTTTTCTGCATCATGTTCCAAATTCTTTAATCCTATTAAGGATATTAAAGACTAACAGATAGGAAATGGAAAAAAAACCACAAACCCATTAACAAAAAAGTACCTTTCCCAAATTACATACAAAATATGGCTGTAAAAATGGAACGGAATGGACTAACTAGACTAGACTAGACTAGTTCAGTTGGAAGGGACCTACAATGATCATCTAGTCCAACTGCCTGACCAATTCAGGGCTGACCAAGTTAAAGCATGTTATTAAGGTCATTGTTCAAATGCCTCTTAAACAGACAGGCTTGGGGCATCGACCACCTCTCTAGGAAGCCTGTTCCAGAAAGAAGTGGTTTCTACTGTCCAGTCCAAACCTCCCCTGGCACAGCTTTGAACCATAAATTGCTATTTTGTCATTAAAAGAAGCATAATTATCTCAAGACACTTGACAGTCTCTGGCACATATGGTCAGATGAGCTCTTCTCCTGGAATCATACTCATTCATCGGCCCTTCAGTTACTGTCACTTTGTTGTGGGGACAAAAATAACCATGAAAAGAAATTCAGACAATGCTGCTGTAATATAAAAAGCATCATAAAATGAGCCCGAGTCAGAAATATTATACTCAGGGTGTCCAATGAAACAGAAGATGGTACCTGGCTGCACCTTGCCTACAAAGGAGATACAATTATCTTACTGAGAGCTCCAGCAGTGGTGAGGTTAGAGTGGGAGACAGGATGAGAATTTTGCAACATATTCAGATCCCATGGCTAAACCTTTCACCAGGTTGGTGATACTACAAAATTTTTCATGTCTCAGAAAACAACCTCAGCTAACACCTGATTTGTAACCTAGGAAACAGAAAGAAAAAAAAAAGAACAAAGCCCACACTTTCTGTCACAGCTTTTTACACCTCTGTAATGTCTTCATCCCAGAAATAGGTCAGTGGGTAGATTTACCTTTCCTTCTTTTTGCATCGTTCAACCAGGTAAAAGAAGGAAAGTGCAGAGCAAAGCCTGCCAGTTACACTGAGGCAATGCAGCTAGGGACAGAGGAGATGGAGTTATCTCCTTGGTGAGGCTGCACCTCAAGCACCGGGTGCAGTTTTGGGCACCACAGTATAGGAAGAACATTGAGGAGCTGGAGAGGGTGCAGAGAAGGGCAACTAGGTTTATGAGGGGTTTGAAGAACAGATCTTATGAGGAGAGGCTGAGGGAGCTGGGGCTGTTCAGCCTGGAGAAGAGAAGGCTGAGGGGAGACCTCATTGTTCTCTCCAACTACCTGAAAGGAGGTTGTAGTGAGGTGGGTGTTGGCCTCTTCTCCCTAGTGACCAGCGATAGGACAAGAGGAAATGGGGTCAAGCTGCGCCAGGAGAGGTTGGATATTAGAAAAAATTTCTTCATGAAAGGAGTAGTGAGGCCTTGGAACAGGCTGCCCAGGGGGATGGTAGAGGCCCTCTCCCTGGAGGTGCTCAAAAAACAGGTAGACGTGTTGCTTCAGGAGATGGCTTAGTGGTCACGGGGGTGTAGGGCTGACAGTTGGACTTGTTGATCTTTAAGGTCTTTTTTAACCTTAATGATTCTACGATTCTAAGTCCCAAGTCTGCACCAGCTCATGGCTATGACAGAGCTGTCATGTATATAGTTGATGCAACTGCCTACAGGCCACAAGCATCCAAGCTAACCTATCCGTGGGTAGCTCAGAAGGTGAGAAGCCAATGGAACAATAAGGAGTTGACATCTGTTGACATCTTTCAAAGGAGGTGAGAAACCCAGAACAATGGTCAGTGAACAGACTGGCATCTCCAAATAGTTCACCCAGGTCCAGTAATGCTGGAGGCAGAACAGGTGGAATATCTGCTGCCATGAATATGTCATTTATTATATTTGATTAATTTATGTTGCTCAATTATCAGCAGCTCAGCAGTCAGACAAAGCAGCACTTGCTCAAGACATTCTATTGAGGAAGTTCTTGAACTTGGACTTCTACAAATGTCCCTTTATAGTAATCACCTTGTTAAAAAGTCTCTTCTGATGGATGGAGCTTTACTACAAGCACAGTGGCATGTATCTGATCTTGCCATTTAGATTTGCACCTTGATGGGCATATTTAATTCTTGAGGAGTCACTTCTTTTTAGCGTGCACCTCAGAAACAGCTGCTTCTTTCACTCTGCTCATCTTCAAAGCATCATGGAAAGGTTCCTCCTTCCCTCACAGAAGATATTTTCATGGCAGAAAATCAAATCACAAAATTATTCTGTTCTTTGTTCCAAACTCTGGTCAAGTAGGGTATAAATTAACTTTCCAGTAAACACACAGGCCACCATCATTGCTTTACTGATTGGGCTGTAAACTACAAAAGTTTAGACTTAGACTAATTTTTGAGATGCACTGTCAGAACAGAGATGCACTTGTAAATAGGGAAATTTAACAAATATTTCTTAATAAATAGTTGGAAGATAAAATCTGCAGTTACTGCAGTTCTGTGCAGTTACTATATGCAGTTCTATACTGCAGTTACTATGATCAGGTGACCCACCTGGTGGATGAGGGAAGAGCTGTTGATGTTGTCTCTCTGGACTTTGGTAAAGCCTTTGACACCATCTCCCACAGCATTCTCCTGGAGAAGCAGGAGGCACATGGAGCAGACAGGTGCACTCTCTGCTGGGTAAAAAACTGGCTGGCTGGCCAAGCCCAGAGAGTTGTAGTGAACGGGGTTGGATCCAGTTGGCAGCTGGTCACCAGTGGCATCCCCCAGGGCTCAGTTTTGGGTCCAGTCCTGTTCAATAACTTTATTAATGATCTGGATGAGGGAACTAAGTCCTTCCTAAGTAAGTTTGCAGATGACACTAAACTGGGTGGAAGAGTCAAGGGTAGGAAGGCTCTGCAGAGAGACCTGGACAGGCTGGATCGATGGGCTGAGGACAACTGTATGAGGTTTAACAAGGCCAAGTGCCGGGTCCTGCACTTGGGTCACAACAACCCCATGCAAAGCTACAGGCTCAGGGATGAGTGGTTGGAAAGCTGCATGGTGGAGAAGGACTTGGGGGTGCTGGTTGACAGCCAACTTAACATGAGCCAGCAGTGTGCCCAGGCAGCCAAGAAGGCCAACCTGGTCTTCATCAAGAATAGTGTGACCAGCAGGAGTAGAGAGGTGATTGTGCCTCTGTACTCAGCATTGGTGAGGCCACAGCTTGAATATTGTGTTCAGTTCTGGGCCCCTCACTACAAGAAGGATCTCGAGTTGCTGGAGCATGTCCAGAGAAGAGCTACCAGGCTGGTGAAAGGCCTGGAGGACAAGTCGTACGAGGAGAGGCTGAGGGAACTGGGGTTGTTTAGTTTGAAGAAGAGGAGGCTGAGGGGTGACCTCATTGCTCTCTACAGCTACCTGAAAGGAGGTTGTAGGGAGGTGGGAGTTGGTCTCTTCTCTCCAGTGAATAACGACAGGACGAGAGGAAATGGCCAGAATTTGCCCCAGAGGAGGATTAGGCTGGATATTAGAAAGAACTTCTTTACTGAAACAGTGGTTGGACACTGGAACAGGCTGCCCAGGGAGGTGGTGGAGTCACCATCCCTGGAAGCCTTTAAAAGAAAGATAGATGTGGTGCTTAGGGACATGATTTAAGCACTGAATGGGTAGATAGAGGTTATGGTGGGTGGATTTAGGTTATGGTTGGACTTGATGATCTTCAAGGTCTTTTCCAACCAGGTTGATTCTGTGATTCTGTGTGATACTGGTCCCTTCACATGCTACAAGAGATTTATTATGGACTTATGGTAATGGTAGTTCATCTTAAGAGTTTCCATGGAGACACAAATCAGCTTTAATTAAAAGATGATATGAAAAATCACTTGTTGAGATACGAGTTTATTAATAAAACAGTGATAAATTACACGGTGGATTTAATTGGAGAAAGCACTCTACCACACTGAATTCAGTTCTGTTTATTTTCACACAGAATATCTACACTTAGAGCACTTGAAGTATACCTCTGTGAAAATGATTTAAGAAAAGGGAAGCCTCAGTCTGTGATTCAGGACTGGCATTCAGACAATACGGGGTGATTTAAAGGACTTAAAGTAGTGCTGAAGAAGAACATCTAAAATATAGCAGCATATTTTGAAGGATTATAATTTTTAGCAATAGCACAGAATTTATACAAAGCAAGTCTTCTGTTTAAACATTTGCAGTTTAAGAAATTTGAACACACCAGAAGGTGTTTTGGTGGGTTTTTACTGTTTATTTCCCCTGTTGCTACTTCTGTGTTGCTAAACGCATGTACATCAGGGAGCAGCCTCAGGCTCTCAGAGAAGCTCCTGCTGAATGGGTGGGCTCACTTCAGGAGCATTTGAGTCAACTGTGTGGCACTACTGGGGCTGTTGGACAATTCCTGTTGCAGTGAAAACCACTCAAAATATTAGTGGTAACACACTATGCACCAACTGACCAGATGTTTTTAAGATGTACATTGGAGGACACATGATGCAAGGCTGAGAAGGCAGGGTTTGCTGGGCAGCACTGGAGGGCAGGAGGAGCTCAGGACTGTCTCTACTGATCATGGAAATCTTGGAATGAACCAAACCCAAGCTTCACTCCAGAATGAGCTGAGTTTTGGCTCCTATGAAGGGCCTGGGAATTAGCTTAACATAGTAAGTCACCGACCCTGGAAAGCAGCAAGCCAAGTGAGTCGGCAGTGTAGACGTGTCCTAGATTAGTACAGCAGAGCCTGTAGTGATCCATCTTCCAAGAAAGTAAATTAGCCCATCAGGGACTGAGTGGCTTGTTGTCACTGGAAGCATCCATGGTTTCTGAAAGATGTAGAATACCTATTTTCTGCAACTCAATCCCCTCAGGATAACTAGGCATCTCAGATCTGTCGTTTTGACATCCGTATTTTTCATATTAAATGCCATTTTCTTCAGTTCATTCTGTTCTGAGACTGCTAACCCAAAAATATTAATGAGAAAGTATGTAGTTGAATCCATAAATAAACCTTTACATGTTTGGGAAGGCTTGTTTTTCTCCTTGGTTTCTATTGCCATAGCAATTTGCAGTGGGATGGTTGGTACTGAAAAAAACTGGCTCAGCAGGGGAATCACAACAGTAAGCAGGATTAAAAGAGCAGCAATGTCAGCACCTTCATGTCTAGACATATCAGCACCCTGTGTCAGGGCAACAGCAAGAAGGCATATGAGTTACTAAATTGGAATTGTTAAACCAAAGCTGTTAACTTCTGCTTTCTTTTTTTTAACCCCGTCTTTTCCCACAAAGAGAGGGCTCTGCCCATGTTCCTCAGCTGCCCTCATCTTCCAAAGTCAGGACTGAGCAGAGCTCAGCTTCTCTTGCTTCCACAGTCTTTTGAGAATGGCAGGAGTTGTTAGACTGGACAAAAAAAGACCTGTATTAGGAGAGCCACAGCGGAAAGAAAAAAAGCCCCGAAACTTAACCAATATATGATTCTCTTTTATGGGAGGCTGTCACTTTGAATTCACTGGTAAACAGTAACATAATTTGGTATGAACATATACTGCACACCTTTGGATCTCAGAGTTTTAAGTGCTTCACTGTTTCAAGATAAAGACAATCTCTTCTTTGAGTTAGACAGGAGACCAGCTGTTACTCTTGCTTCTGCAAGAAGCTTTAAACCTCCAGTGGAATATCCTGTTTAATTGTTCAATTGTTTGGTCTGGCCAAGGTTGGCTAAGTTACCTAAAATGAGACCAAATAAGGAGTAATTTCATTAAATTGCCCCCCTCTTAAGGCAGACAGTAAGTTCAGCTGCTCAGCTGGTATAGTGAATCTGGCTATTGGGTCCCACCTCTTCCTCTAGACTTCCATCATCTGTCAATAGATAGGCACCTCCAGGAGGTGACACATTCCACCTATTTGAGACCCTTCTCTGAAACAGATGGCACAAATCACTAACTAAATGCCACCTTCTTCATGTACTGGCAAGGCAACCTAGCTCAGCCACCCAGAAGTTCACCACCTAGTTCAAAGTCAGATGGTCCCTGTTGCAGGAAGAAACCCATCCAACTCAAGTCACCTGATGTAGTGTGGTGTCCTTGAGCCACTGGATTCACTTTGCAGAGAAACTGAAGCAGTTGCTTTCAGGATAGAAGCTCTTGGGATAAAAGCCCTCTTCTTTTGAAGGCAGCTTGTTTTTGTTGCAGATTTAGTGGGCGTGCAGAAGCTCTTCCAGCATCTTCAGTCTGCAAACAACATGAAAAAGTGCTTCTGAAGTGATTAAATATGATGAAATTATAGTTACACTGACTCAAAGCTAAAACTGTCTGGCTCCAGAATCCATTTTGATGTGTTGAAAGCAGACCTAAGACACTAAGAAATGTAGCTGAGTGCTATTCTGGCTTGGTATCATTGCAAGGGGACAAATCACCATACGTAGGGACTAACTGGGACTTCTCACTTGCACATCAGGTTTCCCAGGAAGGGGCAGATAGGCAAAAAACCTGATGTTTGATTTACAACTGCCATTATGACATTGTACAGTTGGGACGAGTGTCAGAAAAATGCTTGAGCAGAGTGTGACAATGGCAAGAGACAAAATTCCTACAGTTCTGTATTATTTATTTTTTTTCCCAGCATAGGCACTTCTTCTAGAGCATCCCAGCACTTTAATAGTCCATAAGTGCCACCAGGCAACATGAGAGAGGACAGAATGCCTCACACTAGCTAGACTAGAAGAAATTCATCTTAGGGCTGATACTGCTGGAATAGTGTTGGTTTGAATTACTGGAATTGAGGAATAAAAGAGAACAAAATAAAGAGTCTCATTTAAATCGAACTCAGCTTGCTGAGTGCTATGAAGAATTCATCAATCCCTTTTAATCACTTCTCTGGGCCCCTTTACTTGTGTTCCTCCAGTAGTCCTTCATTTCCTCCATTTCCTTCTGTGTGTACTGAGGGGTCTCATGCTTCATGCACCTCCACTTCCTCTGTGCTGCTTCCCAGGAGCTGGCTTGTCCAGACGATAAAGTGGCTCTTCCTCAGAGTGGCTGTATTTAGATAGTGTATTTCTCAGCTGTTATTTCAGCACGACTTTCCTTTTCAAGACATAGAATCAGAGAACCACAGAATCATAGAATGGTGAAGGTTGGAAGGGACCTTAAAGATGATCAGGTTCCAACCTCCCTCCTATGAGCAGGGACACCTCCCACTAGACCAGGCTGCACAAAGCCTCATCCAACCTGGCCTTGAACACCTCCAGGGAGGGGGATTCCACAACCCCCCTGGGCAACCTATTCCAGTGCCTTCCTACCCTCATGGTGAAGAATTTCTTCCTGATGTCTGACCTAAATCTCCCCTCTTTCAGTTTAAAACCATTACCCCTTGTCCTCTCACTGCTCTCTCTGGTGAAAAACCCCTCCCCAGCTTTCCTGTAGCCCCTTCAGGCACTGGAAGGTGCTCTAAGGTCTCCCTGGAGCCTTCTCTTCTCCAGGCTGAACAGCCCCAAGTCCCTCAGCCTGTCTCCATAGCAGACCTGCTCCAGCCCTTTGACTATCTTCGTGGCCCTTCTCTGGACCCTCTCCAACAGGTCTGTATCTTTCCTGTGCTGAGGGCTCCAGAGCTGTACACAGTACATGGTTTAGATCAAGTAATCTTTGTTTTCAGTAGTTCTGTATCATAAAATTAGGCAATTACTCTTGTAAATCTGTCAGGGCTCTAAGTAATGATCCAATTTAGAGCATTTAAAATAACAGGCAGGAAAATTCCACTTTGTTGCATGTGTTGCTTAAAGGAATTAGCCTGGGGGAGATGGGCATGCTGTTGAAGTCCATTCTGTTGGGTGAGTTGGGTTAAAAATGTGCATGAATATACGGTCATCTTAAAACAAGTTTTCCTTTGGCTTCATTCATCCTTCTTTTCTGTTCCAATTGCACCACGTAAGAAAGGTTATTGCAAGGAATCAAATTCCTGCTGTCAGCTATCTAGTGGAAGGTTACAGAGAAGACAAACTCCGAGTGTCCTCAGAGGTGCATGCTGAAAGGGCAGGAGGCAAAGGACACAAATTGCAGTGAGGGGAATTTCAGGACATGAAGGAACAGCTTTTTGCCACTGAGATTGGTGCAGCACTGGGACAGGTGCCTGGAGTGTTTGTGGAATCTCTGTCCTTGGCAATTTTCAGCATTCAGCTGATGAAAATCTCAAGCCACATGATCTGGCTTTGAAGTGAATCCTGCCTGGGGCAGAGGTTGGACAAGAGACCTCAAGAGATCCCTTCCAACCTAAATGGTTCACTAATTTTAACAAGCAGAGACACAATTCTGTACTTCTAAGACTCCAGCAAAATCACTTCCCCCTGTGAAGCTGAAACCACGTGAAGAGGGTCTCTAGTGGTGGGTTCATAGGAGCTCCTTCAGCATCAAAAGGGTGTAACTGAGGTGAAGCTAATGTTGAACCTGAATTTATTAAAACCTGGGTAGAGCAGCTCCCCAGTGCCATTTTAGCCTTAGAAGCATTGTCTTCTTAAATTGCTAAAAAATGAAGAATTACTAAAAAAGCTTTAAAACAAATTAAGCCCACAAAATCATTCTCCTTATCCCCTGCCCCCAGAGTTATGTCACTCCGAGAGGACAACACCTGGGCTCCAATCTCACTGTGAATACAGCATCTGCCATCACTGAGGGCTTCTCTTCACCAGCACAGCCTGCTGCTGCAGGAAGGCTGCTTTCCCTCCCCATCTACCAGGGAAGCACACTGGCATCCACACATATTTCAAAAACGTCCCCATTTTTCACCAAGCAGATGAACTGTTTCCCAGCCAGTTCTACCCCAGAGAGTCTCTATATCTCCCTCCATCTGCTCCTCAGGCCTACGCAGGCAACAAACTGTGCAACCTTGTAATGATGATCTTGGCTTGATGCCTCCACAAGAAAAAATACAACAAAACCAAACCAAACAAAAAAAAATAAATCCTCCGCTTCAGCTAGTTTTAGTATCTATAATTAGCTGGTATCAAAAAAACATGAACATAAGACTGTAGATATTTTTGATAAAGTTTGAGTGATGATCCTAAAGAGAGAGCAGGAATAATGCAGAGCCACAAATGTTTCAAAGCTACCTTATGGATGTTTGTAATTTATAACAAGCTCCTAATATCGAAGGCATGCCTTCAGAAAGGACAGAAACAGGATGATAAATGCTTGCTAGGGCTGCTGGAAAGGCAGGATACAATTTCCATTGGAATTTTTTACCTTTTCCTTCCCCCAGTGAAAAATTTTCATGTTTCTCCAGAAGAACAAATTCCAATACCTTTGATGGTTGGACAGACCTTAAGGTCTTCATTCAAATGAGATGAACATGTGAAGCAGGAACAGCCCTCAGGCACAAAACATTTCAAATCCAAATTTTAAATACCTCTGAATTTGGAGAGAGATTCAAGGTTCAGGGACAGTCTGCTACAGGAGGGAAGCACAAAACTGACATCAGAGTCAAAATACCAGTTCGATGTTATAGAAGATCTTAAGATCACTCTTAACATCTGAAAGTTTTAATTGTAGATTAACTGTAAATTACAGACTACCTGAAATGGAAAGATTTGGCCTTACTTTTTCTACAGAATATAAATTAAAAAGAACTTTTACTTCCCCCACATTCTGCTGAATTTCACTGAGCCTAATGTCAACTGAATGTTCTTGTTGTAATCAATTATTTAATCCCTACTTTACTTTACTTTCCGATCCAGCACCACTGCAATGAAGGCTTTCACTAAACAATCCTGTAACACACAAAAACCCTCCCCACACATCTGGATGGATGCTGGGGGAAGCAGAGGCTCTAACAATTACATTTTATTGTTAAACAACGGAACACTAATGAGAACAGTTGTTCAAAAAGGAACAGCATTATGAGAGGGAAACAAACACCCCGAAAAACAGCGCAATCAAAAGAACTGACATTCAAAGATACGTTAGCAACAACTGTAACCTTATAGCCTCTTACCCATGCTGGAGTAAATAGATAATTGCTCATGCATAAACATAACAAGGGTTTAGTCCTCAATAAATAAAGTATAAAACTATGAGAACATCCACAAGCAGCAGCAGCAAACAAAAAGACTCTAACCACTTCTTTGAAGACAGGTATCATGGTCTGACCTCCTGCACTTGCAGCCCAGTTCTGTGAAGGCTCTGTCATTGAAAGCTAAAGACCCACTAAGCTTCCTCCCTCAGTCTGATTTAACACATGGGCAAAGTAATTGGTAAAATGGAAATATCCCAGCTAATAATCTTTTATTGAGGCTCATTTGTGCTGCAAATCCTGTGTGACACAGGCTGATGCATATGAGATGTAGACAAGCTGGAATGAACTTCTCCTCTGACTGAAAACACTGGGCATTCATGGACTTCACTAAACTCCATGCTCAATTTCTGTGCATCTTTGTTTTTAAATTCTTTCAGGCATGGACAGATTTCCCCACTTAGTCTTATATCAGGGAAAAAGATGGACCGTTCTCCACACCCACCATTAGAACTGTTAGCAATATAAGAGAATCCAACAAAAGTGAGGTCTGCTGGGTGCCATTGAAAGTGGAGCAAAGAACAGAAGGTAAGGTTTTGGCAGACCTGTCCACTGCAGATTTTCTTGCACCTTCTTCTGAAACAGCCAGGATTGCTGGAATAGATCTAGTTTAAAATACATCCCAATTTTATCTTCTCGGTACTCCAAATTATGGAATTACCTCCAAAAGTTAGACTTTGGAGTCTAACTCTGCAGAAGGGTCTGGATCAGACAATCTAATTCTGAGTCAAATACACTTGACAAGCCTGTTTGGGACCTTGCCATAATCCAGGGTTGTGGTGCAAATATAAAGTACAGTTGCCTTGTACTGGATGGTAGCAATGCTGAGGACTGAAAAAATGGCCAGGACAGCAGCCACAGAACCATTTTCAATTATTGTGTAGTTTCTGAAGACCTCCATAAACTTCATTTTTCACAAAGTCTGGGTACAAAACCCAAGCAAGTTCATAAGCTGCTGGACTGGAAGTGATTCAAATCACAGTGTAACAAATGCAACCAGGCTTGAATTCCTGCAGGAGCTCGGGACAGGCATCGTTTTACATTGGCTCTCAGCAAATACCCAAGCATTCCTTTTTTAGCAGAAATACTCATAAGAAATTAGTTTCAAGATCTCACGGGTGCATATTTGAGGCTCCAAAGACTGTATCTGTACACACACAAGTATGTTATTCATGCCAGAACTGCTCATCCAATCAAGGAACGGAAATGCTACTACTGTTTGTGGTTCATTTACCCAAATGCTCCCGAATATCCCAACGGAAATTTAGAATAGTTGGGAACCACTACGACACTGAAAATATTCCAAAAATGCATGATGAGAATTCTAACATTAGACTAAAAATCCTGTGCTGCTCTGAGAGGGGAAAAAAGGGAAAAAGCTTGTGTTAAATGGGTTCCAAAACACCTGGAACTGGTGCCGGCCAAAACAACAAAAAAAGTTTTCAGAGAAGCAGTGGATGAGGTTCTGTAAAAATAGATTTTTGCTAATTCATTATTGAGAATACTATTTAAGTCTTCTTTCAACTTCAACTTCAATTAACAACAACAACAACAACTATATATATATTGCTACAATAGCGAGTAGAAGGCAATATTTTGTTTAATGTTTCCCTTTTGGTTATGGTTAGGAGAACAGGAGGAGGCTGGGCTCTCCAAACGAGCAGCCGGAAAAAAAGAAACCACAAACCATGAGCTCACCCTAGTGTTTTGAATTAAGACTGCAGTGAGGAACTACAAATTCCTACATGTTTTACTTCATAAACCATTTCCTTGTTTATCTTTTCCGTGTTAAAGCCAAAAATTGAACGCCTAAACTCTGGTTTCGTTAGCATTTAAAAAAAAAATGTTTACTCATCTGGATCTCCCATTTTACAACAAACTGAACAAACTCAAACGTTTTGATGTGGATCTTGAAGTCAGTTACAATTAAGCTCAAAGCAGTACATTAGTCTTTATCTTGCAGACTATAAGCATTGCAGCATTTATCATGGAGAATCCCTAGCAAATTGTCAGTTCACTCGACAGCTTCAGTGTAAGACACAAGGCAGAAGAAAGGAGAGGGAAAAAAATCTGAAGCATTTCATGTGAGATTTATAAGAAATTCCCAATCCATTCATGACCTGGTTTTCAGAAACTAGCCCATTTACATAAATACAGTCTGCATGCAGCTACATGCTGTCTAATTTTTAGAATCATAGAATTGTAGAATATGCTGTGTTGGAAGGGACCCATCAGGATCATCCTGATGGACAGAAGTCCAACTCCTGTCCCTGTGTGGGGCACCCCAAGAATCACACCATGTGCCTGAGAGCATCATCCAAACGCTTCTTGAACTCAGGCAGGCTTGGTGCTGTGACCACTTCCCTGGGGAGCTTGTTCCAGTGCTCAACCACCCTCTGGGTGAAAAACCTTTTCCTGATATCCAACCTAAACCTCCCCTGATTCAGCTTCCTGCATTTCCCCCAGTCCTGTCATTGGTCACAAGAGTGAAGAGATCAGGACCTGCCCCATCTCCTCCCCTGGTGAGGAACCATAGACTGCAATGAGGTCACCCCTCAGCTTCCTCTTCTCCAAGCTGAATAATCCAAGCAACCTCAGCCACCCCTCATAAGTCATCCCTTCCAACCCTTCACCATCCTCGTGGCTCTCCTTTGGACACTCTCCAATAGCTTGATGTCCTATTTATATTGTGGTGTCCAAAGCTGCAGGCAGTGCTCAAGGTGAGGCTGCACCAGTGCAGAGCAGAGCGGGACAATCACCTCCCTTGACTGGCTGGCAATGCTCTGCTTGATGCACCTCAAGACACAGGTGGTCCTCCTGGCTGCCAGGGCACACTGCTGGCTCATCTTCAGTTTGCCATCAACCAGGACCCCCAGGTCCTTCTCCACCACGCTGCTCTCCAGTCTTTTCCTCCTTTTCCTGCCCTTTTTTATTTTTAATTCCTGATAAAACAATACATTTCAAGCATGTCATTTGGTGTATTAATCATGATGTACTCCAGCTTTGAGGGAAAAGAAAAAGAGACACAGGTTTTTTGCAAATCAGTACCTACCACCTGTAAATTGGCAAAGTAGCCCCCTTAAGTCTGCCTACAAATAGGACAGAAAGTATCCTGAGGAGTGGGATGGCACAGCCTTCAGTTTTAACAGAGCTGTGCAGTGAGCTGCAAACTGTGGGAGAAAACAAAAGGGAGGAGACATCAAGCTTTTGCAAACTGCAAAAGCCTTTTGAAAACTGCAAAAGAAGCCTTTGAAAACTAAAGTAAGAAAAGGTTTTCAAGGAGAGACGCAAAACCTTCTGCAGTTTGCTCAGCGCTGAGAAAAATAAAACAAACCACTGAGCATGTTGCCCACAGCAGGTGAATTCCTTAATAGAAGCTGGTTGCACATTTTAGGGGAAGAAAAGAGTGTGTTGCATTGTTCTGAAACAGCCACCCTGCTGAGATGGCAGGGCGTGAACATTGTCATTTCCCTGAGACAGAATTGTGATCCAAAGCTAATTTCCCTTAGAAAAAGGGACAACAGGATGACATCAAGAGGAAAACTGCTTGATTCTGACAATGCATCAGTGTGACCATGTATGAAAGAAACTAACAGCAACGATTTGGCATGAGACGATGGTGATCGATTCATACCTGAAGTAAAAAAAAACACACTGCAAACACACAGCAGGAGAAAAAGCTTGAGATGGACTGAGAAGTTTGAGGGCAAAACTAAAAGAACTAGAGCACTTCGGTTTACTCTGAACAGCTTTAAAGTTGTCTGACAGGACATTAAGATGGCCTTCTGGTTGATCAGTCTTCTTCTTAACCCCTTGTGAGAGACGAGGTCCCCCACAGACTATAAGGAATGGTTCTCATAGTCTCTCTATTAAAAATGGCCGCCACCATACAGCCACACTGCAAGGACCTTTCAAGGACACCAAAACTACTAAATGGCTGAGGCAGACCTTGGGGAGGACTAAAACTTGCTGGAATGGCGGGGAAGTGAATGGAAACTGTGAAACATTCTTTCCAAGAGGGGAAAGCTGATGCCTGATTGGCCGGTTTTGACCAATCAGGCGACAGATTGAAAATGAACCTATCAGGCACCGGGGTGCACACCAGACTTGCCTATAAAGCAAGCACCAGCACCCCTGCCTGCTGCCGATCCTTTGCCCTGGATCTGTGCTGTCCTTTTCCTGGAGTTCTCGTCCCTGCTGCCACCAAACCTGCTGCTGAAGCCGGAAGTGGATGTCACCTGCATCAAGCCGGCTGCCACTTTGCCGGAGGGAGTGAGGGCTCGAGCCATGGAACAGCCTTTCTAAAGGCTAAGGAGCTGAATCAATACCCGTGTGCTCACCCTCCAGAAGACTCATCTAAAGGATGCTGGCCAACAAGGGCCAGGGGATGGTCCCCAACTCCAACTGACATGGAAGCGTAAGACCCCGTTCTCCAATCGGGCTTCCCCTTCCCTTGAATTCTGCCGCGTCCTCTCTAATATCCTTGGGGTGGTATTGGGATCCAAGGGGTACAACGTGGGAAAGGCCAGTCAGCATCCACACACAGTCCAGGAAACCAGTTCTTCAAGAAGGTCCATACATTCCATACATGGATATTAGATGAAAGAATCTGTGATAATATTTGAGAGATCTGTCAACATGGTGTGCTTGTGAATCTAGAGAGACAAGACCTGTAAACATCTTTTCACTAGTGAACTTCAATCCTGATCTGAACATGAGCCAGCAGGGTGCCCAGGTGGCCCGGAAGGCCAATGACATCCTGGCTTGGATCAGGAATAGTGTGGCCAGCAGGAGTAGGGATGTCATTCTCCCCCTGTACACAGCACTGGTGAGGCCTCACCTCGAGTCCTGTGTCCAGTTCTGGGCCCCTCACTTCAAGAAGGATGTTGAGGTGCTGGAGCAGGTCCAGAGGAGAGCAACGAGGCTGGTGAAGGGACTAGAGGGAAAGTCTTATAGGGAGAGGCTGAGGGAGCTGGGGTTGTTTAGCCTGGAGAAGAGGAGACTCAGGGGGGACCTCACACTCTCTTCAACTACCTGAAGGGAGGTTGTAGTCAGGTTGGGGCTGGGCTCTTCTCCCAGGCAACCAGTGACAGGACAAGAGGGCACAGCCTGAAGTTGCTCCAAGGGAGGTTTAGGTTGGATATTAGGAAGCACTTCCTCACAGAGAGGGTGATTAGACATTGGAATGGACTGCCCAGGGAAGTGGTGGAGGCACCATCCCTGGAGGTGTTCAAGGGAAGGCTGGATGTGGCACTTAGTGCCATGGTCTAGATGGTGTGGTGGTGTTGGTCATAGGCTGGACTTGATGATCTTAAAGGTCTTTTCCAGCCTTGGTGATTCTGTGATTCTGTGATGTAGAATGTGAAAAGCCCTGAGCCATCTATCCTCATGTTTCTATGAGCGTTGCTGGTGTTCCTGTGGGTGCTGTTACATGCTCACATTTACTGTCTCAGGGTACCCTAGGATGGTCTGTGCCTATCACCTTCTATCAGCTGTCCTCTTTCACTGCTGTGCTTCTCTTGATGGAATCCCAGAAGTAGAACTACTTTATGAACACCTGAGCATGCCTTGGCAAGAACACCCTCACTGCTTCTTGTTGCTTAATCCCAGGAAGAATGTATAGATTTGCTGAGCAGACCTAATGCCTTCTGTCTAGTTCAGAATGGTGCACCAGTCACAGCAGCCCCTCAACTGTCTAGAAATTGGTATCAGCAGCTTCACTTACTGCACCACATTAACTGCTAGGAGAGATGAGCTGCTGTTCCTTTTGGACACAAACAGTAGCCCCAGACTGATTATTTGACCTTTTGGGATGGTGGCAGGTGGATTCAGCAAAGGAAGATGGGTCAACACTAAAGCATTTCCATGTAGGAAAGTAGCAATTGTTCCTATGGGGGGTAAAGAAAGCACAGAGAGGCTTGCAAAGGGGTGGGAAAGATGCATTGACTGAGAGTGGAACCACCACTTAGACTAACATCCCCACGTATTGACCAGCAGAATTGTGGTGTTTGCACAACCATGAAAAATGGGCAATGTTTTAATGTGATGCACTTTGTAACGGGTGCTTGCAAACACTGCACAAGAACTTCACACTTCCAGGATCCTAAGAAAGCCATAGAAGTTGCCACAGTATCAAGCCAATGGAGCTTGTTTCCATGGTGGTATGGGCTCAGGAGTACTTTCATCCCCACACAACTGCCTCAGCAAAGAATGCGTATCACAAAAAGGAAATAAAATGTTTGGCTGAAGTAGAGGTCATCTAAAACAGACTGCAAAGAAAGGTTGGTTGATAGCAAAGGCATCCTTCCATGGCCTCTGTATTCTCTGTCTTTTCCTGCTTTATAAATTGTAGAACAAAGCTCTGTAAGAATCTCAGCCGACATCAGGACAGTTATCCAGTGGGACAGAATGAAATAAAAAGGGGAAAATACAAGAAAAACAGGCTATCAGTGACCATATAAGACCTGCACAAAGACTCAATGACAAAGCCTACTCTTATCAGATGCTGCTGTTAAGTTGCATTCCTTCTTTACTTCCAAGAGGATAATGATGAGCATTTGTTTATAACTGTTTCCCAAGCACTAAGGTAAGACCTCTGTCTCTGACTCCTGCTGCTGGACATCTTGCATTAGCAAACAGTCCCAGAGGTGTTGACTAAATTAGTTTTGAACTATTCAAAATGCAAAATTCACAGGACTATGGCAACCTGGTATTAGGAAAAGAATAACATTGTGCCCAAAAAGATACAGATGCCGTTGCACACATGTGTGTAGTTAAGAGTGAAGTATGAGTCAAGAGATCCAGCAGCATATTAAAAATTACACAGCTGCTTACTCTGAAGGCCTCAGATGCAATTATAAAACTCAGTGGTAGAAAAGTAGATATTATTTTCTCTCATTAGTGTGCTTCTTTTCAGAGAAACAAGACAAAAAGATGGATGAAGTCCCAGACTGAAGCAATGCTATAACTCACACTTCATGAGGTACACGAAGGATTACATTATTGAATTGTATTTCAAACTGTGTCTGGCATCTCAGTGATGACTTGCTCTATGTTCATAGCTCCAAAATACACAGACCTTCACAGACCTTTAGAGAAACAGCCAATGCTACCATGCAGTACAGAAAAAAGGGCTTTTTTGAAGCCTTATTCTTTGTTCCCAAACCTCCTTAAACTGATGGGGAGTGAAGAATGCTGATTTTTTAATTTTTTTTTATAAAATGAAAAATTCTCAATCCCACATCAAAAAAGTTCTTACAAAACTATTAGCCAAACCACATGGGAGGAATCCAAATCACCTCCAATAAGGCAGTTATTAAAACAAATCCTTTAATATACTTGTTAAACAATACACAGCAAGACAAACAGAATCTACTTGCAGACTACTTTTCCTCCAGAGTACATCCTTCACATATTATTTTTGACAGGCTAATTTTTGCAGCACCAATTTCATAGAATCATAGGATGATTTACAGTAGTCCTGAGCAGAAAAGCAGTGTAACAGCTTTTAAGCATCAAATTTTAACATCTCATCCTTGAAAAGCTTTCCAAAATTTCTTCCTGTTATTGTTTTATTCTTGCAGTCATTTCTACCTTTCATTTCTACCTTTCATTTCTAGCAGTTAAATGAAGATAGTTCCAATAAACACAGGCAACAAGACGACAGTTGTTTCAAATCACTTCTTTAAATGACAAAACACTCAGTGGTCTGGAGGGAGATGACAGAGCAGACACCCACCAGACCTGCTACTTACACCCACAGATATGAAATGGTCAGGGTGTGCAACCAGGGACTAGCTGGTTAGCACAGCAGGTGGCCCAGAGGTGCAGCCAGGAAGGAAAGTCAGCACAGTGGTGATGGTCTACATGAATGGAAGAGGTTTTTTATGTAGACATGAGCCCACAAGGAAAGGTGGGCTTCATAAACCACTGGGATGCCCTTCCTGAGTGTGGGGCTGAGGCTGCAGCAGCCCCACTAAGGCAGGTGTGCTCTGGTAAAATTACTGAATCCAGAAAGCTGGTGGGGGTCTAGTGACCACCCCAATAGCAACAAACCTCCCAAAGACTCAGTGAAAACAGGGTCTTTCAACAACGGGACAATTAATGCTAAGTCATCAGCTTTGCAAGAGTAACAGAGCCACAGGAAAAGAGGCAATGACAGTGATCATGAAATGCTGAGCACAGAAACTGTACATTTTGGACTGGTACCAATAAGAGGAGTTAAATTATCTACGTACAGAACGGGTTAGTGATTCATCAGGATGGGATGCAGACAAAAGTCCTAGAAGAACCTGTATAGGAATCCACATGACACATGCTGGATGGGTTGTGGACTCCAGTGGTGTCTTACCAGTTCAAGCAGGATCACTGGAAGAGCTGTTCTTTAGCAGTGATCACAGCACAATTACTTTAATATAGCAAAGAGCTGGAAAGTGAAGAAAGCACTAGATTAAAAATGTGAAGAAACAGAACAACATAAAAACAAGGCTATTAGTCAAGAAAAAGATTAAAAGAGCAACCATAAAACCAGGAACAATCAAATGTACAAACAATCCAAAAACTATACAGAATACTGGATTAGAAGCCCAGTTAAAACATGGAACAAAAGGGAGAGAAAGAGAAAAAAAAACCCAATTAATTCTTGCTTGGCTCAACGGGGAGTTAAGAAGGCTGTCAGAAAGAAAAGGTCAGAATTTAAAGAAATTAAAAGCTTGCCCACATGCAGAGAACAGAAAAGCCACACAACATGACAGGTCAAATGTAAACAAGAAATTAAGAGGACGGAAATTATTAGAACAGGACCTTACAAGGGATACTCAACTTCATAGTAAAGTGTTATTTAAAAAACATTAAAAGCAGAAGGGCAGCTAAGGAATCAACAGGACTGCTTGTTGAAGAAGATGTAATAGAAGCACCCTGGGGTAGGCAAAAACACTCAGTGAACTTCTTGCTCTGGTCTCTTCTGATGAAGACCCTGGGAAGATCCCCACATCTCTGACATCCTTTATAGTGAATCAAATTCAATACACAAGGAATACTGGAACAAAACAACAATGCTAATAAACCACCAGATCTGGGTGGCATTCTCTCAAATGTCAACCTGCAAAACTGCTGGCAAAGGTGTGCTACCCACCCCTAGAACAGCTGCTCTGCCAGAGGCCTGCAGCACTGCTACCACAGTTCCCACCTACAAGAAAGGTCCAGATTGTGTCTTGGAATCATGGGTCCTAAGTGACCTCCTTGACAATACCAGAGTCCATAACAAAGAATAAATGTTGAACATGTTCACAAATACACCATTTGGAAAGAATTGGTACAGACTTGGAAAGGGAAATCCAGCCTCACTAGGCTGCTGGACTTGCACGAGTGCTATCCATCAGTACTTGGGTAATAAGGGAATCCCATGGACAGGATTTGTATTTTGAAATCACTTATCTTTAATAAGCTACATTGCCTCAGAGATGGAAGGAAGGTATGACACAGAAACATGGTAATACCCCCTCCAGGTGATGATCAACGTGCCATACCATGCTTCCTAGAGCAACCATCCTGGGGACATTTAAGCCTTTCAAGTTTCCTTGTGCAACAGTTTCCTACTATGTATTTTAACACTTCTTTACGTTTATCAGCAGTAATTTCCAATATTCCTGTTCACAGCAGCTCTAGACTAGAGCACAGTCAAGACAACCAACTTTATATTTTTAAATAAAATGAACAGTTGCAGAACTGAAATGGAATTATTTCTAATGACTACCTGCAACACTGCGTCAAGTTCGAGTTAAATGCAACATTTTGCTCAAACCTAAATTCTATAAATTGAAGTGGGTGTCATAGCCTTCAAGAGCTTAAGCACCACTTTAAAAGAATCTGTCAATTATTTAATAGAAATTCTTTCCTAGTACAACGTTGCTGAACTGTCTCACATCCAAGATTAATTTAATGCTTAAAATGTAGCATTTGAAGGAAATGCAGGAAATGATTCATCTTGGAAAAAACAAGAGAACAAGAAAAGACAATTATTCACATGAATAAGAGAACATGAATCACAAAGGAGAGAAAATTGTATCTATAGAATGTAGACATGCAAAGATCAATCCATTATACTAGGCAACACAGAGAAAAGAGATTAAAATTCTAGGGTGAAATTATAGCTACATGCTGTATTTTTTTTTTTTTTTTCTCTTTTTTTCAAAGCAGAAAGGAATCTGGTTCACCACAGACCCTGGTCAAGTCAGTCGAGGTGCTACCACGTCATCCAGAAAACCACTTTAAATGCACTCAGGTCCATCTGTACTATCAATACACACTCTTTCTTCCAAAGGTCTCAAATGATTGAGGAACACACACAAACACCTGGTGGTTGCACTGAGGAATCCACATCCGTGGTATTTAGACAACAGTTAGTGCCAAAGAGAAACCAAGGAGAGTCTAAGTGATAGGATCTGCCTTCTCAGCAGGAAGAGAACCAGGCACCTGACTTTATCAGTGAGCCTGGATAATGGTTAAAAAAATAAAATAAAATGCAACGGAGACCTCCCATGAAGTCTCAAAGGCCAGTTCCATTCTGTCTCAAAGGACATGCCAGTAAGTGGCCAAGAACCAAACCACTCCTCTAGAGAAGGCTGGTATAGCTGCCCGTGTTATTTGGGACTGGGACTCCAAATCATGTCAAGAGTCCCTACATTGGGAATCCCAGAGCCAGATTACAAGACAAGGAACCATCTCCCTGTTCAGGGAAATTTGCTGCTTCCCCTGGGCTTGGATCAGGGATGCTGAGGAGAGACTTCCAAGGCTCATCCAGTCGTTGGACACTTGCTACTCAATCACATGGGGAGCAATGATACAGTCAAGGGAGCCCATGAGCACATCCAAACAAAAGGCTGGAATGACTAGATTTCTGGGACAGACAGATTACAGGATACTATGGAGGAATTTAGAAACTCTGCCAAGGAATATGAAGGTGGTGTTAGGAAAGCCAGAGCTCACCCACAGTTCATGCTTGTAGGAGACTTCATGGGCTAAAAGAAGTGCTGCTTCTCTCACATTAGTGGTAAAAGGCTGAACAAGGAAACTCTGGGTCTGCTGCTCAAAGGGGCAAGTGACTTTATAACAGCAAAGACACATGGGGTTAAGTGAGCCAATTTCTTCCTTGCCTCCTTTGCCACTGACAAGATCTCCCAGGTCTCTGAGAGTCCCTCCAAGGAGAAGATGAGCTACTGGCAGTAGATATGGTTGAAATTAGGGATTATCTGTGAGACCCTGACTCATCTGGGTTCATAGAACCAGATGGGCTTCACCCATGGGTGCTGAGAACTGACTGGTATCATAGCAAGGATGCTCTTTATCATCTTTGAAAAGTTGCAGAAACCCAGGGAGGTCCTCAGTCACTGACAATTATTGCCCTTGTCCTCAAAAAACAGGTTAAAAGTTCTACCCAGGGACCTACAAGCTAGTCAGCTTTCCTTCTGTTTGTGGGGAAGGGTTGAAACAAGTCCTCCTGGGACACACTGCTGAGTGCACTAAGGAGATGGTGGTTATTTGGAATAGTCTGTGGAAAAGGATGTGGAGGTCTTGGCAGTCAGTAACCTGCACACCAGGCAGCAGTGTGCCCTGGCAGCAAATGCAGCTGACAGCATCCTGGGCTGTGTTAATCAAGGAAAAACGTCTGAGGGAAACAACTAACCCCCTTGGCTCTGTACTCACTAGATCACACCTACTGATTTGTAGATGTGAAATGTCAAATACATTTTTGGGACCCCTAGCAAAAGAAAGACATTTATCAGCTGGACTGAGTTCAGTAGAGAGTCACCAAGATGGTCAGATGTAAGAAGTAGCTGAGGGAACAGGGCTTGTTCAGCATAGAGAAGAGAAAGCTGAAGGGAGGAAGAGATCTGTTCTGTGAGAAAAAGTTCATCTTCACAAAGAAACACAGTAATAGTGGTAAATGGAAGAACCTGAATAACATCCTGCCCTGACTATTCTGGGCTACCACAAGAGTCATCAGCTTGAAGGAGCACAAACAGGCAAGGGAACCCCAATAACCTACACAGAGAAACAGAGCCCCTGCTGCAGCTCCTCCGGGGGTTGTCACAGGAGAGCCACCAATGACACGACGAAAAGGTTCCCTGTGCATCTTTTGGACTGACTGGGGGTTTATATGATGCAGGGAAGAGCATTACAGGAATTGTTCAGAACTTCCTAGGGATGTTTAGAGAAGGAATCAAAGGCAGGGGAAGGTAGGGATCAAAGCAATTTGGGAAAGATTAAATATGTGAAAATAGAAAGACAAGGAGTCAGAAGGGGCTGGATGTGTATTAGCCAGGGCTGGTCAGTGTGCTTGTCTTTCTGCACCTGCTCAGTGCAGCCTGTCCTGTCTCCTCATTAAACTCATTCCTAACACTGTCCTAAATATGTGTCTCTCTATTCTGCAGCTGTGTGTGCATACAAAGGCCTGAGTCATCTGTTTCTCATGCTTTTCACTCATTTTTTCCCCCACATTCCTGATGGAGCTAAGGGTTGACAGGCAGCATAAAAGGAAAAAATAGTGGACCTAAAAAATGCTTTGGTAACAAGGAGCTCAACCAGGTTTTTTTTCTTTAACACCCCAAATATGAGTCAAGTCTTTTTCTGTACAAATCAGTCACTCTTCAAAACCCTTATTTACGAAAATGCCTTTTGTTCACAAAAAGTTAATGCATTTCACATTTGGAAAATCTTTAACATACAATGAAATGTTCTGCAGTTTTACAAAAACCACAGGAACATGAACTAGAAACATGAAAGTCATCTTAAACAACATCTAAAACATCAGGCTTAAGTGCAATTATTTTCTCCACAGCACAGAGCAGAGAAGAAGGGAAGTCAAACTGCAGCACATACGTAACTGTGTGCAATTATACAAGCAACACATAAACTGTTCTAAGTACTTTGCATTGATACCAGACCCCATTGTATTCCAAATTCTGTACCAAAAAGACGTCAGCTGACTCCAGGTGCCTTTTAAAAGCCAGCTCTATTCTGCTCATTGTGCATTACTCACATTGGAAAAGAATAGTATTTACAGACACCACAGTGTTCAAAGAAGATTTTAAGAAGTCTTTCCAGACCTCACATTTCCTGGATTGCTGGAACTGTCACTCACACTGCTGACAGTACTTCTCTCAACCCCTAGCCAGAAGAATGTTTCTAGATTGCACACATTCAGCAGCCAGTGGTGCTGAACCATCCAAATTAAACTACACACCACGCTGCCCCAGCTGCTGTGTGAACAGCTGGTGAGCTCAGGGTCTGCCATGAGTGTCACCGACTGGGATCCTGAAATCTGGGGTGGTGATATTTGTTAGTTTGAGGACTAATTAAAACCAGAAGCCCCTAAGGCTGTAAGAAGCAGTGGGCTACAATAGTAACCTCAGTGGGGGAGGACATGACAAACCACTGTGTGTAAGGCAAAACTACTTTCAGGCTGCCCCTAAGGCAAGTGAAGCAACAGTGGAAAAACCCACTGTGTGCCAAAACTTAATCGAATCAGAGAAGTACTTGAGCTTAAATATATTTAACAAGACATCTGGAACTGTTTAGGGAACTCTCAAGAGGAAAAAATACTCTGTGCCAGGTCAGGTATGCTCCTGCAAGTAATCCAGCCTATGGCTGATACCATGCTGGAGCAGGAATCACTGTGCTTATTGCCTCAAACTCCCACACTGCAAATTCATCAGAGGAATTTTTATGGACTCCATGTATCACTTAGTGATCTAATTGTTTTCTCTTCTTTTTTTGTTTTTGTCCTGAGTGCCTGTATCACGGTAAAAAGGTTGTGGACAACAAACTAGGTCAAGTGAAACACCCCAGCTACAGACTGCTTCTCCTGCAAAACTAAAAGTTTCTAAAACTCGAGGAGCACTGGCTATGCAGAGCTCCAAATCCTGCTCTCTGATCAAACTGGACTGTAGAGCACACCATGAGTGGTGACACAAGATACTACATTGGTAACACCAGGGATGAGTCAACTTGTCTTGATGTTGCAGAGAAACTTCTTGACATTATCAATACTAACTGCCATGAACAGAATATACAGTTATGGAGATCCAGAAGGCTGTGGCTACAGTACTCTAAATCTGGCAGTAAGTTTGAAGAAATACAGTAAAAATAGCCTAGCCAATGCCTTTAAGTAGTTCTTTTTCACCTAATACAGCATTTAGGAACAAGACTTCTCAATGTCTGGACTATCTGTCCATAAATAGTGCATTTTTCCAGGTAGATCTGCCCTGCCCAGGCAATGTGGGATTACAGCCTTCCTGGTGGTGTCACCACCCCTTACCCATGATGTGGTAACCCTTGACACCCAGCTCACCTTCCTCTGCAGAGGACATCTGCTCTTGCTGCTCTCTGACACTGGGAAAAGGGGTAACATCATCAGAGGCTTCTAACTAAACGTTCTCCCAACTGTGCTCATGCTGAGCGTAAGATTCACATCCCCCAACTCCCATTGCTCCCCCACACATCCCAGAAGACACCCTCCAACTCCCATCGCTGCTGATCAAGAGGAACCCAAAAGTCAGAGTGAGGACTTGACACCCAGTGTCCTTTGTCCTTCCATGCTGCACTGACGAGGTCCTGCCCAGACCACTTGAACATACCAGTTTCGGTCCTTCTGAGTATGTGTGTTACTAGCAGAAAAAGTATGTAAATTAAGAAAGAATTTGTATAGTAAAAAAGACCCCAAACTCTCCGTCCATAGAATTTCATGTTGAATTTCCTTACATTAATTTTCTACAGAAAAAGCACCTCCCACATTAATTTTCTACAGAAAAAGCACCTCCCCTTTCCACTGCCTGATGAAACCTCATTCAGCTGAGGAGTCCCATGAGCCCAGGGGTGCTCGCCCTGGCTGCAGGGAGGTGCTGTGTTGGGAGATCTGCCACCTGCCAATGTGGCAAATGCTTCAGTCCTAACAGAGCCTGCTGAGTGCTCCTTAGTATGTGTGGATACTGGAGAGACACATTCTCAGAAACTACCCAGTCCCTGTAGCAGTTGTGTTCAGCGTGTACTATAACAATGCAGTGGACACACTAAGAATGAAATACTTGAAGGAGATTAGTGATGAAGGTAAAACTCATAAATTCAGTATTGTAAGAAGGTTGTTACAGAAACTCTTTTTCAGAAGCCCACTGTTCTTTGGCATAGCTGACTAGTAAAACCTTCCCCAGCTTTGAAAAGCAGTTTTCTGATTTCTTCTGTTTGTATCCCAGCTGAGATTCCTCTGTGTCAATGTGAGCCCCTGCAACACAGCACACGTGAACACCCACTGTTGGGAGTACCCTAGGAACTACTTCGGAGAAAATCACCCCCTGCATCACCACCTCATGTCATCTCTTTGTTAGGTTGTAATTAACCTACTTTTTACCAGTAAGTGTTAAATCATAGAATCATAGAATGGTGAAGGTTGGAAGGGACCTTAAAGATCACCAGGTTCCAACCTCCCTGCCATGAGCAGGGACACCTCCCACTAGACCAGGCTGCACAAAGCCTCATCCAACCTGGCCTTGAACACCTCCAGGGAGGGGGATTCCACAACCTCCCTGGGCAACCTATTCCAGTGCATTCCTCACGGTGAAGAATATCTTCATGAAATGAAACCTTGAGAACACCATCACTGCAACAGACAGTAACAGTAACAACCAGATGGAACAGAGGGTATCAAAGTCCCCCCTCACTGTACTGAAGCTGCTAGCTCCATCGACAAGAGCATTTCTTGGTGCTGCAGTACAGACCTGTAGGAGCCAGGGGGCATTCCCAGCACTTCCATTTCAGCTTGGGAAAATTAACTTCCAAGAACTGTTACCTCTCTAGCAAGGAAACAGAGGTACGAAAACCTGGCTACAAGTAAACATTGCTGTACTTCCTGTGCATAACAGCATCCCTCTTTTCTAAGACAAAGGAGGCATAAAAGACTGTTAGACATTAAGGAGTAGGAACACTTAAAACCTGAGCTTTGTCATTGCATTTTATTCCACTATCTCTGTATTTCACTATCTGCACTTAGATTCCTCCCCCCCACTACCCAGACTCTTGATATAACACAGGCCTGCTGTAGTTTCCCACTGCACTAACACCAGCAGGACTTGGATGTCCTCCTGTGCTCTGTTACCCTGATCTGATCAATACTGGTTCCATATCTCTCTTTCCTTTTTTTTTCTTGTTTCCTTTTTTTCTTTTTTTTTTTTATTTTTTTATTTTTTATTTCCCCAGGAATTCGAGACTTCTTCCTGCTCTACAAAACCACACCATGTGGAATCAGCTCGTGAGCAGAAATTCTGCCACTTTTGCAGTGGGCATTGAATTGCAAGTAGCTGAAAATACTGTGTGCAATGTCTGTGAACAGCCAGAGCTGTTTAAAGCCAGAGCTGCCATCACCGAGCAGTGATTATGTGACACTATCCCTGTTCCTTCAGGCATTTCGGTGGTTGGTGTATGGGGTTTACATGCCAAGGTGCTGGTAGGAGGAAGGTGGGGAGTGGCTGCGGGGGTGGCCTCTGTGAGAAGAGACATGGGGCTGCCCCCCCATGCTGGACAGTGCTGGTTCCAGATGGATCCAGTGGGATCCAGCAGAGCCCAGGAGCAAAGCTGGTGGTGCCTCTGGGAAAGCACGTTTAAGAAAGCGAAAACTGTTGTGCAGCAGAGTGTGAGGAGTAAGAAAAAAAAGTGTGAGAAACAACCCTCCAGACACCAAGGTCGGAGAAGAAGGAGGGGTAGGAGGTGCTCCAGGCACCAGAGCAGAGGTTTCCCTGCAGTCCATGGAAAGGACCACACTGCAGCCTGCAGACAACCTTGTGTCAAAGCAGGAGAAATGTGAAAAGGAAGAAGCAACAGAGAGAAGCTATGGACTGACTCCAGGGAGACCTTAGACCACCTTCCAGTACCTGAAGGGGCTCCAGGAAAGCTGGGGAGGAACTTTGGACAAGGGCTTGTAGTGATAGGACATGGGGAAATGGTTTCAAACTGAAAGAGGGGAGATTCAGATTAGACATTAGGAAGAAATTCTTCATTATGAGGGTGGTGAGAGCCTGGCCCAGGTTGCCCAGAGAAGCTGTGGATGCCCCCTCCCTGGAAGTGTTCAAGGCCAGGTTGGATGAGGCTTTGGGCAACCTGGTCTAGTGGGAGGTGTCCCTGCCCATGACGACAGGGGCCTTGGAATTAGATGATCTTTAAGGTCCCTTCTAACCCAAACCATTCTATGTCTAAGCTTAGTTTAGCAGCTGTGTTTTTTGTTTGTTTTATACAAGAGTGCAATTTTACCGAAGAAACATACACGGTTAAAAGTTGCATTAGCACAGGATTAATAGGTGGCAAACAACTATGTATGCTTCTAAAATAAATAATAATAGAAAAAATCAGAAAACTGTCCCCTCTCTCAGTTGTTACCATTCCTTTCTCAAATGTTAGTACTTAAAACAACTCCCGAGCCTCTTGCTGCAGCGTTACACCATGATCTCCTTCAATTTTCAGTCGTATCATCGGCTTCCTCCCCAGAGGGAGGAGTTTTCCTTGCTTCCGATGACACGGTCTCCACAGCAACACCCCTCCAGAAACCGGACTGCCCAGAGCCCGGCCGCCTCCATCCCGCCCGGCCGCTGCTCCGGGGCTGCAGTGGTTAAAAGCCGCACCGAAGAGCTGCAATGTCGGCAGATCGGAATGATTTGGTCGATGAAGTAAAGAATACGCCCCCTAAGCACACTTTGGGCTAAAAATGGACAACTCCTTTGTGGAAGAAGTGGCTGCATCATTGGTGAGAGAATTTCTCAGTAGAAAGGTAACTTGTCTCAATTTTCTCCAGCTAGCATAAATGAGGATGGCACATGAAAAATGTTGAGCGCTAAAAGATTAAGGAATACGGGCGGGGGGGAAGCTTTTTCCAGCCTTAAAGCAGCTAGACCTGAACCGAAACAAGCCTGTCGGGTAAGGATCCGCACTACATTTCCCACAATGCCTGAACACGGAAGGCAGCTTCCTCCTCGTCTCAGAAAGCGCGATTCTTACCCACACGCGGCTGTAAAACCCAAGGTTAAATCAAGGAACGCAGGTTCAGGTTTTTTACTCGTTAATTATTTATCTTGCTGTTGTCCTTGTGTTTACAAGAGGCATACAAAACTTCCCAGGACTAAAATAAAAGAAAAATAAAAAAGACGAAAGGTAGCGGTGCTAGAGGAACCGGTTGGTGGGATGTTTTTTGGATTGTTTTGGTTTTTGGTTTGTTTTCCGATTTTCAGTAACAGCTTGGCAGACAGATGTGTCTGTGGGGAAGGGGGCAGGGAGAAGGGGAGGAAAGAGGCTCACAAACTTGCACTTCTCACAAACTCAATGCTGTAAAGGAAACTTTGTACTGGTGATGGGAGTGTGGGACTCAGCAGAAGGAAAGGCACCTTCACGTTTCCAGGTGCAAGTGCCTACCACCTTGTATTTATGTGCAATGCCAAGGAAATATGGCTAATGTGCCTCCCAGTCAGTCTCTCAGGGTCAGGAATGAGTTTGCTTGTGTCAGAAATTAAACAGCCACTGCCTGCCTTATTAAGTGCTGCATAACCCTCAATTTTCTTCATCTGTTTTGCATCCAGTCTCCATATGTGCATTCTCAATGTTTAAGAACAAAGCTGAACCATTTGCCAGCAGAATTTCAGAGGCAGAGTTCATTTTTTGCCTTTATTCATTATTATATTTCATTATTTACTGCCAGAAGTATGAGAGGCTCGAGTCTGTCTCTACAATTGATTGCAAAGATCTTTCAAAGGAAAGACATTTACATTTCGGAGTTAGATACGTGTAAATATAAAACTGAATAAAAGCATAAAAGAAAACTGAATGCCCTGGTGATAAAACAGACATTAAAACTTACAAGAGCAACCTATACTGGAATTGGTGTATCTGTTTCATACTACTCAGGAGTCAAAACCAAGGGGCACTGATAATTCTTTATGCTTCTGCCCAGGTGTCCCTTCAAATCTTTAATACAAATCAGAGCCAACTTTGAGAACCATCCTTCATTTGCCACACCTTGTCAGGTTCCCTAAATCTGAGCCAGACAATCCACCTGCAGAAAAAGAAATCCTTTCTTGTAACAATAGCCCTTCAGAGAAGAAATCAGGACTTTCTCAAATGAGTGGTCTGCTGTTCTACCACATAAATTAGTTCAGGAGCTGACTCTGACATTTCACAGTAACTCAGTCTGTCCCTCCAGAAAATGAGATGCCCAGAAATTTTGTTTCTGAGGTGCCCATCTATGCGAACAGAGGTACAAACTAGTTGAGGAAGTTTGAAGACCCCCACACCAGCAGATCCCACAGAGGTCTGACCGATTTCCAACCTAAGACTCATCAGAATAACCTCAAGTCATGATAAAGGTTCTGAAACCTGCTCTGAACCCACCAAGAACACACCTGATGTTCAGCCTCTGTAATTACCCAAGTCAGAATCACATTTATGAAATGCTGTATCACATCTTGATGGCAAAAGCAAACTCAGTATTCCTGGAACGAATTGAACAAGAAGCCCAGGTATTAGCAGGGGCCTTCATACAGACCAGTCAGTCTGGTGAGGCTCTTCAGCAGCTGAAGCCACCTGCATGGAGGTTTGTTTTTTTTTTTCATGTTTGATAATTTCCCTCTCACAGACAATATTGCCACCTTAATTATTTTCACATCTGGGCTGTATTAATGCCAGACTGTACCATTAAAATACAGGTTCTAAGGGTGAGCTTGTTACGTATTACTGCCATTGTAATGTATCCAGAAGTTTCACACTACATCCAACAAAGTCAAGGATAAAAGCTTTGGTTTGTACTGTTTCAAGTACTCTGAAATGTGACACTTTTCCTTCTCAGGGTTTGAAAAAAACCATCACTACCATGGACCGAGAGCTTCCACGCTCTGAACTTAGCATCAATAACAGGAATGAACTTTGCAATGTCCTACACTTGCACTCCTTGTACAAACAGAACAAGGTAAGGAAGGAGATCGTGCTCCCCAAAATGTGGAATCAGATACCACAAAGCTAGGCCAGCCAGATGGAGACTGTAGTGTATGTCCAAACAGCAGAGGACACAAGCTAGGGCATTGTAGTGAGAGGAAAAGGGTAATGGATTATAACTGAAAGAGGGGAGATTTAGATTGGACATTAAGAGCAAATTCTTCACTAAGAGGGTGGTGAGACACTGGCAGAAGTTGCCCAGAGAAGCTGTGGCTGCCCCCTCCCTGGAAATGTTCAAGGCCAGGTTGGATGGGGCTTGGAGCAACCTGGTCTAGTGGGAGGTGTCCCTGCCCATGCAGGGGGGTTGGAACTAGAGGATCTTTAAGGTCCCTTCCAACCCAAACCATTCTGTGATTCATGTCTGGTACCATGTTTCTGTGGACACACCAAGACTTCTCTGAGGAATGGAGAGCTTAACATTTAGGAGAGATTGCAGCTCATGGGACAAAGCTGACAACCTGGCAGTTCATGAACCCTGGTTACAAACTCCAGCCTCCAATAAACCAGGAAATTACATTTCCAGCATTTATTATTCTTTGAAATTTATTCTAGATAGCAACATTTGATGAAGGGGACATCAATAATAGTATGTCACTTCAAAAAAATCCCTCAGTGTAGTTGCATCACTATAGCAGACATTGGAGCATTTTTTAGTTAAACTCTAAAATTCTGTGGTGTTTTGCATTGGTTTTTGTTTGTTCTTTAAAATGAAATACTTGTCTGTACGGGGCACATTTTCCAGAGTACTGCTGAAAGAGTCGTGCAACAAGTGCAGTGGGGTGTTGCCCTACACAAATAAATACTGAAGTCAGGTACTAAAACTACTTGCTGTTCATTCCACATCCCTCTGAGGCTGAGCAGGTAACACTGGAAAAGGTGTATCCTAGCACAGTTACCACACTTTGCCATGTTTAGCTAAAATGCAAATAAGGAATTAGCTTAACAGATTGCTTCTTCTGCATCTTGGTTATTTCATGTAACACAGCAACACCTTGGAGCTCTTGACATTCATTCTCCAGCTGACATCTTCCAGCTTCGTGGACTGTTTGCACATCACATCTGGGATATACCCATAGGCAGCTGACTCTAGAAAGGAGTTAGTATGTTCAGCTGCTGTGTAAAAAGAATATCCTACCTTAGGCCGCAGCAAGACTAACAAAGAGGTTCAACAGTCACCAAGAACTTTATTTTTCTTTTTGGATAGGCAAAGGAGAACCCACTGAAAACACTCCTTGAAATTATTACTAATTATTTCCTTGAGCGCCATGGGACTTCCAGAAGCATCAGTTCAAGCTCTGCTCTGTCAGCTCCTCAAAGTAAGAGCTCAACGTCTCACCCACCCGACTGCTCGGATGAGGATCATGTGCCAGGCAGTGCCATTGTGCCTGATGAGAGTGAAACTAAAGCCTGCAGGTAGCATGATTTCTTTCTCTTTGCCCTGTCTAGTACCTTTAATTTATTTTGAAAAAGGGAAATAGTGTTCAAATTTTTATCATTTATACCTTCAGCTATGCAATCTTTTATTAGTTATCCTAATAACACAAAGCTTAAATTTCCAGATTGAAACCTCCTATGCAAGCCACCCTTCAGCAATGCTCTTCACAGGATGCTCTTGTATGTTCCCTACCAACCACAAAGACTGATAATCCCAATTGCATCTTTCAGTTACTGAAGCACATAGAAATCTGAGCTTTTATGCCCTGTAAATTGGCAATACTCAATTTGAAGCATATTCTGATGAGAAACTAACTACCCGCACTTAAACTACAGGTCAGAAGCAAGACTTACTATCTTAAATTCTTGTCACAAACAGTAGAAGTTAATTCAATTTTACAGAATAACTCAAGACAGCATGTAACCATGTTTTTCAATTGCTTTTATTAGTGTCCCCTTCCTGGAGGTGTTCAAGGCCAGGTTGGATGAGGCTTTGTGCAGCCTGGCCTAGCGGGAGGTGTCCCTGCTCATAACAGGGAGGTTGGAACCTGATGATCTTTCAAGGTCCCTTCCAACCTTCACCATTCTGTGTTTCAAGTTATAGTAACAGCTTTTAAAAACAGAAAGCTTTTAAAACAGGCATAGAAGAGCAGCTGACCTTCCCAGCCTCGACCCCCAAGGAATGCATGTAATTTCATTCCTCATCCTAAACACAGTATGCTCCAAGTAGCCAAGTCTGAGTCACGGAACGTTAGGGGTTGGAAGGGACCTCTGGAGATCAAGTCCAACCCCCCTGCTAGAGCAGGACCACCACAGAATCTAGGCAGGTCACACAGAAACACATCCAGAGGGGTCTTGAAAGTCTCCAGAGAAGGAGGCTCCACAACCCCTCTGGGTGGCCTGTCCCAGGGCTCTGTCACCCTCACAGTAAACAAGTTTTTTGTCATGTTGAGGTGGAATTCCTGTGCTCTAGTGTGCACCATTGTCCGTTGTCCCATCACAGGGCACCACTGAAAAGAGACTGGCTCCTCCTTGACACCCACCCTTCAGATGTTTGTAAACATTAATAAGATCCCCTCTTAGTCTTCCCTTCTCTTGACTAAACAGCCTTTCCTCATCAGGCAGGTGTTCCAGTCCCTTAATCATCCTCATAGCGTTCGCTGGGACTCTCTCAAGTAAATCCCTGTCCTTCTTGAACTGGGGAGCCCAAAACTGGATGCAATAATCCAGGTGAGGTCTCACTAGGACAGACTAGAGGAGGAGGAAAACCTGCTGGACAGACTCATTGCAAGGAGGCAGTGCAAAAGAAGAATTAGCAGCTTTTTTTCAGACACACAAGCTTTTAGCATGTTGTCAGTGACACTGTCTCCCCCTGACACTATGCCACCTCACACTGCTGCCTCAGACTTGCTTCATTTTCTCGCTGTGCCCTACAGGACATTGCAGTTGTCCTCTTTCCCCCTGAGAGCCTCTCCATTGCCTAGACTTTTCTTATTAAAACAAAAACTTTTCTCGTGCAGAGGAGTTCTAACACCCCCCTCCGACACCCGACAGTAGCAGAGCTCACTGCCCACCCCACTCCCCTCACCGACCCCCCACAAAATGGCGCCCGCTCTCCCCCGCGAAGATTATTATAGCGCGGGCTGCGCATGCGTACAGACGCGGAGGCGGGAAGGTGGGAGGACCCGCGCAGCGAGTGCTCGGCTGCTGGGCTAGAGCGGCCCCCGTTGGTCCGGAAGTGGTGCGTCCTGGGGCCGCTCTGCTCCACACTGTCGGCACTCTGTGGTGCTCCACACTGGACGGCACTCTGTGGTTTTAACCCTGCAGGGACGGGAAAGCCGTGCGCAGCGCGGGGGAATTTGTTAAGCCCCCCCACAGCTCCCCGCTCACACCCGCACACACAGGCACGCTCATTGACACTGAGTCGTCATGGTTGGAAAGGACCTCTGCGATCACCGAGTGCAGCCATCAGCACAAAACCAAAAACGAACAGAAGAACAACAAACACACACAACCTCGGCCACTTGAGTGGCCAAATCTGACCTGCCAAATCTACACGGATTTTTTAATACCTCCAAGGCTGGTGACTCCACCACCTCCCAGGGGAGGCTGTTCCACTGCCTCACCATTCTTTCAGTATAGAAATTCTTACTAATATCCAATCTAAAGCTCCCCTGCTGCAACTTAAGGCCATTTCCTCTGGTCCTATCATTATCCACTTGGAGGAAGAGGCCAACACCCACCTTCCTACAACCTCCTTTCAGGTAGTTGTAGAGGGCAATGAGGTCTTCCCTCAGCTTCCTTTTCTTTAGACTAAAGATCCCCAGTTCCCTCAGCCTCTCCTCGTAGGATTTGTTCTCCAGACCCTTCCCCAGTGTGGTAGCTCTTCTCTGGACCCGCTCCAGCACCTCAATGTCCTTCTTATAGTGAGGGGCCCGGAACTGAACACAGTGCTGGAGGTGCAGCCTCACCAGTGCTGAGTACAGAGGCACAATCACCTTTATACTCCTGCTGGCCACACTATTCCTGATCCAAGCCAGGATGCCATTGGCCTTCTTGGCCACCTGGGCACACTGCTGGCTCATGTTAAGCTGGCTGTCCACCAGCACCCCCAGGTCCTTTTCTGCTGGGCAGCTTTGCAGCCACTGAGCAGCTTTCCAGCCACTATATTCACGTATTTGAGCACACAAATGCAAAGAGCAGAAGTAAAGCTGCATGCACAGATGCAACATGTGTTTGGGAGAGGGTCGGGAATGCTTTGGTGCTGTGAGGAAGAGCCTTTTGCCAGCATGGCACAGGCACTGTCCTTCATGGGGCGAAGTATTCCCCCTCGTTGCCCCAGCCAGTGGGGCAGGGGACAGCCAAAAATGACAGATTAAAGGAAAATCAGAAACCAAAAGCCAGGATTATCCAATCTTTCGTGAGTACAAACTTGGAAACAGCACCCAGCCACACACTGAAAGCTGTCAGCTCTGCAGAGGGCAAAATCCTGCACTGTCTTGCAGGTTTCCCTCTAAATCCCGTGTAATTTTGTACTGATTTTCAGGCCTTCATATAAACCAACCTCACTGGTTCTGCCTCCTGGAGGTGCAGGAGGCTGAAGCCGGCTGGAGATGCAAGGAAGGAAAAATGTATTGAGTGGATGGGACAGGGGCGTGTGGATTTTGGGTCCTGTGTTGATACAAATCAGTATTTGTAACTGATTTTTCTTTCTAAACCACCTTAGAATCTGACCCTCAGACACAGGTGTAACTTCTGAACAGGTGGCTACATTTTGCCCTTGGATCAGGACTTAACCCAGCCAGTTCAGCTGTGTGTCTGTGGCGTGGCTGTAGGAGGAGGCTGCAAAGCAGCTGTGACAGGGACTGTCATGGGCTGGTTGATGGGTTGGCTCAGCCATGTCCTATTTCATCCCATGAAACAACCAGTGAGAGAAACACCATGATGACAAAGCACAGCTCTGTGATCCTCCTAGCCATTTCCATCCCCTCTGGCCAAGGAAAAATCAGGCATTACCAGGTCAACCAGTCAGTGCCTGAAACTAGTTTTCAACTACCTGGATAATTTTTGGCAATGCTTTTAGGATAGGAGAGTGTAATTAGACATGTACTCGTCACTGGTTCCTTATTAAGGAGTCCTCTTTCCTTCTAACTGACCTCTTGACTTTTCTTTTGGGTTTCTCTAACTGTTAAACCAGTCTCTAAGCTGGGACACTGTGCCCTTTGCCAATGAGGAGTGATGTGGTCCCAGGTTAGGAGTAACAGTCCTCAGATTTCCTAATGCTGCCACAGACTGACCATGCTCCCTTCAGTTTCCACATGTCTCCTTCACAACAGGAGACACTACTTGAAAAAAAACCCTGATTTTTATTGGTAGATAAATTTTAAAGACAATCAGTATCTTCAGGTTACACAATATACATTTATCAACTGACACAAAAGACATCTCAGTGAAGTGGGAACTACTCAATAAAAGAACTTCCACTGAACAGTGATGCAATGGTATGCAGACAGTGAAACATCCTGATGAAGAAAATTGGAGGTGTCAGGATTTCTTAGAGGCACAATTGATGGCTTTTTTTTTTTTTAAGGAAGACCATGATTTATTAAAAGATATTTTTAAGAAAGGAATGCTTGTAGTGTAGGAAAACAGATGCAAACAGTGAACTACACCTTGTGTTGCTACCTGGAGGACCAGACTGAAGAACATGGAAAAGGTCAAATGGTAGCAGAGTAGCAACTTATTATCAAGGAAAAACCCAAATACAAAAAGTACCTTTCTTTTTGAACAAAAATAAGTGCTCTGCATCTGAACAATGAGTGAAAGGGACCAGAAGAGGCAGTCTTCAGTTACATGACACCAGGGGATGTTAGCAAAAGAATTAAGGGATTTTCAAACTGCCAACCAAGCAGATGGAGAAGGAATGGGAACTGCTGGTGGTGGCTTATGACCTTGCTGATATATATAGTTTGCTTTCTGTTGTGGTATGGTGCACATCAAAATAAGTAAGTGTATAAGACTAAGGTAAAGTGTTACACTTATTATAACCAATTGTGACACATCATAATGATATAGAAATAATGTCCTGAAGACCTACATATAGATGTTTAAGTGAAAAGTGATTGTATTTGAGTACCATTGCTAGATAATAAGTAACTTCACTTGGCAGCAGTACCTCAATTAGCCAAGCAGTTGTTTTAATTGATTTCATTCTGCATTATTTTGCTGTTTGAAGTTTTGCCTTTTTCTTCCTTGTAGAGGTGATGTTGAGAATCCACTAGATAAAATCCTTCCATCCAGAAAACATCAGCACAAAAGTGAAAAATGCCACACAGGGACAATACACAACAGCCACTTACCCTCTGATGGGGATAAGAAGTTAAAACATAGTCAAGAAGATTTAAAAGCAGCAACGATTTCTGAAGAGCTGAAATCCACAATGAAGGAGAAGCCAAAGCCCAGGTCTGGTCTCATTGTCAGAGGAATGATGGCTGGACCAGTAGCAAGCTCACCAGAGGTGATTTCTAACACTTACAAAATATTTGGCTTGGCTGTGGATTTTATAGCTAAACTTCTGTGATGAAGTCACTTGCAAATAATATTAAAATGACTTCTGCATGCTAATCCATTAAATCTGCAGTCTGAAAATACGTGGTAAGTCAGGGAGGTGGTTCTGGTTAATTCAGAAATTCAAGCTGTTTCAGAGATAACCACTACATTCAACTCCCCCTGCATGTCTGTAATCTTAGGTTACAGAATTTCATAGAATCACAGAATCATAGAATATGCTGAGTTGGAAGGGACCCATCAGGATCATGGAGTCCATCTCCTGTCCCTGTGTGGGGCACCCCAAGAATCACACCATGTGCCTGAGAGCATCATCTAAATGATTCTTGAACTCAGGCAGGCTTGGTGCTGTGACCACTTCCCTGGGGAGCTTGTTCCAGTGCTCAACCACCCTCTGGGTGAAAAACCTTTTCCTGATATCCAACCTAAACCTCCCCTGATTCAGCTTCCTGCCATTTCCCCCCGTCCTGTCGTTGGTCACAGGAGTGAACAGGTCAGCACCTGCCCCATCTCTTTCCATTCCTGATATCTCTTGACAGATGGGATTTTCCATTTTCCTGGGAAAACTGCTTTTTCATCTCAGCAGTACCTACAGCTTTCAAAGATTTTTTAGCCATGGGGATCTGTTTTACTTAGGTTTTTCTGAAACCCTCCATTTAATTAATAGCAGTTTGGAGCAGAAAATGACTTTCAGCTACAAATATATTTCTGGATTGGTCCAATCAGACTACATTCCATTAACAAGGGTTTTCAAAACACAGTTCAAAAATTCTTGCCTCTTCTTTGTGTGTTTGTTTTTTTTTTTCCCTTCATGGTTCTTTTATATAGACAAGAACTTTCCTTGTGTAAAATGAGGCTTGTAATAATGACAAATTAAAATATTTTAAACATACCATGGAGATAGTGCTGAAGAGAATATGGAAGTTAAATGAATTAGTTGGATGTTTCTAAATAGCTCTGGTTTGGAAATAAAGAACAGATACCTGTAACGGGCAGTCTGTCCAGTAAAATGGCTTATACATCTTGGTTTCCTGAGTTACACCTACAGCCCAAAAAATTAAGCCTATAAGAGGTATTTTGTTGGTGTTCTTGAGGAAAAAAAAATCAGTTTGTAACAGTATATAGCCTCTTTAGTACTGTTAACATTTCAAGTAAGTCTCTTCAAGTATGTCTCTCTTATTTAGTATCAATTTTTTAAAAATCTGATTTCCTATATAACCTGACTCCTAAGAATAAACCCATTGCTTAGCCCAGAAATGAGTGCTAGAGCTTTCCTTTGCTTTTCATGTTTATTTAAAGGTGATGAATTTTAATCTCTGGTTTTAATGGCACTTATTTCTAGGATCTGCACAAAAGGAGGCTTTCAAAACGCTCCACTAGCACAAGCAGCACAACACAGTTGAAGGGTGAAGAACATGAAGAAAATCACCTGAATGTCCCAAGTGCTGATTTTCAAGAAAGCAAAGGATCTTCAACACAAATAAATATGGAGTTTGCATCAAAGACTATGTCAAGCTCACACACAAGCTCAGCCTCTGAAAAACTAAGGAACATCCCCAAAGATATAGATGACTCTTTTGCCAAAATGTTGTCTGAAAGAGAGAAGGCCAAGACAGAGGAAAGAAAAGCAGTTTCAAGCTTTGCTACAGACAGCCATGAAAAAAGCCTTAAAGGGAGTGCCCCTCACAGACATTCAGGGTCTGGAAGAGAGAAGAGGGAAAGGTCCCTCAAGAAAAATGAGAGTCGGTTGTCAGGCCACAGGTAAGAATATTTGTAAGAATATTATATTAAAACGTTGAAGAAATCTGTTGGATGACTAGGAGTGACTGAGATAGGCCTTCTGATTCCATTGAGGGGGAAGTAGCTGGAAGAGATCAAGACACTGAAAGGCAGAGGAGTTTTAGGTTTTAATTTAGTAACTTTTTACATCCCAAACCACTCAAGACTCCTTTCTTGGTCAGTGGAGAGACCCGAGAGGTGCTGGTTTCTCTTTACTGCTTCAAAAGGGAGCTAGTTACTAGTTCAGACTTAGACCACTTAGACATCTAAGCAGTACAGGTCACTCCCACCTGTGGAGGTCATCTATAGTGTTCCAGGGAAACCTTGCTTGCTCCTTAGGAAACAGTATTGATGCTGCAGCCCCACAGCTCTGTGTCTGAAAACACTTTACTCCAAAGTTAGCTTAGATTTTCTTTTTTTTTTATTTGTGCTGCATTGCTTCACATTGATATAAAGGGTTTAGAAAAGCCTCCTTCTGTGAGCCCCAAATATGTATTTTTGCCTTTTTTCTGTTTTATACTCCTAATTGATCTTTTCTTTTTGATAGTTTTTTTTATTATTATTATTTTTTATCTGCAGAGAAGAGAGGGCGGCATGGGATTTTGTTTATTTGGGGGTTGCTAAAGAAGTAGAATCCAAACTGCCACATCTCAAAGCTGGCTTCATAGTGGGGCTGTGACTTGGGTTTGGTTTTGAAATGCCTCAGCTTGATTAATCCATCAGAGTTTAAGCAGCCTGAAATGCTGAAGATGCTGTAGGTTTGAGCAGTGCAGGACAATGGTGCCCTGTCTGTGCATATGTAAAATCTGCATAATAAAAACTGCTGCCTCACTGCCTAGCACTTCTCTTCAGCAGCTCCCAGACAGCTTTAATCAGGGGTGAGTCTCACTGTGCTCATGCTACAGAGGGGAAAACTGAAGAGAGACACTTGCATGCTACAGGTCACACAGCAGGTCAAAAGTACAGTCATCCCTGAGAACAGAAACCCTGAGTGTTGGTCTTGTGGTGCAGTCCCACTGCTAGAGCTTGTGTTACACTTGGTAGAAATGTTTCTGAGTTTGCATCACCTGCTGCTCCATAAACTGTGCTAAAACTGCAACCACAGATTTGTAAACATTTTTATTGCCATTTTGTTTTCCTATTTGTTTTCTTATAAATTTTGAGACACTGTGTTGAGGTCACGAGAAAGCAATCATGTAATTAAGTCTCCCCACATTTATGTTAGAGGCTGTGGGAGTTAATGAACTGGTGATCTACTGGAGCTGCAAATGCACCAGGACTGACACTTCCATTCTGTCTGGAACCAAAAATCAACTGAAAATCATTACACAGTTATTTTCCTGTGTTAACTATGTTAACTACGTTAACTTTAACATTTGTAAAAGATTATTGAGTAACAGGCCAAAGTACTACAGTCCTAAGTCTTAAAATCCACAAGAGGTCAGTTCTCCATTATGTACTGTACTGGAAAGCTGAGCAATGTCAGCTAACAGCTGAACCTTGGCTGCACAAATCCATCTGTTCCTGAACTGGAACTGATGCCTGCAGATCCACCTTTGATATTCTGCTTCCAGAAGGATTTGTTAAGTCTTGCATAAGTCTGTGTGAACGCAGAGAAACAGCTCATAAGTCCCTGTGGAAGCAGAAGCAGTGGGCTCTGACTCCACACAACTGTTGTTTCACATAGATGGAACGTAGGGGGTAGTGCTGACCCAGCACTTTATGCTTTCCAGTTTCTGGGTGGTTTATTACTTCATGCTCAGCATTAATTGAGGTAGAGAATACAGCTTCCATGGGCTTTGGACAGCTCCCCAAGAAGCTGAGAGAATAAGTGTATTCCTGGTATTTGATAATGAATATACAATACATCATTTAGGAGTGTCAAAGGCACATTGGACTGGATAAAAGTTTTTGGGAAGACTCTGACCAAGAAATCTCTTGTACTGACTTCGCTCATCTGTGGTTGCACGTGCTGACACTTCCTAACCTGATGCAGTAATTGTGGAGTGAGCAGAAAAGGAGAAGCTGGCCCCGAAGGGGACCGCCCCAGTGCACCACTTCGTGCAGTGCCCTGCAGTGCTGACTGCTGGAGTCAGGGGTTTGGAGCAGCTTCCTACCTCCAGAGAAGTGGTTTGGTTTCGGCAGGAACAGAAGAGGGAGCTATTTCCTAAGCAGAGCCCACGTCATCTGTTTCTAAAGCGAAACAGGGATATTCCTGACAGACGGTTTGAGTTGAATCCAGCAGATCATTTGAATTCATGCTGAGCTCTGAGCTCCTGAAAACTCTCACTGAAATCAGCAGGACTGCTGGTACTCGTGAAGTTAAGTGGAAGTAACAGAGAGTGGAAGTGAGACTCCAAATAAACATTGACTATTACAATAAAAGGCTGGGCTCTTGCAAAACTTTTATCCCTTGGGCCAAAACCTGCCCTGAATGGAGAGCCTTTCAGGATCTGGCCAGAGAGCTTCAGCATTTTGAGGACTGAGAAATGATAATAGAGATGTGGATATTTTTCTGGATCCTTTTCCATTCTCTGTTACTCCTACCCGACACTTCAGTCATAAGTTCTAATTAAGTATTTAGATGACTAGCTTAAAATCTATATAGTTTTTGATGGGAAACAAGGAGTTCATTTACAGGCAGCTGCGATTCTGTTTTTGTTTCTTTCACAAAACTAAAGACAATGCAAATCTTACTTTTCTTTCCAGTTGTTGTGCTTTTTCATTCTCTTTCTCATACGAAGAAAATGCAGTTGTTGCACACAGGCTGCATGCATCCACTGTCTGCACATGAGGAAAACATGAAGCAACTCCACTGCCATGCTTCAAAAGACAAGCTGAGCATTATTGAAGAAATGCTTAGAAACTGAGTGGGCAGAAATACCTAGCCATAGAACTAGCCTGGGGAATTACAGATCCACAGGATTTTGACTCACATGTTTTAATGAAATAAATTATTGTGCTTTTTTTTCCATCAACTATTGAATTCTTAGCTACTGCCTGAAGTCTGTGCACAGGGGTGACTGTGTTGAGAAGCCAGATTTGTGACTTGATAATTCAATCTTACTGTGAACAGGAAGGTAGAGCTCTGAGTATGATAGAACATGTCCAGCAGGTCGAGGTAGGTTCTCCTCCCCCTCTAGTCTGTCCTAGTGAGACCTCACCTGGATTATTGCATCCAGTTCTGGGCTCCCCAGTGTAAGAGGGACAGGGATTTACTTGAGAGAGTCCCAATGAACGCTATGAGGATGATTAAGGGACTGGAACACCTGCCTGATGAGGAAAGGCTGAGAGACCTCGGGCTGTTTAGTCTGGAGAAGGGAAGACTAAGAGGGGATCTTATTAATGTTTACAAACATCTGAAGGGTGGATGTCAAGAAGGAAGGGCCCGTCTCTTTTCAGTGGTGCCCTGTGATAGGACAAGGGGCAATGGGTGCAAACTAGAGCACAGAAATTCCACCTCAACATGAGGAAAAACTTGTTTACTGTGGAGGTGACAGAGCCCTGGGACAGGCTGCCCAGAGAGGTTGTGGAGTCTCCTTCTCCAGAGACTTTCAAGAATCGTCTGGATGTGTTTCTGTGTGACCTGCCCTAGATTCTGTGGTGGTCCTGCTCTGGCAGGGGGGTTGAACTGAATGATCTGCAGAGGTCCCTTCCAGCCCTGACCATTCTGTGATTCTGTGTTTTCACAAAAACGTTTGTCCTCATTAAGAACTGGAGGTTCTGTCTTGGTTCCAATAGGAACCATTTTGCTGTCTTCGCAGGAGGGAGTTGGATGCGTGTGATGACCCAAATTAAATGCTTACCTACAGAGGGCTGTGGAAGTCAAGCCTGAGCACTGAGTTTTCCAAAATGACAGACCAACACACCCACCACAGATAAGAAAAAACTACAAATAAATTTATTTGCATTGCTATTGCTGCAATTCCTTGTTTCCTTTTAGGAAACTGGGATAAAGTTAGTGAATCAACCAGTTGGAGACTAATGATAACAGCTGAAGTCTTTGCTTGTTTATTGAACTGCTGCTGCTGAGAGCATCTACTTTCAGGCAGCCCTAGTGATGGCTTAAAAGGCCAGTGCTCAACTGCAGTTATTACCTTATTGCTCATAACTGTAATAAAATACTGACTTTTAATAGAAATCTACTTGTTATTTTTTCAGTATAGTCTGTACTTAATGTTGATCCCCTTGCAGACATTACATAGTGAATACACTGCGTTCCTTTCCTCACAGAAAGATGGAGGTGAAGAACAGCTTGTTCACCAGCATCTTTCTTTATCTACATAGTACCTGGCAATATGATGTCTGAACTCTTCACCAAATAAGGGAGGACAACCACAAAAAATTAGAACACAAGGATTATTTTCTTACCTGTATTACAGGGAGAACAGAAGTTCTGTTGGGTCAATGGTAGCTCTGTTTCATGAGTGCATTCTTTTCCCTGTCACAAGGATTTATCCCATAAAGAAGGTATAATATGCCACACAGTTTGCATACCTGCTCAGATTCAACTGTGAATGCAATCTATATGCCTTTTTAAAAGAATTCCTGATTTTTAAATAATCCAGAAAAACAGCAATGTCTAGGTGGCAGCAAATCTTCATGTATCCTCAGCTGCCAACAAACAGCAACTAGTTTAATTTCTCTATTCGTAGAATCATAGAACCATGGGATCTGCTGAGTTGGAAGGGACCCATCAGGATCATCAGCTCCAACTTCTGTCCCTGTGTGGGGCACCCCAAGACTCACACCATGTGCCTGAGAGCATCATCCAAATGCTTCTTCAACTCAGGCAGGCTTGTTTCTTACAGCATATAAGTTGTGGTGTTGGCAGTGGTAACTGTGCTGGTCCCTGGAAGCTGTAGGTACAGGAGGTTATTATCAGAACACTGTTTCAATCTGGGTTTTAAACTTACTTTTCTCAGGAGCTGGATGTCTGCCTTTTCATATTCCATGGCTTTAGCTTTTAATACTTTAGATATAAATCTTCAGTGGCCACAGTACATTTCTTATTTCCTGCCTAAACTACGTCATAGCAGTACAATGATGAATATATGAAGGAGATAAGGAAAGGTAAAGGTTTGCTTTGACAGAGAAATCATGCAGGAGAAGTAATTAACTGTGAATCAGTTTGTGGTACTTTCCTAAGTGACTTTATTGTGTAAAGGTAAATTGTTGATGAGTTTTTTTCATTGTAGAAACGAATACAATATATACAGCACTCCTATTATTTTACTGTAGAACCTTCCATTTTAAGGAAATCAAAAATGCTTCTCCAGGGACATATGAAGACAAGTATTTATGCAGTATTTGTATGTTGATACCAAACTGCACACACATGCAGAATTATGTCAGTGATTCTTCCCTGCTCTTTCATAGCAATTTTATTTAACCTAACAAATTAGATATTACATTTATGTCTCAGTGCCTCTTCAGTGGAGCATTTGAAACCCCATCTATTATTTCAGGTAGTTTTGATGCTGTTGTTCATAGTTCTTTCTCAAAGGAGTATTTCTCAGTGTTCTCTTTTGTTAAGTCCTTGTTCCTCTCAGTAGTGTTAGTTGTGTGCAAGGCACAAGGAAAATGTGGGTGATTCACTGCTTTTAAAGTTTGGGTGTTTTTTTTTTCATGTATTTATTTTGAGATTTGCAAGGGAATAAAAAAATTATATGTTTAAAAATACACAATTCAAGTGAACAGTCCAAGATTCCAACTAAAAATTGCTTTGTCTGGAGTTACGATTTTCTTAAAATGCTCCAAGTTCCTCTGGAACTTGGTGGAAATGATGTTGAAGGAACATATGAAGATGAAACATTGCAAACTACTAAAGACTTTCCTGCATCTTTTAACCTGAGCAGAGCCCTTCATGGCAGGGAGAAAAGATTCTCGGCCACTTTTAATATCTTGACGTGGGGTCAGCCCTCCCTTGAGGAGGGGAGTTGGACCACACAACCTTCAGAGGTCCCTTCCAACCTCAACCACTCTGTGATTCTCCTTAATGCTGGATCCCTTACAAGAAGGATTTATCAATAAACTGAGCACACAGAATAAAGAATAAATACCTGACCTTGGATTAAAATTTTCCTATTGCTTTTCCAGAGAAACCATGGTGAGTAGTGAATTACTTGAGAAGGCTAAATGGTGTCAGAAGGCAGGATTTCCCCATGTTTCACAGCTTGAGCAAACAAAATTGGGGAAAGGTAGGCAAAACCACTTCAGGGCAGTTGAGAAACAGTTCTTCTGTCTCAGCTACAGCTGCCGCATATGCGGCCTCTGAAGTTGAAGTGCTCTCCTCATTTTCCATGCCCCTTAACTCTATCAATGTAAGGTGTGGTAGTGGTGTGGAAACCTTCCACTTCTCAGCTGAATAGTTTCTAAATGAGGAAATCTGAGCTGGCCAGCTGTGTTCTGACTGGGCAGTTCTGCAGTGTAGTGGAACCACCTTACACTGAGCTAGATGGTCAGATGTTATCTGTAGACCTGAGTTTCCCTTCTGGTAGTTAAAAAACACAACATATTGGGATGTTGGAACTTCTAGTTTTCATGTATAAAGCCAGCCAGCCTCCCTGCCCCAATTCCAAGAAAAAAACTATAGCAACTAGAGTCAGAGCAATGAAAGAAGAAAAAAGTGGAAAGCTGGAATCAAAGACCCAAGGGAACAAAAGGACTTATCAATCAGGACCTGAAGTTAAGGCTGTTTTGCCAATATCATAGAAGCTAAAAGGGAATGGCTATCAGAAAGGCAAAAAGAAATGGGAATATCATTACATCAGAACAGAAGTTTCCTCCTGCCATTACTGAGCATAAGGATACAGCAGTGGATCCCATTGTCCAAAGGCAGAGATCTTGAATACAGTTTCAGGAGCAAGGAGGATAATTGATTCTCCACTCATCCTTCCATTGTGAACAATCACCCTACTTATCCGGTTCTTCTGATTGCCTCTGCCATACCCTCCTTTGCCTTCAGTCAGTCTTGGCTACAAACTGAATGTGAGCTAGTGGTTTCCTTTCTGAAGTCTGCCAGTACAGATGGATATTTCAGACAGTAGGGGCTGTTTTATGACTGTGTAGCTTGGCTTCAGATGCCTTTTCCAACCAAAACCCAAGTATCTATGGTGTACTTCATCTCTACCACCAGGAAAGTAAGTGCCAGTGAGTTCAGAGCCAGAATGTCTCTTCCTGCAGCAGTCTTTCAGCCGAGTTTGCCTTAGCTGGGCACTCTTTAGTGCTTCCCAAAATATCACTCACTGTTTGGTAATAAGCCTTTTGCTCATAGTGCTCTGCATTCTAACACCAAGGGTTAGTGAATTGCCATAGATACCAAGTTCCTTAATGGAACATTACTCATATTTCACAGACTCTTAGAAACTGCAGATGGAAAAGACCTTTTAAGATAATTTGTTTCTATGGCAGATTATTCCTCACTCTCTCTATTTACTTGCTATAATACTTTTTCCAGGGTTTTGTCTAGTCCAGTCTTAAATTACTCAAGTGACACCTCTCCCCTGAGAATATATTCCAGTGTCTAGCAGTCACAGAGTCACAGAATCAGAGAATGTCAGGGGTTGGAAGAGGCCTCTGGAGACCATTGAGTTCAACCCCCCTGCCAGAGCAGGACCAAATCTAGGGCAGGTCACACAGAAATGCATCCAGGCAGGTCTTGAAAGTCTCCAGAGAAGGAGACTCCACAACCTCTCTGGGCAGCCTGTCCCAGTTCTTGGTAACCCTCACAGTAAAGACGTTTTTCCTCATGTTGAGGTGGAGCTTCCTATGCTCTAGTTTGCACCCATTGCCCTTTGTCCTATCACAGGGCACAAGTGAAAAGAGGTTGTCCCTTCCTTCTTGATTCCCAGCCCTCATATATTTATACACATTAATAAGATCCCCTCTTAGTCTTCTCCTCTCCAGACTAAACAGCCCCAGGTCTCTCAGCCTTTCCTCATCAGGCAGGTGTTCCAGTCCCTTAATCATCCTTGTAGCCCTTCGTTGGACTCTCTCAAGTAAATCCCTGTCCCTCTTGCACTGGGGAGCCCAGAACTGGATGCAATACTCTAGGTGAGGTCTCACTAGGGCAGAGTAGAGGGGGAGGAGAACCTCCAAGCTCAAGGACTATAGTCCTTAGTCTTTTTTCCATTATATTCACCTTGCATTTGCTTTTTGCTGCCCTGTTACCCATAGATGAAGTTGATTTTTTGACTGATCTTTCATTTCCTTGCCACATATTCACCTCTGTTAAAATACTTCTAAATATTTTTCATGTTCTCTTGGGCATTTTTTTTTGGTCTGAAGCTTGTATTGGCTGCTTGTTTTTTTGATATTTCCTGCTCTGAAATCTTGCTGTTGTTTCACTGTTTGGTTTTATTGGTTTGTTTTCTATTTCTTCGGTGTATGTAAGGACTGCTCTAACTTTGTTGCACTGTGGCTTTCAGCAATACAGGGCAAGAACAGTCACCTGGTGCTCATGGCTTCATTCTCAGCATTATAAAATCACATTAGCACATTTTTCACTGCTGTTTGTCACAGACATAGGCTATCTTCCTTTCAGCTTCAAGCACATGGAATGCAAATTGTCTCCTCAGTGTTTTAAGTGTGCTTTTCTCCAGAGGGGTCCTTATAGTACAACTATGAAGTCAGTCTAATTTTCTGTGGTAAGGCATATGTGTTCCTATGGAAAAGGTAACTCCCTTAACTCCTTGCATTTCTATATAACACTGAAAAGCTGTGAATGGCTTTGCTTTGCTTTCTGAACCACTATGGCTTTCTTCATCCTTAATGCCTTTTCCCTTTGATATGATCCAGTAAGAAGTCCCTGAAAATTCACTTTTATGGAGCTACAGCATCCTTAGAGGAAAAACAAAATACTAATCTTCCTCAAAGAAATCCTTAAAGTCCTTAAAAAATATGTGCAGGTTTTTAGTATTCTTTTAGATATAAAAGACTTTCAGGATAATGTTTTCAAGGTGTTAGGGTCCTTAAAGGATTAATATCCACAATTTCTGTTATTAGCAGGAATAAACTCTTATTGTCTGTGTGGGGACCAAGCCTATACCTTCCAGTTATACATGATTGAATGCTTAAAACTGGCAAGATCCTCTCAGGCATTTTTATTTTGCATCTTTCCTGGCCACAAGCTCTGCTGATTTACATGAGAACATCGGCAGAGAATGTTGACCATGAGTTTCTGAGCAAGTCCACAGCAGGATTTGACACTCCCCCCATGAGCATAAGCAAAAAAGCAGAGCACAAGCAGCACAGAACTGCATTGATGAGAACTTCCTGAGACAGGCAATCAAGAAATTGGCAAGGGGTGTGCTCCTCTAGACCTGATCCTTACAAGCAAGGGAGAACTGGTTGGGGAAGTGAAGGTTGGGAACAGGCTTGTCTGTGGCAACCATGAGATGAGAAGATAGGAGAAAGCATGGCAAACAGTACTGTCACAACCCTGGACATCAGAAAGCAGCCTTTGATCTGTTCAGGGACCTGTTTGGAAAAAAATACTATAGGACATAGGTCTAAAAGAAGAGGGGTCCAGGGGAGCTGGTTGATCTTCAAGGATCACTTCCTCCAAGCTCAAGAACTTGACATGCAGGAAGTCAAGCAAATGCAGCAGGGGACCTGAATGGGTGAACAAGGAGCTCCTGAGAAAACTGAAACACAAAAAGGAAGCATAGAAGAAGTGGAAGAAGGGTCAGATGATCTGGGAGCAGTATAGAGACACTGTCTTGAGTGTGCAGGGTTGGGGTTAGGGAAGCCAAAGACCTCCTGGAGAAAATTATGTTGAGGGACGTGAAGGGACACAAGAAGGGCTCCTTCAGGCAGATCATCAGGAAAAGAAAGATTAAAGATACTGTGGACCTACTGCTGAATGGTGCAGGGGACCTGGTGACAAAAGACACAGAAGAGGCTGAAGCACTCAGTGCCTGGAGCAGGGAACAATTACCCTCAGTAGAGGAGGATCAGATTGGGAAAGATTGAAGCAGATTATACTAGTATGGAGAAATATATGATGGGGTTTGGGGAGAGAATAAAGAAAACACAGCCTGACTCTTCTCAGTGGTGCCATGGCAGGAAAAGAGGCAACGGGCACAAACTGAACTACAAGAAGGTCAGTTAAAACATAAGAAAAATATTTTTTCCTATAAGGGTGGAAATGATGAAACAGGTTGATGAGGGAGCCTGTGGTGTCTCCATCCTCAGAGATGCTCAGAACTTGACTGGACGTGGCCCTGAGCAGCCTTCACCTGTTGAACCTGCTCTCAGCAGAAGGTTGGACTAGGTGAGCTTCAGAGGCCCCTTCCAACTTCAGGTATTCTGTGATTCTGGACTCCTGGCAGAAATAAGAGTTGAAGCAGATTCCCTCTTTTAAATATGGGCTATCACTGAAACAGGAAAATACAGTGGCTAATGAAGGTTAATATATGAATGCCACACTTCATAAAAATTACTGAGCAACAGTCCCGTTTGAATTGTATTTTTTAAATAAATAAATAGTTTAAATAAAACAGAATTTGGAGCTCAAAGAAAAAAAAAATCCAGCAAAGTTATTTTTACGTACATAATTGACCCAACAGTTATGGTGGGCTCCAGTCTTTTCTACTATGCATTTTGGTGTAAAAACAGGTTTTCTAGGAGGAGTGAATATTTTGAAGTCTGTACTGTTTGCCCAGTGGGCTGTAATACTTCACTGTTAGATACAACATTGGAGTGTCAGATGAGACAGCTTTGTCTAAAATAATGTCTGGCATTTTGGTAAGTAATAAAGTTTTGATCCTGTGAGATGTTGAACAGTTCCTAAAAGTACTCATTACCTTGATAGCCTGTTCTGTGAAATGAGCTCTGTGCTCAGATGGCCATAATCTTATAAACTAGAGTGTTTGTAAAATCAGCCAGAAACCCCAAGTGATTTCAGCATGTGCCAGCCTGCTCAGTGACATGCAGTGTGTATGAGCAATGTCTGAGGAATTCATTACATTTCTCCCACTATGAGAGGAAGAGGATGTACTGGGCAATGGTGGCATTTCTAGGAAATAGGAGTTGAGTCAGAGTGCAACATTTCAGATAAAAGAACGGAAAGGAATGCATGTTGGAGCAGCCTAATAGTAAATTATCTTTGCATGTTTCCTTCCCTCTCTGTCTGTTTGGGATCTGTGCGTAGCACCAGGCATTGTCCTTAAGCCACACGAAGAAGCACGTGGTGTCATCTCAAGCTCTTGTCAGTGTTTTGGTGTGGCTCTGTAGGTAGGAAGCACAGTCAGAACAGTGCAATCGGAACCTTCCCTGGGAGACCAACCAAACCCTCCTGGAAGTGTGCTCAGCTGCCAGCGGGGGAGTAAGTCTTTATTTGACTTTTTGCAATGGACAATCAGAAGAATGGGTGTCAAACAACAAGGGGTCATCTTTGGGGAATAGGGATTTAACCAGCCCATATGCAAAAAAGAGAGAGAGAGAGACATTGTCATTGCCAAATCAGTGAAAAACTTCAAGAATCTGGAGTTGCATAACACCCTTTATAACATAATGCTTGGACCGGAAAAAAGAACCTAAAATAAAAGTAACTATTGTGACTTTTGTTTTGTGCCAATGGATTTATGGCATCAGAGCCTTCGACATAACATCTGTGTGTGCTGCCATTTGCCCTTTTTAGTATTTTTCCAGCACTCTATGGGAAGAAGCACTTTGCAATTACTGGAAATGGCAAATGGCTTCTGTATCATTTCTGTATTTTTAGAAAGGATGTAAAACTGGCAAGGTCCAGCCCATTGCCTGACATGCGTTCAGTCAATTGAGAATTTACCTCCTTCATATGAACACAGAGGGACTCTGGGTCTTCTCAAATGTAAATCAAGAACAGACAGTATGAATCCTGTTTTGCTGGTAGAGCTTCACACTGTTTCCCTTCACTGTGTCCACGCAGGGGCATCTTGGGGAGCAGTAGGAAGCACAGTAGGAAATAATCTGCACCTTATAAACAATCAGCTGTTTTCAGGTAGCACAAGGAATTGTTGTCCCCCTCTGCATTGTTGAGATTAAAAGGAGGTAAGGGCTCTCTCTGCAGTTCATGTGCTCACCAATAGGCTGTTATCTGTGTTCTTTCTTAAAAAAATAAAATGGGATAAGAGAACTAGCCCACTCCTCCGTATAAGCTCTTGCCGTCTTCCAATTTAACATTTCATATTCTCTTTCAGGAAGATAATTCATTCTGCTAAAATCTGTCTGGTTTCAGTGGTTTAGACTGTTAAAAATCTGAGGTTTCTAGCAGGAAATGCAAGGCCACGAGAACTCTTCATCCTTGTAATAAATGGCCTAAAAGTTGAAGGCAAAAACCAGGCAGAGCAGGTACTTTATAGATGGCAGGCAGAATGGAGACATTGTGTTCACCTCCTCTGATGTGAATTGATTGAGTGTTGAAGCCTGGGCACCCTTCTCAGTGCTTTATGTAGTGACTCAGCTGCTGTCTTGTAAGAATCTTTCTTTAATGGAATTTCAGCTCCCTGTTTGATGTTACTGATAACTGTTTATTTTGCTGCCAGCTGTTTTGAGTTGCTGAATGCAATGGTCAGCTCACACGAGTGGTGCTGTGCACCTTGAACATTCCAGTGTGGGGCTGTCACACCCAAAAAATATTCATACAGTATAAATAAAGGAGCTATACTTTCATTACAGTGGGTCTAGTTTTATAGCTGGAGGTAAATGTTCATTCACTACCAGCATTCTGTGCAGGTGAACTCATCATGCAGTTCAAACCACCTTGTAGCTCAACCTGTGATTATCATATTTTTTTCATGTACAAACCCTCCCGGCAACGCCGAAGTTTTCTCCTGATTGTCACTACATTTATTAAAATTCAACAGGACAAAAGCAGATTTGTGTGTGAGCTTATTGGCTAGAACTGTGACACCCTTTCAGAGACCATTTTTTAAATTTACCTTTTTTATATCTGTCACTGAGCCATCTGTTTATGAATTAATTTTTCACACTGCTACTGTTCAAACAACTCAAATCCAGTACTTAACTAAAAGTCTGGAGAAACTAAGTGTATGAGCTCTGTTACCTTTGCAACCAGACTTGCAAGCATGGCAGAATTTGTATTAAATCTTATTGACAGGGTCTTTTTTCCATAGAAATATATATTGCCTGGTATTATGAGAATTTCCTTTGCATCTTTACATTAGCTTTTAATAATTCTGTCTTTATAATTTTGCCCCAAAGCAGTGGCAAACACCATTGCATATAATGGCCTTGTTTACCTTTTTGCCAGTAGTAACAGAGTCTTAATTTTTTTCTTACCTCCTCTCCAGATCTCACTCACTGTACCAAGGATGTCCTATATGTCTCTACATGGCATAACAGAGCACTGGAACAGGCTGCCCAGGGAGGTTGTGGAGTCTCCATCCCTGGAGACATTCCAAACCCACCTGGACGTGTTCCTGTGTGATCTGCTCTAGGTGACCCTGCTCTGGAAGGGGGGTTGGACTAGATGATCTTTAGAGGTCCCTTCCAACCCCCACCATTCTGTGATTCTGTGATAGCAGCACAAGGCTGTATGATTGTGTTGTGACTTCTAGGCATCCTCCTGACACTACATTATTATGCAGCAAAGATATATGTCCAGTAGAAAAGCTGTTGTAATCAGGCAGTGAAAATAAATTTTACTGACAGTCACCTTAAAGCCACTGGGGATCAGTGTTTATTTTTAATCCCCTTTGTTTATTTGACCTGTTGTGCATGGTAGTATAAATAGGAAATGGTGGAATGTACATACATTATTGTGCCCAGAAGTGCTTTCTCTGTGAGTTCAGCTTTTCTGTGTAAATTCAGTTTTCTGCAATGCATGAAGGTCAGATAGGAATGTTCAAATATTTAGAGAAAGTCCTGTATAGTATGTTTATAATGAAGCATATTTTTTTCCTGTCCCATTTTTCTGCCATGATGGATGACTTCCCCTTCCTAAGTATTCTAACAGTATGGTTTTACGTGTGCAATAAATTTTCCTGGAACAGTAACCATCTGCTGAAATGGAAATTGCAGTAAATGTCCTGACAGTGTGTTAAGAAGCCCAAGTTCTCCTTAAGGAGGGAACCTACACCTGCAAAAATACCCCACTTAACCAGAAAACACCCTACATCCATCTTTGATGTCAACACTTTCCTTAGCTTGATGGGAATTTCCTTGTGCCTTGAGAACTCAAAGCACTTTGTATCCCGGGCTTGGTTCTTCCTGGAATGAGTGCAGAACCAAAATCTTTAGACTTTCCAGAAAGCAGTAATGTTACAAAAACTGGTGCCAGGTCAGCTCTGCATGAATTGTACCACAGTTGATTTTGGTTTTATTTATAGGTCTTTTCAGATGAAACACTAATGAGAAGTGTTTGGGGCAATGAATAAAGGGTGCTAATTTGACATAGGGAGTGATCTACATGCCTAAAAATAGGCATATATTGTTATTTGAGATGCTAAGGTATCTAAGACATCTAATGAAGCTAGAAGGCACAACATACACAGTACCTGTAGGAGACCCAAGCCCTTCTGAAGCAGCAGCTGAGCCTGGTTAGGGTGCCATGACCTGCAAGCACTGCATTCTTATGTGTTAAGAGCTCTGTTTTTGCAAAACGAGATCAAAATGTGTTGGCCAAGGGAGCAACACATTATTCTCTAGGAAACAAGAGACAATAGTGTGTATTCTCAGACAAACCAAAATGTGGATGCTGGTTATGTGTAAGTACAGTTAAATGACATGACTACTTGGCTGAAAAGGGGGTAAATTTAGAGTCATTGAGACCCTTCCTATGACCAGGAGAGATAAAAATACTAGTAAGTATCTAGCAGAACAGATTCTTAGCTGGAATTCAGTATTAGCAAAAAGCAGAGGGTGATCTGATTGTATTTTAAAATATATCACAGTCAACTGTATTAAATTCTACAACATATTAAAAAACACTGTTATAGAGCTCAATACTACTAATGCTACTATACAAATTTGCTCTCAGTCCTCTTATTTCTATTGACCTGTTGGGCATCCTATTTGTTTTTACCTCCAGTCCCCAGTTAACATGGGTGATTCGTTTCCATTCCATCTGTTCTGAACTGTCACCGTCCACATCTCATTGCATTAATCCTTTAACTTGTTTATAGAGAAAAGGAGAAGTGTTTCTTTTCTTCTAGTACCAAACAGCATCAGCAAGAAAGGTGCCAAAATGCTTTATACTGGAAAAGTCCTGAGTGGGATCTGTCTGTGTTCTGTTTCTATTCATCTTTCACACACTGAAAAAGGAAATTAAGTTAATGGAAAGTATGTGATATGACAGCAGTTGTTGCTATAATAGTGTCATGCATACAAAGAATGTTGCTGAGGAAATTATTCCATATTATTTTTGAAAGGATTGTCAGTGCGATACCTTTTTTTCCAAAGGCCAATGATTCAGTACTGCTCTTGTGAAAAAAAAAAAAAAAAATGAAGACCATATTTTTACAGTAGTCATTTGAAACTTTTCCTTGGTTCTGAATCCATTTTGGTACGGATTCAACAGGAAGAATAAACCCATCTCATCTCTGAAAATCTCACATTCTATTTAAGTGCACAGCCAAGTTTCTTAGTATTTGTTTATATGAATTCTTAAACTGTTATTTATGTAGTATACAATTAAATCACAAGGGCAGTTGAACAAGTGCTACCCATTAGTGGACTGGAAAATTACCCTGGTAAAGGAAGGCAGTCTAATACCTATTCTCATTTATTTTATTTGGGTGTTTCAATTGGTTAAGGACTAACTTGAATCTCATCCTGATCCCCATCAGGTACCTGGGTTTTATTTTATGTCCTGTTCATTCAAACTCAGAGGCAGTTACATCTATGTTAATATTCTCACCTGAAGTTCAGGGCAGTATAAAATCTGTCCCTCTATAAGAGCTTGCAGGACCTGGCCTATACTGAAATCACACAAATGAAATTAAACTTCATATTGAAACAGGACTTAAATCCTGAGTCAATTGCAGTGTATTGCTCTGTGCTGGGTGCCCTTCCTGGTGAACTCCTGAAGTTCAGCTTCCTTCTGTTAGGAAAGTTTTTGCTGTAATTATTTATATGTCTATACAAATATGTTAGTGAAACTGAGCTCCTTTGTATAGAACATTTTAAAAGCTAAAGGTCAAGGTCACTGTATATGCTTTTTACTTGTCTGCATCTTTTACTATCTCTCTACACACACCCCCTCTGTGTGTGTATATATATACACACACAAATACATAATACAGCTATACAAAAAGGAAACAGGCTGGAGAGGGTCCAGAGAAGGGCCACAAGGGTGATCAGAGGACTGGAGGACCTGCCATATGAGGAGAGGCTGAGAAATCTGGGTTTGCTCAGCCTTGAGAAGAGAAGGCTTCAGGGAGACCTCATTACCATGTTCCAGTACCTAAAGGGTGGCTACCAAGAAGATGGAGACTCCCTGTTGACAAGGAGTCACATGGAGAAGACAAGGGGTCATGGGCACAAGTAGCTCCTGGGGAGATTCCTGTTGGACACAAGAGGTACATTTTTCCCCATGAGGACAATCAAACACTGGAATAGTCTCCCAAGGGAAGTGGTAGATTCCCCACATTGGACAGTTTTAAGTCTCAGCTTGGCAGGGTGCTGAGCCATCTCATATCAACTATAGTAGCACCTAGAAAGGTTGGACCAGATGATCCTTGAGGTCCCTTCCAGCCTGACATTCTAAGATTCTATGATTCTATAAAAAAAATATATCTTTGTGTGGGCATGCTCCATATTTCTTCTTGTTTTTTCAAACAACTTTTCTCTTTAAAAGTGCACATTTGGTAATTAATTTTTTTATTAATTTTAATGTAGGAAGTCTCCAACATCCACTTGCTATAAAGAAGACCAGATGAAAGGTGACCTAGAATTAGGTAAGTTATGTCAAGCTTCAGTTTGTCTTTTGTCCTCATATTCTTCAGAGCAGCTTTAACCAAATATGTGTAAGTTGCTTCTTTTGTAACTGTTGATTCAGAGTAATTGCATTTGCTGTTGACTTCTTGAGGAAAACTGGTAAAGGAGTCCTTAGGAAGTAATCCAACAAAGCTGGCTCAAGTATTTTTTATCTCTCCTTTCTGGCTAAGACTATAATTTCTTTTTTATAAAGACAGATGACAAGAAGGTGTTAATTGTCATATTGATGACCGCCTGGCACTAAGCCTGCTTGGGGGAGCAGTTTTATTCATACAACACATTATATTATTATTTTATTTCTTTCAGTTGATGTTGAAGATGAAGAAGTAACTGGAGAAGTTAGTAAGAACCCAGATCTTTCAACACTGTATATGCTTCAAGTAGTATCAAAGGCAATTAATATTTCTCTTGCAAAAGTAAGACTAACTGTGATGGTAACTACAATTAGATGTGTGAGAATTTTATTCCAGTTAAGTGAGCCAAAGCTGCAATGAATTCCTCTGTGTTGCATGTTGGTGTGTGTTTTCACCTGTGCTGTCTTCAGGTTGAAAAGTAACGTAGGGATGCCTGTCCAAAATTCAGAAAAATATCAGAATGCATCAACCCACTTGAAGCCCAGATAATAGCTTTAATTAATGAAGCTTGTATTATTTTATTAATGCCTCTTGTCAGTTATTCACGTGCGTATTCTCCAGTCCTTTAAATTGACAGTGGTTCAGAACAAGCTTATTATTCCCCTATCACTGTTTCTCCCTTGCTTACCTTCCTTGTTTTGAGCAGAGATGGAACTTTAAATATTTTCCTTCCCATTCAGGCAGAGGGATAAAATAACAACAGAGAAAAGATAGTGAGGGTGTCTTCCAATTTTAATTGCTAGATCAAAGAGGTCCAAGTAACTGTGCAAACACCACATGGTCTGTTCTTATTTACTCTGCTTTACTTCAGCATGAAGGCAGTTTCTTCAGTTTAGCTGTATCTGAAGTGCAGTGGTTTGCAGTTGTTCAGGGCCAAGATCTGAATTGGGCATGTGCTGATATGTCATCCAACATACAGCAGTCAAACATTTCAGTAATATTTATCTCATACCAGCAACTTTGAAAGCCAAAACAAGCTGCCTTTTTTTCCCATACCATGTCCAGGAGGGTCCTTTTCTCCCTAATGTAACCATTTGTAAGCGTTGCTCTTCCAGCTGTTCAATTTAAGACAATATTCTGTAATTCTTTCATGGGAAACTGTGCCCCAGACGAGCTGCATGAACAGTTTCCTATGCTGAGCAGCATGCAGCATTGTGAGTTGAAGGAATATTGCAGGAAAAGGAAAAAATTGCTCCTTTTCATTTGAGTGTTGCTATTTACAGTATGTATAAAACAGAAAAGGGTGGTTACAGTGAGTTAGTCATTAGCCTTCCACACTCCTCCTTTCTTTTCTACCAATTACTGCAAGAAACCATACCTGTGCTTTTGATTTGTTTTTAAAATGAGAAATTGTCTTGTCTTTTTTTATAGGAATTAAAAAATCTTTTGTTTGGCTCTAGTCTTTGTTGCTTCAGTGAAGAATGGAAAATACAGAGTTTTACATTTAATAACATACCCCAGTTAAAATACGGCATTGTGCAAAAAAAGGTACTGTAAATTACTTCCTTGAAGTGATCTTTGTTTGCACTGTGTTTACAAAGGCTGTTTGTTTCAGCAGTAAAAAACGAAAATAGGCCTTCTAAAGACTCTTCTTTTTCTTTAATTTCTCTTGTTACCACTGGATTTCTGAGGGAATCTTAAAGTAGCTACAGAAAGTGTGGATATGTGTGTGTGTGACAGGGAGTTATTCCCAGGGGGGAAGAGAAGCCACTTCAGCTGAAAGCTGGTGGTGGTAGAAGAATAAAAGGGCATCAATAAAGGGTGGAGTTTAAGAGAGAAAGGATATGTAGGGGCAAAGAGTTAACAAGTTTAAGATGGAGCTTGATCTGTCTCAAAATGGGAGATGTAGCAAGATCTGCCCACGGTGCCTGGCATCACAAGGAGATTTTTGCCTCTTAGTGACATGGGGGGATCACATGATGAGGCTCATTCCCAAAATAAAAGGGAACAATTGCCCCTGCAGTGTCACTGGGACTGGGACACTGGGACTGCTGGTGGGACCACCTTTTTTGAAGCCATGTTTCTGTAATTCTGGACTGCAGCCACAAGATGCCAGGTCCTCCCCAAAACAAGGTTTTGATCGATTCCTAGACATCATCTACTAAGTGGCCCTTCCTAAAATCCCCATCAGGTCCCTGAGGTGACCAGAGCTGGTAAAACCACCATGAGTGGTTACAGGTCAGCCTGGAAACCAATCCATAGACATTTTTGGTGCTCACAAAGATCTATCTAGTCATGGGAATTCAGTGGGAGACTTACCCATCTGGTGTCTATCTTATCAGCCTTGCCTTGGCATCAGACTCTAGCCGAGGGAGACTGCAGGTCTTCAGACTGTCCTGCTCTGTCTGCTGGGTGCAGTGTGTCAGCCTGGTTTCTCAGTTGGCTGATGTGTTGACCTAGACCAGGGACCACACTCAGGGCACAGGATCTGTAGCTGCCTCCAAAACCAAACAGATCCATCATAAAAATGCATCCTCCTCAGCTGCAGCTTGGTGCTTTTGCCTCTGCCCTGTGACCCTGTACATATGCTTCTGGGATATCCATGCACCAGGTCTCTTAAGTACAAGAACCTGAGGACTTCAGTACAAACTCCTCTTCAGGAAACACTTACCAAGCTTCTGCACTGATGCAGAAAATCTTTATCTGGCCTGATAGAAGTATAGTGTTATGTACTACAGAGAAAGGAAAGGAAGAGAAGCTTTGGGGCAAGGACAATGACTAATAAAACATTAAGATGTTTCATTAACTTACCTTGTCTAGTTAAATATTTAATTAGGTTGATGATCTCAGAAGAAAGCTGCTTATGTTTAAATAAAACAGAGCAGAAAAAAGAAGATATTACATGTTTATTTAAACTCCAGAAGGAACAATGGCAGTAATGTTCACTGGTCTGCAGTAAATGTCACTTTGGTGTTCCCAGACCCTGCTGCTAGAGATTGGATGTGTTGTCACCTCTAGCAACTCCCTGGCCATTAAACTCCCTGTCGTATATTCCACAGGTAAACCAGGGTGTTTTGCTTAGATGTTTTTGTTTCAGAGAGTAAATAATATTCCTCCTCACTCCCAAAATTCATTTCAGCTGAACAATTGCTTTATTCTCTCCTGTGTTAAGTTTCTGTGGTGCCCTAAGAAGATATTTAGAATGGTTCCTTTAAGTGGTTTGACTGGGAGGCTTTCCCTGGCGGACTGAAAGAAACCTTGCTTTTGTCCTTAATATATTCCAGCCTATTCATTCATTAGTTATGTCAGTAATCATAGAGAGGCAGTATGTGTGTGTTTGAAATATAAATGAGAAAGTGGAAGGCATTGGTATCTAAACTCTTCTCTGGTTACAGGACCTTTATTTTCTAGGTTGCACACTCTGCATACTGCCCATACCTGCGGGTCTTGTTCTCTTAGGCTTGATGCTGTACTTAGGACCACCTGAGAATTAAACTGGTCACTTTGACTGCATTGCTCTTTGAAAACGGCAGTGCTGACTGCATTTTTCAGTCTCCTCCAGGATTTTGAGAGGAGTTTAACTGATCCTAAACTAATTCATCACAGCCTGGTCATCTACAGAGGAAATGAGGGGTGCAACTGTAGCATATGTCAGTGGTGTGAGCCTGGGTTAATTTCACACAATGGAGAGTAACAACAGGGTAGATTTGGGAAGGGCTAAAATCAGACATGGGGCAGCATCTCTGCAACTACCTTAAAGGAGGTTGTACAGAGGTGGGGATCAGACTGTTCAATGAAGTTACAAGTGATAGGACAAGAGGTAATGGCCTCAAGTTGCACCAGGGGAGGTTTAGGTTGGATGTTAGGAAGAATTTCTTCACTGAAAGGGTTCTGAGGCATTGGAACAGGCTGCCCAGGGCAGTGGTGGAGTCACCATCCCTGGAGTCACCATCCCTGGAGGTATTTAAGAGTCATATAGACATAGTACTTAGGGATATGGTTTAGTTAAGGGCTTGTCAGTGTTAGGTTAAGGATTGGACTTGATGATCTTGAAGGTCTTTTCCAACCTGATTTCTGATTCCTCTGTTAAGTTGCAGTAGTTCCCAGTGCTACCCATGTGATGTGTCCTGCATAGCCTGCTCCTGCTCCATTCATCCAGAGATGTTTCAGGCAAATTATGGCTTTTCTCTGTCTCCTCAGCAAAATGCTTGAGCAAATATGATATGAGGCACCTGGGAGAGAAATGAGTGACAAGGGAAGGAGAGCTATGATGGATGAAGATCTACACAAGAACAGGGCATAGCATTTTCTTTTCAGGACAACTTGTGCAGCTGTCTCTGCCATAGAGTCAACCCATAGGAACAGGTCTTGGTCATGCAAGGGGATCAGGTGGCCTAGATGGCAGGGAATAAGCCAGGAACATTGCCACCCCATCCCACAATCTTTAAAACCAGCTATAAATCTATTTTCCATAAGGTGAATTGACATAAAGTGAATATGGTATTTCTTGGTATTGTGACTTTTTTCCCCAAATTATTAATTTGAAATATTCAAACTTTCTTTGTTCTCTGTTCCCCGGTGAGATAGCTGTCTGGTACCAAGGGCTACACATAAAACTGAAATATTTGTTTAGTGATGTAAGTGGGGATTTAAAGGGAGGAATAATGCTTGGAGGAGTTAAAAGAGCAAGGCTTGTTTATACCCTTTGGAAAACAGCCAGATTTGATTTCTCTCTGGAAATTGAGGTAGACTATGAATGGGGATCATAGACACACAGAATCATACAATGGTTTGAGTTGGAAGGGACCTTAAAGACCATCTAGTTCCAACCCCCCTGCCATGGGCATGGACACTTCCCACTAGACCAGGTTACTCCAAGCCCCATCCAACCTGCCCTTGAACACTTCCAGGGGTGGGGCAGCCACCACTTCCCTGGGCAGTTTAGGCCAGTGTCTCACCACCCTCAAAGGAAACAATTTCCTCCTAATGTCTAACCTAAATCTCCCCTCTTTCAGTTTGAAACCATTCCCCCTTGTCCTATCACTCCCTGCCCTTGTCAGAAGTCCCTCCCCAGCTTTTCTGTAGCCCCTTCAGGCACTGGAAGGTGCTCTAAGGTCTCCCTAGAGCCTTCTCTTCTCCAGGCTGAACAACCCCAACTCTCTCAGCCTGTCTCCATAGCAGAGCTGCTCCAACCCTCTGATCATCTTCATGGCCTCCTCTGGACTTGCTCCAACAGCTCCATCTTCTTGTTATGTTGGGGGCTCCAGAACTGGACACAGTACTCCAGGTGGGGTCTCACAGGAATGGAGTAGAGGGGGAGAATCACCTCCCTTGACCTGCTGGCCACACTTCTTTTGGTGCAGCCCAGGACACAGTTGCCTTTCTGGGCTGCAAGAGCACATTGCCAGCTCATGTTGAGTTTTTAATCAACCAACACCCCCAAGTCCTTCTCAGGGCTTTTCTCAATCCATTCTCCCCCCAGCCTGTATTTGTGCTTGGCATTGCCCTAACCCAGGTGCAGGACCTTGCATTTGGCCTTGTCGAACTTCATGAGGTTGACACGGGCCCAGCTCTCAAGCCTGTCAAGGTCCCTCTGGATGGCCTCCCTTCTCCCCAGTGTGTCAGCCACACACACAGCTTGGTGTTGTTGGCAAACCTGCTGAGGGTGCACTTGATCCCACTGTCCATGTTGCTGACAAAGATGTTAAACAGCAGCAGCTCCAGTACTGACCCTTGAGGAGATCTTTCATTGTTTGCATAATCACTGAACAGATAAAAAACCCAACAACTTTCCTTTGGCATTACACATGTCCAGGCATTTTGAGGAAAAATAGGTGAGAAACACAATACCAGTTAATATCACCCATTTTCATTGCCTTGCACAGAAAAAAATAGAGCAACAGAGATCACCACAAAGTCATGGGTGGGAAGAGAGAGATGAAGGAATGGCTTGAGCCTGAATGGAAGCACATGGCTTGCAAAAGTTTTCACCAGCATTTAAGATGTTGTGCACATTGTTTTGCTCATGGAGTGTCCCATTATTGCCCTCAGGGTGGCCCATGTGGAGTACTGGCTGCAGTTCAAGCCTGTGTCCTACAACAGCTTATCTTTGCAGACAGTAACAGGAACAAAGACACTTGGTAAGTCACCAGTTGACATCAGAAGTCTTTTCCATGCAAAAGCAATTTTTCTCCTTCTCTGCTGCAGCCACTCAGGAGCCTTTTAAGTTTGAACTTACTGAACTTCTCTTTGTTTCTGAGAGAGAAATAAAGTAGCATATGGTTTACTTGTATTTATTTCCCTTTCAACTGTAGGAATTTGGAGGCTGGTGTTTTAGTTGTATAATTACTTGCTTGCAATTATCCCAAGAAATGCTAAAGAAAATCCAACAGCTTGAATTGAAGCCAATGAAAATCATTTAACCTTGAGATGCCATGGAGATAAAATTTCAAAGAAAATGTAGTCAAGGCTTGAAAGACCATGAAATTCATGCACTTTTTGACACTAAGTATCTCAGGGGGGGGGGGGAAAATTAGAGTTTCAGCTATGATTTTTATTCTTGCTAATGTGTTTGATCTTTCACAGTTAAACTCCTTAGCAGAATTTGGATTTAAATTCTGTGTGTGTGTTTTGTATTTACTTTGAAAGAATATTGTTAAGTTTTGCTAGTGTCAAGGAAAATTGCTTGGACTGCTTTGATTATTAACATACTTGTCACTTTGCTGAAGGAACAGAGCTTGTTCAATGAAATGCTGGGAAATTATGTCAAAAACTATTTAATTACCAGACTTACTGTGTTCAACTTTTGTTTTCAATAAGAAACTTATAAAAGAAAAAATTAACACAGCTTTCCTGTGCTTTTATAGGTACAGTTTGTTGAACAGGCATAATGGTATTTTACTGGTTTCTGCTGCCACCCCCTTGTGTTATTTGTGGGTGATACACTGACCCAAATTTAGTCAGAAAAAAAAGCCTTTCATGCTGAGATTTTTCTTGAACTTCGGTAGCTTGCAATATAAGAATGTTAATCGTGTACAAATTTGGCCTTGAATATACACTTTTCTGCTTGGAACTGTTGAGGAAAGTGACAATGTCTCTGTTGATTTTCCTTAATTTTGTCTGACTGGCACTTAATGTGAATTCATTGTTTGGGCTGTTTTTATCAATAATGGAAAGAAACCAGCACCTGTAGAGCATCCTTATTTGTCTTCAGCAGTGACAGTGAATCAAAGGATTTCCAGGTCCTAGGGTGTCCACACAGGTCCCCAGGTCTGGGAGTATCCTGATACGAAACATCTACTAAGCCATTAGAAATGCTGAAAACCAATAGTGAAAGTTTTACAGTTACTACTTCTACTACTGCTGTAGCTAGTTATTACTGGCACTGCTTGCTTGCAGAACCCAAGAAAAGGGCCAAAGAAACAATATGCTATGAATTCATCACTTGAAGATTGCCTTCAAGTCACTTAAAGGCATGGACTGATAAAGAGATAGGGTCAGTGCTATAATACATGTGCAGAGTGGAGATCAAGTTCATTTTACAACATTATGCAGTTTAGTTTTTGTCTTCTGAGCACACTTTTTAAAAATGGAAAAATTAGCTAGCAAAACTTTATTATTCTAATTCAGCTTATCATAAGAGTAGACTTTTCAAAGCAGAATGAGGCTTTTATCCACATAAAAGAGAAAACTCTGAAACTTCCATCCAAGAAAATCAGTACACATTTAGATTTTATGACCAGGAATCTCCACAGAATTCACCAAAGGATTATTTCTGGTTGTGAAAACCAAGAATTTGTTTCAGCTTGGAGGTCAGCCTTTGATCATCTGCTCCCTGGTCTCTCTGAGTCTCAGGTCATCCTCAGTAAAAATAGAGACATTAACCTTTTCCTCTTTCAATGTGGTTCAGTGATTGTAAATGTCATAAAATTATGTGGCACTCAAATAAGTGGATTGAGGCCAGGTTGTTTAAACTATAAGTGTCCCAACTCATGTCAGCTACAACCTATCCTGTTTACTTGGCAGTATTTGCCTTTCCTATTTTTCTCCTCCTATTATCCACCTGGTTTTAAAACGTTTTGGTTTTACATATTTTGTATATGAAAAACACCACTGAAACATGCAGAAAGGAATTTCAGGTTAGCATGTGAGCTCTTTGTCTTCATGCATAGAAATGCTAAAAGCCTCCAGGCTCCTAAAAATGAATAGTTTTATTCATGAGATAAACATATTTTTCTTATGTGTTTGCTGTGGGCAGAAAGAAAGGGAAATGAGAGGATTAATATTCCTTTCTAATTCTAACCTGAATTTTCTAATTTTCAAGCCACTTCACAGTAAGTGTTTGGCTTCAGGCTTCTTAAACGTTCAAGAAATAATTATCACGTCTCCTACTTACTCTGCTACCTCTCTCAGACACATAAATTAGTTGCTATGCCTGCAATAAATTTCTGAGTGCTTGTATTAGAACATAGGTAGAGATAAGAAAAAGTTGTGATTATATTTTTTCACTTGAAAACTCTCACCAATTATTTCCCATATCTCACATCCTTCAGAGAGGGAAACATTCTCTAAATGAACATTATATTCAAGGCAGACGTTGAACTTGAAAGTCTGTTTAATTTTGTGATGTTTGGTGTTTCTTGTTTAGTCTGTGGGATTATTAGATCTTTTACTCAAATGCTGGGAACAGGTTTTCACATCATCTCCCATGCTGGTAACACTACGACTGATAATATCTGAATATCAAAGGCTGCCATTCTTGAAGCCACTAGAGAAAATTCCAGTTCTGTGCTTCTCAGGGGCATGGATCTGTTGTCCACTTCTTCAGGATCATGGATGTTAGGTTTTATTCTTACATCTGCCAGTTTTTCCATTATATGACTTTTGACCTTCTGGTCCTTTATTTCTCCAGTCACATCTTGGAAGTTAGAATAACAGGAGGTATTAGAAGACTCCATGAAACAGAATTGGCAGGAATTTTGTTGACAGTGTTGCTTGAATGTTTGGGATCAGTAGATTACTGTAAACATTCCATAGTTTTGCACAACATTGTGTAAGTTCCAAGCCAAGCATCTAAGTGAAAATATTCCAGAAACAGTGGGGCTCCACAGACCAGTACTGGGTCATTTACCATAATGTTTTAGGTCACCACATTGGAACACACCTTATTAAAAAAAATGCAAGCTTAGTGTTTATTGCAGGTGCTACTTTGGATAGAGTTTAGTAGTAGGTAGGAACATTAGGCTGTGGATTTGTTGGCAAGAGTTAAGAAAGAAAAAATTTTTAAAAAAATTAAGTATAAAGGACTTTATAAACTAAAAATCATATTTAAGACATAAAACAATCCTGTTACAGAATATTAAAGCAATTTTATTGCAGATTTAAAGACGGATTAGCTTCTCTTTGCATGATTTGCCAGTGCAGTATTGTTCCCTGAAGTACATTTGCCTGTTGTTTTTTTCCCAACCAATTATAAACATGTATTCTGAAAGAACATCCACTATTTCTTTCAGAAGATTAGTTTTCAGGGTATAATTATAGATCTGTGTATAATCAGTTCCTGTTGTTGTTTATACACCTAATTAGTCTTCTCTTGATTTTGGTCTGTTGCTCTTAATGGTAATAAGTTTTGTTTTAATGGTTCCTTATAGATCAGACACACCACCACCTTAAGTATTAATCTCCTAGAAGCAGAGATTGTGCATTTCATCTCTTAGATTCACCTCTACTACAAGGGTATTGTCACAGAACATACAGACACAGGCTAACAAGCTTGCAGCTGCTTGCCTTAGGTACCCATGACAGCAGCCTGACCACTGTTAGCAGCAGCATCACTTCATCCAGATCCCTCAAGGTCAGGGTCACCTTGGGGAATTAACTTCCCTCACATTTCTATCTTCTGGCTTTGGAAGAGACCTTCCCACTGTGCTTAACTTGTTTTACTAGCAATCTAAAGAGAAAGCTGTTCTAGATACAGCTCTGTTCACTGCATCTGATTATCTTCAGGAAGATCCAAAGTACCTTCTTAAAAGCCTGAAATTATTTTTAAGGTGGTTCACCTCAAAGAATGGTTCCAGAAAGCCCATATTCCAGTGGCAACTTCAATTGCATCTCCCTCCTCAGAGCTCTTTAGGTGCTGAACAGTGGCACCACATCCTTCTATCACCTTTTCAGTCCATTGCTGAGAAGTCCCCATACTGCATGCACAGTCAATGCTCATGGAATTGCATTCAGATGCTTAATCCTTAGAGAAAGGTTGAATTAAACTATACATTTATACCTGGTATGTCTTCTCAGTAACAATACTAGCTCCAAGTTGTCTCTTTCTTGACTACAGCAGGAACTGAGATACTTAAATGATAATTTTGAGGCAACTAAAAAAAAAAGCTTTTGTTTTTTTAGCTGAGGACCTGCTATGAATCTATGTATGCTGTAATTAGGGCAGTTATCCCTCAAATGATTAAGCTTCCCAATAAATCATGTTGATATTTCGTTTCTTGCATTTCCTGGCCTGCAGTTGTCTTCAGCCTTCAGAAGTTCACAGGACCAAATGCCTCACCATGGCTATTGCAGACATACTGTGGCGTGCAGGAGGCAATGAAAAAGCAATTGTGGCTCTGTAAGTAGGAGAAGCAACTTCAGTTATTGTGCAATACTCCTGTACTTGGGTCTGTTACATATGTACATAGTTTACAGAATGAAAGATGGGTTTGTGCAGTCTAAAATGGCTGAGGGAGAAATGCAGAATGTCATTTCTGCTGTCCCAGTCGCTGGGACAGAATAGTCAAATCCTGTGAAATGGCTGTGAAAGATCCAGTGGATTTCATTGAGGCTAGGATTCCTCCAAAATCTTTACCAAGAGTTATTTTACCAGGTGCAGCTTTTTACTCCAACAATTTTGTACTGCAGGATATTCTGTCATTCCTGGGATTGATTTCCTTTTGCTGTAGCTGGCTACTAGTTACTCAGTTTATGCTGTGCAATTAGGCTGCTTGCACACCAGGCATCTGACTTTTAGATCCCTAGCTTTGGCTCTACTGGATCACACAGGATATTTTTAAGTGAGACAGGCTTTCTGAGAATAGGTCATTTCTTTTATTAGATCAACTAAGATAGTTGAAAAACAACAAAGAAGCTTTTTTGGGCACAAATGCCCTTCAAACCTGAAACAGAAGCAGCAAATTCAAAGACATTTCAAGTGGTATATTGCATACTTTACATCTATAAAATGCTTCCTTTGTGATGATATTGTAGATATGCTGTTCTGATTGTAAGTCATAAACAACTTGAACCTGTATTTATCCTCTCTTTCTGTATAGAGAAACAAGTAATTCATATCAAATAGACTGAGACTGAACACAACACAGATAAAGTATATGTTTCATTGATAAAAGTTTAATGTGTAACATGAACTTATTATGCAAGAGGTCCTTTTTTTTTAAAAAAAAATGGGTTAAAATAATAATACAAAATCTGTGACTCATCATTCAGTCTATAGACCATGTGGATTTCTCTTTAAGGCCATTTTGTTCCTTTTAACGTGAGCTTTGGTTTTGTCTGATTATCCTCTTCAGGCCCTCAGGAAGACAGCAGTTCACTCCCATAGGGAAATACAAGGCAGATGGAATCTTAGAAACTGTAAGACTCTCCATATATCCTGTTTCTAACTTTTCTTATTTTAGAGTTGTAGAACCATAGGGGCTGGAAGGGACCTCTGAAGATCATGGAGTCCAACCCCCCTGCTGCAGCAGGAACACCCAGGGCAGATCACACAGGAACATGTCCAGATGGGTCTTGAAAGTCTTTTACTACAATGACTCTGATTTCCATTGTTCTATTAGTGTTTTAAAATATTGTCTGTCAAATTAGTTAGTTGTGATCCAAAAACCAATAGGAAATAACAAAATCATTTAGTTTGTCTGGCTCTGAGTTGTCCCAGTGTCTGTGGGCAACTGAGTTCTCTGAAGTTGGCTTTGGGCTTAATGGCTTAATGATCTTCAAGGTCCTTTCCAACCAGGATGATTCTAAGTCCTTTTCCTTCTACTGCCTTTCAAGCTTCTAAACTGTGCCTGCTTTTATTGATATGCAGTAAAAGTGAACTTGGATCCTCTCAAAGTGACCAGCATGGCTGTAAGCAAACAAAGGCAGTATCACAGAATTCTGTGTTATTTTTTTTCCCCTTCAGGAACTCCAAATGCCAAAATATTTTCCAATTAGGCCTTTATTTCCATCTGAAGCTCTCAAATGGCTTTTCAAACAGTGACACCATAAGCCAGGCTTCAATGGTTTAAGGAAATACTATTGGCCTCCTAAACGGTGGGATGGATGTGTCAACCACTTTCAGAACCAGACAGTTTTGGAACAATTGGAAATGAAAATATAACTGTATATTGTATAAACACTGTATAAATAGAGTGAATGCAGCAGAAAACCCTTGGCTATAAATGCTCTTCCAGGAGACAAGATAGATTATTTAATTAATATGTTAACATAATTCTGAGCTATTTCAGAGTGAAGCCAATACCATTTTGCTGCCTCTTAATTACTGCTTATCAAAAGTCAGGTGGACATAGCCACAGTGAAAGTGCCATGGAAAGGAATATAATCCAGACTACTTGATCTTTCCTCACACAGTAGCCACAAGACCATAATTTCTGTCGAAATCTGAAGATGGCAAATTAGACAAAGAATGCTGAAGTAAGGGCATGGATCTGTGAACTCCTCTGAAATTCATGTTAGATATGAGAAATTATGGGAATGTTTTCTGAGGATGATAAAAAGTGCTCTGATAGATGCCTGCTATAGGTGGCTCACCACATGGATACAAACTCCTGAGCCACTTGCCTGTGTTGTAAAGCTTGTAAAGCTGTAGTATTCCCATCCTTGTTCTAGGAATGTTTTTTTCATTGCATAAACAATGCTTAATATTGAATCAAACTGTTCCATGAACTTGAAAACAATAAGAGGCAGTATTTAAAAATTCAGAATATACAAAGTGCTGAGATACAATATTATACCAAGTGACAATAGTAGGAGGTAGATTTCATTAGATCTTCATTGCATTTTGCTTGTTCAGATCTTTCCAGTCAGATCTGAAGTTTGGGCTACTTTAGTTCAGTTCTCACGTTATGAAAATGAGTTGTTATTGTTTCAGTCTTTTTTCTTTTTCTTCTTACAAATCTTCCCAGCTAATACTACACAGTGCCACAAGATATGAAGATCTGATGGCATTTCTTCAGCAGAATATTCACCAGGTACTGTGTATAGAGAAAACACTAAACCTGTTACAGTTCAGCTCTTCCTGTGTTTATCAGTCTCACACGATGTCTTCTGAATATTGTTTCAAACATGTCTTGTGTTTTCACAAAGGGAGCAACAAATTCACTTTTAGCAGAAAGGACAACAATAATTTCTGCTTTCAGTTTGCTTGGTATTTCTTTGGGATTGGGCAAAAAATGTACACAACAAACGAAATAAAAACAGTCCTTTCTTTTTCAGTTTGAAACTGGTCCCTGTGGGTGCATCCTTCTGACTGTGTCTGTCATCTTATCAAGATCTATCAATCTGTGAGTGTCTTTGTGTTTCATAAACTGCAAAGCAAACAAGCTGTACAAAGTAACAAAACAACCTTAATGCACTTAGTTCTCTGGTGTTTTTATTGTATCTCATAAATATAAAGAAGCTATGCAGATTTACCCACATAATCCTGATGCTTTTTTTTATTGTTGTTGAATACATACACACACATCTTGTGTAGACAGATAGATTAGATAGATAGATAGATAGATAGATAGATAGATAGATAGATAGATGGATGGATGGATGGATAAATGGATAAATAGATAGATAGATAGACAGACAGACAGATATGCTGTTGGCATGGCAGTGATCAGTCCACTATATCTGATTCAAATGACTCCATCTAGACATTAGGCATGATATTTAAGGCAGTTGCCTGTGCTCCCTTTCTTGTCAGTTGAAAGCAAGACTCCTTCAGAGGGTTATTTATTTCACATACTTTAGGTGTGTCTCTTAGGTGTGGATGAATAACTTGCTTGTGATTCCCCAGTGTCTCTGTCAATGAAAATGAGAAAGAAAGGCCAGTCTAAAATGGATTAGGCAGCTAATTTTTAGATGCTTCTAAGTAAGGTATGAGAAATCTCTTCTCAGTTTATTGGTGTAATAAATATGCTGAGCCTAACTGAGGAGCAGTCATTAGAGCCTCTTTTAAAAATACATTAAGTCTTCCCCAAGCACAGTTGCAGTGAATTGTGCTTTTATGCAGATTAAGCATATTTCTGTGGTACTGTGACTACTGCAGTGGGTCAGGATATAAAAGCTTTCTTCATTTCCTCAAATTCCACTCTTGTAAAAATCTCCTAGAGTTATCTGCAAGTGAAAAGAACTCTTCCCTGACAATTTGCAATAAAAGCTGACATGAAGAGAGCAGCTCAGTAAATTCGCAGATGACACCAAGCTGGGGGGGAGTGTTGATCTGCCAGAGGGTAGGAAGAAGCTGCAGGGGGACCTGGACAGGCTGGATCAATGGGCCGAGGCCAATGGCATGAAATTCAACAAGACCAAGTGCAGGGTCCTGCACTTTAGCCACAATAACCCCAGGCAGCGCTACAGGCTGGGGGAAGAGTGGCTGGAGAGCAGCCTGGCAGAGAGGGACCTGGGAGTGCTGGTGGACAGCTGGTTGAACATGAGCCAGCAGTGTGCCCAGGTGGCCCAGAAGGCCAATGGCATCCTGGCTTGGATCAGGAATAGTGTGGCCAGCAGGAGTAGGGATGTGATTCTCCCCCTGTGCACAGCACTGGTGAGGCCTCACCTCGAGTACTGTGTCCAGTTCTGGGCCCCTCACTTCAAGAAGGATGTTGAGGTGCTGGAGCAGGTCCAGAGGAGAGGAACAAGGCTGGTGAAGGGACTGGAGGGAAAGTCTTATAGGGAGAGGTTGAGGATGTTGGGGTTGTTTAGCCTGGAGAAGAGAAGACTCAGGGGGGACCTCATCACTCTCTTCAACTACCTGAAGGGAGGTTGTGGTCAGGTGGGGTCTGGGCTCTTCTCCCAGGCAACCAGTGACAGGACAAGAGGACACAGCCTGAAGTTGCCCCAAGGGAGGTTTAGGTTGGATATTAGGAAGCACTTCCTCATGGAGAGGGTGGTTAGACATTGGAATGGACTTCCCAGGGAAGTGGTGGAGGCACCGTCCCTGGATGTGTTCAAGGCAAGGCTGGATGTGGCACTTAGTGCCATGGTCTAGATGGTGTGGTGGTGTTGGTCATAGGCTGGACTTGATGATCTTAAAGGTCTTTTCCAGCCTTGGTTATTCTGTGTGATTCTGTGTGATTCTGAGTGCTTGAAAGCAGCATGGGTTTGATTTATTTCTTGCATCTCTGCATTGTCTAGAAAATAAGTAGCTACTAGTCCCAGTCTGTGATATGCATTCTGTTGCTCGCCTACTGAGATTCCTGCAGGTGTTTACAGATTGGTTTTTTGGTTTTGTTGTAATTTCTTCCTTTCTTTTGCTTACAGTGACACTACAGGCCATGGGCTTAATGTCACTTTTGCAGTCTAACAGAATGATGTGATGATTTTGTAGCGTATGTGATGTGTTCTTGTTTTTCTCAGCCAGTTACAGAGAAAGGTCCAGATTAGTAAAGGTATTTGAGTAAGTAATGATATATTTGGCATTTGGTAGGATCACCGAAAGCAGCAATGTTCCTAATTGCTATTGGCTTTACTGGCTATAAAATGGTAAACATCCTTTAATAAAATAAGCAAGGAGCTTATTTTTCCCATTACCTCTCAACTCTTAACAAGTGGATTATGACAGACCCAATCACAGAATCACAGAATGGTTTGGGTTGGAAGGGACCTTGAAGATCACCTAGTTCCAACCCCCCCCTGGATGGGCAGGGACACCTCCCACTAGACCAGGTTGCTCCAAGCCCCATCCAACCTGGCCTTGAACACTTCCAGGGATGGGGCTTCCACAACCTCCTGGGGCAACCTGTGCCAGTGTCTCACCACCCTCACACTAAAGAATTTCTTCCTAATGTCTAACCTAAATCTCCCCTCTTCCAGTTTAAAGCCATTACCCCTTGTCCTCTCACTACACACCCTGGTAAAAAGTCCCTCCCCAGCTTCCCTGTAGCCCCTTCAGGTACTGGAAGGTCGCTATGAGGTGTCCCTGGAGCCTTCTCTTGTCCAGGCTAAACAACCCCAACTCTCTCAGCCTGTCTCCATAGGGGAGCTGCTCCAGCCCTTTGATCATCTTCGTGGCCTCCTCTGGACCCACTCCAAGAGCTCTGTGTCTTCCTGTGTTGGGGCCTCCAGAACTGAACACAGTACTCCAGGTGGGGTCTCACGAGTGCAGAGTAGAGTGGCAGAATCACCTCCCTCAACCTGCTGGCCACAGTTCTTCTGATACAGCCCAGGACACAGTTGGATTTCTGGGCTGCAAGTGCACATTGCCAGCTCATGTTGAGCTTTTCATTCACCAACACCCCCAGGTCCTTCTCCTCAAGGCTGTTCTCAATCCATTCTCCGCCCGCCCAACCTCTGTTTGTGCTTGGGGTTGCCTTAATCAATCATCTGTGTTTCTATTTGAGGGAGCTAAGTGTCTAAAGTGAACAAGAAAATTCCTTATGATGCCTGTTTGCTTTTAATGTATATAAATGTTTTTAGAGTTCTGGTCCACAATTGTTTATGAAATCGCAGTATCTTTCTAGGAAGATTCATGACTTTCTCACAGAACTTCATTTTAAAGTACTGTTACTCTTCCAGCTTGGTACTGTGCAATGCTTTGCATTGGTACCTCTCTTTTATTTATAAGAAAAGGAACTTTGTCACTAGATACAGTGGAATGTGTTTTCAGACCTTTGCATAAACTTTTGTAGAAATGCAAACTAAATTTCATTTCTGTGATTTTCAGTAAGAGATTTTAACATCTGTGTCATCATGCTTCTCAGGATATTGCCAATATCAAGACAAATAACTCACTGCTCATATAGTCAAGAAATATGTACCATCTAGTGAGTGTTAGAAGCATTGTAAGTAATTATTTACATAGCTGGCATAGTTCTGGATGCACAGTTGAAGACAAGTAAGAGTTGGTTTAGGTAATGGAATTTTCACCCAGTCATAATTCTCCTTGGGTTGTTTTGTTTGTTTCTTTTTTTTGTTTCAATTCTTGAACAGAAAATCAGTGTTTGTTTGTTTGTTTTAAAAAAGAAAACTCTATGGAAGTTTCAATTGTTCCCATTTTTGTGGGCATATTCTGTTGAAAAAGCTAGATAGGTTTTCTAATTTTAGTTGAGAAGTTGATATATTTTAGTTTCTCAAATCATGTTGAAATGCTTCTGTTTGGGTCACGTCTCCACCATGTGCCCAGAATGCTGAGTCCCTGGTGTCCCTTGGTAAATATCTCATATAAATAATAGGCATTTCTTCTTCCTTTCTTGTAAGAAAGTTGAAGACTGAGGGTGGAACTATGGTTATCACAAAACACCCTTGTGTAAGATGCTGAGCTATGTCCAATGAAACCAAACTGAAGCATTAACAACAAAGAGAAGACTGGCATTTTGATTAATGAATAGTGAAATGTTGCTTTCAATCAAAACTGTTCTACCCAATGTTTTCTGTCCATTAATAATTCCAGTGGTTATTTACTGAAGCTTTCACTTCAGGATATAATTGGAAGAAAAGAATAATACCTTATTTATATGGTGGGGAAGCATTAATTACAAGTTCAAAGGCAGAGCACTAAATGTGGGCTAAATGATGAGGTTGATTAATTGAAGGACAAGTACCACTGTACCAAGACCTGTACAGTTCAACCCATCCAGAACTGATCTAGAAGGAGTGTAGGATAATAAGACCACCAGGCTTACAGACTTTCTCAGAGCAGTCACATGTGCAGGGAGATTCCTCCCATGTCTGCACAGGAGAAAAAGATGCAGCTGTGACCATGCCCCATAGCTTGGAAATGCCAGCTGCAGTAGTTGGTGTGCTTCAGGATGATCATGACCTGTTAGCACCTCCTTAAACCTGTGACTAAGTTGTAGCAGTTCAGAAGGATCTCACAGTGCCAACAATGGAGTAATCTCATCTAAGTGTAGCCTTCTAAAAATCACACCAAGTCTCAGTCCTCCCAGCTCCCTCTGCAATCAGTGACAAGAGGGAAGCTTCTCTAAGAGAGAGTGTATCCATCCAAAAATAAGTGTCAAGAAAGGTGAGAATTGCTGTGGGCAGCACCAATCTTTTTTCTTTGATTTTGGAGGGAGAGCTACTAGCTAAGACTTCTGTTTCTTGGACATTTGCTATTTTGAGGGGATTCATTTGACTTATTTTGACTATGTTAGTATGAGATAAATCATCTCCTGAAATGTTTACTTATCTCCCCTAGATAAAGAAAATCTAAATCAGCTACTCATACAGGGGCCTTACACTGTAGATGTCAAGTGGTGAAATGAATTCTCTCTTATAGTGACTGGTCGATAAAATAGGAGATAAAATTCAGTGTTAATAATGCAAAGCATTTTTTGTGATGAAAAAAACATCTCAACTATACTTACCTACTGATGGGCTTTGAATAGGCTAGTGTAAAAAAGGAGATAAATTCTGGCACCAGCCTGGTCTAGTAAGAGGTGGCCCTGCTCATGGCAGGGAGGTTGGAACCTGTTGATCTTTAAGGACCCTTCCAACCTCAGCCATTCCATGATTCTGTGATTCTATAAACATATCAGTCCAATTTTTTTATTATAGACAAAAAAAGAATTAATCTCAGAATCGTAGATTGGTTTGGGTTTGAAGGGACCTTAAAGATCATCTAGATCCAACCCCCCTGCATGGGCAGGGACACCTCCCACTAGATCAAGTTGCTCAGAGCCCCATCCAACCTGGCCCTGAGCACTTCCAGGGATGGGGCTTCCAGAACTTCCCTGGATGTGTAGAGAGTTATGATGATAAGACCTGAGAACACAATAAAATGGTTCTATCTTTGTATAAATGTATTATTTTCTCATGTCTTTATCTTGCATGTAGTCTTGTCTCTCCAGGTCAATAAAGACATATTAGAACTAGAACACCCTGGAAGATAAAAATAACACTAGCTTCTGTGTGAGGACAGATGAAATCTTTCCTCTTCATCATTAAATAGGCATAACTTGGATGTGGCAATAACTGAGACATGCAAGATAAGGTTGAATAAGGAGTGATTATAAATGAATTCTGAGAGTCCAAAAACTTGGGGGCTGTCACAGAAATGCTCAGGCTCTGGTTTGAAAACAAACCACTCAATGTGTTGTGTTTTTTTTTTCCCCAGCATAAGTAACTTTCAGTACTGGGAGATAAGGAGGCCAAAAATATGATGAGGTTCAAATAAATTTAGACAAATTACTGGAACGTCCATGCTTCAGCACCTTTAAACCCCCCTATCTAGATGTAATCTCCATGTGCCCCGTTTTTGTGTTCTGCCTTGATGTTTCCTACTGCTGCTGCTGACTGGATGCTGGAGTGGGCTGACTGTTTGGTCTGGCTCCATAATTTGTGCATTGTTACTGATTTTTCTTGTAAACGGAAATCCCAGATTTCAGCAAGGTCTGTCAGGCAGTTGCTCTAAATCACTGACAATCTGAAGTATTTTTATTTAATGAGAACGCATGCCAGGAAATGCAGGGCTCTGCACTGCTTTGTAGATTTGGGTAATGTGTTTATCATACTCCATGCACTAATGATCATCGCTGGTAGAACTGATAACAAATGGCCAAAGAGGAGTGAGAATTCCTGAGGAAGTTGCTGAGAACGTGTTGTTGCTTCTGGTACAGGAAGGAATGGTAGTCACTAACCATTGTAACCTTTTTTCTTTTTTTTACAACCAGTGAAAAATTAAAAAATAGTGGGCGTATTGTACTAGCTCAGGGGACTAATCTTCCTGAGTATGCAAAATGTGTACTGAAATCTTCATGCTCTTAAGAGCTAGAAGATATTTTCCATGTACCTGGGAGAGACTGAGCTTAAAGGTGGGCTGCAAGCCCCCATGTGAGCTTCACCGTTGCATCTGAGAATGGATGAATAATCAGGAGTGGTTTACAGTGGCCCAGTAGGGGCAGCTTGAGTGAACCCCACAGTCTTACTGAAGCTACAACATATTCTGGAGCTGCAGCACAAGTTTTCTCTGCTAGCTGCTGTCTCATCACCTCTAACACTTGGCACCTTCCTCACTGTGCTTACTCATGCAGAACCGTTGCTATGTTGGGATGTGGCTGATTCTGATTTATTAATTGAAAAGCCTTCTGTAAATTTCAGCTTCTTACCAACCAGCCACACCATCTGTTTTCATTGCTGCATTTTTCTTAGTGAAATCACTTTATCTCATAAACCTGTCATTCCTAGACACTATTATAGCAAAGAACATACTGAATGAGAAAATTCCTTAGGTCACATTCCTTTGTGGGAAAGCAGTGTAGGGCCATGTCGTGGTTTCTTGTCTCTCTCCTGCCTGGCTCGCCAATAAATGTAGTGGTTTAGGCCCAACATGACAACAAAGAAACAGCCACATGGCCACTCACTCAACTCCCCCCCCCACCACACACACACCCTGGGATGAGGAGGACAAACCAAACTAGAAGTTCATGGGTCGAGACAAAGGACAAGGAGGGTTCTTCACCGATTAAGGTCACGGGCAAAACAGACTCAACTTGGGGAAAAAATAATCATTTAATTTCATACTAATCAAACACACACAGGACACAGACACCACACAGAGCAGGGCTTATATATGTTACCCCACCCCTCCCTTCTTCCCAGGCCCAAATCACTTTGTTCCTGGTTTCTTTGCCTCCTTCCCCCCAGCGGCACAGGGGGATGGGGATGGGGTTTAGAGCCAGTTCACAGTCTGATGGTTCCTGCCGCTCCTTCCTCAGGAAGAAGGATTCTTTGCAGTCCTCCCCTGCTTCCCCACGGGGTCCCTCCCATGGCAAAGAGTCCTCCACGAACCTCTCCTCCATGAGTCCTTCCCACGAGGTCCAGAGCAGCTGCTCCAGCGCGGGCTGCCCACAGAGTCCCGGGCTGCTCCGGGAACAGGCACCTCCCCTGGTGCTGGGCTCCTCCACAGCTGCACAATACAAGTCCCCTGGCAGCAAATCCGAGTCCACTGGCCTCAAAATCCCAGTCCATTGGCCATAGCTCTCACCCCTCCTGGCACCCCCAGGGAATGCTCCACCACATTCCTCTACAGATGCAGGGGCACAGCTGCCATCCCACCATGGGTTGCAGGGAAACTTCTGCTTGGGCACCTTCTTGCCCTTCTTCTTCACCCACCACCAGCACCAGCCTTTCCAGCCTCTCCTCTTCTTTTTGTGTCACTCTGCTCAGGTCTTGTATCAGTTCTTTTGTGTCTTAATGGCAGAGGGGCATCTATTGTCCCTCTCATGGCTCCTTGGCTGGTTTTGGAGCAGGGGGAGCTTCTCAGCTTCTTACTGGAGCCAACCCTGGGGCCATTCCCCCACTACCAAAAAATCCAACCAAACCAAACCAGCACAGGCCGTTTTCAAGCTACTTGGAAAAAATAAATAGAATCTCATCTGAAATACAGACTCATTGTGTTGCTCACAAATTTGCTGACCAGTAGAATCAAAACACCAATATTTGCCATCTCTTGTCCACTTAGGGATACTTCATCACTTACTGATGGCAGCTCACAAATGTAGTCAGCACTGGTCATCTTTTAAACTTTTTCTCTGAACTTTTTGTGTGAGAATAAGGAAAACAATGGCTTTATCTGTGGGGAAATTAAAAAAAAAAAAAAAAAAGAATGATTTTACGAGTTAAGAGGAGGCTGTGTACTTCATTAAGTTATAAACCTAGGAAAATATGCGTCAACACCTTTTCCTTTTTGTGATCCCAGAAACTCTAATAACTGTCCTTCTGAAGTCTTTACTGCTCCAAAAATATGTGCAGTCCTGTTTCAGTATTACCTGTGCTGTTTCCATTTCTCCATTTCTGGGAGGAATGTGGGGTTTTTGTGGGGTTTTTTTGGTTGGTTGGTTTTCGTTAGCTTTTTGTTTTGTTGGGGTTTTTTGGTTTGTTGGTTTTGGTTGGTTGGTTGGTTTTTTGTTTTGTTTTGTTTTGTTTTCTCCAAAATCCAGTAGCTTTTTATTAAATGGAATAATTCAGAGTTTGATTCCTTATCAGTCTAGGACTTCTCACATCAAATAACTCTGCCCTTAGTTATTAGTAATTTACCTAGTTCTCTGAAATCTGCTATTAATTAATGCTTTTTTTTCAGAGGGGAATGATATGATTAAAACTATGTTGTTCTGTGTCCATGAGCACTTACTCTTCATTCCTGTCGTATGGTTTTACTGAACTAGGGACATTTGATTTTCTTCATCTTTCATTCTAATCCATCTTTGAATAAACACACACAAACATTAAATCACGTTGATAGCTGTCCAGTATACCAATTCCATCTCAAAAATTAGCCTTCCTGTAATAAATAGAGCTGAGCTTCACTTGACATATTATAGGGGAGAGAAACTTTAACTTACTTGAACTTAATGTGAGAGGAAAGATCAGACCAGTGGCTACAATCCCTCTTTGGCTGTTTCAGCCTTTACACAACCAGCAAACCTTCCTGAATGAAGAACTTGCTCATCTCAGTAATCTGATTTTTAAGTGCTCCAAGAATGTAGGACAAACTGTATGCATTATTAACATCATTATGCTGCATACTATGTTTAAATATACCAGTTTGTCAACTTGATTTTACTTCTGTAGTTATTTGTCTGGTCGCATGCCATATTCCAAGGATCTTCCTGCTTTGGTCCATTGGCAAACTACTTTTGCCAATTTTTAGAAAAAAATAACAGTTCTGTCTTATCTCCATAGGACTGGATTTCACTGTGAGACATATTGTTATATATGTACATGATATATTAATAGTGCAGCAATATGTACAGGCTGTAATAAAGATCAGAAGCTCTCCTTGCCAAAGAGTCAAAAAGAGTAAAGGTGCATCCAGAGTCACCTCAGCATGCCACCTACTACTCCCCAGTAGCTCTGACCATATATGGAGTAACTTAGAGGGCAACAAAGATGCTTGGGAGATTGGAACATCCCCCTTATCAGGAAAGGCTGAGAGAGCTGGGACTGTTCAGCCTGGAGAAGAGAAGTTTGAGGGGAGACCTTATGAATGCCTACAAGTGTCTAAAGGGTGGGTGCAAGGAGGATGGAGCCAGACTCTTTTCAGTAGTTCCCAATGACAGGATGAGGGGCAATGGGCACAAGCTGGAACATGGGAAGTTCCACTTAAATATGAGGAAAAACTTCTTTACAGTGAGGGTGACAGAGCCCTGGGACAGGCTGCCCAGGGAGGTTGTGGAGTCTCCTTCTCTGGAGATCTTCAAGACCCCCCTGGATGCAGTCCTGAGTAATGTGCTCCAGGGGATCCTGCTTTAGCAGGGGAGTTGGACTAGATGATCTCTAGAGGTCCTTTCCAAATCTGACAACAGAGTTTTCATAGAACACGAGGGACATGTGACAAATGGGAAGCAGAAGCCTGTGGGAACTGGTGGATCAAAGAGCTTCCAGATGTGAATAATTTGTTGGGCGTGTGCTATAAGCATGTGAGCATGTTGTTTAACTGTGGCCAGGTCGAGGTGCCACAAATGAGAGAAGAATCTATAAAGTGACTACTGAACTTTGGCATCTCTAACTGTGATGTTACCTGCCTTTCAGACATCATTTGCTGGTTCATTTTCATCTGAATTATTTTATAGTGCTGCAAGGCCAGAATAAGGACTCTTAATTAACCCTACACTTCATTATGATAAATGATCTTAAATAATCTCAAATAACCATATTAAACTTATAAAATATTAGTGCAATTCAAACATATTGAAAGACAAGCTCTGGGAAGACTAACTTTACTCATAAGACAAGTTATTGAGATATGAAACAGGAAATATCATCATTGTAGTGATCTGTATCAAGCCGTTTTTTTTTCTGTATACTTTTCTAAATCCTTTTTGTGTCCTTTCCTGTATCATTTACTGTGAAATAGCTCTGATTCTGACATGTCACTTTACTTTTAAACTCTTTCAGTCACATACGACCTTGAAAAAGAAAGTGACGCTCTGTTGGTGCATGAACTGTGGATAGAACAATGGGTCCTCCACCCTCAGTCCACTTACCTTAGCTGACACCTTTTCCTGTCTCAGAGCCAATCTCTAATTGAAAGTTCCCCTAAAATGCACCTACTCTCCTTGTGCTCTTTGGCTGGTGAGGAGAGGCTTTCTGTGAAATGACCATGTGGCTTGTCCAATGGTAAAAGCAATTACGCTGTCACAGAAGAGATCCAGTCACATGGGGCATATTCAGTTCTTGATGGAAAATATATTTTGCTATGAGCCAGTTATCTGGGAAAACTTTTTCAGAGGTAGTTCCCCCCTGACTTGAGAATGCCTGGAAGACTTAACAGCAAGGGGAAATTACGTGTGTGAGCAGTTTTCACTTCGCATTTACTGTTATGCAATATAAATACATCTCATTGTGCATTTTATGACTTAGTCTTTTGGTGTTTGCAAAAGATAGGGCAGCAGCTGTTTTCAAGGGGAAACAGCTGTCAATTATGTTACAGTGCTAGAAAACAAGCAGCTTTTTTCACCTAACTGAAAAATCCATATTTGAGAATCTCAGACCTCTCCCAAGACCCATTTGTGATTTTAGAACATGGAGGAAGCACGAGATTAGATTTATTGAGAGCAGTGGGAGGAGACCAAATAGAAGAGTTTGTGTGGGATAGAGTCCTTGCCAGGGAAGAACTGAGTCCTTGTTTGTTTGGGTAAGTGAACTTCTGTGCCTCCTGCTTGACAGGCTGCATGCAGTTCAGAATCTTCAGGATCTTCCTTCTCTTTGAGGCTCTGTGATACGAATTAGACAGAGGCCCTCCTAGCTGGAGTGTTCACTAGGCAAGAGTTGCTTGCTGCATTTATAAATATATTAATAAATGTAAAACCTTAATGAAGCACAGATTGTAGCTTCAGCTGCTAAGAAGCAATAAAGGGAGACAAGAAGACAGGGATAATAAGTGAGACAGCCTTAGCAATATTCAGAGGAGGATGTGAGGGTGAGACTTGAAGCTGAGAGATATATAGTCTTTCAAAACTGGATATGCAGTTGAATATATTGATGTATGAAATGTCTCCTTGTAACACTTTAGAAAGAGGAGACCCAGGGAGAAAAGAGTAAACCTACAGATGATGGTAGAATGGGAATTTGGAGACAGATACAGGAGAGTAGGGTGTGACACAACATAAATATGTAGGTATCTGTAAAATAAGATTGGAAGATAGGGAAACTATATAGCCTGCTAGGTAAGGAATGTGACCCAGGTGGAAGATTGACCACAAAGGCAAGGAAGAGGAAGGGTTCAATTAGGTCTGAAGAAGTTTGCTGCACTGAAGAAGAAGGAACAAAGTTAAGTGGTAAAGGAAACTGAAAAAATCAAACCAAATTCAGCAAAAAAAGAGAAGAATCAAGAAGGCAGAGACGTTGTTATACTGATTCTATTTGACATCTTGCTAGTTAAGAGACTGATATATTGAGAAATAATGCAAAAAAAAGGGAAAAAACCCCTGGAATTTACATGAATAATGGAGAGAGATATGTCACTCTTTTCTTTTCTCCTAATTAAGAAAATTCAGGAAGCCTGTCACCAGCACAGGTCCACAGAACACAGAAGTGGACAGAAGTGATAGCCAATTTGGTGTGGATGTGCAACAGAAAGTTTTATTATAGCAACAGTGGAGAAAATCCAGATTGTTCCTTTACACATCCGTTTCATTCTAGAACAGATCAGGACAAATCATAAGGCTGAGGAACATGCCTGAAGAGAAGGAAGCATATTAGCTTGTTTTCTGGAGAGTTTTCTGACCTCTAAAGAAAGAGTGCAAAAGAATGAAAAAAGTGTGGTGAGCAACAAATAGCTTTAGCGCTAATGGTCTGAGTCTTGGTGTAGGAAAATACAGAAATAATGGGATTAAGATGAGGTCAGACCCAGATCTTATATCATGGAAATTAAACAACAAGAAATTTCCTTATCCTATCAATAAAAAGGTATCAGGAAAATATGTGAAGTCTCTGTGTTGAGTGGATGTGGCTGATGTTGGGAATAATGTAAAGAATGCTCCAAATCTAAGTGAATGTTTTGCCTTGTATTTCAGTAAGGAGAACAACATGGTGCAGAGTCAGGATGGCTAACAAGAGTACATGCATTGAAATTTAATTCATTTTGTGGGAGGTAGAACTGAACCTGGAAAAGTGATGGCTACACAACGTGGAGTAAAAAATCAAGAATCTTTTTGCCTGTATCACAAACCTAAACTTATGCAAGACTTTCTGAGCTCTCTCTTGCTGTGTCAGACTTTATGAATGGATTTGATCCTAAAAGTTGACATGCTTTGTCATACTTTACCACTTGCCCCATTAAAACATTCAGTGCCTTGCATCTCTGGTGCAGTGAGCCTGGAGAAGTGGATGGATTCAGTGTCCAAATACTGAAATAACTAGCACCTGTAACCACAGATACAATGCCAATGATACCTACTGCCTTTTCATAATAGAGGTCACCATCTAACTGTGGAATAGCAAACCATGCTTCCATGTAAGAAAGATGGAAAAGCAAGACCAAGCCACTTAGCCTTTATCTCAGCAGGCTGAAAAGCTGTAGGCAAAATTCTGAAAAGAGAGTAACTAACTATAGAGATAAATGAAAAGTGGCAGGGAATGCACTCTGCTTTTACAGGAGAGAAGTTTACCAAGACTCAGCTAATATTCTACTTTGACAAAAGAGCTGCCTTTTTTAAGATGGGAAATGAAAGAGATTAATTCTACCTGAATTTCAGTAAAGCATGCAATTCTAGTACCTAGTGGAGAATTGGTAGTTAAATTGGAAAAAAAAAATAGAATAAAATTAGTTACTGGAGCAGCAATAACAGGTTTTTGTATTTGATATCATGCCAAATGAGAAGTCACTTGCTAATGTGAAAATGAAAGATCTTTTAAGAATTGTTGAGGTGATAAAAGGACAGAGAAGGTTACTGACAGAGTTCCTCAATAATCAGCCTGGGATTGAACTTAGTTTTTATTCCCTACTGTGATGTTGGAAAAAGAGACTTCTGGGCTAATGAAATGTACTGATGACTTAAAACTTGAAAGGTACTGTCAATACAGAGAACAAAAAGAGTTGGCTCAGCTTAATTATGAGGGTAATAAAAAAGGATTTAACTACAGAAACTGCAAGGTCACACAAACAGAGGCTGCTGCACTACTGTAGTGTGGGTGTTCATAAACTGTAAGTGGCAGGATGAGGAAGTGAGAAGAGCACTGGGGCACACAGTGACTTGGAGCCAGCATTATAAAATAGCAATCGATCTACTCTTAGGGTGTATCAGCATAAATAGTTTTAGGAGGTGAAGAAATATTAATAGATTGTGCAAGGCACTGGTGTGTCCTCGTTGAAATGCCGTGTTAAATTGGGTTCACAGATTAAAGCTGGGAGAAGTGTAGGGAAAAGGAAGACCAGAGGAATAAGAAATCCATCTTATAAAAGAAGAACTAAAGCTTTTATCTTTTCTAGCCTAAAAAATAAATTTTGAGAGGGGAAATAGTTATTTTCTAAAATATGGGAGGGTAGCAGTTGTAAGTAAACAAGAAGGACTGAGAAGAGTAATTTAATTTAAAGACCAATATTAGTACAAAATGAAAGTGTATGAATAAACTTAGCCTGTGATTCAATAAGCCTAGTCAAAAGGTGATCATATTTCAGGTTTCTAAACTACCACTGAAAGCCAAGAAAGTAACCAAGACACGTGGTTTTCTGTGAAAGAGAGTAACTGGGATGGCTGAATTTTACCTGCCAGATGCAGAGACCATCATCTTCCTTTCTTCCCCCTCACTCTGCTTTATCCCAGCATGGGATATGGCTGTAGTCCACACCATGGCTAACATAAACAGAGTATTGTTCTCAGAAGTATCTGAAATACCTGGATTTAAGTGCTCCTCCATTCCATAAGACTGGCCATATAGGATGAAAGGAAAGGTCCATCCAGCCTATGAGTCTGTCGTTGGTACTGAAAAGCTGTGGCTGCTGAAGGGAACTGCCTAAGAAATGGGGTGAATACAGAGCAACTGACAGTTGTATCCAGACCATCAAGTTTATTAGCCCTTCATGAGCCTATCCTCCATGAATTTTTCTAAAACCTTTTTGAACCCTGTCAATTCTTTTGGCCGTTGCAACATCCTGTGGCAATGAGTTCCCCAACATAGTTACATGCTTTATGAAAGAGTCTTTCCCTTTGTTTGCTTGAACTGGTTGCCCAGTAAGTCTACATGGCCTAGTTCATGTTATGAAAAGTAATGAGTAAATGTTCCTTTAATCATCTCCTTACCATTGAGGAGTTTTTGAACTTGTGTTGTAGTCTGCCAGTTGGGTCCTTTTGTCATGACATTGTCTTCATCTATGTAGTCTCTTCTCACAGGAAAGCTGCTCTGTATCTTGACAGTGATTTCTTCTGACCGTCTGACCTTCCTCTGATTCTACTATATCTAAATGCTCGAATTCTGTTACTATTCAACTAAGAATTATAACAAAGTGACTATTTGAAACTGAGTGTTCATGCGTTGCTTTTAATTGGCTCATCCAATGGAGGAGTCTTTTTTCAAGGCTGGCTACAGAGTGTTGTCATTTCTACAGCAACCTTATTTCTTAGCTAGGAATCTAAAAAAATATACTCAGGCTGTCTGAGCTGGCCTGTTTGTATGATTTATCTGTCTCTGCTACATAGCTATTAGATAGCCAAGCCCGAGTCATGGCAGGCTCCCTTTATGCTCATCAGATGAAGAAAAGGCATTTTGCAGGAGTTTCTTCCTCTAATCTACAAATTATCTAAGCAAGGTTACATAAATTAGGAAGCACCAGTTCCCCTTCATGTATGAAAGAGTAAAAAAGCCCAGAGTGATTCTGTGATCATAGAATCATAGAACTGTTCAGGTTGGAAAAGACCTTTAAGATCATTGAGTCCAACCTTATCCTAACCCTATCACCCTATTTCTGATCACCCACTGCTAACCCATGTCCCCAGGCACCACATCCAGATGACTTTTAAACACATTCAGGGATGGTGACTCCACCACCTCCCTGGGGAGCCTGTTCCAGTGCCTAACAACCCTTTCTGTAAAGAAGTTTTTTCTGATGTCCAACCTAAATCTCCCCTGACACAACTTGAGCTTGATGTTTGTGTGTCCATCTTTAGATATAACAAAAATATCACCAATGATATGACCAGTGGGCGTGATGTTTCATTACTGGTTAGGGGTTGTAGGGCAGATGGTTGGACTTGATGATCTTAATGGTCTTTTCCAACCTTGATGATTCTATCAAGCCCTAAGTGATTGATTAGCTTTATCATCTTCCCAATCTTTTTTTTTTTTCCCTTTCCTTCGGGAAATCAAAGCACTTCAGACATGAGTTCTTTTGATTTTATGGGCATAAAGTATGTGTTTTTAAAAGACTCCAAAGATGTGAAAGAGTAAGAATGATTCTACTACAAAATAGGGCAGTAACAAAAAACCACTGTCATATTTTTGCTAAATTTCAGCCAGTTTACTATGTACTATTTAGCTGTTTGCTAAACATAAGGTCAGCATTGTTACATAGATCTGGGTTCAGTATCGTGGCTTACTGTTTTTGTTCAAGAAAACATACTGCATTCAAAAAGAAGGATAGTTTATTTTAAATAATGAAATAAGGAAACAGTGGGTTCAGTGTGCCAATAGGTTAATCCCTTTTCACATCAGATTTACCCCTCTGAAATATAAATACTTCCTATAGCATATTAGCACCCTGTACCAGCAGAGCTGATGAGCTAAATGTGCATGATTACCTCAGTATATGTACATTTTAAAAACTTTAAGAAATTAGCAGGTACATGAAAAAAAAAAAAGATAAATAAAAAATGAAGCCACTTCCTTGCTTTCACTGGTCTGAATTCCAAACATCATTATTATTATTATTACTGTCATCATTATCATTATATTAAATTTTTAGAGGGGCTCTTCCCTTATTTTCTGACCATTCATTTGAAACCTTTGTAGTGTGCCAAGTCTGAAAAAAAAAAATTGTGGAACATACACACAATAAACCAGTCACCCATCCTGCCATTTTCCACATCCCCATTGTAATTATTTGAAATCCTTATGCTTGCAGAAGAGTTTTTCTCCCTCCCAACCCAAATTCTATTTTTGGAGTAGGCTTGTACTGGTGTGTTTGTTAATGTAGCTTGTCTGTTGCCATGAACAAAGTGAGGTCAGCTGTAATTTTCTATTACAGCTTTGCCACAGAGTTAAGGACTGTAAAACAGCCAGCACTTGCTTGAATGCAGCATTTTTTGGTTTATATTGTTTTATTTTCCTTGTTATTCATCCAGATGATCTATAGGGCAAATAACTAACATGAACTAACTCATATTTTGATAGTCTGGAGTTATTCCACGTGTTACAGTTTGTATGTGACTTCTGTGTATAATATTCAATGCTCAGATGTTCTCCATTAAAGACTGGGCAAGGATTTCCATGGAGGCAAATTGAGAATTAATGCATATGAAGCATTTTTAAAACGTCTTATTTATCTAACTCAGTGTTATTTGCCAAGAAAAAGTTTGTCTGATTGCAGGTTATGTTCTATTGTAGCAAACAGTGATCAAAATATTTGTATTTTGGATTTGTAGTCGTGCACTTTTAAAGCATTAGTAGAGTCCATACAGATCATTGTAATTTATTTTATTAATGCACTATCAGTGTTAAGATTTATACTGCTGTTACAGCTTCTTCTAACTGTGGTATTTTTGTCCATGTCTCTTGAACACTTAAGGTAGTTTTTTATAATGTGTATATCCCAAAATAGAGGTATGAGTTGAAAACATGAGGCAGATTCCTAATAAGAACCTTGATGAGTACCTTGAAGTCTGTAAGTTATGTCAGTATGGCTATGCATGCACTATACTGAAAAGTCTCATGGCTTAAAATGAATAGGGTTTTCTCTTTTAAAGTGATTTAAAAGTTATAACTGTAAAATTCCATCCATGGACAAATTAGTATTAGTAGTAACGATTTGTGCCTTGGGTCTGTTTTGAAATTTTAGAGCCAGGACACCAGAACGAGCAGCCACTTCAGATTTGCTTGCCAGCAGTGAGTGTCTGCACAGCCTGGCAGAACACAAACCACGTTGCTGTCGTGCTCTGATGTTTTTCCACTGCATGAAGCATACTTGCACGTAAAAGTTTGTTACAACACAGTAAATACACCTGCACAGTCTTTGGCAGGTAGGAATAGTAATCTTAAAACCATTTAGAGTAGGTGTAAATCTCCTAGCTATAGGCCTGATGTTTGTTCCCTCATTAGCAGAGGTGATTGGAAAGGCAGATGTTTCTTCTTCTTCAAAATCTGAGATACACCTCTGAACTCCCATATTGTTTGTACCTACAGAAGAAATTAGAACTTCCTCCTATTGTCTCTGGCGTATGTCCCATCGTCCCTCACTGACGCATATTGTACAGTCTCCTCATTTCAAACGAGGCCGCGGCATTTGCAAGATGAAACTGTTTCTAAAACTAAAGAAATGGCCAAAATCCAGAGATGATTATCGCCTCATCCATTCCTTGCAATGCTGCAGCAGAGAATTTTCCATCTCACGGGCACACTTTCCATGGTCTTTTCTTTGATTTCGCACTAGCAAGAGATACTGTGGCACTGTGCTGTGACTGAGGCTCTCTTTAAAATACAGTTTTGAAAAAGACACTTGTGATTCAGTCCCTCTGATTTGATTGAAATGATTTTATGTATCATTAAGGCTGGAAATCTTATCCAATCTAAAATATATCACATTCTGATTTTGGCACTCAAATAAATCCCATGAGAAAATAATTATCTCAAGTTTGGGATGAAGACAGGACATGTCCCAGCTTTTTACTTAAGAAATAAATTGTTTAACAGAGCATGTATAGTGATATTTCCACTATTTTTAAAAAGGGGAAAAAGGAAGACCTGGGGAACTACAGGCTGGTCAGTCTCACCTCTGGGCCTGGCAAGATCATGGAGCAGATCCTCCTGGAAAATCTGCTAAGGCACATGGAAAATAAGGAGGTGATTGGTGACAGCCAACATGGCTTCACTGAGGGCAAATCATGCCTGACCAATTTCCTGGCCTTCTATGACAAGGCTACAGAGCTGGTGGATAATGACAGAGCAACTGATGTCATCTACCTGGATTTGTGCAAGGCATTTGATACTGTCCCACATGACATCCTGGTCTCCAGACTGACAAGGCATGGATTTGACAGATGGACCACTCAGTGGATAAGTAATTGGCTGGATGGCAACACCCAGAGAGTTGTGGTCAATGACTCAGTGTCCAAGTGGAGGCAAGTGATGAGTGGTGTTCCTCAGGGGTCAGTGCTGGGACCAGTGATGTTTAACATCTTTGTTGGAGACATGGACAGTGGGATTGAGTGTATCCTCAGCAAGATTATTGATGATACCAAGTTGTGTGGAGTAGTTGACAGTCTAGAGGGAAGGGAGGCCATCCAGAGGGACCTCGACAGGCTGGAGAGGTGGGCCAGTGCCAACCTCATGAGGTTCAACAAGGCCAAGAGCAAGATCCTGCACCTGGGTCGGTGCAGCCCCGGGCACAAATACAGGCTGGGGGGAGAATGGCTAGAGAGCAGTCCTGAGGAAAAGGACTTGGGGGTGGGAGTAGATGAGAAGCTGGACATGAGCCACCAGTGTGTGCTGGAGCCCAGAGGGGCAGTTGTGTCCTGGGGCTGCATCAAAAGGAGTGTGGCCAGCAGGACCAGGGAGGGGATTCTGCCCCTCTACTCTGCTCTGGTGAGACCCCACCTGCAGTGCTGTGTCCAGCTCTGGAGCCCTCAGCAGAGGAAAGACATGGAACTGTTGGAGGGGGTCCAGAGAAGGGCCATGAAGATGATCAAAGGGCTGGAGCAGCTCTGCTATGGAGACAGGCTGAGGGACTTGGGGCTGTTCAGCCTGGAGAAGAGAAGACTCCAGGGAGACCTTAGAGCACCTTCCAGTATCTGAAGGGGCTACAGGAAAGCTGGGGAGGGGCTTTTCACCAGAGAGGGCAGTGATAGGACAAGGGGTAATGGTTTATAAAGTGGAAGAGGGCAAATTTAGGTCAGACATCAGGAAGAAACTCTTCACCATGAGTGTAGGAAGGCACTGGAATAGGTTGCCCAGGGAGGTTGTGGAAGCCCCCTCCCTGGAGGTGTTCAAGGCCAGGTTGGATGAGGCTTTGTGCAGCCTGGTCTAGTGGGAGGTGTCCCTGCTCATGGCAGGGAGGCTGAAATCTGCTGATCTTTAAGGTCCATTCCAACTTCCACCATTCTATGACTCTGTGATTCTATGTTTAAGGGAAATTTCTAGCTAGCTCTACTCTAGCCACATCAATTCAACTCTTACTTTGTCACACACCTTTTCTTTTTTTCCCCTTTTTTTAAAATAATTGTGCTAATTGCAAGGAAATGTGAATTTTTAGTCACATAGAAGATTTTGCAAGTCAAATTGAGAGTGAGAAGCCCAGATGTATGTAGAATAACTTAAGTTTTAACTGATGATCATTCAGGCATTCTCTCTACCTTTGTAACATTAGCCAAAATAATTGAGATTGACTTATTTTATACTGAAGAGAAATAGCTTCTTTATGAACCATAGAATTAATCTGTTGAGTTTATTGCCATAGCTGTCCAAGAATACAGTACACTGTTTTTTTCTCAAAACTAGATTAGACATTTATTTATGTATAGAACAGTATTTGCAGTTACATTATACCTGCTGGATAAAATTATCACAGTTACAGCCTTTATTTTTTAGGTCATCAACCTGTCACTAATTCAGTCATTCCAGGAGGTATGGGAGAAAGAGCTTCGTTTGGGGAGATATTACTTCATAATTATCAAGAATGCAATTTCACAGCCTAGTCTTTTTGATGTCATAAAATAGAAGAAGGCACCACACAGCAGTATTATAAATGTGTCTAGAATATTTTTTTTTTTTTCTTTTCTTTGTGAACCATATAGTGCATAGATTATATCATCTTCAGTTGGTGGGTATATTCCAAGTTTTGGTGATGGGAATAACAAATACATGCGTTTGTGAGAACATCTTATCTGAGTACTAGCAAAGGTTGCCCAGGGAAGTTGTGGAGTCTACCTCCTTAGAGATATTTAAAAACCATCTAGACATGGTCCTGGGCAACTGGCTCTGGGTGGCCCTGCTTGATGGAGGAGGTTGGACAAGGTGACCTCCAGAGGTCCCTTCTTATCTCAGCCATTCTGTGATTCTGTAAGACAGGTGGTCCAGTACTAGTCTCTAAAGTTCTAGCCAGGAGTGACAATAGCTTTCTTTCTCCTTTACAGCTGTTTTCTTTAGTCTTGCTCTGACAAACATTTGCTCGCCACAGGTTTAGTTGATGTATACCTTTTTTTTTTTTGGCTTTGCAAAAAATCACTTTGAAAGGACTGCAAATTTTAAAGCTATATTTATGGTTGGGAAACAGTTTGGGTTTGTTTTTTCCCCCCCCCAAGATTTACAGACATCTAATGAAAAGGAGGAGTTGTATTTATATGTGAGTGTCAGGGAGATGGAGTTAGGCTCTTCTCAGTGATGACCAGTGATAGGACAAGGGGTAATGGGTGCAAATTGGAGCATAGGAGGTTCAAGGTGAATATCCAAAAAAATTTTTTTACTGTAAGAGTGACAGAGCACTGGAACAGGCTGCCCAGGGAGGTTGTGGAGTCTCCTTCACTGGAGACATTCAAAACCTGCCTGGATGCGTTCCTATGTGATGTGCTCTAGGTGACCCTGCCTGGCAGGGGGGGTTGGGCTAGATGATCTTTCGAGGTCCCTTCCAACCCCTAGGATTCTATGATTCTATGATTCTATTTACTTCTCCCCTCCTAATGTAATTGTCTCCTCCGCTGCTTTCCAGGGTGCGCAATGATTTCGATGTGCTCACAAACCGACTGATCGGCAGCCACGGCTACTGTACCCAGGTGAGTTCAGTGAGGGGTCTTGGGGCTGTCACACACCCCTACCTGCAGAGCTGTGAGCTCACCTCTGGCAAGAGATGACGTTTCTTACTTGAAGTTCCTTGTGTTTTTCCTTTTTCCCCACAATGTCAAGCACCTTTACCCTTTAATCTTTCCCCTTGTGTTTTGGCGTACTGTTGTCGTTGCTTTCAGAGCCTCTGCTTCTTGGCCTGGTTTTCCAGTTCATGTGTGGCTACACCAGTGTGTGCACAAGTGCTCATGCTCTTCTCATCTGCCTCTTTTGAACTCCTTAGTTGGTTTTAGTGCTGAGGTACCACTGAGGCTGCAAACTGTGTTTCCTCCCTGCTACTTCAGCCGGGTGACTGAGGTTGCCTGTCTGATTGTACAGCTCCTCTGTAAATGTTCACTGCCCAGCTAACTGAGCTGTTGTGGACTGAAGCTAACTGGTATTTCAAACTGGAGACACTGACTTACCATAGGTGTGTCTAAAAGACATGTGGTACTTGAAAGTAAACAGTCTGACTTGCTGTCTGACACTCAGGACCACAACTTTATGTGGTCTGAATTCCAGCTCATGTTCTGTACCAATTGTCTCCCACAGGCTCCAGGCCTGCAGAGGCCTCCACCCAGTTGGAAACAGTTTGCCTTAGACACTTAGGTGGAATGTAGATCCCAAAAATCTGTGACATGGATTCCCCCAAACCTGGAATATGGGCAGTTTTGTGGTTGGAATATGGTCCACAGCTTTTAAAAGTACTGCCATTTTGGCTGCAAAAGGCAAGCTTCATTTTCTCCTCTTGCACTGTTGCTAGAAGACTTTTATACTGTGGTTACATGGTGATTCCTCAAGAAGATGGTGGAATGTCACTGGTGGATAGAAGTCCTAAAAACATCAATAAGAACCTATGAACTTTGTAGAGTCCTCCAGGAGAAACACGGGGCTATAAACATGTGCAGTATTTTTAAAATCATACACCAAGTCCAAACTGGCAATACCTGCATTATTCATGTCTTCGGGCATGGTAATTTGGACTATTTTTTCTGGAAACTTTCGTATTATTATTTCCCCTTGTATTTCTTGACATATGTTATTTATTAATAGTTGGCTGGTTCATTGCTGTAGCACAGTCTGCTGGTAGATATTATTGCTGTCACATCCTAGCTGGCCCTTGTAGGGTCTTCTGCTAAGCAAGATGACTGGTGTCTCTCTTCCTTGAATTTGACACAGGCTCTCGTGCACATACACACACACACTCCCCCTCTCACATGTATTAACCTGTGACACACCTGTATTCCTAGTGCAATTGGAGAGGAAATAATCAACAATCTGCTATAATAAGTATATTAGTGACATGGGCCAGATGGAAAGTCAAATGGGTCAATGTCTTACTGAATGAGACTTAAGTTCATCCAGAAATAGTCAGTGAGAAAAAAAATAATCCTTTAACAAATCTTGCCCAACATGAAAAATGCATCACTAAGCACATGCAGAAGTATCAGATAGTACTCTACAGGCTGTTAATTTGTATCATTCATTCTGTAGCTTTTGTTATAGACAAAAAGGCACACCAGAATGTTTTTATTAAAAAGAAAAACAATCAAACAACAACGAGTTGGATGTAAGAGTAAACTGATTATCAGAGGTTTGCTTCTGGAAAGATGAACACTGAAAACTCTCCTTCTATTTCCTCATCTTACTTTGGGCCTACGCTTCCCCCAAAATACCTGGAACAAATTGTATAAGCAATATTAATCCCAACCCTAAGCTTAAAACCACCATATAAATTAAGGGTCTGGTACATGTGTAACTTTATTGGTTCTGAATCAGTCTTATATTGATGTCTGGTAGAGACAAGATGTTTAACTACTGTTTGTTTGTTTGTTTGTTTGTTTGAAACATGTCACACAGGAATTGGTGAACTTGCTTTTGACTGGCAAAGCTGTGTCCAATGTTTTCAACAATGTGATAGAGCTGGACTCTGGAAATGGCAATATCACCATTTTGAAAGGTATCACAAGCCGCAGTGATATTGGCTTGCTGTCTCTCTTCGAGCATTATGATGTTTGTCAGGTATGGTTTCCATTCTTGTTTTAATTAAAAAGGAAACAAATCTGTTTCAAATTGGCTTGGAACAAGTGTAGCAGCTAAGAAATGATGGGCTTGATTCAGTTGCCTACTCAGAGGCATCTATCTAGTGCTGTTTTAGATGCCCTGAGGCAGAGTGTGGTCTCCCTTCTAGATGCAGGCTCTGTGTCACAAGTGCCACCCCTTGGTAAATCACTTGGGTAGTCTACAGCATCTCAAATCTTACATGCCTGTGTTTTCTAACTGATCTCCTGAAGGAGGAGTCATCTTGCAGACTAACACACTTCTATTTAACTGGCTACTGCATAGATCTGAATATATGAACTAGTGCAGCCTGTGCAGCTGAAGGCTGTTCAGCTGACTACACATGACTGAGTACTCTAGGCTGAGCTGAACAAATTCCCCTGACTGTATTCACTAGATCTCCACTGGTTATAGTGGAATTGAGACACCTAGCTCACAGGTGGACACCTCTATCTTAGCCATGTATATATAAGCAAATGGATCTGGAGCTGAAACTCACTCCAAATATTCAGCTTTCCACGAGTTCCTATGTGATGGGAAGCCAGGGGGAATCCTCTGCTTCATGCTGTAATGTGGTCTTAGTGTATTAGCAGTAAATCATAGAAAAGACAGTTAAAATAGCTGTCAATATAATGGGAAGGTTCAGTTTAACATGCCTTTGAAATTAAGTGTCTCAATTGTAGTCATAATGAAAATTAAAATATAAATTAAAATATTAAAGAAGTGACAGCCATTAATTTACCTCTGGAAAAAACCTGTATTATGATTTCACTGGTTCTCCATCAACAGACATTGTCCTCAGGATGGACATCTTTCCTAAAGACATGTTCTATCTTAAGCAGACAAACTTGTGTTTGATGTAATGACATTATTTGAAATTCTTTTGATTGTGTTAGATGCCAGATTAGATAATTGTAACTGTCCCATCTGGATTTGCAGTCAGTGCCTCTGTAAAAATTTGAAATAGATTAGCAAAGAATTTGTTTGTCCTGATATAATCCAAATGTGTGACTGAAAACAAAGCTTGAGGTTAACTGTTTCCCATATGGCTAAAGTCAGTTACATTTTCCTTCTACTGACAAATTATAACTTTTATTAAGTTTCAATTAATTCAATCCTTTACATTATTAATAAGATTATAATAGGGCTCAAATTCAGTCAAGACAGCATACCAGAGTATCCAAATCAGATTAATTCAGAACAAACTGGACTAAAAATAAATTAGCCTCTATGTCTAGTTCCATCTCGTTGTCCTTTTCTATAAACAACGTAACATTTGAGACCTCAAAAAATGGTTATGCACCACTGCAGCATTTTTTCCATTCTGTAGTGAGGAAAATGCCTTCTAAGTAGCAAAATGGCAAGTGAGCTCAGTGCAGGTAAGAGCTGTTTCTTTCCTATCTGCCCTCTAAAAATAAAATAAAAAGTTAACCCAGAGGATCAGACACTGTCTTCCACTTCTTCAAATTAGATGCTGGGGGGGTCTGTTTCTTCTACTGCTGTGCTCTTGCATGGGAGCTGGACTCCTGAGCAGTGATGTGTTTTCCAAGTTGGTGACCCTTAATCATTTACAGACACTCCAGTAGACATAGTTTCCTTTTTTTTAAGTCTACACTAGTCCAGCATCTGATGCAAATTGTCTTGCTTTTGATTAAGAACATCTGGGAGTGCTCCACATTTCAGTTGTACGTCTCAGCATATGCTGCAATGCCTGTCTTAGGACTAGGACAAAAGTCACCTTCTGGTGGGCTTTGGCCTCAGGTCTGGGGATTCTCTGCTGTGGCTTCAGCATGAAGGGCCAGATTCTTCTTTCTTTTACAAAGATGTAGGTTTAGAACAATTCAGAAGAAATATAAGTCACAGTTTGCAGCAGTGGAACTGAGAATAGCATTTGCCTGTAAGTCTTTCAAACTGACTCGTTTCTTCCTCTCAGTGCTTTGGGAAGTGGATTCATCATCCCCTTACATTGTGGCTATGGGGATGGTAACTGAAACCAGTAATGGAAAAGAACTGTCATTTTTGGTTGGGTTTTTTTTGTTGTTTCCAGCAGTAAGAAAATCTTGAGCGTGATATATGGTGAATCATAGGCATGAGAGTTGGAAAACTCCCTTTAGGTCATATCCAGCTAATCTCTTAGGGGATAATTCAGGATATTTTTATGTCCTGTTATATAGTAGGCTTGCTTTTGAAAATCTGTATCCATGAAGTTCCTGCCTTTTTGTTCAGGTAGCCATTTCTTAGCTGGTTGTAGTGCATATAACCTTACCTTTTTTCTCATGTATCTCTACTTGAAAATATGAAGAAATGCAAATGCAGATTTGCAGGTACCTGCAAATGTGGAGATTTAAACATCTACCACACAGCTTGTGCTTTGGATGTACTAGTATTAAATCTGACTGTTAATTTACTTAGTTTCCTCTATCGTTCTTACTTCTAATCCAGCCTGCCCAACAGTTAATTTATTAATTAAATAATTCATCCCCATCCACTAGACACTGGAAGCTGATGTCACAGTTCCTCCCTTTTTCCTCATTACATCCTGTCCAAAGCTTATTTTTATTGCTCTCCTCTAGACTTCTTCCAACTAACCAATGCTTTTGGGAAGAGATATGCAAGATTCCAGGCTAGATGCAGTAAATCCATGTAGAGAAGATTTCTATACCATTTAATCTCCTTTCTCTAAAATATGGAGTATTGGTATATACTCCATCACTTCCCAGGCATGTCTTCTGAGCTGAAAATATCACGAGGGCATGAGAACTGAATTAATCCAGTCAAACTTCAGCAGTAGCAAGTCAAAACAGAATAATTAGTCCCTTTTTCCTGAGTGCTTGCCTGAAGAATCCCTCTGTTGCTGCTCCAGTAATCACTTTCAATAGGTCATGCTGAATGTGTTATCTTTGCTGATTGGAAAAATGTGTGCTTTGTGTAATTTGTCTGGAATTGTTAATGTCTAATCATCACTCTTAGTCCTGACATATCACCATACTCAGGATATTTTTTGTAATGTAACTACTTGTTGCAAATTGTTTCCCAATGACAGATGGATTCATTCAACCTATTTCATATCCAAACATTTAGTTTCATAGCGAGATTCCATATTTTAATGCAAAAAAGCTAAAAGTCCAATTATGTTACTTTTCAGTAGGCAAGTTACATATCTTTAGATTTCTTTCCTTTGTGCTAAGCCCATATTTAAGCTAGATTCATTCCATCTGATCTTACACATTTAGCTAGGAAGCCTAAATTAAGATTCTAGGTTTCTTAAAGCAATAGAAACTTTTCCAAAAGCTGGTCAGCCCACATCAAATTGGTGCAGATTTTCCTCTGGGTGCTGGGCTGCAGGATGCAGCAGTTTAGTAGTAGTCTCAGGGAAGCTGAGTCATTTCTGCAGCAGGGACAAGACCTCAGAGAAAAGGGTGAGGCACAGAAGTGGGCTGGGCCAATTATAGAAGTGAATGAGAAGGCCCCTGCATTTTGGTCAGTCTTTGCCCTAAATCATGCTGTAAAATTGCAGGAGAAAAAAAACCTGAATGATTAAATGCTCTTTTCAAAACTTATTGTGACATTAAAAGTAGAAGCAGATGGAAACAGATGCTCCTGGTATTTATTTCAGATGATTTAAGGGACTAACAGCAAAAAAAAAAAAGAGAAAAATAATCTCACAAGAATGTAAATTATACTACTATTATTTTTATCATTACTATCGTTAATAATGATGACAATATATCTGGCATTTATTGTTTATTATCCTACTAATAGATCTGTGCTTTGCAAAAGAGTCAAGTATCATTACCATTTTTCAGGCAGGTTAACAGACAAACAAAAGTCAAAGTGCTTATCCCAATAAGTCATCCAGTAAGCTACTGGCTGAACTGGGAACATAGTACAGGACTCAATCTCACCTTCTAAAGTTAGTGTAGTACTGGCTGATGAATTTGGCCATCCTTCTGAAATGCTTTTTGAAACCACTTTAGGTATGTGCTGTTGTACATGAAGTAATGGAAATATTCAAGGTTGTCTCTTGAACCTTGACTCTAATTTGTTGGTCTTCACTGCTTCTCTCCTGCTTTTAACCTGTCCTGCTATAGTAGTTAAATCTGTCATCTGACCTCCCCAACTCATCCTACCCTGATTCTTGACAAGGTCCAAGTCTCTGCTCAGCTGTCAGCATTTCAAGAGGCTGATGCTTTTTAGTTTTTGCTCTTCTGAAAATGAAGAGAGAACGTGGCATTGACAGAGAAGTTATGCTTCTGTTTTTCCTATTTCTTTTAAAAAGAGAGAGAAACATAAATAAACAACATTTATTCATTAGAATTCCACAGATGGGAAATATTATCTTTGGTCCTTTTGATGAAACCAGCACACTCTGTGCTATAACAAGACCTACTTGAATTATTGAATTCAGCACACGTGCTCTGTCTTCTGGCACCTCACCTGTTTATTTGCCCTGTGGAATGTCCTTCCTATAACCTTCTTCCCTGGGAAATATGTCTGCTAAACAGGCACCTTTCTTAGGCAGATGGACTTGGATTCAAGCCAGGTCATTGGTGGGGTTGTGGAGGAGGAGATTTAGAACAAGGTTTTTGACCGTCTCGTTTGAGAAACCAGCAATAAAAATATGCATGTGAAAAATGGAAATTGATGGTTGGTTTTAATTTTCCACTTAATTTTCAGTAATGGATATGTGGTAGATGCATTCAGCAAGGGACCCTGCTATTTATGGAAGACATTTCTCAGTGCCACTGTGGGCAAAAACGTATGATATGAACTTGCAAGTTCAACTGAAACAAGACTGACAAGGCATTGGCCATTTAAAAATCTGTTCTTCATTCCTTGTTTTTACATCTCCCTTTCCAGACTGAAAAAGAAATTTCCTTTAGTGAGGTCCTATTGTCCTCCTACTTCTCCGTGGACAGCTATTTTCCCAGAGGCTAGTCTCTGTTGTTGGGATATTGGCATTGATTTCTTGTCAACATCCTTCCAAAAAAAATAGAATCAGCGTTTTTATTTAAGACAATAAGAATAACAAACCCCACATGTTTAAAAGAGTTCTGCAGGCTTTACAGACAGACAAACCAGAAATGATAAGTTAAATATTTTCCACATGTCTCTCTAGATTATAAATACCTGCATTTGGGTTGGGACTTATCCCTTCTAACTTTAGGTCCTTCATAGGCTGAAAATGCTTCAGGTAAGAGTCCAGCCAACTCCTCTTATAGGTGATGAACAGAGAGACCCAAATTTCTGACAACACCCATCTCTTCCTTGCCTGATTTTACAGACAGCCAAAGCCAACCTAGTAGCCAAGCCTAAGTTAGAGGGCCTAGAAACAGCTGCTGAAGAGTTAAGTGGACTGAATCTTGATCTATCTTTGTCATTGCAGTGAAGTAACTTACTGAAATTAATTATAAACTTCTTCAAGTGTATTGAGGAAATGGGAAAGTGACGAAGTCTGAATCTCCCTCAACATTTCTTCATTTGCTGGGACATACCAGAAAAGCAGCAGAATGGAACAAGGATAAAGAAAAGATCCTGAGGCTACCTGGCACACTGAGGTCTATCTGCCTTGTCACAACTGCTATCTTCTTTTAAGTTGTGTCAACATAAGAGAACTTCATTCAAAAGCCAGTGTTATCCATGAGTCTTTTACTTGGTTTAGTAGTCCTGGGATTGAATAATAGAATCATAGAATGGTTTGTGTTGGAAATGACCTTAAAGATCATCTAGATGCAAACCCTGTGCTGTGGGCAGGAACACCTCCCATTAGACCAGGTTGTTCAAAGACCCATCCAGCCTGGCCTTGAACACTTCCAGGGAGCAGGCAGCCACAATTCCCTGGGCAACCAGTTGCAGTGTCTCACCAGGTGTGTCACTCAGATGTGAGTGTCTACATTGGGTGAATATCATCCCATGGAACTTCCTCTTCCAGGTGATTCTAACATCACCAGATTGTAACTTAGTTTTCATTGACATAATTGTAACTGAAAATCTCATCACACATCTCTTTCTGTTCTTCTTCATTAATGTTGCCCTTTTTAAACCTCAATTCATCATCAGATTTCCTTTTTTACAATAACAAGGACTAAGGCTGCAGAGAAATTACCCAGGGCTCCAATGGAGCAGTAGGTTTTTCTACTACAATTTATAATAATCTGGCTAAAAACTCATCAACTTCTACTTAACCTTGCATAGTCATGAAATTATGCACACTCTGAATGTCAGATATTATGACAATATTTTTTTCTTAATCTGATTGAAATAAAATATATATTCATGGCAATAATCACAGTGTCCTTTAACTGAGTGCAAATATAATAGAAATATGGTTGACCTGGTGTTTTAATAGTGCTGGTGGAATAGATGAACTGAATCAGTGGTGTCCTTGATCACCCAAGGGCTGTTGCAAGGTTATATGTTTTTACACAATTAATACTTCAATCTTAACACTATTGGGACATAGAACAAACAGTAGGCTGTGGCCTGTGACTCTGAAAGCTTTCTGTAATTACCCTTTTGTCTGTCAATCCTATTGGATTCAGTAGATCTAGCAATTACTCAGTTTGATTGAGCCCAGACCTTTGTGGAATCACAGGGGCCTCAGTACTTCACTGTATGATTACTTTGGAAAATAAGCATTTATCAGAGTTGTATTCAGGCTAGCAAACATAAAGCAAGAAATTACTGAGGTTTGCACAATAACAGAACAGAATTTTATTTTTTTATATATGTATTTTTTTTAATTAAGTCCAACAAGCAATGACATGAAATCATATTAAATGATAACAAAACTCCTGGATTGAAAGTGGCACCACATTAGCCACATCCAGTAAGCTCCTTTGGTTTTGGTATCATCTTTGAATCATGGCCATTGCATAGGAATGATAACCTGATGTCTGTTCCTGTTCAAGGTGAAGTGTTTAAATGGAGTCCAAGAGACACTGAATCTAGGTTATATTTTGTCGTGGTTTGGGCCTAACATGACCACAAAGAACCAGCCCTGTGGCCACTCACCCCCAACCCCCCCCAGCCCCACACACACTATGGACAAAGGCCAACTAGAAGCTTGTGGGTCAAGACAAAGCACACAGCGGGTTCAGTCACCGTTTATGGCCACGGGCAAAACAGACTCAGCTTGGGGAAAATCATCATTTAATTTCACACTAATCAAACACACACAGGACACAGACACCACACAGAGCAGGGCTCACATACGTTACCCCACCCCTCCCTTCTTCCCGGGCCCAAATCACTTTGTTCCTGGTTTCTCTGCCTCCCTCCTGGTGTCTTCAGGGAGTGTTCCACCACGTTCCTCTATGAATGCAGAGGGGACAGCTGCCATCTCCCCATGGGCTGCAGGGAAACTTATGCTTGGGAACCTTCTTCCCCTTCTTCCTCACCAACCTCAGGATCTCCATCCAGGCATCGCTTTCACTTCTCTGCTCTTTCACATTCTCTCTGTCTTCTCTCAGGTCTTATATCAGTTCTTTCATATGTTAATTGCAGAGGCGCCTCTATTGTCTCTCTAATGACTCTGGCCTTGGCTACCTGAGCTGGGGGAGTTTTTAGTAGCTTCTTACAGGAGCCATCCTTGAGGCCCCTCCCCTGCTACCGAAACCATCCCAGAACCAAACCAGCACATATTTCTTGTTTGTGTCTTTTGGTTAATGCGTGGCAAAATATGGGTTTGTTCAGTGAGCAAATAAAATCGGAATGGTGAAGTAGCATGCACTCATTCTGGCAGATACATTGCAGTAATTCTCCAATATTAAATATTTGTCTGTAGATCTAATTTCACCATTGTGCAAATGCAACTAAAGTCAGATGTGGAAAAAAGACCACCCATAGTGTTGAAAATGAGCCCTTTGAAGGTGCTTCCTTTTGAAAGGTTGACATTTTCCAAAGATGAGAATTGTGTCCTTGAAATTTCTGTTCTGCGAAGTAGAAATACAGCCGTTTAGCCCTTAACAAAAAGAACAATATTTAACAAAATAAGTTCAAGTCACATATCCCTGATTTGCCTTTGGAAGTGAGAGCCAGCATTACACTCATAGGGCACCATAAAACAGCTGGAAAGAACGGCCCCATTCTCTGGCAAGCACTTGTTGGATGACACATACTCTCATTTGAAAGGGTTTCCTGAGGAGTCAGAGCATTAGGTTTTCAAGCTTGTTCTCTGTCCTGCTTCAAGGTCCTGTTATATTCCAGGATTACTATCACCAACCAACTTGACCAGGTAATTGAAGAAGCAGTCACTGCTCACCAGCTGGACCAGTTAAATGAGGGCATACTTTTAGTCCATTCAACAACTGGTGCTTGAAGAAGTGGGCAAAAGAATCCTCTCAGTGAGGATTGTCCTTACTTTGTCAGTAGCATGATTCCATATTATATTTTGTGGAAAAAAATCTAGATGTGCTTTGAGGAACGCTATGGGAGAGGGAAGTTCCTTATAGGAAGTCTAGACAAAGTAACATGTGTGAGGAGAGCAAAGAATTTTAGACTTATGGATAAAAAACATTCCATGACACTTGGCCTTAAAGCTGGGAAACAAATCCTGGGCCTGTTTAATCTACTAGTGTAGGAATAATGTGAGGTATATGGAGAACCAGAAGCCCTCAGAAGGTCATGATAGTGGGATAGAATGACCAGTAGTTCTGAGGAGAAGCACACCTGTAGGGACCAGCCAACACCTGGAACACAATTTGATGTTAAAGGCAGTAGCTGAACCCCCCCAACCAGTATAACTGATGAATTTGGAATGAAGGCATCTCCCTTTTTATGGGAGATGATTTAACCTGCAGTGTTTTTATACTCTCCTTATTGTCTCAAAGTTCATGCACTTGCCTTCTTCTGCAAGCATTGTTATTGAAAACTATACATATTTGGAGTTAGTTCCTACAGACCTTGCTTATCTGAACTATTTGTCCTGACTTCAATAGGACTGTTCATGTGAGCAAGAATGTTCTGTATCTCTCTCATCTTGTTTTGTCAAACGTTGTTTGACGAAGCTTGTAAAGTTACTTTAGCAGTCATATGTAGGAAGAACACATTTTCAGGAGAAGGCTGGCTGTTCCATTTTGGCTTTGATCTATCTGCATACTAAAATATGCATGTTTATGAGACTGGATCTTTTCATCTGTGTCCCTCTGATTTGCCATCTTTTGTTGCAACCGCGTATTTCCCTTCTTGACATCTCCTGTTATGCGTATTTTCGTAAGCTTGTAAAAAACCTGTACTTTTAAGCCAAGAATTTACATGAAAAGCAGAACTGTTGTATAAAAGGCTGTTTTGAATAGATATTAGCAAGTCAGGGAACAGTTACTTAATTAGCTGGAGATTTGTTATCTAACATCTGAGGAGATTGTCACTGGGGAATATAGTTGATTATGTACTCAGATATAAATTCTAAATCTCAATCATATAAAACTCAGACACTCGTGATGCTGTTTAGACTTTTAATTACAACAGCATAGATGTTGGCTTCTGCCTTTTAGCAGCATGGTGTTGACATTTGCACTTGAATGCCCAAGGTGAAGAACTTAGGGCAGTACTGTAGAAGCCATGAATCTATATCTGGAAAACATATATGAGAAAATTTTTGTTAAAAGTCTTCCAGTTTCCATTAGCACCCCCTTCATATGCTGAAGCATGATTTAAATCTCATAGTGGTATAAATAATGGTAGCAATAGACAGAGAAGTAGTGTGGCCAGCAGGTCAAGGGAGGTGATTCTGTCCCTCTTCTCCACTCTTGTGAGACCCCACCTGGAGCACCATGTTCAGTTCTGGAGCCCCCAACACAGGAAGGACATAGAGCTGTTGGAGTGAGTCCAGAGAAGGGCCACAAAGGTGATTAAAGAGCTGGAGCAGCTCTGCTATAGAGACAGGCTGAGAGAGTTGGGGCTGTTCAGCCTGGAGAAGAGAAGGCTCCAAGGAGACCTCAAAGTGGCCTTCCAGTACCTGAAGGGGCTACAGGAAAGCTGGGGAGGGACTTTTTACCAGGGTGTGTAGTGAGAGGACAAGGGGTAATGGTTTTACACTGGAAGAGGAGAGATTTAGGTTAGACCTTAGGAAGAAATTCTTTAGTGTGAGGATGGTGAGACACTGGCACAGGTTGCCCAGGGAAGTTGTGGAAGCTCCATCCCTGGAAGTGTTCAAGGTGAGGTTGGATGGGGCTCTGAGCAACCTGATCTAGTGGGAGGTGTCCCTGCCCATGGCAGGGGGTTGGAACTAGACGGTCTTCAAGGTCCCTTCCAACCCAAACCATTCTGTGTTCCCATGATAACATCGCTTACTGTATTACTATACAAACCTCTTCAAAACTACCTGAGCCTCTAAGTAGCAAAGTTTCTTTGACCCAGGTGCCTGTATTATCAAGACAGAAACTGCTCTTGTGTTTCTGTGCCCATAGATTTGCACACTTGGTTGCCATTCCTTGTTTGGCAGATTGGGAGCGTGCCAGCGGTGCAACGTGTGTTTAGCAAGGGATGCATAAAACTGGGATAAAATAAAGATGGTTATACAGAGCATGCTGGTTCTGTCTGGAATAAGAATGATAAGCAGAGCTGTAGCCAGAAACACTCCACTAAAAGCAAAACGTTTTCTTTTGGGTTTTGGTTTCTCTGAGCCCTTTATCAAAGGTACAAAAAAGAACAATTAAATGGCAGAAAAACCAGGATTATTTTGAACTTAGAGTACAGCTTTCAATTTCAGGAATACAGCTAATGCTAAATACCTGTTGTAGCTGAATATTAAAATCCCAGCTGCAAGAAATAAGGTTTCTTTGATCCATTAAACAATCTAATTTTAGGGTTTTTTTTAATTTTTTTTTTACTACTGAAAGGGCTAAAATTGTTAACTGAAACTGCAGCTCTAAAGTAGCAGCATGCAACAAGAAGATGATAACTGTCTCAGAACACCTTAGTGTGAGGTGAAAAAGATCCTACAAGATACTCACTGACCTGGTGGGATGCAGGAAATTTCCATGACACATTTTATATCATCATATTTTAAGTTTCAAAACCATATGTACAATTCCCCAGGTATTAATGCATGTGTCTGCCTTAAAAAATAAATTCCATGAGAAATTATAGATGTGAGCCTAAATATATGTAACAGTATCCTCAATCCTTTGCTGGACTTGAACCTTAAAGGCTATGGTTTGAAGCAGCAGAAAAAACTGCCTAAACTGATAAATTGATACATATATAGGTAAAAATTATGAACACAAAGAGTTTCTGTGATGACATTTTCAACAGCTGGTAGATTTAAGAATAATACTTCAAATCAGTAATAAGTGTGGAAATAATTTAAATGCAAATTCATACTAAATATTTAGGGTATTTATGAATAAATACACTTAACAAAGTTTCAAAAGGAGAGCAAAGACTTAGAAAAGACTTCTGGTAAAGAAAGATTGTTTTTTTTCATTGAATCGTAGCATCATTTAGGTTGGAAAGGACCTTGAAGATCATCAAGTTCGACTGAGAATATTTCACTTTTTTGAAAAATGAATCAAAACAAGTTGCTTTCTTCTAGTAGCTGAACATACTTTATGTATCTAGACTGTGAAGCTAGAAGAAGATGATAAAATGAAGGGAATGTATTATATCCTTAAACCAAGAAAATATTTTGGGCTCAGTTTAGTTGTGCAAACAGATGTGTCTCATGTCATCTGAGATCCTAGAAAGTCTCATGGCTGGTTTCCAGGTCCTGTTGCATAAGAGCACAATCTCTCATTGATCTCGTGTAGTATTCCAGACCTAAACTCCCAGTGGTTTTACAGCTATTGCAGAGGATAGGTTGGTTTTAGTTTCATTTGGTTCTGATCATAGAATCATAGAATCATAGAATGGTTTGGGTTGGAAGGGACCTTCAAGATCATCCAGTTCCAACCCCCCCTGCATGGGCAGGGACACCTCCCACTAGACCAGGCTGCACAAAGCCTCATCCAACCTGGCCTTGAACACCTTCAGGGAGAGGGCAGCCACAATCTCCCTGGGCAAGCTGTTCCAGTGTCTCACCACCCTCAAAGGAAACAATTTCCTCCTAATGTCTAACCTAAATCTCCCCTCTTCCACTTTAAAACCATTACCCCTCATCTTATCACTACACATTCTGGTCAAAAGTCATCTGGGTTATGATCTTTTTGTGTAAGGATCCTGCAGCTGGATCTCATTACCTGCCTATAACTTTCTGTGTTCCATGATTTACCAGAGCTGTCATGGTCTGCTTCATATAATGAACCTTCATTAATGTTTGTGCACTATAATAAATAACTGATCTTAAACATCTCATGTTTTTCAGAACAAATTGTTTCTCTCCTTGCTCCCTGTGATGTTCTGATGTTCTGTGTCTCTCTTTTAGGTTGGTTGTTACTTGAAGACCCCTAAATACCCGATTTGGTTGGTATGCAGTGAAAGCCACTTCAGTGTGCTTTTTTGTTTGGAAAAGGACTTACTAGGTGACTGGAAAACAGAGAGGAGATTTGATTTATATTATTACGATGGCTTGGCCAACCAGGAAGAAGAAATTCGGTTAACGGTTGGTATGTACGACTCAGTAACTCTGCGTTTCACCTGTGCTGGTGGCAACAGCATCACCTCAGAAAGAAGAGTCCAGTAATACAAACGATTATGGTCTCAGGCATTAAAGATTATTTGTGGGCCTGTTTCCTAATTTCCATAATTAATTTTGGTGATTAGTTGGGAAATGAGATTTCACAAGGAAATGTTGAGGATAAGCTCTTTAAATGGTTAAAAATGAGCATGTGCTGCTTTATACAGACTGGCAAATCTTTCAGAGACACTGGTTTCCAAGGAGCAGGTTGTGATCTGGCCTATTCATGCTCCCAGGACTATAATTACTCCCATTCTCCTTCACACCTCACATCATTTCTCCAGACAGAAAGTGCAGCTCTCCAGTTCCTCAGCTCTACATGCCTGTACTAAAATGGGCAAAGAGGGTGAGGAAGCATGAAATCCTTACCTCCAAAGCCAACTACTTCAGAAGATGGCAGGAATCTGCTAACAAGTCTAGTCTCTTACCTGGAAACACAAGCATGCAAGAGACCTTTCAACTTGTTACACTCATTCTTTTAGGAAACCATGCCAAATTATGCAGCTGCTTTTACAGTAGTGATGTGCTTCTCCAACTGGAAGGCATTTGGACAAGAAGTAGAAAGCTCCTACTTATTGCCATATTAAGATATACTTGACCACTAAATTCCTATTTGCTAATAATATCCTACTTATCTTTTGTTTTCTTTCCTTCAATATATTTATATAATCTAATCAAATTCCTTCTAACTCTTAAGGAGCCACTCTCCTGCAGTCCACTCTTTAAAATTCAGCTGTCTGTATTCCTTGTTTGCACCTACATTCTGGTTCTTGGACAGGACGAGTTACAGATGGGTGTTGGATGTGGCAAAGCTGTTTGCATGTGAGTGCTGGGGGCTTGAGCATCTCACAAGATTTGGTAGTGAATTCAGTTGTCTTTCTGCCTGTTATTTATCCTCTTATTTTAATTAAAATCCCTGTCATTCTATTGTATCACATGATATATTATCTCAAAAAAAAAATAAAAAGCTTAAGCTTCACAGGATTTTCGTTGCCAACTGGTTCCCACATGGTCTGTCCCAGATAGAAGATGCTTTGTAAGTGACACAAAGGATATAGTTCAGCATAGGACTAGAGAGTCTGAGACACCTTTTTTTCTACTGTGTGGTCCAAACCAGGTTTGGGCATCTTTATATGTCTCTTCATCATTAATAAATCACAGACGTTTCCAAAATCCAGAGCAACCAAGCACTCCGAGATCCCTGATGAGAACGTGCTCAGAGTTTGGATAAATTTTTCTCTGTACTGTTCAGTCTGTCATGGTATATCTGTATATTTCTCCTCAAAGACTAAACTTGCCCTGAGAGGTAGATATCTTTTTGTTGTAGCTGTAGGCTCTTCAGGGATGTGTCCTAGTAAATCTTTTGTTATCTGTGAAATTCTGCAAAAAGCTGTGAAATGCAAATAATTTCATCGTGCCAGAGAATCCCTTTCCTAGTTCTGGCTGTGCAGTAATCCTGTGTTAGGTCTGGAGGAAAACTGAAATTACTTTATGTCTAAAAGGTAACATTGATCATACATCTAAACCATGCTTACATACCAGATGGTTAGGCAGCTTTACCAAGAGATACAACAAGAGATACAACTCCAGCTCTGGGGGAGCTGGGGTTGTTTAGCCTGGAGAAGAGGAGACTCAGAGGGGACCTCATCACTCTCTTCAACTACCTGAAGGGAGGTTGTAGTCAGGTGGGGGCTGGGCTCTTCTCCCAGGCAACCAGTGACAGGACAAGAGGGCACAGCCTGAAGCTGCACCAGGGGAGGTTTAGGTTGGATATTAGGAAGCACTTCCTCATGGAGAGGGTGATCAGACATTGGAATGGACTGCCCAGGAAGTGGTGGAGTCACCATCCCTGGAAGTGTTTAAGGAAAGGCTGGATGTGGCACTTAGTGCCATGGTCTAGCTGATGTGGTGGTGCTAGGTCATAGGCTGGACTTGATGATCTCAGAGGTCTTTTCCAGCCTCAATAATTCTGTGATGCTGTGATTCTGTGAACATGAGGCCCTGGGTGCTGCACAGCCATATCTCACTGGTGCTGGTTAGCAAAGTTGTTTGCTTTTCACTAGCAAGAAGGTGAATTCCTTGAAATGAGAATCTTGTTTATAATTAGGAAGAATATAATCAAGGTCACATTTCAGGAAATCTTGAAGAAATGATACTGGGAAGAAAGGCAAAAAAGCCAGAAACAGAGTAGAATTACATTTTGGGGGTAATAGTAATTGCCACTTGAAATTGAGGATTTGCCCTACTTCTCATACTTACAACCATTTGCCCAGATGTAGACAAGAAATATGAAGATTGTTCCTAAAAGCAGGCAATGCCTGCAAGTGAGTTCAACATACTATCCTAAATAGATAAATGTTCATAGAACCATAGAATCACAGAACAGTTTGGATTGGAAGGGACCTTAAAGATCATCTAGTTCCAACCCCCCTGCATGGGCAGGGACACCTCCCACTAGACCAGGTTGCTCAGAGCCCCATCCAACCTGCCCTTGAAAGATTCTTCAATCTTTTCCATTCTGGTAGAAATTTCTGATCGACAGAGAAGCGAAACAAGTCAGTGTATCTAAATTAACAACCCTCTGCATTTTGCTCATCTTCTTTTGTCAGCTGTTTAGGGACCAAGTGGAGATTCTGGGATTTTTGTTGTGTGTCACAGTCAGCACTTGTATGAAAGAGCATTTTACACTGCTCAGAGAGATACTGTTCCTTCTTTCTAACATGCACAGTTAATGCCTACCTATGTTAACATTTACAATATGTTGTCTCCAAGTGAAGATATAGGGAATTTTTGTAAAATCTGTTTTAATAAATTATTCTTATATCTCACTGGTACATACCTTCAACTCAGTATGGTTTTAAAATTGTTTTCAAAAAGCAGCTGAATAATTGCTGAGAAGAATATAACTGAATTTCTCAGAAGATTCTTCCAGAGCTTTAGACACCATCCTCAGCCCCTTTGCAGATCCCAGAGAAGGCAGCACAAGCAGTGAAATTAGGAGAGGTTCAGATACTGGAGGCAGCTTCCAAGGATACCTGGTATATTAGTTATGACTCTTTCAGAACAGTTTTTTTCCCACAGTTGAGATTGTTCCCATGTGTAAAAGTCTTCTGGAAAGGTAAATAATTAAACATTACTCCCTAAAGTTGCCATTTAAATTATGAGCAGTATTTCTTCTCTTCGTGCTTCTCTGTTCAGATCCCACTCTTCTGAACCTGTGCCCATCACATCTCCTGAATAGCAAGTTTTTCTGTAACTGCTGCCACTCAATTTCTCACTGCCATTAGCTTGGAATGTAAGTGAAGATGTAAGAGAACATTTTCATATCCTTCTTGCTGTTGGTGACTCCAAATGGAATAGTGTAACTTAAATACTGGATGCTCCAAATGAGTTGTATGAAACACTTTAGCACAGTTCATTAGTTAATCAACTTAGCTAAATTTTCCTTGCCTACTCCTGTCAGATACACCTTTAGTTATACTTTTTTTCCTATTCCTTTGTAGGAAAAACTTCCATTCAAACCTCTTGGTTGGAAGAACTCAAATCTAGAAATGACAAGTTGGCAGTGACTGGGAAAGGCAACTGTGCCATGTGCATATCCTGCTGCCAGCACTGTGGTCAGGACAGTGGTTGTTGCTTCTTGCTGTGAGAAGATCCAGAACACCAGTATCAGGAATTCCTAGGGGGTTCCAAATACTATTGGAGACCTCTAATGAACTGTGATAAACTCCTCAATATTAAGATAAAAGAGGCCTTTTGAACTTAAAAATTGTGTACCTCTGAGTTCCTGAGGATCTAGGAGAAAGCTGCCAGTACTTTATGTACTTCTAAATATTGCCCATTTCCTACTACTCCTGCCCTCACAGTCATTCAGAGGTTTCTGCATGTATTTATACTGACAAGATCATCAGCCAAGGGGCAGCCAGGTCCTCTCTGTGGCATGAGGAAGCCAGATACATCTGAGACTGGCAGCTGTGAATGTAAGAGCAATTGCCTCCCATCCTGTCTGCATCAGTCTCTCTGAAGCAGACCCACATCCTACAACCTGTCTTGGCATCCTTTGTTGCTCACAACCTGCCTGTTGGCTGGATGACAGGCAGAAAAGAAGAAAAAAAAAACCCACAACCTAATCTGCTGCAGTTTAAATATTTTACTCCAAAACAGGAAACAGCTGAGCAGACTTGACATCCAAGCTGGTCACAGGATGTTTTCTCTCTGGGAATTCAGCAACTACTTTCACTGTTGACAGATCCAGTGTCTGAGACACTGACCTCTCTGTTTTCCCCGGAACAGTGTGATTGTCTCTCTGTCCCAAGGAATGCTCAGTCTGTGGTAGCTCTCTCATACCCAACACAGCTCAGTCTTCTCCTGTCTGAGCACTGCTTTCTTGTCGAGGGACAATCTTCTTTTCCAGGGTGAAGGAAGCTTAACAGAGTTTGGACTGAACTTGGGGTTTCCTATTCAGCTACTGCTGTCTTTAGTAGCTGAGTAATGAAAATTGCCTTCTTAGTAATTGCAACATCAGTTCCAAAAGAAAAAGCTCATGACAGCCCTCCAGCATACTCTTTCACCTTCTGATCCATGTTTTGCTTAAAACCATCTCTATTTTAGTAAACTAACCTGGGTCAGGGCATGAGTCTGAACACTGTCCCACGAGCATCCTTACTGTTTAATCAGCACAAATCTGAACAAGTTTCTGACCCAGAGCAACTAACACTGGGCACAATCTGGGGGTCATTCCCAACAGCAAATTAGCATTCAGTCACCCCTTTCTGCCTTTAGCTTGCTACCCCATGCACAGGCAGCAGACCATGGGCTACAAGGTTTTAGGAAGGAGCAAAGCAGTGAGTGCCACACTGTCCAGGTGTGAACAAGGGCATGAGGTGGTACTCAAGTGCCAGCAGTGCTCATCTTCCAATTTCAATCCAAAGTGCATACATGCCCACTGTGGGCTGGGAGATTTCCCATGTGAGTGGTAGTCCATCAATTCCATGGGTGGAATTCCTAGAAGCTACTGTGGTATTCTATATGAGTAGAAATATACCTCAACCACTAATCATCTCTGTCTCTGCAGACACAACTCAGATGTGCACAGAAGATAAAGAAAATGATCTCACTCCTCCACTTGAGCATTGTATCAGGACAAAGTAAGTGAAACTAGTTTTTCATACAGATGTATTTATTTATTGGTACAAATAATATAGGTAAGGCTGGGAGTGTGGTAAAAAATATTGAGGAAAATAATCTTGCAAAATTACTGCTTAAAAATCAGAAAGGCTGTGAGAATAGGTATTGCACATTTAATTGTGTATTATTGCACTTAAGCTCAAACTGGTTAAGACTTTAACTTCATTCTTAGAGGAACCCTCATTACATCACAAAGAACTGACTAAGCCAAATTCAGTTTGAGAGCACAACTTGATTTCAAACAAACTAAATTTAGATTCCCAAAAAGTGATTGATTCTTATTGTAGAGCTATAATGATAAAAGGAGAAAAATTCTTCCACCTTCATCAGTCTATTTTGAAAAATATAATGGCACTGGGTTGACTTGAGTACCATTCCCGATGCACGAAGCCCTGTGCTCAACAGTCTCAGTCTGCTCAAACCTTCCCTGTGTCTATGGGCAGCACAGGGTTTCTCAGGATCACAAAACACTCTGCTTTTTGAAGTAATTAGTATTTTCATATTTGTATGTTCATATTTTCTCCTTAAATACAAGGCTAGTTCCTGTCATGTTAGGATTTTCATGGCCGTTTTGAGGTCTCTATGATATTAAATGAAAGACTACTAAGCATTTTATCCAAGTCATGCTGAAATTAATGAGGGTATTTTCAGTTTAGTGAGGCATGAAAGAAGCAAAATGGAGAAATTTAACTGGGTAGAAAAATCAGCTTTATATCAACTCCATCTGCACAACTTTGAAGGCTGCTATCTGAATATCTTTGGAACAAGAAGTAAAAGCCTTATTGTCAAAGACCGTAACATTTGTTAAATCAGCAAGCCAAGCAGCTTCAGATTTCTCTTGCAATTTCCCTCCTCTCCTTGCCACAATTTGTCCTGTAAAAAAACACCCCCAAAAAACGAGGACAATGACTGCCAAACAGTGTTTTCATGCAGAGCTGCCATTATAAAGTTACAGGAAACTAGGAGAGGAATCCTGCAACATGACAGCAGTGACATTAGTCCAGGCTCCCTGCATATACAGATTGCATTGATCCCTCTGTTCCAGTGGCACACAATTACAAACTGAAGTAAATAATATATAGCCTCAGAAACCCACACAGGGGGAGTGAATAATGCATGCAACTACTTAAAATTGCTCTTAGAACATCTTCCGTTGCTGGCATGGTATCAAAGTTATACAGTTTTTTGTAATGGTGATGTTTGTTTATTTTAAATTCCCTGCTTTCACCTACTGGAGAAGTAAATTACCAGCAAATTCCAGTGTCCATTGATTTGGTTTGTACCATTCTCAGGACTGTCTGATTTACCCTGATCAGTCTGGCTCCTTGTTTTCAGTGTTCTCCAATTGCTTTGAGTGTATTTATTTAAGCATGGCCTTGCTGCTAAAGGGTTTTTATTTTATATTTTTCCTTTTTGTTTTAAGAACCTTTTCTTCCCACTGTAAAACCGTATATAAGGAAAAGTGTAAACAAACAAAAATAACCAACATTTTAACAAAGTGTGAGATAAAAAAGAATTTTTTTCTATCATACAACCATGGAAAACACTCCTACACTAATTTTTACCAAAGCAAGCAAGCAGGCAAAGAGCTGTTCCCTATTTTGACCAAGCATTCATGATGAAGCTCCTTATCAAACCTTTCTCATAAAAAATGCAGGATATTTTCTCAGGCAGTGTGGAGAATTTCACAGTCTGAGCAATCAGAACTGAGAAGGTGAACTGTTGTTTCCAAATGTTGTTTGGGGTTTTTCCTTTCATTCACATGACTCATTCCTGTTTTAATCCATGAAAGGCTTCACCTTTGTTTACCCCAATACCTGAAAACCACCGTCCTGTAATGCATGGAGCTCTGTGCCTAACATCTGCCTGCTGTTTGTTCTCTTATCCTCTCCCAAAAGGAAAACTGCATATGTAAGAGAGAGTTTCTGTATTTAGTTTTTCTCCTTGTTGTTATTATTATTGCCAGAGGAGAAGGGTTGTTTTGCTTCTGCAGGAGGGGAAGGCTCATGTTTTTAGTCATTATTTTACAGCGTGTCAGAAGAGTGAGATTGGAGTTTAAAGCAGGGAACACTTCAGATGTAGAACCTCTGGTTGCCAACAGGTAGCACTTCACAGAATCCCAGAATCACAGGATCAACCTGGTTGGAAAAGACCTCAAAGATCATCAAGTCCAACCATAACCTAAATCCAACCCACCATAACCTTTATCTACCTGTTCAATGCTTAAATCAGGTCCCTGAGCACTTCATCTGTCTTTCTTTTAAACACTTCCAGGGATGGTGACTCCACCAGCTCCCTGGGCAGCCTGTTCCACTGTCCAACCACTCTTTCAGTAAAGAAATTATTTCGATTGGGATTTGGAGAATTAGAGATCAGTCTCCTACTCCACCACAGATTTCCTGTCTAAATTCAATATACAGCCTGATCCAGAAAAGCAAACAAGTGCCTAATGTGCAACCCAGGTAGAGTTTGCCACTTTCTAACTGGCCTGGTCAGTTTTCCTATTGGCAGAGACAACTTTCTCCACAGAAAGAGTGGTGAGGCCTTGGAACAGGCTGCCTAGGGAGGTGGTGGAGGCACCATCCCTGGAGATGTTAAAAAAAGGGGTAGACATGATGTTTCATAAGATGGTTTAGTGGTTAGGGGTTGTCAGGTGGATGGTTGGACTCGATGATCTTGAAGGTCTTTTCCAACCTTGACAGTTCTATGATTCTATAACTATGATTCTATAATATCTAGCCTAATCCTCCCCTGGGGCAACTTCTGGCCATTCCCTGTCATCCTGTCATTACTCACTGGAGAGAAGAGACCAACTCCCACCTCCCTACAACCTCCTTTCAGGTAGTTGTAGAGAGCAATGAGGTCACCCCTCAGCCTCCTCTTCTTCAAACTAAACAACCCCAGTTCCCTCAGCCTCTCCTTGTAGGACCTGCAGACTCCCAGCCAAAGAGTCAGTAGAAATCCATGTGCTTTTATTGTGGCTTCCAGCCCTAGACATCTGTAGAAGCAGTCTGATTCTGACCAAGAGATGTCTGGAATGTGCATCCCTGGGTTGTTTGGGGGATGCCGTGCAGATGTCTTATCCCATTCTTCCCTGAAGGATACTCTTATATCACAGTCACAATCCTCAGTGTCTCTCTGCAGTGGTGGAAATAACATCTGTTAGCTCTGCCTGAGGGCAGTAAAACCTTGATCTGGTATTATAATCTGAATTCAGTGGTATATTTTGTTAACCCAGCAACAGCTTTCCTCTGTGATCGTGGGGCTGAATGATACATGAGTTTAACTGTTTGGCTTTGAGGTGAGACATCCAGTGGAAATTCAGCAGATAAGAGAAGGGGAGAGCGTGGACATTTCATCCCAAATTATTGGTGTGCACTAAAACACTACCAAATGAGATCCTCTCTGTATATTATTCCAGACTGAGCATTGTTCAGGGCCTGAACTGGTTCCTCTTGGGTTCCCATTAACTCCATGACCCCTGGGTGAGGTTGTAGTTGAACCAGATGGGTAAAATACAGTTTTCATGTTGCTAACCTGATAAATTATAATTGAATCAGCAGCTAGAATCTGTGTTTCATTTTAATTACATTGTGACAGTATGGTTTGGGGAAATGATCATGCTGAATTGTCTGGATAGCTTTATTTCTGTCTGTAAAGAAAAGATTTGTTTATCACCTGTGAGTGAGGTTCCTTACTACTGGACATATTTGATCATGCAAATTCCATAGGTGAAAGAAGTTTTGAATCCACCTCCACAGATTTAAACAAAGACTGATTTTCAGTCTACAAACGACTCAGCGAAAATGGTTTGAAAATAAACACAGGAGAAGAGGCTTTTTATGAAAGTTATCTTGAGTCCTGCTTCAAAACACCATTATTTGCTCAGGATCTTTATTGAAAGCCTGTTTTAAAACGTGCCTGTTCCTCAGTGCATAGCAAGTGGCAACACCTTAAGCCACAATAGCAGAAATGGCATCAGAACATGTTAGTATTTTCACAGAGCCCAGTGTAGTCTTCATTCAGTGTCTTTTGGCCTCTGTGGGGCCTCTGTGGATCCATCTTGAAGCTTTAATCACCCTGGTGAAACAGAAGGTGGTGCCTTGGGAAGATTGTACATGAAGATAAGGGAAGATTTGATCTCATTATGTGAAAAAATCCAGTGGGGACAGAAGGTGGCAATTGTACTTGTATTTGGTTGTTCTGGGGGTGATGTTCTGAACCTCTGGCAGGGACAGCTCTCACCACGGGTGAATGCCAGACTAGGTTAAATATCCCCAATCAGAACATACTCTGCTTTTAGCTTCAAAGTGAGGCGTCATCGTTGTGGATTCCTACTAAGTCCTGGGATGAAGAGAGTCTTTCTGCAATTTTTTCATTTTTATTTTCTCAGCAAAATAAAAAAAAAAAGAAGCAAAAATTTCACTGCCTTTGAGACTTTGCACTGAACACTGCATGAATTCAGCTTTTGGTTTTGTTTTGCACTTAATTGACTTGCTCAACGAAAGGACTGAGCTGCCATACCCCTGCTGACACATCCTTTCCTCAGTGACAGAAGGAATGTGGCACTCTGGCAACTCACTGTTGTTTCCACTCCCTCATCCATGTCTTACCTATTGTGCACATGCACTCTGAGACAGATTTTTCAAACCAGATATAAATACTTGACACTGGGAATGCAATAGTTGAGTTCTAGGAAGATCCTGACCGTGAACTTGCAAATATGAGAAATGTTATGGAGAAGGTTGCACGTCATGGCAAGGAATGACTCTGTGCAGTAAGTTGACTCACTTCAACCCAGTGAGGTCACATGAAAGCACTATTCTGATTTAACTGAGTCTTAGTTCAGATCTTTGTCATCTGCCATGGTTTGAAGACACATTTGATGACAAATGCAGGATCAATACTGTCTGAATTCAGTCTTGGGCAGCTGAGCAGTAGGAGCCAATACAGAGCCAGGAACTAACCATGGAAAGCTTCTGTGCACATGCCTGTGGACTCGTATGGAGACATTGTTCTCAGTGTCCATCCTCAGTGTTAATCTGAAGAAAGAATGAGGGTAAAGAAAAAGCCAAACCTCAGCATAGGAAAAACAAAACATTGCCATGAAGGTGAGCCATTGGATACTTCAAAGGAGCCAAGGTCAGGAGCAAGGGTAGCTGCTAAATTAAATGACCTGGTCTTAGAACCTGAGAGTCACAGAGCTCCTAATCAGAGGCCTGCCTGTATGGGAGTGTGCAACTTGCCTAGTAACAGCTGAGGCTGAGCATTCTGGGTATATAGGGTTAATTCTTGTACCCATCTTGGGGATTCCCTGCAGTCTTTGCAACACAAAGGTACTTGTCCTGAATCAGCTGCTGCTGAGGACTCCCCATCACCTAGAAGAGACTGGAGGAAGGGTAAGGAAACTGACCTCCAAACTTGGGCATCTAAAATTAGGAGGCACAAGAACATCACTTCTATTCCTTTCCCTTTGAGAAGATGTGATTAGTCCATCCTAGTCTCTCCAAGGTTTGTTGGGTGGTTGAGGTGTGTTGGGTTACCTTTCCAATGATCTGATGGATGTAAAACATTTTCTTTCATTTCTAGGTGGCAAGGAGCTGTTATTGACTGGAATGGCACTGAACCAATCTTATGACTGACCTGACCTGCACCTTATCTGTAAAGACAAAAAGGAAATGACTGAATTAGCACATTCCTATTCCCACCAATACAGGAAATGGGACATGACTTGTGCAGTTTACAATGAGGAAGAATGACATGGCTTGCAGGCTGGAAGAGTTTCACCTCAATCACCTCTTGCTTCAGATATTTTGCTTATAATATAAACAACGCTTACGTAAATTCCTTGTCACTGCCTTGAACATACAGCTTCTGAGAGCAGGCTGAGTTTCCACCTCCAAATCAAGGTTACAGATGAAGCAGTGAAGTCGTCAGCGTCCCCCTTGAGGTCTCTTTCTGGATCCACTCTGTATCCTGCAATTGTTTCAAAGCATCTGATGAAAGATACTGAACCCAGATTTCTGTCACTGTACATGCCTTCTCTGTACTCCCTAGGTATTCACCTACAAAACTCCAGTGCAAGTATGTAATAGCATCCAAGAAATATATATTCACTTCTCTACCTGATATTAGTAAGTCTCATTTTGCACTAAACCAGATGGGTAACCACATGGGCTTTTCCCATGAAGCCTGATGTATGCAAAGTTCTGGTTGTGTCCTAAAATTTGCAGCCAGGGTGATGGTTTTGTGTTACCAGGATAATAACACCAGTACATACCTTCTACTGGGTGCAGCTGGTGTATAACAGTGCCTCCCACTGATGTAGCTCATTTGTCTTTCTGGCTGAGAAAAAGCTGTATCAGCATCTTCACGTTTATACCCTTGTATCTACTCATGCACTAGAGTTAATTACACCAAAGGAATAGATCAGATCTGTGGTTTGCTTCTGCACAATTACAAGGAAACAGAAAAGCTGGTAGGTTTGAAATGTAAATGGTGCCTCTCTGTGATAGATCCTGTTTTTCTTGATGCAATAAAGTGCACGTACTGAAATGATGTACTGTGCAGATGTATGACAAGGTACTGAAACAGCAGTTTGTATTCTGAAATGAATTCTTGAAGTGACATATTTTGGCAACAGTTTACCAAAACTGGAACAAGTTGCAAGATTGGAAAAAATGCTTTGGGAAAAAAAAAAGACAGATAAATGGTCTTTCTAGAATTATTCCTCCCTCTTGAGAGTGAATATTTGATGAGAGTTTAATAAAAACTTTTACTTTCTGATATTTACTGTGGCACCTTCTTCATCGTCAATATGCAAACTCCTCTGAGTCCTGATAAACTAGTTGCTCTTTCCAAAATCAGTTTCCAACAGAAATTTCATGTCCTACTGTGTGTAGTGTGGAGATACCAACCTGACTATGCAAATACAAACCTTGGGGAATTAATGCTTGAGCTAGATTTGGAAACCAGCCTGAATATGTGCAATAATGGAGGAGCACAAGGATTTAGGTAGTCTTTAAATGAACTTCTGTCTCCCCTTTGCTTCCCATTAACACCACTCTGTCTTACTGCATTAAAGCATCTCAGAGCTTCAGTTCTTTTCATTACATTTAATTCAGTTCAGTGTAATGCAATTTGTTTGGTTTAGATCAGATAGACAAACTCCTTGAAACTTTGTGAAATCAAGATCTCCATTCAGCCTCTGAGGCACAGGCAGCCTCAGCTCTGAGCTCATTCCTGACTCCTAGAGGGATGTTAGATGGCCTTTGGCAAACCCCTCTGTCTTTGAGTATGTGTTTGTACTGTCAGCCATGGGTGGACTCGATGCTGCCTTTGAGATACATTCATCATCCACACTTCAGGCACTCCAGTTTCTCAGCAAGAACGTGCCTCAGTGTGAGCTTCAGTGTTTCTGGGAGTGGGAGATCCCAGTCAAAGACTCAAAGCCTTTGTTCCTTGTGACATCTCTGTGAACTGGAGTCCACGCTTTGTTTCATGAAGCAAATACAGTTTGATCTTCCCATCAATCTAGAATGTAAAATAAGATTTTTTTTTTTTTTTTAATTTTTTTTTTTCCAGCATGCATTTGGACAGAAAACAGTGTGGAGATGAGAAATGGTGGAAGATTTTTGGAATGACGTTTAACAAAAAATTCCTTTCTGCATTTTCCAATCTAGTAAACCTACTCCACTAACTTTAAAGCACTAGTTTAAAGTATGTCAGTTTGGACAGAACCTTCCACTCCCTGATAGAAGAACACCAAAGATAAGTGTCCATCTGGGGAAGGAGGGAGCTGCCTTGTGACAGGCCAGATTTTATCTGACTAAAATATGGATGCCTACAGTGCAGGCGTGTTCAGAGGAGCTGTTCTCTGTTCAGAGGAGGGGAGATATCAGGGTGTGATGTATCTTGGCCTTAGGATGAGAACTGTGCTCCAGACTGTAGGATGATGAGTATAAAGGGAGCCTGAGAGAATTGCTTCACCCACTGATTTCACCCATGAAGATGGAAGGATTTTTCAGGGTATAAGGAAGAATGTACATTATTGAATAGGGCTCATAAATAGATGGTATTTTATGGTTTCTCTTGGAAGGTAAATGAAGATGAGGAGAGGCCTTGAACTCTGACCCTCTTTCTAAAACAGGCTGCAACGAACTTGGAGTCTCCTTTATCACTGGTTACGGAGAGTATTTTTCTTGAAAGTTAATTTCTATGACAATAGAACCTCAGTGAGACAGCTTCTTCCTACCTGTTATCTGTCATTGTGTCTGTGGATATTTGTTCTGCAAAGCCCACTGTCCACCAGGCATCTAGTTAAGAGGATCTAACTCCAGATTCACCTGTGCCCTTACTCAGAAAGGCAGAAATAAAGCACTTGGACCACTTCACAGAACTGCCACCTGTGTAGGGTAATTCCACCAAGCTGGAGCACTGAGAACCTCAGCATTGCTAAGCTCCTCCTACCATCCTGGCTCCTGGAGCCTAAAACCAGTATCTTCCTTGCTAGGGCAACCTTCCATAAGGAGCAAGTGTGCAACCAAAATATTAATTTAGAAGTAATTCTTCTGAGAAAAAATGCCTGAGCTTTACCTCAATCACTGACTGAATCAAGAAGAAAGCTTATATATTATTACTCAATATAAAGCACCAGAAGGTATTTCCCTTGAGAAGTGGAGGGCTTTTTGAGTCAATCAGACAAGGCAATGCAGAATCCTACAGAGCAATGCAAAACCCTTTGCACAGATCTGTGTAGAATCATGTCCTGTTCCAGCAGCATGCATCTATTTTTTTAATGATGTTTTCCTCTTCATTCTTTCTCATGTTCTTTTTCATTGCCCAATGAATGTGACTTCCTGCAAGTAACAAAACATTAACAGTTTGATAATTGAGCATTGGAAGACACCGGTGACATTGGCACTTGTTCAGTGGGATGTCTTAATTTCATTCTGTTTTCTTCTGTGGCTTAAAAAAATACACCTTCTGGTGGAAATTGATCCCTTAGCTAACAACAGGCAAGGCACATTGGGTATGTAGATGAATATGTGAGCAGAGGTGCTGTTTTGGTGTCATATATGTCACCTTTGAACAAAATGTATATTTAACTTTGTCTTGGACAGAATGTCCCATACAAATAAAACATGTAAAGCCATGATAATAGTAACAGCCCAGATTTCCTCCTCATTTTTAAATAATTAATTTGCTAGTAGAAATTACTCTGGGAGATTAGATTCTAAATGTTTCATGGGCCTCATCTGGTCAGTGGAATAATAATGAGAAGTTAAGCCTCCTCTTCTGTGAGAGGAACGGTAGCAGAGTCAGTGTTGGATAAAGCAGCCCATGCTGGCCTTGGTGTGTTACACCCAGGCAGCTACAGGTGCTTAAAGCAGCTAGTCTGAAGCTAGTTTAAAACATGAGGTGCTGTCTGACTCCATGACCTCTCCTATGAAAACAGGCCAAGAGACTTGGGGCTGTTCAGCCTGGAAGAAGAGAAGGCTCCAGGGAGACCTCCTAGCGGCCTTCCAGTACCTGAAGAGGGCCTGCAGGAAAGGTGGGGAGGGACTGTTTACAAGGGTGTGTAGCAACAGGACGAGGGACAATGGTCTTAAACTAAAGCAGGATAGATTCACTTTAGATATCAGGAAGAAGTTCTTTACTATGAGGGTGGTGAAGCACTGGAACAGGTCGCCCAGAGAGGTGGTGGGGGGCCCCATCCCTGGAAACATTAAAGGTCAGGCTTGATGGGGGTCTGAGCAACCTGATCTAGTTAAAAAGGTCCCTGTGCACTGCAAAGGACCTGGGCTAGTTGACCTTTAAAGGTCCCTTCCAGCCCCACACATTCTATGATTCTATGATTCTATGATGATTGATTCTATGAATGTACACATGTCCACTATGTTCAGTCACCCAAGAGGTGGTGAAAACTGCAAAGACCTCATTACTTGTCATTGTTCAGTCTGATATGACTTGCATCATCCTGATCAATACCAGTGGAGAGGCAAGTCATGTTGCAGAGTTTTATTTGGAGTCTGGGCAGAATGGGTATGTGCACACACTGAGTAGGTTTCTTATCCACCTACAAGTCTAATCTGTGGCAGAAAAAAATGCTTTATTATTACAGCAGTAACCACTTGTGAAAAACTCATCATTATGTGTGAAATTCAGACTTCATTTTGATGAACCTGCTGGTGTTTGTTTTTCTACACCTCTGCCCTTACTGTGCTGGTCAAATCTGGGAGAAAATTGAGATCTGATGACTGACTATTATGAGTTAATCTCTGCTGTCACTATGTATTTTGTTCCCAAGTAAGATTTGTTTTCAAATCTTCACTTTTATGAGGTGGATTCTTTTTTTGTTTTGTTTCTAATATATCTAATGGGCTAAATTGTAATGACAGGAAATTGTCACTTTAGAAATCAGAGGAAAACTGAAGAGCTTGGAAAAATGACACAGCCATAAGCCAAGTTTTCCAGAAGTGCTAAGTGGCTTAGGGGCTCAAGAGATTCAGTTGTTTAAACTAAAGTACTTGAAGAAGGCACGATTTTCTGGTGGTGGTTGGGAGTTCCATTAAACCACTAGGACATCAAATCACTGGTTGTTTCTGAAAATGCTGGTAGTAGTTTTTTGAAGGAGGAAGATAGTTCTTCAGAGCACCTACATGATTTGAGGTATGATTAAAAAAATGTAATGTGATGCAAAATACAGATTTACATTGTTATAGTAATTCCATTTCATTTTCCTGTCCTAGGGTAAGTTTGCTACAGAGGAAACTGCCCTGAACTGTTTCTCCTTGACCACACCTGGTATATGGACAGTTATGTTGGAGTAGGGGATAAAAAGTTTACCCACACCGAAGTTTGTCTTGTAATAATTTCTCTCTTCAGTTCCTGTTTGTAGAAGTGTACAATTTAATAATCAAGCACCAAGGTCTTTATGACTGACATGCATTATTTTATTTTTCTGTTTATCAATAGGATCATGTAGGCAGCAGAGGGGTTTCTTCCTGGAAAGAAAATTATTACTCCTGCATGTCCATATGATCCAGGGCACAGTCTGCTGCATAACCTAAGGAAAACTCATCCCATTAAGAGCACTCTGTTGGACACCAGCAGCCTTCATTTATTTGTTTTCATTGTCTAGGAGATAATAATTCCACCATTAGCTCTGAAATAAGGAAGCAGTTTCTCCTTAGCAGTTTCGTTTATAAAAGTACAGAAGGAAAAAGGGCATTTTCAATCAGGTATTTTATTTGTCATTTCAAGCAGGGTGGGGAGGGTTTGTTGATACAGTTGAAAGCCACCCATTTTTGTCATGTTCCTCATTAACAATAGCTGTTGACCATATCAACATGGAAACAAGCATCATTTTAAAAAATAAAACCTTTCTCAACTCTGCAGAGTGACTTTTTTTTTTCTAAGATAAATATTTATCTGTAGTCCAAGATTTCATGACTCATCTGCTGTGGGTTTTTTTATTTTTCTTTTACTTGAAGGAATTATGCTCAACTGCCACAGCTGACACTTCATGGAAGTTGTGCTCTAAGGCCCACCTCCTAGTTATTCATCAGAGTGATAACATTGAGACTTTTGAAAGGCCCTCCAACGAGAGCACTGTTTCTTTGATCTCTGACTCTTGGCATCAAGGTGAGTTTCAGCTGGTGTGTGGTTTCCATGGCTGCACACATTACATGCTAATCACAGCATGCTTGGCATAGCACATCCTTGGTCTGCACAGATTACAATGTCTTCTAGCAACTCATGATTCTGGGTGCCTCGGTTTTCAAGGCTGTTTGAGAAACCTGGGATCATTTATGGAAAAAAAAGTGTAAAGAGTTGCCTGTAGACAGCTTGAGATGAGGTGGTCTTGTACAGAGACTAGATTCAGATACTCAGAGGTAGTGAATATGGAAGCAGTGGTGTGACATTAACACAGCTCTGAAGCTGAGCTTATAAACCCTCATTCTTTTCTGGAGGCTAAGTGGCTGAGATGCAGGAAGGCTCATGGGTTCAGGTGCAACACATTTCATTTTTGCAGCTGGTCCATGCATTGCTTCCTAGGAGATGTTTGTAACACGACCTGTTTGCTTTAGGTACCAATGCCTATAAAGGCACTGGAGAGTAATGAGCATCCACAATCTCAAAATAAAACTATTTCATGTGTCTGGTCATCCCAAACCAAAAGTTCCCAACATTGTCAACTAGTCTTGGCAATAGTTACTCTGCCCAGGTGTCTTCCTGTTGTAGGAAGTTTAGTCTCATCTGTGAACCTCAGGCAGTATCCATCTAATCTAGTGAGAAGTGTCTACAGGGGAGATATCTCCATGTAAACCCATGAGCCAAGACTATCTTTAAGGCCATCAGTGGGAAATAGGCAACATTTAGGCATGCACCACCTGAGCTATTTTAGGTGCCTCCAAAGTGAATTGTATTTTTCACTTCCCTTCCTGCTGCTGGCTGGATCTCCACTGATTTACTGGGTGTTGGGATGGCTGGTTCCAGTGAATCCCACTGTGCCTCAATTATAAGGTCAGAAAAGATGAAGAACGTGTTTATAGACCCAGACACTTGAGAAAACAAGTGGATGAGATGATGGGTTAGAGATTCCTCCTGGCTCCTCCACCTCTGTCTTCCAGCTTTTATCTGTAAAATAGAGAAACACCTCTCTGTGAAAGAAACCACAGGACTGAGCAGCAGGAATTATCCAGCATTTGGAGAAGGAGCTGCTGATAAAATTTGGCTGCTCACATGGGCACACAGGAGGCATATCAGAGTGGAGACCTGGAAGGTGTCCTGGACATGAGAATTTGTAAGCTTAAATTTCTGGTATAACAACACTAAGACTGTCTCTCAATCCTAAATCTTGATAAATCACCCAAGATATCTGTACCTTGTGTGGGTGTTCTGCTTATTTTCTTATCATTATCTTATCATTTGGCAAGGACTTCCAAATTAACCTAAGAAATATTCTGGGCATTTGTAAAAATACTCTGCACACTGGAATTCAGCAAATATTTACTAATTGACAAAACACTAGCAAAGAATGTGTAACCAAAAAAAGAATAAAACTGTTCAGCTCCTCTCTGTACAATACACAAAGACTGTGAGGTTAAATGTTGCATTCCTCAAACATACCTTTTGCTGAGATACACTTGATTTGTTAAGTGCTGTGGTCATGAGCCAAAGTCTGCAGGCCTTGAATTTTGGATCATTGCTACAGGGAACATGGAAAAAAATCTAACTTCTGGCTAAGGGAAGGGAGTGGTCCACGGTCTCCACCTGTGCAGATCTGTGTGGCACTGTTCCCCTCAGGATGTCCGGGTTCCTGCAAGGTTATTTACAAAGAGTATTTAAATCCCTGACTGAAGATCACAGTTACTGAATAGCCACTCCCTCAGCTGTGTGTATGACATGGGTCACAGTGGGGAAGTTTTGGTGAGCATTAAATCTTACACATTAAAAATCTTACACATCAGAAGCGGGGTGGAAGGTGCGACAGTAAATTAATTATAGTAACCCAAGTGAAAAATCCACCTTAACCCTAAACATGCAAGAGTCAACAAATCATTTCACTCTAGATGTACAGGACATCACAAATCACTGATTTTTGTGTTACTCAGATTTTTTCTTCTTTATGATGCATTTTTAGGCCTACACTTAATTTACTTTATTGACCATTATATGCAGGAGATAAACATACCAAGGGCCAAACTCATGCCAAGTGCATATCAGCTAAACACTGTTTTCAGTGTGCTCCATATTTTTATGTAGCTCAGATGGAAGATAACTGTCTTCCATGCTGTTACATTTTGGCTGAGGAAAAGGTTCACAGTTTGTGTCTTTATGTCCTGATTTCTATGATGCATCTCCCTATTCCTGTTTTCCAGTGGCTGTAACAGCTCATTGACACGATTTCAAATCTGCTGTCATACGTTGGTTGCGTTTCGTTAACAGAAGCAAAAAGGGGAAAATACCACAATGGCAAATTGTGGCTGGCAAATGTCAGCCCTAGAGAGTGTGACAAATGAGTGATGCTTTGCAATGGCGTGTGAAGAAAGCCAGTCTTTTACGAGCACAGTTTTATGATGACTGACATCCTTCTCAGGGCTGAATTCCTATCACGCACAATATCCTTCCTGAGTCGCTCCTGGTCAAGTCAGGTCTGGAAGAAACAATTCGGTTTCATTAATGTTCTGATTCCAGTTTGCCAACCTGACAAACACTGCACACACTTTGGAATCTGCTCTGCTTTTACTGGTATTATTTTTCAGTTTTTCAATGTCAGTAGCATTGTAGGTAAAAATCTGTAAATCTGTCAGAACATTGTAGGTAGAAATCTGTAAATCAGGCTGGGTTTTTTACAGTATGAAATATAGTTATGGATACAGAGCCACAGACTGGTTGGGGTTGGAAGGGATCTCAAGATCATCTAGTCCAATCCCCCTGCTAGAGCAGGATTACCTGCAGAAGATCACACCTCATACCTCAGTGTTTAATCACCAAAGAGAGAAAATAGGTGTCTAAGAGTTTCACGCCATATGCTGCGAGAAATAATCTGTGTATGAGTAGCAGAGGGCACAGAAAGAGGAATTAGAACTGTAATTGTTATATTTATTTTAATTTGAGGGGGAATTTTTTAGTTTTTATGCAACAGTGATAAGACACCCACTAATTTTTAACAGACCAGTGAGTTTAAAAAGCAGGGAAACATCCTGAAGAGTGAGAGACTAAACAGCCATCAGACCATGTTAGGAGCTGCCAGAGTCTAATTGCACCAACTTCTAACAACTTGTGCTCTCCAAATACACATTGCTCCTGGGCTCCCTCCTTGTGAGTTTCTCAACTGCTAAGAGTGATGAAAGGCACTCCATAACTTGCAGGATAAAGACAGCATTATTTTGTATTCTCTTCTTGCTTGTTTTTCCCACTCTACGTATCCTATGTCTAATGTGTAACTGAATTAGGAAACCTCTCGCTTGTGTGGACTCTGACAGCAAAATGTCAGTATGGTCTGAGAGGAGAAAGGTGATTTATGAAGTTTGCAGGATGCAGGGAGCAGGTGACTTTTGCTTAAAGGAAACTTCTATTCCTTGCTGAGAAAAATAATCAAGTAGAAGTAACAACATACGGAGAATATATGTTATCTAAATCATTCCAGAAAGAGTTTCCTACAGAACAACCATTACAAGTCATTGTAAATCTCTTGGGAACAGCAGTCAAAAACATCAGCAGTTAATTACTAGCACTTCCTAAATCAACCTTCTTTGGCATGACATGAAGTGAATGAAAGCAATAAAAGCAAGGAAGTGCATTGTGCTTTGTCCTGTCCAACTCCTGTTCGGACAGGCGTAGGTCACAAGCACAAATGTAACCAGGCATGAATTGTTTTTTTATTTTAATTCCTGGCCTTGGGTTAAATTAAATCAGCACACTGGAAAGGCCAAGGTGAAACATAGGGCCAGGTCTTCAGACTGCGTAAATCCTCTGACTTCTGTTAAGTTGTACCATTGCCACACCTTCAAATCATAGTCCCTGCTCTAGCAAAGCACCAAAGAATACAGAGCTGCAGTGGCTGGGAAAATAAAGAGAGAAACTGAACAAGATTTTCTTATTGGGGTCTTCAAAGTATTAGCTTTAGGGAAGGACATGGAGCTCCTGGAGTGAGTCTAGAGGAAGCCACGAAGGTGATCAGAGGGCTGGAGCACCTTTACTATGGAGACAGGCTGAGGGAGTTGTGATTGTGCAGCCTGGAGAGGAGAAGGATCCAGGAGGACCTTAGAGCACCTTCCAGTGCCTGAAGGGGCTGGGGAGGGAGGGACTTTTCACAAGGGCTGGTAGAGAGAGGACAGGGGTAAAGGATTAAAACTGTAAGAGGGGGCATTTAAGTGAGACAATTGGAAGAAATTATTTAGTGTGAGGGTGGTGAGACACTGCAACAGGTTGCCCAGGGAAGCTGTGAAAGCCCTGGGCAAGGTCCCTTCCAACCCAAACCATTCTATGATTCTACGAATGTACGTTGGGGTGCTGCTAAGTTTTATGATACACAGCTCTGGAAGGTGGAACTATTTCCTTGCCTGGCCCCAGTTGGGGCTGGTCCTGGGGACAGCAGGTGAGTTGTGCAAATTCTGCTGGAATGAGCCTGGAAGGAAGAGATTATGTACCCTCATGTTTGTTACCAGGTTTGGGAAAGGCAAAGTGTTTCATGTGGACCCTGCTTCAAAATTGATTCCTTTGCTTAAAAAACAATCTGCTTAATACAGAATAGCTGCCTGATAAAGCAGTTACTTCTGTCTTTCAGTGATCTCTTCATTCTTGCCATCATACCTCACAGTAGGTTGGAGATGTTTCACCAGCTGATTTGGTGAGTCTTCCAGGGAAGAAGACTTCCAAGCAGGGACATGGACAGGGCAGAGTTGGAGGCATCACACATCTTTGACTCAGAGTAAATGAGAAAGAAACCTGGAGGAAAGACTAGAGTCTTAATTGGGGGGATGGAGCCAAAGGGAAAGGCACATAATACCAAGTGAGACAGGAGTTGTGTATCAGGAGGTTTTAAAGGATCTCAAAACCTTGCCAGATGTGGTTGAGGAGAAGCTGGTGATTGATATAGAGTGGCTGGAAGGAAGAGATGTTGGCCAGACAGGGTTCCCCAGACACTGGGAGCTTAATGCAGCCCGAGCAATGGGAAGCAGCAGGGAATGATATTTTAGATCAGCAGGTGAGCAAATCGTGCTGGGTGCCATGCCAGGGCTGGCCAGAAGAGCAATAAACTAGGCAGCAGGCAGGATGTTTCCCTAATTCATTAGCATATGTGATTAAGAGCTAATCACCATAAACACAAAGGCTCCTCAAGGAGTTGAGGAACTATAATAGATGGAGGAACCTTAATAAGGTAATTAAGTGCCAATGGAGTGCTCTGACTCAGTCACTGGGGTACCCAGGGGGGGTGATCAGCCCATGTCAGGGCTGAGAGCCACCCAGATGGCTCGGTTTGGCCAAAGAAATGCTGCCCAGGTGGCTTTGGAAGCTGTGTGGTTTAGTGCCTTCACCAGAGGAGGGCTCACAGGGATTCGAGGGAGAAGCATTTGAGGAACACCTAAAACTTTTATTGTGGGATGTTTTTACAGGAATGGTTAGTGTGTGAGAGACTTATTATTGGACGTTTGGGGGAAGGACCAATCGATGGGGGTTGTGGAGGAGCAAGTGTGGGAAAATGAAGGGATAAGGGGATAAAAGCAGTTGAACATGTGTAAACCAGGACTGACCATGCTCTGTGCTCGCTGAGCTCAGTGTGTCCTGTCTCCTCATTAAACTCCCTTTCCAAATATTTTGGTGGGCCAGGGGCTCCCAATGCTGTGTGCACATCTGGGTGTGGGCTCTGAGAGCTGGTGGCTGGAGAAGGGGCCGTGGCACACAGGGTCCAGGTGTCTGTGGAACCAGGGACCAGAGAGACCAGGGGAGAGAGTGTTTCCCTAAGGAACTGCAGTCCTGTGTGTGTGCTCTGGGTATCCCTAATTTGTTAGGCAACTTCCAACCAGACTGGCTAGTGAGATGGGTAAGAGGTCTGGGAGCCAGGCATAGGGGAGACCATGGTTCTGGGGCCTAATACTTTAGGGACAAGAGGTTTGGCAGGTTGGCTGCTGGAGGATCTGTAGGTCTGAAGCAGCTTCTGGAGAGATTTTGAGTGTGTCACCTTCTGGGAACACATGCTGAACCTCGCAGCTGCCCTAGCCTAGGGACATGGAGCTGTGGCAGCCTCCCATCCACCCACTGGGCTCTTGGATCCAACTGCCTCTAACATCCATCATCCTGACCTGTGTTCTCCTCAGTTGTCCATCTGGTCCTCACTAAACTTGGTGTTTATGGTGATGAGCCATAACGTGATGTAAGGCACTAAGGGTGAGACCAAGCTTCTGGATACATATTTTAAGGTATTAAAAGAAGGAAATACATTTGATATTGATACTTTGGGGGGCTTTTAACACTGCTGGGCAACCTCAACAGTCTGAGGCCTTTCTGTGCTCTGACTCTATGGGATGGGAACTTGTTCCTCCATCAACAAAAGCTCCTGAAAGGGGTTTTAAGACATTGTGTCCTGAGTTCAGCAACTCAGAGAAATCTCTGGTCCCTCACTCTGCTGTAGGTGTATGTGAAAGTCATTTTACCACTGCTCTTGGTCTGAGGAGGTTTAAAATTTCCCCCTCCATGATATCATCTCTCAGATTTCTTGCTCACTGAACAATTCAGATGATTTTGGTTTTTTCTCCATGTCTCTGCAGACCTGACTTCTGCACAATGAACCAATGGGTTTCTGATTGAATATTTCATAGTGTCTTTTCTGCAATAAGGGTGAACAGTTATGAAATACCGTGGCAGTTTGTTGCATCCAAGATTAATCAAAAATCCACAATTAAATATCAGGCGCCTGAGCTAAAAATTTATTATTCATTCTTAACTCCACAGCACCCTAGTGAAACTCTGACTAAGACCAGGGTCTGTTTTGCTGTGCCATTTTAATGGCATGTAATATAAAAATATTCTCCTGACCAGAAAATATTCAATATCTCTACAGAGTCAAACGAAGATATTTTTATTGTGGATAACTTTAGTCCCTGATCAAAACCCAAAGTGAAGCCACTGCCCATGCATGATCCTACAGTGAATGCACATCTACTCTCTTCTTCTGGTCTTCATATTCAGGAATATTTTGTGCTTAGATGTGCTTACCTGCTGTTTACCAGTGCATGAACTTGATTTTCATCTCTTGTTTGTGCTTTTTGGTTTGTTGCTCAGGATTTTGAAAAGAAAGAAATCTCTTTTTTTTTGTTTAATGAACAAGCTAACAAACACATTTCCATCACAGCTGCCTAGAAAGACTTTCATATGCATGGGCAGTTGTGGTGCTGTATAAATCTGCAAGTCATGCAAAAATTTGTAGTGTGAAAAAAGAGAACAACTGGAGAAACAGACCATGCAGACAGGGAAAGTGATAATCATCCAGAAGATTTTATCAGTTCCTGTGCCAAAAACCATGGCTATCATGTTTTTTTGGCATCACTGCTATGTTTAAAACAATTGTCCTTCCAGGTGAAAGTCAAATTGTGTGTTATTTGCTGATGCACTAGTCTGGTTCCTGGTGTATGTCACGAATGGAGCAAAAAGGTTCTGGTCTGTAACACCCCTAGCATAGATTGATACCTGATTAACATAATTTGGTTAAATGCTGCTTTCTTCTTGAGGTGGAAGCTGTCCATTTTAATTTTATTCGTGAAATCGTGTGTCTGAACTTATTACCCTACACATTTTTTAGGGTCAGGTGAAGAGATGCCTCTTCCTGACCTCCTTTTTGCAGCTACTTTAGGAAAGCACAAACAGACTTCTGGAGGAGGAGCACAGCATACCAGAAGAATCGTGACTTCAGAGGGTGTTTATGGGACTCTGCTTACAACTGTTAACATTAAAGCTTATTCTTCTTTATCCTTCCCCTTCCTATACCTGGATCAAAGCCAATGGCATCTGTGTGCAGACCATGGGCTGGTAGAAAAAAAAAAAAAAAAATTACAAAATAAAGTGTAATTTTCTAGGCTTTTCCTCCATGCTCTTTCTGAGCTTGCAGAGGGTTTAACTGCTTGTTCCAGCATCAGGATCAGTGTCATTTACACACGAGAAGCCCTTTATGATCTCAGGCCTCAGCAGGCTGTTTTCCAGCTGAGATTTTTGAGCAATTCCAGTGCAGTGTGTAGGAAACGGCCTCTGGTGACATTAAGCTGCTTGCAATGCCAGGGCCAGCATGAGCCAAAACGATAACAAATAAACTAAGGCATGCTGCACTTGCCCTTTTGTGTAAATTAGGAGTGAAAACTGTGAGTGCCTCTGACTTTATCCAGAGCTGAAGTATAAAACCACTGCTTTCTCCAAAATTAACAGCATGTGGCATCCTCACTTAGGATTGTGCATGTCTTTCTGAATGCACCCATGTCATAAATGACACCATTATTTATTATTAACTTGTTAATATTTGGTGAAAAGGCCCAGTTTACTAAGCTTAAGGAAACAAGCAAGAGAAAAGGCATCTGAGATTGATAGAATCCTATATAATTGAGGCCCCACCTCGAGTATTGTGTTCAGTTTTGGGCACCTCAATACAAAAAAGACATTGAGGTGATGGAGCAGGTCCAAAGAATGGCAACAAAGCTAGTGAGGGTTTGGAAAACATCCCCTATGAGGAATGACTGAGGGAGCTGGGGCTGGTTAGTCTGGGGAAGAGGAGGCTGAGGGGAGACCTTCTCACTCTACAAATACCTGAAAGGAGGTTGTAGTGAGAGTAGGGTTGGTCCCTTCTCACTGGTGACTGATGACAGGACAAGAGGAAATGGGCTCAAGTTGTGTCAGGGGAGATTTAGGTTGGACATCAGAAAAAACTTCTTTACAGAAAGGGTTGGTAGGCACTGGAACAGGCTCCCCAGGGAGGTGGTGGAGTCACCATCCCTGAATGTGTCTAAAAGTTGTCTGGATGTGGTGCTTGGGGACATGGTTTAGTGGTGGGTCATCAGAAGTAGGGTGATAGGGTTAGGATAAGGTTGGACTCAATGATCTTGAAGGTCTTTTCCAGCCTGAACAGTTCTATGATTCCATGATTCTATAAAGACATAAATAGATAACAGCCAGCAGTTGTGCTAGGACAGAGTCACAGCACACAAAATTAATCTTTTTGCTCATCGACCCTTCTGTGCCTGAGAAGTTCAGGGAGGACAAACTCTTTTAAGGATCCCTGAGCACAGCAACTTATAAAGCAGAACAGCTCACAGCAAACTTCATTTGCTTACAGCATGGAGATTGAAGCTGATGGCAAGAAAAAGAATAAAATTCTACAAAATGCTAAGCAGTTCCATACTACTGATTCACAATTCCATTTAAAGTGATTAGATGAACAAACCATGATGTTTTAACTGTTTTCATTCTGAAACTCCTATTAATATGCAAAAAGAGAGCCAAGTCTGTGTTGAATATTTAGGAAAATACTGCTATATGTAAAATTAAAACCAAAATTGAAAGTGAATAACGAAAACTTCCTGGTTGCAATTCTGTAATTTGAAAATGAAAGAAAAAAATATAATGACAGCAACAATTCACATGGCTGGAGTAAGGTGAAGGAAAATTCAGAGAATCATAGAATCACAGAATCACAGAATGGTTTGGGTGGGAGGGACCTTAAAGACCATGTAGTTCCAACCCCCCTGCCATGGGCAATGACACCTCCCACTAGATCAGGTTTCTCAGAGCCCCATCCAACCTGGCCTTGAACACTTCCAGGGATGGGGCAGCCACAACTCCCCTGGGCAATTTGTTTCAGTGTCTCACCACCCTCACTCTAAAGAATTTATTCCTAATGTCTAACCTGAATCTCACCTCTTCCAGATTAAAACTATTACCCCTTGTCCTATCACTACAGGCCCTTGTAAGAAGTCTCTCCCCAGCTTTCCTGTAGGCCACAACTTCAACACAACTTCAAATCAAGGACATATAGAATACCACCCTTCAGCTGCATTATGGTTATTTCTGTCCTGATACACTTAAGGATATTTGGGAAAACCTTTCTTGATTGAGTTTTATTTTTCCTTTAGTTTTCCTTTTCCTTTCCTATTCCAAACTCCTTCCATGGAGTTTGAGAATAAAACTGACACCTTTGTACTCTAACATGAAGTATCTCACTGCGAAATAGAAACAAATTCACATGTGAATTTGAGTGGATATTGTGAAATTTGAAATGGAACATTTCCATGAGAATTAATGAGAGAACTTCTGATTTTCCTTTAAATACTTCGCAGTCAGGACCACGATGTCTTAAATGCCTCCTGTCAATATTGGCATAAAATGTGTAGAGTAATTAATGGAAGGGCCTTACAAGCCCACACATTCCTAATGACCAACTAATGAGGCTGATGCGTCTCTGCCCATATGCTTCTTTGAGAAAAAAAAAAAACAGTTATGACAAGGAATGAAGGAAGCTAACTCCATTTAAAAGTTCAGTATCCTATTAAAAGGTTTTAAAGGTTAAATTCCATTCCTGTTTAAATCAATATGTTTTCATTTCAAAATGAATAGGATTTCACCAAAAAAAACCCTAAAAAAATAATACTAAATAAATATCAGAAATACAGCTTTGAAGTGTATGGAATCCAATAGAACTCCATAATTGACAATGGGCTCTTTGTTTGTGGAAGCCCCCTCCCTGGAGGTGTTCAAGGCCAGGTTGGATGAGGCTTTGTGCAGCCTGGTCTAGTGGGAGGTGTCCCTGCTCATGGCAGGGTGGTTGGAACCTGATGATCTTTAAGGTCCCTTCCAACCTTCACCAGTCTGTGATTTGGTAGCTCCCAAAGCATAAAATAAATACAATAGTGTGTGAGGCAACTGAAGTCAGTGGTCTGTGTGTTAGTCCATGGGGTTAGCCCAGTTCAGCTGCATTCAGTTCCATGGCCATGGTGCACTGTCAGTGCTAAGTTGAGTATCATGAGCAGTGATGGCTCCCCACACAGATGATCATCTGACCTCTTTCAGATGGATTAATTGGGTGAACAGTCACAAATTCCTGAACAAAATGCAGCTTTGATTTAAACAGAAATATTCTGTGCATTTGATAAAAAAAAAAAAGAAAATTGATTTGACTGAAGAATAGCACACAGCAATATATTCTTTGTGTCACTTCATTAGAGCGAAAACTCTTGCAATGGGCAATAAACTATTATATCCCTGCAGTTTTTACCAAAGAAGGAAAAATGTGGATTCGTCAGCTAGGTGAAAATAATCAGTCAGGACCTGAAAAGTGCAGGACTGTTTACCAAGGTTCATAGGAAAAAAAGAAAACAAAACATTAAGAAAACTTGGAACCGAAACAACCAAATCACTGATTCAACAGAAAATAGGGATGTAAAAAAAAGGAATGCTGCTACCAAGGCAAACGTGCTGAAAAATTAGTCTGGGCTAGAGCAAATGGGACCTTTCCCTGCCCAAGGAGGCACAAGAGAATCATTACTCCTAAATGTTCCCTTAACATTCCCTGGGAAGCAATTTGTAGAGTGTACTGCACGCTCTCCTCCTCTCCTTTTAGGGAAGCTGTGTGGAGTGGATAATCCTGGAGCCTCCTCCTGCCAAGGAGCAACACGAATCATTACTCTGTGTCTGCTGCAATTAAACAACCTCTCCCCAGGCTTCTTTGGTAATAATATGAACTGAGAAGAGAACAGAAATATGTCACACACTGGTTATGTTAATAATAGAATCCCCAAGACATCCCAGCTCTCCCCCTTTTAAAGACACTTCTGGAAAATTAATCACATCTTTTAATGATTTGCACAATATTAGAGCTGTCAAGGTAATGAGAGCCATAGGGTCTGTTGTTATAATGACAGAACTCCCTTGCTTTCTGCTTTGTGCATAGAAACAATGGACCAGATTGATCCCATTTCTATTTCAACGACTGATTGAGATGTCTAAGTTATGGTATAGTTGCCTTATGCTCCCAATAATACCCAGAGAGATATTATTTCCAAAAAAAATGATTCAGATTTCACATTCGCCTCTAATGACTGGGCCATGTAAGCAATAGCAACTTGTTACTGTTGCCAGATGATGGAGTCCAAGTGGTTGGCTTCTGTGCTTTGAATCCAAATGTCCCAGATTTTCATCTACTAGCAATCTAGATGACCAAAAACCTTTTGCAGAATTTAACTCTGCCACCTATATCAAATTGTGCCAGTGCTGTGTGAATAATGTTTTTACAGCACACTTAACAACTCAGGAAATCCCAGAAGCTATATTGTAAACTTTCCAATGCAAACTGTGAGGGAAAACATGTTTCTGCTGCATGAAAATATCAGAGAAGGGTCTGTGCCAGAATTAAATCAGCAGCAAGAAAAAACCCACCACCAAAATTGTACTTCTTGAGTTAGATACTTTGTTCCAAACAAACATCTCAAGAAAAGTGGTCTGATTTCCAGAAGTGCTTTTCTTCCTGAACATTTACCTACCTATGGATAAGCATCTCACTTGAGATATATGATAAAGAAAATATGGAACCCTGCTTCGTAATTTTGAACCATTAAGGGTCAGTAGGTAAATAGTGATTAAATCCATAATGGTTACAAAAACTCTCTGGAAAGCCAGGGTACAGCAAGTCCAGAAGAGGTCTCGTAATTATTCCTCTTCCATGGCTTTCTGTTGATATTGTATAATAACCAATATTCAGTAACCACAGTCTAAACTGCAAATCATTCTTGTCCCTTAGTGGCTCCATAACAGTTTAGAAATGAAATAAAAATAATATTCTCCTTTCTCTTCTCATAAATCTATGGTAACTTCTCATTAGGTTTTATTTTACATGTCAGAATAAAACGAGGATGAGACTCAAGGGTGCCCATAGTCCCAGGCAACAGTTTAGTTTTATTAAAATTACTTACATATGTGAACATGCATATGAAACTTACTTGATTTTTATTTTTTCCTTTCCAAAATCCCTGGCACCGCACCAAGGTGGTGGAATTTAGAGTTCTGACCCTTAAGACTCCTGTCAGCAAACTGAGGATGTAATTTGCTCTGGGGTGATGACAGCTCTGAAAAGGCTGAGTTAGATTTAACCTGATATTGTTTGAATGGCTTTACAATTGAATAGAAAAACAAAGATAGAGTAATGGCTCATGTTTTTTCGTATAAGTATCTGAGATTTTTTTTTTTTACATCAGCATAGATCAGCACTGTTGGAACACTGGAGGACTTTTGGCCTTATTTTATTTTTCATTTGCTTAATGAGCTTGGTCAGTTATTGAAGCTTTTTTCTCACGGAGAGTCTAGATCCTGCTGAAAATATTAATTTTGCAGTGACAGAAGATCTTACAGGGAGGTCTGATGTTAAACAGAACTCTGTGTGTAGAGAGTATCTGTCTGTTCTCAACAGGTAAGTCTGGTCAAAGACTTAGAGGTTCAGCTCAGATGATTCCTCAGAAGTTCTTATTTGGGTTTGAGACTTAAATGTTCTGGAAATCAGCCCAGAACTAGCATGTTTTAAGAACAAAACAAAACAAAACAAAACAAAACAAAACTTTCTGGAAGTTACTTCTGAGGTGATGGATATGTTCTCTGAATTTAAAATAGAACAAAGCTTACTTAATAGTCTTGACTGGGTCTGAAATACCATGAATCCTACGCCTTCCGCACAGTCCTGGCAGATTGACGTTCTGTCCCAGTCAAATCTCTGTTGTACCAAAGAAAGAAAACATGTGAGGGAAAACATTGTTTCACTGAGTTTGTCAATTTTTCATTTGTCAAGAATATAGATGAAAACTTCATCTCTTTTTCGTTTGTTCAAAAGCAATTTATCACCGAAAGGATAGAGCAGAAAGGAAAGTCTGTTTTCCTCTGGGACGGAATCTACACTTTGTGAATGAGCTTTTGGCAACATTTCAGTTTATGTTCAAGAGATTCAAATTCTGTGCTCAAATTCTATGCAATAGTTGGCTTCCAGGAAGAAGGAGAGTGGAAGGGGGAAATATGTTGACAGACAAACCACAGACTGCACCTAGAACTGCAGGAGGTTTCTCACTGTGATTTCTGTCTAAAGATTTTACAAAATCTCTTACTAAGAAGACTGTGTTACTTGTAAGAATTTACTTGTTAATTGCAATAATTTGCTGCTGAATGACTAAATTAAGAATGTTGAAAATTTCATCTGGGTTTCACAGAATCACAGAATGGGTTGGGTTGGAAGGGACCTTAAAGATCACCTAGTTCCAACCTCCCTGCATGGGGGACACCTGCCACTAGACCAGGTTGCTCAGAGCCCCATCCAACCTGCCCTTGAACACTTCCAGGATGGGGCTTCCACAGTGTCTCTGGGCAACTTGTGCCAGTGTCTCACCATCCTCACAGTGAAGAATTTCTTCCTAATGTCTAACCTCAATCTCCCCTCTTCCAGCTTAAAACCATTACCCCTTGTCCTATCACTACAGACCCTGGTAAAAGGCCCCACCCCAGCTTTCCTTTAGACCCCCTCCAGATACTGGAAGGTGCTCTAAGGTCTTCTCAGAGCCTTCACTTCTCCAGGCTGAATGACCCCAACTCTCTCAGCCTGTGTTCATAGTGCTTCAGGCCTCTTGTCATCTTTCTGGCCCTTCTCTACACTCGCTCCAAGAATGCTCTTTTAGACAGATTAAAAAAAATAATTAGAGAAAACAAAAGAGCCAAAGCCGAGCAGATTGTAAAGGAAAAATGTAGCCCAACAGAGCTGTAGCAAACAAGGCAAGCCTTCAGCCAGCTTGTCTCTGACAAAACACTTTCCCAACTCTTCAGCAACTATGTGCTTTTCTGCCAAGGCACATGAAATAGTTCATTATAAATAAATGCCTTTATCTATTGGCAAAGTTATTGAGAATGTAGGTGGGGTTACGGCACGATGTCCTATGAGTCAGAAGGGTCCAAGCCCCCACGAGAGGTGAGGCTGAGGTTGTGTGGACTCTCCTTCTTGTTCCTTGGTGAGCCCTCCATCTTCAAACCTGTTGTCTTGACCTCTCCTGGCCTTCTTCCCTTTGGAAGTCACTTCTAGCTGTGTCTCTCCTGCAACTTAATCTGCTTTTCTGGTTACACGCCTCACAGTACATAACAACATTTCATCAAAACACATTTCTAATTTATATGTTCTGGATTTGATCCCACCTTAGAGTAAAAGTCCAACCGATTCAAGTGGGAGGAGGATCAATCTTGGTTATGTTCTTTGCCATTAAGAATGTACCAAGATCTTGTGAAGCATAATCAAATAAAGTGATTTGTCTCTGACAGTCTCTCATGAGCCTTAGGAGGCTGTTCAGTTCATTAAAAACACCTTGGAAAATGTTGCTCTTGGAGACAACGAAAGGCACAAACATGATTAGCTAGCTGCAAATGAGCGTTTAGGTTTGGGGTTTTTTTAATAATCAGGAAATTAGAATCAAGCTTTGGAAATTTTTTAGCTCTGTGGTACCAGCTGTTCCTTCTCACTACACTTGGGAAGGATTATCTGAGTGATGTTGCTTTCTCAGTCGTGTGTTTCAAAGATGTCAACGTAGTGCACCACAGCCAAGCCAAGCAATACACACCTCCACAGCTCTGTCAAGAGAGTCATGTTCTTCAGTGGCATTTCCCTCTCACACGCTGGTGTAACATCTTGTGATGATTTTTCCAGAGCTGGAAAACCAGCACAGAATGCCTGGGAGTGCACAAGAGCATCTGCTGGAGGAGTGATTGAGTAGAGGCTGCATGCTGCCTCTGAGTCAGTATTTTCCATCAGGGAGGTGCTCATGACTGGTAATTTGAATTAAGAGAAGCCAAATCAAAAAGTGTGTTGAAAAAATATGCGCTTTTTTTTGTTTGTTTGTTTTATGGTAGTATCTACAATCAAACTTTTGGCCCTTTGTCTTGGGCATTGTACAGTTAAACTGGGTCTATGTTGTTAAATTAAGGATGACCAGGGCTGGACATGCAGTGTCCTATAGGGATCAGCTGTTAGCACCCTCACTGAAGCAGTTTCACTCCATGGAATTTTTCTCTTTCCCAGACATTGCTCAGAGAGGGTTCAAGTAATATCACAGGTCAGAGACTGTTCCCAGAAGGTGGTGTGGGTGAGGCCATGCTTCTTTGCACATGGAAGAAAGTTTAGCCATATGGCCATGAAATGAATCACACCAGTTGCCTTCAGGGCCAAGGAACAGGTCCTGGCCTTTTCGTCATACTTGTGTTGATGTATCTTTTTGTAATAAGAGAAAGGGCTTGCCTTTTAATACTTGTAATCTCAACAGAGAAGAAAATCAAAAGGGAAAAAATTAAAGCAATATGATTATTTTCCAGATGGTACAGAGAGATTAAAGACATGTTTACTTAGTGCAACAGAGTGCTATACAGACATCCTCAAGCTAGTGCTGACCTGTGGTTGATACGTGTTCACCACAATAACAGACAGAATATCTTTGTTGGCCCATCAGACTCTAGAAGTTGGCTCAAATTCCATACAATCCAAAGACCATGGAGAAAACATTCAATAAGAGTAACAAAAGTACAGCTGACAAGAGACATAAAAGGAGGAGGCTTTACTATAATCCTTGTATTAAATCTAGAGTGTGACTATATTAGGTTTGGTTGGCTACAACTAAACCTAGGGTGGCTACCAAGAAGATGCAGACTCCCTGTTGACAAGGAGTCACATGGAAAAGACAAGGGGTCATGGGCACAAGTTGCTCCTGGGGAGATTCCAATTGGACACAAGAGGTACATTTTTCACAGTGAGGACAATCAAACACTGGAATAGTCTCCCAAGGGAAGTGGTAGATTCCCCACATTGGACAGTTTTAAGTCTCAGCTTGACAGGGTGCCGAGCTATCTCATATAAGCTATAGTAGTAGCTAGAAAAGTTGGACCAGATGATCCTTGAGGTCCCTTCCAGCCTGGAATTCTGTGATTCTGTGATTCTATGGTTCCGTGGTTCCATGCAAAACCTCTGCTTCTCCTTTAATGTCCTTTTCTGATTTTCCCCTTCAAGTTTTGACAGAAGAACCATCAGACTATAGCAAAATTCATTTACCACCTTCAGTTTTTATCTCCTTGAATAACAAATTTCTTCACGCTTTTAAATATTCAAAAGAGTTTGAGTCTTGATAGAACTGGAACATGAACTCATTAATATGATAGAGGACATCTCCTCTTAGGCTTTCTGAAGATTATACTTTTATGCTCCTTATGTGCCAGTCCGCCCCTTCTACAGGAGGACACCTCCAATCCAAGTATATCAAGGCATCCCTCTTCCATGGGTGGATGAGTTGGCTTCCAGCTTTCCAGGAGACACAGGGTGAAAGTCTACTGTTGGCCTCATGTGCTCAGGAATCGAATCTCATCATCTGCAGGACGAGTTTGAAGGGCTCACATGTTTTCACCTCTATCAATTAGTTAGAAACTTGGACCATAAATTGGAAAGTACCAGGAGTATCTGAGCTCCCTGGTGAAATCCTCCAACTTATTTTTTGCAGGGTACAATAGGTGTCTTTAGATCTGGGTGCAACTTCTCATTAATATAATGAGAATTTCAGCAAAGCTCATTGCTGTTCATACGTTGGTCCTGGCCACCTTCATGTTAATATCATTATGTTATGAGTGACTTTTTCAAAGTTGGAGAAGCATCCTAGATGGGACCAGAAGACCTGGCTGGAATCCATAAATTAAAGTCCATTGTGATAACCACTGGACCATCTTTCCTCTAAAGGGGTTTATGGTAGTTTTAATACAAACTTGATTCCCTTGATTTTTGCCCCTTTGACTTGACCACTGGTAGTTTTTCCTAAAAAACCTTCTGGCTGAAGACTTGTTCTATGTCTTGATTGTCCACCCAGTGGAATACTTGTGACTAAATTTGTCTGCCTTTTAAGTTGTTTTTGAATTGCCCTTAGCGTGTGATGTTTCCTTATCTCAGACAAGAGAAAGGAAAAAGGAAGGAGTCTATTTCTGCCATCTCTTTCCTCCTGCAACAAATCCCCCTCCCCTTTCCCTTCTCCCTGCCTTCCAAAGCTTTTGTTAATTTAAAATTAGCCCTTTGAGATGTTCTTGGGAAAATCAGGCTCCACACAGTGAGCAAGTCCCTGTGGAGAGGGCCATTGCGGTAAACATAGGGCAGAATCCCAGTGAGTCACCTGGCTGGCGTTCTCCCACTGCCTGAAGGACAGCAGAGTAGGAAGCCTGTAAAGAAACATGCCACCACCATCAGGGAATCCACGCAGGATACTTCAGCAGAATCATTTCCCATCCCATCCGGGCCTCCTACCAGCTATTCAGTGCAAGCGTCAGTCCAGACAGCAATTAGTGGGCACTAGATGCCTGGCTCTGATCTCATTGCCATTGTTTGACCAAAGGAAGGATTCAAAACAAGGCTTGGAGCCAAAAATAAGTTCTGAAATGCTTTTTTAAATATTCAAGTTCTCTCGCCCTTATGCTTTTTCTCTTTTTTTTTTTTTTTTCCTTTTTTTAACTTTCCCTTACAGCTAATTTTTAGTGACACCCCCCTGGCCGAGGCTCAAGTGTAATAATCCCTGGTAGCCCTGGTTGGCTTGTAGAGAAGGTGTTGGCTTGCAGTGCAGCAGAACAGTCTGATTTACCTATCTGCTCACATGCACCCAGACATGCTTGGGAGTACTGTTGCTTTCACAACTGCCTCTTGTCACAGCCTCTCCAAGCAAAGACATGGCAAGACCAGCCATTCTTTGTCAGCCTTTTGATGAAAACAAATGAAAGCACATAGGATGGTTTATTCAAACCACCTGTCATGGTTTTTCACAGAAGCTGTGTGAAAGAGAAAGAAAGAAAATACTGAAAATAGATTTTCTTGGCATCTTTTTTATCTGCTTTGTTGCTGTACAGTGAAACACGTGGCTGGAGGGTTTGTTTTGCAGGAGGAGGGGAATGACAAATGATAACAGCCTGTTTCAGGGGCTTTGCTAGGTGGAAATTTTATAGGAACTTCTGACATCTTTTTGAGCTCAGAGAGAAAAGGATATGCACCCATGAACAGGGGACACACATATATTTAAGTCAGGGGTGATATGTGGACAGCTTGGAAGATAAACTTCTTCCCCATTCTCTTTCTTTTCCCACTTTCCCCTATAGGTAGATCAAACTTCAGATTTTAGGAACCCCAACCTTCACCTTTCTAATGCTGCAGACATGTAGACCTGGCAATGCACAGAACCAGGACATTTCATATTCCATTTTCCTCTTGTATTTTTATAGACATCTGCTACATGTTTTAAGCATCCATAAGTTAATTTTCAGAAAAAAAAATAAAATACCCCCAAACATTAAAAAAAGGCAGATGTCACCAGTCAGAACTATAATGACAAAAGAGGTCTTTTAAAATCAAAGATTTTATCAAACTGAATACACAACAGTGCTCAGAAGTGGAGCATATGTACACACCAGGGTAATATTTTCTGGTGTGGTTTTTTTAATTCCTTCATTTCTAAGGAGTTTTTCCTTAGAAAGGAAATTTTGCAACTTCACCTTTCAGAACACGAATCAAATACGAAGAAGAGAAATTAATAGAAAATCATACCTGTAATGAAAGAATAATGAAGAAATAAAGGGAAGTGAATCGTCTCTATGAAGGAAGCAAACGGATTAACATAAGAAAATGGAAAGGCTTCATGCACTGAGAGCTTCAGGTGATGAGGATACACTAATGTCTCACTCTTGCTTGGCTTTGAGTGACTTTCACAGACTTCTATATCTATGTGAATAACAAAGGACTCAAAATCAGGCAGAGTAAGAAAATACAGAATTCAACTGATTATGGCTGGTTTACACCCTGTTTCCACTGATGACTAACAGAACATGGACGTTCATCCACAAGAACAATTTAACTCTACCCTAGAATAATTCTCCTTCCCATATCTGGTGAAAAGAGGACAAGCAGTATCATAGAATCATAGAATCATACAATGGGTAGGGTTGGAAGGGAACTTCAAGATTATCTGATTCCAATATCTTGGCGTTTCTTGCCCCTCAAAAGATTTTATAAGGAAGAGCACTTTGCAGCTCTTATTCTGGTGATCTTGATATTGTGCATGATAAAAGTTAAGACTTTTTAGGAATTTTAAAGGGAAATTTTCTCAGCTTTCTAAAGATACATTTTCCTGAGCACTGAAATTTACTGTCACAAGGTTTGCTGCCCAGATCTGTGCAGCCCTGCTTAAGGAAACACAGAATTCCCTCGATTTTATATATGGAAACAAACAAGCAAACATACAAAACAACTTTTCCCCCCTTTCACATTTTCCGTAGGGTACAGTTGCCATAACTTTCTCCTTTCAGGATGCCAAGGCCCAAGACAGACCAGTAGGTTATTCTTTTTCCTAAAATTCCCTTAGAAACTGTATTCTGGTGTCTCCAAGAGCCATGGTTCTGTATTGGGTCATTTAATGGAACAAACCTTGTGGGTTTGAGGTTCAAGACAGAACACAGAGAGGTTGCTGTTGTTAGCTACATAGGAAAGATGAAGTAGTGGGCCTTTATTTGGCTCCCAGTGACATCACCAAACGTTGGCATAAGTCTCTGGAGGCTTTTAAAGTCGCTGTTCATAGCTGGTCCCTGGCCTTAGCTCATCCATCTCAAAGTGGGTGCCTTTGTTAGGTCACAGTCTTGCCTTTGGTCATGCCTGGGTCTTGGTAAAATGCAAGCAGTCCCATTCAGCTCTCTGACACCTTCTTACTCTGTCTTGCCTCACTGGTTTGTAGCTCTTGGAAGCCCTTCCAGGCTATGGGAGCAATGAATGTGTGATAGTTTGGTGAACTGTAAGCCACCCACTTAGATACTGTCTTCAGTATCTTGTGAAATGTATTCAAGACTTGTCTTTAACAACTTAATTTCAGCCTTCTTCTAAGGAGAATAAAGAGTTTAACCAGCATTTAGAATACAACACCTTATCCAGCAGTGTCCAGCACAGACTTCTTTTTGAAGTTAAGTGAACACAGGTGCTTGATAGAAGGTGGTTGTGACAATGTGTTGTCTCGGTTTTCTTCCAAAAACACTGAGACAGGAGGGACTCAACATTTTAGAGGGACCCTGGACATGCCATCCCTGTGGATGCCTCTGATAGTGTGCATCACATCCTGTGAGCACGCTGCCTTTGTTAAAGTCAACAAGAAGGTGACACCTCCATTCCCTGTCTGTCATGATTCCTCAGGACACTTTGTTATGCATGAAGGAAGGGGTGCAGAGAAAGAAAAGAAAAAAAAAAAAGAAAAAAGACCAGGGCATTCCTAGGAGCATCTTGAGGACTGGCAGGAAACATCAGAGGGGACATGAAATGAAGCTTTCTAGCTACAAACACCAGGTATTGCTTTCTTTTTGGAAAATTGTTACAGATGTTTAAACAAATTGAAGAAAACTTACCAGTAACTTGGGGAATGAAATAATGTATTCCATTAGGGAAGCTGTTTTGCTTTTTTTTCAGAGAGCCTCAGGGAGCAATTTAAATGCTTTAAATTGATTACTTTGACTTAAGCCAAGATTAATTAAGTTTTCCTTGGCTACAACTGCACATGTCCAGAAAATATGGGAGGAAAAGGAGCTAAAAGTGTACATGGTAGGTAAGTAGGTTAACTTTTCACATAACTCATAACTCCAGAAGCAGATCCCTCTAGATTGTAATACTGACTTGAAAATTATTGAAGGAAAAAGGGAATCTTTTGTTTTGTTGATCCTTTTAAGCTTTTCTTTGCAAACAATTTTCTGAAAAGATGGTACAAACTGATATTGTCCCATGAGCTCCAGAGAAGGAATTAGGAAGTTCAATAGCTGCAAAGATATATGGATTTTAAAGCTAAAAGAGCCTGTTTAATCATGTGGCTTGGATGCTTGCTAACACAGACCAGCACATCTAAGCCAGTAATTCCTGTGGTGAGTTTAATAACATCTGGTCGAGATAACCCAAGTGTTTCTTAACTGGGTTTCATAAGAGGCCTCTTCATCTCAGCCTTCATGTCTTATCAGTATATGTTATTATATAAAATATTTCTTTTTTTATCAATAGAATAATGGAAGGAATTTTCAGGAACGTCTCAGAGAGGGAAGCCCTTGAATTTCAGCAAACAGAGAGCTTGAGCTCAGACTTGAGCAACATGAAGAGCTCTAATGTATGTTTATCAAAGGGTGTCTCCACAATCAGAGAGATGAGGAGGTGGATAACGAGGAAGATCTCCTCTCACGCCTTTCTGACTTGCCCAGGGAGCTCATTTTCCATCCCCTGGAAAACTGAATGTGTGGTGAGTATCAGCCTGGCGTGAGAAGCAGGAACAGTTCGTTCCAAGCTGTTCATCCACTGCTCCCTCTGTTTGCTTCCCGTTATCAGCACACGGGCTTTGGTTTCAAGACACTCCAAATGAATCACTTTGCAGGCAAACAGGCTGGATGTAGCACTTTGCTGTGTTTTCTTCAGAGGGTGGGTTTACTTCAGAGGCCAAGTAAAGAGTTGCCAAGCAGCTGCCAGAGCTGATGGATAGAAAGCAATTGCAGGAATGTCCAGAAATGTTTCATTGTTCTTTAGTTGTTTAAACAAATGGGTACAGGATGAAGTCCAGGTTGTGCTGGGTGTGGTCAAAAGGGGGGAGTTTGCAAATGTATGTGAATTTTTTTTTTTTTTTTAAGTAATTTTGTTTTTATTTCCTGTGTTTCTGTGTTACTGGCTGTTGGAGATTCTGAAGAATATAATGATTTTACTTTTCTCGTTGCTGTTGAATGAGTCAAATTCGGAAATCAGTTTGAGAAAGGATTTGTATGAAATTGAGGTCTAGCAGACATTGACTACTTCACTCTTATAGAAGTTGCTGGAAATGCTGCTGATAGCACAGAAAAAATACTATTTCTATTGCAAAAATGTATCCACAGTGGTGTCTTTATATTCAAAGATTAAATGGGCCAATATATATTTACAGAGTACTGTGTACAGCTCTAAAGCCCTCAGCACAGGAAAGGCACAGAGCTCTTGGATAGGGTCCAGAGGAGGCCATGAAGATGATCAGAGGGCGGGAGCAGCTCTGCTATGGAGACAGGCTGAGAGAGTTGGGGCTGTTCAGCCTGGAGAAGAGAAGGCTCTGGGGTGACCTCATAGTGGCCTTCTAGTACCTGAAGGGGCTACAGGAAAGCTGGGGAAGGAATTTTTACAAGGGCACGGAGTGATAGGACAAGGGTTAATGGATTTAAACTGCAAGAGGGGAGATTTAGGTTAGACATCAGGAAGAAATTCTTCACTGTGAAGGTAGTAAGGCACTGGAATAGGTTGCCCAGGGAGGTTGTGGCTGCCCCCTCCCTGGAGGTGTTCAAGGCCAGGTTGGATGAGGTTTTGTGCAGCCTGGTCTAGTGGGAGGTGTCCCTGCTCATAGCAGGGAGGTTGGAACCTGATGATCTTTAAGGTCCCTTCCAACCTTCACCATTCTGTGATTCTATGATTCTATATTGTGAGCACTTCATACAGGTACCAGCATTTTCTATTCACAGCCAATGGGTGGAATATGCTTCATACCAAACCAGTGTCAGGAACAAATACCCCTTCCAGTAGGTTTGTTGAATTGTAAAAGAAGTGGAAGGAAAAGGTGTAAACCTGGAGTTTCTCACATATATAAACTGCATGTGAAGCAGAAGTAGTTTATCCCTTCATTGTGTTCTGGGAATGAATTAAGTCATGAATACTCATTTACAGAATGAAAAAAAATCATGATAACCAAGAATGATTGGGTGCCAATTATTTAAACATTACAGATATTACAAAAAAAAATTGTCAGCTCAGAAATTAGGCTTCTAAATCTATTTATAAACCAGCTCTCTGGCTGTGCTGTTGGAACAAATTGTGTACATCTGGAAAATCAGTGTTCAAGGGCCTAAAAGTGAGAAGCAGGTTATGATTTAGCTCTAAATAAATGGTGAAACATTCCTTTACCCCACTTAGGCAGCATCAGGCTTTTAGGCAGATTAATTTAATGTTGGCAGTGGTACTGGCAGATTAAGGGATAACTTCCCTATAGAGTATTTGTTACTAATAGTGATATTTGGTACCAGCTATTAAAGTTTCAGCTTGGCCAAGTATTACCTAAAGAAGAGAATGAGGTCCCGTGTGAGGCAACTAATTCCCTTCTGTCTGAAATGATATTTGCAAACTTTTTCATGTGGGTCTGGTGTTGTTGTAAAGGAATGCAATTGCTCTACAACCTGCAGTATGAAATATTAATCTTCATTCTGACCTTTTTACAAGGTTGTTGTGTTTTGTTTTTTTTTTTTTGGTCTGGCATCTTCTGTGGAAAAAACAAGAAAGAAGCAAAACTAAACAAAACAAAAAAGAGATTAAAAAACCAGAGAAAGAAACAATGAGTTTGTAAGTAAGGTCCTCTGAAATATTTGCTGTGCTAGAGACAAGAGTCCCTTCACCACCTCACATTTTGCACTTCTGGGTCAGCTTTTCTGCTTCTGAAGATGCTTTGGTAATGTTAAGTGGGCACAGAAAAATCACCCAATTAAGGCAGAATCAAGTTTTGCCATGGGGAAAATGTTCCTTTGAGTGTCTTGCTTTCCTGTCATCATGATTGTAGAATGATGTACTGATCCCTCAGTAGTCTGCTTAATACAGGGGAAAAGAATTTGTACACCTTGAAGTCTGGGTTGAAAATTTCTGTTTCCTATCATTTTAAATGTTCCATACAGCTGTGTCTCCTGGTTCACCGTTTTCCTGATGGAAATACATTCTTCCTACTCTGTGGCTAAAGGCCTCGAATTTCCTGGATCCTTATGAAAGTCGATTGTAGCAGAGACACTGTAGGGAAGGAAGTATTCATGTCACCTAATTTTAAGCATCAAAGTTTGTCCCAAAAGGCAGCAGTTTGGGCTACATGTACTTCTCAGTATTCAAAGGAGAGGAACAAGTGGTTGGTAACAGCCTCGGGAGGAGCCTCCCTTTACGCTGACCTTCTAGGAGACAAATCAAAACAGAAGTGTGACCAGTAGGTCAAGGGAAGTGATTCTCCCTCTGACTCCACTCCCGTGAGGCCCCACCTGGAGTGCTGTGTCAGGTGGTTATGGAGCACCCAACATAAGAAGGACAGGGAGCTGTTGGAGTGAGTCCAGAGAAGGGCCATGAAGATGATCAAAGGGCTGGAGCAGCTCTGCTCTGGAAACAGGCTGAGGGAGTTAGGATTCTTCAGCCTGCAGAAGAGAAGGCTCCAGGGAGACCTCATAGAGACCTTCCAGTACCTGAAGAGGCTACAGGAAAGCAGAGGAGGGGCTTTTTACCAGGATGTGTAGTGAGAAGACAAGGGGTAATGGTTTTAAGCTGGGAGAGGGGAGATTGAGGTTAGACATTAGGAAGAAATTATTTCATGTAAGGGTGGTGAGACACTGGCACAGGTTGCCCAGAGACACTGTGGAAGCCCCATCCTGGAAGTGTTCAAGGCCAGGTTGGACGGGGCTCTGAGCAACCTGGTCTAGTGGGAGGTGTCCCTGCCCATCCAGGGGGGTTGGATTTAGCGGATCTTTAAGGTCCCTTCCAACCCAAACCATTCTGTGATTCTATGAAAACACATAATCCTTTTCTTCCCATCCTAATCCTTAGGGAATACAGTACACAGATTTGCAGCCCAGCAAAGGCAAATCCTGAGGATCAGATTTAATCTTTGCAAAGATGATAACTTCTCAGAGAGAACAAATTTTTCCTGCTGGCATTGAATTGAACCCAGTCTCACTGGATGAAGCATTTGATAGATCAGGGAACTGTAGTTCAAAGATGGTTTTGAACAGGTTTTCTCACGTATCACAGGAGTAGAGGGAATCAGTCCAATCTTATGGAGGACTTCTGACATAAGTCAATGATGTTACTTCTTACAAGGGCTTAGTAAAGTAATGCCAAACTCCTTTGTGTCTGAAGTTAATCCTTGTGGTTGATACACGAGGGTTGGTTATTTAGGTTGTGGTGCTGTGACTAGATTGTGTGTACTGTGAAACCTGGATGTTTGGTTGTGTAGAGCACAATAAGTTTTACTGAGCAAAAACTTTCCTTCCCCTGGCCTATGCTTAATGCAGCAGATTCTGTGCCTGTGATGATGTCCTAAGAGCCTCAATACTTTCCCTTCTTTCTGCTTCCTCTGGCAAAAATATTTTGTCTCTCAAGCAACTCATCTGTCTTTAGTTATCCAGGAGTGGCTTCCTTTGAGATTTAGCCCCCTCTACATCTGCCTCAGGGACCATTGCAGTCCCACCTGGCTGAGAGACTTGTCTAACGTTCAGTGAAGCCAGCAGGATCCATTTCATGGCCTTCAGCAGCCAGCTTTGGTTAGCCTCTGAAGACCAAAAGACAAACATGAATAAAAAAGCTAAGCTACTACCCCATTAGAAACACAGAGTAAAGCATCAGGAAGACATTTATTTCACATTAAGGATAAAACTCTCAGAGAAGCCAGAATCATTAAATCTGACAGGACGTTAACAGCTAGAAATTATTTGGAGGAGGCTGTCAGGGAAATCCCAAGACTGAAATATAAATTATGTTGAAACAGTGCCTATTCAGTGATAAGTTAATGCTTAGAAATGCAACATCTGTACAGTTTCCTCAGACTGATAAGTTATGAAGCAATTCCATATGAAATTACAGCTTCATCTACCAAGGCATCGTTCATCTGATGTCCGTCCCACTCTTGGAATTGTTTTTAATAAATGCACAGGAAAGAACTGGAAAAACATCAGGAGGTGATTCATAGGCAAAACCCACATGCAGTGGGTACACAAGCTTGTTTGTTGAGTAAAGCCACTGCCCTTGACTTTCTATCTGCTTGCAGACCAGGGCCTGGAGATAAGTGAGTCAATAGGGGTGCACTGGAAAGAAAGCTTGGAAGAAAAAGAAAATGTTGTTCACCTGCCTCATTAGTCTGATTGTCTTCATCCTTTTATCTTTCTGAGTTTTCCTCATGAAATTCGTAAGGAGTTAATGAACAAGGTCCTTGCTAATGAGAGGGCATAGGTCTTTACAGCAGGCCAGTTCAGGTAGCAGAGTCAGATGTGACATGGTATTAATCACTTCCACTCTTGGATCTGCCCCATCGCTGTAAGTGCTCAAGGCCAGATTGGATGAGGCTTGGAGCAACCAGGTCTAGTGGGAGGTGTCCCTGCCCATGGCAGGGGGGTTGGAACTATGTAATATTTAAGGTTCTTCCCAACGCAAACCATTCTGTGATTCTGTGATTCTATGATTTTACAGACTCACCAAGATCCCCACAGGTATTCTACATAGATATTTTCAGATTTCTTCTCTTACATCAAGAAGATGGGTATGTTGAGGATGCCTTTACAAGAAAGTATAGCTGTCATACAAAATCTGTAAGATAACAGCCAATCTTCTAAAAACAGAACAAGTGCACTAAGAATTACACCCAGGAGACCTTATAGTGAACTTCCAATACCTGCAGGGGCTACAGAAAAGCTGGGGAGGGACTTTTCATAAGGGCATGGGGTAACAGGATGAGGGGGAATGGCTTTAAACTGGAAGAGGGGAGATTTAGGTTGGACATTAGGAGGAAATTCTTTAGTGTGAGGATGGTGAGACACTGGCACAGGTTGCTCAGGGAAGTTATGGCTGCCCCATCCCTGGAAGTGTTCAAGGCCAGGTTGGATGGGTCTTGGAGCAACCTGATCTAGTGGGAGGTGTCCCTGCCCATGCAGAAGGGTTGGAACTGGACGATCTTTAAGGTCCCTTCCAATCCAAACCATTCTGTGATTGTACGATGTACCGTGTACCATGGGGACAGGTCACTTAGACTGACCTGGTTTGGGAAATTGCATGAACCCTGTAATAACTCCCCAGCTGTTTTCTCACTTCTCACTGATACCAAACCACCAGAAAGCCTTGTCATAATCTCTATGGCTCGTTTATCTCCTAGAGATCTTCACAGAATCACAAACTGTAGAGAAAAGGCCTATTAAATGATCCAATTCCTTGCTAGCAGAGGTTTTGTCTCCAATGCACACTCTTTGGTTTTGAAAAAGATCATCTTCACTATTTCAAGAAATTTTTTGCTCATAATTCCCCCAGAGAAACTTTGTATAATAAGTCTTGTTGGGGAGGGTTTCCATCCACCTTGATAATTTAGCCTAGATTTTCTCTTCCAAAGGGTTTATCTATATATCTATATCTACACACACAGGTGTATCTATACATTTCACTACTTCTCTTGGTATGTTTGATGGGTTTTTTAAAATGCAGGTCTAAGTTTCAGTGGCACTATTCATAGAAAATGCCTAAGATAGATAAATAAAATACTATTTTCCAGTTTATATGTTTGAATGGAGAAAGCTGTCAGCAAATTCCAAAAATATTCCCTAGAATTATGGCAATAGCAGAAAAGGGGTTCTAAAAGATTCTGAATGCTAATGACACAGTTTATTTCTCATGTATATGACACAGTCAGCTATTGAATTCATATTCCTCACAGATTTCACTTCAATATAAATGTCAGGAACTGTGTTGTATCTGGGAATCATAGATTCCTGTGGGATGATTTGCATGAAATACCAAAGGGCTAAAGACTCAATGAGACTTAAAGCAAAAAAATATTTGTTCTATAAGCAGTGGAGTAAATGAAGGCCAGTTTGCACTGGTCATGTTTTTATATATTTTTCCTCTCTTCTTTATTTTCCCCATTGAGTAGGTTTTTTGATGCCTAGAAAGGCAGTACTTCTCTGCCCAGTTGCCTGTTTTAATAAATGTTTTAGAAATTTAGAAGGGTTTTCCACCCTTCTTTTAAATTTGGTTGAAATCAGACAAGGTCTGTTTACATGAACAAAGACCCATGTATGTAAATGAATACACACTTTCTTGTGGCATCAAAACCACCCAAAGAAACAAGTGAAATGGGCTTAAAGATTCCATTTTGTGCATCTTGTGGCTCAGCATAGTGCACAGAGCTGAAAAATGAGATTAAATGGGAAAAGTGGTTTCAAAGAATACTACTGTACAGCTTGTAATTAATCTTGTTTCATAGCAGTGGTGATGGCCATGAACAAAACATGTAAAAACTTAGAAAATGACACACAAGTAAGAGAAGAGATGTGTTGAAGCTTGTGCATCTCCCAACATCCTCCATCCACTTGCCATGCTCCTCACACCTTGTCTGTTCAGCAAAGGACATGCCCATAAGGACTACTGCTGCTTATGATGACTTACTTAAGTGTCACCTTTATCCATGTACATGCTGGTGGCCTTCAGTTTGGTACAGCTGGATGTTTACTCCATAAACTACACCTACACCATGAAGGTGCAGAGGGCCAGGAGAGGGCATCAATAACCTGCTCACAGTTGTCCACGCTGTGTAATTTGCCAGCACAATCCCTAATTTCTTCCCAGAGAGGGCCTGGGTAGGCTTTGGGTGGGTAAGACAGACCACAGGTTCACAGCAGGTGGTATGGATAAGGTCCCCTGGGAGCAGAAGGGAGATGAAGGTTTTAGCTGGGTGGCTTAAGAGTTTGGCCATATCTTGTCATGAGAATGGTCTGTAACTTCTTTGTCATTCACTGGCACGGATGTGGCCAAAGAAGGCTTGCAAGAAGGATACTGTGATCCAGATAAACTCATGGGCTGAGTCCATGTTTGCAGGTTGGAGACAGGCACACTAAGAAAGTTTTAAAATCATGTGAATGATTCAGATAAATTCCTGGCTGCTTTTGTTAACACATCATTAAGCAATATCATACCCCACAGCCCTGCATACCCTACAGAGTGGATAAACAATTTACTTACTGTCTTATTAATGTCTAGTAATTTCTCCAGCTTGCTTCTAGTAAGTCACCACAGCCCCATGACTAAAGTAATAACCAGGTCTGGGAAGACCTAAATTCCATTTCTTGCTCTGCCATATTCTTTCCCTCAGACTCTGACTATTCATCTTTAGTTCTCTTCATTCCTTGTCTATGCAAATATCATGGATGCTTTCCTTTTCCCTAGCTTTATTTGTCACAGCTTTATCAAGACTGAATCTCACTCTGTTATTCTCCTGTCTCTTTTCTTGCCCCTGTGTGGAGGTCCTTCTTGAACATCCTTATTGTTTTGTTTTGGGGTTCTTTTGGTATGTTGGTAGCCTTTCCCAGATTAGTCTCCCTCATACCTACAACTGCATTTTAAGGCTCAAATTTGCTTTTGCCTCTCTGCCTTTCCAGACTGAAGTTTTTGCTCAGCAAACATTAACAGTTCTGGCCAAAAAGTGCTCTTCGGGGGGGGGGGAGCAAAATTTTCTTGTCCTTATTTGTAGCATGTTTTTGGTACAGGAAATACCCCACTCCCTCTCTCCTGATCTGATTCATCCAGTGGTTTCAAAGAGAATAACAGTAGATTATTTGAAAGGAATGATGGCAATTTCTGCCTGGTGTGCTGGAGAAATTTTGCAGTACCTTTCCTTTCTTTTTGATGAAAACTCTGAAGGTTTCTGTGTGGGGAGAGATTGGCATGTTGTTTTTGTTGTTAAGCTGAGATAGCAATGTGTGGGTGGAAGAAGGTTTTATTTGATTCGGTGCTGGGAGATGGGGGGACTTAATCTTGACTCCAATATCCTGCTTCTCTGCTCAGTGGAAAACACTTGCTCCAAGTGAACAACTGAAAGTCTCTGAGAGCAACAAAGTGCTTGACAGTCTTGGTTAGCATCCAAGGACAATGCCCAGAGAGTATCTAACAATTATGTTCTACATCTGAAAGCCAAGGAGAAAAAGGTCTGAAAGCTGTAGCTGCAGAAGCAAGCTTTGCATTTCCATTAGTAAGCTTTCTAAACCACGTGTGAATGGGGATATTTTAACCAGGGGAGCTTTCATGGCTCATGACCTTCCACATTATTCTGCCCAGTATATCTAAACTGTGCAGGTCCCAAATCTGGCAGCTGGCTCAAACCAGCCAGGGGAATCTGCTCTTACATCCTCCTGGCTCATTCATATTAGACACACGGAAGTAACTTGAATTATTCATCTCAATAAGCACTGCAAGGTTAGGCCTGATACAGGCCAACTAATTTTCTTAGTTTAGGGCCAGAAAAGACCTTTATGATAATTTAGTTCAACTGTCTAAAAAAGAGAGATTAATGCATTTTTAATCTGCCAGCAAAGAGGGCCTTGACAGGACACACTCATCCCGTAATATAACCAGGGGGATGAGCTAGCAGAAGGAAAAAGGAGGAAAGTGCTTCCTGTAGGGCATATTAAACAAGGAAAGAGATTTTTTTTTTTACAAAGCATGATTTTCTATCAGATGAAGTGTAATACAAACATTGTCAGGCTCTTCACATGAGATCAAAGTCTGGCCTGTATGGAAACAGTCCAGATTAGCCTGAGACCCCAGGCTGGCTGCCTAAATTCAGTGCTGGAATACTTGATAACCATTGGACTTCTAGAAATTATAGATAGTTTGAATGAATGTGTGAGCAGGCAGGTTGAATTTTTAATAGAAATAAAATTTCATTTGAGTCAGAGGTCATCTTCATAAAATCAAAAAATCTTAGCAATTTAGAAGACTCCTCTCTGGATTGTTTCTGTGTCTCTTTTAAATTTGTCTTCTTGGCTTCAGAGCAAAGAATATAAGAACTGGGCTAAAAACAATGACTAAAAAAGGATTTGGCTGCTCTTTGTAATTTCTTTAAGGGAAGATGAAGGAAAGAAAAAGAATTGCTTAAGGTAAAGCATGACAGGAATAGTGGGGCTTATCTGAAAAATAATACTTATGTGTTTTGAAATTAGTTCCTAGCCATGCTTCTACTGAAGTTTGGAAACAGCATTGTGATGGGAGAAAAAGAGGAAGAAGAGAAAGAGCTAATTGCTTGTTAGATGAAGCTTTATGTATTTCCTGAAGCAGGAATATGGTATGGATTATTTTAATAGTGATGAATTGAATGTGATGATGGAAGAGGTCATGCAGCTCACTTCACTTCCAAGAAACAGATGCTGACAAAACCACATGTCCTCTTTGCAGATGGGCTAGCTAAGATATTGTTAATGCTGTTCACATCCAAGCAGAGGAAACACATGGAATGAAAATGTATCTCCCTGTTTTTCTCTAATATTTGTGCTCCAGGGTTGAGATGGTTTAGGAGATTAGGACAGGATATGGAAGAATTCAGCAGAGGACAGCTTTTGAAATCAGGCTGTAGTTCTCAGCAAATAAAGAGGCTGACTTACAGTCAGTAAAATTATGCAGTTACCTCAGTTTAATTTATGGGGATGCATACCTAAGGCTATTCCTTCATGGCCCAATTGATTGCATTCAGCAATATCAGAGACCTTTTCTTCAATCAGCTCACAAATTTGAAATAGTGGACTTAAAGCTGGAAGCAGGTTATAATTTATCCCAATGGAAGAACACATCTCTGTAGTAGAGACTGGCCAGTGCCAAGGATGGTGGCTTTCAAGTCCAATTTAGTACAGCTGTTCCTTTTAGGGTCTTTGGTGTGTCTGAGGGATTTCAAGCTGCATTAGGCTTCTTTGGCTTTCGAGGCCAGAAAAGACTCTAAGATTGTTTATTCCTATCTCCTGTACTGTACCAACCCTTTTCTGTCATCATGGGAATTTTTCTAGTGCTTTCTGATGATATTACTATTGTTTACTGCTTACTAGTAGGCTACTACTAGTATACTACTACTGTTATATTAATACAGTATTTGAGAACAGTCAAAAGTAGACAAGTTTTGTCTGCATTTTACAGTGTGGAGAGACTCTGGTGTTTGTTGCTTTTGAACACTGAACACAATAGGAAGACAAAAAATCTGGAAATAATATCTTACACCCTTCCCACCCCCTCTCTACCCATCTCCATCTAATGCTTCACACTGAATGTCTTAGTTAATAAACCAAAGTGATGAATCAGTCAGGCATCAAGCCACTTGATCTTACTACCTGATATTATTGTTACATAAAAGTAAATGAAAGAATGCAGAAGCCCTGTGGCCGAGCCAGCTAACGGAAATGGAAAACCATGGCAACCTCCTAGGAAAGATGAGAGATTATTGCAGTGCACTGTAGCATAGCTTCTTCCCTACAGTAGTAAGGACAAGCCTTTGGGGCAGGAACCATATAATCTACCCTCAGCTGCAGAAGTAACATGAATCTTCCAAACCAAATGTCTGCCATGAAGGTGTTAATCCATAATGTCTTCGGCTGCTGCCATATTGGTCTTGTTGCTGTGGCACAAATGCCAGAATGGGCAGTATTTCTAGTTCTTGTCTTCCCCAGGTGAACTAGAAGCAGTCCTGCTGAAAGTCCACAGAGGAGTTGTGACCTAGCTACAGGTCACACCACATCATCTCCTGTAACAATACCTTGTGGATCTTGGTAACCAGAACTGCCTGTGTTTGTACTAGCAAACTGACTGGATCCAGGGCCTGGGATATGTCTCCAGCAGACAACCATCTGTAACCTTAAGTTCCATTATCATCTCTAGTATGGTGTGGCTGGGTTGCCAAACTTTCTGCCTGGAGAGGGATGTTAACAACTATTCAAAAACACCTTCAGAACATCATTGCTGCAGGCCTTATCCATAGTTGTGAGAATGGGATGTTATATTTCACTGGTTTCTCACCTGTGTTGGGGGAAGACATCTAGCTAAATTTCTAATGATATCTTGGTCTTGGTTTCCTCACTGGATGTATAGAGAAGTTGAGCCTACGTGGTTGTCCCAGGCTACTGGTTCACTCAGGAAATGCTCTGAGAGCTCTGTGGCTCCTGTACATCCCCAGATTTGCTTTTACAAAATATCCTTGACACAAGACAAGGACTGGTGCACTCTGACATCCCCTCCAGATGGGAGTTAGGAATGTGCCTTTGCCCACCCACCCCCTTGCTTTTCCTTGGCTACACAAATTCCTAGTGGTTTGTCAAGTCATTTGCATTTTATTTTGAAGCACAAGCTTCAGTTAGTCAGTGACCGCTGGAAGTCTACCAAATACCAGTTAAACCCCAGCCTGAAATATGCTCTTTTCTCCTTCTTTGAAACCTTCCAAACAATGCAAGAAATCTGTTTCCACTCTGTATCCTCAACTAGGCCATGTGTCACTGATTAATTTCTGTTTCTCATTTTCTAGAACTCTTTTTTTCTTCTTTTCTCATATTCTATTTCCATCCATTGTCATCAGAGACGTTACCATTGAGACTACTTTGCTGTAACTTAATTTTTTACGGGCACTTTGTAAGAAATGGAGAAAAATCAAAGAGTCATTTTCAGCCTGTGTCAGTTGTCAGAGTAATAATTTTTAAAAATTATGTGCCCCCTGGAAATGAAAGGTTGCTTTCCAAAGCCCACTTTCTTGTGATCCTACACAAGAGGAGTTCTGCTGTGCTAGGAGACATAAAGCAGAGGGTGGGCAAGGAAGGTCTTATTATATTAGTTGCATGGTGTGGTGCTGCCATAAAGAAATCTTACATGTTGTTTAATCTCTCTGAAGGCTCTCTGTTGTTTAATCTCAGCAGGCTTTGCTGTAGACCACAGCCTGCTGTGGTCAGTGGCAGAATAACCAGGAATCTACAGTTTGTAGCATATGGGAGAACTGCACTGGGAAGGAGCATCTTTCAAGAGTGCTTCTAAGCCTGAATCAAAGGCCCAGGGCCAAGATATTCACACCACAGGCAGGGAGAAGCTGACAATCACTTGGAAAAGAACCAGGTTTTGGAGTAAGTTGCTGTAGAATGGCCCATTCATTAATGCTCTGGTTTTTAAAGGATTGATTACAGCACCACAAATACGTGGCAAGAAGGGCAGCCCTACAACTCCAGCTGCTTTCTCCAACAACAATGCTTTTTCTCTGTTATTCTTTCACAGTACAGCCCCATAGATAGCTTCATTGTTTTCTTCTCTTGGATCATTTCCATTTATTGTACTGGGACAATCTGTGTTGGCAAATTATATCATCTGGGGGTCCTAGCTTACTGTTCTTACATTCCTATATGATCTCAGTTTCAACAGTGTTATTGTTGATTTACATTTGAGTAAACAGGCTCAAAATTGGACCCGGGGCTGTCAGCTTCATATTTTCAGGTGGTAAAGGAAAAATGCAACTGGAAACTGTAAGTTCACTAAGTTTATATCTAGCCAATTATTTTATTCTAATTTTAACCTGTGGTAGGAAAAAAAAAAAATTAAATAGACTGGATATTTTGAGTTCTCTGTGTTTTTGTTCTTATGAATAACTGGTGTATTACTTTCCCAAGTGGGACTGTAAATCCATGAAGTAAAACGTTGTGCAGAACCTCTCATTTCTCTTCAGAATAGATACAGCTCCTTATGGAAGAGAACACCTGATTTAAAACTGATGTAATGAGGAACTTAGGCACTTAGACTCACCATTTTTTGTCAAATAATAAAAGATGCCAAGTATGCAGGAAATAGCAACATCATAATCCTAAAACACAGCCAATCCACAGAAAGATTTTTTTTAATACTTAATGCTTACATATGACACATTGTGGCTGGAAAACCCTGTTGTGAACGACATTATTCTAAATGTGAAACATCTAGGTGGAGACTGATTTGAATGGATTCAGAGAAACAGTAAAGACTATGAAAAGGCTAAGATTCATTAAAAAACAGGAGTTTTATAAATAACCTAATCCAGCAATGGTTGAGGGGCCTGAGAGCAATCTTAAAGTAATGAGAGGGATAAATGCAACAGAGAGAAAGGGACTCAATGGTCACAATGCAGTGGAATATAACCAGGAGAATGGAACAATATGGAAAAAAAATTAAAAAGAAAGATAATGCAATAAACAGCTTCATAGTTGTGGGATCTGTCAGGTCATGGAACAGTTTTCCAGGGGTAGTAAATAACCCTTCACAATTAAGAGATCTAAATTCAGGTTGGACAGAGGAGTATAGAACTCCTGTAGTAAGCATGTGTTCAGTCCATATAGAAACATTACAATTAAGAGCCCAGACCTGTCTGAAGTGAATGCATTTACTTTCTCAATTTTGCACACAGATTCGATTTTTGAGAAGTTTCTTGGTTACAATAAACATTTTTATATATAATTGGGATTGTCAGTTATGTTTGGCTGTTGAAAAATACCTAATTTATACTAATTCAACTTTCCTTAGAAGGTTGAAGGTCTTCAAACCGTTTGCTTCCAAAAAATACATTAATTATTTGCCTTCTCAAGAAATACAATGGGACACATATGGCATACTATGAAACAGGCTGTCTAGAAATATGTTCTGGGTTTCACCTAGGGAATTATGACACTTATATTTAGATTTTCACATCTAGATGTCTACGTGGAATTGTGTCCCATCTCCCATTGCAATCTGGGACATGAGCTTCAAAATTGCCCAGGTTCCATTGATTTTACTAATTCATTCAGTGGCCTAAAGATTGGGTGTCGTGTCATTTGGGATGAACCTACAAGGAAATGGCTGCCATTACAGAGGACCTACACATTTATGGACTTACAGCTGGTTATCAGATGGGAGAAGGAATCTCAAATGCCCTTGACACACAAATGTAGCACCTTGATGACTGTGTTAAGCTAAATGAATTAAATCTCGGATCTCAGCTAAATATAAGGGGATCATGGGCACCTAGTTTACATGTAGACATGAACACTGAGATTTCTGATTATTTTTTTTTAGTTGAATGCTATTGATAGAAAAGCAAAGATGAAAAATCATGGTGTCCTAACTAGTACATTGTTTTTGATGTAGGTGATAGTTTTTTAAACATACAGGTTTGTTTCTTTTAGCAGACTTTTTGGGGTGTTCAGTTGAAGATGTGAACATCTCATGATTGCTTAGCTGGTCTTGGAAGAGAGATTACAGAGCTACCAATAACAGAAAAATGTATTCCTAGAGGAAAAAAAGGGGCTCCGTGTAGACATATTTCAACCAACACTGCATTGTTAGGTCTTTCCCCAAAAATCTTGTGTGGTATCTAGGGGTGTATGACATGAAATAAGTTTCTGAGAGGTCATATTACCTGAATTTCTGGCAGATACTGACCCTTTGAAATGTGTAGCCAAATAAAATACTGAGATGAGTCTTGTTGATGTTACTACCACAGAAGATTGAACCATCCAGCCTTGATGATGATTCTATGATTCTATCCCTCAGAGATTTGAGCCATCATTCCTCACAGAACAGGTTGTAGCTGTTAAAGTGACAAGATGTCTTCTCTCTTACAGAGCTGTACTGGATGACCTCTCAACTCAGCACAAGCTGTTTGTTCTCATGAACTTTGCAGGCTTCACAGTGAAGGCTGGTTCCAAAGAGAAGTTATGGAGTCTCCTTCCTTGGAGACTCCAAAAGCCATCTGGATGTAAGGGAGCAACCAGCTCTAGGTGGCCCTGCTTGAGCAGGGTCATTGGAGCAGATGACCTCCAGAGATAGCTTCCAACCCTAACCATTCTGAGATTCTGTGAAGACGTGTGTAAAGAACAACAAAACTGCTTTTAATGTACATACAAATAATTTTTTAGTGTGTAAAACATAACCTGGAAAAAAAGTCAACTATGAGATCACTTGAAGATGGAAAAAATAGAGGTTTGTCCTCACTGCCTGCTTAAAGGTTCGTGTCAGCTCATTATTACTGAATGAGAAGATTAACATCTTCCATGGAAAGCTCAGAGACTGAAAACAAGCAGTTTGCTTAATAGGATAAAAAATTCAGGATGTGTAGTGGTTAAGTAAAATTGCACAGGTTAAGATCTGAGACAAAAGATACAAGATCATAAGATCCCAAAATGATATCTGCCTGTGTGTGGATGCACAGAAAAAATATTTTCCAGTAATATATTAACTGAAGTAAGGTGGGATGTCTAATCACATTATGGTCTTTCCCAATAACAAGGAAATTTTGAAAACTATGGAACTTTGCAGCTTGTCTCTGGTTCCTCAAAGGGAGTGAAGAGAAGAAGCCACACTGAGCAGGATGAGAATTCAGAGTGGACAGGTCTGTATGCCACCTGCACAAGGGTGGCAGCTGGAAAATAAGACTATGCAGAGTTAAGATGTAGAAGGGGAAACATGAGGTAAGTGGTGATGTGAGTCATTCCTACACACCATTAATTATGTTTCCAACCCTGGAATGAGATTGTGTCAGTCCTGTATGTTTGTCAAGGTGGAAAGTGAGAGCACAAGCCCGTGTGTGTCAGAGAGGCTTCCAAGGGGGATTAGGTGAGGGTGAAGTGATTCCTTATGGTTGAGTAACTTTTCATCCTCTCCTGGTAAGAGAAACAGTATTGGACAAATGTTCAGTGGGTGTGATTTAAAGCTTGGGATCCACCTCACCATCTGAAAGTGAAGGAACAGGTTCCTCTCTAGGGAGAAGCTGGTACTTCCAGAGGATGGTTTGTGCCACTTTTTTTGGACATTGTACTGTGACAGGGTGTGTTACCACCTGATCCAGCTGATTTTCACCTGTTGTCAATAAAGGGGCCCACACAACCTTTTTACACCCAGGCATGGAGTTAGAATTCCCACACATCATTAGTTAGTCATTTAAGCTAAGGAACTTGTTACCATTGGGTAGCTGAGATATCCTGGCAGATATGACAGAGGGACAGCCCAGGGGGACCCCATATTTCTGGCATAGCTGCCAGAGACTGCAAGGCAGAAACTGGTGCCAGATACTTATATTTAGGCAGAGGATTGCACCATGTACTGGTCTCCTGGCTGACTCCCCAGAGTCCACTGGCTGTGCTGTCTAAATTCGTTGGGCAATATGAAGTTTCCAGGCAGTCAGTTCCTCATATCAACTTGCTAATCCACCAGCATTTTTCTACCCTCACGTCTCATTTTTTTGATCAGGTAGTGAGGTGGATCAGGAACTGGTTGATGGGAAGGAGTCAGAGAGTTGTAGTCAATGGGGCAGAATCTGGTTGGAGGTCTGTGACTAGTGGAGTCCCTGAGGGGTCGGTACTGGGACCGATGTTGTTCAACATCTTCATCAACGACCTGGATGAGGGTATAGAATGTACCCTCAGCAAGTTTGCTGATGACACTAAGCTGGGAGGAGTGGCTGACACACCAGAAGGCTGTGCTGCCATTCAGAGAGACTTAGACAGGCTGGAGAGTTGGGCGGGGAGAAACATGATGAAATTCAACAAGGGGAAGTGTAGAGTTTTGCATGTGGGGAAGAACAACACGATGTCCCAGTATAGGTTGGGGGCTGACCTGCTGGAGAGTAGTGTAGGTGAAAGAGACCTGGGGGTCCTGGTAGACAGGAGGATGACCATGAGCCAGCAATGTGCCCTTGTGGCCAAGAAGGCCAATGGCATCCTGGGGTGCATTAGAAAGGGTGTGGTTAGTAGGTCAAGAGAGGTTCTCCTCCCCCTCTATTCTGCATTGGTGAGGCCGCATCTGGAGTATTGTGTCCAGTTCTGGGCCCCTCAGTTCAAGAAGGACAGGGAACTGCTTGAAAGAGTCCAGTGCAGAGCCACAAAGATGATTAAGGGAGTGGAACATCTCCCTTATGAGGAAAGGCTGAGGGAGCTGGGTCTCTTTAGCTTGGAAAAAAGGAGACTGAGGGGTGACCTCATCAATGTTTACAAATATGTAAGGGGTGAGTGTCAGGGAGATGGAGTTAAGCTTTTCTCAGTGATGACCAGTGATAGGACAAGGGGTAATGGGTGCAAATTGGAGCATAGGAGGTTCAAGGTGAATATCAGAAAAAAACTTCTTTCCTGTGAGAGTGACAGAGCACTGGAACAGGCTGCCCAGGGAGGTTGTGGAGTCTCCTTCACTGGAGACATTCAAAACCCACCTGGACAAGTTCCTGTGTGATGTGCTCTAGGTGACCCTGCTCTGGCAGGGGGGGTTGGACTAGATGATCTTTCGAGGTCCCTTCCAACCCCTATGATTCTATGATTCTATGATTCTATGATTTAAACTGGGATTACCTCACAGTGGCTGATGTAGAGGGGTTGTTTTATTTTATCATAATTTTGCAATTATATTTGTGTTTAATATTTTGCTTCACTTCTAAACTTCAGAATTATCTGATTCTCAGAGATCACACGTGGGGGAAGTGATCCTAAAGCATCAAAAGTCTTGTGCAGTCTTCATGGTCTCTAACACAATACACAACTGTAGAGAAGCACGAGACAGATGAGTAAGTTTTCAAACCAGAATGAAGGACAGTGTTAGAAATCTGTTCAGCTTTCTCCTTTTCACTTCTGGATCCACAAGTGCTCTTGGGTAAGATTTCCTTGTCTGCTACTGATGGGAAACATGTGTGCTGAAAATACACTGGAGAAACCGTTCAAGAACAAGTTCTTCTATTCTTCTGCCAAAGATATCAAGACTTCAGGTAACTGGCAGAGTGTGTGTTCTCTGGCCAATTCAGTACCCACCACTGTGCAAGCAAAAGTTTCTATAAGTATAAAATATTTATTAAGACTCTGCATTACGTGTTATCCTTCTCTTTCCAAGATTTTATGGGTAGAGTGAGGCCCTCTGAGCATTTATCCTGGAAATGTCAACATGAATGAACGTTTTGAAGATCAACAGTTTCAGCTGGGCCTCAACTACATTGTGGGACCCTGAGCCCCCACCTCTCAAATGCCCTGATTCCTGTCCTTGCCATGAGTGAAACGCACAACACTGGAATTGGCACATGGAAGGACAGGAGTGTGAGCCTTCAACCCCAACCATTCCTCACCCATTCTCCAGACCACGTGGACACAATGCAGTGAGCCAGGGAAATAATTTCACCAGCTGCTTGTTCTACAGCTTTTGGCAAAAAGATTCATAAAGAAAATTTTGGGAACTTCTGTGTGAGTCAAAGTGTTTCTCTTCATGTTGATTATCCTGAAGGAACCAAAGAGGGCAGTTGTCCATGAACTGTTGGTCACCTTGCAAGGAGTATGAAGGGATGATGTGGAGTTTTATGGATTTTCCCAACGTTGCTGCAGATTATACATGAAAGCAAAAGAATCAAGAGATAAGGAGAGACCGTGAAATATACAAACATTGGGATCTTGAGAGTTGGAAACACCAAAGAGTATCTTTAAAATCCAAAGTAATAAAATAAAAATTTGGAAGAGAATAGTCTGCAAGAACCTGCCACAGAAAGTTGCAGACTTGGATACAAAGGAGAGAACTGAGAATTTGTTTAGCTTAAACTCAGTAGACATCAGTCAGAACTAAAAAGGCCTCCAGAACTAGGTGGGAAAGATGGATTATCCTTGTACTAAAGTAATAAAAACTATATATTAGGAAATGGAAGGACCAGACAACACGTTGTTCAGTGAGCCAACAGCAGTACAAGTATCTGTTCCTCTGAGAAGAAAATCAAGGACCTTGCAACAAGAATAAACAAGATGATGTGGTCAGCAGAGGAGAACCTTTTGGAAGTGATATATTATGTAATCAATGACTTCATATCATCTAGTTTTTCAGAGATCTTTCAAGAGAGAAAAAATTGAAGATAAACTTGGTCCAAAGCTATCTGATGCTTAGGAACCACTCCACGAGGAAGTATCTTTGTGAGTTCAGTCCTCTGATATCACAACAGAAGTGGATTAGTAAATAATCAATAGGACAGGAATGACTGAACATTCACAGTCCAGTCAAATATGTTTTAATAAAGAAAGTCAAACTGAGGGTAAAATGTCTGGGAGACAAGACTGCAGGTTCCATATGTGAGAGGGGACAACTTTATCTGTCAAGTGGCAAATAAATCATAGAATCATAGAGTGGCTAGGGTTGGAAGGGACCTAAAAGATCAATAACTGTCTCAATGTGAACTACTACCAAAAAAAGAGACCACTGCAACATTTGGATTTACACAGAGAACATTCAGTAGAAGACAGAAAGTGACAAGTGACCTTGCCTCCATAAATTACAGCATTTAAAACATTTATTAAATGATGTATCCAGCTCTACACATTTCAGAAAAGACATCTAAACAATGGAGAGAGTTCAAAGGAGAACTACAAATTCACTCCAGGGCAGGAGAGCAAATCTTTCAGTATGAAGACTAAAATATTTAAAAATTAACTTGTTGGGAGGAAGGCTAAGAAAGAATGCCATCCGATGAAAACAACTCCTGGTTCACAACTTTAAGCTGTCCCAATGGCTCTGCCTGTAACTAAACCTTGTAGCAAGCTTCAGTTTTGGACTTCTCATGACAAGAAAGACATTGAGTTGCTAGACTGTGTCCAGAGAATAGCAACAGAGCTGGCAAAGGGTCTGGAGGACAAGTCTTCCGAGGAGCTGCTGAGGGAATTGGAGTTGTTTGGTTTGCAGGCTGGGGGAAGGAGACCTTCTTGCTCTTTACAACTACCTGAAAGGAGGTTGGAGTGAGGGGGGAGTTTCATCTCTTCTCCCACTTAACAAGTGATAGGATGAGAGGAAACTGTCTAAAGTTGTACCAGGGGAGGTTCAGATTGGATATTAGGAAAAATTTCTGTACGGAAAGAGTGGTCAGGCATTGGAACAGGCTGCCCAGGGCAGTGGTGGAGCCACCATCTCTAGAGGTGTTAAAAAAAAAAAAGTGAATGTAGCATTTCAGGACATAGCTTGGTTGCCATGGTGATGTTGGGTTCATGGTTGAACTTGCTGATCTTGGATATTGTCTTTTCCAACTTTAATGATTCTATGATTCTGTATGTGTCTCTCCCATAGATGAAAACAGGAAATGAAAATAAACAATAACACCTTGAAGTATTTGACTTCATCTGTGTTTTGGGGTCGGACAAGACACCAGAAATTTCTATCCAAATCTTTTATCTTATTGGATGTTCAGGCTCTCCAGATGGACAGGAGATATCGTAGAGACAACCATCTACTGTACTTCTTTCTGTTTTGTAGAGATAATGATCTACTTTATTTCTTTCTGTATCCACGATACATCCCTAACATCCCTGCTTTTTAGGAGTAGAAGACACCAAATGTAAACAAAATAATGCAAAAAAAACCTTGGAAAACTTAGCATCTGAAATCCTGATTAAGAACATGCACTTAACTGATCTGAAATGGTTGCATTTCTGTAGTTACTGCCCATCTCAGTCCCATTTCAGGCTCCTCACATTGCACAAGGAGAGAGGAAGAGAGAGTGAGAGCTACATTTGGTATAACTACTATTTTAAATGACTCTGTCAGTCCTCATTCCTCTCATGGTGTGTCAGCTGTGCAAGGGGGACCTGCTCTTTTCAACTACTGCAACCACTGGTCCATAAAAGCCAAAATGATTATAACAATTTGATGACCTCTGCGTGACTACAGAATGAGAGAGACCCAAGACATGGTTGGTCTTTTATCTATATGGCACTAAAAGGACTGCAGGCTGGAAGGCCTGCTTGGTATTCCCAGAGGGTCAGTGTGCTCTTGATTTTGGGAACAGCTATTTAGCAAGACCTGCTGAGCTTCAGCTAATTTTTGCTTCTCAGACAACTTGTGCAACAACATTACAAGCCAAAACTGCCTGCATGTGCAAGCAACCAAGTCCAGCTGCTCCTTTTTTATTTCCCTTGATGTTTCCTCTCTTAGATAAACTGACATTTTTCCTTCCACCATATTAAATCCTGGCATCATTCCAATATGAAACACAAAGTTGTGGCAAACTTTGCAGTGATCATTTGCTTGATTATTAGCTTTCCCTGCCTAGCTCTTCACTTGTCTGGATCAATGGTGGTGGATAGTCAAAGAAAACAGGATCACACCCTAATCAAGATTTGCAGCTGCTTTACTAGTAGAAATGCCACTGCCCTGTGACAGGGGCAACTGTCCCTTTTTAAGGAGGCCATCTGTGCCTTAATAAGCTTGGGAGGCTTGAAATTCCAGAACAGTCAATGTAAGAAGCCTCCATAGCTACTATTTACATTCCTGCTGTTGACCCACTCGTCCAAGCTACATGCTTACTCAAACCTGACAAATTCTATTATTTGTATCATCTTCCAGAACACAGACAATCATCCAGTCTCACCCTTCTTCTCCACCCACCACTGATCCAGTCATTATGAGAAATTGAATTAATCACCTGAACAGACTTTATTTATGGAACACTCTTTAGCCTCTGTTGCTCTTCTGTGTTGCAAATGGTCAGCTGAGCAGAGACACATCCTTCCAGCACACACATCTTTCACAGTGCAAATTCTGAAATCTCTACTCATTATACATATTTTAATCCCAGGGGGCTCCTTCATGCACAGGTTGGAGCAGATTAGGGATTAGGGGGCAGGGGCCTAAATGGTTGCCTCAGAAATCCATTGGATGCTGAGAGTCAAACCCTGAGTAGTTTTGGATGGCACCAGTCTAGGGGTCTTTTCCTCTTTCTTTAAGGTCAATCAGAGACTTGATTGGAAATTCTCATCTCCCCTCCTGCCCATCAAAGGCAAAGAGGAGAGGCAGAGCCACTAGATGCAAAGGTGGCCAAGCTCTATCCAATTCCTTGATGGTTTCATCCTACTCTCCTGCATGTGGACAGTTCCATCTCAACGGGAAATGAATGTTGACAGAGTCTTCTCCCTTTTCTCCTTGTCCTGGGGCTAGTGGATACACTATCCCATATTATGGGAGAAATCTTGTTGGAGTGAGACTTTTTGTGAGAGGGAAAGGACCTCTATTTGAAAAGAACTGGTCAGTTGTCTGATTTTTCATGTTTCTTCCTTGTTTGAGAAGTCATAGCCATGGAGTGTCATCCTTTCTCCCATTTTTCCACCTTCCCTGAAGCCACGAAAAACTTCCTGCCGTGTAATCCAGATGACAAAGTGGGAATGCAGAGCAGGGATGAACCTCTAAAGCAAACAAACACCAGCGATTCACTCAAAAGCAGCTCATTTAAGCCACTCGCCCTATTAGCAGATATTCAGATTTTAAATTTACATGCCTACTGCCGACTTAATTTTACTTAGGTTTTGCCCTAAAAGCTGTTTTTTCTTGGAATCACTTCTTTCCTGTAAAGAAATCTTGTGACATATGGCAATGTTTTTGTTTTCCTTTTTAATTGACTTTCTAGGAATCTAACAGATCAATGCAATACTTACATGGCTATAAAGCAATGAGCCCACACAAAGACATCCTTTCAACAACTCACAGGTATTGTGCTAGTGCCACTGGAAGAAAAAGCTTGGAAAAGTGTGTGATATAAAAGCACACATAATCTTTCACAGCAGAATATAAATACTTGGTCTGGAACTACTGAGAGCTCTGCAAACCCTGGTGGGGGTATAATTATCCCAGCCTTCACTGAATAAAGGCAATGAATGCACAAACTAGAGGTGTGGCCCAGCTCTCTTTCTGCCACATTAGCCATAGTGGGCTCCTCTCCAGCTGCCTTTTACCACCCAGTAAAGGCCAGTTTCTACCCAGCTAGCTGAGGCACACCACGATGGGCACAGTTGTAATCTATTTCTGTCCAAGCCAAAGGGTTTATTTTAAGTCACTGTGTTGCAAGCACGTTCCTCCTGAACACAGACCTTGACCCCAATTTACCTGTGGGATGGGGACTGTCCAGTGCAGGGGTGGCACTAGATTCTGATATGTCTTAGACCACTACAGCAGGCTCTAGAAAAGTTCATTTTATGCTGGATCACTGCTTTATGCCCTGATGCAGCATCAGTGAATCAATAAGAAAGCACTCAGAGTCAAAGAGTGAGGTGCTAGCGTGCCCTTACAGAGCACAGATCTCCAGGCATTTAAAACTTGAGTCTTGCTTCCTTATAACATCAGGAAGAAATGGAAAAATAAGAGGCAATATGATAAGGACCATTCATTACTGGTGAGATGAGAATGGAATCACACAACCACAAAACTGAGAGATGACTTTGGGAAAGGCCAAAAAAAGGCCAAAACTTGTTATGCTTCCTAGATCTCAGATTTGCTTGTCTGAAGGAAGCCTGGGACCTAAAACAATGTACAGAATTTTATCTTTTTTTTAGTTGTGCATCTCAGACTACTTATGCAGTAAATGAGCTCATCTGTTTTTTGGCAAAATTTCTGGATAGACTCTATGGCTCTGCACGTTGATATTTTTCTGCAAGGCAGGAAAATGGTGGTCACTATAAATACTTGTATAATAAGTGTGAACTAATTTAGAATTACTACTGCAAGGAATAATTAATCTCTCCTAATCTGCTTTGATTTTTTTTTTAATTTTTTTTACATTCAGATGAGATCTCAAGTTGTAGTCATAGAATCATAGAATGGTTTGGGTTGGAAGAGACCTTAAAGATCATCTCGTTCCAACTCCCCTGCCATGGGCAGGGACACCTCCCACTAGATCAGATCCCATCCAACCTGGCCTTGAACACTCCCAAGGAGGGGACATCCACAGTTTCCCTGGGCAACCTGTTCCAGTGTCTCACCACCCTCACAGTAAAGAATTTATTCCTAATGTTTAACCTAAATCTCCCCTCTTCAAGTTTTAACCCATTCCCCCTCACCCTATTACTACCAGCCCTTATGAAAAGCCCCTCCCCAGCTTACCTGCAGGCCCTCTTCAGGTACTGGAAGGCCACTATGACATCGCTCCAGAGTCTTCTCTTCTCCAGGCCCAACTGTCTCAGCCTGTCCTCATAGGAGAAGTGCTCCAGCCCTCTGATCATCTTTGTGGCCCTCCTCTGAACTTGCTCCAACAGTTCCATGTTTGCAATGTTTATTACTATGTAGGGAGATACTTCAGGGTTGCTCACAATACTTATTTCACTTTTAAATAATTGACTCCAATGCTGATGACTTCGCTGGTGTCCCCATGTTCTTATTTAGAGATAAACAAACTATAATCAAGGGCAAATCTTCTGTCTGATGCTGGCTTCTAATGAACAGGATTTTCAAACCTGGAAAGAAAGAGAGGATCTGTTTGATAAAAATGAGGATAAAGAAGAAAAGGACAGAAGGTGAAAGAGATGTGCTCAACCAGTGCAACGGCCACATATGGACTCGTATTGCAAGATATTGGTGAACCCAAGGAAGCTGAAGTAAAGGGCTCAAAAAAAGGCTGAACCATGTTTACAGAAAATTATAATGCCCATAAAGGCACAGGGATGGAACTGTTTCTTCAAGGATGCACAAATGCCCATGGTTATCATTAATTAGTATCCATAAATTGGAAGACAGGTGATACCTTCAGTGAAAAGAGAGAAAAGAGACTTGATAGGAGAGCTTTATCATCAAAGAGGCTTTAGGAGACCATGTCAGTGAACACACAGAAGAAGTAGTGTGTACAGTGCTGTGTTGTGGCTATGCTACAGACAACCCTACCTCCACTCACTGGAATACAAAAAAAATACTTGATCTTAAGAATATGGACAAATAGAGGCTTGGATGAAGTTTCTTTGTCTGAGATTTTCACTGAGAGCGAGAGTAATTTAATGTATTTTAAACCATCTAGAAGTTAAGCACTCAGTTTAAGCTGATCATCTGAGGTCCCTCTATAGCTATTGGAGGAAGACAGACACTTTCTGAAAGTGATCTGCATCATCTTGATGTATGGCAGAAGGAAGGAGGCGGAGGTGGCCGCATTTCCTTTCAATCCACCCTCCTGATGAAAAGCAGCATTTAGAGTCTTCAGTCCTTCCATATGTAGATCACAAGGGCATTTGCAGGGCAGGCCTGAATGTTACTGAGTGCAACCAGTGTGGGACTCAGTGTGAAAAAGCACAAATCCTAGCTAAAGGCCTTGCAGATATTTTGCCAACATGTGCCAGTATACCTGGGCCACACAGATCTTCACTCTGTAATGTATCTACAGAGCAAGGTTCCTGAGGCTCAGTAGATTTGCTGTTGTGTGTGCTGGTTAATCATGTGGCTAAATATAGTGTTTCCTGCTGAAATTCAACCACCAGGAAACTGAATCAGTGTGTAATAGCTCATGTCCACAAGACATCCATTCCCAGTTGTAACCTTCATACTCATTAAAACCAGAGTAGACAATGTTGACAGATCTTCTTACTGCTTCCCGGTGCCAACCAGTTCTACACTTGTTCCTGGAGAAATATGGTAGGTCTTGCTAATAATGTCACATACAAGTATAGTAGTTTTACATATCAAAGTTCAGTTTGAAGTCAAGATCTGGTCAACCTGGTCAGTGGTGTCTCTGGTGTCATGCTGCCAAAGTGGATGCATAAACAGATTCAGTGAATCAGGTGCCAAAAGTGCCTGTTTCTTTCCACTGATTGTAAGGGAAAAAAGTGCAACTAACATAATGGTAGCTCTCTGAAGTCAGATGAGATGAATCTCACTATTGCTAAGGATTTTCTTTTGTTTCAAGTGTCATGTGTAGGTGAATTGCAATAGATATGTTACCTCTTAACCTTAGTCAAACTTTGAGTTTTCTCTTCCTGTAAGCAAGGGAAGACAATCCAGCCAGGATTATGAAGCTACAGTACATGCCTGACTGTTGGAAAACTACACCTGGGAAATAGCAAGGGTTCACTGTCAAAATTGAAGATGTTATTGAGATAGAGCTTCTGCTAGGATCTTGTTCTGGTGTGTTATTTTCGATCGTTTTATGTCTTCAGTGATGGAGCATTCAACAGATGTTAAAGTGGCAAATATTATTTAGTTAGAAGGGGTATCAGTACTCTGGAGGTGCAAGATTAGCATTTAAGATAAACCTTGTGAATTGCAGAACTGGTCTAAGTACAAAGGAGCTTATCCTACAGAAAAAATTCACAGTGGTATACTCATACAAACACCCGATAAAGAACTACATTCACAGAAGTCAGGAAGACAAAAAGAGGAAATTTTGTAAGCAAATTAGTTGATTAGTCTAGAAAAATTAGCACTAACAGTCTATTAAAACCTCACACATTTTTTCAGAGGAAGCAAATAAATTGTTTTCCAAGATGCATGTTGTTGGGCTTTGATTGCAAAAAGGGGGATTTGGGAAGTTTGGGTGTTAGGAAACTTTGCTAATGGTAAGCACTGGAACAGATCATCTAAAGGGGTAAAAGAATCACCATTCTTGAGGAAGGTCTGTAAAACTTCCTAGATAAACTGCTCACAGGAGGACTGTAAGTATAATTGGAGATGCAGGAAAGGCTAAGTAACCTCCCAAGATGATCCATTTACTCTGAAGCTCTGACATGGGATTCTATGAGGTGTACAAGTGCTCTGTGCAGGATTACATGGTTTTATTGCTTTATTTCTGCAGCCTATATTAAGACAGTGAGTTACTTTGCTGCTGCAATGTAATCTCATAGATTTGACACGTCCAGCTGACACATCACAGACTGTTGTTGCACGATAAACTTGACAAAGTTCACCTCAAGGCTTTTTCCTGGTTGGGAAATAGGTCGCAAGTTCCACCTCAAGGTCTCCCTTTTATTTTCATGTCAACTCAACATCCAGTGCCCTCTAACACTTGGCAGTTAGAAGCCATTCACTATTATAAAGGAGTCTCTGATGTTGAATCAGCACCTTGGACTGTGCCAAAGACAAGCTGTGAGCCTGAGCAGCTGATCCTTGATGAGCCAGAGCTTAGAGCATCCAGCAATGATGGAATCTGGGTAACAAAACTCATGAAAATTACCTTAAAAAGCCTCCCTCACAACCCATGGCCAAAGAACCAAATAATCAGCATTGCTCCAGTGGACCTTTGCAGCTTATGGCAGTAGAAGATTTGACTTGATTTCTCCTGCACACTAAAAAACCAAGCAAACTGTGATCCATACTGAAAATTTCCTATAGCAATGACAATGGTTTATTCACCTCCTGTGTTTGTAAGAACCACCAAGGCTTTCATTAGCACAGTCACTGATGTGTCATGCCCAGTATTCCTGGCAGACTCATTATTTTATGTAACACAATGTGCAGGATAAAAAAAAAAAAAAAAAAAGAAAAAAAAATAATTGGTCAACCTCCCAGTGATGCACTGGGCACAGGAAACTCAAAAGGACAATTGTTGCTAAATATATTAGCTTAGAAAAAAATATTATTTGGGATTTAACCCTCAGTGCGGTGGCGTTTTTCTGGATTGCCAGAGAATTCAACCATTTCACAAGAGAACTCTGTTGAAATAACATATATATGGGAAGTTTTGCTTGGAGAAAGACCTAAGATTTTCTCCCATGTTATAGCAAGGGATTCATACCCCCTTGGTCACCAAAATGTCTTTCTCCTAACATGTCTTAATGTTTCTTTGGTTGACATCCTTTGCTGCTCTAAGAGGGACACTGGTTGGTATATTAATGCTGTTGCAAGTTGCCTGCTGCTGAGCAGCACAGCATGTGGTTTCTCTCTCCAGCACAAGCTTGGTGAGAAGAAATGTCTATTTTTGAAGATGTCTTCAGACAAAAGATGATCCAGGTGAGAGCCAGCTTTTCTGTACCCTTTCTCTCACACTACGTGCTGTGTGTCAGGAGGGCAGGCAGTGGTACAGACTTCATGGTCCCCAGTGCTACCTCCTTTGGAGACATGCTGCTTTAAACTTGGTGGTGCAAGAGAATCAGGGTGAAAGAAAAGGTCTGGTGCAGGCTGATTTAGCAGTTTGCTGGGAAATTCCCTTTTGTGTTGCAGTTGGAGGACAGTCATCTTTATTATCTTATGTCCCAGAAGTGTCAAAAGAAGGGTGATAGCAGTCCTTTCACTGACATGGTTGGCAGCTGTACAGCACTCACAGCTGTAGAATTGGGATTTTATGAGAAAGGTAAGTGCTGACTCTGGAGCTAGGGAGCCTGAGCAGCCTAAATGCTTGTGTCAATGGAGCCAACGGAGTGTAGATGTCTAAAATGGAGGACTGTGATCACATCCTGAAAATGCACACACTATGCATTCACTAAGAAGCAGAAAAAGGACACCAGCTCAGTTGGAGCCATTTTCATAGGAGATACCTACAATTAGAGGAGGCAAATGCCACCACCATGGCTTTGTTGTACTTGTGATGAAAAATTGTACTGTACTAACACATTTATCACTGCTTAATGTGTGTTTTGAGGAAGTGCAGCAGGGTCTTATACTCTCAGAAGAGAGAACAACTTGAAATGAAATTTAAAGCAAACTCTCCGAGGACATTAATGAGTGATTTGCTCTTCAGATGCCTTTGATACCTCCTTCAAAATAAATCAATTTTTTAAATCATCATATCTATCTATCTATCTGGACTGAATTGGTTTGTTAGATTTGCCTCATCTGATACTGAATTATATTGAAGTAAGAGCAGAAACAGGGAAGTGTTGTAGTAAGGAGGCTCAAGGATCCATATGTAGCAAAAAAAAAATTTATAAAAGATCTGTCAGAAGACAATTATTATAACTAGATAAAGATGGAGGGATGCATAGATTTTTTTTTTTCTTCAAAAAAGAAAAAAATGGACCAATCTGTAGAAACTATTTTGGTTTCACTGAATCATGAAATGCCCAAATGGAAATCGATCATGCAAACTTTATGCCTTTGAATCTGGATCGTTTCACGGTGACACAACATCTTGGCCCCTGGCAAAGCAGATGATTCATGTGGTTGATAAATAACTGCTGATCTGGGAATCTGAGAAGTTTCTGAGAATTCAGGTCGAGTCTCACCAAGGGATTCAAATGTCCAGCTCTGCAAGAGGGTATTACAGGCTCTGAGTTTACCCTATGGGAACAAAGTCAGCTGAGTAGCTATGGAGGGATTTTTTGGCAGTTGGCAAGTGGGTGCTTAGAACAGTTGATAGCAAATACTAAAGAGGGAAATGTGTCTGCAATCTATTTTTCCTGGATTTAGGAGTGTTGAGGATTCAGTCTAAAACCCCTCCCAGTTCCTCAACCCCTTACTCATGCTGTTGGATGTCCATTGTGCTCAGGCACTTCACTCGCAGAGAAATTCCCAAGTGTCTTGGCATTGACTCAACTGTAACCTTGTTACAAATGAGACAGGTTTTCCTTCCAACCAGAAAATGAACTGAACCCAGGAAGGAGCTGCTGAATATTGGTATGAATTGGTTAAAGTCAGTGGCAAAAGGAAAAGTTGGAAAACTTTTTTCATTCCAGCCGGCAGTGCTGGACTTCTTTCCATTTCTGAGATGCTGGGGCAGGAGTACATGGATTATCTGGCAATGCCTGCTACATGGCTTTGTTCTTCTCTATGGTGGTGAGAAAATCAATGATGCCTCAGAGGGGTGAATGTCTATGGGCAGAAAATAGGAATTGCTGTTTTCTCTGAACCTGCAATAATACAGTTTTCTGAGCAATCACCAGTTGCCTGCTGAAAGGCTTGGCTAGCAGGGTCACAAGATAGCTATTTCATCTAAAGAGAAGAATAACTAAACTTAGCTGAAGTTCCCCTGGTTCCTCCAATCATTTGTCCACGGAACCAACATTCATTCCCTCTCCCCTTCAACTCTGACTGTTCCTTCACCTACGTGGAAAATTCCCAGAGAAGTCATGTCAGCCAAGACCAAATTTGCAATCACTGACATGTGTTTCTTGTTCAAATAGTAGAGAGATCCTGAGCAATTTGACATGTGGGAGCACAAAACAAACCCTACCACTTAACCAAGGAGTACATTTATTTTCTGACTGACCTGTTAAATGAGGATTGTGCTACAGCCCTTCAAAACCTGATTTGTTTCCGACAAAAAATGAGTTGGCCCTGGGATCTTGGCAGTCAAACATCCAGTACTGTGAGCTTGATTTTTCACTCAACTGTCTCTAGTGTAACTAAATTAGAGAGATGTTGATAATACACTGGTTTATATCATCTGTGAAGAGTCACCCCTCAGCTCAAAAACTACTTCTTCCCTCTTGTTCCCATCAGATCTGTTCTTTGTTGCCTGTCCTAAACACTTACATCAGGTTGGCAGTCATCTCTCTATTTCTAGATACATAATGCCAGAAAAAAACAAACCATACCTTCCAGTGTGATTTGGCACAGGAGGTAAAACCATGCCTAGAAACTCTGCCCAAAAGCCAGCTCATCTGATATGCAGGACACTGGGTTTTTGCCCTTTTTTGGTTCGTGGTGGTTTATGAGGCCTGGGTATACAGACCTCTGAGCACTTGGCCCAGTGCTGGGGTGTTCACGATCAGCCTGAGTAAGGTGGAATGGAGCTCATTTTGTGGAAAACTGCCATAATAAGCTGTGTTTATTACATCTGTGTTGTGGTGGACATTTCTGAAGAGGTTCAGCTGACGTGTTGCTGCTCTACTCACAGCTTCTCTCTCCTCTTTCATTGTTATGCTTATGCTGTGGATGTAATTTGTCCATTCTGCCAATTCCTTCTACTTCTTGTGTAAAATATCTTTTGTTCTTCTGTTGCCATCATCCTATGTTTCCCCAGTTGGTGGTTCTTCTACACACAGTACAAGGCTCTCCCTGCTGTCTCAGAGCAGCACAGGAGGTGTGGGGGCCCTGGCTATCATCACCATGCAAGAAATGAATAACAACATAGCAGGGATGATCATGATTTTATTCACATCAGACCATAGATGGGTAAGATTGGCTAATAGCTCCATACATCCCTTTCAGATGTGTATTTCCCCTGTTTATATATAATAGCTTTTGGTTTTAATGTATTTCAGCTGATTTTTAATCCTTTTTTTTCTGTCTGTGTGGTGATTTTATTGATTTATTGCCTTCTGGTGGCATCTAGTTCCAAAATATGAAATGAGAGATGGGTAGTAGTTATGAAGAGACAAATGGGGAGTCCCAGGATGAAAATATAAGTGTATTAACTAACTCTCAGGGGGAATGAGCAACCTTCTGCTCTCAAGGCACATTTAATTTGGATGTCGTTCACATAGGCCAAGGCTATTCCTCTGGTCAGCTTAAAGCTCTTGCTTGCCTGGCATCCTGTCTCTGGCACAGGCCAGTAAGGGATACCTAGGGGAGACTAGGAAAGAGGGAACCATTTTGCAATACTTCTCCAGCCTATTTTCCTGGCTTGTAGAAATTTTCCTTTGAGGGATTCCTACTCACCTTATCATTACTGGTACAGACGATGTTTGGTCATCCAGATCCTAATTGTAAGGAAGAAGTGAGTAAAGAGGGAATTTCCTATGGACACGAATATCTAGGCAACTCCATCCCACAAGTGCCAATTTGGGACACATGGAAACACTTGCAAGCTATTCATAGAGCTCTGTGTTCCCTGAGGTACATGTTTATGCTTTCTGGGCTGGGAATCTGCTTGGTAGGGCCAGAGAAGCTGGTCACTTATGGTCATAGAATTGTAGAATCACAGAATGGTTTGAGTTGAAAGGGACCTTGAAGATCACCTAGTTCCAACCCCCCTGTGATTTGTCTGTCACATGGTTCCTCTTTGAAGTCCCACTGTAATTAGAAGGGTAAAAACAATAATTAATTTGTTCCCATTTCTTTGCTTTTTCCTTTTTTCACTGGTATAGTCCTGTTGTGTAAGTATATTAAAAAAACAAGGAAATAAAGTTGGTTATATGGAAAATCAAGAACATATGATGTCTAGAAAGAATAAGGACTTGGGGATGACAGGCTGCAGACATCTGGATTTTTATTCAAACAGTCTTCAGCTTTGTATCTGAATCATCTTTTGAAAGCCAAATATATTTTAAAAACCCTTCTTAACTGTCTAATGCCATCCAGGTGTTTATTAGATTTTATCTTCATGCTGACACATTATCCAAGTGAAAAAACCTTGAATTAATTTAAGTACAATTTAGAAGTTTACACCAGTGCATTTAAAAAGAGAGAGAAAAGAAGAGAAGCCAGAGAAGCAGGCTGATTTTAAATCCCTGCCTTTCAAGACTTGTGCCTGGGGAATTAGTTTCTGTCTCTGGATCAGATTTTGCACAGTTTGAAGTCAGAGTTGACTGATTTAAGCATGAAGGTACTACCAGCCATTAAAGCATACAGAGATCTGATACCAGAGGGGTTAATCTGAGGCATGTGTACAAGTCCTGCTGTGATAAAAGCAGAGGCAGTTAGACCTTTTGCTCTGAAAGACACTCTGGCACTGCCCAGAGATTCATTTTGTCTGCAAAATCAAGCATGTAATTTCCCTTCTCCCCCGCTCTCCCCTTCTGTCTCTGTCTCTGGCCAGCCCTGTGGCTCAGAACCAGTGGCCAGTCTCCCTGGTGACAGCCAGGACAGCTGACCTTCACCAGGGATTTCACTGCAGGACATGGGCTAGCAAGCCCCCAAATTGCCTTTTTTCCTGCTGGTCAGGAGGAGTGTGGGAGAACAAGCCTGGGGAAACCCCGAGACACCTCTGTGCTTGAAAGAAAAAAAAGTGAAGAAACAAAGTGAGTTTAAAAAAAATAATTAAAAACCCACCCCATATCCCCAAATCATCAGCTTCCAAATTGCATCTGTATAAAGCTTCTGGCTTACTTGCAGTGTTATGTCAGATTTACACGGTGGTAAGAGAGATTAAAACTGATCCCTACCATTCATCAGTTAACACCAGCTTGTGTGAGCCTGTGTAAATACGGGTGTTTGTCAGGCAGCCGTCAGGCTTGGCACCAGAAACAACTCCAAGTCCCCACACAGCCAGCAGAAGGGACATTTTTACAATTTTCCAAATGAAACAGAAGTACTTAAGTCTCTAAAATGTGGATTTAGTTGCCAGTTTTATTTACTACCTTTGGATGTCACACACTGCTGGTGAAGCTGAGTGTGAATAACTTACCAGCCTGCACCAGATAACTTTGCTTTTTGTCTCAGCCCAGCTGAAGACAGAAATCCCGTAGAAGCTTTCACTCCAATCTGTGTGCTGAACGATGAGTTAAAGAAGTGAGGGTAAAATTCCTGAGGCACTCCTAAAGACTTTTCAAAGAATTTTAAAAAGCCTCTTAAAAACGGCAGCAGAGCTCGAACGCTGTTAAGGGGGGGGGGGGGGGGGGGAAAGGAAGAAAAAACTTTGGCAGGCATGCAGTGTCTTACATCAAGCTAGCAGTCAGCATCTATGTAGATGTTCTTTCCTCCTTTTGTGCAACACCCCTTCCCTCCTACAGACCACCCAAAGCCCTATAAATAATCCAAGGACTGTATTTTTTCTCCAGATTTCTCTTCAGACCTCAAAGGAAAAATATCAGGCAGAGGGAGAGAGGGAGAAGGGAAAGTGAGGAGGGGAGAGAGAGAGAGAGGAAAGATGGCTAGTGAATTCAAGAAGAAAATTTTCTGGAGGGCAGTGGTGGCTGAGTTCCTTGCCATGAGCCTTTTTATTTTTATCAGCATTGGCTCGGCTCTGGGATTTAACTTCCCAGTGGTGGGCAACAAAACATCCACAAGGTCTCAGGACAACGTGAAGGTTTCTCTGGCTTTTGGGTTATCCATCGCTACCATGGCACAGAGCGTGGGCCACATCAGTGGTGCCCACCTGAACCCAGCTGTCACCCTGGGCCTCCTGCTGAGCTGCCAGATCAGCATCTTGAAGGCACTCATGTACATCATTGCCCAGTGCCTGGGGGCAGTGGTGGCCACAGCTATTCTGTCAGGAGTCACATCCTCTCTCCCAAACAACCTCCTGGGGCTCAACTCGGTGAGTAGAAACTTTTAATTCCTCCTTTTTTTTTTTTCTTTTAGCAGAAATAGAACACCTGTAAACTACTAAAGATGGGGAGTGGGTTTATGTGTATGGTGGTGATGGTGGTGGTGATGGTGACTTCAGGCAGCCAATTGCTTCTTGTAGCAGGGGATCTTGTCCTGACTGATATCAGGGTGGGTCTATGTCATAGGGACAGTCCGTTCTCCCCACCTCCATTTTGGAGTTATAGGACATTATGGTTGTGATCGGTCTTGCTTATGTTCAATTTTGTGCACCCAAGTAGCTGAAAGGTGCCTTTTAATTTCAATTTAACATTTCAATCACTGGCAGTTGCATGCTCAATTCCTTTTTGTGGTTCTGAAGGTCTCAGGTAACATACCGATTAATCTGCAATATACCAAGGCTGGTTTTGCTTGTGTGAATGTGTTTCTTTTTAAATACCTAATTAATGGCTTGTGTAACCTGATAATGGGTGCAATGAAAATCTATGGGAAGAGCAAGAGGGATGTGGAGCAGGAGAAACCCTATCACCAAAGATGTGAGCATTACCTGTTGCATTAGGCAGAGTGCTCAGATCCTTCCTGATGCAGAATCCCAGCTGCACTTTCTGAGTGTTTCTCCTTCCACTGTACAAAAAAAAGCCCTGAACACTCAGGTGGAAACAGGAGAAGGGTGTGGGGCAGCTACATTTAACAGGGGTGCAGGTTTCAGCTCTCTCCCAGCCAGGTGCTCACACCTATATGCTGCCTAAAGACTGCCTGACCACAACACCTCCCACTCAAAATGTTGTCATTTTGCTGTTGTTGTTGTTGTGCCATAACAGGAGAAAAAACGATTGATACACTTTTAAACTTGAAATCATTCCCCTGTCAGGGCCAGTGCTACTGCTGCTGCAGTGCACAGGGTACTATAAATGGAAATTGCCTTCTTGTCACTTATTTCACCTGGTTCTATTAAGAACAAGTATTCCACATCTTTTCTACAGCCCCTTTCTTGCAGAGTATTCCTGACTGCAGGCTGAAAACTTGAGCTGATTTGAACTCTTGTGCCCATTTGAAGTCACATAAAACAGACATAAAACTGCAAATACAATATTCAGAAATCCGTTAAGCAAAAGGGGAAGAAAAGATTGAAAAATTCAATTAAAAAAAAAAAGATTTGAAAACATAATGAAATCTGATATTAAGAAGGTGATTCCTGAGTATCATCCACCCTCATGTTGCTCTGAGGGTTGGCTGCTTACCTCCCTCAAGCCTGGTGTCCACAAATATTCCATCATGCCACTGTTTCGGTAATTTTGATGGGTTAATCCAAAACATTTTGGGGAAGAAGAGTGAATCACTTTATTAGCTCCAGGAGGCTCTGGCTCTGTGAGTGATACATGATCTTTTCCTCTGAAACCACTGGCAGAGGGAACTGCTCAACCGCGTGGGACTGGGTATCCGCCCAAGTGGTTTCCTCGAGAGGTCCAACTGCCATTAAACTCGGGAGGTCTGGCTTCAGTAGCACTCACATTTGGTTGTCTCCTTTTGCCTGCCACAAATTGCTGATGGCTGGCTCCTTCCTCTATCCAAAAGCCCTGGAACTGCTCATTTGTAAAGGGGGTGTAGATGACCACCCCAAACTCTTCTTTCTCCTCAGTCAGCAATTCTCCAAGCTACAAAGATATGATTCAGAGCTCTGCATAAGGACATCTCAGAGGAGAAGAGCTTATGGTCACACATGGAAAGATCAGTGGAGTCACTGATTGTGGTGTGGTAAGCTTAGGAGATTACTTCATGAACCCCAAAAATTGCATGCTAGGGTGGAAGCCTTGTTTTCCCCTCAGGAACACCTCTGGAATACAGTGGAATAATTGTTTTCAAGACCATAAAACACTGCCAGCAAAACCAGAGAGCGTAAACCTCCATCATCCCAATTTTACAAATCTGGCAACACTTGCTGTGCGTGAATTAATGGATAAAATGGTTCTTAAAAGCTGTGAAAAGCTCAGTCTCAGTGCTTGTAATTGTCAAAGACTCTTTTTTTTTCTTTTTTTTTCTTAATTTTTATTTTCTATTATTCAGTTATAAATGTTTTGGCTAGAGGAGCAGTGGGGAGGTCTCCCAGGGGATGGGGAAGGCAGCAGCTGTTCTTCTCCCTTGCAGAAAAGGCCTAAGGAGGAAAGCAAATCCATTCATTTCCCACTGACAAGCTGGGACTGTCTGGGGAGGGGAGGGTCGAGGGGGGAGTGGGGTCTGAACCCAACACAAGGCTGAAGGGCAGAAGGGCTGTCCTTGTGCAGAGCTGATCACAATGGGGCATGTACTGAAACCACAGCCCAGCACCAAGAACATACTGCCTCCTCCAGCTAATAGGTGATAAGGAGAAACCACAGAGATTGCTTTTATGTAGTGCTTTTTAAACCGAAGACAAGGAGTGGAGGGACAGAGCTGCTTTGTCTTTGTGCCCTTCCTGTGAAAAATGTGGTATAGATTCACTGTTAAGAAAAAGAATAGAAAGAAGGGGAGTGCTTTTTGTTTGACCAAGTTGGGAAGAGAACTTCGAGGTGCATGACTGTGTCCTCTGTTCTCACTCTCTTTGAGGGGTGTTTTTTAGAGGAAAAATGTGGTGGGAGAAGTTTAATGAAGTCAGTAGCTATTCTGTGTCCCCAGTAGATACAGGGGAGGATTGCCTGAACTTGGGTTTATCCTGCCCAGCTGTAGGTCCTACACACAGGGCCCAAGTAGGAAACCCATTTCCATAGGGTTCCTCTTGAGTTCACAGAGAAGGGGAGACAAAGAAAAGTACTTCATCCCTTAGATCCTTTGACTTGTCCTGCAAAGACAGCCAGCTCTTCCTTGGCATGATGAGGCTCCAGGCTTGGGAGCCTTTGTGAAGTACCCAAAATACAGTTATTTGAATTTGTGCCTTTCTCAGAGCGCCAAGGGAAAAATGGGAACAGAAAATCATCCATGGAAGGTGCAAGGTTGCAGAGAAAGAGGGAGAATGAAAGAGCAGTATGCTCCTGTAACATGCTCAATATTAAGGTCTGGTTTATACTAAGAGACAAGTAAAACAAGTCACATACAATATGTTTGATCCAAATTTTACTGAGGTCAATGGAAATATTTATAGTTACTTTGGCTGGTTCCAAATAAGACATTCTGGATAGAATTCAGAGAAGTATTTAGATTACTGAATCTTTTTAAAACACTTAACTTCCCATATATTTTAGTAGTGGTGTGGGTGCCAAAGTAAAACCTTCGAGAACTGGAAAAGCTGAAGGAGAATGATGCAGTGTGTTTGTTGCTCTAAAAATTTCAATATTTTTTCCTGACATCATCTTGTATCTTTTTTTGGAAGCTGGAGTACTACATGCTACAAATTTCCATTAGGTAAAATTGTAAGAATAGAGAATACCTAACCTGAAGGGCTCTCATCTGCCAGCATAGCTGGCTATTGTCTGGTGAGGACAGATCTGTAGTCTGGATAATGGAAGGAACTATTCATCATGGGCAGTTAATGACCAACAAAGAGCTCAAGCAGGAAAGGCGGGTGAGAGGAGACTTCTGTACTGTAAGGTAACACAATATTTGTGCCTCAGCAATGATTATCTTGAGAACTTTTATCAGGCTTTTAAAAACAAGCTGGAAAAAGTTCTTTCATTCAGTTTGTTGGGTTTCGTTAAGATACATATTTTTGTGAAAATAACCAAAGTCTGTGAAAATGCAGACACTGCTTTACAATTTCACACTCTCTGTATTTTGGCATGCTGATCAGAGTGCTGGGAAATGTGGCCCCTAAGTCTTCGGGCTACAATTTGGAAACGATTTGTAAACTCTGCCTTGAAGTTTATAAAAGAAGATTTTTTTTTATTTTTTTTTAATAGTTATAAGTGGATCAAAAATTGTAGGAAAAGCAGACCTGAAGGTAGCGTTGCTCAGGGTAGATAGGGAAAAGAAAAAAACAATGAAGAATAACAAATAGAAGGACTTGAATTTAAAAAACATTCAGTGGACTGATAAATGTTGTTTGTGTAACTGAAGAACTTTGTGGAAAAGCCAGAAGAGATCTGTGGTCAGTGAATTCAGAGGTTTGGAGCATTTTCTTAAGACAGGCTGTGTCCCCAGAGTTGGATAAGCTGTGGGAGAAGAGTTGGTGCAGATATGGACACAATGCCCTACGGTGATAAACATCCAGTGGCCACCTCCAAATCATTTCTTAAAGACAGGGAGGAGGGAGACCTTGGTGTCCTTGTTTCTGCATCCCAGGGCAGTATCTGCTATTATGAGACACCTTCCACCCTCACCAAAGTCACACTAGAGGATGAGTCCCCTTTCCATTACTTATCCCACTCAGATGGATTGTTGTCCAGCAGCAGCAGAGCAGCTTTGAACCCCTATGCTGGAGATGGTTTTTTTTCTCTGTTGTTTGTGTGTCCCCCAGTTCCAGCCTTATTCTGCTACATAGGAAAGTTGAAGGCTGGACAATCTCTTGTCTCCAGGAGATTGGAGCACAGGATGGGGCATACAGTTTGTGGATAATTAACCTCTGCAGGTGTATCATCTTATTTGTAGGACACTGATGTTGGTGATTTTTCTACCAACAAATTTCCAAGGCACAGAGACCTCTAGAGCACTGGGAGTTCTCTTTCATAAAGCTGAGACCTGCCACACCTTTTAATGGTGTGTGTGGGTCAGTACTGATGTTTTTATCCTGGTGTTCCTCACTGAATATTTCCCATCCTTCAGAAGGTTGCCTCAGAACAGATCACGAACAGGAATCACCAGACTCCCCACATTTGGTCCAAACCAGTGCAACAGTGTTGGCCCTCAGTTTGAGACTTCCCATGGGGAGGGTGATTGGCATGGTTGGCCCTGATGACTCAGTGTTTGTCTTGTGATTTCCCTCTCTTTTTGTGCCCGCACCCTATGAGTCTGCTCTCCTCCAACCTCAAGTTAAACAAAGCCGTGTTGAGTTGGAAGAACTTCCAAAATAAACTGAGAGCTTGAGAGTGTGAGTGGAGAGTTGGGTAAGTGATGTTGCTTTTCCTCTGAGTCAGGATGGAAAATTGTAGTTCCAGAGGTGCCGCTGGATGGACGAGGCATGGAGCTGAATTCCTGACCTCTTTATGTTTATTAAAAATCCTTGGATGCCTCTTCTTGGTGCAGATTATATACTGTGCTTTTCTCAAATTTAGATACAGTCAGCTTCATTCTCCTTGTCACTGCCCTCTGCCCTCCCTGTTTTCAATCTCATGTGGGCATCTCCTTGCCTGTGCTGGGACATCTACATGGTTCAGCACTCAAGCTTCTACCAGGGACCAGAAGTCTCTGCATTTTGAGATTGAGCAAAACGGTTCCTATGCATGAGATTAGTCCAGGTTTGGTTTTGGTTTCCTTTGTCTTAAGAAAGAGTGTCACAACAATAGCTCATCATTCAATTTCAGTCCTGCAGCAGCAGCCCTTTATGGCCTGCCAGCATTGTACTGAATCACATCAGGCCAGGGAGGTGGAACACAGGAAAGGCACCTGCTCAAAACTGGCCGTAGTCTTGGCCTCTTTCTAATGTGCTCACACAGTGACAGCAGAAACATCTGGGTTGAGATATAGACCTGATGGTTAACACCCATCCTTGGGAGCATTTAGAAATAACAGGAGTTATAGCTCTAATCCTTATCTCAGATCTCAGAAGTTATTTCTTATTTCCATTTCTACGAAGACTTGCTTAGTGCTTCCATAGTAATACAGCTGTATCCACAGCTTTTGATGGAGAGCATGCAGGGATGCAGCAGCATGGTTATTTCTGGCTCAAGGTGAGGTTCTCAGTGATCATCCACCTTCAAGCCAGTCTTTTGGTGCTAGAACAGAATGGCTCAAAGTGAGTTTTGTACCATGAACTGGGTCCAGATCCAGAGGATCCAGGGATGAGTGGCGTATTGCTTGAAAAATCCTCTGCAAGCCTCAGATTGAGTGGCCTCTTTATTTATTTCTACTTAGAAATGATAGATATTTATGAAAGGGGTGCACAGAAGGTTGTAAAGGAATGAGTTTCAATAGGCCTAAAAACATGATTCATTTGTTAGATTGGTTAATATCAGAATTCAGATTGAGCCATGCTGGGATTTTTGGAGAACATCTTTTTTCAGTGTTTAACCAGCTGTCAAGCTAAGTAGGATTAAGCATGAAATATAAGGAAATGCATTTTGCCAACACCCTTCCTGACTGGTGAATACACAGTTAAAACTGTTTTCCTTTCCTTAGCATTCTATGTGTTATGCCATACATATTTGGATATTTTGTGCTATGTGCATATCCACCTCCACACATACTCACACACCAGAGGCAGACTGATAGAGGGAAAGATTCTTCAGATGAAGTAAACTCAAATTTCATTTCCTAATTTAAAATAACTGGAAATAATAATAATAAAAAAATATCTATTAGTGGGTGTCAAATGTGAATCGAGATCTGCCATGGCAAGAGCCATGAATGGAAATTTCCACAGACAAAAAACACCCATGAGAAGGAATATTATTATTTAATATTATTATTTATTGGCAAAACTGATGCAATGGTGAAAACAACATATAAGTCATTGCAGCAGGGCTCATGTACTTCAGCAGATAGTGTGAACCTTGATAATGTGAGTTGAGAATATCATTTTTTTTAAATCAGAGAATATGAAAAAATGTCACTATCTGGGCTGTGCATAGCTACATTTAAGAGAAGCATTTTTCAAGCAAGGATACTAAACCATATCACAAGTACTAAAGGAAGAAAAAATAGCCCTTGAAAAATTTCCTGTTTGTCTCAAGAGGAAATTGCCTGTTTTCTTTAGAGCAGTAGTACATTTTTGCTTATTTGTCTATTCTCTAGCTTAATTGAGAGAATTCAAGAACAGAGAGATCTTTACCTGGTATCACAATTGAAAATGTCAAAGAAATCTTCATGCTTAGAAAAATCTCTATTCCAGAGTTAGGGAAATGAGCCTAAAATATTGTGCTTGTGTTCAACTTCACAGATAGCAAACAGTCTGTATGTTACAGGTCTGCATTTCTCAGTTTCTGTATTTTACTGTCTTTAAACTGTTGTCCCTTTATTACAATTATGCAGAGGCAGAGAGATCCTTTTCACTGTGGGGATATGGTACCTGGCACGATGAGACATTGTGGTCTCTGGCTGTGCTCCTCAGTACCCCCAGAATGATGTTGATACCAATATCATGGAGGAAGTGAACATCTCCTGGAGGTTTTTCTGACTGGGAGCAGTATGTTGTCCTATGTATTTATTAATGTAGAACCTGGACTGATCTCTCTGGCATCCAGAGCCAAAGCTAGTGCTGGTGTTTGACTGCTACAGCTCCACCAAAGTCAATGAGATCTGAGGCTAAGGCACAGCATTGACCTGGTAAATCAAATACACAGGGCCTGACAGGCATCCTGGAGGAAACTGTGAACAGCAGGAGGGCAAATATGTCTCCTGAAATCTCTGCAAGGGATTTCTCTTTTGGCATTTGTGGACTGGAACAGAGCAAAGAAATCTTCTGTGTACTTTCGTGGTAGAGCCCTGTGCATCCTCTTTCCAGGAACCACTGAGAGGTACCATAGAAAAACAAACTTTTCCAGGTTCTTGACACTAATTTTGTGCCCAGTGAAGTCAATGAACACTTTTGAAGCAGACCTGTGGCACGTGATTCCTTACACATATATACACAACTTTTCCTGAAGTTAATGATAATTATATTTGGCCGAAGGAATGAATAAAGTAAAATTTAGCCCCTTTTCCTTCCCTTCATAAGACTTCTTTCTAGATGCACAAGGTGGAGAAATGAAGAAGCTGGAATTGTTTCCCTAATTCCTGAAAATTCTTGCACATATTCAGAGCTGTTTTTTACCTCCCTGGAAATGCCAAATCTCCAATGCTCTGCACCAGAGTGACTGTATGAATTACATCAGACTTGGAAAGTTTGAAAACTTCACACATTTCCTGGAGTGTTTGTCTAGAAGTATAAAATAAATACCACTTTGGCACAATTGCCAACAGCCATATGGTGGGGTTTCTGCAAATCCAGCTAGTTATTCCAGTAACAACATAGAAAGGAAGATTCTGTTAGACTCAAAATTAAGATATGCTGAAAATTCCCCACTGAAAGACCATCTACTTCTGGGCTGACAATACAGGAGATCATAAATAGCTTTGTGGTATAAATGAGTGCTTCAAAAGTGTTACTGAAAATGAACTATTTACTTGGGTTTTGCTGGGTAAAAAACAACAACAACAACCAAACCCCAAACAAAACTTACCATTCCTCATCCTCTGAATAGAAGTTGTTTATTTCTCAGCAGCAAGATTAACAAAGAAAAAATAAAATGTTTCCTCAAAGCAACTTTCCCAGAGGCACAGTAAAATATAAAAGATGAATGGCCTGTCTCTATCTGTGCTAAATGAAAGTCCTATAGAGAAACTGACTTTTACTGTCTGTCACTGGCCTCACATGTAAACTTTATGTGCTTTGGTTTAATATAAATGAAATAATCTCTCTCCTCCCTCTGGCACACCAGGCTCCTGCAGCACAAAGCCCTGGCTGGCTTCTCGTCAGCCTGAAGACAGGGTGGGAGGAGGGAGGTTAGTCTTGTTCCTGGAGGGTGTCTGCTGTCCAAAGAATGGAAAATATGATTTCTGCTTTGGGAATTGAATGAGTCCCCTTTAGAGCTCTTAAGGCTGTATTTATAGGAAGGATAATCTAACAGAGGACAATATGTTTTGTCCCTAGGTTCTGCTGAATGCTTCTACTGTTTATCTAGGATATGATCCAAAGCTAATTCTTTGCCTCATAAGCAGCTTCTTCTGAGTGCTCCTGTCGTATCATTTTAGCTGGAACTCTTTTATCTTTGGCTGTCTCTACTTCCTAAAGAAATGAGACTTTTACACTTGCTGAATCCCTAGCTCTCAAATAATGGGTATAGAAATACCCCTTTTGAGTGATACTGTTAAATAGCAAGGAAAGAAGAGAATAACTGTGGTTAAATAGCTGAGGATAAAGTCTGAATACATTTTGACTGTGAGTTAAACGAAGATTTATAGCTGTGGACATCTGGGACAGACTTCCAACAGAAGAAAGGTATGTTATCAAGATGGAAGCTATCAAGTTATTTTCATGACAAAGTTGGAGCTAAAAGAAAGAAGAATCAGACAAAATGACAGCTCAGACAGTGGAGGATGGTTTTGAGGGAAGTAGGAATATTAATTTTTGAAATTACTTTTGAAGAATACTGCATTAAATAACTTTGCCCAGCCAAACACTTAGATGATAGTTGGTATAAAACAGCATAATTAATATTTCCAGCATGGGGATAAAGACAAGAGCATGACAAATTTGAACTAATGCAAATGGTTTTGCTTATAAAGAAAAACAAGGAAAATCAAAGGAGGGATAGTTTAAGCTACAGGAAGAAGATGCAGTAAGACAGTGAGAATTTGCTTGAATAAAAAGTCTGCCATGGCAGAAATAAGCTAATAATCTGGAATGCTGCAAGCAGCAGGCCTGGTGCAAGTTGTTAGGTGTTCATTTGAATTCAACACATGAGAAAGGATACAAAGATTTATGTATTGAAGCACAGATGCTTAAAATGCTAGATTTCATGTGGACAGGAGAATAGAGAACTTCTTGCAGCATGAATATTAAAAACACTTCAATAAAATGTAGCATGTTTCTAGTCAGTTCACAACGTGCTTCTGATTATGTGCCAGCCATGCTATTGCTGGGGTTCTGCAAAAGCTGCCTTAGCTAGGGGGTGGCTGGGGTATGCAAAGAGAAGTTTTAGTGATGTTCTGTGTGTCATTAAATTGCTGTGGCTTAACTTTTCTCTCTCTAAAAACCATCGGCCAGCATGGCTTGCAGGGCAGTGTTTCATAAGAATGGAGAAAGCTGACATTCCCCTACTGAAAAATAGACTTCTGCATTTCCAGAGGCCTATCATTTTTCAGGAACAATGAGAAAATAATCCCTGTTATATGAAAGTAAGCAAGAGTCTAGAAGATACAATCCATGGCTAAGGGTTTGTTGGATGACACAGCACCACGTGATGGAACCACCTTGCATAACAAACTGCCTGATCCATATAACGGGAAACAGGTTTGAGCCTGATGTGCTTTTACTCCTAATGAGAAAAATATGAAGCTGCTAGACAAGTACACAGTTGGGTTTACCTTGGGCCAGTTTAATTTCCTGTCTCCATTTCTCTTCTGAAGGCAGACAACTGATAAATATCCTGCTCTAAAAAAAAAAAACAAAACAAAACAAAAGCAAAACAAAAAAATAATCCCAAACAGCGAAAGGAAAAAACCATACCACTGATTTGCCCAAACTCTTGTTTGAAGCTGTGGAAGTCTGTCAGCTAAACATGGCAGTGAAGGGCACTTCTGTAGTTCCCATCTCCTGGTTGATGTTGTGGAGAATGGAAGCAACACGGCCTACCCAATCCCTAGGACCGAAAAACAGAAGTTCATCTCAAGTAGTTACTCTTGCAGTCATGACTAGGTAATGATTTTCCATTAGTTTTACCCTCAGTTTAATGGTCGTTGTTTCATTGTATTTCATGTCTGTTGAGTCACTCACCAATATGGGTTACACCTATGCAAAGTCTTCACAGTGACTGATCCACCAGCTGTGGCTCCACTATCTGCATGTGCCATCAGCTGTTTCAGACATTCACTCAGCTAAGACAGGGCAATTCTGCCCCACACCTTTCCACAGGAAGAAGCTTTCCAAAGGATCAAAGTCTCTTCTATGATAGTGCAGCTTGGAAGAGACCTCAGGAAGTCTCTATGCCACCCTCTTGCTCAAAGTAGAGTCAGCACTGAATTCAAACCAAGTTGTTCAGGAGCAGAAGCAGCTTCAACATGCCCAAAGTGTTTCCTTAGGTCCCAAACTATTGCAGCTCAGGAGCTTTCTGAATGAAATGTGATTTCTAAACATTTACTGGATTTCAGTGGATTTTTCTTCCACAAACCTGTTCAGATTCACAGTGAACTCAGGGGAAAATATTAATGGTGGAATTCAGCTCACAGGAGGATACACCTCACTTGGGGTGTCTACATGTCATACATGCCAATGATGTAACCCATTTCTTGGGTGTGTTTCTGGTGCTTCTGTCAAAATAGTGACTTAGAAATGAAGTTTAATGGAACAATTAATGTGAACAGAAAACGAGATGTCTGGATTGACTCCTATGATATGGGAAACTGTTGGAGATAAATGCAGGCTTGTGTGTTTAACCTTAATCCTTTAGAGCATATTTGGCTCTTTAAAGCACTGAATCCACTCTTCAAGCCTCACAAGTTTAAAGCATGAAAAGCTCAAGTAGTTACTGTGCCCTTCCTGGCCTTCTGACATTTCTTCTGTTGCTTTAATGAGCATCACCTAAAACTCAGAGCATTTGAGAGTTATTGGACTGAGATGAGAAGAGGTCAAAGATTTCCCAGCAGATATATCAAGGGCAAATGCAGTGTCAACCCACATATGCTGCCCACATACCTTGTGTCTGCAGCCTACCAGTGTGGGGAGGACAGTCATTGCAGTGTGGGTTTCTGGAAAGGGACCCCTTCACCCAAACACTACAGAAGAGGTGTCAGTGCCTTATATTTCAAGGCCTTATTCTATCTATTTAAGAACCAAAGATACAGTCACTTTATATTCTGGATGTTGGCAGTAGAAAAATGCCAGGTGTCAAGACCAGTGGTTGATTTTTGCCTTTGTTTTATTGACAGCATCAAGCAGTCAGGTCTCTTACATATAGTACTGCTTCCTACAAGATTCAGATTAAGTTTAGACTTAAGTCTAAAGTGAAGTTTCTGGAGCCAGGCATTCTACAAACCTTAAAAAACCTGAGTAACATATAGAAAATGCCATGAAGGGGTAACCAGCTCATGTTGGTTATACCTATTTGATTCTGTCAAGAGCTTAAAACAAAAATGTAATCCAAAATGTTTTGTATTGATTCTTAGCTGGGTAAAGCTTGCAAATCCACTGTGACCAAGAATTGTATAAATATAAATGCAAACACACACATCTATATGTACATTTGAACTCGATACCAGGAAATGCACCTTCCTCTACCCTGTTATGCTTTGGCTGGGATGCGATTAGGGTGGTGGAAACTTGTGCTGTTCCATGTGTTGCTGTGGCCTGGATGCTTCAAGCTGCTGCTGTAGTGATCCTATAGCTCAAACAAGCAGACAAACAACAAATATCTGTGATACTACACATATACTGCAGATCCACAAACAACAGCAAAGCAGAACATGCAAGGTTTGTCTTTGCCTTATTTTGGAACAGAGCCCAGAGTCCTTGCTCTCACAGTGGAATCTTACGTCCCTGGCAGGCTGCATAAAATTACATGCTAGAGGAAAGCAAAAAGTTTCCTATGATATTTCCAGGTTTTCTTTGATTCCACACAGCCCATCAGTAAGTGTTGATTAGCAGGGAGAATGACCTCAAGTCACGTCAGCTGTAGGATGTGTTTTCCTGGAGGGAAAGGAAGAATAGGATTTCCACCTCTCAAAGATAAGGATTATCACAGGTTTTAAAAGCATAATTTTGCTCTTTATTGTCTTTTTTCTTTTATAGAAGCCCTTCAAATGAAGGGAGAGATTAATGGTAGGTCAGTGTTTAATCTTTTAAAATGCCAAGGCTTCTTCAAGTGCTAACATCAATGCACCAGACCTCAGATCTGCATTGTCTGGGGTTTAACAGTTGCTTTATGACAGAAGGGAATTTAGTTTCTTACCCACTTTTGAACATCTACGTATCCCTCACTTATTTGACCAATGCACTTGCCTTTTAAGTTTGACCATTTTTACTTGCAAATGTGAGAGAGGATTTTCCAGAGAGTCTACAATCCAGATCCCAGAAGTGATTCTATTACCTTTGATATCAATGGGATGCATTTGAAGGTTAATTTGCTGGGAGCCACAAATCCCACTGTCTGCAGCAAAAATAAAAAGCAAATGACTAAATGAATAGAATATTAATTTATATTGTTATATCAGGCATTCAACAAGAATTTCTGGATCATGTAATTTTCACTGCTGGCTCGTGTGCATATATTTTTGTCAGACCTGTATTTCTCACATGTGAGTCCTATTTCTGCAGAAGGTTTCATTAACTGATTTCAGTTTCTGTTGCGTGGATGTCGAAGGAACCAAAATGCTCACCATTTCAACCAGAATTCCTTTCTATCTGTGGATGAATTGCTTCTAATTCAAAGGATATCAGTCCTGCATATTAAAGGGCAAGACATGAAAATAGATTATTAATGCTTCAGATTGGCAGCTCTTAGAAATCAATATTTTTTCACTGGTTTTAATGTAGCTAATCAGATTTATGCTGGCTGAAGACTCCGATAATTTTTTTCCTCAGTGTTTAGTAATCTGGGTCATGCTGCTTTTTTACAGAGAAGAAACAAGAAAAGTGAACAGCAGAGTTGGAAAGTGAGAGAGTTAAGCTAAATATCTTCAAGTTTTAAGATTATTAAACTCTTAGTTGGGGGGGAAATCAGGGTGTAAAACCACAAAAACGAATTAAAGGCATGATTTCCTGTAGTTTCATTGTTTTGGACAGGTCACAATAACATTTAATTATGTTTGCCATGTATGACCTAGTGATTTTTAATGCAGAGGCCATGACAGATGGGATAACCTCCTGCTAGCACTATTCTTGACCAAAACTTTTGCAGAGTTTGCTTCCTACTCTGAGTCACTCACATTCTCAGTTTCTCTGGCCTGTGGCCAAGCTCATGTTTCATCCTATCCATGCAATGTTATTTCTGCTGAACACCAAGTTACTCAGCTCAGATACAGGCTTTTCTTGCCTTAACTAAAGTACCACTGAATACAGCAATTAGAAACAGAATTCAAAACTTGTCATAAGATTGAATGCTTTAGCTCCATGGTTTCTTCTTAAGGACAAGTTTCTAACATTACTCCTGAAATATGACAGCATTTTTACTGTATAATGTTCATTTATGTGGATTACTGTGGTTTCAACATGTTTTACAACATTTACTTTAATGAGAATCACAGAATCACAGAATCACAGAACTACCAAGGCTGGAAAAGACCTTTAAGATCATCAAGTCCAGCCTATGACCAACACCACCACACCATCTAGACCATGGCACTAAGTGCCACATCCAGCCTTTCCTTGAACACATCCAGGACGGTGCCTCCACCACTTCCCTGGGAAGTCTATTCCAATGTCTGATCACCCTCTCCATGAGGAAGTGCTTCCTAATATCCAACCTAAACCTCCCTTGGAGCAGCTTCAGGCTGTGCCCTCTTGTCCTGTCACTGATTGCCTGAAAAAAGAGCCTCTACTGATTTAATTAATAACAATACAGTTGGAATATCTACATCTGCCAGTGCGAATTTTTCTAGACAATCTGCTTTCTCAGTAGGAAATTGAAATACTTCCTCCATCACCCCCTTAGGATTCCTGAATTTGACTGCTTTTTATGGCTCCCAAAGAAGTTGAGCGAGATTCAGTTTCAGTCTACGACACCTAAAATTAATCTACATGTGACTTAAGTGTCTAAGCTTTTGTTGTAGCCAAATGAGATCTGGTAAATGCAAAATAAAAGACAGAGTTATTCAGTTGGCTCTCAAATGATCACCTACATTTCACTAGCTGGATGGACCTCATCTCCATTGGCTGTGTTCATTACCTATCCAAGTTAGAGATACATTGTCTAAACATTGACATCTAAAGACATTTCAGATATCTTTGGTCTTGTGTAAGGTTTGTCACAGTCCCCATGAGCCCCGTGGATGTCTCAGGGTGTTTCAAGTGGCATTAAAGGCATATTTTCAGGCAATTGAATTACAGTATAGGTTTCTTAATATTAATTTTTTTCTGTTAAGCAAAAGCAACCTGAGGAGGGAAATGACTATGCAGGTCTGCATTTTCCTGTTGAGAAACCAGATCCTGCAAAACTTTGTCATACTGATTGAGGTCGGGTAGGAGGATCAAGTGATGTTTTCCTTCCTGTCTCCATGCAGCTTTCAGAGGGAATCAATGCGGGCCAAGGACTGGGCATCGAAATCATTGCAACCTTCCAGCTGGTGTTGTGTGTCCTTGCCACCACAGACCGGAGAAGGAATGATGTCTCAGGATCAGCACCTTTGGCCATTGGTCTCTCCGTTGCCTTGGGACACCTTCTTGCTGTAAGTTTTACCTCTCACAATTGATATCTGCAATGTCTCACCTCAGGATGGGTCAGTGAAGTAAGGAAGATGATGGGGAGATGGTAGTTTCTTCTTTCTTCTTCCTCTTCAGAGACTGACCTTTTTTCTGCAACATGCATGACCCTTCTTTCTTGGACCATGTGGATGTGGCAATAAGTGATGAGGTTGCACACCTGAGGGGACTCACTGCAGTAGGACCTGGTTCCCTGGTGGGACAGGACCAGCACAAGACAAACAGTCTTTCTCCCTTTTTCTGAGGAAGAGCGGGTGGGATGAATGAAGCTGTTGTGAACATCTGAACCATGCTGTTGTCTGTCACTTGCCCTCCTGTGTAATGACAATTCCACATGTCCATCGATGCCTCACCACTGGTTCTCTTTTCACCTCCTAGATTGATTACACCGGTTGTGGAATTAACCCAGCCAGATCTTTTGGCTCCGCGCTGATTGCCAACAACTTTGAAAACCACTGGGTAAGCTGAATAAACTTGTTTGCCCTACAAGAGACTCTGCATATACATAATTTACAAGATCAGAAACATTTAAACACATATTATGGAATCATAGAATCATAGAATGGCTTGGGTTGGAAGTGACCTTAAAGTTCCAACTGCCCTACCATGGGGCAGGGACAACTTCCTCTAGACCAGGTTGCTCCACGCCCCATTCAACCTGGCCATGAACATTTCCAGGGAGGGGGCAAACACAGCTTCTCTGGGCAACCTGTCCCAGTTTCTCACCACCCTCATTATAAAAACAAAAAAAAGGCTAATTTTTTCCATATCATTAGCACCAACTCGGTGAGTTGTCATTTCTATTTCAGTTAACAAAAACAATCTCCTTTTCCTCCTGACCAGACTCAGGAGATCCCTTATGTTGAGTGCTTATGTTCAAAGTAATACAGCAGATTTTCTTTAGTTATATGTTGTTATGTTTATTTCTTTCAAATATTTTAAACTTTAAAGGCCCATTGCACAGAATCCTGTACTGGATAATCATTATTTCAACTGAGCTTGTAGTGTGTTACTGCTTGAGACCTAATTTAGGAAGGTTCTTAAGCAGGTTTATAGACTGAAATGGATCTTCCAGTATTTGGAAACTAATAAAATGTTCAGCTTCTTTAAGTGTCTGCTCATATGCTTTCATGGAGAAGTGCTCTGGAAACACTATAAATTTTGGATTATTCCCTGTGGTTAAATGTGGTTAAAATGAGGAACTTCATGAAAACGTACTTATTTCACTGAAGCTCAATAAAGAAGGCTAATATAAAAGCCCTAAATGAGTATGTATTCTTGAATATTTAAAATGTACCTTGTTCCAGTTCTCCTACTTGTGATCTTGGCAGCCAGTTGCAAAGACATTCATGGAAATTTAGTGGTAGTACAATGGATTGTGAAAATTTTGGATATGGAGGCCATTTTATTCTAAACAGTAAAGCACAAAAACAGGACACGGGGGAATTTTTGCCATTATGTCCCACTTAAACATTTCTATTGGGAAAGTAAGGTAATATAACTAAGCTAGTAGCTAGTATTTCCAGAATTTCATGGAAAATAAATTATTTCTCTTGGTACAGAGAGCAGGAGATAATGCTGAATATTAAACCAGTGAATTGTTGAATAAAATAAAATGTTTTCAGACTCAGGAAGTCTTTGGCCATGGAAATCCCTCAAAAACGTGGTATTTCCAATAAAATCAACCTATCTACTAGAGTATTTTTATTATCTCTCCCTCCAAACTTTACTTATCTAAAGTGATCAAACCGGTACAATTACAGCAACATCATTAGCTAAATAGCAGCTAGTAGCAAATTAAGCCCCTAATTAGGTCCTCACTAAGTATTGCTTTCTAATTCACCTATCAGTGAACATCAGTGGGACAATGGTGTCTAATGTCTTTGTTGCTTTTAGAAATTGTGCCCCCATGACAAATTTATCTGGAGTAACAGAGATATTTTACCATTAGTTTACCTCCTTTTAAATATCAGAACTTGACAGCATAGTCATGGTTATTAATCACTGGGTCTGTTAGCAATTCATGGTGAGAAATTCCTGGTTTCTTGTCACGTGGTTGAGTAAATCTTCAAGTTGTAATTTTAGTGTTTTCACTGCATGGTGAAAATCCTCAGAGGAGATTTCTGGAACGCCTTCAAATGCAGTCATACCTGATGTAGTAACTGGGCTTGGAACTGTGTTTCAGATCTTCTGGGTTGGCCCAATCATTGGAGGAGCAAGTGCTGCCCTGATATACGACTTCATCCTGGCTCCCAGGACCAGCGACCTGACTGACCGCGTGAAGGTGTGGACCAGTGGGCAAGTAGAAGAGTATGATCTGGAAGGAGATGATATGAACTCCAGGGTTGAAATGAAGCCAAAATAAAGAAAGAGAAGGAAAAAAAAAAAAAAAAAAAAAAAGAAAAGCACATTGGTTTCTGAAGATTTTATCAGTGTTACAGACTCTTTGTAAACCAGCAAGCAGTACTTTGTTTTTAATTCAATAGGGTTTTCCAAGTTTTTTGCCCCCAATTTTAATAGCATCTTTATACCTGGGATTTTTTAAATTGCAAAGTTTTCAGGCCAATAAATTATTAGACCCTCTTGCTTGAGCTAAAAGAACTGGGCTGAAATTGAGCCCCTTCTTTGCCACCACCAAATTTTTCTGATGTTTTTAGAGTTGGTGGTTGTCCCAGCATGTCACTCAGTAATGATAAGTGGTTCAGATGAGCAGTATGTTTGCTGAAAGAATAGATGCTGAGGACAGGGAACCATCTGCACCAATAATGGGGGGTTTATACCAGAAAAACTATTTATATTAATATGCAAGTGTGGTATCTAATGCCAGCAGTGCATGTGGAAACCATCCATCTCAAATCGTTACCCAAAAGCATCTTTTGGAAGCAACTAAAAAGTACTTGTTACATAGAATTAACCATAATTATCCAAATTATTTGTAACCTCTGAGAAAGAGAGGCAGAAAAGTTAAGGACAAGAACCTCCAGAGTACCAGAAACCATCTAGATTTTCTAATGTTTCATTCTCCCTGAACCTGCTTCCAGCTCATTGTGAGGGGAGAGAATATATGACAAGAAATGTACCAATCTGTTAATTCCTGGGAAGTAACAACTAGAAGTCAAATTGAAGTGTAGTAATAGTGACAACAACAAGAACAACGTGGTGCCAATATGTAAACAGGATCTGATTGTTCCTGTGACTGCTCTGCTTTTGTTCATCTTATGTAATTTAACAGTATGTTTTCAAACAAACGAGGAAAAATAAAAAAGGCCCCTTTCTTCCTGACCCCATTCTAGTAGCCAGTGCTGTGACATTCAGGGACAATGAATAGCTACACACACAGAATATTTTCTAATGAGGGCCAAATACATACCTGTGTGTAAGTCCATTTTGGGGGTCGTTGCTTTGTTTTTTTTTATATATATATATATAAATGTTTATATATATGTTTTATACAGAAAGCCTAGTATACTGTTTTGTAAGAAAATAAGAGCATAAGACAAGTGGAAAGAATTGCAGCAGTGCTTAGCAAAATAAATGACACTGGAAATGTAAAGAAAACTGACACTCTAAATGATGTGGAAGACTATTTTCTGTTTTCATTTTTGTGTGTGTGCTACTTATGATTTCCTGAGTAACCCAAAGCATTAGCTGGTCTTACCTACTAACTATAGAATATAGTAAAAGCAGATACATGCTGATATACTTGTTCTCCACTAAACAGTTTTACATGAGAGATGAGGCCCAGAGGAACCTATATAAGAAGCTGCACACTTTGTTATTCAGACAAGCACCCCAGAGGTAATATGATGGATGTCTCCTCTCAGAGAGACAGTGTGGACATGGGAATTGAGAGAGGTTTGACATGAGAATCTGTAGAGGTCGGATTACTTCATCAGGTTGATCAGGTGTACAATGGAGAACAAAAATAAAAAGGAAAATCACCAGCAAAATCAAACAGAATACATTTTATCTTTCTTGTCTCAATTTGGTGTGTTATCTCGTGTATTGACTATGTACATACAGCATGACTGGGTTTTGGGGTGGTTTAAAAATAAACAAAATCAGTTGTGCTAACACATGAGATGTTCGTGATTCTTAGTTTTTTCATCTGCCTTGCAACACAAAGCAATTTCTTTTTCTAGACCAGTCTTCAGGTACCCACCTGTAAGGCTGAGACAATTTCAGCTTTTCCACTCTTGACTTCCTGGATTTGATGCTGGCTTTTGGGGATAGGAAAATTCTTTGTAAGCCAGACAAAGCAGGCTCTCAACTGGAAATAAGATCTGTCTAAATTATACTTAGAAATGAAGCAGGATACCAGAACCTTGTGCTCATTTTCTAGAATAATCTCTTTTCAACTGTATTTGTTGGTCTTCACCCATCAATTGGCCCAAAATTAACCCTTTGTTATGTGGCAGAATCTATGAGCCAGGACAGTTGCACAAGTCACCTACAGTAAAAAGTTTGTCTTGACAAACTTGAGGTAACTTAACACATATAGTAATGAAACAAATGTGAGATTCAGAATTTATTCTTTAGTTTATACCCTGCAGAGAGGAATATCTTGGCCTATTTTCTATGTTTCAAAGTCCGAAACTTTGAGGACAAGAGATACTGCCTTTCCATTTGGTGTGTAATACAACTACTTCATGTTAGCTCCTCTAGCTGCTGTTTATGATCACCAAAGTAATAAATAAAATAGGTGAAAGATGTACAATATCTGTTTCACTATTGAAGAATCAAAAAACAGGTCAAAGTAAATGAAGTGTCCGTGTGTTTATTCACAGTGATATTGTTTAAACGATTTACAGTAAAGCTCATGGAAATTCAGTGAAAACATATTTCAACAGAATTCCAGGCTTAAATCCCCCCTTCTTCTTAAAGAAGGAAAAGTTTAATGGCACACTTAAAGTGCTTTTGTAGTACTTAGATCCTGAGCTAAGAAGAGCAGCTTCTAAACTATGCAAGGCTGTAGCTGCTAATGGTCTCCATACCCCTGGCACAAATGATTTTGCTTGGTGCTGGACAAGCACACTTCAAAGTTATCAGAATGTCATTAAAATATTTGGAGGATACCCAGGAAAGGAATTAAAAGCATGAAGAAGCAAGTGTGGAAACCCACTAGCAAATGTCAAGTGGGTGGATGCGTTTACATGTCATCACCCAGAAACTCAACAAAATCTGCCTGACAACAGGAGGAAGCCTGGGACACAGTTGTTTAAAACATCTCTCATGATGTCTGCGTGAGTAGTTCCTGATTTATGGACAAACAGACTATGTCTGCACCCTGGTGACCCCTGGGGACAAACCTCTGCATCTATCACACATTCTAACAGGAAAAGATGGTGAAAGGTAGATGTCCATGATCACCTGCCATGTTCTCAGTCACCATCCTATTGGGTAGCCCACAGCGTATCCAATGCCCACAGAGTGGCTATACAGATACTAGTAAATGAAAAAACACAGGGGGATATTCCCAAATATAGGAACACAGGTGTCAGTGTCTGCATGTGCCACCACAAATAATATTCTCCCAAAATTTTCCTGGACAAAATAGAGCAACACAAAGATCACATAATCACAGAATCACAGAATCCTAGGGGTTGGAAGGGACCTCAAAAGATCATCTAGTCCAACCCCCCCTGCCAGAGCAGGGTCACCTAGAGCACATCACACAGGAACTTGTCCAGGCGGGTTTTGAATGTCTCCAGAGAAGGAGACTCCACAACCTCTCTGGGCAGCCTGTTCCAGTGCTCTGTCACTCTCACAGGAAAGAAGTTTTTTTCTGATGTTTACGTGCAATCTCCAATGCTCCAGTTTGCACCCATTGGCCCTTGTCCTATCACTGGATGTCACTGAAAAAAGCCTGGCTCCATCATTCTGACACTCCCCCTTAACATATTTGTAAACTTTGATGAGGTCGCCCCTCAGTCTCCTCTTCTCCAAGCTACAGAGACCCAGTTCCCTCAGCCTTTCCTCATAAGGCAGATGTTCCACTCCCTTAATCATCTTTGTGGCTCTGTGCTGGACTCTTTCAAGCAGTTCCCTGTCCTTCTTGAACTGAGGGGCCCAGAACTGGACACAATATTCCAGATGTTGCCTCACCAAGGCAGAAAAGATGATCCACTTGGTTTTGTCTGCGGGCCAGTTGTCATCCCAGGGATGGACAGCACCAGCAGTGCAGATGTGCTCACTCTGTGGTTCAGACAGCTGACAAAGAGCCATCTGGTTTTTGCATGTCCCAGCACAAGACAACTTAGGAGAAGCCTGAGCAAGGTGCTTTGAATTTGTCTCTGGAGAAACCCCTGTTGCTCCACTGATTCTATAGATACATGTGTCCTAACTTAAGTCATCTATCTTTAGATGTAAATACATGCTCTGCCTCTCCATTGTAACTCTGGCAATTTAATTTTAGATTTCATGTTGCTCAACTCTACATAGACTTTTCACACGTGCAGAGAAAGAAAGAAAGGCAATTGAAACATAACATAAGCCAGGAAGCTTCCATTGTCTCTCCATATCCACCAGCTGCACCAGTCACAATTCAGAGCTTAATGTTTTTAAAAATTAAAATAACACAATAATACTAATAAAGAGTTTCTCAGAGTCTTTCAGTGTTTTCCCTCCTTTTAAGCAGCTGAAGTTTGAACGTGCCAAGAGTCACACAATAAAATTATATCAAGAATATGACTGTTTTGATTCAGTTGAAGCCTGAGCTCTAGTAAACACTTGTGTCAAGAATGGTTCTGGGTTTCATTTTACTCAAGCCCGAGGTCCTTGAAAGTACCATATTTTTTGGATATACGTTTTCTGATATTAAGAAATTCCTGAGGCCAGAATTCCTTCTGGGGACAAATGCATAATTTTATAGACTTTCTAAAATTCAATTGTGAAATCAAATATCTTTTTAAATAGGTTCACTGATAATTAGACATTATCCATCTTGAAATCATATGCCACAAAGGGCTACGAATAATATCCCTAAGAAGGCACAATTCCTGTTATCTTCAAGATTCCTTTGTGCTGTTGGACAAATCTAATATATTCAGATCTACAAAGGGAGTTAACACACTAAATTCTGATTTGACAGTAGTGGGACATTGCTTAATGTCCCTTGGTCAATCCCTCTCAGTTAAATCCTGTTCTCAATGAAGTCACAGCCATTGCCTGTTATTTATCTTGGGAAACCAACTATTCATCACCAGCTAAAAACCCAATTTACCACCAGATCAGTTATTTGATGCTGTATGTCTTTCCTTCTGAATCAAACTTTCTAGGGGCTTGTGCTCCTGATCACTTCCATGTAACCATGAATACCTGCCCATGGCCATTCCTGTTCTTCTACACCCTGACTAATCCAAAGAGGAGAGATGATCAGCTAATAGGGATTAGCAGAACCAGTTAGCTACCTCAGCTATAATGGTCTTCAGATATGGACATCAGCCCTACTGCTTGTAATACTCTGATTAATTACTGTACAGTTCAGAATTTGGTAAGGAGGCTGAGCACAAAATAACCACAGGAATGAAGACTGAACATAAAAGGCAACTGATTTCTGGATTTTATTAGCATTCCAAAGGATTGCACCTTGGGTGAACTATATACCCTGCTGCCCTTGAGCCATGCCTGTTTGAACAAAAGGTCTTCAATGTTTTTCAATCATTGTGTTATGAGATTTATAGATTTTGATAAAAAAGAACCCCGGAAGCTCAATGTACTCCCCTTCTCATGATCTCCTGAACTTCCTGATCTGTTGTGCTCTAAAGTTTGCCATGAATTGCCCTCATTGTGCCATTTCCTCTGTTTTGTTTCTATTTTTGTCTTAGAGCAGGAATTAGGCAGCTTGTGGAAAATGATCCACATGGTGATACTATTTCATCGAATCATAGAATCATAGAATGGTTTGAGTTGGAAAGGACTTTAAAGATCATCAAGTTTCAACTCCCTTGCATGGGCAGGGACACCTCCCCCTAGATCAGGTTTCTCAGAGCGTCATCCAACCTGGCCTTGAATGCTTCCAGGGATGGAGCTTCCACAACCTCCTGGGGCAACCTGTGCCAACGTCTCACCACCCTCACACTAAAGAATTTCCTCCTGATGTCTAACCTAAGTCTCTCCTCTTTCAGTCTAAAACCATTACCCCTTGTCCTGTCACTACAAGCCCTTGTAAAAGGTCCCTCCCCAGCTTTCCTGTAGCCCCTTCAGGTACTGGAAGGCCGATTTGACCATTTTTGTACCATTTATAGAAATGTCTTTCCCCTTTCTATTCTTCATTTTCAAGGTCCTGAGGAGAACTACTAACAGTTAAAGATGATCCCTCCATTTAATCTCTTTTAGCTTGTGCTCAGTTCACTTTTCCAAAGGCTGTATCCTTACTCCTAGACAAAAACCTAGAGGGCCCATCTATTAATTCTCTCTCTTTCTTTTTTTTTCATGGCCATTCAAAACAAACAAAACAATGCTCCCTGTAAGCATGGGAGCCAAACAGCAACTCTTGGCAAAAAGTGGCTCTTAAGTGCAATTGCTGGAAACAGTCATACTTTTTTTTCTTTTTTTTTTTTTTCCTGAAAAGTAACTGCAGCACTTGCAGGTAGCGAGCTCCAAAAGACGGATGTGACTATAAAAATTACAAGCTGCAGCACACACTTGGTTTTCCCTGGGGGATCTCCAACCTTTTCTTGTTGTGCTGTTTCACATTATTAGCGAATCAAGAAGAACCTGTCGTGAATTAAATGATAAGCCTGCCCAATTTTATACCCTATCAGTGCTGTGTGAGAAGTGAGGTCACTTGCACTGTGACTGAATTTTCTGTCTTGGAGCCAGATCTGAGTTACTCGAAAATGTTTTAGCATTGTTTAAGGAGTGAAAAAAGAGCTAAAGATATTCCTATCTGGCTTTACAGTATTTTGTGTTGTCATGGTAATGTAAAAGGGTTTTTGTGATACTAGGGAGTGGACACTAGCACTTTCATGTCTGCCATAAGTGATCTGATCTCAAGTCTGGCTGGTCATTAGCCAGGCATGGGAGTGAACCTCAAGCACTTATTTCAATCTGTGAGAGCCAGAAAGATCTATGATTTGGCAATGAAAAATCACCTTTGTGCCCAAGCAGCAGTAACCTGTTTGCAGCTGGTAGAAAAGTCTGGGAAGTCCTGCCAGAACTGTGCATTAAGCAATGAGACCCTGGTTTTGTAGGTTTTCTTCCAGGCTAATCAACGTTAGTCCATTTCTGTTAGTCTTCAGAGCATACTTCAATGAGTCTTTCTTTGTATAGGTTATTGATCAAGGAGACATTAACTGACAAACTGAGATTTATTTGTGGGTTATTTGGGCTGTAAGGTAAATTTTGTTTTCATCTTTGTCATTGCTGAGGCTGGCAGATTTACAACTTTTTTTTTTTTTATTAGTCTTTGTCTACTGAATGCAGAGAAAATGCTTTCTGAATCTAGGTTGACATTTCCATTTACACAGCTTGTAGGTAAAAAACTGGAAGGAATGTGGAAGTTGTACTTCATTAATGAAAAAAATAATAAAGGAAACACCTACTCTTGTGATTGTCAAGAATGCTCTTGCTATGTGCTGCTGGGGGTGGTAGCCAAAGGTGACCATAGTGCCGGGTACCTGGATGAAAAACTTTTGATCTAAGCAGTTCATTAAAACAAAACAAAACAAAACAAAAGAAAACCTCAAAACATATCCTTCACGATGTGGCACTCGGAGATCTGAATTAGGTTCTTCTCCTTCACCAGCCTGATGGGATGTGCCAGCACTCAGGCTGGAACCACCTGCATCAGCAGCAGCTTCCTAGACCCAGACAAGGCAGTGATACCTCACCCACAACTGGCCCAGGTGCTTCCTTCCTTCAAGAGATCTACACCTGATCTTTCAGACTACATCTACCCCAACAAGCTAAGACCAATACATGCCTTCTAGCATTTCCCTGCTACTGCCCAGACTCTTAGTTTCTAGCAAGCTCAACTTGGATCTGCTCTGTACAGTGTGGGTCAGCAGTTAGGATGTGCATGTTTTGTTCCAAACATACAGTTATGAGGGAGTTACCTTGGACTGGGAGGAGGAGAATTTTGGTGTATTGTTGCAATACATATCATGCTACTTGCTTTTGGGCCTAGCAAACTGGCACTGGACCATTTTATTTACTGATACAAGCATATCCTGAAATAACAGATTATGTCTTGGTGACATTTTTATGATGAAAGTACTCTCAGTTGCCCAGTGAGTACATGGAAATGAGCTCTGAGAAAACTAAAATCAAACAAGGGGAATAAAATCTTTGGTAAGAATCCTGGTCCTCTTGATATGGATCAAGTGCGATCCATACATATACATATTTTCAGAGAACTTAAGAGAAATTACTGACTCCTGACTGAGCTTCAGCAGCAGTGAAGCTGTAGATCTGTTTGGAACCTGAACTTTAGGCTTTGAGTGACCTGAAAGACAACCAAGGCTGTGTGTAGACACTTAAGTAATTTAGGAACTTCAGATTTACATGTTTGAGTTCTGTTTATTTCCTCTTTCAAGTACTTTGGCTTGTCACATGGGGACTATTCACATGACTTTTTAAGCACTTTGTGCTTCTATTGCCTCTGAGTTTTTGTCAAACCATTTGGAGTGGTTAATTATTATGCTAGGGTTTTCACTCTATGAACAATAACTTCTTTCTTTCCTTAAAGGATTGTTTGTCTAATTAGTCAGTTTTGTCCAATATTGTTAAGAAGCCTTGACTTTGGTTTCTTGATAAATAATAGCTGTTTCCTGAGCCCATTCAAACTGAAATAATTGTTAAATTTTAATAATGGCCTCAGAAAAACCATAGGGTTTCACCAGTACACATTTATTCCAAATATAAATCAACGTAAATAGCTTAAACTGCACCCAATAAATTCACTTGAAGGTTTCACAGGCATAAAGAAAATGGAAAAGAAATGGAAAAGCTTCAAAGTCTGCAGATTTAATTAGTTGTGTAGGATTTAGTGATAGCAGAGGTATGGAAATCACAGTGGGATCTCACACTGTGGGAGGTGCAGTGTGCCAAGCTAGATTCTCAGACTACTGTATGACTTTCATGTGACTCAGTAAAAAATGTCTGTCTGAGGGTGTACAAACTTCTGTGCACGTGGTCTTACATATGGAAAAGTGTGTGTGTGTGTGTGTGCCAGAGTTACATAAAATTAGTAATGAGTCTGTGTGTAACACACTGTTCAACTCCAGTTATCCCAGTGGAGATGTAACACAGTTCTTCAGTGAGTTTTGATGAAGACTCAGATTGCAGTTGATATTATATTCATAGGCATGATTTGGACAGGTCAGTTTTATTGCTTTTTTGCTATGGATTTTTTTTTTTTCTTTTTTACATTCTTGTGTTTTTATGGGGGAGGGAAACAATATTTGTTCATACTGTATTCTGCAGAAGTTTTTAATTAGATTACTATTTTTAATAATATTAAGATGCAGTGTAATTCTGTTATTCCAGAGAAGGTGTGTTTGGATTTGCAAGCCAAGCCATCTAAATTTAGCTGTTGGCAAGGAAGGAGTCCACACATGAAACAATTTTCTAAACTCCCATTAAAGTCACTGCAGGTTTGATGAATTCAGGTAGGGAAACATGAAGAGCTATTCAGATGAGGGTTAATAACTTGAAACTTTTTTGACAATAAGGATGAGACCTTGATTGACACTAGTAAGAGACCTGTCTCCTTTGTATATAAAAATATACAAACATATATATACATGTAGTTTTAAATGAAATATAAAAACCCCATGTAATTTTCAACAAAAATAAATGCATATGCAATACTTGACATTTATCTTTACCTTCCAGTCTTGAATTTATAGATCAGTTTAACATCTAAAGGGCAGACATAAATTATCAAAAATAAATTCCTTGCCAGCATGAATGTTAAACACTAGAGAAGACATTCATGTAGTCTTGTCAAGAAACCCTGTCTGGTGAGAAAGAAGGATTTTCTATTCAAATGTGTCAGCTCCCTCCCAATCACATTTAGATTTAGATAGAAATTATTTGCCTATACTGTAATAGAAATGCAGAAGAACACTAACACTTTAGCACATGAAGTTGTCTGATTAATCTGACCCTCAGGCTGATGGAAGCAGTTTGACTGTTCTGGAAAGCCTTTAAAGACTTCAGTCTTCCATGAGACATGGAACAAAACAGCCAAGGCAGACTTGGGACATTCCCTGGGCGTGCTCAGAGCCAAAACCTGCTTTAACAGAGATGTAAATAGGAAAGGCAGCCTATGGGCTGCTAGGCTATAGAAGAAACCTTGAACTTGGGTACATAAAGTCCTTTCTAACAGGAGTGGAAGTGAACTTTCTGAATAGACTATTTTCTCTGCCCATCTCTATGGCCTTTAACAGCCCCCAAAAGACAATAAATCTTTCTCTAGAGATGACATGAAGTTCCATTTTCCCCACATCTTCCTTACCCAAATTCAGCTGGTAGTTCACTCAGCTGGCCTAACTGCTTCCTGGTGGCTACCTATGGAAGCCTGAAGCCTCCCAGCCCCTCTGGCATTGAGATTTCATAGGAATGGATCTTCAATTAAACACCCTGATGTGCACAGGATCGGTCCCACCTCCTTTTCTGCTGCACTTCAATCCCTCAGGATGCCAGGGATGTTAACAGGGGGGCCTTGCTGCTTCATGCACTTCTGTTTAAAGCAATCCCTGGAGGAGAGGTAGCTAAAGAAAACTGCTGCAACGTGGGGTTTTAAAATTAGAAGCAGATGGCTGGAACACTGCAACCAGCTGGGCTGCAGTTAGCAAGAGCCCGTGAAAGATTCTAAGGTCAGCCCTGCACTGTGGGAACAAACAGGCCGTGGTGTGTTTGAACTGGAGATTGAAAAATGAGCCACAGCAGGAACTGTTCTCTGATCCTTTTCAGACACTTTTAGAAAGGTTGTTCTGCTTTGTTGCCTTCAGCCAAGCAGACTGGAGATGGGACCGAGTCTGCTGCACTATGAACAACATCCCTTGCAAAAATGTTGCATCCCTTTTCCATCTTTTCTTTTTCCTACACCCCATAGTATTTCCCCCCCTTTTTTACTTAAGATCTCCTTCGTTAACATTTACTCCAATATGATTTGGGGGGTTGGAACTGGATAATCTTTAAGGTCCCTTCCAACCCAAACCATTCTATGATTCTAGGATTTGTCTCTCCTCTGCTTCATACTGGAATATGTGACTGGGACAGCCCCATTTTTGCTAGTACCTGGCCCTGATGATTTATTTCACACCTTTGTCACTGCCTTAATAGGAATTTGTTTTCCCAGCTCTTCAGTATCTTCCCTCATTGACTTTCAGAGTTGATGTTCTTCACCCATCAGCACACCCTACAAACAGGAACTGGGCTGCTTAGCTCCCACCCTTCTCACAGGGCTTCTGGCACCTCCTGTATTTCAGGACATAGCATCTCCCTTGCACGCTCTATGTGCTTTGGACTTCCTGCATGAAACAACCTTCAGAAATTGAAGTCTTTCCATAGCACATTGTAGAAGTTACTAGCTGCCTCACAGCTGGCTGAAAATACCTGGATACCCTGCTTAATTTCTTGCTTTTACCCAGCCACCTCATTAGAGATTAAAATCCTATGAAAATTAAGCTGACAAGCAAACAGGGACCTAGCACAAGCTTAACTACCTGAAGGTAAAGCTTAACTCTTGTCCAGTTAGTAACAAATGTTCAATGAAATTGCAGTGGTGAAGGACATAAATGGCAACAGAGAGATGAAGTGCTTATTTTTCTATCTTTCTTTGTCTGGAATTTTTGCTTCCTGGTGCTGCTATTCAGGTTAATGGACATGAATTGTCTGTGAAGAAATGCAGGAGGACATTTTGATGTTCAGCAGTAGTTGATAAAAAATAAAATAAAAACTCAGTGTGCATAAATGTCAAGAAATATGTCAGATACAAAATACTGAGAGGTAATGATTAACCAGGACCCCACAGGTGAGGTCTTAAAGTTGTGACAGGTAACTCTAAGGATTAAACAGCAACTTAAAGCTCAGTGGTAGTCAAAATAGCAAACTGTCACCCATTTCCTAATAATGTCGAGCAGCTGATATTCTCTGTCATGTCTCAATGTATAAATCCATAGTGCACTTGGAGCTGGTGTGGAACAGGCTGCCCAGAGAGGTTGTGGAGTGTCCTTCTCTGGAGACATTCTGATCCCATCTGGGCATGTTCCTGTGTGATCTACTGTAGGTGATCCTGCTCAAGCAGGGAGGTTGGATTAGGTGATCTCCAGAGGTCCCTTCCAACCTAGACCACTCTGTGATTCTGTGACTCTGTTACATGCAAGTGATCCTTTTGATGGTGGTGGGCTGCAGAAAATGTGTGTAAAACACATACCTGATCTGCCAGGGCAGGAGTTGAAGCCTGTGAACCCTTTGCAGATCATTACCAATGCAATCTGTGGCCAGCAGAAAGTCACATGAGATGGTGGACACATTACTGAGTCTGGCCTTACATCACTGGGGAAAGCATCTCATCTGAGCTAAAAGAAGGACAGGAAATTAAGCCAGTATTAACTCCAGCAAATGTAATCTGCAACTTTTTACTCCTTGGATGAAGTAATTTCAAGGCCTTTGTGAACATGTTACAGCTTTGACAGCTTAAAATAGCCTCTGTCTGAAATGGGGCCAAAAGGAATGATGACTGCTAGAGCAGGTTGCAGTTGTGACTGAAAGGTTGACAATGGTTGAGGTGGGAGAAGGAGGCTTATGGGGAAGTATTGCTGCCCACACAGATAAGTCATTTGATGGAAGAGCTTTGTGAAGCAAAGGCTTTCTGTGGTGGGAAGTGCAATGCATTCAGACCTCACAGCTGCTGTGTGTCCCAGCCCTGGGAGACAATTGCTCTCCTGCATCCTGGGGATTTATTATGTTTAGTTCCTTTGGGTGCTTCTTGCAAAGCATCCTTTTTACTGTGTGGGAAAGGAGGAGTGAAAAAAACATACTGTGATTCAACAGAGGATAAATGCCCTTTGTAGACAACCAAAGAGCAGCCTGAAGATACTGGGAGGGGATAAGTTCAGTCGGGCTTGCCAAGGTAAATTGCTACAATGCTGGCCTAAGTGTGTTGGACACAGTTAAGTTTCACAGGAGTTGTCCCTCTCCTCCCTGACTTTTACCAAGGCCAAAGGCTAATCCTTAATCTCCCAGTGTGGCAAAGACAGACTTGAGATGGAGAATTCCCTTCTCCCTCTCCCAAGACTGGCTCCAGCGAGGTGCGGAGACCCTTTGATGACTTGACAAACCACTTTCAGAACCATCCAAGTGTATTTCTCCAGCAGGCCCTTCTCCCTCTGAGTGGGGAGGACAGCCAATATATTTTACAAAGTGGCTCTGTGTTGTCCCTTTGGCATCTGGAGACACAGCTTGTTACTAACCAAGCTGAAGGGCTCTGTTCTTTAAAAAGAACAAAAAAATAGGTCCTGCAAACAAGCACAGTAAGGAGACAGTGAGACTGGAGTGGCTTGCCAGGGTGTTTAGATGAGTGGGATTCCCAGTGTGTTTTCCCTACCACTACTTGCAAAGAGTGGGAAAGTGGAGCTGCCTGCCTTTAATAAATATGGCCAGGAAAGAAAGGACCTGGGGAAGGCATGGATACCACCAGGGTTGTGGTCTAATAAAATAAAAAAATACTGATTTTTGAAAAGTTAAGGAGCCACTTTCTTACATGGATTCAATGCTGGTCTGTGAAAGCCTCCCGTTGCCTCACAGCCACCAAGACTGGCCACTGGTGTTTCAAACTGGATCAAATTTCACATCTCAAATAAATTTGCAGCTTCCACGTGTCTTCTGGAGATTTTCTGGTGTCCTGTGTCACAGTCATATGCTGTGCTTGAAACAGATACAGATCTACAGATGCAGTTTCCTAGCCAAGGCCTGAGGTGCAGAGTGCCAGCTTGGTGTTAGGCCAATATTGTTGTGTTCTGGGAAAACACACAACGAGAACTCATATTTGGGTTATGATAAGGGTTCAATTTAATCACAACAGAAGCCAAGTCATCCAAAATTAAAGCTTAATGCAGACTGTGATAGCAATGAAGTTGCAGCATGTAGTTTTCAAAGAACATGAGCTAATGTCTAGAAAAGGAGTGGGGGAAGGGCCCTGGGTTTTGCTTCTGGTCCAGACACCAATTCTATTTCTGACCTTGGAGAAATCATGTTAGGCAATGTGTGCCATCCTGAAGAAAAAAGAAGCAGTGTCCAAGTAAGAGCTGGTAAAACAAACAAACAAACAATCAAACAAACAAACAAACAAAGTTTGCAGAACTTCAGAGTTTTCATGTCAAATTGTAACATGCACCTAAGGATGACTGTAGAAGTCCAAAACCCAAGTGTTGATTTTTCTTCCCCTGAGGTGAGATTTTTAAAGACATTGGACTAAATTGGGAACTCAAATCTCAACATTATTTTCCAGACACTTCTGCTCCTAATTCACTCATGTTTATGAAAACCTTGCCTGTGATATGTCATTGCCTCAGTTTCCCTCCCTCTGACTTGGACAGATATTCTGTGTCAAAGTAGAGGGATGTGTGTGGAAATCAAATGTCTGTGTTTAGACAGCAATTACAACACTAGCAGCAAGCTCTCTCTGAATGTTTTAATATTAAAACCTCAAAAGTAACCTTTTATTACCTCACAAAGGTCCTGTGAAGTTTAATTACCTAATGACTTGGAAATACTCTGAGTTACAGTTTTCAGATCGTTTATTGCCATTATTTTATTTACATAATTACACAAGATAAAATTATAGCCAGCATTTCTAGCTTAATATCAGCCTCTTTGGTTTTGAGGGTTTAAACATGGTCCTTGTTGCACTGCAGTTCTGAGGGTGTTTTTAATACTATAAAAAAGATGGCAAAAATAAAGGCAGTGCCTTAGAACGATCTACATCACACAGTATGATGTGAGAAGAACACTGGTGTCCCACTTGATCTGAGGTTTCTTATTTCTTCTCCTCACTGTGCAGAACTTTTTATGAGAAAGAGGTTTTAAAATTATTTTTTTTTTAAATAATTCAGGCATTGTATCTGTAATTTTTCTTTACTCAAAAATTGTTCTGTGTAGTGGCTAGAGACAAAAGACCACAACATGTTACTTGCTAAATTATGTATCAACTCTTCTCTTGAGAACTACTAGGAAGAAAAAAGAAGAAACAATAACATGTTGGTTTGAAGAAGCATATCGCTGAGTTGCTCTAACATTCTTGTCTGTGCTGGAAGGATATAAAAGAAATAAACACCAATAAACATCATATATTTGCATATTTAAGATGTCTGCCTTTTTCTGGTAGCACTAGGATCAGATACTTATGTCCTTTTTGAGCCTTTTGTACATTTTTTACATAAGTCTCTTGCTTTCCTAATCTTACAAGTGCTTCAGAGCAGAGGAAGGTACAGCTTATATTGTTTTGTTCTTATTAAATACAGTTTTCAACTCACTTTCAACTCTGCTGGGGCTGCTCTGATCTCACCGATGGTTACCATAAACCATGTTGCATGAACAACTCTCTCCCTTCACAGATATTCCTCTTCAGCCTCTTGAGAATTATTGCTCAAACTGTCTTCTTTGGTCACAAGTCTGCCTTTTTGCCTGGGTCAAGTGGAATGAACTTCTGACCTTTTCAAATGCCTAGAAGACAGATCCAGTAGTAAGGGACTTACACAAAAACAGACACGTTCTTGTGAAACTGGAAGGGCTGCAAATTTGTCACCCAACAACCCATATATGTATGGTTAGAATGAATTAGATGAAAACATCCAGGGGTGAGTTACCTCTTACTCATAGCTGGTGAGAACACATCTACTGGATTGGATCTTGCACAAATTCAATATGCTCAAGAACCTTTTACACCACGTACTAAAGCTTGATATGACAATTGAAGTTTGAGAACCTTTTCTGCTTGAAGACCATTGGACTCCAGTTGATTACTGAGAATTCACAAAATACTATGACTGGGATATTCTGAGCTATTCTCAGCTAATGCCTTACAATAAAGTTGAGCATCAGAGGTGTGGCCTGAGAGCAGATTTCCACCCTTTTCTATCAGTGGAGTGATGTGAAAGTAAAAGGTGTAGCTTAAAAGGACAGCAGCTGAAAAGTTAACTCTTGCTTTCTTTTTTTGGCCAACTGAGATTTCAACAGAGCAGAAAAAAAAGAGAAAAAAAAAAGCTGCTTATTCTATAGCAAGTGGAAAATAGCCTTGAAAAATATTATTCACACAGTCTTTGGAAAAAAAGGTTTAAAAAGGAGCATGGCCAATGCATACTGTGGTAACACCCAAGGGAAAAAAAATAGTTCCTTAAAAACCTCAAAAAAACAACCATCCCTCACACCTCAAGCTAAAACTGATATATGTGTACTGCAGAGGGGAAGGGAGAAAACAACCCAATGCCAAAAGAAAAACCCAAACCTTTCATCTAGGTTTTCAAAATTTATGTTGCATGCTTTACCATCTGGAGACAAGTTCTTTCTCTGCTGGTCCTGACTCAGAATTTCAGTATCACCCTGTGAATGTGTGTGATCAGAGGCAAGTGGTGATCCAATAACAATGGTGAGATGCCTGCTGTCAACACCAAAGTCTTCAGCTCTGCAGATACTCATTCCAGTTGAGACGTTCATTGTGTCACACCAGTCAAGCTTTTCCTGACATTTCACCCTCTTGCCTTCATCCAAACTTCAGACCATGTAGTCTCTTTGGTGTGAAAAGTACATATAATTCTTGTGTAAAGACAAGGTGTCGGGAATGATTTCACTGCTTGGCACTTCCCAAGAGATGAGAGGCACTCGACGTCATTGACAGAAATGGTGAGTCAGTCTGGAAGGCAGATTTCTGCTTTTTCTTTGCTGCTCACAAAAGGGGAAGTGTGTGCTCCTTTGCACTCATCAAGGCAAAGTACAACATCTCACTGTAGCTGCCAGCCATCAGAAATGCCGTTTATTGTTAGTACACAATGAATGTTGAATCTTAATTTACTGCGTGTTCATGCTGATTATTCCCCCTCATTGCTTTGTGTCATGCAAGACAGAGAAAAATAAGGACATTTTTGAGTCTCTTTACTCAGCCTCCACGAACGTGCCAGAGGAGAATCACTGTTGCCACAAGTTCTGCTGTCCCTATGTCCTACAACGCCAGCTTCCCAGAAGTGGACTAGGTTTATAAATGCTTTCCTGCTTCTGACAAGTCTTCTTTGATGAGTTTACAACTCTGCTTTGTTTGCTGTTTATTTCTCCCTGTACAAGTCTCTGCCCCCACCCTGATGTGGAAGTGATGTTTTGCTAGCATGTGGGTACCCTGACAAAGTGGAAGGGGAATGAGGGAGGGAAATTACTACACTTCCCCCTTTCTGACTAGCAAACAAACGGGAAATGTGATGACTTTTGCTATTTCAGAGGTCAATTGGTCAGAGTGCCCATTCCCAGTACTAGGGCTCAGTCATTCTTTGCCCTCTCCTTTTGTCTTCATGAGGAACAAAACTCGGAAACCCATAAAATCGAGATAGTGCCAGCCGTTTAACTTCCTGTGGGATTTTGATCAGATAGGAGAAAATAATGGTAGAGTCACTTTCTTTGCAACAAAAATGTCACATCTTTCTAGACAACTCATTGATTCAGCATCCAGTTGTATAAAAATAGATCATTTTAGTGAGCAAGAGGGGCCAGGGAGCTGCAGAGAAGCAGGAGGCTGGAGTCAGCTGGTGGCCATGATGGTTTAGAGGTGAATGATAGAGTAGGGTTAAAGGTTGGACTTGATGGTCTTAAAGGCTTTTTCCAACCTAAGTGATGCTATGATTCTATGTTTCTACAGGCATGGCCAGCTGATCTCCAGATTTGTTGTCTACAAAGCCCAGATGTGTTAGAGAATTAAATGAGACAAATTTGTGTAGGTGGAAGATAAATGTTGATTGATTCTTGCCAGGCAGAGTCTCTTCATCCATGCTTTGCCTGGAAGAGTTAAACTACATCTCAAGTCCCTGCTGGCACAGCTACTGAAGAGCACGTGACATTAAAAGAAATTAAAAACCTGGAGGCTGTATCTCACTTCCCCTTTTTTGAGCATATGTCTCTTTGTCAGCTTTTGAGACACCTCAGCCACTGCAGAGTCAAGTTCAGTGACTTTGCATCAGTGAGGACACTGGTGTGCAGTACACCTTGACTCCTTGCACAAGCTCCTCTACATCTGTTGAGCAGAGCTGTAGCTCCAGTTTGCATTCTGAAATAATATGTAAAAGTCTCCAAGTTGTTTCTTACTCTCCAAAGCCCATCTTTGACATGGCATTGGTTATAAATGGCATTCAAAATAATTTTTAAAATTCTATTTACTTTTCACCCCTATGTGCTTATAAACACTGCAAATTACAGAAGACAGAGGGACCAGATGGAGTTTGGAGATGCTAGAATGAAGAAGCTGGGCAAGTAGGATCTCAGAGAGAAACCTTAAAAAATTGGGTGTGTGATTCCAGAGAGAAAGGGAGATTAGTGATTAACTAAGGATGGCTAAGAAAGATGTTACATAACAGACAAGCATCAGTTATTCCTTCTCATCATTATGGGCTGAAGAAATGGGTTTACAAGACAGCAGGGAGAAATTAGATCAAATATTAGGAAAAATTCCCTAACTACAAGAAACATTAGACTGTGGCGTTGGTTGCCAAGGGAGGATGTGAATCAGTGCAGATCCTTGTAGTTAAACAGCCATCTGTCCTAGACTTAGATCCTCATTGTTGTAGTGTTAGTGTTAAAATACTTAGTTATCTCAGTTATTGTAGCTAGGGTGAGTCTTGCATAACTGGTATTTATAGTTACAGATAATCCAAGAGGAATCTGCTTTTTTGTTTGTTCATTTGTTTGAAGTTTTGGGGTTTTTTTTGTGTGTGTTACGCCCTGTGTCTCTGAGGGACTCTGTAATAAAACAGCTGGTACTTTTTGGTTTCCCTCCTACTTATCTATAATTGAAAGTCATTGAAAAATGGCAATTATTATGGGTTAAGTGGAGAATATATCTGGTGGTAATTTCAGTAAACCTCCAAAGTCTTTTTGTACCCCAATAGGCTAAATAAGCTGATACTCCTTTGTAAGGAGATGAGGTGCAGATATGCCTTGTTAGTTTAAAAGACAGTGGAAAGAAATGTCATAGTGAGGTGTCACTTCTCTGTTTATCAGTGGTCACCATCCAGTATTGTTCAAATAGTCCCAGTTTGGCACCATCTTAAGAGATGATATATATGTGTGAGAGGATAAAAAAATGAGGATCTGTAAGGCTGATATAGCAATCTGCCAAGAGACTTCAAAGAGATTCATCAGGTGTGGGACAGCTTCTTTTTGAGAAGATTCACTTACATGTGATAGTTCAATTTTGTGGGAAAGACATAAAGCTGAAAACTTGTCCATGGGCAATTTTTTTTGAGCTGGTTTCACAAGTTTTACTACTTTTACAGATGCCTCTTTCCTTTTTTCTCTCTTGCAAGTATGGATGGTTTTTTTCCTTACTTAGGGCATCAGTCCAGGAAGGTACTTACTTCTGGAAGGAACTGGAAGCTTTGTGGAGTAAGCAAAAAGAAGAGTGTTGACCAATTCTGTTTTTTTTAAAGGTAGTGCTAATGAGTGGGGAAAAAGAGAATTTCTGGAAAAAAACCCAATAATTTCTGACAGATAAAACCCCTGAGTCTGTATAAAGTCCTGGTTAAGTGATGGGACTAACCAGGGCTCAGACTCAGTATAACAATTAGGTCATAGATATCCTGAACTCTCTGAAGAGGCTGGAATGGCTAAACCAGAGGTTTTGTTTATTGGGTAATCTTATTTTTGGTCTTTCTAGTGAGTCCTGGGGATCATTTCATGATACTAAATATGCAGTCTTCAAAATTAGAATAAAACCTTGAGCTTTCTAGAAAGGCAGCTCCAACCTGTACATGCAAAGACATTGCATCTGATGGCTAGCTGGAAAACAGGCAGAATTTATTCTCAAAAAAAATTTGAAAATTTATCATAATCATCATGGTTGTTTTCCTTCAAAAGTTATTTCTATAGTGCCTAGGTTTGTAAGGAGAGGTTACTTCCATGTTATTATGTCATTTCCTCAAATAAGGGTCTATGTTGCAAGACAGAGTAGCTAATTATGGTTCCCTTTTCTCTTTAGTCATTCTTGAATTACCACATTGTGTAATTACTGTGCAATCAAAATAATAATACGTTTCTCACTTTTCTCATTACTACTCTAACCCATGCAACCAGAACCCCTACTTTTTGGTCCAGTATTTTACAGATGCAGAATAACCACAGAAACAGACCTGTGGTCCATGGGCCACCAAGAGTGAACACTTGACTTATGTCATCTTGTGCTGCAGCTAATACTGCATAGTCAACTCCATGACCACCACTTGGGTATCACTGACTTAACAATTTGTCTGTGCTCAGGGCTAGCTCTTCTTACCAGTTTGAGCTCCCATTCTGATAGGAACTGTATAAATATGACTAATAATTTCTAATTTTGTAGAGATTAAGATTTGAGAGCAAGCGGGATAGGCCATTGAACCATTTATGGTCTTAAACTAGAGCAGGGTAGATTTAGATTAGACATCAAGAAGTTCTTCACTATGAGGGTGGTGAAACACTGGAACAGGTTGTCCAGAGATGTGGAGGATGTCCCATCCCTGGAGGTATTCAAGGTCAGGCCTGATGGGGGTCTGAGCAACCTGATCTAGGTCCTTGCTCACTGCAGGGGACTGGACTAGAAACCTTTAAAGGTCCTTTCCAACCCAAAACATTCTATGATTCCGTTCTATGATTCTACCTCACCCAAGGTTTGACCCTTCTGGACGTGATTTGCCTTCCATTTATTCTACAAGCAGTGCACCAAAGGCAGACTTTTAAGTTAGGGACAAGGTCCAGACTGTGATCTGAACACCTTATTTTCAGCATTTAAATATATGTAAACAGGGAAAGAAATTTCTGGCCTAGGTGCTCATTTTATTGTCCTAGCATGATGTCTATTGATATATGAGAAACCTCAGAGTACTGAAGACCCCCACATTGATAGATCTAGGGAACACCTGAACTATTTCTGACCAGCTGCATATAGGATGAACCAGAACATCTCAGATATAAGTAGCCACATATGTTCAGGTGACTAAATCCTGTCCCAGATGTCTGAACTGACATTCAAGTGCATGGAGACCTTTTCAATATGTCAGGAGGCAATTTTCCATTAGAAAGGGGAAAAAAAAAAGGTCACTGTCTAAAGATATTCAGCCATTCCTAATAGGCAAGAGTCTAATCACACTGCTGATCACTCCAGATCATGAGACAGAGGTACTCTGTGTGCTCCCAATAAAAAGAATAAAATTTGTTAATGGGCAGCTCAGAGAGTAAAGCAGAACCATGGAGTCCTGCCTTTCCCAGTAACCAATGGTTGACTAAATCCTTTTTGCATGCATGGCACTCAGGTTCTGCCCTTTGTCAACAAAAAGGGCAAAAAACAACAAACACACAAAAAAAGATACTCCCAGGTGTTGGTTATTGGTCCACTTCACTCAACTTCTACCATGATTAGGATGATCAGGGATTTAATTATTATCTTAACCTTTGGCCAACAATCTCAGAATCACAGAATCACATAATTATTGCAGCTGAAAAAGACCTCTGAGATCATCAAGTCCAACCTATGACCTAACACCACCACATCAGCTAGACCATGGCACTAAATGCCACATCCAGCCTTTCCTTGAACACCTCCAGGGATGGTGCCTCCACCACTTCCCTGGGAAGTCCATTCCAATGACTAATCACCCTTTCCATGAGGAAGTGCTTCCTAAATCATATACAATCAAAATCATAGTCAGTGACCTTTCCAAGGTAAAAAGAGGCTGTGTAGTGGCTGGAAAAACATCAGTGTCATTTTGTAACATAATGAGTGATGCTTCAGGTTATACTTTTCAATGTAGCTTTAATTGCCAAAACTTCTTCCTGAGCAAGAGTAATAACAATCTTTACTAGTGATTAGAGTCTGGTAATGAAATAACTATCCAACTGCTTAATTAAATGCAAATGTTCCTTCATCAGTGAGATTTTTCTTAGTGCCTGGTCAGGACAGCAGCAGTTTATTAGAGCATAGTTAGGAAAAGAATACCTCACTACTAGCCAATTCAATAAACATATCAAGTTAACTAATCACTATTTCTGTGGGGCTCTTTAGATTATTATTAACATCCTGCTGCTTTACTTGATTCTTTGTATCACATGTGACTTTTCTTTATTAGGCTTCAGGATTTAATATCTAGGACATATTTTGCTGCACACTCTTTTGCTTTTATTTGGCATTAACATTAGTTCAAAAAGCCTGTGTAATTACATTTTTCCTGAATCTGTCTTAAATCTATGGAAAATTGTTGTAATATTTTCCACATTTTCTATTAATAATGTGTACAAAAAATCAATAAGCCACTTACTTCCATTGACACAGAAACTTCTTCATCATAATGTGACATCATAACTCCTCTGTGCTTTTTGTGTTTAGTTATTCCCACTATTAAAAGGAGGAACAAGGGCACAGATATTGGTGATGGGTGCCTGAGTCCACTGTGTGAGGGTTTAGGAGCAAGCTCAGTCAGTTTATCAGCCTGAGCTTCCACAACATTTCTTAGAATGCAGAAAAGTCATGTTATTGTGGCCCAAAAAGCAGAATTCCCCCAAGAACAGCAGTGTCTTCTGTGTCCATCAGCAATAGTGTCCCACTGAGGCTTCCCAACCGAGGTCCCCTTATACACATGACCTACACCAGAGATTAGAGTAATACATATGAGAAGTGATCAGCTCTGGGAGAGGGACAGTAAGGGATGGGAATTTGCTCTTCAAATATCGTGTATCAAGTCCACACGGGTTTGCTCCTTGCTAAGAGCAAGACTGACAGTCTTGTTGCCCCTGACTAGGAGTTTTTTGCCAGGAACTGCTCCATGAATTTAAAAGAGTAGTGTCTTGTTTATATCCTAATCCTCTCTTCGGTAAAGACACTTTTTACAAGGTTTGCAACATTTGGACAGTGAAGTTCATACTGAAGTTAATCTCAAAGGCATGGGAGGTAGTGGCAATTTTTAATCTGCTAGAAAAATATGGAAAGAAAATTTGCTCTTTTATTCCATTAGCTTTTGAACTTCTTAAAAAAAAAGAAGAATTAAATGCATTGTTCTTGCCAATTTGACTTGAAAATGAATTACTGGTATGGAGAAGAAAATACTGCACTTTTAGAAATGTCTGTTTTCTCCACTCAAGTTCTTATGTTTTTCACAGGCTGTTTGCTTTGCTCACCCCTGAAGACAACTCTGTTGGCAGTGCACTTCCAAAGATCCAACTTCTGGGTTTGCTGGAAGTCCATCAAAGTACATGGCAACAGGACTTGAAGAGGCTTTAAGACATCAACCAATCTACTCTCCAGCCCGAAGGCAGTGGTAGTTTTCACTTCCATAGATGTTTGATCTTTTTCAAAAACCCTCCAAAGATGGAGACTCCAAATTTTCTCTTATTTGATTTATCAAAAGTTTTACCAACTTTGCTGCCTGATTTTTCCTGACATCCCATCCACAATTTTCCTTTAGCAGCTTTAGCTTTAGTGTCTTTTTGTCCTATCTGACAAGGGAAAATTATTCCTGTCTCCTTTCCAAAGGTCTTTTTATAATACAAGAAATGTCACATAGTGCCTTAATCTCTTCTGGCAAAACCATTGCTTTCCTTCTGACCTTTCTCCATATGCTGCAGTTCCCTGGCCTCTCCTCAAATCCTCTGCTTACCTCTAGATTCTTTTCAGCAGATTCAAAGCTTTCTTGAAAAAACATAGTCCTCATCATAGACTGGTCAAATTGCTCCTGAAATTTGACTTCTTACCATCATGAAGTATTGCTTGATGTAGGAAATAAGCAGTACCCTCATTTATACACCAAGTAACTTTATCCAGTACTGTAGCATCAGTGACATAGTTAACTCACGTCATTACTCACCTTCACCCTCAGATGCTTTCCTGGGGGCCTGCTCTGTAAACAGTAGCTTTAAAGGTTGTGTTGCTGTGCCTGATTTTTTCCAACCCAGCATTGTTATTTTGCAGCTATTTCTGGTATATTCCATCCTGAAATTATTTGTGTAGCAAGTGGATTGCTTTCCTTCTCTGATGTAAGACATCGGTGGAGTATGAGCAGCACATCATGACAGATGATGAATGTAAGGACCAGTTTTGTATCTTTCAAGGTCTTACTGAGCAAATGATTAAATAAGAGCTAGAAGAGAAAGCCTTTTTGGACCACACAGTAATCATGATGCTGTACAGCTGGGAAAAGTAATTGATACATTTTGTGTTAGAAATGAATCAAGAAGAACAAACGAATCAAGAGAAACCAGTAAATAATCCAAGACAGGAGATATCTCATGGGCTACACCAGCAATGCAAAACTCATCTTTTGTAGAACTCATAAGATAAACAGAGATACTTGAAAGAGCAACTCTATGGACATTTTTGATTAAAAATGGATTTCTATTAAATTATGAATTAGACTTTTAGTTGATTTTTGTGGCATGATAGACAACTAATGGCAAGAATCAGACAACAGTTAATCAGTGGACAAGTCAACCAAATGATCATTCAAAATTGTTTCAGAGGAGAATGGTGTTCCCACCAAATCCAAAATCAGCATAGTAAAGCTGAACAATGTGTTAATTTTTTTCCCACTTATCATTACATGAAAACCTGGAGTCTTGTTTTATGATGATGTTCCTGGATATTTTTTTATTTTTAAATAAGTATTTCAATTTTATACTCAACTTAGTTTTTGTTTGTTTGTTTGTTTCTTTTTCTTCGTTTGAGGCTTCGTGAGGGTGTTTTTGTTGTGCTTTTTGGTGTGTGGGTTGTTTTTTTTCCCTTTCCATTTTCCTTTTTCTCTGAAACAGAAAACCACCATCCTCCAAAATTTCTGTTAGCCCTATTAAAAAAGATAGCAAACTTATGCTTCTATCAATGAGGACTTCTGTAGACTACCTGACAGAATAAAAGAAATCCAAATTAGGTTACTATTTGTATCCTAACAGTCCTACCGTTGAATTGCAGCCTTAACTTTTTGTAACAAGCAGATGGAAGGGAAAACTTTTCTCCTGTAAATAAGGAAATCAAGTAAAATATCACTGATTAAACCTCTGACCATACCAAAGATGTAGGCAGTAAGTGTGCATGATTCACCCCCTTCAATCTGGTTTTTCAGTATCACGCTATCATTAAAAAAAACTAACCAGCCAATTTCAATCATTCGTACAGAACATGTGCATGAGTTTATGTTTTCATATTTCTGCATGTAGAAATTTTTGGTTATTTCCCCCCTTAAGGGAAGTCTTAAATACAGCACTCAAATGAGAAGAGTCGTGTCTGGAAACAAGTCTCAGCTTGAGAGGGTGCTGAGCCACCTCATCTAAACTATAGTAATACCTACAAATGTTGGACCAGATGATCCTTGAGGTCCCTTCCAACCTGGCATTCTATGATCCTATGATTCTATGATTTGTTTCTGTGGCACTTGCCCTCACCTAAAACTGCCCCCAGCTCCTCTACCAGGGGCTGCCTTCTCTGTCACACTGACAGCATTTATGAGACATGGTGAGGCAGACTGGGGAAAAGAATCTCCTGGGGGAAAAATAATGTTTATTTCTAGTCTGGATCAGGTCCCTGCTCCAGTTCCCTGCTATGCCCACAAATAGCTCTGGCAGGGGGTAAGCAGCCCAAGGAAAGCTGAAAGGGGAAAGGAAAGAAGTGCTGAAGCTGCTAGCACTGTGGTCAAGTAACTGTGCCACAGCCTTACTGCCAAGCTAGAAAGTTTATCCCAGTGGAAACAAAATCAATCAAGCACACTGGTGCAAACGCCTAGCATACAAGTGCTTAAACAGATTTAACTTAATTTAATCTGATCAAGAGTTAATGCTCTACATTTTTGTGCTTTTTCAATGGCTTTAATTAAAATCCATCTGCTCGTTTCATACATGGTGTGAGCAAAGTGATCTCTCTTTTCTGATATGTTGCAAAGAAAAATTAATTTGACTGCATAACTCTGACTCCACATATTTTAAGCTTCAGTATTTAAATGATAATTAATTTATAAAAAATTTGAAGCTCTGGATTGTCTAAATTTGCCTGTTTCAAAGATTCCGTTGTTCCTCTGAAGCTAAACATTTATCTGTCACGTCTGCACAACAAAATTGACTATTCTTGGAGCTGTGGTTAAATGACTTAGACCAAGCTTTCCTCCCCCCCCTCCCCTCCCACATCTTTCCTCTACATTTCAATAGTTTTAAAGACTTATCATGGCAATAAAAAACTTTGGGAGACAACAGTAGAGACTGAAATTTCCCTTGATCCCACAGTAGATTTGCCTTCAGTATTACAAAACTCATCATGGCAGTGTGTGCCCATGGGGATGATTTTGGTAGACCAGAGAAGAAGTCCAGGCTCCATTTTCACTTTTCACCCTTCTAATAACTTCAAAACATAATGCTAACTGTAGCCTTCTTCTCAATGTTGAATTCTAATAACTTTTCCTGGGCATCATCCTTGGGGAATATGAAGCTGTAGCAATGTCCTCTCAGAAGTATGATTATTTAACTCATATTTTTTACTTTTAACTTTGGAAGCACGCTGATTTTTTTATGTTAGTAAAAAAAGTTGTTGTCACTTCCTTTTTTAGGTAAATTCTAGGATTGTGAAAATTTCACTTATAGCTGGAGGTTTCCTCCAGCTTTCCATTCTTGTAAAACAACTAGATGTTAATAATTGCTGTGGGAATGTTCTTCATACATTTTGGACAATATTGTGCTTGTCAATGTTTTGTCTCATGACTGAAATTTAGCCCTACCACCACCACCCACCACTTGTGCTCTAGGAGTCAGACACTGTCCAGCTGTCCATGTTGGTGTAAGAGACAATTTACTCTCATTTGTCTACATGTAGAGGCAGTAGGATAGTGGTTAAAGTCAAAGGAGCTATGGACCTGGATCTGAGCACTGAGTTCTCAAGGCTACGAAGAGAGGACAAAGGTAGCCTAAAATAATTGTACCCTTAGTCTTATTGCCTTTGAAAACCCAACTACTCTCTCAGTGAAGCCATTGAGCTTTGGTAGTTTGCTTTTATTCTTTATGTGTTTACTCACTGTATCATAACCTCCAGCAACCAAACGAGGTTGGTTGGGTCCAAATCTTGTAGATTTCCATATATATTTAAAAAAAATGGTTTAAAGAAAATAAAATTAATTGCTACATTTCAAATATATAAGGTTAACCTCTAGTTAAATGTCCTTGCAGCTACAATAATGGAGGAGATTTTGCAGAGAGAGAATAAGTGGCAGGTAAAACCTAAGGTAAGTTTTGGGATGCTGTTCTGTGTGTAGGGAGAAGGCAGAAACAGGGGTGGCAGGGCTGGGATGAAGCCAAAAGCTGTTGTAGAACCAGCTGATATCTTACAAAGTATGTGAGTTGGTAACACGAGCTAAAACCATTCTGCAAAGAGCAGCAAGAGAACCCCGTGAGAGCTGTGAAGATGTCAGACTTTCACCTTTGGAGAGCCCATGGGGAGAAGCACATTTCCTCTGCTGCATATTCAACCTCTCCTCTGCAGCTCTGCCATCCTAGAGGCAAGCTGCCACCACTAGAAACAACTTTGCAGAGGAGCTGCATGCAACAGGAAGTGTGTTGAGCCTGATGAGTTGATGAGTGGAGAGAAGACGTAGTAATTACTGCTCTATCAAATGGTTGCCTCTGCTCAGGAGAAGTGTGGGAGCAGACTTGCAGGGGTGGTGATATTCAAGACTGGAAAACTTGGATAGAACTGGTAGGAGGTGATAACTCTGTCTGTGCCTGCAGTATCCTGGTCCTTCAGATGTGCTTTTATGGTGAAACTAAGAAGCTCAAAGTTCTGTAAGTTATTAAGGAAACTTTTGCTTTAATGAGAAAAGGCATTTTAAAGGAAAGAAAAAATACCCATATACCCATTACTTTTTTTCAGGCATGTCCTTCTCCTTAACCACAAACAGCTGGAAATTTGCACAGAACAGCGACAGTAGGAAGGAACTCATTTTAATGGAATGTCTGTGCTGCAGATTGGCAGAACAAGGCTGAAAAGACAGAAAAGCCACGTTTTCCAAAATGACCCATGATCATCAGCTTTCCCAAGTGGTGGATTTCAGCATGAGATCCCTCCATACCAATGCTTGCTCTCTGTGAAAATTGAAAGCCTATTCAAAGGTCTTACATAGGGGTTTCTATGTGCTCTGGTGGGTTGAAAAGTGGTAAGCAATGACTTCTGTGGTTTTTATAGGCATGACTTCAACAGCACCGAATAAACACTTAGAATGGTTCAGATGTGGTGGCTGAAATGGAAAATTGGAACATGTGCACCAAAAAGCTTACTCGTAGGCAGCATCTTTTTCTAATACATGGACCAAAAAAAGTGCATCCTTGTGGAATGTGAGGTGTGACTCTTTTGAAACAGGACAGTTTCTGAGTCTTTTTCAAACATGAGGGGAAATGCCTGTAGGATGCATGTTTTGTGGGTCACTCATGGGACAGTTTTAAGACTATTAACCTCCATAGCACAGATATATTACAGGAAACCTGATGGATGCTGAGCCGAAGATCGTTTTTTCTTTAATCTGTAACCTCTGTGGGAACAGAAGCAGAGGGAATTTGTCCCATTGCTGTAACACAGCCTCTGCTGGCATGAGCTTGTGATGATAACACCAGTCACTACAGTTTTATATGATTTTCAAGGAATATAACAAAAATAAATATTTGTAAGGCTGCTAAAGCTCACTGTTGTAGTCTTCCTACTGAAAGTACTTTGAGTAGTGTAAATATTCAGGTTGCTTATCTCCTGGAATAATAATTTGAAGTAATCAGCAAAACACTGGTAGGAACTGAATACTATTGCCAGACATTTTGAAAGCCTGGGGCATGGTGAATTAAGATTCTGTAGGTTTAAATTCTCTTACCAGCTTTTGTTTCTTAACTTCTCCAGCTGGAAAAGTAAATTTAACAGGATGGACTGAAATGTGTCCATGCTATACCTCTGCAGGGGAATCTTTCAGTTCCTGAGATTCTGTGGCTTCTGAAATGAGGTTTGGAAAAATCTGACAATTTCCCATGATAAAACACTTAGAAGTGTTAATTTACAAGGTGTAGAGATTCATCCTGTGGAACTAGATTATGAAAATCCCCAGGAATACATCTCTAATTTTGTTTTAGACAGCCCTGTGAAAGAGTTCTAAATTTAGAAAAGGTATAAGGATTTGGGGGAAAAAGAAATTAATTGTGGTGCACACAATGAAAGGAAAGCTTGCCAGCTTCAACTCCCCAAAGACACCTTCTGATACTACTCAGGCCCTCACAGCTCCATAGAATCATAGAATTTTTAAGACTGGAAAAGACCTTCAAGATCATCCAGTCCAACCATAATCAAACTACCACAACCACTAAACTATATCCTGAAGTGCCACATTTAAATGCTTCTTGAACACTTCCATTCTACAATCAAGGCTTCATCCCCACAGATGTTTCCAAGTGTAGTTGAGCCCTGCATAAGTACAAATTTTGTTCCTCATGGCTGTGGTGACTCCAGGAGCTGGGAGGCTCCTTTCCAAGGTCCCAGCATTCCCTTACCCAACCTGTGTAGATAAGCACTAAGAGGTAATTTGATTGAACTGCAGAAAAATGAGCCAGGGAAAATGGAGCAAAAGCAACGTCAGGGGTGAAAACAGGACCACTGTGGGAAGATGGGAGCTGGGGTTTAGAATTGATTTTGAGGAATAGTGCAATATGAGAACAGAGGAGTGAGGAACAGCATTTTAAAGGTATTTCATATCTTATCTCTCTGATTTTGCAACGTTAAACCTTATTCATATGGAATTTGAAGTCCTTATTAGTATACTATTAATTGGTAGACAAACTTTCATATCAATACAGCACAGTTGAAGTACAACTGACCTTCTGACATCCAGCCACTAGACATTTGGCTCTGGGTGAAAATGGTATTTCTGGAGTGGATTCATCTGGCCTGCCTTAAAGCTTACATAAGGATATACTGGTTCATATTTAGACACGGAACTTTCAGAAGTCTGAAGCAAGGTGAGAAGATTAACTTGTGAATTTTGCCCTTAAATCAATGTTCCACAGGTACCCAGAAGAATTAATGTTTGCATGCCTGTGAGTAGTCTTTCATCCTGTATTTAAAAATACAGTACTGTGGTCATACTCCATAAAAACACGTGCACACTGAGATACATTGAAATCACCCTATGAAATGGGTTTTATTAGAATGAGGCTAACATTAGCTGTTAGGAGAAGGTTTATATTATGCCAGCCACATTGTTTTTATACAGGATTAACATTTAGATCTATCCATCCCTCCTAAAAAATTTTGAGTTACAAAGAAAGAACCAGGGGGTTTGCCAGGAGGTACAGGATTCCCAAAATCTTGGGAACAACCACCCCATCCATTCATTCCAGTCGGTGAGAGTGCAGTAAAGTAGAAAATGTGGAAAACAGGTTAAAGACAGCTTAGAGACTTGTTAATATTTATTTTCCACTTCACTGTAGTGTTACGTCACTTCTGTGCAAAAAGATAAATGCTTCAAATCAGCAACTGCCAGGAGAAAGGGAAGTCAAAAAGCAGGTGAAAGATGCTAATAAAGGTTAAAAAAGTGAAGTCTGGCTCTTGCTTTGGAACATGAATTCAACTGCTTTATACCACTGTGCTCTGTACACTCTGAGTCTGGCAGTGCTTGTAAGTAATTGCATGAAAACCAGCTTTTCCTTCGTTGTTTTTCAATAATTGTTCATTTTCTTCTTGGAGCAGATGGTCAGATAGAAGTTTGCTTTTTGCTTGAGTCTCTTTTCTCTTTATTTGGTATGAATTCCAGTTAAACAAGGCAAGATGATATGAAAAGTGTGAACAGTGGCAGAAGGGACACACTTGGTAGAATCTCTGTATCACTGCATTTCACTGCTGTCTTACCACACACTCATTAAGGAGAAACAATATATTTGGCAGAACCCCCCTTTCTGTGTGTAGGCTTTAAAAGACAGTAACAAAGAAGAAACTGGAGGAGAGCTGTTACACCAGAGCAGCTGAGTTTTGCTGGAGTTTTATTAAATTTCAGATTAGACAGTCTTATTAGTTACAATTTAATCTGCCTTGTTGGTAGCATTAATGTTCTTTAACACGTAAACAGCTGAGATGCTACAGGTAAAAAATGAGTTGGAACAGCAGAGATGCTTGTGGTAGAATCAGAAACATCCAACTGCATTTGAAAACCTAGAGGTCTTGCTGACTTTTTGCTTTGGACAACGATTAGAACACCAGAATTCAGGATCACCCAGATATCAGGAAAGGTCTTGGAAAAATGGGGGAAGGATATTATCTTTCTTTTGATGGTAATTAAATTTTCAGTGTCTTCCTTTTTTGCTCTTTCTGCTATATCCTTTCCTCTCTTCTCTGAAGGAACAGTTCATGAGGGGTGGCACAGCAGCTTGGTTTTGTGTGGGTCATAAGAAATAAAACACTGTGCAATGACTGAAAAGACCTTTTACTTATGTGAAGGTAGGATTTCCTTTGTATCATCTGTGTGACAATCCCCTCTTCCCTGTAGTGTGACCAAATTAGAATGAGTGCTCCTAAGTAGAATATCAGTATCCACTGCTGTTAATAATACCACTGAAATCTCTGTGAGAACCTGTCCCATTTACCCAAGAGAAACAGCAGTTTATTCTCTGAAGTTGAAGTGGTTACAATATGATAATGCACTGATCAAAAATATGTTTTTGTGTAAGTGTATAAGAAAAATCTCCTAGCATGTGTTGCATATTGTATTATTGTACTAGAGGAAAGATAAACAACACTTATTTGAGTCGAAAATGGTGGAAAAAACAGCCATCTGTTTTCACTGTTGGTGTAACTTGATAGTAAGTTTTCCCTGGAAGAGCTGAACTCAACTTTTGGAGAGATTTTAAATGCTTTAGAGGCTGACTTTCTGCTGCTTCCATAAACTGAGATTTTTTTTTTTTGGGGGGGGTCATTGCTTGTATGTTCCCTACTGTAATGTGAAGAGAATGCAAATATTGAGGCACTTTGATGTCTAGAAGAGAAAACAGAGGAAATGCATCCATCAAGCAGCAGATTTGGCATGAAGTTATGAAAACATTAAGAATAATTTTTTTTAAAATGAGAGAATTTTACTTTCTTATGTGTGCATTTCATGTCCTTCTTTAGACTCTGGAACAGGCTGCCCAGGGAGGTTGTGGAGTCTCCATCCCTGGAGACATTCAAAACCTGCTTGGACGTGTTCCTGTGGGATCTGCTCTAGGGGATCCTGCTCTGGCAGGGGGGTTGGACTAGATGATCTCCAGAGGTCCCTTCCAACCCCCACCATTCTGTGATTCTGGGAGTCTGATACGGAAAAGAGTTGTTTTTTTATTGTTTTTATTTTTACCACATTAAAATTATTTTCAACAGAGACCCTCTGACAAAGGTAAATATTTGCTTCATTTTAATGGTTGTGCTAACCCACAGCTCCATTTAAGACCTTAACTTATGGATACAGCAACTGTAAATTAATCTTCTATTTAGAACATAGCAGCAGCAGTAAGGAGATTTTTGTATAGTTTTTCAGGAGGACAACCTGAAATATTAGGTATGGTCCTCTCAAAAAGATTATCTATTTTAGCTTCTGATGCACAATTCCTAAAATCTTTGCTCTTCTAAAAAGCATATTGAGGAAATACCTGCTTCCTTATCTTAATTCCAAATGGGATGTTAAGTATGTGGACAAGAAAAGCACTTTTACTTTTTCTAAGGCATTATTTATTCCGTAAGTGATAACCTGACTGGCAGGGTAGGTAGGACCTTGCCAGCCAGAGCCCATCCTACCATCTCCAGAATATCGGCCTGTCAGGTTCACACCTGGTGAGGGATCCCAGGTCAGACATAGCCCAGGTTGACTAAGAAGGTCCATGGGGACAAGGATGGGCTGAGGCTGGGCTGAGGTCATGCTGGGGCATCTATGGGGCCCATGGCTAAGCACTGCAGGGATTAGGGCTGTGTTGGAGCTTGCTACCACCATCCTACAGTATTGCTGGCACAAAGCCTGAGCTGAAAAGGGGTCCTGGGCCCACAGACATAGTGCAGGGAGGATGGGCAGGGCCAGTAGAGCCCCTCAGGGACCTGACAGCAGCTCATCTTGGGCTGAAACCATTATTCATCTATTTTGCTTCATGGTAGTGGAATCATCACAAAGGTGTAGATGACTTTCACTTATCAAAGCCCATAAAAAGCACCTTATGCCCAGTGAGTTCACTGCCCAATGTGCTCTGCCTTAGTGACCTGTTATGGGTGCTCTGGGAATCCAAAGCCATTGGAAGATCAGGGCCCACTGAGAGTTCCTGTGTTTGCTCATTAGTAACACCAAACTAGTTATCACGGAATCAGTCAAAAGACTAATCCAACATTGATACCTTCAAATTGGCATGGACTTGGAAAGATGCATTTCAGAATTCCCATTGATCTGCTCTTTTCTCCTTCTGTTTCGCACAGAATCACAGAATTTCCCTTCAAAAATGGGAAACAAAAACTTGATACTTCTCAGGTGTGTCAGGGAATTGAACTGGTGACAGCACAGTTTAAAAAAGGAGACACATATGTTTTGAAGCTGAAATTTAGAAAGTAACCATGGATTTAATAGTCAGGGAATTCCTAGTGAATTGAGTCTAAACCATAGCTCATTCCATTCCGAAGTAAATGTATAAAATAATTTAATTGATCTATTAACAAAAATGTTAGAGTCTCTCTGTAATGTTCATGAAAAGAACCTAAGATAACTAGATCAAATAATGATGTCTCTGTAGATGTAGACACCAAAGGGAGCTGGATCACATACACATTTATTCTTAAAGGATGGGGTCATACATCTTCTATCCCATTGCTTGATGCTTCCAGAAGTGAGCAGAAGGGAAGGAGGCAGAAAATAAGATTAAACATCAAGTCTATAGATGTTTTCAGAGTAGTTTGGAGTGTGATTCTACACTTGGTTTGTGAATAGTATTTGGAGCTGTTTGGAAATTGTCTGCTAGAGGTAGTGAAGTGCTCTTTGGGGATGGATGTATCTAGAACACAGCCTAGGAGTGGAATGAACCTTCTTCATGTTACATGAGTTTTTGTCATTTGCAGTCAGTGTTCATTCAAACAGTGGTTGGTGCTGACTTGAATATGAACTGTGAGAACTTCTCTCAAGGTGAGGTCTTCTTGAAGGAAGAGGTAATAATTTAAATACCTTGCACTTCATCATACCTTTTTATGTGGGAAACATATGGTAAAGGGATCCCATGAGACTGGAGACTTAGAAAGAAAAAAAAAAAAGAAAAAAGTGAGGTTTCCTGGACTGCTGAATGAGCCAAACAATCTCAGCTCTTGCCATAAACATTTTATTGAGTTCAAGACAGTTTTTACAGGCAAAACCTAGTCATTTTTTTGCCAGGAGAAATAATTCAGGACCGTGCAAATGGGTACATTTCCTGCCTACCGACTTTTTTCTGCGCACAGTTCACTGAGCCAAGAGAACATTGTAAAACAACTTTTCAGTAAATGGAATGACAGTTTTTTCTACTGACTAATAAAGTTACTTTTTGCAATAGCTGCCATACAGGATGGGTAGTGAGTTTTTCAGCATCGATGAATTTCATTGCCCAGGGTGAGTATAAATGGGGAGGAATATGTGCTTATCATAAGAAGAGAGATGAATTGAGCAAAGCTGATCATGACAGATGCCAATTTTCTGTCATCCTGCCTACTGCTGCATGTCTTAGTGAGGGGGAGTGGAAGGTCTCTCCAGACTACCTGTTTTTACTGATTTGAGCTCATATCAGAGAGTCATCTTACATGTCAGATCTCCACCTCCTGGGGCTAAGCAATGGCTGGCTCTGCTCCATCCATTCCTACCTATCTCTGAGCATGAGGTTGTCCTCAGCAATGCTGCCCTAAACTGACCTGTGGCTCTGGCAGTGTGTCAGGAAAACCACATCCTCCTGAGTGTAGCAAATGGGAAGCAGACTAGCTCCTTGAAGGGCGTACAGGTGGACACAGCCATTTTCCACTGCCAGGGTCTAAAACCCAGAAGAGAAAAGGCTGTGCAATGAATCCATTATTCTCCAGCAGCCCAAGACCTCAAGTTGTTAGCCAATACCCAGTTCAAATGCTCTGCAGACCAACATGAGATATGGACATTAACATGAAGGGGAAACACCAGCTTATTGGAACCATATGATCTGCCCTCTGAATGAACTGAAAGACAGCTATTTATTTTCCTTGAATATTAATCTTCCCTGGGTAGAAAAAAACTGAGCCATATGCCAGCCACCTGTTCACCATGCCAGTCTCATCCTGAGTTAATTTTCTGTTGTGTAACTCTGTGTCTTTATATCTATATTCACACATAACAGAGCACACTGGCACCCACGACCAGGACACAGAGCTAGGGTGAGAGTGTCTCTGATGACAGCTGGCCTTCTGGGCTGGGGACAATGGTTGGACAAGGCACATATTACTTTTTTGATTGCTATTTGGAGAATAGGCACATGTACTTCTTCACAGTGGGTACACCTACAGCAGTTGTGGTGTGTAACAGCCTGCTGCAGACTGTGTCCTTTGGTGGCCAAGGTACTCTGGATCCCTTCTAATTCTCTTGTGGTGTCCAGGTTAAGCACAAGTCTAAATAAGGACTAAAGCAACCCAAATTTTTCTGCTTTTAAACACTAGGTGCCTTTTTTCCCCCTCTATACCAGTATACCAAACCAACAAATACTTTGGTGCAGAGCTGTGGATTTTTCCAAAGAAAAGAGGTTTGCCTCCCACCCTGTGTAAAGAAAGGCAGGTGGCAGAAGGGAGGGAACAGATTCATTCTGTTTGGAGTGAAAAGCTCATTCAGAAGACAATTTTGCAGTAACTGTATGTGGTTTCAAGATGTTTCTTTGGAGGTTGGCAGAGGCATGTCTAAGCTGAGGAGCAGATGGGTTCTGCAGCATGCCCTGCAGTGCTGGGCCAGTTGCTGGTAAGAAAAGGAGCCTGTCCAAGTGCACTCATTCTCCCTGGGCTGAAATTTAGCCAGGGCTATAGTCAGGGTGCAAATGGGTCCTGCACTCAGACCTGGGCCCTAGCAAAGAAGACTTTCATTATGAACATAGCCAGAGAATTATAAACTTTCCAGTACAGAGCTATAGCTAGCATCCTGATACAGCTGTACTGGCTAAGGATTTGCTCTGATGGAATGTAGTACAGCTCAACTGCCTTTGACAGAGCTCAGCTAGGTTCATCTGCCTAAAGGGTTGCAATTTATGCAGGGACAGTGGCACCCTTTGATTACCCTACCCTAAACTAGTGCTTTATGTCCTTAACAAGGCCTTAGTTGCAAAATTAGGTCTGGACTTAATGGTTCATGAGATCCTACCCAACGCCTTCTTACTAATGAGCTGAAACTTCTCCCTGTAGATTGCTGGCAATGTCCACCCAGAATGTGATTTCATGACAGAGCTGAAGAAAAAAGAGGCTGAATGTCTGAAGGACTCAGAAGAGCGTGGAAATGCAACACCCCCAGGTATCCATGTGTGAGGGATGAAAAGAGTGACAGAGAAACATTACCCTACCAGAGCCAGGACACAGCCATGCTGCCAATGTGCAAGTTTGAGTGTTTTTCTCATTGTCCCACATCCCTGTTCTGTGGTCAGCTCTTCTTCCATCTACTCCCATTCCTTTAAAATCTTTTTTCTACTTCTTTTTTTCACATTCAAATATGGATAATCAATCAATCTGAGTGAATCCTTCAGTACTTGTCCTGCTCCTTCCCCAACTAGATGTTATTATGGCATCATGCTTGTTGTGTGAGGGTGTGCTGATCTTTAAAAACACATTAACAAGTCCTGTAACAAATCCTTAACAAGTACTGTAATCTGGTCTTTCTTCCAGCAGCACTGTCCCTCCCATTTCCACAATACATTTTCATTTACTGTTGTATTTCCAAGAACCCACCTCAGTCTAACACAGGGTGCCTAAATAAAGCAGATTAAATAATCCTGTGAAGGTATTTATTGCTCACTACAGAATAAGTATTGTGCTTAACTGTTTTTTTAAGATATGTAAATGGTGGAGGGTCAAAGTTTAAAAAGGTTTCTTTATTTTTTTTTTATTATTTTTTGTGTTGCTTAAATATAATCATGCTTAAAAATATATTTGACTTTCTGTCTGAGGTTGCAAGAGAACTTGGGACAAATTACTGTGCTGGTCAGAGGCAGATGCTGGAGAGACACTTGCCTTACCATGCCCAAGCTTCCTCTTTCACTTCATGAAGGAGCCAGGTGATGTGCTATCATGGTTGTACTCCTATTGTTGTGTGGCATGTCTGCCTAGAACATTTCTAAAAACAAGAAATGAAGACAGAACATTGCAAGTTCTTGCTCTTTAGTTGGATCAGAGCATTTCTGGAAAGATTTCAGTAGGATCTTGGGGAGCTTAGCTGTTCTTCTCATATTTTAAACTTTATCCATAGCTGGATATGAGCCCATAGTCTGTGATGGGGCCCTGGGCCAATGAACACTGAAATCAATAGGAATTTCCATGGTTTCCATAGGCTTTGGGATCAGCTTGGTGCACCAGTTCTCTGGAGCTCATATTGTCAAGGTCAGAACATAAGCATGGGGCTTTATGAGATTTATTCTCTGATTAGTGGGGAATGAAATAAAAGGCAGAGGAATGAATAATGTCATTGTTCTTTAAGACCAAGGTTGGAGATACAAAGCAGAATTTTGTCATTGAAGTAGCAGATGTGTGGGGTCAAGTGAAAGACTGTGCAAATTAATGCCCTTGTGACTGTTTACTCTCTGGGTGAATGTGGCTAGGGACAAACTGCAAGACCATAAGGAGGAAACAATCTTCCAGGAAAGACCTAGATTTGGCAGTTCCACAAGAAAAAGGAACTGCAAAGCCCAGCCTCTGCCTCACCCAACACATGCTAGTTATAAATAAGGGATAAGAAAAATCGCTGTCATCTGGGCAGATTAATTTCCTGCCCTGGGATTCTCTTACTTACCCTTCATCTGATTCATAAATCTTTTATGGAAATGTGCTATCCTCATAAAACTAACAGTTTATTCAAGCCTCTGATATGCAAAGAGAAAGTAAGCCCCAAAGAAGGTGGGAGTGAGAAGGGATCCATTACAGGGGTGAGTGCTGGACAAGGCAGAAGTCTGATGGAGCAGTGCTTCCCAATCCTCTTCAATGGACTTCCCTGTCCCTGATATGAATTCTTTCTTACTCCTTCCCACCTCTACCTCTGGTTGTCTCATTTCTACCCATTGTTTGCCTCCAGATAAAGCAAAAAGTTTTGGGCCTCATTACCTGAATGTACACATGCAAAAAAATGTGCTACCAACTCTGTGAGATGCTAATGGAAATTATCCTCTCCTCCTGGTACAACCTTCACACCAGCAACAAGTCTTCTCCAGTCTTTTACTGTTTTATGAGGCTCTTCATGGGAAAAAAATAAATAAGTGCTTGTCTTTCAGCTGGGATAGTAAAAAGGAACTGCACAAAGAAAGGCTGGTCTGACCCATTCCCTCCCTACCACATTGCTTGTCCAGTAGAAGATGAGATTCCACTTGAAGAAGTAAGTTTAATTAAAGAAATATATGTGAATGGTGTGCTGATGTTGTAGGATTCCTTTCTATTCCTGCAGACCCCTGGGGGGAAAAACTCAGCTGGAGCTAAAATTTGTTACCAAGTATGGAATGCAATTCGGATTTTATTCTAATCGATTATTTTGGAGAATTACTAAGGTTGTTTTATTATTCAGGTATAAGAGTGTAATAAAAATAAAGCCAGCTGCAAATTGCATAAAATCATGTGGTTCTGTTAAACTTGCTTGCAGATATAAAAGCTAGAGATACATCACAAAACATTAATAAAATATGAATTAAGACATTTCCATAATATGAGTCAGCAAGATGATCTTGTTACAGTAAAGCACTAGTACAGCAAACATGCTGGTCTAACACCACTTTTCCAAACTCAGCAACATCTAAAGACAATAGAAGTTTCTGGTTTCTTATCCTGCCTAGCATAAAATGTAGAATTCAACAAGGAAATAAAAATACTTCCAACTGTACATCTCAATAATGCAGTGACAGGTTTCTCAGCTAGATTTGCACAATTGGTGATATTTAGAGGTTACTTGCACAGGGGAAATAACAGTGCTTGATCTCTAACTTGTAAAGGTACAAACACACTGTACAGATGTGCTTAGCTTCCTGTGACTCCTCTTCCAGAGATAAGAAGCAAAACAAAATACTGTATCAGATTTTAATGAAAAATATCACAGTCTTGAAAATTATTATGGTTAATTAAAACCTCTTATGTGATCAGGTTTTGGTGTCTTACTAGCCACTGTGGAGAGAATGAGGACTAGCTCAGTGGAAAGAATCTGAAGAAATCACTGAGATAAAATGGATAGAAAGGAGGAAAAAATCACTTTAAGTGACTAAAAATTAGTTGTCTAGTTTAACTCTAGACCTCTACCCTTTCTCTGTACAGGCTAAACACTGCACTTCTGTCTTATTCAGGTGAATCTTTTTAGTTTGTGTGTTTATTCATTAGTATTGAAGTGCATACAACTTCTCATGTCTAGCAAGTGGGTACATGAGGGTGGGTAGGGGCTGCATACGGTAGCAACTCGTGCACATGAAATTAAGAAAATCTGGAAAACTGAGACTGATGTCGTAGAAAGAATATTTTTGATTTAATTTCTACTCTTAACTTTAAGCTTGTAATACAGTATTTCAGCAGGTGAGTGAGCTTCACAACCCGTTATTATTCACAATCTACTATCCCTTTTTGTCCACTATAAAGAGAATTAAAATAATGTTTATATTGTAGTTGATACAGTCCATTGGACTTGCTGGGAAGAACTCAGTGTTTATATCATCACGGGGAAATTTTTCTTGTCTTCATTTTACTTTTTGTACTGACTGCTGTCATGCTGTTTTATTCAAATGTCTTTTCCAGCCTCTAAGCCACAGTTACCTGCTGCTCTCCCTAAATAAACACACTGAAATACAACTCTTCTCTTTCTTTCCTTCTTTTATTGTTTCCTTATATTTCCGATGTAAAAACAATCTTAAATGAGTCTGTGGATTTCTTAGTATTAACCCATATTTTACCCCAAGGTAAGCTCTTCAGTTGTAGGTTTATCTTAATTTTTAGTTAGGATTTGATTACTTTCTGTGTTTTTCATCTCTGCTTTGCAAGTGGAGGTTTCTAAGGTCAGCCTAGCACAGCCTTTATACATTTCTTATGGAGTGGTGCCTTCCAGACTTAACTGGCTTGTTCTGTGGCTCTGAGGGGCTTCTCTGAGCTTTGGCTGGGGTCTACCTGGACAGGTACATGGATAATTGTACACAGCTCACAGCTCATCTGCAACAGAAAAGGCCACTATGCATGGTTTCCATATCATTTAACTTCATCAATCTCAAAAAGTGATTATGCAAGTCTAAGCTAGTCACTACACAGGGGATCTGTTTTAGTGCTCAGCCAAGATCAGGTGTGAGCTTTCCAAGGAAATCTCTTGGTTATCCCCACTTACTGCATTTACTCTGAAGGGTGCTTTCAGAAAGGATGATCTGGCTTCCTATGAATTAAACTAACTTGGAAGACAAATGCAGGATGCACCTAGTGTGCTCTGACCAATAGTAACAGTTCAGCCCATGGGATTAGATGAGTCAGAAATGGGTGCAGAATGGATGTAGGGTCCTCAGCACCAAAGGCTTCTCTCTATTAAGCTAGATATTGTGACCTTCATTTGTTGAGCAGGTGTAGTGAGAGATTCTTTTTCTTCCTGACAGAGAGTGACAAGGTCTTATCTTACAGTGAGTTGAATTCATTTCTGGGGGTGCTTTTTTCCCTTCATTAACTAGGAAAGAAACAGAATAAGAAGAAACAAGACTGTGTTAACAATCAACCGTAGAATCATAGAATACAAGGCTGGAAGTGACCTCAAAGATCATCTGATCAAACACCTAAACAGTACAATTCTGTGTCCTTGCTCTCACACTGCTTTCTTGACTCTAAACTCAGCTGCTCATATGTAGCTCTTTTTTAAGCACTTAAAATAAATGAAATATATTCTGCCCTCATAACACCTTAAGTTATACTAAAGGCTCAAACCATGTATCTGCTCTTCCCCACAGTGAGCTGTAGCAATGCACTGCAGAGCTGTGTAGATTTTAGGATACAAAAAGATTGAAATGGGACCCAAGAGGCAGACCATGTTAGATTTGGGGAAAGATTTGCAGCCTAGAGCTTATTTATTCTATTTGCTTCTTCCATGTGTAATAATTGGAGTCAGCTTAACCTCATTCGGAGATCATGTCTGATAGAGGTGTCATTTAAATTGATACAGATTTCAATTGACATTCTGAGTAACAAGCTTGAGTTTGGCAGCAAGAAAAAAGAGGGAATTACCAACCCCAGAAAAAACCCCACACACAACACAATAAAAATGGAAAAGAAAAACAGATGGCAAAATTACAAGTAGGGAAGTAGAGCGAAGGACAGTGGAGAAACATAAGGAAAAGCTGTCAGGATTCTGTATCCATCAGGCAGCCAGCTGCCAGCTGGATTGTCCTACTAGTGCTGTGGAGAAAACATGATATAAAATGCAGAGCTTATAAAAATACATAAGAGTTTTTACAATGCCTTCGTGGAACACAGGCTTGTACTTTATGGTTTTAGGAATGAGCTCAAAACGATCCTGATCACTACATGTTTCTGTATCAGACAGGGCTGTATCCATGCAGCTATGGAATGGGTCTTCACAAAAGAAACATGATGATTGATTTCAGTTGAATTTTGCTGTGGTATTAAAAGGGAGAAAAGAAAGGCAGCCAGGGACATGAACAGATTGGAAGCACCAAAAAAAGCAGAACTGCCAGAATCAGTAAAACAGCTGTCATTTGGCTGCAAGTTATGTGACAAATGATTATCTTCTTTCATAGCAATCCTACTTTTCTACTATAAAGATCATCTACACTGTAGGATACAGTGTATCCATCACCTCACTCATTATTGCTGTGACAGTTCTTATTGCATTCAGGTATGTAAAGTTATCCTCTAACCCTGATGCTTTCAATAGCTCTTAGTATCTTGAGCTGTGCGACACAAAATTAGACATAACAAAGTAATATAGGTAGAAATCCAGAAGAATAAAATTAATATTTCAGGTCATATTGTTTTAATAATATTAAATTGAGACTAGAAATTGAAAGTGGTCAGAGAAAGCCAGAAATAAGAAGAATCAGAGTCAAAATAAACCCTGTCTGTCTTTGGCAAAAGACACCAATCCACTTTGATTCTAGAATGAAGGCAATTTTTTATAAACTATATGTACTTGCCTTCTATAGACTCAGTACATTTTATATTAAAAAAGAAGAAGATAATCAAAGAACTCAATTCTGATTCAGTGTTCCTGTGACACTGCACATAGTACTGTTGAAACATTATAACTAAGGACATGTTTTGAAAGTTGGGCTCTGAATTTAACTATATTTGGTCAGATTTCTCTCCTACTGGACTATCCAGTTATTAGGCATTTTCAGGTATAATTTAGAGTGTCTGAAGTAAACTTGATTATTTTCTCATTTGATGCTTGCTGTCATGTAGGAATTTAATTTTTTAATTTTTTTTTAAATTTCTCGTATATGTGCAGGACAAAGAAGAGCTTTATCATTATGCTGTGAGAATCAGGTTTCTCTGGGGAAAGTTTCTTGACCTCTGTTGGTTCCTAGCTCATGTCTGGAAGTCAAAAGATATTTTTATTAAGATCCACTCTGACCTCAGGAAAACAAACCAGCCCAAATAAAGGGAAGGAAAGAAACAATGGACATACAGAGACTTAGCAACAGGGAGGAAAAAGTTATAGTTAACAATGGACTTGGCATTTGAGTTCAGTAATAAGATTCTGCACACTCTAAATGAGCTTTAAGATTAGGTTACCCTGAGATTGCTGGATTTGGAAAGAAATCAGTTTTAATGGGGATCTTTGCTAATTACCTGAAGTCTTCAGCTCCAAATGAAAAAAATAGAATTGAAGCTGTGTAACTCCTCCAAAAATCTGTTTTTAATAACAGTCCAACATTAATCTGAATTAACCGAATGTTAAAATTCTAAGTAGACATGGTGAATTGTTTAAAAGAAATTGTCTTCATTCATTTCATTATTAAGGGTAGCTTTGGGAAACTAAGAAAGGATTCTTTAATTCTGGATAAGGCTGTCTACCCTGGATTTTAATGCAATTGAACTCACTCACTGCACAGGGTATAGAAAATCTTGCTAAAGTAATAATTAGCCTGTTCCACTGAGAAAACTGTCTCGTTAGTCCAGGATATCTCTGCATGCTTGTTCTTGGGAGTGGTTTAACCATAGTCAGAATTGTAGCTGTAAAGATCATTCCTCAAATTCAGGTTTCTCTTGACCCAGAAATAACACCAACCAAAAGCCTGGCTCAGGTATACTGAACACAAACTGAAACTGAGATTCTTGGAATTTGATAGAGTAGAAGCATCCCCAGAGTTCTCCCTGACAAGGAAGGAGATTAAGATACAGACTGTGAGTGAATGGCTTTACATGAGGAAGGTTTCTATCCTTGCCTGACTGCAGAGAGAGCTCAGTGGATGAGAGGGTTCTTTCTATCTGTGTCTGGAAGTACCTGAGATGTAACAAGGGATTATTGCATCCTTTAATTACTGCCAGTACAAGTTACTTAATACCTCAGAAGAACATTTCTTCTTTTCTTCTAGGAGGCTTCGCTGTCCCAGAAATTACATCCATGTCCAGCTCTTTTTTACTTTTATCTTAAAAGCTATTGCCATTTTCATTAAGGATGCTGTCCTTTTCCAAGAGGAAGACATTGATCATTGCAGCTTCTCTACAGTAAGCACATGGAAAGGGGAGAATGTGGTACTTGATGTTTTTGCACAGCACCCATATATGGTTTCACTTTTCATTGCTCTTTTTTGCTACTTTTTTTTTTTCCCTTCCTAATCTGGTGCTGAAAACTATGTAAATATTTTATGCAGTACATTTTACCTCCATAAGAGTGCACCTCAGAACTTCCACATTTGATTCTGTAGTATTTTAAACCAGATACAGACTTTGCCAGAGAAAAAAGTAGCATCATTACACTGTTACACTTCTACAATCTGAAGCTTAGAAGTGAAGATCTCTGAGTATCTCATAACACAGCTTTTAAAAAATGTTCCTTCTGGAAATGTTGGTTTTCGTGTTCTGACTGGAAGCTCTGAATTGTAAACCACAAGACATGTAAGTTACTAGGCAATCAACTTAGCTTTGGCCCAGCCACAAATACTGGCAACCTGACCATGGTTTTCAAGCAGAGGTTTATGGGATGATTCTTTTGCATCACTCATGGCCACAGAAAAGTTTAAAACTGAACCTTAGTAGGAAAGTGAAGTATGATGGGTCCTTGAACAAACTTTTGTCCAAGGGCTATGGAGTGTCTGGCTCTACTCCTATAAGCCACACTAAAGTCAGTGCATTTGTGGGAGAAATCACATGCTTGGGAGACCAAGCTATGATTCTAACATGGAGATGCAAAGAAAATACAGTAAAATACAGTGGAGGTTCCAAGCTGTTACCATGGTTAAAGCCTTGATATTCAGAAAGCGTTTTTATATTTTAAGCTTTTCCTTTAAATATGCATTTAATTGTGAGATGGTTTTGATAGATGTCAGCCAGAATTACAGATGCCCACTGCCTCTGCACATCAAACACATGCAATTTGGCACAAGTAATGCCAAGACCATGACTTTCCTGTTCCCTAGGCTGAATGCAAGATCTCAGTTGTTTTCTGTCACTACTTCATGATGACCAATTTCATGTGGCTGCTGGTAGAGGCTCTTTACCTAAACTGTCTACTACTCTCATCTCTTTCTCATGGAAGAAGGTATTTTTGGTGGCTTGTTCTCTTTGGCTGGGGTAAGTAAGGGCTTTTACAGGAAAGTAATAAATGGCAAGATGTTACAAAAGGCTTTAGCCACCCCATTAAAAACACTGGATGTGGAATCCAGTCTGGCTAATTGAAGTACCCAGCTTGGGCATTGCTTTGATTTTACTTTTACATGCATACTAGTGAGGAGCAATCATGTTTTTTAATATGGATTAAAGTCTCTATGAAATAAGTGAAAAATTAGTACGTTTGGGAGCCCAGAGAGAGAGAGATCCAGTCTACTTCACCACCTTCTCCACATTGAAAACACAGATACCTCTAAGGAGTTACCACAAACATCACAGTTAGCTGTACCTTATTCCTGTTCATATAGAATAGTCACACAGTTGTCTTCTGAGAATGGCATTTTTGTGCTCCTGATACTGCTATAGACCATCCTTTGCACTGGGCAATTGTGTGAATAAAGGAGCTCTAACCACTAACGTTATTCCCCAATATTTTGCCACACAAAAAAACACCTTAATTACATAAGCAGGGGTTTTAATGTGCTCTCTGTATGCAAGTGCTAACTTCAGGTGAGGGCACACAAGTGGATTGTGCTCATTTTGGTCAAAGGTTGCATGTTCAGGCTTCTGTGGCAGAACTTCATCATGTCCAAGGTAGCTTCTGTGTCCTTTTGTAGCTTCCCAGTGATGCATGATTGCCAAACTGTCAATACCACAACTTGTTTCATTTCATCATGGGTATTAGTAGATTTCTTTTTCAGTTTATATTGTGAATTTAAAGCACTTCATGTTACGTGAACAGGCCACAAAGAGAGATTAAAATTCTGAAATTGAGTTACCTGTATCATCACAGCCAAGTTTCAGTGGGCAAGATTACATTAATTGATGAAACAAGACAACAACAGGTTGTTTTTTTTTACTGTCTGACAGGTTTTCCAACACTTTTCACCCTTATATGGATATTAGCAAAATTCTACTTTGAAGACACAGCGTAAGTAGTTGTTCCTTACATTATTCTCTATTTCTGGATTATATTTTAGTTGATTGCAGAGGTTACATACATGTATTTTTCTAAACCTGCTTTTTTTCTGAACTTCTTCAGATGCTGGGATGTTAATCAAGGCTCTCCTTACTGGTGGCTAATCAAAGGACCTATTATAATTTCTGTTGGGGTAGGTGCTTCTGTGTTTGCCAACATTAACTAGAAGAAAAAAAGACTTTTAAATTAAAATCTAGTCACTCTCTGCTGAAATGTTTGAAATAAGGAGGAGGAATGGTAGAAATTCTGCTGCAAACTTGCCTAAGTCTAATGCAAACTAAAAAGAGGCACAGAACTGCCTCCCTCTCCCACCAAAGCAAACATCCACCACACAAATTGAAACTTTCCTAGAATTGTCACTTTTGTTGAAATTAATAGCAGATGAGTGGCTAAACCATTCTTATAATATACGAAAATAAAGTTTTAGCCTCAGAGTACAGAATCAGACATAAATTTTAATACAAAATTTCAAGTGCAATAGGTTTCTGTTCATAGATGGTAACAATGATATTTGCTCTTGAGCCTGATATTTATTGAATAAACTGATGGGTTTTAAACTATTATTGTGTATGTTTGCTCCCACATGTCATTAAACCCAAGCAGTGTTTGAGAAAGCAGCTAATGGATGATCTTAAGGCCATCTATTAAAAGCTTAATTTAATTGGAGGATAGATAAACACAAATAAGACATGAATGAAGAATCTCAAGTGGAATTCTAATAATAATTTGTCATATTTCATGGATCTGAGATCCACCTCTGAAGCCAAGAGATTCAGGGGTTTGCAGTAATGATGTTTTCTTCTGGAATGTACTTAAGGCATCACTGATGGATAAAATGGGATTGGACTTTCTGGCAAAATGTTGGTATTTTCAGGAAAAATTAAGCATTCGACCTCACCCAAATAAAAAGTGCTGAGTATGAACACACGAAAATATATAGGGAGAAACTCTCTGATTGTGCCATAGTCTAGACAGTGTGGTGGTGTTGGTCATAGGCTGGACTTGATGATCTTAAAGGTCTTTTCCAGCCTTGGTAGTTCTGTGATTCTGTGTGATTCTGTGTGATTCTGTGAAAACTGAGCAGCTTCACAGACTTTTGCAAAGCTGTGCCAAACTGCAATTGTAGAAAATTTGATTCACAGGTTAGGATGGAGCCTAGTTGGCTTTGGAGCTGAGCTAATGCTCCTCAGTTCTGTTCAGAGTCAACAAAGAAAAATATGCAGTTTTGGTATGTGATCCATCTGACTTATAGTAGATGTCTACCTTTGGAGGAGAAGGCTCATCCCCAGCTCCACCTGAGGCTCTATTGACCATGCTGTCTGGCTCTGCATTGACTGCAAAAGGAGAACAGGGTGATGGGCTCAGATGTAGGCATCTCATGGTAGGTACTGTATTTAAGCAGATGAATTCAAGACCCCCTGGATGCAGTCCTGTGTGATGTGCTCCAGGGGATCCTGCTTTAGCAGGGGAGTTGGACTAGATGATCTCTAAAGGTCCCTTCCAACTCTGACAATTCTGTGATTCCGTGAGTTCTACTAGTAATATCTAAAGATATTAGCTAGAATATAACCCTCTCAAAAGAGATTAAAAATTATATGAGCCATAAAACATGAAAAGAATCACACAAGCTATTAACAGAAATAATTTGCTTAACAAAGTCAAATTCTCAAGTTCTGGTCTCCAGCTATTTCTCTAAGAAGGGGTGCAAACTCTTGAGATGCTTGAAAATTGCCAAAGGGAATTAATAATGGTCATTGATCTCATTGAAAATGCACAAATTACGTAATAACTGAAGTAAAAACCACCCCATTTTCATGGCAAAGTTTTACAGTTTTACATTAGACAGTAACATGTCTTTGTTTTGTTTTGTTTTGTTTTTTTTCTCCCAAATATTGTGAACAGGTCAATTTTGTCCTATTTATCAACATCATCAGAATTCTGCTGAAAAAACTAGACCCTAGACAAATCAACTTCAATAACTCTTCTCAGTACAGGTAGTGTATGGAATAATAAATAATACAAATTATTGAAACAGAAAACCCTTATATAAACTTTTCTAAACTGAGAAGCTCCTGTCCAGGAAACGAATCAAAGCATGAGATCCATCTCACCTAGTAGTGACCACCTGAATGTGATTCAGATGTCTACCTTCCAATTAACCTCAATAGAGAGACTAGGAAATCATTAATTGAATCCATATTAGATCTCTGATTTAGGGTAGGATAAAATACCCTCTGTAGATGCCTTTCCATAAAGGAAGCCTGCAAATTACTTCCTCTATATTTAATTGCAAATGTCAAATTTTCAATGGCTCCAACAAGGCAAAATATGTTCTACTCTTTGGTGTTTCTCTGCAGTGCCATCTCATTCAGAAAGATAAAACACCATAAGAAACACCATTAACATGGTATTGCCAGTAATCAATGAGCACCAGAAACCTACTTCCAGCTAGTCTTTCATTGTGCTTTCTCCCCACCCTGTACTCCCAAGGGATATGAATTTCACATGGAGATATTTAGATCTCCTTTTTAAGTTCTCTTCACTACTGTGGCCTGTTTCATGCATTATTATATTGCAAGGAGATAATATTACCTTACTCCTTCTCATGTCCTGTGCTAGGCGCCTGTCACGGTCAACTCTGCTTCTAATTCCATTGTTTGGGACACATTATATTGTCTTCAACTTTCTTCCTGAATACACCAGCCTGGGGGTTCGGCTTTACTTAGAGCTCTGCATTGGATCTTTTCAGGTAAAATGACTGCAGAAACTTCAGTTCCTCCTTAGTAGCTTTTGTCATTGAATCTAGTATCCACATGGCAACTAGCATTACACAAAAAGGCCCTGGATCCTGAAGTGTCTCTTCACAGAGTTCATGATTCTTTCCTGAGTTGCAATATCTGAAGATGTGATTTACATCCTACCTGACTATGGGCTAAAAATGTATATTTGCAGGTTTTGCAAATACCAGGGCAAGTCTTTCAGATGTAGGTTTAAGTTGGATGGTGGGTCAAAGCTGAGCATGGAAAGCCTTCTTTGCTCCCAGTTGTAATCCATGCACCTTTCCTGACTTCACTGACATGATCAAGCCGATTTGGGCTGACATTAAATGATCCAGGGGCAATCAAAGCTGAAGGACCAGCCTCCTTGCTAATTCATTGGCAAAGAATAAATTGATAGGCAAGCATATGAACATGGAATAGTGCTTGGTGCACATATCAGTCCCACACAGGCTATTGCCCTGAGGAATGCTACATGGCTTTCCCTCCTGGGTAGGCAAAATGTTTGGTGTACTTTGGATAGCTACTGGGGCTGCTCTGACATACTCTCCTGGTGTCTTTGCTACCTGAGTTATGAGCAAGGCAGCAGCCAGGTGCCTTTTGCTTTCCTCTCTTTCCCTCTGCTGCACCTCAGAGCCTACAGGAAGCAGCTTTGGGCAAACCTACCAAACTTCACAAGGGAGCATGTCTCCTTCTGAGTGGTTGCATGGCATTATTTGTCAGTGATCATCCCTCAAAATCCATCAGTTGTACTGGTTTAGTCCTCTTGAGGATTTAATTCAGTGTGTCAATCCTGCCCAATAAACCCACATCTTAATCCTGACCCTCTGTACTCGGAGCTGGGTTTCACTGAGTCAATTAACAAAGTAAGAAGTAAGTTAACTGAATAAAAAGGTTGATATCTAATCACATAGGTCCATTGACCTCCTAGGATTTCCCTGGGTTTATCTGTTTTCAGAAATTTAACAAAAGTATTCAGCAGGCCACAATTTGATCTGATCTGATATGCTGCAAAGACACAGAAGTTGACTAGGAGGCTGTGTGAGCTCCATACATGGGTCTCCTTAGGAAATCTGTGTTTCCTAATTGATTTACACAGTGTAAAGAATTAGCTCACAGGGTGTTTGGCTATAGAATGGACCATACTTTGTAAGCATAATGTGGGAGAACTTCAGTTGCAACATCACCTGTTGTTGTGAGTTCATATCACATTACTGACTTTGTGAAATGCTACATGATTATCTGGCTGACCAGCTGTAATTGATATACATAAGTAACTTTCTAATTTATAATAATCCTCCAACTTATAGTGGTACGTATTAATTCACATACACAGTAACATCATGAAGTTAATCACCTCCACCCCCATTTCTGTCCTTTTCAGGGGTTTATTGTAGCAGTTCTCTACTGTTTCCTGAACCAAGAGGTAAGGAAAATGTCCTTTAGAATATTGATTTCACTGGCAGATACACAGAGTTAATATTAACTTTCATACAAACAGAAGATAAAATCCTTTAAGTTCCTCAGGATTGTCCGTTAACACGGGAATCAGTGAAGCTGTATTTCGTTTCAATTTTCTTCATGGGAATGAAGCCATCTAGTGGAGGAACAGACTTATACGACGCTGCTATTCCATCAAGCATTTTTTACCCTTTCTGCACAATTTTGTACCATAGTGGGGCTTGAGAAATCCATGCGAGGTCCAGAATTGAAAGTTCAAGCTGCTGCAGCGATGCAAAGAGATTTCCAGTTACTAAAAGTCTGTCATTAAATCGGAAAGAATTTAAATTTATGGTTATTGTCCCATACCATATAGTTTTCTAGTATGTTTAATATACCCACGAATCTTCCCAATATTTCTTCATATTGCTAAATCTGTTTTTCCATTTAGAATGTGTAAGTCAGAGTTTTACTTTTGATGGGACAAGAATAATTCAATCTAGCTTACTATCCAGGTTCATTTTTATCATAGAATCATAGAATGGTTAAGGTTGGACCTTAAAGATCATCAGGTTCCAACTCCCCTGCTATGAGCAGGGACACCTCCCACTAGACCAGGCTGCACAAAGCCTCATCCAACCTGGCCTTGAGCACCTCCAGGGAGGGGACATCCACAACCTCCCTGGACAACCTATTCCAGCACCTTCCTACCCTCATAGTGAAGAATGTCTTCCTGATATCTAACCTAAATCTCCCCTTTTTCAGTTTAAAACCATTATCCCATGTCCTGTCACTTCCCTCTCTGGTGAAAAGCCCCTCCCCAGCTTTTCTGTAGCCCCTTCAGGTACTGGAAGGTGCTCTAAGGTCTCCCCAGAGCCTTCTCTTCTCCAGGCTGAACAACCCCAACTCTCTCAGCCTGTCTTCATAGCAGAGCTGCTCAAGCCCTATAATCATCTTCGTGGCCCTTCTCTGGACCCTTTCCAAAAGCTCCATGTCTTTCCTGTGCTGAGGACTCCAGCTATTTTACAGTATGTCTGTGGTTCTGTTTCAGACTACACTAACAATCTGCTGGTTTGTACCTGCTGCTCCTAAAAAGGAAGGGTCTCCTGACTTGGATATGCCACCACACAGGGCAGGCACCCCCTGGAATGCTAAACGTGTGTTTGGGAGGTGACTCCTGCCCCTAATCATTGCAGCAGTGAAATATTCAAATCACCATGTACAGCTGTCTATGCCAGGAATAGCTGACTCTTAACTCCCTGGGCTGTATTGGCCAAATTTCCATTTTCCAAGTTTAAAGTCTAAGGCTGATTAAGCTTTCAAACAGTATTTAATTTTCTACATGTGCCATGGTCCACACTTGCTTAATTTTGTCAGAAATTTCTAAAATACTAAAGCAAATACCTTTATTTATATTAACAGTTCTTAGCCTTTTGGTTGGGGTTTATGACAATGAAATTTGTACTGCTCTAATGATGGTTGTGTTCAGTTGACACTCCTGTTCACTAGTCTATAAATAATCCTGATCTCTTCTGATGGTAATCCATAGCTTTACATTCAGGTTGTCATCCCAGACCCACAGCACTTCAATTTAGAAATTTTCTTCCCATTAAATTACTGGGAAGACACATTTCTACTAACAATCAGATGTAAAAGCAGACTTTAGTGGCTGGTCAGGACCTAGTGTATGTTTCTGTGAACATACCAATGAGTGGCATACATGGTTGTCAACAGCAGAAAGCAGAAGTCTTCTGATTGTTAATGGCTTTCCCCTCACCATCTTGAATACCAAAGTAGCATTATTTCTCAGCCACAAATTGGTGAGTGTTGATTAAGGCTTTTGCCACAGATTATGCTGTTCTAGAAACAGATTGAAACAAAACAACACCCCTTAGCAACTGAGGAAGAGCAAGAAATGCGGAGAGAATGTGTTTAATTGTGTAGGTAACATTGGTGAGACTATTACTGGAATAAATTTGCAAAGGGATATTTACAAAAAATGGGAAAAGATATAAAAAAAGCTGAGAAAATATTTTAGTGGTGGATAAAATGTTGTAGAGTGCTAGAGTTAGAGAACTCAAGCTCTTTTATTTCTCAGAAGAAGATTGAGATAACACAACTATGCATAAAGATGTCAAAGTAAAACAGTTTTGATGGGAGAAATTACTTAGAGGTGAGAGACATTTCAGTTCAGCAGAGAAAGGTAGGCTGAGGACCACCAGGTAGGAATGAAACCAAGTAAGTTAAAAATAGAAGTGGGACTTTTTTCATTTATTTAGCTGTGTGACAGCTCTCTTGGATTGTTGGGCTCATAGTCATTAAGTAGGAACACAGGACTGGGCACACTCACATAAACTATGTCCTTACTTCTTGAAAGGAAGACTGGGATTCATTTCCTCTTTTCAACATGGGAGGTCAACTAGATATTTTCATCAGTGCAAAGGGATGGGCATGCTGAGATAGGCCTGATAAAACATTTTCTGAAAGATCCTACTTTTCTCTATCAGCTAGAATGGGTGCTCAGAGGAACTAATTAGTAAGTCTAAATTTTACCTTTCTCCAGTCACTATTTATGTCTTTCCTCTTTCCCACTGGTCTATTCCCAAGCAGTATTTGACCACAAAACAGCATTCTCCTTTCCTTTTGAGGTGCAAACTGAGATTGGCAGAAGGTGGCATGGGAAGAGATATGGACTTGTGCCAGTGTGGAGGAGGACGAGGTGGACTGTGCCATCCAGCTCTGGAGTAAAAATGACCACATCTGTGTGCTAAAGATGGCCTCAGGATCTGAAGTAGTCACATAAAAAAGCTTGATAAGGAATAAAAACAAACAACAAACGAACCAAAAAACCCACCAAACTTGATGATTGAGGCTTATACTGAGCAAATTGGAGGAAGATCCACTTCCACAACAGTTCTGCCCACTGAATGTCTTTTGCAGGACAAGCATTGCAGTGGCAATTAGTCACTGGGTGGCCTTCTAAACACAAAATAAACCTCTGCTTGATATACTATGAATCACAGCAAACACAAAAATCACCTCTTCTTGGTTCCCTTCCTGTACACTTTGACTGCTGAACCATATAGATAATGTGTCTGTCAGTGGACACCAGTAGTACCTTTCATTGACTTCACAGATGACCAGATTTGGAAACTTGGACTCAAACCTCATGCAATGGGAACTGGAGTCTGTCCAGCTTGTTTTTGTTCCTTGTTTTGATTTCTCTTTAACTGCTTTTTTATATTGTTTCTTTAGAAGCAAAAAGATTCTATGTTCATAATTAAAAGCAATGCACTGATGTTCTGATGTTACTCCAGTAGCTACTGGTTAGAAAATTTCTGACAGCCAAGTAGCAGAAGGTGGAGGTGTTGGGAAGGATGAGGCTCTATAAAATAATCATTAAGGAATAACTTATCTTTGCAATTAAGTTAAACAGAAAAGCAAACTTTTGCACAGAAAGAGTATGAGAACCAAGAGAGATGGACTAGGAGACTACTAGGAATGCTGCTTAATATTTTCTTATGTGTGGCTGGTTTTGCTCTCCATTTTTGTAAAATATTCAGAAGCTTGAAAATAAACTTGCGTTCCTAGTGCTTGTACTTGAGGGAGTTGATTTGCTTGTTTTCTTGGTTGGTTTTGTTGTGTTGTTTGGTTGTTGGTTTGTATTTTTTTTTCCCCAATGGTTGTTGTAACCTGTAGATTAATTGGTTGATTAACCTCTTTGATGGGAAGATCAGGGCTTGGAAAGGAGTGAAGAAAGCTAAACTGTACCAAACAGTGAGGACTGTCAGATCAGGGTATTTTCACCCTGTTCTTCTGGACACTCCAGTGACCTGCCAAGTCCAATCTAAAACAGAAATGTGCAAAGCCTTTGACACTGTCCCACATGACATCCTTGTCTCTACATTAGAGACACATGGACTTGATGGATGGACCACTCAGCGAATAAGAAATTGGCTGGATGGTGGCACTCAAAGTTTTTGTCAGCAGCTCAATGTCCAAGTGGAGACCAGTGACAAGTGGCATTCCTCATGGATCACTATTGGGGCTGGTGCTGTTTAACATCTTTGTCAGGGACACGGGCTGTGGGATTGAGTGCAACCTCAGCAAGCTTGCCAATGACACCAAGCTGTGTGGTGTGGTTGACACACTGGAGGGAAGGGAGGACATCCAGAGGGACCTTGACAGGCTTGAGAGGTGGGACTGTGCCAACCTCACGAAGTTCAACAAGACCAAGTGCAAGGTCCTGCAGCTGGGTCAGGGCAATCTCAAGCACAAATACGGGAGGAGAATGGATTGAGAGCACTCCTGAGGAGAAGGACTTGGGGGTGGTGGTCTATGAAAAGCTCCTGTGGGGTAACTGAAACTGGAAAAGAAGTGGCTAAAATCAGAAGACATGCCTGTAGCTATTTAATTAGAATATTAATATAATTTATGACTAAGCACGGCATGTATGTTAAGGTTACATTACATTGTTAACAACTTCAATCTTGAATATAAAATGTTAAGTAGAATTTAAACACTTAGGTAATTCAGTTTTTCAGGAAAGGAATTGCATTGAATTTAGGTAATTTTAACTGAGCTTAACACGAGTTTAGGAATATGTGCACACATCACATAAGATTGTGTTTCTACAAGTTCTTGTTGGTCACATGCAAAGTTTGATAAAACAACTATGAGAAGTGTGAGTAACAGAAACTCCTTAACCTTTGAAAATAAATTTTGCTAAGTACAATTTACTTTCACTTGGAGTAGGGCCAGAGCAATGGAAAGTTGACCTGAAGGTAGAGATTCATTCCCAGGGTGTGACAAGTGCTACAGGGTTTACACTGCAATGAGTAAAGACTGAAGTAAAAGGAAACTTCCAGGCATGATGGTTGAGCTGGTCTCACTGCAGGCTGTGGAAGAAAAGAGAAGATGAGCAGTTTTAGGTGCAACTGCCAGGTTTCTGCCAGCTTAGGTACAACTTAAATCACTTGAACTCACCTTTTATGTTGTACCACAAGCAATGACACTGATTAAATTTTCTCCTTCTACCCTCTACCTGACAGGCTCCTAAAACTAAGTGGTATTTTTGACAGCATGGCAACACTAAAGACCCTACCTTCCATTTGTATTTAAAACTGGAAATATCTCACTGTAGGGTATTTGGTTAGTTTCTTCTACATTACCCACTCAGATGGCATCTTCTGTTTAGCTCTTGTCCATCAATTTTATCCTAATTTTTTTCTATCTTTTCTTACTTAGTCAATAACCCTTTTACAGTGTTTTTTTTCCTGTCCAACTTAGTGCCTTACATGGATTCTTCACATTATCACTATTAATAACTTCAGTGGCAACCAACAGCAATGGCAAAGTCTCTCCTACTATATCTTTTATATGAAAAAAATGAAATGGTGCATCATATAATGACTAACAGTGAACAGTTGTGGTTCTTCTGCCGTTATCTAACATCAAAACAAGGTGACTATTATTGTTTTTACAGAATGAAATAATTTCAGATACGAGTGAAGCAAGGGCAGCTTTTGTGTTTTGCTTTATTTGAATTATGATTCAAACTGTAATGGAGTGAACACTTGGTACCTCTACCAAGGGATGTCCTACAGTGACAATGACATTGATCTTACAGTAGGGGAGAACACAAAAAATATTAGAAGTGGCCCAGAGTGTTCAGTGAGCTTTATATTGATTAGTCTAATAAAATCTCTACTTGCAAGATTTATTACCTAAACCAATTCATGCCTGAAAACCTTCCAGGTATTAAGATCCCCGACCTTCTGTGTTGCCTGGGTGTATCTGTAGGAAAAGGGAGATGTTCCTGTCTGTCTATAATAGATTGGGAATAAACATGAAACATGTTTTCATTTTAATGTGACTGCTCCATGATGATCAGGGAGAGGTCTGGGAATGGAAACTGAGATCAGACACACATAATCCACATCAGCCTTGGTTGCAAGAGAGACAATTACAACTCTACAATCACTGTCTAGCTTGAGTTGTGCTCTTATATGAATATAGTATCCTTAAGGTGTCTTGCAGCTAGCCATAAAGAATAAAACTTTTAATCAGATCTTGCCTACTGCAAAATAGATTGGAATGATGGTGAAAACGATCTTATAACATACAAGGAAAATCTCACAACTAAAGAGCATAAAAAGTGAACTGCAATTTGTATGAATATTTCATTACTTTTATGCTTGCAAAAAAAAAAAAGTACAGTTGTGTTGTAAAATGCACATGCTAGAAAACAAGCTGGGATAGGGGAATTACAACACCATATGGTTACTCGGAAAACAGGCCAACTTTTCTTTAGGTGGGAATGAAAACTCTTGTGGATTCTTCTGCAGAGGTGAGAGGGAGCACACAAACTGTTTCAGAGACAGTGGGCAAGACAACCTCAGTGCTCCTTTATCCCATTTCCTGTGGTTCTGCCCCGAATGTATCCCAACTATTTTACTCTTTAATGACTTTCTCTCAAGTAATGAGGCTATTTAACCTACAGAATACAAGTTAGTTCTCTGTTATTCCCGTATGTACTATTGGTATTTATTTTCGTCTAAAGACACCTCACGACTCCACTAGATGGCAGCCGGGACCTTCACAGATCTCATCCCACTGGAACAGGGTTCTACTTCTGACCGATTCCCTTGGCACATAGCAATTAAGATGTTCCATTCCACGGATAAATTATGTCACCATCTTTCCGGTGACACTTTTAGCATTCAGTACAGCACCAATGGACTCCACCATCCATCCTACAGTCAGGACATTACATCTTTCTTTCCCTTTCTGCTCACCTGGGATTGCTGAAATATCGTAAGGGCACCTGGAGGCCTCTCTGCAGGGTAGTGCCAAATGTTTAAACTTCATGTCCCTTAATAAAGCAAACCCAAGGTGCCCTTGAAGTAAGTCTGTCTAGCCTTGTATAGGTTTTGAGTCTGTTAGTGTGGATTTAGGCATGAAAGCAGCTCATATTAACTCCTGAGCATGGTCTACAGACTCTTGGGTCACCAAACGTGACTAGAGAACAGCCTAAAAGCTGTTTGCAAGGCCACTGCTGATGGCCAGCTAAGTGGAGTATCTATCACATCACTTTTACAGCCACACTGGAGACCATTTAGACTCATAATGGCTTTCCATGGCAGCCTATAGACATCTCCAAGCACAAAGGGAATACATTGCAGTCTCCATGGGGACTGCCAAGGTTCCTTGCATCACTGGTGGGAGCTGGTGGAACCTGGGGGCACTAAGTGGATCAAAAGTTGGGTATGAGCCATCAATGTGGAATTGCAGCCCAGAGGGCCAACCACATCCTGGGCTGCATCAAAAGAAGTGTGGCCAGCAGGGTCAGGGAGGTGATTCTGCCCCTCTACTCTGCCCTGGTGAGACCTCACCTGGAGTGCTGTGTCCAGCTCTGGAGCCCCCAACACAAAAAGGATGTGGACCTGTTGAAGTGTGTCCAGAGAAGGGCAACAAAAGTTATCAGAGAGCTGGAGCACCTCTCTTACGAAAACAGGCTGAGAGAGTTGGGGCTGTTCAGCCTGAAGAAGAGAAGACCCCAAGGGGACCTAACAGTGACCTTCCAGTACCTGAAAGGGGCCTATAAGAAGACTGGGGAAGACCTGTTCACAAGGGCAGGTAACAACAGGACAAGGGGTAATGGCTTAAAACTAGAGAAGGGTAGATTTAAGTTGGACATTAGGAAAAAGTTCTTTACTATGAGGGTGGTGGATCACTGGAACATGTTCCCTAGAGAAGTGGTGGAGGCCCCACCCCTGGAGACATTCAAAGTCAGGCTTGATGGGGCTCTGAGCAATCTTTTCTAGAGTGAGATGTCCCTGCTCATTGTAGGGGTGTTGGACTAGATGACCTTTAGAGGGCTCTTCCAACCCAAGGCATTCTATGATTCTATGATCTGTGAGGAGATGGACTTCTGTGGGGCTTCCCCACTCCCATTTGGACAGACAATGGGGAAGCAGGCAGATGGCAAAGTTGACAAAGCAAAGACTGACTCATTTGCATGCATTAATCAGTGCCTCAGAGCCAGTGTTTTGGTGAAAACAGCTCCTACCAGCAGCAGGGCTCTCAGTCTACACCCCAACAAACAACACACGCAGATTTGGTGCAACAGCCTGCACCTCAGGAATGGGCAGCAGTATTGCTGGGGTCCTACAGAATTCAGTTCAAGCTTCAAAATCCACCTGAGATGCCAAGAAAAAAAAAACAAACAAGAAAGAAAGAATTAACAGCTGACCTGGGCTTGGTGCCACAGCAGCTTGGCTGTTTACAGCCGTGGGAAACTCCTTCACGGGTGTCCCCATGGTGGCTTGGTCACTTGGTTGTGACAGTAGTGGATGCATTTGAGAAGTCAGTTCTAAAAACCACAAATTGCCCCTTTTTCTAGTATTGTGACAAAACCTCAGTAGTCCCCTGTCTTTATTTTGTTTTACTAGTGTATTTATAGTGGTTAAATGCTTTTAAAAATGTTTTAGAGATAGTATGTTGGAGGTTCGTGGTGACCTCAGTGAGGATCAGTTTTTATAAAAGTGCTACACCTGAAATACAGGTGGATTCTGATTCTGGTAGGTGGACGTAGGGTTATGTAAAAAAGTTTTTGAGTGCTTGTGGATAGGTAAAAGAGAAATAATGAATACAAAGGAAAATTTTCTGGCTAAATGAATGTTAATAGAATTAGTTTCTGCCTGCCACCATCACAGCTGACAGAGCTGTCATATTTGATGCAGGGGATAAAAAAATACCATTCCACTTCTGACAAAAAAGAGCTTTTTCACTTTCCTTCTGATAAAGAAAAGGCTGCAGCAACGAAAGTACTGGAAATATTAATGTATTATTCACTTCACAACCAAGGCTAGATGGAAAATTTTGGAAATGTCAATGTTTTATTGAAGAATGAACATTTTCTAATCATTTTAATGTCTCTGTAATGGTTCTGAAGAGTTGTTGTGTCGTTGGAAACCAGTTCACACCAGCTGTGGAAACCAACCTGACTTACTCCCATGGTTAATACTACACACACACTTAAGTCCCTTTCAGGCACAGGGACTATATTAGTGCAAATAATGGGGTTTTTTGTATCTTTGTTAATGGAAAATTTGCTCTAGCATCTTTGAGTGGGGATTGCAGACAAGCACCACTATTACAAATCAAAATACCCTCCTTGAAGAAGAGAAGGCTCCAGGGAGACCTTAGAGCACCTTCCAGCACCTAAAGGGGCTACAGAAAAGCTGGGGAGAGGCTAGGGCAGTGATAGGACAAGGGATAATGGTTTTAAACTGAAATAGGGGAGATTTAGGTTAGACATCAGGAAGAAATTCTTCACTATGAGGGTAGGAAGGTGCTGGAATAGGTTGCCCAGGGAGGTTGTTGATGCCCCCTCCCTGGAGGTGTTCAAGGCCAGGTTGGATGAGGTTTTGTGCAGCCTGGTCTAGTGGGAGGTGTCCCTGCTCATAGCAGGGGGGTTGGAACCTGATGATCTTTAAGGTCCAACCTTAACCATTCTATGATAAAAATGAACCTGGATAGTTAGCTAAATGGAATTATTCTTGTCCCATCAACAGCAAAACTCTGAGTTACACAAGCAAGTCCCCATAGGATCATCTGGTCAGGTGCAAAGAGATGGGATTCATCTGACAGTATTTTGTTATCTAAGAGGTGGGTGCACCTAAGAGGTAGCCAGGCAATCCAGGCTTTCTTTATAGCCAAAAGAGAGGAATAAATTATGTGGAGGTGTGATTTACCTGATTTGTTTTAGGTGCTCTATATTAAGATGAGATGAATTGTACTGCAGATTCCCCTTGCTAGCTCTCCATGGTTTAATAAGGAAGCCCGCCTAGATCAGCTGTGTTGATGGACTGATGTTGAGCCAGATGGTCCCTCCCAACATGCTCTTCTGCACACAGACACATGACAGAAAGTTGAGAGTGTTGCCTGCACTCACTGCACTGGCACTGTTCAACATTACAGGGTTCAAGATCACCCTGGAGACTCCTCAAAGCTGGTTCTCATCAAACGTTGCCAGTCTTAATATTGTCTTACCAGTCAGCTCTTTTGTTTGACATCCACAGGGTAACTCTTTCACTCATAAGCCCTTTTGCTGTCCAGCACTAGGATGTGTCAGGACTTCAAAGTATATTTCAGGTCTCTCATTTAGGAGACTCCCAGAAACCTGCATGGGTATGCAGACCCCTGGACACATGATAATCTATCTGCCTTGGTGCAATTCCTATGGCTTTTCCAATAGATGTGCCTGTCTGTGCTGGATCCAATGTTGCTCAGAAACAATCGTTTGTGACATCCACTTTTGTCACACATCAGCAAAGAAGTAGCCCATCTCTATCTGTAGCCTGCTCTTGGTGTTGGAGAAGGTTTCTTGGCCATGTTAAATATGAACTCATAGCCCTCTCTTGGTCCCAGGTGCAATTGTAGGCTTAACAGCAAATTAAATACACCCAAAGCCTTTTCATATCCTGATGCCTCTCACAGAAAATCCCCAATTTTTATTTCAGTACATCAGTTAAGCAGATGCTTACATAACTTGCTGGCATTTGAAATTTGCTTTGCTGTTTCTGGTATTTGCATGGGCATAGCACAAAATACACTGAAGCAACCAGCTGCAAGTGCTGTCTGTCCCCATCCCTCAGCTTTTAGTGCATCTGTTTGCCTGAGTGCCCTTTCAGAAGCTCAGTAACAAAAGGAAAGTAGCTTTTAACTACTGGTTTGATTTTAATCTCAGTCTGTCTCTGCTATAAAAGCTTTGGAAAAAAATAGAGTGGCTTTTAATAAATAGCAACTATTGGAACACCAGTAATTTTCTTTCCTCCCAGAGACACAGTGGAAAATATAATTTAATTTGATTAATTCACAGCTCACATTTAAAATGGTCGGTTCTTTTTGTTTCTATTTCTCCCTCTTTGTTTATTTTTTTCCCTTTTTCTTAACCCCCTACTTTCTTTTTTCCTGTACTTGCATTTATCAGCTACTTGAAAACAATTCAGATGCTTTTAGTAGGAAGTGGTTACCCCTGTAGCCAGACAGAAAACTGCCAGAACATTGGTACATCAACTTTTGATTTATGATGGAGAAGAACATTTGGTGAGTCCCATTATGACACACTGAGACAAAAGGAAGCTAAATTCCTCAGATTTTTCTGCTCTTTTGTTTCACAGGTGACTGCTCAGGATTTTATCATGTACTACATTTCTATTAGCAACCCACTGGTCTCTCTTTATAGCCACATATTTGAGCAATGAAATATTAAAATTAATGAAAGAAAAATGAAGAACATTTCCATTACACCCAGCTGGAACATTCTTTTAATGATTTCTTGGTTGTTTTTGAAGGCCAGTATGTGTGTCAAAAATTGTTGCTCAATGAAATCTAGATGTTTTGAATAAATTACTAGTTTCGTATAAGGATGCTTGAGTTCACATTGAAATATTTGATCTATCTGAAAAAGCAAAAGACAGATCCAAATATCAGGCTTTACCATTTAAATACAATTCAATTCCATGAAATAATTTTGAATGTTTTACTTTTACATCCTCTTTAGGGTTCCCATGAACTGTTGGAATGGGCATTTGCTGAATGTCTTTTACTTCTGACATCATGACAATTCACAAAGACAGGCTAGTCTCAAATCTTTAGAAATTATATGTAAACATTGTTCTGCAGCTTCATTTCAAGGAGATGACTTCTGAGGAAATGTTAAACTCTTCATTTCTTTTTTCTCAAGCAAAAATATTGGCTTTTTTTTTTTTTAACAGTATGTAAAAATATTCCAGGGCACACACAGACACACTGACAGAAAGACACACTGATGCACAGACACAGATACACTATTTCCAGAATTGTCTGGGTCAGTACCTGTGCTGTTTTCCTTTATGTTGAGATGTTTTTTTTCCTGCATATTCATACAGCTCCATCTCTTCCAAATCACCATTTCCCTGCATGTCTGCTTACCTGAGCACTTATAATACAGCTCCAGGAAATGGAACCATTGGAAATATCTCAATAAAGAGATTGTAACCAGAGTCTGTGCCAGTGTGTGGCAACAGCAAGAGGGGGTACAGGCAGCACTGGAATGTATCTGATCAAAGATTCTCATAAAAAAACGTGTCCTCTCTAAAAGACTTTTGGGATATGAAGTGCTGGAAAGCTTTTTTTGATGAGAAAACCAGAGCTTTTACCAGCAAAACTGGGCAAACACCAAGGAGCTGATTTCACATTGGGTAAATATGTGCAGAGGAAAAGGCAGCAGGGGAATACGGAGCCTTTGGGCTGGTCTGTGTTTACCCTGTAAGGGAAGGAGTTGCAGGAGTTGACATGTGCCAGGCAAGAACAAAAGGTGAGGAAGGCCTATTGCTAGGGGGGTGATCAATAGCCCAAATAACCAAACATGGTGAGTTCACAAACTGATTTGCTGTAGATGCTCAGCTGGAGAAGCAAGTGTCAGGCTGCTGCAGCAATGGAGCAGGAAGGATTTTGTCAGGGCAGGCACTTGGGCTGGACTCAGCCAAAGGGAAAGGGTTAAGGCTGCTGAGGAGCTCCCTTCTGCAAGGGACACACATTGCAAGTTAAATTCTGCCTGAGATATGTGTCACCAAAACCTCTAGGCAAAAAATCCAAGTCTGAGGGAAACTGCCTTCACCGTTTCAATGCAGACGCATCGGAAATCACACGAATTAAGCTCTAAGGTTCGTGTTTGAGCTTTGAGCTGATGTATGAAACATAAATGAGATCAAATGTAAGAAGCAGAGTACAAGTTGACCTCTTTCTGGTAAAAAGTCAACCTGATAAGGTAGCTAAAAAATACTATTCTTCCCTTTGTAGGGGTTTAAATTTTAAAACTTATCATCTAAGGCCTCCTGACTTGTACGTTCCCTTTTCTGATTCTCTTGCCAATAGTTTGGCAAAACTAAACTAAAATGGCTAAACTTGATAATCTTTAATACTTTTTTTTTGTTGTTTAAATTGTCTTGGATCAGAAATACTGTTTCATATGGTTGGGTTTCATCTGATCCAAACCAAGGTGTGTGTCACAGACTGCCTCTGCAGACAACATGCCACACAGGCACCTCTTGTCACAATAAATAACTAGGGGGTGGTTATTTTTTGTGAAGCAAAATATCTAAGTCAGTGAGAGGAACCACACTGCAGATGTGGTATCACTCACCAGTGGCTTTAAAATGCTTGAATGTCTAAATTAGAAGTTCAATTTTTAGGTAACTAGATGTCCAAATTACAGCATATGAATCCCAATTCAAGAATCAAAGGTGAATTCTGCCTCTGCTGCATGTATTTACAAGCATGCTTTTTTAAACTGAATTTCAGCTGAAAGGGGGCTGCATTTTTTTTCAGTATCTCATTGCTTTCTAAAGAAACCAGGCATGCAGGACACTGAGAGTGAGAAGGAAAGTTAAAGGAGAATCAGAATGAAGAGCAGAGGTGCCCTGTGAGACATTGCAAATACAGAAGGTGAAAAAAGATGGTAGGTGGAGCTGCCCACAAAAGAAAACCAGAAGGGACAAATCCTACACATTAGTCAGAAAGTCAGGGCAATTTCTCTGTACTAGGTGAATCAAACTGAACTTGCTGCAAAGTGTCAAAGCCTGTTCAATTGCCTCTTGATTGCTCTACTGCTGACTTCACAGTCCTCTGCAGGAGACTCAGGAGACATCCCTGGACACATTCAACAGGTAAAATGTTTAATTTATTCCTCTCACTTCTCAGATCTTAGGGCTTTGAAGAGGAGAACCCTGCTGCTGTATGTTCTGTTTTTTTCTAGAGAGCAAACTAAAAATATCAAATAGATCAGCCATATGGTCCTTACAGCTGATTTTTCCTGTCTTTTTCTCTATCCAACTCTGCTTGGTGAGTGTTCATGAAATGAAGTTTAACATAAAACAAAGAAACCAACAAACAAACCCTTATCATCTGTTTTATTGTTTCTTCAGGAGTTCATATTCAAAGTAAGTCACGGATAAGTGTCAGATTTGCAGCTCTGTGGTTTCTGTTATGCTCAACACTGAACTTACCTTAGGGCAACTTTTTTTCATACCAGCTTTCCTATATATTTCAAGTACAAACTGCATTTACCCATAGACAAGTAATTTCCATATGCAATTCACATCCTTTGTGTAGGACTGACTTAGCTTAGCACCAGAGTTCTGTATCTCCACTAGTCAAAAAAGGTTCACTGAATATTTGATGGAGAGAATTCTTCTATGATTCAGTGATTCTATGAGACAGAAGCCTCTCAAAGTTATGTTAAAGGAGAGAAACATTGTCCTACACTATAGACCTGTGGAGAATTTTCTTCTTTCTAATTACTTGAGAATAATATGCTGTTATTAGTATTTCTATCTAGCTTCAAAAAAGAATGTAGGTGTTAGATATTAACTAGAGATGGGACTGGTATCAGATAAATCTAACCTTGTAAAACACAGCTAGATTCAATTGTTCACAAATGCCTGCTGTTGTTTGAGATGTCTTGAAATCATCCTGTGTGATCTGCCCTAGTGTTCCTGCTGCAGCAGGGAGGTTCGACTTGATGATCTTCAGAGGACCCTTGCAACCCCTATGACTCTATGATTCTATGATTCTATGACATATCTTCTACACCTACATGATAGTGACAAATTCAATGTGGGAGCTACATGAAACCTATGGCCTTCTGACAAGAAGGGCAAGTGGAGGTATATTTTATAGGGAGAGCTAATTAGGTAGGATCTTAAGATGTTATTCAGTTGCCCATAATTATCTACTACAGTGAACATTATATGAGATCATAGAATCATAGAATCATAGAATCTTAGGGGTTGGAAGGGACCTCGAAAGATCATCTAGTCCAACCCCCCTGCCAGGCAGGGTCACCTAGAGTACATCACACAGGAACTGGTCCAGGTGGGTTTTGAATGTCTCCAGTGAAGGAGACTCCACAACCTCTCTGGGCAGCCTGTTCCAGGGCTCTGTCACTCTCACAGGAAAGAAGTTTTTTTCTGATATTTACATGGAACCTCCTATACTCCAGCTTGCACCCATTACCCCTTGTCCTATCACTGGTCATCACTGAGAAGAGCCTAACTCCATCTCCCTGACACTCACCCCTTACATATTTGTAAACATTGATGAGGTCACCCCTCAGCCTCCTTTTTTCCAAGCTAAAGAGACCCAGCTCCCTCAGCCTTTCCTCATAAGGGAGATGTTCCACTCCCTTAATCATCTTTGTGGCTCTGCACTGAACTCTTTCAAGCAGTTCCCTGTCCTTCTTGAACTGAGGGGCCCAGAACTGGACACAATACTCCAGATGCGGCCTCACCAATGCAGAATAGAGGGGGAGGAGAACCTCTCTTGACCTACTAACCACACCCTTTCTAATGCACCCCAGGATGCCATTGGCCTTCTTGGCCACAAGGGCACATTGCTGGCTCATGGTCATCCTCCTGCTCATCATATGAGTTACTTTAGGGTTTCCAGAACAGATATATGGGATTCACAGGTGGGATCCAAGTCAGACAGCTGACATCTAAAAACAGACCTAAAAAATGTTCACTTCTACAGGCAGCTGACTCAAGCGTCCAAACAGATGCCGTAGACATTCGTATTTCAGTGCTTGTATTTAAAGGTAAATCCCACCACTACAAGTGGGAATATGAATATAAAGGATTTGATCTAGTAGTCCATGCACAGGTCTCTTGTGTTGTTTGAGATGCCTTGGATTACTCAAGGTGGCAGATATACTTGAGGTCCTACAGGAGACCTGTCTCCTTTTGAACCATCTGGTAGAGGCCTAGTGGGGTAAGAATTTGATGGAAGGTGAAGGATCAATGCACAAGTTCCTTGAGCTGATTGGTTGACCTGAAGATAACTTATTGTGAGGATCATACTGACTTCACCTTGAAGCTTAGGTATAATTAGCATTATTGTTGACTAATTTAGGTGCTAGGATTTGGTTGGTGTCCTGGTTAGTACCCCAAGAGAGACTGAGATTACTTGCTTACCTTGTGTGATTTATACATTTATATTTAAACATTTATATTTAAACATTTATATTACCAAATAAATGTTTTTTAATATGATGTTTTATGAAAAGGCAAGATTCTCCCAACAAAGTTGAATGGGACCTGTGAAGACTCATAGCATTTATCCAGTGACATTGGTGCTACCTTGGCAACATAGTTTTGGTGTTACAGTTAAGAAAAAAAAATATTTTCTTTTTAATATCTGTCTGGAGGTTAGAAGCCACAGGCAAGAACTCATTCTAGTCTCTCACTATAGTGTCTCCTCAAGAGAATGGAAATGAAAAACTGAGGGCTTCAAGCGAAAGATCATCTAGTCCAACCCCCCCTGCCAGGCAGGGTCACCTAGAGCACATCACACAGGAACTTGTCCAGGTGGGTTTTGAATGTCTCCAGTGAAGGAGACTCCACAACCTCCCTGGGCAGCCTGTTCCAGTGCTCTGTCATTCTCACAGGAAAGAAGTTTTTTCTGATATTTACATGGAACCTCCTATGCTCCAGTGTGCACTCATTGCCCCTTGTCCTATCACTGGTCACCACTGAGAAAAGCTTAACTCCATCTTCCTGACACTCACCCCTTACATATTTGTAAACATTGATGAGGTCACCCCTCAGTCTCCTTTTCTCCAAGCTAAAGAGACCCAGCTCCCTCAGCCTTTCCTCATAAGGGAGATGTTCCACTCCCTTAATCATCTTTGTGGCTCTCCAGCCTGTCTAAGTCTCTCTGAATGGCAGCACAGCCTTCTGGTGTGTCAGCCACTCCTCCCAGTTTAGTGTCATCAGAAAACTTGCTGAGGGTACATTCTGTACCCTCATCCAGGTCGTTGATGAAGATGTTGAACAACACCGGTCCCAGTACGGACCCCTGAGGGACTCCACTAGTCACAGACCTCCAACTAGATTCTGCCCCATTGACTACAACTCTCTGATTCCTTCCTTTCAACCAGTTCTTGATCCATCTCGCTACCTGATCACCAAACCCATACTTGATCAACTTATCTACAAGGATGCTGTGGGAGATGGTGTCAAATGCTTTACTAAAATCTAGATAAACCACATCTACTGTTCTACCATCATCTATCCACCTAGTAATTTCCTCATAGAAGGCTATGAGGTTAGTCAAACACGACTTACCCGTGATAAAACCATGCTGACTGCTCTTGATGACCCCCATGTCCTTGATATGCCTAGAGATAGAGATAAGAACAAGTTGTTCCATCACCTTTCCAGGGATGGAGGTGAGGCTGACCGGTCTATAGTTACCCGGGTCCTCCTTCTTGCCCTTCTTGTAGACTGGTGTGACATTTGCTGTCCTCCAGTCCTCAGGCACCTCTCCTGTTACCCATGAATTACCGAAGATGATGGAGAGTGGCCTAGCATTATAACTTCTAGACATTGTCTCAAGGGAGGCTGTGGGAAATGGGGGCAGGAGAAGTATGTGCAGGAAGCCTTCACAGAGATAAAAGAAGACTTAGCGAGTGACGAAAATAAATTAGTCCAAGCAAAACTAGTAAGCAGGTGAATTTATTTAACTTTCTATTATCCATTCATAAGGTAGGTAAAAAAATCTTAGCTAGTTGTGTAGACCCTCCCTATAGTCAATAAAATGAAATAAAATGAAATAAAATCCTGAATTTCCCAACTCTAATTCATCTAACCTCTGTTAGTCACACCTTAAGGGAGATTGAAATGACATTGGGAGTCCATGTGTGTCTCTATTGACCACCTACAAATTTGTCTTGAAGAACAGAGTAGAGTAGAGTAGAGCAGAATAATAGGATATTTCCATTGGAAGGGACCTCCAACAATTACCTAGTCCAACTGCCTGACCAGGGCAAAAGACACTTTGCTTTTAGGTTAAGATGGATCAAGATTCATCTGATTCATCTCTCTGCACAACACAAGGTGTTTTTTCCAAAAATTATTGTTCATCTACCTTTCCAATTTGGGGTGCATGAGAGTGTCACTCACACAGAGTCTGATTCCATCTAGGTAGCAGAGACTATGAATGCAGAGAAGAACAGATGACTTCAAGTATATGAATTGCTTTCACCTTCAGTTGATTGACATTTTGCTTCTCAGCTTTCACAGACCTTAAATTTCCATTTCTCTTAATAAAGAAACCCTTACTCTCTATCTAGATTGAGAGTTCTTTAGAAGCCAGGAAATTCTGCCTGCAAAGGACAACCAAAGGAAGATATATGCATAATTTATTTTCCCCTGGGTAAGGGTATGAACCAGATTAATTACTCTTCATGAGCAACTGCTGGCAGATTGACCTCAGGTATTATTATCACCATTAACTATCTAGGAGGAAGGTAATCAATCAGTCAGTCTTTTTAGACTTGCAATCTTGGCATCTGAAACAATCAAGGAGCAGCAGACCTATTCATCTGCCAGCCTGTCTGTCTATTTTTCTACCTATTCATATATTCTAGATAGCAATGTCTATCATCCAATAGTCCCTTCTTTAGTAAGACACATTCATAGCTGGAACCAATGTGGAACTGTTCAAACCAGTTGAGCATCAGCAGTTTCCTTTCCCTGGTGGTCAGTCCAGCATTATTTCCTCTCTGTAGAGCAAAGGCTGGATGAAAATGAAAGCAATTAGCATTCAGATGAGCCAAATCAAGGACAGTTGAACCAAAGAAGCACAACAGAAACCCAGCATAGGAGAGATGCTTTCTCTCTTTCCAGCTCCAGAAGACATTAGATATTAATGATAAGCACTTTATTTTTCATTGTGATCAGGACTTAATTACAGATGCAATCACTAATAAATATCATTGCCAACAGCTCTTTTTGTTAAGATATATCAGTACAAAAATCATCTCTCTACCCATTAAGTAAGTGGATGGAATTCTGCTCAGAAGGGACACTTTCTTCCACCTTTCTTCTGTTAGACCTATTGTCTTCAAGAACAACTTTTGTGGAGTAATAAAGTCCTCAGTATAAATGTGGCCAAAGAGCAGAGAGAAAAATTAATGGATTATTCATATTCTGGAATGCCAGCAAAGCTTTTCCCTGTGCTATTAATTCATGAGAGAAAGGAGCCATTTGCACACATCTTTATCTATAGCATGTATTGCTCTTGTAAATCAAGCATTTGTCTCTCAAGCATCTTCCAAGTAGTCTAAAAAGAGACAATTTATTTGTTCTGTGCTGTTAACTAATTGAAGAGACTAACAGGAATAATAACAAAAGCTTGGTAGCTCGTATAAACATGGAAATTCAAGCTGTAATGACCCTCCAAAATTATTATTGTGCATTTTGAGTCGTGTATCAATGGCAAGTAATTCAGCTGGCTCTGTTTTGAAGCTCGCTGTGCAGCCAGTGTCCTGATTTTCTTCAATTTTCTCTCAGTGAAACCCATGTCCTGATAAACATGCTCTCCAGTTTTTCCCTGCAGCTGCTCTTTAGTTTTCCGTTGCAGCTAAGCACAAAAGCAAAAGCCCATTGCAAATACAGCTGGGAAGGCCTCAAGAGGTTGCCTAGCCTATGTACTCTCTCTAAGGGACACCCTGCTTACCTGAAGAATTATTTTTATATTTATATTTATACAGTCTGCTTCTAAGGAAATCCAGAAATGAGAATATTGCAAACTGTCTGGAGATACTTCTTGCTAGGGTGCTGTCTATCCAACGCCTTTATAATTACCTGAAACACCTCTTGCTGAGATTTAAGTTTTTCTTTTTCTTTTTTTTTTTTTCTTTTTTGCCTGTTGTAGCTACAGGAGATGCAAAGATGAGGTGTACAGCTTTCCTTTTGACAGATGCAGTTTATATCTTTAAAAGACTGCTATGCAAGGATTGCAATAGGAAGGGAATATTCCTTTGGTTTCGTAGAAGTTTCTTACTCAGAATGTAACACATAGATTTGGAAAATCCTTCAGATTAAGATACCAAATGTTAGAGAGAGAAACAGCTGAGACACATGAGCACACACACACACAAAAGCCAAATATAATACTTCTGTGCTTTGCTGTTCTTTTTTAATTGGCCACTTAAAGGATGGAAACTAAAGCTGACAAAAAAACAAGAGTTTCACATTTATATTTCTTTCTGTTTCTTCTCAGTTTTGCTGCTAAATACAAGCCACAATTTATTATTCTGACTCAATCTTCACAGAATTATTTAGGTTGATATGTTAATTAACCATAATTAATTTCATCATCAGAGCTCTCCATCCAGGCCACTTAAATAACACAAAGTATTTTTGCCTGAGGTCCTACTTATGAAACATGTAATTCACCTAACTTAATTATAAATATTTAAAAGTTACAACTCTCAGTTTATGCTAGTCTCCTATTTTTTATAGTCACTGGAGAGGAACAGTCATGTAAGGAGGGAATTTTTATTTTAGAATTAGACAAATCATCCTACTGCAGTTTGTATTTCTCTCCAGTGAATATAAGGATGACTAGTTCAGTCTTTGACAGGTAACCTGCCTACCTTGCATAAATAAATGTCATATAAAAGTAGAAAGAGAAATATGGACACAAGATAAATTAAATGTAATGAGTCTTTTCAACCATGCTGGAATCAAAAGGGGATTTATCCAAAAATACACCATATTTCAATGTCAGAAGCAAGAATCAAACTCAGTTCTGCTGAGAGCCATCCTGTTGCAATACAGAGACATCATGAATTGTAAATCCCTGACAGTATAATTAGTTGTTCCTCCAGAGTAAAAAAGTGAGGCAGAATGAAGTGAGATGAGAATTAGATGCTAGTGCTAAGTATAAGATTTCAGGAGCTCTTGCCAAAAGGAAAACTACCAAAACCAGAAAGTGAAAACCAGAAAGTGACTGGGAGGGTAGGACAAATGTTCTCCAAGCATCTTATTTGACTCAAATATTTTGTCATCTGTTATATTGCCTTCCTTCTATCACTACTCAGAGAATAGAAATCTTGCAGCCCTCACTGTAAGAGATTCTCAGAATAAGGTACCATCTGAACATTATGGTCTGCAATACACCAAGCAAGACCTTCAATGCTCACATCCTATCCCTCTTGTAGATAACAGCAGCCATTATCTCAAAACCTGAGTGACCTTTTCTTTGTGTTCTGTTGGAGAAAGCTACTGTTCATTTCAACTCCAAAGAAGCTAACGGTCTGCAAATATTTTCCCAGGTGAAAGCAGATAGGCTGTATTTCTGGATTATCTTTATATAAAAAGCAACTTGTCTCCATGTGCACACTGTGTCCGGGCCCTTGCTACTGTCAGTGGAGAGCTTGATTCTGTTGTCATAACATAGTTGTCAAGTGCTACTGGAGATGCACTAGGATGTCTGAATATCCATGCTGTGACTCACCGAGCTGTGGCAGGTACTAGAAGGTAAATCCTAGTGTTCTGTCCTCCATCTGATGAGTGGAACAGCTCTTTAGGCTCCACAGTATTGACCAGACCTTCAGTGGTGATGATGAACACTAAGACATCCTTCCAGTATCTGAAAAGGGCCTAGAGAAAAGCTAGGGAGGGACTTTTTACAAGGGCTTGTAGCTAGAGGACAAGGGGGAATGGATCAAAACTGAAAGAGGGTGGATTTAGATCTGACATTAGGAATAAATTCTTTAGAGTGAGGGTGGTGAGACACTGGCCCAGGGTACCCAGGGAAGTTGTGGAAGCCCCATCCCTGGAAGTGTTTAAGGGCAGGTTGGATGGGGCACTGAGCAACCTGACCTAGTGGGAGGTGTCCCTGCCCATGCAGGAAGGTTGAAACTAGATGATCTTTAAGGTCCCTGCCAATTCAAACCATTCTATGATTCTATGATGATTCTATGGTATCTGTATTTAGACAGTTGAATTGGTGTATTTTAATCTACAAAACGAGGCACATCTCTCAGGAGGAGTAACTCAACTCCTAAGTATACAGAAAGTGCAGAGGTTGAGCAGAAATACGTGTTTGCAACAGGAACGTTCACAATTGCTTGAAAAAAAGAGACAGATCTCAACTTGCCTTATAGAAGTTTTTTAAAGCAAGGCTCACTGTAACTAGCTTGTCATAATCTCTTGGCAGCTGGATTGCAGTCAGCCACTGACCAGATTATTCAACTGCCACCCAGACTCAGATAATTCCCCTGTGAAGCATTTATCAAATATCTATGAAGTTGCTGAGATAACCCGCACTGATTTTGCACTAACAGTTACTCCCTTTAGCAGAAAAAGGGATATAAGGAAATTCACACATGAATTTTACTTCTTAAAATTCTTTCCTGTTCCCTCTGGCAGTGGAACCATTTGCTTCTTGTCTAAGTGAGCATGCCAGGATCTCATATTTTAATCTGTAAAGGAACAGGGGTGTTTCTTGACAATATCTGGGGATTTAATCCTTTGCATAGTGATAATTCTGGCAAGTTTCCTCCTGCTAGTTATTGATTCTTTGAGAGCTGGAATTCTTAAGATAAATGTAGGTAACTATAAGTAACTTAGACTTCCATCACAGGCAGCTTTTACTTTAAATTAGTCAGGGCTGACTCTAATTTCAATGTGCAGTTTTGAATTTCTGCATACTCACCCAATTCATGGAAATATGATCAGTAAGTTACTTAAGGTGATTCCGTGATGATATCACTCATTGTATCATTTCATGTATAAATTGAATACTGGTGTCCACACAAATAAACTAGCACCTCAGCAAGAGTTTTAGATTTGTGACTGCCATGACCATACTGAAATCCTGGAGAAGTGGAACAAGGAACATTCATACAGGGGGTGGCTCATGGGGTCAGTGCTGCAACATGTATTTCTGCCCCTATTTACATGGGCAAATTTCTTTCTGCCTTTCTACAGGTAAAAAGCTATAATTATTAGCATGAGGACTGCACAAAGGAAACTGAAAAGCTGCCTCCTACTCAAGATGAGTCTTAAAATAGATCTCGAGTCCCTGTCACTGGCACCCATATTTTTTTGTGCAGCACCTCCAAGCCTGTAATACTCTCTTGACATTGGCAGCTCTTGAGCACTCCAAAAGAGAGTGAGATCCCAGCTTACACAGAGAGTGGCTTAAACATCTGCTGATGAGCTGATATAGGGTGAATAATGGAGACAAAGGAAGGATTTAGCTTGCTCTAAGAATGGTAAAGCCTGATTTGATTTCTGAAGAATCAGGGCACAGTGGGAATTCAACTATTGCTTTTTGCATATTGAGTAAGGAAGAGAGAGCAGCTCAATTAAACAACTCCTTCAAATTTTTCCCAAGGCTTTTTTTTTTATTCTAAAATAAGTGTTTATTATTTCTTGCAGCTATCTCTGTTGAGTCAGGGTTGCATTGATGTTTAGATTTGTTGAGACAGAAATTGCTCCTAGTAGGATTTACAAAAGTGGCTGTGTGTGGTTGTAAAGAGGAATTAGTGCAGGAAAGCCTGGCCTTGGGCAAGAGAGGAATACAAGGATGAATTATAATAAAGTTTTACTAATGATGCCAAATAACCTGCGAGTTAACTATTGCCTTCCTCACCCCAGGTTCTCTCTGAACATATCAGTGGTTTCTCCAGGTTTTGAAAAGAGATGCTTCAAAGCAGATCCCATTCCAAGACACAAATAGAACTTTGGAAAAGTGATTAAATAAAATTAGGAGGCTAAGTGGAAGTGGAAAAATGAGACCAACTTATGATCTCTCCTATGATTAAGACTTTGTAAATGATAATTTGGATTTAAGTGTGAACAGACTCTCCTTCTGTAAGTAATTTCTTTTAATTGGCAGCAGCATAACAGAATTCATTTTCCAGGGGCTTTCTGTAAATACCAGCCTGAGCCCTGTCCAGAAATCTGGGAGCTAAATTCAGCTCCCCAAGCTCCACTTCCAAATTATGAATCAACTGTCTTGACAAAACAGCACTTTTTTGAAGGAGATGAGACAAAAGAAGGTGATGGGAGGAAAAAAAAAAAAAAAGAAAAAACATTAGGAATCACCCCTTTCCAAGAATACAGCAGCATTAATTTAAAACTCTCTTTAATTTTTTCATGGGGTGACTAGAAGAGGAACTGACTAACTTCCATCTCCTTTGTACCACCCTTTACAAGTTGTTGTGCTAAATTCTGGAAGTCTCTCACTGGTCCATTGAGGGCCAGTAAGCACTACTGTTATTTAAACTTTATTTTTCTCTAAGCTTGTGAGAGGTACTGTTCTTCTCTTTCAAGCCTCAGCAACCAGAATAACACTTCTGTTGCATGTTATCTTTAAAAAAGAAAGGGAGTGGGAGGAGGAAAGAAAGATATAATTCCATGTTATTGAATATGAAAAATGTTTTAGGAAAATACTAATATTTTCGAGTCAAATTAAGAAAGAAACCATCAATGCACCAAACAGGACAGTCAGGTTATGTTTCATATTACAAAATGCCTACCTGTGAAGCATAAAATGAAAAATTATTGTCCTTGATCCCGCAAATCAGAATTTGACCTGGGCATGCCTAAATCCTGAGACAGTAAAATGAAACTGAAGGGCATCTGGTTGTCAAGATTTTTGGAAGTTAAACCTTCAGAGAAAGGATAATTCAGTTGGTAAGATTTCACATTAAGATTTAGGAGACAAGTTCAGCCCTGCTGTCCACTGCACTCCTCTTGTGCAAGACTTAATAAATCTCTTTGGGTCAGATTTGTGAAGGTGGATAATGTGTCACAGGGCTACTTGTTACAGTACCTTCAGGTGACAAGCAGCTGAGCAGAACTCACAGGCATCCAAGCTGGAATTCAAGAAGGAGGAGAGCTGAAACAGCCAGTTCTGTCCTTAAGAAACTCTGTAATAAGGAATGCAAAAGAGGGGATTGTGTCTTGAATTCCACAACTCTGGAAGATTTCAGTATTTTATTTTGATCTGTTGGGAGATGCCTTTTCTTCAAAGGGAATTCACAGCTTTATGCACACTCCTGAAATTAAATAACTTAGTCTCTTGCTGACATTAAAAAAAAAAAAAAAAAAAAAAAAAAGAAAAAAAAACAAAACAAACCAAAACCACAAAAAAAACAAACGTGGAGGTGGATCAAAAAGAACTTCCCCTTTGATGGTGAGAAACCTTAGTGTACTTCCAGAGATGAAGTCTATGTGTGTGCCCAGGGTACTGCAGCTAAATGTGTATCAGCTGCTGTGGACTTGCCTGGCACAGGGGAAGCAGATGTTTTCACTCCCTCCTCAAGCTGTTCCACTTTGCATGAAATAATTCAGTATGAATTGGACTACTGAGAGAGGGAGAGACTATTAAATGTAATTTTGAACCCCAGAGGCTAGTCACTTACTGGAGGGAAGGGAGCTAGACTTCAGTCCCACTTCCAATTAATATAAGTAATATATGCATTCATCAGAGCATGGTGTAAATGCAGCTCCCTGTCTTCTGGGTGCATCAGCTGACCACAGATCCTATTCCTTTCTCCAGCCCAGGTAACTGATAATTAGCATCACAGAAAAAACAAATGAAGCAAGTGGATTAGAGAACCCCAGCAGACTGCAGCCTGATGGTTAGGACAGGTTTATGTGGAGAGACTTAAAATCTCTGACCGTGAGTTAGTGCACAAAGACGAAAAAATGATAATGCTTCAGTTTGCTGAGCCTGAAATTGATGCAAAATCTTTCTGCATGTGTCTTAACTGGATAGGGAGAAATGATTGGTTTTTTAAAACCTGACAGCTCATAAATATGAATTACATGCTCAGCTGCTCAGTGCCATCCAAATGTACACAGTCCTGGGCACGCCCCAGAGGAAACATTTATTTGCTCATGGAAGTTGAGTGGTGGAAGTGGAATCGCTTAAGGAATCATTCCTGTTAATGTGAAGGCTGCTCTTGATCTCCACCTGCTGCTTTCTTCCTGCTGTAAAGCCTGACTGTTTGGGAACCAGCTGACTGGCTGAATTTGAATGTGAAACCTGGGCTTTATATGACAAAGTGTAGATGTTTAAAGCATAGGTATCTCTATCTGACCCATTATTTTTGACTCCCTCTACAGAGAGTGGAGATTTAGTCAATATAGTCCATGGATTGTATAACCAACTCACTCTTTGCCAGATAATAATCTAAAACAGATTAAATAAAATGTGTCCTAAAATGAATGTCTCTCTCCTTTAACTATTAAGGAAGAAAAATAGATTTTTAGACTCACAGATTCATAGTATTTTAAAAAGAAATGATGATTTTCATGTGGGTTTTAGCCACCAGTTCCCAACAAGCCCTGCTCTGTATTTTGGCACATCATTCACATCTCAGCAGGGAAGTTGCATAACGTGGTTGAAACTTGTCAGTATATTATAGAATCATTAGGTGGCTGCTGCTAACAAGTTTGGATATGATGAAGGGTTACCACCAACTGGCAGGGAGCTGCTGCTTCTCATGGGAAAACTTTATTGATTCATCTCTTAATAACATTCACTTAACACCACAATGGATAAGCAGCTTATGCACGGTCAGCTAGCACTTCTTGACTCTCTTACTCATCTTCATGTTGCAGTCAGGAAAAAAAAAGTCTTCAAAAAGGATCAGGGGGACAGAATTTAGACTTCTGTGCTAGAAATTAGGAACATTAATTTAGCTAAGTCTAGTCCTTCTTTATTATAGAGTTAAGTATCATATCAAAGGTGGTTTAGCAGAGAGTCTAATGAGTATTAAGTCATCATGTGGTGGTCCAATGCTTTCAGGTGTCAGGAAAATTAATATGGCCTTGTGGTTACCATCAGAGAGCTCTTTAAAATAGCCCAGCAACTGCTGCCAAAGAGCTATTACATGTTATTCATTTTAAGAGTGATGGAGCTCAATTAAAGACCTTGATATATTCCTGCTCCTTTTCACACAGTCTGTCACCAGCATGTTCATCCACATCCATTTGTGTAATTTTTTAAAAAAGGGAGACCTTACCCTCTGATTCTGAGTGATTATTAAAATGTTCTGCTGTCTGGTTTCAAGCAGTCTTCACAGACAAAACCTTTGAAGTGGAAGATGCTGTGTGGCTAAAAAAGCCACAGTGTTTTATTAAATGAACACAATACACAGTGTAGGTTTGACCATTTGTTTGCAGCCACTGTTCATTTAAATTATTATCCCTCAGATATTATCCATTGTAATAAAGTTTTAGAGGAAATCCCCCAATCCCTAAATTTATCTTTCTTCCTTTAGCCTTTACAAGTTATGGTTGAATTGTTCAGACACTAAAATTTTAAGACCTTTAAATGACACTGAAAGGAAATGTCTTCCTGGAAAAAGATCAACAGATCATTAATTGCGGAAGCTTTGATGTCTATTTTTAGGTATGCAATTCATGTCCTCTGACTAAAGGTTCCAGACCCAGACACCTAAATGTAGGTGTTGCTGTCTAGACCTCCATAAGTGAGTTAGGTGCCTGAGCTCTTCTCCAGGTACCTATAGATAAGCACCTATTGCAATATGAGTTGCCACAGGGTATCCAAAACACCTATACGGGGTTGGCAGATGTAACAGTGAACCTATATGCAACCTGTCGTCTTCTGGAAGGCCAGACAAGACCCTTTAGGGCATCTCAGATGGCATTAGACACCTCTGTGTGAGCAGCTGAGATACTTAGGTCAAGTCTAGAGAGGTGATTATCCCCCTGTGCTCAGCACTGCTGAGGCTGCACCTCAAATCCTGGGGTCAGTTCTGGGCCCCTCACTCCAAGAAGGACATTGGGGGGGCTGGAGCATATCCAGAGAAGAGCAACAGAGCTGGGGAAGGGTCTGGAGCACAAGTCTTACAAGGAGCAGCTGAGGGAACTGGGGGTGTTCAGCCTGGAGAAAAGGAAGCTGAGGGGAGACCTTCTTGCTCACTATACCTCCCTGCAAGGAGGAAAGGAAGAGAGCTTAGACTGGATACCTGCTATGAGTAAATAGCATAAATCTCACAGTAAGTTTCCATACTTCCATATCTCAGATGGTTTACATCTACTACGCAAAGAAGCATAGTTGAGAAATTGATGTATAGAGAATTTGAGTAGCTAGGTTTTTTTTGAGATCAATACATTTTTTTCTATACTGTGTATTCATTGACACTTTCTAAGATCCTATTTTAATTTTCCTACAAGATTGATTATTCCAGAAACTCTCTGCTCTTTTCTGCAGAAATCTTCTAATTTTCCAATTGAATTCATGTGGTAAAATGAGAAAGAGACTGTACCTATAGAAAATTCCTTAAACATGGGGTTTTAGAGACTGCAGAGGGGGCCTGCAGTGTTGCCCCATTTAGGGTACAGTTTTGTCTTCAAAGGCTGGAGTCTTTTAAACCATTAAGAATGTAAGTAGTAAATTGACATAGCTATCTCTATGTCCTCAGCAGAAAAAAGGTAGTGATGTCCAGCTAAGGGTCTGTCTCCCATAAAAGTAAATAAATATAAATATATAAGTATTTTAAAGATCTTGAAAAGCAAAATCTGATTTATTAATAGTCACCATTTCACTAAGCCACTGAAGACACATTATATCCTCATTGCACTAAACAACAAAGTAGCATATATTTAAATAATTTTGTTTTCATCAGCCAATACTATTTTATGGGTAACTGAATGCCACTTGGATTTTAAAAGACATAATAAAATGTTTTTAGATAATCTAAGTAATTTCCATATTAAAACTACTGTTACTAACTTATGCATATTTATTGGCCTCCCTTGAGTATTAAACTATGTTCCTGAAATTTTAATTCCATTTCTCACATTGCACAGAGTAATGATCCTTGGTATCTAAAACAACTATCAAGGGGTAATAGTTAGCATAGAGTGTTTTTTAATTCACTGTACTGCTTACAGTAAAAATCCTTTTCCTACCTCTCAGCTGAAGGATATAGTGCAAAAGTTTGTTCTCTCTCTGTCTTTATTATTTTTTCTCCAACAGGATCATTCACTTTATTAAGGGTTTTACAGTAACCCATATAACACTAATTAAAATCAAAGCAGCAGCTCTTCTGAGTGTTTCACACTTGTGGATTTGTTTCTGCACCCTACCAGGTCAAATTTAATGTAATTATACAGAAAAAAATGGATGTCCATGCTTTTGGAAGAACATCTTCCAAAATTCATCCAAGGGAACGTTTTTCATGAGCTTTCCTTAGCTTTGCGTTGTGCCTTCATGTGCAGAACTATCTGACATTTTGCTGTTACTTAAGAGAGTATCCTGGTGAAAGTAATTCTTCCTTTTGGAAGAGATATGGAACAGACATGAAACTCCTTCCTCTGTATTTTCTCTGACAAACATCCAAAAGACTGGCTGACTACCTCCAATATAGCTGGTCACCCTCTTCTCTCCTGTCACTGGAAGCATTTCCCTCCAGAGCTTGCTCATCTGATGAATTTTTGTATGGCTCCCTGGTAGTGTTTAGTTCCTTCCACGGGTGTCAAAGGCAGCAACTGTCTTAACATTAGCCATCTACCTTTGAAAGGATTAAATTAGGACACATGCATCATATCCTGAACTATTCTTGGTTCTTGTGTTGTGAGTTAAGGGGAGCACAACCCTGCCCAGGGCATCCACTAAGCTGCACACTTTCATCGTGCCTTTGCGTATGCAAACAGGTGCTCTCTTGTTTTTTATGGATTTGTTTGGTGCCAAAAAACCCCCACAACAAAATACTCCCCCACAAACAAAACAAAACAAAATCTTGGCTAAAGATAGAGATCTTTCTTTCCCCACTTGCTAAACAAAGACTTTATTTCACTTCTTCTCTTACCAACCTTATAGCCTTCTATGAGGAAGTAACTAGGTGGATAGATGATGGTAGGGTGGTAGATGTGGTTTATCTTGATTTTAGTAAAGCATTTGACACTGTCTCCCACAGCATCCTCGTAGATAAACTGAGGAAGTGTGGTCTTGATGATCAGGTAGTGAGATGGATTGTGAACTGGTTGAAAGGAAGAAGTCAGAGGGTTGTGGTCAATGGGACAGAATCTAGTTGGAGGTCTGTGACTAGTGGAGTCCCTCAGGGGTTGGTGCTGGGACTGGTACTGTTCAATATTTTCATCAACGACCTGGATCATCAGCAAGTTTGCTGATGACACTAAGCTGGGAGGAGTGGCTGACACACCAGAAGGATGTGCTTCAGTGAGAACCTGAACAGGCTGGAGAGTTGGGTGGGGAGAAACTTGATGAAATTCAGCAAGGGCAAGTGTAGAGTCTTGCATCTGGGGAAGAACAACCCCATGTGCCAGTACAGGTTGGAGGCTGACCTGCTGGAGAGCAGTGCAGGAGAAAGGGACCTGGGGGTCCTGGTAGACAGGAGGATGACCATGAGCCAGCAATGTGCCCTTGTGGCCAAGAAGGCCAATGGCATCCTGGGGTGCATTAGAAAGGGTGTGGTTAGTAGGTCAAGAGAGGTTCTCCTCCCCCTCTATTCTGCCTTGGTGAGGCCACATCTGGAATATTGTGTCCAGTTCTGGGCCCCAGAGTTCAAAAAGGACAGGGAACTGCTGGAAAGAGTCCAGCACAGAGCCACAAAGATGATTAAGGGAGTGGAACATCTCCCTTGTGAGGAAAGGCTGAGGGAGCTGGGTCTCTGTAGTTTGGAGAAGAGGAGACTGAGGGGTGACCTCATCAAAGTTTACAAATATGTTAAGGGGGAGTGTCAGGATGATGGAGCCAGGCTTTTTTCAGTGATAGGACAAGGGGCAATGGGTGCACACTGGAGCATAGGAGGTTCCATGTAAATATCAGAAAAAATCTTCTTTCCTGTGAGAGTGACAGAGCCCTGGAACAGGCTGCCCAGAGAGGTTGTGGAGTCTCCTTCACTGGAGACATTCAAAACCCTCCTGGACAAGTTCCTGTGTGATGTGCTCTAGGTGACCCTGCCTGGCAGGGGGGTTGGACTAGATGATCTTTCGAGGTCCCTTCCAACCCCTAGGATTCTGTGTGATTCTGTGTGATTTCCTGAGGTATTTGGGGCCTTATCCATATTGATGGTTGAATCCTATGATCTTATAAAATGGAATATACTACATTATTATATTGTAGCACAGAGTGGCAACAGATAGTGGTTCCTAATAACTATCTAGTATATCAGTTTCAGAGTGGGCTGAAGTGATGTCTACAGGCATGTACCTTATTCTGTTCCCTATAACCACATGTAGATTATACATCAGGAGGTCATGAAAATTAAGTTTTTTTAGTACCCTCCTTAATCCATTGGCACCAGGCAGCCTGTAAACTGGAGAAAAGGGTGAGGAGGTCTATCTTCTGGATCCAGTGTGTTAGTGGCTCTGATCTCCTCCATGCCATGAAGCCTTCTCATCTGTAGGAGTTTGCCAGAGGGTGTTGCCTTTTGTTTTTTTGATCAGCTTATATATTGCTCAGCAGGAAGTTATGTGACCTCTGCACTTCCATCTAGACATTGTTCTTTCTCTCGTTTTTCACTTGATCTCTTATGAGTTCATTGCAAAAGTACAAACTGTGGCCGAGGGTATGGAAAGGGTAAAATAAATCACCCTTGAAAGTGTGAAAAGGAAAACTAAAAAAGAAAAAAGAAAAAAGCTTCATCAATCCCACACGTTGCTTTGATCATTGAACAGATGCAGTGCATTTTTAATTAGTTTACTCAAATTGTATGTGATTTCTGCTTGCCTGAGTCTTTTGATGTCAGTCATAATAGGCTGTAGGGAAAAAAAAATCATGTGTTCTGTTTTGAGTATTCTATTATCAAGTGTATAATGGCTTTGGAGGAGGTGGATACTGCAAGTGAATTACACTAGAGCATAAATGACAGAGTTTCTGCTTTATAATTTTTGCTGTGTGCATATTATGCTGCTTTAAGGGTAACTGAATAGCACTTCAGTTTCAGGAGACATAATAACACCTCTAGGCAAGTTAGTTCTTTTTTTCTCAAGTAAAATATAATTCATTTCCTGCTTTACATCCCTAGAATAACAGTATCTCACATTATATCCAAGTGAAAAATAACATAAAATGGCTTTCTGATTCAAGAAGTCTGAATAGTACAGATTCACCAAAAGAGATTTGAGCTTTAGTAGAACAAAATGGTCCCTGTGCTTTAAAATGAGGGTGGAAGTGGCTGTATATTCACCAGGATCTTTGTAGATGTTAAAAAATGATTTTTTTCCTGAAAATGGGTGTACACAGGAAATAATAAAAGATACATTCACTTGACAGCATGAAGATGTGCAACCTTTTACACAGAGTAACTAGTAGAATCATAGAATAGAATCATTGAATCATAGAATCGTCAAGGTTGGAAAAGACCTTCAAGATCATAAGTCCAACCATCCCCCCTACAACCCCTAACCACTAAACCATCTTATGAAACACTTTGTCTACCCCTTTTTTGAACATCTCCAGGGATGGTGCCTCCACCACCTCCCTGGGCAGCCTGTTCCAAGGCCTCACCACTCTTTCTGTCAAGACATTTTTTCTGATATCTGACCCCTCCTGGTGCAGCTTGACCCCATTTTCTCTTGTCCTATCACTGGTCACTAGGGAGGAGAGGCCAACACCCACCTCACTACAACCTCCTTTCAGGTATTTGGAGAGCAATGAGGTGTCCCCTCAGCCTCCTCTTCTCCAGGCTGAACAGCCCCAGCTCCCTCAGCCTCTTCTCTAAGACCTGTTCTCCAGGCCTTTCTTTAGCTGGATTGCTTTCTCTGCAATGTTCAGTAGCATTAATAGGAATCAGCTTATGCATGGTTAGGATTCCTCCTGCAGAATCAAAGTGGGTCCACAGACTACCAAAACCCTTTGTGCCACCATGTCAGTCCCTTTGAGCAGCTAAGTCAAGAACCCATCTATGCTGCTTCTGCAGTTCTGCTACAAGCTCTCAAAATAAATGCATATGAAGAAAAAGAGGGAAGAATTAGTCTATGGGCATTTCACATTTGGACCACAAGTCCATTTGGACCTAGAGAAATCAGTGTCCAGTCTGGCAGAATTCAGGATGTTCAAATTAGCCAGGAGCAGCTTGATCTCTCAACCCTTCTGAAAACACAGGAGAATAAATACTCAAATAGCATTTGTTCTATGTAAGGTTAAAAACAGAGAAAAGGATGCAACAAAAACTTGGGAAATCCACTTCTGTCAGTCCCAAATTACAAAGACAGTATTTCTAGATCTCTATATATAGAGTTTGAAGAGGAAACAAATTTAAATGGTGCCTTGAATTTTACAGCTATTGATGTTTTGAACTAAACTAAACTAAACTAAACTAAAATAAAATAGAATCATAGAAAGGTGAAGGTTGGAAGGGACCTTAAAGATCATGAGGTTCCAACCACCCTGCCATGAGCAGGGACACCTCCCACTAGACCAGGCTGCACAAAGCCTCATCCAACCTGGCCTTGAACACCTCCAGGGAGGGGACATCCACAACCTCCCTGGGCAACCTATTCCAGTGCCTTCCTACCCTCATGGTGAAGAATTTCTTCCTGATGTCTAACCTAAATCTGCCCTCTTTCAGTTTAAAACCATTACCCCTTGTCCTATCACTGCCCTCTCTGGGGAAAAGCCCCTCCCCAGCTTTCCTGTCGCCTCTTCAGGTACTGGAAGGTGTTCTAAGGTCTCCCTGGAGCCTTCTCCTTTCTGGGCTGAACAGCCCCAACTTCCTCAGCCTGTCATAAACAAAAGAAACCAGAACAAAATATAATTTAAAGAATCATAGATTAAAGAAATTGATGCTGGGAAAAGAATGATTTGCCTGAAAACCTCATAGGTCAGGAAATATTGAAGTACTAAGTGGTTTTTAAAGTTCCATATTCAGAGTGGCAAAACTAGATTGAAGAAAAGCTAAAAGAAATCAGAAATAATTTGTTTTGTTTTGTTTTTTTTTTCCAGCAGGTCTCACTGAGGGTGAAAAATAAACTGGTTTTGTTTTTGTGCAGCAACAACAGAGAACTGAATGTTCCTTCTTGGACAACTTTTTAAGTAGAAAGATTCATATCTCCCTGAAAATTTTCCCCAATCTGCTTTTTCCTCTGATTCTCAGAATGCAATCAAGCAAATTAGAGAGCTATATGTTGTTTCTATAGTAGTAAATGTTGCAGTGCCTAAAAAGAAATTGGGTAGTCTAAGATACATATCTCCCAGGGAGAACAGAGTACAATTTTTCATAATTTTGACCACTCAGTGTTCTGTAGCTTTGGGTTCTAAGTTTTAGTTTTTAGTTTGGGTTTTAGTTTTGGGTTCTAAGAAATTAATGTCCCTATGTCAGTGCTAATGTTTTCCTACTCGTTTGTTATTTTCAAAATAAACAGACATATCAGTCAAAGCTAAAAGTGTATCTGAAGTTGGTGGTGTAAGCAAGGAAACAGGGCTTATAGTGCAATTAATGTTGACATGTTGCTAGATATAACTCACTCTATTTGATGTCTTCTACACTAGCTCAATAGTCAAGCTTTGAATTTAATAAATTTATAAAGAAATTCAAATAAATTCAGGGTGTAATTGTTAATCTATATGTTTTTATTCAGAGCCACAAATTGATTTTATGCACATTTATACACAGGTTGCCCAGGGAGGCTGTGGCTGCCCCCTCCCTGGAGGTGTTCCAGGCCAGGTTGGACAGGGCTTTGTGCAGCCTGGTCTAGTGGGGGGGTGTCCCTGCCCTTGCAGAAGGGCTGATCTTCTAGGTCTCTTCCAACCCAAACCATTCTAGGATTTTATGATTCTATGATAAAATAGATCTGTGCTTCTCAATCTTCAGTTGTGGGTGTGTGTGTATTGAGGTAGGTGTGCACAAATACACTTCATCTAGATTATAAGTATATATTAGTTTGGATCTAATTAAAATTTAAAATTACTAGAATGTCAAATAAAAATAAAATATAATACAGCAATCCTTATTTAAAAAGATGGAATAAAGAAGAATGATTTAAAAAAAAAATTTAACACACAATTCGAATTACAAGTGACTGATTAATCACAAGTAAAACACAAGAGGATTTGGAGGTGACAGTGAATTCCAGGCTGCATATGAATTCAAAACATAATGTTTTTACTGTTAAAATAAAAATCTCATTTAGGGATATATTTTTAGGTAAATATTAGCCCACCAGTACCATGAAATCCTTTGGGTTATAATGTCTGTTTTGGGAGATGCAGAAAAGTTACTGAGAAAAGATGTTTTCCCATGTGGATGATGAATGTGGCAGGCAGCTAAGATGTGTTTGTTTCCCTTTTAGCTGGTGGTTGAGAAACATCTTCTGTTCAATAGGAGGATGCAGAAAGAATATTAGTGTCACACCAGAGCAGACATCTGAGGCAAGTTAGATGAACCATGCCCTCCACATCTCTGTTCCTCTCATTGACTATAAAAAGAACCCAGAAGGACTGGCTGAGCTGCCAATGCCTGTGCTATACATGTACAAAGTCATGAGAAATGAACCTGATCCTCAACACCTGGGACAGACACCTGGGATGATGGAGAAATGTCTATTAGTGGAGACTTTTAAGAATGTGTTAGACATACATCTGTCAAGAATAACACCAGGATGTTTGATCCCATTCAGCATTTGGAGTTGGACTAGATGATCTTTCCACTTCTACATGTGTCTGGTTATGAAACCCAGGTAAAAGTCCTTGTTTGGCATGTGTATGGTGACAGAGGCATTAAACACAGGCAAGACAAATCAAGCAGATATCATTTCAGTACCCTGAAAAAAGGGTTACTGAGCTTGTCCTATACATTCTTTGTTCATCACACTTGTGAAAAGTAGATGCTTGTGTCTGCATTTACTTTTGTTTTACTATGCAGAGAATGTCCTGACCAGTCCAATGAAACCATTAACGTGAGAATCCTCTCACATTAACAACTGTCCCTCTCTCTCATCCCCTTCCCTTCTTTTAGAGCAAGAGCACAGTTCCAGCTTCCACAGCAGAGTCAATGCAGCTCACAGAATAAAAGTTTCAGTGTGCTTAAATGACTCTTGCAATGCTCTTTTCCTGGGTTTGTTCCACAAAACTGAAGACAGCCACTCTTTAACTCAGGGGAATGAGTACATTACAACAAATTCCTCATCCATGCCAACATCATGCATCCACACCTTCTTATTCAAGGGCTTGAGGAGCACACTATGGAGTCATCCCCATGGCACTCTTTCACACTGTCTCCAGCTGGGTTGTCTCCCTTGGTCAGATAAATCTCCCATGGCCAAGAAATCTTGCTTTTAAATCCAGAACTGAGTGCCAAAGCAAGGAGGAGATTCATAACATTGTCTTTCTTCCACAGCCTGTTAAAGCGAAGCTACAAAAGACTGTTCTACAAAACTTCATCTGTGGTGTGTATGGGTAAGAGGATTCAGGTTTTGAACAGACTCAGCAGTAAAAAATATGCTCAAAATATTTATTAGGGGATGTATTTGCACTCAACAGAGCCCTCTCTAGACAAAAGACATCTTTATACAGAAATTAACTCATCTCACACCCTGTTTCTGATAAAAGGGGCTATTTATTTGCCAAGTTACATGCATGAAGCAGCATATTGCTGACAGAGAAGCTGTCAGTTACATAAAGCTGTCAGCAAAAAAGTCTGCCTGCATGTGTACCAAAGCTAGTGAAAACATGGCACACGACTTAGGAGTGATTGCATCAGTTGTGCTGGCTCTATAAAACGACTGCTCACTTCAAGATACTCAGCTCTGAAATTGTGTAACATGAGGCCTCAGTGGTTTTTCTTTAGCAAGTGGTGAAAAATGTTCCTCAGAACTCAGGCCCTGTGATATTTTTAAAAAGGTATCTTGGGATTTTGCTTTTTAGTTCTTTCTGTTTTCATTTCTCTAATGGGACTCAAGTGGTATTGTGAAAAATGATGTTACCCTAGAAGTCAAGGGATCTTGATTAATTCTTCAATCTGCCACAGACTTCTTGTATAACCTTGGTCATGGCATCACTTTTTGTTCCTTCTATTTGCCCATCTTTGCAGTGGGAAAAAGATATTAAAGTGGTGGTTAAATAGATTAGCAGTTATAGGGGACTTAGAAATCGAAGTTCTCAGATCACCTACTTAAAGAAATATCTTTTCTATTTCAGGTGTGTGGGCTGTTTTTTGTTTTCCATAAAAGTACTGTTTTGGTTATGTTTATTTATATTTTCTAGTGACCAGAGGGAGAGTATCTATTGTCAACGTTTTGTAAGATTTCTTTCTTGTTAGGCTGAAGAAATTTCTGAGCTTTGCTGATAACATATTTGGCAAAAAATTGTTTTTCCTTACCCCCTCTACCTCTTTACATATTCTGTCAGACTGCCTGCCTGTCAGGGCATCTTTTTGCTAAAAGGATGACTAATGTGGATGTTTCAGTCAAAGCACAGTCTCACTAGAAGAACAGAAAAATTATCCAGTAGCTGCTGGACTGGACTGTAAAGTCAATGGCCAAACTCCTGCTCCTGGGATGGGCTGTTACTCAAGGACAGTGTGAAATCAGTGATTTTGCCACTGAACTTCTTTCACTATATCAGTAATTTAACATAACTAGGCCCTGGGCAAAGATGCAGTTTCACATTAACAACATTTTTACTTGGTGACAAAGCTACTGTCTTTGTACATTAGCAGAAAAAAATCGTATCAGCTAACATCACTCTGTGGACAATAATATCAGTTACAACCTTTTGCAGACAATTCTAAGATACCTTCAATGAGGAATATCAACTCTTGGTGTGTCCCATTTTCAACATGGCCTATGTCATGGTACAGACCCAGCTGGCAGCTAAGCACCACATGGCTGCTCACTCACTCCTCCCCTCGGTGTGGGATGAGGAGGAGAAAACATAATGAAAAGCTTTTGGTTGAGACAAGGACAAAGAAGGTTCACTCACCAGTTATGGTCACAGGCAAAACAGAATAAATTTAGGAAAAAAAGATCAGTTTAATTTGTCCAATCAAAACAGAGCAGGACAATGAAAAACCAAATCAGATATTAAAAGTGCCTTCCCACACTCCCTCCCTTCTTCCCAGGCCCACATTACTTTGCTCCCAATTTCTCTACCTCCCTGCCAGCAGCACAGGGGACGGGGAATGGGTGTCACACATTGCATCTGCTGCTCTCTCATCCTCAGGGGGAAGACTCATTACCTTCTTCCCCTGGTCCAATGTGGGGTCCTTCCCACAGTAAACATTACTCCATGAGCTCCCCTGACTTGAGTCCTTCCCACGAGGTGCAGTGCTTCATGGGCTGCTCCACTGTGATCCTCCATGGGCTGCATGGGGAGAGCCTGCCAATCCACCCCAGGCTGCAGGGGAATCTCTGCTCTGGCACACCTTCTTCCCCTCCTTCCTCACGACCTTGGTATCTACATAGGTATTTCTCTCACATCACACATGTCTCTCCCTTGCAGGCCTCCTTAGCACATTCTTTTTTCCCTTCTTAAATATGTTAATTGCAGAGGTGCTAGCACCATTGCTGATGGGCTCCTATCTGTAATGTCACACTGGGGAAAAAGGTGTCTGGGGCAGAGGGGAATGTGCATTCATGTTGTTTGGAGAGAGATTGCTGTGAAAAATATTCCACCTATCAAAGCAGATCCTTAAAGCAGAAAAGAGTCAATGGCAAAGGCACAAAATCATCCTGATTGGAGTGAAGAAAAACTCATGGATGATCTTTCCTATTAGGAAAAATGACATGGGCAGATTCTCACTGAGACAGCCCAGGAACAGCTGTTGCTTTGGTGAATTACAGGCTGTCGATGAACAAAGTAAAGGGATGATTGAAATTGGTTATTTTGAAAGGAGAATTAGCAAAAGGAGTCATGTTAGTGGCAGATCAGCCTTGGAGCAATCAGTAATTAACGTTTTCACTAAATATTTTACCACACAAAGTAGATGTGCACTAAGGACAGTTACTGAAGGTGCATTTTTCAGAGGCATGCTCAATACGGTGTACAACTGGAAAGTCACCCCAGATGGCCTTAATACCCTGAAGAAAGGTTAAGAGATTGTGGAGTAATGCTACTAGAGACAAAGATCCTGGACTTGGGGACTTGCTCAAAACATTTTGCTTTAATTGGACATTTATCATATGAAGAATTACAAAGGGCAATTAGAGAGAACAAAAAGTACAGGTGAGCCTCTGTTAGCAAAGTAAAGATGTCACAGCATGGGTCCAAGCACTGCAACCCAGGATGGACACTGATAAATTGCTGTAACTTGGAGGCCTAGAGAATTTAATAGTATAACCATGGTGAGACCACGTCATTTACCTTGAGGTCAGGTAATGGTTAATGTGTAACGTTATCAGCACAGCTGATAACAACCAGCTGAGGTAACATGGAAACAAAAAACATCAAAAAGGTTCTTCCAGTAAATACACATCACAGAAAAAATTGATGAAAACCCCCCGACTCTAGGAAAGATGTGCTTTTTCCTGGCTTTTCACAGAAAGAGTTAGTGGCCAAGATGGGTGTGTTTTGAGGAAGATCCAATCCTGTGACAGTTTTATGTCTCTGTGTGCTCAACTTGATGCAGATGACCCAAATTTTTAAAAAAGCAAACTACCTTGGCATAGCTCCAGAAGTCTCATTCCTTATACTTCAAGATCTGTGTGCTGACAAGGCTTTTTCAATATTGAGCAATGCCTGAAAATAGTAAAAAACAGATGGTACTTCCTCACTCTCCACTAGAAACAAACAGCGACACAGGAGCACTCTGGCAGTTGTCACTTTTCACTTAAGCACTGGCATGACTTTGAAAACCTGACTGAGCCTCCTTAGTGATTTAGTGTGAGTAAACTTGAAATTAAACCAGATTTCAGACAAGCTCACCCGTCCCTCTGAGGAGGGCATCCAGCTAAACACACACTCAACCCTGCCAGTTTGTTTTATTTTCCATTTTACTTTCTAGAGATACTATCTTGATTTTATTGCAGGAGTGTGTAAGGCTAGATCCAAAGGTTAATAAGTGAAGATGGTCTCCTTCACTTTAAATGTGTCCTCTGCAGCAGGTGCAGCACTGTTCATGTCACATCCTGCTTCTCCTCTACACAGGTCCTTCCTGGGTAACAAAACCAGCATTCATGGCAAGGAACCAGTGCCCCGAGCAATCCCATGTCCCACCCTATGGCCATACTTTGATTCATACTCCAGCACTACATGGGAATCCCTCCAAGTCTATTCCCTGCTGAGAAGCCAGGAGCAGGTGAATTTGCCATCAAGAGCTGTGAGGCTGAAATGAAACATTAATACAAGTCCTCAGATATACAGCTGTCTTGTAAAGATGAAAAAAAAGCCCACCCTTTTGACACTTCAATAGAAACTGCAACAACTTTTATTTCTATTAAAACTGGTTTTTGTGCATTACAAATATTGTCCACCATTTCTCCAAATGTCATCAATTATCCATCTCTATTACCTTTTATCTTTTTTTGCATCTACCGCCCCTCATACATTGTCATTTCTCTTTTATTTATTGAAGAGGCTTATTTCTGGTTTTTGTGAAACAGTTTTATGAGATCTGACCAGAATTATGGAACAGTTTTAAAAAATGCTTCATTGTCTCTGATGTGCTGTAACTAGATGACAACAAATGCAGCCTTTTATGTTAGCTAGCTTGTGAAGGAAAAACCAATAGCCTACTTATAAAGGGATATTTTTATAGCTTTTTCCTGAAGGAAAACTAATACAGAGCTTGAATCCCTTTGATTTATTTCAGTAGGCTTCAGATCGACATAAAAATCCTCAAAACAATGGCCATATTTCCATTTAACAGATTTTGACATCTTGTATTTCCAGTAACTCATTTGCTGTATATTTAAATCCACACACCAACAAACAAAAGGAAGCCTTGCTTAGCTGACAATGTCTTCCAAACTGTGCATTACCAGCTCAGGATTTAGCTTTCAGCTTTTTATATATTTCAGGGGAAATATATATTTAAAAATATGGTGGTGTATAGTTTCTGGATAAGAGCTGGAAGCATAGGTTGCCTTTAAAAGTACAAAATGAGAAAAATGCAGCCCAGGATAACATTTACCTTCTTTGCCACAAGAGCACATTACTGGCTCACATTCAACTTGTTGCTCACATACTGAAGGAAGAAGGCATTGCAGCAACTGGTCTATTTCCCCAGAGAGGTTGCAGAGTCTCCTTCTCTGGAGACTTCTCTGGGGACTTTCAAGAACTGTCTGGATTCCTTTCTGAGTCATCTGCCCTAGTATTTGGTCCTGCTCTGGCAGGGGGGTTAGACTCAATGATCTTCAGAGGTCCCTTCCAACCCCTAAAATTCTGTGATTCTGTGATTTCAATGTCAGTTCCTCATAAATAAGTGGAAAAAGGTTCCTCATGGAGCTAGGGAGAGAATTTCCAAAGCACAAGGACAAATATTCAGCAAATAATCCTTAGCTGACTATCCCATTCAAAACCCTTAGGATGGATAGGTAATTTAACTATACATTTCAGCATGTGAGTTATTCAACACAAGCTCCCTTTTGCAAGCTTGATCAACAAAGTCACTGAAATTTATGGTCTGATTCATCTCATGTGAACTAGGTATATAAATATATCTGATGTGAGAGTAAGGATTTCTAAGGAGTTTCTCATAGGCTGCCATTCCTGCCATTTCTTTTGGGGACATGAATAAGCAACTTGTGAGAACTCTCTAAAAGAAAGATTTTGATATTGGGCCCAGTTCAAGATTTTTGCCCCCTTTTCACTATGAAATCTAAGTATTTAAGAGGAAAACACCCTCTATTTCCTGACCAGATCTGGTAGTCAGCTGAAGATAAAAGAGGGATTTCAGGTCAGTATTACTACTAGCTGAGAAGCAAGGAGTAACTCAGAACTCACTACATTTCACCACAAGATACATTGAGTGAAAATATTTTTCAGATAAGTACATTTTTACAGAATTGATTTAAAACTGCTTTTTGTTATAGTCAGATATTTCACATTTGCTACTTGTGCAAGTACATTTAGAAGCACAGCTAAATTATATTTTTCTCCTGTTAATGTTACCTTCTTTGCAAGCTTATATTGCCCCTGGGAACAAAGCAAAAAGTTTTCCTGTTTTGCAGATGGGAACAGTTCTAATAAACAGACCTGCTTTTCTTGTGTGGTTTTGAACTCATGCATAGCAATGATATTCAGGATGAGCAGCTTGTAAAAGCTAAGATTAAAATAAACAGCAGCAAAGAGGAATTTTAAGAAAACAAATGGAATTTAAAGAGTGAACCCATACGGCTGCAAGCTTCAATATGACAAAAGCTAAAATGATCAACATTGCAAGGACTGCTTCTGCAGAATATCAAAAGGCTCAGCAGTCAACAGCAATGCTACTGTCATTGTGTAGATTAACAGAAGTAATGGTTCACCATCTGGTGACAACAAATTAATGGGAAATGAAGCTTGTGTGGTCCAGAGCTAATGTTTGCAATACACAGACACAGAGCTCCCTCTGGCCCCTTGCTGCTGCTAGCAGGGTGTGCATTACTTGTCTAGCACGGACTTGCATTGAATAATAAACCAGCCAGCTCTGCACGAGCAAGAGGCTCATGTCAAAACACATTCTGTGCCACCAGGGAGAAAGAGCTGATAGCAATGCAGCATGACTTCCCACCACCAGCAGTGTTAGATGGGATGGCCTGAAGGCTTTTTCGTGCAGCACTGGTACTCTGTGACTGGGTAGATTCCTAATGATTATTGCTACTTGGAAGTAATTGAGTAAAGCAAATTAGCTTCTGTTCCTGCATTGTCTGAGTCACAGTACCAGATCCAGTTTTACTCAGCATCTGCACGTTTGCCTTTCTGTCTTTAGCACATTCATTATAGAATAAGTTTAGCCAATACTGAAAGAAGGGCTTGATGAAAACCCTTTGTGTAGATTTCTGTCATCTTTAGGTCAGTATTTTCAAAAGTGTATTAAATTACTCCAGTACTATTTATAGAATCATAGAATGGTTTGGGTTGGAAGGGACCTTAAAGACCACCTAGTTCCAACCCCCTTGCATGGGCTGGGACACCTACCACTAGACCAGGTTGCTCAGAGCCCCATCCAACCTGGCCTTGAACACCTCCAGGGATGGAGCCAGTGATATTGAGTGAGGAAGAGTTTGTTGGGAGTGGTAAGTATCTTTTTTATTAAAGGATTCTTCAATACAACAATAGAAGAAAGAAACAGGACATGTTTTCAAGCACAATAGTCACATTATCTTTGTCCTAGAATCACACGTGGTCTACTAGATTTGCAAACAGATTTGGCCAGATTGTTAAGTGGCAGCTAACATCAGAGATGATGCATAAAATTCTGTGCTACTAATGTACTGATCTCACAAAATTGGAGTTGAATGCAATGGCTTCACAATGTCTGACAATAAGAAAATTTTACATTATTGTTACAAATATTAGTGCTTTTGATGACCCCCTGTAAACTAGTGGATCTGCAATCTAGGATTTTCTAAGCCAAAAAAGGAACCAGACTATAAAACTTTGATGGGTATAATTTAGCAAATATGCCTCTCAAGTGTAAATGAGGGAATGAAAAAGAAATATCTGTAATATCAGTTCTTGGACAGAGGCAAGAAATCAGGAATGCAGATAAAAGGAGTTTTCAGTGGGCATCTAAGCCATTTTTAGCTATTTGGTAACTGAATACTTGAGCAGTCAGGAGGTACCTAGGAAGCATTAGTGATGGATCAGTACTGGATGAACAGCTGTTAGTACCTGATCAGCCTAATTAACAATGTTGTAGCTACAAAGAAGCCATGACATTCCAGCAGGCCAAACCAGAAACAAAAAGTCAAAAATTGCACAGTAATTCTAGGAGAAAATGATGGATCTGACACCTTCTAATTCTGTTCTGGAACCTCCAGAATCACTAAAGGGTAATTATTTCTTCCTTCTTATTGGCAACCCAGTTAATGTGTGAAAAATTGAATAACATATTTTTCTCTACAAGATAGATCTTGATGATGAAGGAGTTTACATGGAGTCCCCTATTCATGTCTCAAAACATATCCACACTTGTGTGGCAAACATTTCTATATAAATTGCTGAGATTAAGACTGAGAAGTGAAATGACATGAAGGAAAAGAGGTAAAGATTTATTTCTGAAGTGCATTAAAAGTATAATGTGATCTTGTCCTGGAAGTGTGGATGAAGCACCACTATTTTCTAAAATCTGCACAAAATTAATTACTCTCTTTTTCTGTGGTGTTTTTTTTATTGTTGTTTAGTTGGTTGATTTTTGGGTTTTTTTTGTTTGTGGTTGTTTTTTTCTTATTACTAGAAAAAGAAAGGCCAAGTTTTTACCCTCTTTGGTTAGATTCTATGTTAAACAGGAAGCAAAAACTCAGTTAACCATTTGATTTTTTGTGATTTTGCTGATTCTTGTGGCGTATTGGAGAAATACTCTAAATTGGAAACTACAGGAGAAAATATTTCTCCTATAGAAGAACCTTCAACAAAGTGTAAGATGTGAAAATGAAGCTGGATGTAGATGGATGGAGAGACAGTGGGAAGAATCTATGATGTAACATTGGTCACCACAGTGTGCAGTGTTATGACCACAGAACCCACTGACTGGTTGGGGTGTGTGGTAAAGAGAAGATATAAAGAGAAATGTAGAGGTGACCAACAAGATAGCTTTAGTGTTATTAATGGGAAGCCCATCTCAGCTGGAACAGGAAGAACAAGGAAAATAAACAAGCCTTTTACAAGGAAATAATAGAGTCCTTGAGGGTGACTTAGCTCATTTAGGTTAGAGTTAAAAGCTTGTTAGTAAATGGAAGAGGATGGATGAGCTTGATAAAAAACATTAGAAACAAACCTCAAGAGAGAAAAAATAGGAGGCAGTGGGATGAGGTAACAGAGTGAGAGAGAAAGCAGCCTCTGCTGGGGTTTAAAGCAGTAACAAGAGAAAAAATACAATGGAAATCAGCCTGTGAGAGGTTGAGAACTTGAGTAAGATTATCTTGTATGGATAGAAGGTAGCACCTTCAAAGATGATCAGAAAGGTTTAGATATGAAGTGTCCTTATGTTGATGGAGACTCCTAGTTCAATGGACTGATGGATCATTGTGATACTTGCATTTATTTATGGCTGACAAAGAAAATTGTGTGATGAATTAATTAAAAGACTAAAAACTCTGCTGTAGCCATTTTGGGTTTGAAATGTCAGGCAAGATTTCTGTGGAAAATGGAGAATATAGAAAATATTTGATTAATCTGACTGCATTGACACAAGTATCCAGACTGTAGAGTTCAGGAACCTACCTCATCACCCTGGGTGACCTCGTGAAATGAGGGTATAACCATCTTGGAAGGGCAGAGAAAGAGGGAATGAAGATTCTCTGAAAGATATGAGATGTGCCAAGAGAAGTTAAAGGGGGGTGGGAAAAGACATTTTTTAATGCATTCAAATGTATAAAACTCCCTCATATCTTAATGGAAATAAAACTATTGTAAAATAGGAAAGAGGAAAAAGTCTGTCTGCAACAAATCAAAATTGTTGTTATTTTTTCCTTCCACATAGTAACCAAGGCTAGGAGGACTACAAGAAGTTGCCTTCCTTGTCCCTTCTCATCAGGCAGGATTAGCTGCTGAAGCCATTCCTGGCAGATTTGCATAACCTAAAAAAATCACTTGCAATGAACTACTGCAGCACTACTGACAGAAATTAAAGGAATGTCTGTGTGATGCTGCTTTTAAAAGCAGGATCTGCTAAAAGCTTGTAGAGTGAAAAGCATTAAATGCTGAGAAGCTGTAGAGAGAGTTCATAGAAGGCCAGCAGCAAAACACAACCTTCAGAGGATATTAGGATATGTGGATCTATTAGGATATATGTATCCATATCCCTGATAATACATTATTTTTTCTTACTTAACTACAATTTGCTGTCTGATTTTGAACTCTTCAAATATTAGACTGTTTCCTCACATTCCTTTGCATATGTTGTTTAGATAAGCAGGTTTCATCTTGTCAGTCACTCCTTTCTATACCCCCTTTGTTTTTTCCTTTCATCTATTCCTTCCTTTATTTTCTACATTTTGTCAATATAATTCACTGAAACACCTCAGAAGCTTCCTGGGTAATGATAAATCTAGTTATATCTTTTAATCTTGGCAAAGTAGTAGAACCAAATATTTATATATAATTCATATTGCCTGTTCCAGAACAAAATGTTGCATCATTTCCATTTTTATACTTGGAAGGTTCACTCATGCTGTCAGGATTGGAGAACTGAAGTTTAGACTCAGTAATAATCCGGGAGTGTTTTAAGGATTTTGGTGACAAGGACATAAATCAAATAGTGGTATCATTATCTTTGAGATTTTTATAATCAGATCTAAAAACCTGCGAAGAAGAAGATCTCAAAACACTAGATCCCACAGATGCAGAAAACAGGAATCAGTTAATGCCCTGAAGAGCTTCTGTGGCATTGCTTATCAAGTTACTGTATTGCCTGTTAGATCTAATCAGCTGGAGCAGTTGGTGTTTACTTGTCTCTCCTCAGGTTCTGAATTCACAGATTTGGGCTGAACTTAGTTAAGTTAATTAAATATCTTTTGAATAAACACTTAATGCAGAGAGTGGCACCAACAATCAGGTTCATTAATCTGCAGTCTTAAATTCGTGTATCCTGACCACCAAGGGGAATCCTGCCCTGAATTACCAATTCCTTCTCTCCTTTAGCAGTTTTTTAACACTTTAAACTAAATTGCAGAGGCAATATTTTCCTGGGTTATTTTTTTTTTTACACACTACAGTTAAGTTCCCCACCATGAACAGAAGAGCTGCACCGTTCTTCGAAAATATTCAAAAAATTTGTAGCCAACCTTGAAGAACTACAAATACTTACTAGAAACACTCCAATTGTAAGATTTCCTGGAAATCAGAGACTGCAGCTTCTTACTGGAAGTTCATCTGTGCCTGGATACACTGACAAATTCTCTTGCCCTTCTCTTTCCTGAATGGGATCCTGGACTGACTGGCAACTCTCAAGTATTGGTGCTGTCACCTATCAAGGTGATTGCAGTGTATCAAACCCAACTAAAAAGTAGAAATTTACTTTGATATGTGCTTTTAGTGCAACTGCAATCCCTAAGTTAAACACTGCTTTCTACCTTAGGGAATAATTTATACCTATGCTAATCAGTACTGGGGTATGTTACTCCACATTTTCTTTCAACTATCACTGATTTTCATAAACCCAAATAGTGAAATTCACATGAGAGTAAGCTCCTTTATTTATTTTTTATATTTTATTTTATTTTTATCTGTCTTCAATTGTAGGCCCAAATTCTGCCCCCATGAGAGAAATCTTTACAAATTCTACAAAAGGGGTTAAAACTTTTCTCTTTACTCAGCCTTCTGAATGTTACTTTTTCTCAAAAGGAAATTTCAGAGGAAACACTACACTGACTTCTCCATTTTCACCTTTTTTTTGCCTGTGGACTTCCATCCTCAGGGCTGAGGGTTAGTGGGAACAGGAGGGACTAGAGAAGAACTGCTTCATAATGTTTGATCAGATGGCTGCCCTTGTGATAGGCTTTACCCAGGCAAAAAATGGCCCAGTTTGTTTTCTATGGCCCTCACCTTGTTTTCAGTGGAAGCTGCAAGCATTCAGCTCCTCACAATATGTCTTCATAGATAATGTTGATACCTATATATTTACAAGTGAAATAGATTCAGACAGGTAGTTCTGGAAAACTACCTACAAATGATGTGTCATTTAATAGAAATATTAACTGCTTAATATTGTGAGATACCCCAGGCTGGATAATGTGGGAGAATTTTTAACCCAATGTGTATTGACAGACATCTTGCTGTTGATACATTCAACTAGGGGGAGTGTGCTGGAAGTATAACTGGACAGATGATCTTTTGTAGCTGTTTACTTCTAGAGTGGGAGATTAAAACAGACCCACAATTCTACAGATTTAAATATCAGTGTATCTCCTGTTCTGCAGGAAATGTCTTGCTCCACAGGAGGACTTTTACTGAATAAGGTTAGGTTCCCTCCAGAAATGATGTCTTACAGCTCATAGTGTATGTTATAGTTTCAAGAGTGTACCTCATTGCTACAAATCTGAGGATTCATTTCTGAAATGATTTCAGCTCCTTGGAGTTATGTAAATACTCTGCTTACATCTACAGTTTCTATCATCTTATAAATGGAGCTGTTGGAGCGAGTCCAGAGGAGGCCACAAAGACCATCAGAGGGCTGGAGCACCTCTGTTATGAAGGCAGGCTGAGAGTTGGAGTTGGTCAGCCTGGAGAAGAGAAGGCTCCAGGGAGACCTTCTAGCAGCCTTCCAGCACCTGAAGGGGCTACAGGCAAGCTGGGGAGGGAATTTTTACAAGGGCAGGGAGTGATAGGAATGAATAGGGGGAACGGATTTCAAGTGCAAGAAGGTAAATTTAAGGTTAGACATTAGGAAGAAATTCTTTGCTAGGATGGTGGTGGGACACTGGCCCAGTTTGGCCAGGGAAGTTATGGCTGCCCCATCCCTGGAAGTGCTCAAGGCCAGATCAGATGGGGCTTGGAGCAACCTGGTCAAGTGGGAGGTGTCCCTGCCTATGGCAGGGGGGTTGGAACTAGATGATCTTTAATGTTCCTTCCAACCGAAACCATTCTGTGATTCTGTGAAATTTCCTGAGGTCTTTAGAGTGCTCAGAGTGTGTGGGCAATTTCCTGGAAGCATATTTTAAGTCCTTCATTACCCCCTTCTCATCACATTCAATGATGCTTCCATAGCAACACCTAAAAATATTATTAATGTCTAAAAATAAGGAAGTCCTTTAGTCACTTACAACATATAATTCTTCTTTTGTGACAAACAATGTAGTCACCTCTGTTATAAAAGCTAAAGTTTGGAAATATTTCCATCGGCTTTAAAAAGATTTAAGTAACTTCCCAGATAGTTTCTGGGAATAACTTCCCAGATAGTTTCACTGAGAGAACTGTTCTTGGGTAGTATGAAGAATCTCTTAATTCTAGTAAAATATCCTCCCTCTAGTAACATGAGAAACCCTGTATGTACCTAAATGAGAAGCCCTGTAAGTAACAACAAAGATGAGTTCATCTAAATTAAGAGATAAATGCTCTTGCTATTGAAGTCAGTGATAGGTCTCCACACCCAAAACCAAGTGGAGAGGAAAGGAGACCTGGAGCATGAAGTGCATGCAGATAATGGTCCAGCTGTTTGCAGTGGAAGGTAATATGGGCCAAATTAATAGTTTTAGGTATTTTACAAAAATCACAGAGGATTAGAAGAGCTGTGTGTTGGAAACAGAGGGATGCATAGTCCATGCAAGTAACAGTCATAGGATCTCAGCTCAGGGATTTCTGTTCACATTCTCCATTCTAATTATTAGCTACACTGCAGGTATTGTTTGGAGTTGAGATGCAGTCCTACAACAGGCCACTGGGAGAAGACAATTGTGCTGTAAGTTTTGCTGTCACTTAGAGTGGGAGGTTGGACCAGGTGACCTCCAGAGGGACCTTTCAACCTAAATTATTCCTTGATTCTAACTTTATTTCTTCTTCGGAGCCCAGAGGTTAATTGACTTGTTGTGGAAATAAGTGTCACACTTTAGAGGTTTGCAGGAAGGAGCTCCATAAATGGAATCCAGTATATGTTGCTTGAGGCTGATGGACCCTCCAATGATTTTGGAAGGAGAAAGAGTATGGGCATATGCTGGAGAATGAAATAATAACCCAAAGGGATCAGGCTTCAAATGCATACATGTTAGCTGAAAACATTTGTGTGATAAATGTTCTGCAGTTTTGCTGTGCTCAGTCCAGAGATACCCAACTTACCCTTCCCTGAAGAGATCCTGCAGTTGGTCTTGTACAACTCTGTCAAGTTATCTGTACTTTTGCTCTTTTCTTCTCACGAAGGGTTTTGGTTTAATGGTCTTGATTTGGGAGGGTGGTGGTGGATCAGGTGATCTCTTAAGTTTCTTAATTCTCTTAAGTAAAAAATTCTCCCTTCTTAAAGGGAACTAAGCACATTAAAGACAACAGAATGTTTTCCAGCAGCTGCCTTGTCTCCTGACTATTAGGACAATTTACTCATGTAAAAGGACAAGCTGTCAGAATGAATTAAAAAAAAAAGTAATATAAGGTCAAGAAATGTTTCCTGAATGCAAGATTTGTTACACTGCTGAACAGTCTTTAACAGGAAATTTATGAGTCTCACAGATTTGAGAAGCTGAAGACTGCCAACCTTGGAAAATTGCTCTTACAACTTGTGGTGTCGACACAATGGCCTGGTAAGATTTTCTGTAGAAATATGTATTTTATGCCATGGCTGAGTAATAAGAATGCTTTTTCTGAACATGAGATGCTGATGTATAGTGGCCCTTAACGACCAGGATATGAAAGAACTTTGGAAAAAAGCTGATTTAGGATAGGAATAGTGTGTTTGATTACTCCCTCTCTTCAAGAAAAATAATGTTTTCAAGGCAATTCAGACTTGAGCCCTGGTTTGTTTTCTGTTAGGAGTTTTAAAAAAGGTAGAAAAATTTCAAATTATCATACAAACTGAGGAGTGTGAGGGGTTTGATCTCCCATGGCAGTGCATGTTCTTTCTCCCTTTTTTCCTCCCTTTCTCTCTCCTTCTTTCTCCCTTTTGTCCTCCCTTTCTTTCTCCCTTGCTTTCTCGCTCCCTTTCTCCCTTTCTCCCTTTCTCCTCTTCTCTCTCCTTTTCTCCTTTTCTCTCTTTATATTTCTCTCTCTCTCTCTTTCTCTCTCTTTTCCTTCCTTCCTTCCTTCCTTCCTTCCTTCCTTCCTTCCTTCCTTCCTTCCTTCCTTCCTTCCTTCCTTCCTTCCTTCCTTCCTTCCTTCCTTCCTTCCTTCCTTCCTTCCTTCCTTCCTTCCTTCCTTCCTTCCTTCCTTCCTTCCCCTTCCTTCCTTCCTTCCTTCCTTCCTTCCTTCCTTCCTTCCTTCCTTCCTTCCTTCCTTCCTTCCTTCCTTCCTTCCTTCCTTCCTTCCTTCCTTCCTTCCTTCCTTCCTTCCTTCCTTCCTTCCTTCCCTCCTTCCTTCCCTCCTTCCTTCCCTCCTTCCTTCCTTCCTTCCTTCCTTCCTTCCTTCCTTCCTTCCTTCCTTCCTTCCTTCCTTCCTTCCTTCCTTCCTTCCTTCCTTCCTTCCTTCCTTCCTTCCTTCCTTCCTTCCTTCCTTTTTTCCTTTTCCTTTTCCTTTTCCTTTTCCTTTTCCTTTTCCTTTTCCTTTTCCTTTTCCTTTTCCTTTTCCTTTTCCTTTTCCTTTTCCTTTTTTTTTTTCCTTTTTATTTCCCCTCAAAACCTCTCCTGGCACCTCTGAGTGTCAGGCAGGTTCACTTGGAAGCACGGAGCATAGTGCTACTGTGTTTACAGTCTCTTCTTACGTCTCCTACATTGACCATGAGCCAGGCTAGGAAGCAGGGAGCAAACATTTCCACCAGGCCTGGAGACACGATGTTCAGAAAGCTTTGTTTGGCATGTTTTATAGATCTGTGGAACAGTCAGTCCTACTGCAGTGCTGTTGTCAGTTATTGATATTATCATTTAATACACTTCACTAATGAGTGGAACTGCAACCTTAACCACCACTCAACAAACAAGTAACCAAAAAAAAGAGAGTAAAACAGCTGACTGGAATATGAATTCTCTTAATTGGGCTCACCATTTTATCTCATGGGGTAACTAATGTTCAAATGTCTGTAACAGTGCATGAATACAATTATTAGACTAGAAAGGTGAGGAGATGGATCAATGTTAGGTAGATAGAAGGGTAATATATTCACCATATGTAGAAGGTTTGTGCAGATCACTAAATGGTGGGTTTGATAGGTGAACCATTAGCACTCCTGGATGGAAAGAAAGGAGGTTTACAAGTTTTATAAGACTGAGAATTTAAACAGTTACACCTGCTTTTGCATTTGCAATGCATTTTTCTGTGTTGGTGCTCTCAGGCACTGTGATGTTCAACTGTGTGTGGCTGCATTTCAGCACAGGATGAAGTGGTGCTCATTTCTAAGATGAATTACTCTGTTTTGTTTTAACAACAGAGCAGTGGTCAATGGGGCTTGCCAGAAATTTTCAGCTGGAACCACTCTTGATAAGGACTGCTTTCTATGGAAAATGGTGATTTTTTTAATCAACTAACCAAATGGCTGTCAATCAAAGTAATTTATCTAAATGCCCTTGGTTGGTTCTGGATGTTATATTCAACTTTACTCATCTCCATTTTCTCTATGGAAAATTCTTGTGTGACATATGGCACACATCAAGGTATAACTCACAAGAAGAGACTCCTATGATTCATATTCTCCCTTATCATGAGTCAGAAAGCAAATGTTGGCCAATGAAGATTTATGATTCTTTAAGTTCCAGGTTGAGTAACAACTCCTCTGGTTTTTTAAATCACATAGTCTCAACAAAGATGTCAGTGAATATTTTATAGGAGTTAGAGTGCAGAGGATGAATTATTTGACCCATTGGACAGGACTTTGCATCCATCTTCTTCACACAGTGAAGACTGGATCTTAGTAAATGCAGGGAAACTCAGAGAAATGAAAGCTCAGGGAGTCAAGTCCAAACAAATTCTTAGTGAATACCTTAAATATGGCCACATTTTTCAGCATATTAAAGTGGCATTCTGGCTAGCTTGTGACAGAAGAGATGGTCCTTGATAGGGTGGCTGATAACACCAAAACGATCTGAGGACCAGTGCCAGTTTCTTCCCTGGACTTCCTCTATAACCTTGAGAATGAGAGCTGACCTGGAAGGAACTCCTAAAGTCTGTGATGCTTCTGGATAGGAGTCACAACCACCACTGGCTTTTCTCAGGTGGATCTTTTCCTTTTGGCTTTCAATGAAAAACTTTTGTAAAATCAGATGGAAAGTGTAATTTTTTTTAATCCAGATGCAGAGTGGAATTTTTTTTCTAATGTTTCCTGGGATGTTAAATGTCATTATTTTCCATACACCAGGCTGCTTGGCAATCTTTAAAAGAAAAGTTGAGCAGTTAGATAACGAACAGTGATTCTGAAGGAATTGCACCAGTTTTACTTTATGATAATTGTAATTGGCCTTTGTTGATTGTAAATTTCCAAGCTATTTTTTTCATTCATAAACATTAACAAGAAGACCCAATTAGAAAAGGTTGAATGCTTTCAAATACTTGAAAGCATCTCAAAGTATGCATAATACAAGTTTGGTTTCCAAAATCAGTGCCATCACACAAAAGCATTTTATGTGAACATTGATAATGGATCATTGTTCACATATGTCAATGTGCAAGTGTCTGTGAGTGGGTTTTTCTTGGCACGTTTAAGATGACATTACAATCTTTCCATAATTTTGATCCACATCAATTCCCAAATCATTCATATCTGACACTTAAAACACTCTGGTACTGTGCAAGATCATTATTTGTTTAATAAAATGCACTGTGAAATATTGTTTATATTTAGAAGCATTTAAATGTTGGGGTTTTGTTGTTGGTTTTGTGTTGTGAGTTTGGTTTTGGTGAGGGTTTTGTTTGTATTTGGTTTGTTGCTTTTTTTTTTAAATGCAGTTCTTTCCTGCAAATAAGCTTTTAATGAAAACAAAAAGCACAGCTACAAATTCAGGAAATCAACAGCAATTGTATTTGTTGTCATAGTAGAACTAATATCATTTTTGACAATTTAATGCATTTTCATTTGCCAGGAAATTTCCATACTGTTGGATAGTGATAGAAACAATCCTTTTAACTCCTAATAAGACAACTGGATTACACTCTCTTTTTTTTATCAGAAGGGCTACAGAGTAATGCTCAAAAACAGGTGAAGCTAAAAGTCTATTTCTGGAAGCAATCACTTGTACAGCAAAAACTGTGTCTATGCTTGTAAATCTGTGGCAAGTCAACCAGTGTTGTAGTGGAACAGAGTGGCTTGTCTCCATAAACAACACTGCTACCAATCATAGGTTTTCCTGGACATCATTGGAACCAATTTTCAGATAGCTTTACCAAGGCATGGAATGCATCAGAAAGAAACATAGCAGCTGTGAGGACAATCTAACAGCTAAAAATGAGTTGTGCATCCTTCTAATCTTCTCTCTTCTAAATCACATTGCTTTGATGCCTTCATATGTCTATGGATATACCTGTTGGCCTTCTGTGGCTCCACATTTATCTTTATTAAACATAACAGAATCACAAGGTAGTTGAGATTAGAGAGGATCTCTGGAGGTCTCTAATCCAATCATGCCAATCAAAGCAGAATCAACTAGGTCAGGTTGCCCAGGGCTGTTTCAAACATAATTTTGTGTATCTCTAAGGATGGAAACTCCACAATCCCTGGGCAACCTGTTCCAGTGTTTGATCACTCTCAGGGTAAAGGGGATTTTTTATGCTTAATCTGAATTTTCTGTAATTTAATTTTTGCCCATCACATCCTGAAATACATCCTGCCCACTTTAGTTCCAATGCTTAGATGGAAGCTGTTCTTCATAGGTCTATTTCACAATATGTTGTTCATGATTGTGTCCTATGTCCATCATATCATAAGTAAGCAGCAAGATGTTGTGTTTCAGCAGTGTCTTACATGGCATTCTCTGTCTGGCCACTGATAAGTGTCATAAGTAATTTTTGAAAGGAAGATTTTAAAGTAGCAATAGGAATTACATCCCTGACAAGCCAGCCAAGTCAATGCAGTTCTACAGCACCTACAGTAGCATTATCAATTTCTCTTGATTCTTAAATGCTAAAGCTCCCCCAAACCTCCCATTTTAAGCCAAATGCAGTGTTTGAACTCGACAGCTCTCTCCTGTCCTAACTTACAGTTCATTTGCCTTCCTGCTCAAGGCACACTTCCTACAGCCAGAAGTGCAGCATAACTCCCCAGTTCATCCACTGCCTTTCTTAAGAGAGAATTTTTCAGCCACTCTGGAAGGTAGCACTGCATTTACTGGCCTGTATTCACCACATGCTCACTAACCAGCCTCGATGCTGCCACCCACAGTCCTGCTCACAGTTAATAAATCTTCCTTTCCAAGAAAAAGAAGGCATCCTGTTTGCAAGTTCACCGAAAATCTGGGAGCAATTTACATTCGTGCACTGAGGGAAAAGTAACATGTTATCCCTGATTGCATGTAGATGACAGTTTACTGGTTTTTTTTCCATTCTGTTGTTGTTGTTTTCCCTCACAAAACAGCTGAGGGAGATCACAACCACCACAGACTGAAGTGCTTATATTGACCAGTTGGCCAAACCTTATTAAAGGAAAAAAGAGGAAATGATAACACTTTCAAAGTCAAAATTTGCCATGTCCCTTAAAAAGGGAGCAATGACATAAGGACTCTGAAGCATGAGAAATAAAAAAAAGGAGAAGAGGACAAGAAAAAATGTCTGGGACCTTGGAAACATAGCTCCTGAGGTTGACAGAGTGGCAGGAGATAAATACCTGGGCCAAGACAGTGTAAAGGGGCTGCTGCACTACCTGGGAACTGACAAGATCCTGTGAGTAAATATATCCATAATATATTCAAAACCACTTGAATTTCTGCTGCCCGTTTTTTAACCCTGCTGGGCAGGGTTCTTTTTTGAACCATGGTCTATCTTGGGGAAATAAAACCAATGCAGATGAAAGGATTATTTGGGTTAAAATTAGTGCTTGCCTGACATTCTGGGATACAACCTCCACAACAGCTCCAATGCAGATTTCCCTCTCAACAAAACCTGGAATTTTTTTCCATTCTTTTTCATATAGATTAAGAGAGGGGGTGGGTGGGTGGATGCTCACAATCCCTTTAAATTTAACCCACAATTAAGTTTATTTAAGTGCTTTTAGGTTCATGGTTTTCTAACTTAAACAATCGTAGTGTACTTCCACCCTATTGTAAAATCCAAACCTAAGCATGAGATATTTATAAACCCACACTTAATCTGCACACAGAAATTCTTGCAAAGAATACTAAGTACCTGCATGAAAAGTAAGGAAATTATTGACTCACTAGCACACATATTTTAATGTTAAATTCCATAATCACAATCCAGGCTTTGCACATGTTCAGTTACCCTGTTCCCAAGTGGTATGTCTTTCATGACAGGAGCACAGTGTCTTCCTGGGTAGTTGCAGGGTTTTTTTGCAGAGGCCATTTTTATAGCTTCTCAAAATATTCAACAAGTCTGCCCACATCCACCTCCAGCATCCACCTCCTTTCCATCTGTAAAGCTTTCTCCCTTTCTCTCAAGATGATCACGTAAAGAAACAACAGTGGGACACACTGAAAGAAAATATTTCTCAACAACCTCCACCCTTGACATGGAAGTCCTCAGTCTACTCTTCAGCCTTCTGCACTAAAGAACTAAAGTTCCTGTCATTCTTTGGCAACGGAGGGTACAACAACCAAGAAGTTAATGTCACCTCTCCAAAAGCAGTCATGACTAAACGTAGACATTTACATTACCCAGTCAGCCTACGCTCCCTCATAGTTGATGCACATCAAGTCCACAGAGTCATTATGCAGGGCATGATTAATTTTCTTCTAAAGTAAACCTGTTGGAACAGCTACGTGCCATGGCAAAGCAAAGTGCTCAACTGAAATACTGAGAAGGTACTTGGAAACATGGCACTGATGTCTGCTGTGAAGGGACTTTACCTCTAATGTAACAGCATTGCTGGTACACGCTCCTCCAGTTGCAAGCTTTGTGGTTGTCTTAATGCCAGTAAAAGGAGCTCAACATTTAAAGTTCAGGCCTTTCCAAGAAATCTGCTTTGTCTGCTTAATTCTTCTCTGTAACGTAATTTCCTTCTCTGGTTGAGAGCAGGGTAGGGCAGATGTAAAACATTTCCCTTATGGAACAGCTGCTTTACATTTTCAAGGAATTGGAACCTGCTGGTAGGCTGATATCTGCCAAGATGTGTTTGTAGGTGGTTGTTATTTCATCAGTTTGCTGGACTGAAATCAGGCACAACATAGTGATGTGCTATATCTGGGGATGATCATTCAAACAGGTCCAGCTGCAATCTTTGTAATCACTGCTGTATATTTCTCTGTTTCACACAGGAAACCACCCAAGGACACAAACTTTTGGACTCTCACACTGGGTCTTACAAAGGCTCTCTCTGTACTTAAGGTAATCTGATGACCATTTGTTTTTTCTTCCTAGAGGATGAAAAAAAGATTTTGTGGAAGTCTGTTGTTGACTCACTCAAAAAAGTCTAAAAAAACCCAACCACAGATGGTATTCATAAGAATTAGTATATTTTTCCACTAAGAATGTATTTACATTACAATAATTGAAGCCTGTGCCATTGATCAGCTGGTTTAAATTTGTAATGAAAAAAAAGTGCCTTGAATGTATTTCTCCAAGGTGGACTGAGACCCAGAGTTATTTTAACAAACTTCAGCTGAAGCCAGTGGCCTGGAAACAGCTGCTGACTTGGCAGTCAAGCTCATCCATGAGCTTTTGAAATTTTTATTGCTTGTTCATCCATTTTCAGTTTGTGACTGTAGAATTCTGGTGAAGCTTGTAGGGGAAGACCTTGGGTGTTTTTGTAATACCGACTGATACCAGAAACAGAAACGCTTTCAGAATTAAACGTGTATTTTGATTTCTCCTGAAACCTCTTGGAGGTGTGAGCATTCAGAATCTATGAGAAGAAAGTTTTCTTCACCTATAAATTGCAGAAAATAATTTTTACCTGCTCGATACAATAAAGCCAAATTAGGTAGTTTATAGTTAAAGACCTGGACTTGAATGTGTAGTTTAGAGCCCTGTCTTGGACTATATATTGCACCTCAGAGAGGAGCACTCTCTTTCCTTGACTTAGGGCTGCTGCCAAGGAGGATTTCTGCTTCAATTTGAAGCATCTTGGGTTTCTTTCCTTCTCTTTCAGATGAGTGAAGAGAAGATGCAGAAAAGAACAGCAACTGGGCCACCATGTTTGTACACAAAGGTGTTGTGCTTGGAATGTGCTTACATGAATCATTTCCACACACACATCTCCATGTTTTGAAAAACTGTGATACCAGCAACACTGAGATCTGAATTTTTGCTCTGGAGAATTTTTAGTAATAGTTGAAATCACTGCAGTTTTTCTGCATTTTTGTTTGTTTGTTTCTTGCTTATCTATTTTCTGGACATTTTATAACCAATGGTGTTTTCCAGTGTTTGGTTATGAATTTTAGATTTAAATATTAGAAATTTTCTAAAGAATTTATAAGTGCAGGGATAGGAAAGCTTAATTAAAAAAAAATGGAAAACCAAAACAAACTAACCAAAGCAAAAACCCAACAACCCACAGTAATAATGTCAGAAAATATTAAACTTACTGATCTCACATCTCAGTATGAGTGAGTCTGGCAAATGCATTGAACTCAGGTGAAATATTTAGGGGCTATTTACACCACCTGTGAGTGTCACCCACAGACTCTTCCAGCAAAATTTAATTTCTTTAGATTTAAAATAACCTCCACTTTTCTGAAATGTGTCGAAAATTGGATCATATATTATAGTAGAAGTTACTCGGGGTTTGACATTATCAGCAAAGAAACATCCATGCCAAGTAGTTCTGAGGATTTCATAGAATCATAGAATGACAGAATAGTTTGAGTTGCAAGGGACATTGAAGATTATGTAGCTCCAACCTGTCTGCATTGGCAGGGACACCTCCCACTAGATGATGTTTCTCAGGGCTCCATCTAACCTGGTCTTTAACACTTCCAAGGATGGGGCTTCCACAAGTTCCCTGGGCAACCTGTTCCAGTGTCTCACCACCCTCACACTAGAGAATTTCCTCCTAATGTCTAACCTAAATCTCTCCTCTTCCAGTTTTGATCCATTCCCCCTTGTCGTCTCCCTACAAACCCTTGTCAAAAATCTCTCCCCAGCTTTCCTGTAGCCCCTTCAGGTACTGGAAGGTGCTCTAAGGTGTCCCTGGAGCCTTCTCTAATAAATAGCCCCAATTCTCTCAGCCTGTCCTGATAGGAAAAGTGCTACAGCCCTCTGATCATTTCTGTGGCCCTTCTCTGGACTTTTTCCATGACGTCCATGTCCTTCTTATGTTGGGTAAGTCTATGTGTCAAGATAGATTTAAACATTAAAAAGTGATTGCACCAGATAAGTATTCCAAGACATAACTGTGCAGGTACAAGAGGAAAGACTAAATTTATTTTTATTGTTAATCATGCATCAATATTGGTGCATAATCTATATGTGTATGTATATATGAATGTATATCTGGATATGTATGCATATGTATACTCTATTAAAACAGCCAGCTACTTGATATTAATGTTTGGATAAACCTGGATTTTGAGGCTACAAAGAACCACTCTGACTTAGCAGTGCAGGAATACGGATCTTTGTTTTTATGACCAGTTTGGAATCTATCTTTTAGATGTCCAGAGTCAGGTTCAGTTGCCAAATAATGTGCCTAGTGCCATAGCCCCCACATCTGTCCTGAGTATGCAGGTGTGACACAGGTCCTAGAGCAGACCTATTGCTGGTGAGGCAACTGGAATTCCAGGTGTGATCACCTGGGGCATTTCTTAAAGCACTGGCACCTCTGTTTAGATAATAGAGTCCTTACTCTGTTATCCTCCTGCTCGTGTTTTAAGGAATCCTAGAGGTGGAGAATCTCACTGTGATCTCCTTCTGTGGTTATTTAGCCCTTAAAAATATTTCTTCTTTTAAGGTTGACAGGAATAATAATAAATTATGGACTGTCTGTGTTTTGTTTTTTTTCACTGTGACTAAGGTCAGTCTTAATACTATGTATATAGCAGAGAAGAGAGACAGAAAATGATGTGTCAGTGTCCTGGGACTGGGATTTTCTTGTTTAAACTAGACTGTAATATTATCTCGTTAGATAAATCACATACACCGAGCTCCCAAATACCACGGCTAGCTGCTTCTTGTCTCATTATTAGTAAATGAAGGCAAGATGGGTCCCTACTTGATATTACAACAAGATATCAGTTGCAAACCTGATACTCTGACAGCATAGAAAATACACTCAGAGGAGAGAAGTAGTTACCAGTGCAGGAAACAAAGCTCTGAATTGTGCTTTGGTCTACTCTTGATTCTCTCTAGGTCACTTGCTGTGAGCAAAGCAAAGACTTGATGCAAGAAGGGAAGCACTGTGGATACAAGGTACAGCAGCAGCTCCAGAGCCAGTGAGGACTTAGCAAGAGACCATATTACAGTTGTTCTGTGTGTTATTTCTCTCTCCAAAATGTTGGTGTTAAACATTATATTTTAGTGCTGTCTTGTCAAATAGAAATGCATTTAATGGCAGCTCACATCCTTTTTTGTTACAATTATCGCTCACTTCCCTTTTCCCTCCCCCAAAGCCTTTCCCTCCCTCATTTGTAAAAAAAAAGGTATGCTGGAGATCAATTATCCTAACCCATTAAATCATCAGCAGTACTCACAGCTGTAAAAACATCTGCATTATAGGCTCTGCTTCTTCCTAAGAGACGGAGATGTAATTGATTCTCTCATTCTGGCATGATTGTAGAGCTTCTGTTTTGTGTTTGGCTGGGGAAATGGGTGGGGGAGGTAGGAGGGAAGCATCGTGCCTTACTTTAAACTGATTCATGTCCATCTAGTCATGAAACACATGCCTAGACCAGGAAACAAAGCACAGACTATGCCACAGCAAGAAGCATGTCTTCTTTTACATCCCACAGCCCTGGTTTTCTCTCTTAATATTGCAGGGGTAAATAATTTCATATGCAACAAACCTGGCATTCTTGTGCTCCAGGGAAAACGAGGATTTGTGTGTTAGAGCAGCTGCTGCGTAGCTGCCCTAGGAGAATTACTCTGTAAAATCCTTTCTCCCTCCCTGCCAGTAGTTGCCTTAGTGACAAAACTAATCACCACTGGTGCCCCTGATCCAGTGGAGGGGAAGAAAACAAAGCCATTTGTATTGTCATTCTAGCAAACTTCTGCAGGACTGCCTTCAAGATTGAATGTGCTGATTAAAAAGATACGTTACAGGCATTAGAGTAGTACAATGAAAAGGCAGACTGAGGTGCATGATTCTCCTCTCTCAACTGTGCAGTTTGAACAGCTTCTTGAAGTCAGTAGGTAAATATGTTATAATTTCCCACAGGTGGAATATTATGAACATCTTCTGTCTTTCATAACAAAAGTAGAAGACTGCTAGGTTTTAAGTCTACGAGTTTTGCTGTCGTCTTCACTTACATCTAAGAGGTAGTTTTTGCACTTGTTTTTTGGTCTTGGTGGTTTTTTTTCCCCTTTGGGATGTCTGTGGATTCTAGACTACTTGGTAAGAGACAAGATGGTCAGAAGTATTTCCTTTCATGGTGGACTTCACTGTACAGCTTGGTGGTATAGAATTACTTACCCAATTCTTCTCCCACTTTTGAAATTCCTTGTTTGAAGAAGTAATTTCCAGGAAGAGAGAAGGTCCCTCAAGCTGGTTTAATTCACCTGGGGGAATCATGCCTGTGAAGATATAGAGTGGTAACACTTAGAACAGGTATCAGATTTAGAAAGCTATTTTTAATGGATTTTCTCACTAAGAACCAAATTCAGTACTGCATAGTCATTGATACCAGAATAATACCTCAGCTTAGTTAAGTAAAAGACCCTTGTGGAAGCCCCCTCCCTGGAGGGGTTCAAGGCCAGGTTGGATGAGGCTTTCTGCAGTCTGGTCTAGTGGGAGGTGTCCCTGCTCATGGCAGGGGGGTTAGAACCTGCTGATCTTTAAGGTCCCTTCCAACCTCCACCATTCTGTGATTCTATGATTCTATAAGTAAAAGGATCTAGAACCATCACACACACACACACACTGTACAGATGTTAAGTGGGACAGTCAGAAAACAAAATACTTGGGGAAGCAAAACTGTAAATATAGAACATGTTTCTGTACTAATTAAGAATATCTTACCTGCAGGAACACTTGTAATTTTTCTTTTTTTTTTTTTTTTTCCAAATGTATCTATTTAAAAATGAAGTTATTGTAGACTAGGCCATTTCATGGACTTAGTGTGAATTTGTGGAAGCAATGATGTAGGGCATCAATCATCTACTTCACCAGGAGAAAAGAATTTTAGAGTAATTATTTTAAAAAGCTTCATTTTCTGTGTCAGGAATGCTAACATCTGTGTTCTCTCCTGCAGTGGAGTTGTGAAATAAATGTAATAAATAAATGATAATGTAATGTAATCAGTAGGAACTTTCACAAAAGTCAACCTTAAGATGTGTAAAGATTTGACTGCATTGGATTTACCCCACAAAACAAGAAAAATATTGTCATTATAAATGCAACAACAACAAAAAAAATTGAAATAGTAAAATATGCATGCTTTATTAATGAAGATAAATCTCAGACTCTCTGAGATTCTACTTGTCATGAACATGGGATAGCTAGGTTGGAGTTCCAGCCCGAAAGCAGGGTTTTATTTGAACAGTAAAAACCTCAGCCCAGAAGAAATATTTATTTATGTTTTAAAAAAATCTTAACAGGAATTCTTTAATATCTTGACATTGTTGTAGCTAAGAGGTTGCATTGCCAAAAGGTGGTTTTTTTTTTCATCCATCCTAAGAAGCAAGAGCACATGCAGCAGCAAGACTTTTTTCCACCCTAATTTCTCACAGCATTTTTAAATTCCTTTGGAAACTTACTTAGAGACATTGATTTTTCCCCTTCTGCTTAGTTACCCTCAGATGACAATTACCCTTCCTCCTAGCAATAGCTGGATGTGTCCTTCAGGCTCTATCAACATTAACACCTGCCTGTCCCAGGCTCATATTGCTGCTTTTCCATGGACTTTCTGGTAGGGATTTTCAAAGATGTTACGGCTGGACTTGACGATCTTAAAGGTCTTTTCCAGCCTTGGTAGTTCTGTGATTCTGTGAAATAGTGCCCAAACATAGTTGGAGGAGGAAAAACACAAACAGGTAAGTTTAAAATATTTAAGTTATACTGCTGTGATAAAAAACCAAAACAAGACAATGACATTCTAAACTAGGTGGAAGTTACTTCGAGAAACTTTGTAGGCCTCTATCTTTAAAATATTTACCATTTATTCCAAACTGCCCATCTGATACAGTGGTGAATTCAAGCCTGAATGAATAAGAGAGCAGAAGGAAGCCATCAAGTGACTTTTTCCTCTGGGATCACAGCCCCACTGCTCAGAGAGTGCAGTTTGGCTCCACAAAGATCAATGCACAACACTATCTGCTGAGGGTCTGCATCCGACATGACACATTGAACAGAGATCTCCAGGGTGGAAAAGCTAATGCACTGATTGCTCTGTGTCTGCCACTTCTGCCAGAAGACAGCAAAGTACCTTGTACTGCTGATTATCATTCAGTCAAGACTCACATCCAGCCATACAGACATGAGTGATTCAGCTGAGACAGAACAAAACCATTTCAGAGTTTTAATTCATGCTCTGGGTACACAGTTGTTTCCCTTTGGCAAGCAGTACAGAACCCTTGTTTCATATTTCATAGAACCATAGAGCCACAGAAGTTGGTTGGAAAAGTCCTTTAAGACCTACAAGTCCAAGTGTCAACCTAACTGCCCAGTCCACCACTAAAATCTGTCCCTCAGCACTTCATCTATATGTCTTTTAAATACCTTCACAGATGCTGACTCCACCACTGCCCTGGGCAGCCTGTTCCAGTGCCTGACAACCCTCTCAGTGAATAAATGTTTCCTAATATCCAATCTAAACCTCCTCTGGTGCAACTTGAGGCCATTGCTTCTTGTCCTATTTCTTGTCACTAGGGAGAAGAGACCAAGACCAACCTTTCTAAAACCCCCTTTCAAGTCAGTGCAGAGAGTGAGAAGGTCTCCCCTCAGCCTTTTCTCCATGCTGAACACCCCCGGTTCCCTCAGCCACTCATCATAAGACTTGTGCTCCAGACACTTCCCCAGCTTGTTGTCCTTCTCTGGACATGCTCCAGCACCTCAATGTCCTTCTGGTTGTGAGGGCCCCAGAACTGACCCCAGGATTTGAGGTGCAGCCACACCAGTGCCGAGTACAGGGGACAATCCCTTCTCTAGACCTGCTGGCCACACAATTCCTCATACAAGCCAGATGCCGTTGGCCTTTTTGGCCACCAGGCTACACACTGGCTCAAATTCAGCTGCTGTCAACTGATACCTCCAGGTCCTTTTGTACTGGGCACTTTCCAGCCACTTTTCCTCAAGCCTGGAGATGTGCCCGTGGTTGTTGTGACCCAAGTGCTGGTCTCAGCATTTGGCCTTATTGAACTTCATACAAGTGGCTTCAGCCCATGGATCCGGCCTGTCCAGGTCCCTCTGCAGAGCCTTCCTACCCTCAGGCAGATCAACACTCCCACTCAGGTGGTGTCTTCTGCAGACTTACTGAGGGTGCACTCAATCCCCTCATCCAGATCATTGATGAAGGTATTAAAGAGAACTAGCCAGTACTGAGCCTTGGGGAACATATTTTTTCCTTACTGTAATTATTTCTTTTTTATGTATAATTTATATGTATGTATAGGTGTGTATAAATGCAGTATGCACATATATAAAAATACACATATCTGAAGTGTATCTCAGTAGAAATCAGAGAGCAGCACAGACACACCTGGGTAGGCAGAAGGCACCAGGGCCCTGCAGGTTTCTCAGGAGCCAGTTGCAAAGGCCAATAGAAAACCCACATGTTCTATATGGGCCCAGCCATAATTTTCCCTATTAGCAGCAGGATTTCTAGCTCACAGCACTGGTGAAATAGTAGAACATAAAGGAAATGAATTTTTCATGCTTCTTAAACCATCTGAATCTTGATCCCAGTAACTTTTCACCATTTCTACACTGATAGTACTCTGTACACGTCTTGAATGACTATCCAATTATTGTGAAATGATGATCCAGATGATCTGGAAAATATTCTCAAAGTCCAAAATCCCAACTGATTGCAACATATCAGGGCCAAGTACTTGTTGTTTAACGCTAAGCTTCAAGTACAGAGAAGAAATAAAAATGCTAAGTATAAGCAAAACCTGAATTTCCTATCCATGGGTCAAGAAAATGTAGCAAGCAAAAGTCTCATCCAAGCTGAAGATACTACACAAGCAACAGGTAAATTGACATGATATATTTGGGGTCTGGATGATCTCCAGTGACCTCTTCTGTCATCCAGTTTCCACTTGACATCTTTGAACGATGGGGGAGAAACAATATTGGTGAGAAGGTGAGTAAGAATTTTCAGAAATGTATTCTTGAAATGTATGTATTTCACTTAGAGGATTTAGGAGAAAACAAAGAGACGTTGTACATTTATTATGCCTTTTGTTATTGTTTCATACAGCAGATGATCATACTCAGACAGCTCCCAAGCTTGAAATCTGTTTTGTTGAGAAAAAAGTTTTAAGAATCAGTGAGCTGAAAGTGAAGGAAAAAAAACCCTATTTTGTTATTTTTCTCTTCTTCTTCATCTCATATTCTACTCACCTATTGTACCTACTGTTTTTATTTGTAGTGTAAGGACCATCTGTAGGTTGAATATATTGGCAGAAATTCCCTTCTCAGAATTTGAGAGGATATAATGTTGTAGATTGTTCCTTACACCCTTAAGTTTTTCAAATTATGTTAAAAATCTAAACCCTGGAGGATTAGAATGAGAAGGAGGGAAATGAAGAGGCATGGTTTATATCCAAGAAGTGACTGAATATTCAACCTCTGATGTCTTTGCACTTGAGCACACAGCATTTCATTCTGCATGTTCTCTGATGAAAGTTTCATTATTTAGGGATTTATTTATTTTTTAATATAGACTTCAGTGGCATCTGCAAGTCAAATATTGAACAATTCCTTGGTGGGATGTATATGACAAATTTGCACAGGGTACAAAATAGTTCTAAAATAACTTTTAACCTTATGTAAATATTAAATATTAGATTCTCTGTTGATTTAAAAGGAAGACTTGCTTACAATATATGTTTAATATAAAAATAATGAAAAAGCATAACTTAAAAGAAAATGAAAAAGGCTCAAAAGCAGGACACATTTTATTCTTTGCATGCACAGGGACATAACTGGGCTACTTGCAAGGAACTATGTCTAAGATGCAGGTTTTTGGACACTCAGGTATTGACTGTGTGAGGTCAGTAGTACAGGTGGGCTCAGGGCTACATCTCATCTTAAAAGCCATCTCTATGCACTATATTATCAGCAACAGCTCCTGGCTGGACCAAACCTATAGCCAGAAACAGGCACATCTCCAATGCCCATTACCTCTAGCTCTGTGCTGACACAGTAATTTACAGAGGAGAGGGAAAAAAGAGCATATTTGAGCAATATTCACTGACCAAGAGCATTTCCCCAGATCTGTGGGTGAAAAGTTAGTGTATCAAATATTTTACCATCTGGAGTAGATGGCCAAGATAAAGGTTGGACCTTTAGGGTGAGACATAAGGCATCTACTGACATCTTAGGAAGCATATTTTTCCCACTTGCCATTCAGCAGCTGCTCCAGAAGATCTAAAGGTCTCTTTTCCCAAGTAATAGGAAAGAAACAATAGGGAACAAGCTGTAGAACATGAGGAAATGGCTTCACATTGTGCCAGGGGAGATTTAGATTGGATATTAGGAAAAATTCCTTGCCCAAAATGGTTCACAGGCACTGCAACAGGCTGCCCAGGGAAGTGGTGGAGTCGTAATCCCTGGAGGCATTTAAAAGACAAGTAGATGAGGTGATGAGGGTTATGGTTTAGTGGTGGACTTGTCAGTGTAAGGTTAAAACTTGGACTCAATGATCTTAAAGGTCTTTTCCAACCAAAACAATGACTCAATGAGCATGGCTCTCCTGTGGTCCCTTTCCTACCAGTTACTAGCAGGTATACCAGCTGTGACAAGGTGCAGCAGGAGGCTGTTGCTGGGTCACTGAAGCAAGCAAGAGTGGTATTCAGCTCCGGTGTAAGAATGTTAAATTTGTGTGTTTGACATGAGTATCTAGATGCAATTCAGGCGTTTAAACTCTTACTAAAGGCAGTGGAGATCTAGCCAACACCATCAGTTAAGCTAACAGCATGGTCCAGCAGATCAGCCAGCAGACTCTCTCTTCTCCTAGCAGCTGTGCTAAGTCTCTGATCTTTGTTGACTGCACTGTGAATTTATTCACTTAGATGACAACAGATTGACACCTTAATTAAGATAAAGCCAAATCCCACACTCAGGGAAAGACAGCTGAAAAAAATATTTTCATCTGAATTCCAAGAGGTTTCTACTGTCTGACTATTTAAAAATAAGATGTGAGAAATTAATAATAAATAATAGTCCTATTGGAGTACCTAAGTGAAAGATCCTGTTAGGATGTTCTTCATTAATTTTTGAATGAAAACCTGTTGGAGAACCAGTTAGAGAAATCCCTGGACTATGTTGTGCAGAAAATAAAACTAAATTATCTAAAAAGCCTTCTGGTCTTCAGATTTGTGAGTGGGAAGCTAGTGATGACATCAGTGACTTCAGTGGTAACAGAATTAGGACAATAATGAGAAATCTGGTAAATCACCATCTAGGAATAAATAAACCCTTCACTTTTGACCACACCAATGAATCACCAGATTGCACTGGAAGTATTTTACAGTTGAAAAGGCTCCTATTTTTAGATGTGATACATAACAAATTGTGAACATTTATTCTCATTAATGATTCCGGCCTTCTTTTTGTGTGTGTGACAGTTAAAATGGTGACAGATGCATCAGCTCCCCAGAACTGACACCATTAGTCTCTGGGAGTTGAATTACATAGTCAGGTTTTGCAATTGGTACCCAGAACATGCTCCTGTGGTCTGCAGAAGAGCATCATTCACCCCAAAACTGCTGTAATTCCAAAAGTTATCAGGCTGGGATCATGTCTATTCTCTCTGAGTATCCAAAACCAGTCCTTTTGTATGAGTCTTCTTCATATCTTCATATGAGGCAGGCTTTTTAGTATGCCTTTTATTGCACACAGTTTTCCAAACATAAACTGATCTCCATTAGCCTACATGAGATACAGCATTCACAGTGGTCCAGCATTTCTTCAGCTCAAGGTAGAACTCTGCCAATTGCTGTGATCAGCAGTAGTGACTTTTGTTTACTGCCTCCCTGTTTGATGGCTCCATCCAGACCACTGATAAAACATCAGCATTTCTGAGGCTCCACAGTAGGACTAAACTACATTAATAATTGAAATAGGCTGGAGACCATTTGCTAGCTCTGGTTCTAACTGGCAGGGCACAGCTTCTGTCTGGCTGTGAAAGCCCCTTAACTTTCAAACTGGGATCAGGTACTGATGCTGCTCACTGGGAATGCTTCCTTGCTCATGCTACCTTCTGGATCATGTCTGGGAATTTTGTGGGAGTGTACATGTTGATTTGGACCAAAACTGCCAGGCACGGGTGTTACAATTAAAGCAGATTGCAAGGCAGTGCCTTGGTCATTGTCCTGAGTGATTTATTCTTAAAGATATGGTCTAGCAGCCTGTAGTCCTCTCAGAGACATTTAGAGAATTATAAAATAAATAAAGGCCTTTGCTGGAGGTTTGCAATATGACCAAGAATTCTAGAGATATTGGATATTTGTAGAAATGGTCATAGGAGGTCAGCCATGCCCTCAGATCATGATTTATTCAGTCAAGGCAGTAGCTAGGATAAGTGCATTGCTTGAAGACTGGATCTCAATTAGAAGAGTTGAATAAACTTTCTGACAGTCTTTTTCTTCTCTGGATGAAAAAAGAGACTTATCCTCTGGGAAGAAAGCAAGCCCATTGTTTAGTTTATGAATTTTTATTTATGCAGTTTTTTGATAAGTTTTAATAATCTTTTATTTATGTTCCTCTGCCTCTAAACTGTTTCTTGAGGCTTTGCATTCAGAATTGAAATAATCTCATTTTTCTCTTATCTAGAAGACTGTTGTCTTAAGAATGCCTTTAGGGAGACACGAGCATTTCACTCTCAAGACAATAATGATATGACTGATCCCACTGCTCTGTGGCAGTGTGCAGCACCCCAGTGCATGACCAGGGTGCCAAAAGACTGTCAGGTGCTGCTCTGTACTGAGATTCAAGGATTGACTTGGTAGCTGTTCATGTGGACAGCTGGCTGAAGGGGAAAAGAGAGTCTTAAATAAATGATCATCAGCAGATTCCTGGTGTGCAACTGTATAATAAGGAGATTATCCAAACCCTGAATTCTTCTGGCATTTGGGGTATCTGGGCCAAAGAAGACATAATGCATCCTCACCCTGAAGAGAGGCCAAGGGGTATAACAAGTGGAAGTGTGCAATGAGGTACATGTCAGGGTTTGTTTTTTTTAAAAACAAGTAATTAGCCTGCTAGCTAATTCTTTGGTAAGAGTAATGCAGTATAGCTGAATTACAGGAAGTTCATTAGAAAGAATAAACATTTCCTGGTTTGGGTGGCCTCTATTCTCATTTTATAACCACCTACTTGCAACACCCTTAGCAAATGTTCACCTTTAGCAGATGTTTACAAGCTGTCTGTAAATATTTTTCCATTTTCTATGACATTTGAATATGAATACATCTCTAATCTCAGTGATTTATTCTGACAATTTGCCACCTTGCCAAATTCCAGCAGTCTTCTTTTTTCAGCTATGACAAAGCTCTTGTTTTCCCAGCATATATTTCTGTTCTCTTACATAGAGAGTTTCCTGTTTGTGGAATTCCATTTTGCTGTAATGTGGCAAAGTAATTTGTAGCTCTCCTTTGAATCATTGGTTAGAGTTTTTAACAACATCTTCATTTCTTCACTGAAGTTGCTAACAAGAGGTATTATAGATAAGAGAAAAGCTTTCTCTTCTGAAATGTATGATCAGATTTGTAAATCTGCACTTGCCCCAAACAGCTGATGATCTTTTTTGGGGAAAGGAAACAACACAACAAAAGGAAGATTCGAGACAAGCAATATTTTTTCTTTTGCATTTGACAACATTTCAGTTTCAGAAAAGAGGAAATTTTTTTTACCTTGTGTTTAGCCAAGGGATCCTCTGCTGAGAAGTGGACTAATTTTTGTCATCATAATCCTCAGAGTGTCCCAGTTTCCAAATCCATTGCTGGTGACACTGTAAAATCTCTGTTTTCCAGGATATTTCACTTTTTCTCTGGTCATTTCAGGCATCAGGGGTAAATAAAGCCTCATTGGGAAAAATTAAGCAAGCAGGCAAAATAAAAAGTTTAGGTTTGTTTTTTTTTCAGTCAGAGCACTATGCACAGGAGGCTGTAAATAGTGAGCACCACTTTAGACTTTGAAGCCCATCACTCACTTTCTTAAATATCTTTTCTGCTGCTACTCAAGATCTGTGGCAGCTTAAAAATGCCTGCTGATGGGTATATACCTGGCTATAAAGACAAATGAGCAGTAAAACGCTCATTTCTTACATTTCAGCTTATTAATCATCATAACACCACTCTTTTCTGCATGGAAGAGTATTCCTTAGTCTTTAAGTAATCTGAATTAGTGCAGCTCTTAGCACCTCCTCTTAGTATTTAAAAATGTGGAAAGGCAGATAATGGAGGTCTCCCTTCCTGGTTAAGTTTTGCTCATGACTGGATGATAGAATTGCTTTTTAATTTAATTCTTGTACTCATGTATCTAAATGTTTTACAGGAAGCTCATGAAGCTGTAGGATTTGCATTATACCTAAAATTCAAGAATGATGACATGTAAAATAAAGCTTTTGTGGATTTCTTTCTCCATAATTACATAATTACAGAATGGCATTTTTTTTTCTTCCTGTAGTTAAAGTGTGTTCCACGCTGTGGTATTATTCACTAAGTTCTAGGAATGCAATGTGCATTGGTAAAGAGTAGGTAAGAAACAATACTTGTTTTATTTTTTTTTTTTGCTTACTTCTTTTATCTCTCCTTGTTGTTCAACAGGCAGGAAAAATTGTTTTCTCTATTTTTTTCCTTGTTGCTTTTATCCACATTTGCTGTCACTGAGTTTTAGCTCTCTGGGTGTCCTGCTGGGACTGCATGCTGCTCTGACCATGTCCACAAGCAGCGTGGCTGTTGGATCAGCACTTAGCCCTTGGGCAGGGCACATGTTGATGGCAGCAAGTTTTCCATTACTGCAGGAAGACTTGCCTAAAATCCAGATATTTTATGTTTCCAGAAACATTGTCTATAACTTTTAGAGCAACCACTTAAATCATAGAATCATAGAATTGTACAATGTGTGGGGTTGGAAGGGACCTTTAAAGGTCATCTAGTCCCCTTTTTAACTAGATCAAGTTGCTCAGACCCTTGTCAAGCCTGACCTGGAATGTCTCCAGGGATGGGGCCTCTACCACCTCTCTGGGCAACCTGTTCCAGTGCTTCATCACCCTCATGTGAAAGAACTTCCTCCTGACATCCAATCTGAATCTACCCTGCTCTAGTTTAAGACCATTGCCCCTCATCCTATCACTACATGCCCTAAATCTTGTCCAGTGTACACCATTCAGCAAATGTTGGTGCATGGACAACCAGGGAGGAAGACTGAATAATTACTCTATTGCTTCACATATACTCAAATATTAGGGTAATTATATAACTCCATATTCCAAAGCAGAACTGGCCTGAATCTGGCCAATGCTGTGCTCTGTAGCATGAGCTCATGTTTGCCCTGATAAATACTCCCACTAGAGTTCTTGCTGCATTGACAGTCACATCTGGTTGTAATTTCCAGCACTGGCATTCAAAAATCTGTCATTATTTCTAAAGTTCATGTTTGGAGCTGGCCTAGACCACAGGCTACGAGTATAAAGGTAGCTCCCCCCCTGAATGTTCTCCAAGCTGTTGTGCAATGTGATGTTTATGAAGCAGGATCCAAGATAAAATAAAAGAGCTGTATGGAACAGAGAAGGGAATGCAAGACAAGGAAAGGCAAAGGGAAACGCAAACTATGTATATGTCGTGGTTTAGGCCTAACATGACAAGAAAGAAACAGCCACATGGCCACTCACTCAACTCCCCCCCCCCACCACACACACACCTGGGATGAGGAGTCCAAACCAAACTAGAAGCTCACGGGTCGAGACAAAGGACAAGGAGGGTTCTTCACTGATTAAGGTCACGGGCAAAACAGACTCAACTTGGGGAAAAAATCATCATTTCATTTCACACTAATCAAACACACACAGGACACAGACACCACACAGAGCAGGGCTTATTTATGTTACCCCACCCCTCCCTTCTTCCCGGGCCCAAATCACTTTGTTCCTGGTTTCTTTGCCTCCTTCCCCCCCAGTGGCACAGGGGGATGGGGATGGGGTTTAAAGTCAATTCACAGTCTGGTGCTTCTTGCCACTCCTTCCTCAGGAAGAAAGTTTCCTTGCAGTCCTCCCCTGCTTCCCCATGGGGTCCTTTCCTACGAGGTCCAGAGCAAGCTGCTCCAGCGTGGGCTGCCCACAAAGTCACGAGCTGCTTTGGTAACAGTCATCTTCCCTGGCGCCAGGGTCCTCCACAACTGCATAGTCCAAGTCCATTGGCCATGGCTCTCACCCCTCCTGGCACCCCCAGGGAATGCTCCACCACATTCCTCTATGGATGCAGGGGCACAGCTGCCATCCCACCATGGGTTGCAGGGAAACTTCTGCTTGGGCACCTTCTTGCCCTTCTTCCTCACCCACCACCAGCACCGCTCTGCCTCTCCAGCCTCTCCTCTTCTTTTTGTGCTCACTCTGCTCAGGTCTTGTATCAGTTATTTTGTGTGTTAATGGCAGAGGGGCATCTACTGTCCCTCTCATGGCTCCTTGGCTGGTTTTGGAGCAGAGGGAGCTACTCAGCTTCTTACTGGAGCCACATTTGGGGCCCTTCCCCCACTACCAAAAAATCCAACCAAACCAAACCAGCACAGTATATATATCTTGGAGTTGCCCATGGCTGGATGGAAGGAGGTTAAAGCATTCCAACAGCCTGCAGAATGTTGCCCTTGTTTCCCTGCCCACACACTGACCCTACAGAAGTTTTATCACAAACTACTAGAAAGCACATTTTTGTGTGAAAATGTGGAAGCCTAAAGTAACACCAGTGTATAATTTTTCAGACCTGAGCTGTTTCACAAATCTTTTCTCTGACAGTAAAAAAAAATAAAAAAGCTTTTGAGGTACAGAATGACAATAACATGGCACAAAGAAAGGTTCTGATAAGCATTTTCATAATTTGTATTTATTCCAAGAAATGAGAAAAGAAAATTATAACTATCACAGAGAGCACTACACATTTTTCCAGCTGATTTCTCTCTTGAAAATGGGAGAAAGGACAGTGAAAAGACTGAGTACAATACAAAATGAGAATACTTTCTGAAAGTAGGGAGACTTTGTGAATACTATGTCTCTTTTTTTAAGCTAGAATTAAATATTTTATTACATGCAGTATTGTGTGGTTTAGTAGCACAAGAACTATTTTAATAGGGAGTAGCATTTTCTTCCAGATACAGGCCTTTATTTTCAAAGATTTGAAAAAAATCTTGCAGGTTTATGTAACATATTTATATTTATATATTTATATATATGTTTTGGGGAGATACTGTTAATGTCATGATCATTTGTTTCCTACAAGTAGAAATGCCAGCAATGTAAAATGTAGAAGTAATCCCTCTCAAGTTGCACTGAAGCAGACTGGGCAGATGTCAGTGGATCCTGCAAGACCTAACTCTTCCCAGTAAGTTTTTAGGTTTTCCTTATTTGTGTGGAACAGAATTCCACACAGTAGCAAGGTGTAACCTGTGCCAATAAATGAGGCTTCAGTTTTATTGCTGTTGTTGCATCTAGCTGAGGTGCAGAACTGTTATGATATCAATATCAAATAAAAATAAATTCTTTCCCCAGCTGGAAGTGAAAGCTCAGGATGGATCTGAAATGCAGTGCTCTTCACAAAGGGTGTGAACCCAGGACCTGGCCATTAAACACCACTGAACATTGAATCAGACTTTTTTCTGTTGTTGCTCTGTTATTTAGCAATGATTTGCACCTCAATCTTTGCAGTATCTCAAAACTAGATAATGAACCTGATTTTCTGGTTACATTCAGTGGAGGTAATTAAATTTTGAATATCCAAGTCTTCCCCATACCATTAATTACAGACAAGTTTTGCATTTGTTGCCTGTGCTACTGACAGAGTGTAAAGAGTGTGTTGTAAAAGTCTTGTGCTGGTTTACCATTAAAGTATTATTTTTAACTCAGCTTCTAAACAAACTGAGTTCAGCTAATCTGTATCAACTGGTGTGCTCACATTAACCTTATGAAGCAATAAAGATGCACTGAATAATTTATGCACAGATGTACACTGCACAGCTCTGTTTGAGCCAAGTGTGATGATCATGGGAGTAACTATAGCAAGGCCATTTGATGATGCTCAAAGGGATTCTGAAAAACCAATAACATCTCTCTTGGAAGCTGGTATAGTTCCTCAGATAAAATGATGAGGAGGAGGAGCAAGAAACCATTTATGCATGCATGACAGTCTTCCAGAAACTGGTTGTGAGTAGCTAAGCACACATGGAGCATCCTTACATGAGCAGTGTCTTATTCAAAGAAAAAGACCTAGACATATGTTATCAAATTTTAATGAATACTCTTGAAGGAGATTCCTTTTTTGTAATTCCCATTTTAAAGTAACTTGCTACTAACAAACTAAGAATATGGATATATTTGGCATGGAACTACTGTAACTTTCAAAAAATAGTGGAAGATTTTATTTCCAATTTTTCATGATATCTTCCAATACCTAATGGGGCCTACAAGAAAGATGGGCAGAGTCTTTTCACCAGAGAGGGCAGTGACAGGACAAGGGGTAATGGATTTAAACCGAAAAAGGGCAGATTTAGGTTAGACATCAGGAAGAAATTCTTCACCATGAGGGTAGTAAGGTGCTGGAATAGGTTGCCCAGTGAGATTGTGGAAGCCCCCTCCCTGGAGGTGTTCAAGGCCAGGTTGGATGAGGCTTTGTGCAGCCTGGTCTAGTGGGAGGTGTCCCTGCTCAGAGCAGGGAGGTTGGAACCTGATGATCTTTAAGGTCCCTTCCAACCCAAACCATTCTATGATTCCATGATTCTATGATAGTGGAGAGCATCAAGCTATCATATTGGCTTTGTGCTTTGTGCTGGGTAAGGGATAAAAAATACTATTCATTGTTCATCATCATCTTATGAATTGAACAGGTTTTTCTTTTCTTTGCAGGTTCTATTGGCCTTCTCAGAAGGGATGTATATAAAGTCTAGAGGAAAAACAATGTTCCATTCCAAAACAATATTATTATCTACAGAAAAATACCTGAGAAGTGAATTTTAAAAAATGTAGAAGAGAAAGTTGATAGTGGATCTCGGGGATAATCAGTCAGTCCTAGCATTTTGGTCTTGTTTGATGGTATTTAGAGAACTCCTTAAAGGACTTTGTTACTTCGTTGTTCATTTGTAGAAATAGAAATGCAGAAATTATTAACACTGTTCGGCCTTTTTTTCCCCCAGCTGAAAAATAAATTTTAAAAAGGGCTTAACAGACCATCTGCTACAACTGAATCAAAGAAAGACAATTTCGTCAAGCCTCTGGTCATTATGAATTCTTTCAAGTTAGGTAACATCATCTGCACATAAGGGCACAGCCTTTGTGTCATTTCAGTGAAATTATGCCAGGAGTTAATGAAGTCCACTCCATAAAGGACTGGCATCTCAAGCTGCACCATATGCCTTTGTTTGTGCAGGTGGGTTAAGTCCTAAACCCCAAACCTTTAGAAGTATTGAGATCCTTAACCCCTAGGTGCCAACTTAAGGTATGGTATAGATGCTTAAATGTAAATATCTAGTGGAATTTTAAATATTCTAGCATTTTAAAGTATTCTAGCATATCTAACACACCTATAAATACCTTGCAATAGCTGGACCTAAGTGACACACCTTCAATTCAATATAAACATCTGTCCCAGAGCAGGGAAGCACATCTAAATGCTTACATGTTGGGTTAGATTTTGTTTTTCAAACAAGTCCCTCCTTGCTGATCCCTTTCTGATATAACACACTGCTCACAGTGACAGAGCTCAGGTTTTGTCAACTAATCCTTGTCTTGACCAGCTGCTCAACTGCATGCAAGTTTTAATGAGAATATTCTCTGCCCACAGAAGCTGTGGCTGCCCCCTCCCTGGAAGTGTTGAAGGCCAGGTTGGATGGGGCTTGGAGCAACCTGGTCTAGTGGGAAGTGTCCCTGCCCCTGCAGGAGGTTGGAACTAGATGATCTTACCCTTCCAACCCAAACCATTCTATGATTTTTATATTGCTATGTCAGGCCTAAACACATCCTCCTAAATTAATTTCACTCCCTTTTTTACTGGACATGACAAAATAACATTTGCTTGAATAATCTATTTTCCTGCATTTTCAGAAGTGGCCTGAAAACAAGTCCCACTTTCTCTTTTTTCCTGATTATTTGCATAAAGTCATTAGCAGTGGTTAATGCTATTTTAAAGATATAATACTCAAGTAGAAATTGGGGTACCATTATGCTATTTTGTGCTATCTGTGCCATATTATTCAGCCATTTGATGGTATAAAATATGGAATTTTTTCCCCTCTCTTGCAGTAACAGATTCTTACATCTTTTGTTTTATTTTCTGATTTGCGTCAGCCAGTAAACAGCTGCCATCCTCAAATCAGCTATTTAAAGTGCTTTTATCAGAAATTTTTGAAGCTTGATCATCTCAGCAATAAACATGAACTACATACAGTTGAAAACATAGATATATTCTTTTGACAACTGCTTGATAAAAATAACCATGTCTCTTAAATTGTCCAGGCAGATAATACTGCACAATTGCAGATCCTGTCAAGATGAAAGGGGGAAGGAATAAAAAGGGAAGGGGGGAAGGAGGAGAGGGAGAGGGAGAGGGAGAGGGAGAGGGAGAGGGAGAGGGAGAGGGAGAGGGAGAGGGAGAGGGAGAGGGAGAGGGAGAGGGAGAGGGAGAGGGAGAGGGAGAGGGAGAGGGAGAGGGAGAGGGAGAGGAGAGTTTTTTCCAAAAACATATAAAGTTCTCTTCATGGGAACTTTATTGGGAAACTGAAGATGCTCTTTTTGACTGAGCAGGCCCAGTGTTCTCCAAAATCTGGAACTTCATACTGTCTTTCTGTAGTATGCCTTCTTTTAGGCTTCTGTGCTTGTTTTTGTGGAGTAGATGGTAACATGAGAACAGTGAAAAGTGCAAAACCTTCAGTGTCTGATTTGCATCTTTTCTATGTGGGGTGGGGGAAGAGGATCTCAGACTCCTAAAAGAAGTTGAATGGATTCATCAGAGATATTTTGAGAGGTTAAACTACCATTCCTAAGGCAGATACCCTAGAATGAAGAAAGATATAACAAGAATAAAAATTTGCATGCTGTTTGTTTTCCCAACATCCATTTTCTCCCTTTTATTAAAACTATGAAACATATTGCCTGTGTTTTAATTAAGTTCTTACCACTGGTCACAAGTTTCTAAGGTATAAATCTCTGATGCTGCATTGCCCTGAGGAGTGGAAAGGAATTACTGGATTGTACTGAGAAAATCTACTCCCACACTGAACTCAGAGTAGGTGCATGCAGAGGATGGGAGTCACCTCACGTAGCTTTAAATGTCTCCTGTGAGGCACAGCACTTCTGGGGAGTGATCCATCTGTTTCAGCTTGATCTCAGTTACACTGATTATATTGATTTAATCTCTCTTGATTATGCAGGCAACCTGGGCTGACTGGTTTAGACACACATTTAGACAGTGAAAGCCCACTCATAGAGGAATCCATGGAGGTTTAGTCAGGCTAGGAAAGAGGCTGTAATACAGAGAGTGTTGTGTTAGAGCAATTACACCAAAGCACCACAAGCCAGAGGGACTCAGATACTAGACTACAAAGAAGACAAATGGGAGCTCTCATATCTGGCTGGAATTATCCCTATTTTCCTCCTTCCATTAGGGTCCACACTTATGTTTTTACCTCTGAAAGACAGTATATATGCAGCAGTACATATGTATAGTGGCAAACCTTGTGGTCTTCTCCATATGAAAATTTTTTCAAGTCTTATGTCAGGGTTAGCCTAAGACTATGTACTCTGTATTTATATAAGGCCAGGTTGGACAGGATTTATGCAACCTGGTCTAGTGGGAGGTGTTGGAAGCTAGTGCAGGGGGGTTGGAACTAGATGATTATCTCAGTCCCTTCCCACCCAAACCATTTTATAATTCTATGATTCTATATAGTGACCCTATAAAAATCCTTTTTTTGTGAACGATTTTCATTCTTCTGCATCAGCCTTTTCTGAAGAAGAAAAAAAATCCACTTGGAAAATTTCCAGCCTGCTCTAAAATATTTGTCACTAGAGCAACAATTTGGAAGATTTCTGAGCCCTTGAATCACAGCTCTACTCAGGCTCATATAAACTCCAAATACAATTTCAAAGCTAATGATAGCTATTCAAAATTTAAATACACAGCCTTATCTAGCTGATAAGATTCCTTTTACAGTCAATGGAGAGAGAAAGGTACTTCTAGTTACCCTTAGAAGTAAATTTTTTTTTTAGATATCTTAACTATTTTAAGATGAGATGAATCGCTCTCTCTAAGTATCTGTCTCTCTTCACAGATAACTGAGAGCATCTAAAAGCCTAATTTAGACTAGTCACCTAAGTTTTGTATAGCTAAAGGCAGCAAAATTCTCCCCAACATATTTTTCTCTTATTTCTTTTCTACCTCCTTCTGTATTTACTGGGTCCTATTAGAGCCTCTATTAAATGTAACCACCAACAAAGGGTAATGCCTAAATTCCCCACTACTGGTGACAGCTGAATTACATTCTCTTTCACCAGGAAACATGATTTAATAACCTACATCAACAGATGGCTTGTTTTCTGGTTGTCTGCTAAAAATTTCATACAACAGCCTTGCCTAACATACCACCACATTTCCACAATTCTTCCATTGCTCTTTCACTGCAGACTGTGGTAAAATATCCCCCAATTCTTGACCTTCTGAAAGCTCCGTCTTAATGTACAGTCCTCATTTACCAGTTCACATTTCTTCTGAATCATTAAGCTAATTAGGTAGGGATGACTGTCTAATGAGGGCTTTTTAAGAATTTTCTAGGTATGTTTTGCTGTTCATTTTGCAAGGATGCAGACATGCAGTGTACATGACTGTGTATCAAAGTCAGAAAGGCAGAGTTCTCACAAAAATGACCACATCATAGGTATCTACCTACTAAAGTTTCTTCTCATTATTCCTGTTTTTTTCCTACTGAACTGCTTTCTTCAGTAGGAAACTGTCTTTCAAAAAGAACCACAGCATAATTGTTGCAATACACCATGAGTAATACCACCACTAAACATTTACAGACATACACGACAACGAGTATGGCAAAAAAATACTGGTTAGGCAGAAACGTAGGTCTTTCTTGTATCCCCACTCAGGTCCATAACTTGTAGTGGAATGAAGAAAGGATCCAGAGGAACAGAGATATTATTTATTTGATGTAAGGTAAGGGTGTTTTTTTCCAGCAGAAGTAGTTCCTGTCTACTTACTGTCAATGAGTTGACATCTGGTTTCTAATTAAAGTCAAAGAAGATGCACAAAAACTTGTTTGTGAATCACATCCTATAAGCATTTTTTTTCATTGACCTTCTAATAACAGTTAGTATGACTCTTACCCTCCTTAATCAGGGAGAAGACTGCATAGCCAAAGAGCAATGATGGATGGAGTTGTGGTTTATCCTAGAGGAAATAAAACCAAGCATGAGCTGATAATAGTCTTCAGCTATATATATGAAAGGTAGGGAACTAAATACAAGTGTTCTTGGGATACTTTCCATCTTCCACACAAGCAAAGATTCTTTAATCAATGTTTCTTTCTTTCCCTATACAGCCTCCTATCATGAGTCTTCTCCTAGCTGAGTATGGGCTTAGAGGCAGGGTTCAGAGCCTTCCATAGTGACTTAAGACAATCTACTGCCCTTCCTTCTGAAGCTGGGAACAAGCTGCACTCATACGTTAACTGGTAACCATATTGTATTATGTCAGGATCTTGAAGCTGGTAAGATCAGGTCCCATGACAAGTGTATGGTAGAACATCTGAACTTACTACCTTCAGCCAACCAGGACCTTGGGTAGTGAAGGAGTGGGTAGGAGTCCAGTTCCCAAAGAGATCTGGGTCTGATGTTTCATACCATGCTGTTTTGCCAGGGAGGATATTTAGCACAGAGATTTTTAGTTCTTCAGCTTCATAGGGTGGTCAATAGGCAGGCTCCCTAGGGCCTGATTAAAGGCAGAAGCTTATTTTCAGCTGTTTTAGTTTTCTTGGGGTAAAGAAAAAATATTCTTCTCTCTCTTGACTGTAGAAGATACCCAGGAAGACTGAAGTAAAGTTTGCTCTTGAGAATCTCCTCCCCTTTCTTCTTACAGTGACCAGCAAGGAATGAAGATCCTCCAGGAGTATGAAGTTATTACTCTTCCAGTGCTCTTCCTAAAACTCCTCTCTCATTCTTTTGTCCTTCTAGTGTGTCAGGGTAGAGAACTGAGGAAACCACACCCAGTCAGCTGGTAGTGATGGTCTTCAGGCAATTAGCCGTGACTTGAATTAATGGTCCAAACTCAAAACTGATGTGGAAAGCCTCTCTTCCCAGAACTTCTGCCAGCTCTTTTCCTTCTGCTTACATGACTTGGCATTTTTTTCTGATGGAGTCTGATTTTGTCACAGATTTGGAGATGGGAGTTTGGGTAACATTTCTAAGGTCTTGGCATAGAGAAGTTTCCCTGGATATTGGGAAAGGATGAGTCAGCCATCCCTAATAAATACCCCTAATTAATGTCTATAGCTGATGTGTTTTTTAATATCTCTCCAGGCTGGTCTTTTCTTATGGGGTAATCTTCATGTTTAGGGGTGTGGATAAAAAAAAAAAAAAAAGGTATAGAGATACTTAAGCTGAAGAAAACCAAGGTAGAGATAGAACCATACATATGATACTTCTGCCACCACAGCACCCAAGCTAATTAGCTCCACAAACAGTGTTAATTAGCCCAGCCACAACATCACATCAGTTAAGTTTTATCATTTGGGCAGCTGAGCTAATAACTCCAAATATCAATGTGAAAAGGCTCTCAGTATGGATAACACCTTCTGCTGGACTCCATCATCTAGGTCCATACACACAGAGCCATCCACTTATGAAACCAAGGGATAATTTGCCTAACTGATTTCAGAGCAGACCCAAGAGTCTATCTAGTCAGGACACCAAATATAGCAGAGTGGGCTGGTAATATTAATTAATGGGTTCTGAATTCACTGAAAGATTTTGAAGCTGATTATACAATAAAATGATAATGAAAAGAACCATTAATCTAGACCATAACATTTTATACATTAATAACTTTTTAAAACACTAAAAGGAAAGGAAATAATAATCAACCATGTTTATCCTTTTATGTCCAATATTTAAGTACCTATAGAAGACATAATTTCTGATTCTGGCACTCTTACAATTTGGCAAAGAATGGGAAAACAGAAACACTGAAAGGAAATTGAAGCTAAACACATCAAACCAGAAACAAGATATTGTAAAGCAGGGTGACAGGGATCGCTAGTGAAATCTTCATTGTGTTTATCTTTGAACCAAGGTTAGCTTGTGATAAACCACTGGATGGGAAAAACAAGTTGCTGGATGGGATTTTGTGTTATTACAGAGTTTGATCTGGGGGAGCAGCATGTCCCCTTTTGACTCACAAAGTGGAGAGAGTGGTGGCAGGTGGTTGCAATCAAGAGTTTGACATGAGCTGAAGCAGACATTACCTGTGTGTCAAGAGAAGAGAAGCTCCTGTTTTACACTGAATTAACAGGAGAACAAAATTTCTCTCCTCTGCTCACAAGAATAGTTTGGTAAGGCTGTGGTCCTGAGCCAGGGAAGGAAAATTTGACTTACACCAGCTGAAGATTCAAATTAATGACCCAATTAAAATTATTATATCATCAACTGAGCAATGGTTACCAATCAGATACTCTGTCAGCCACATGGCACATGTAATGAACTGTATCATAACTTAAACTCAGTGAAATAATTTTGAGCTAAGTTCCTTTACTTATGAAAAGGCCAAACATCCATATAAAAGAGTTCAGTCAACATGTACTAATGTTTCCTACAGGCTTATGTTGTGCATATCACAGAATCACTTAGTTTGAAAAAGACCTTCAAGATCATCAAGTCCAACCATTAACCTTACTCTACCAAGTCCAGCACTAAGCCATATTCCCATGTGCCACATCTATGTGACTTAAGCACATCCAGGGATGGTGACTTGACCACCTCCCTGGGCAGCCTGTTCCAATGTCTTGCAACCCTTTCAGTGAAAAAGTTCTTCCCAATGTCTAGTCTAAACCTCCCCTGGTGCAGCTTGAGGCCATTCCCTCTTGTTCTATTGCCAGTTACTTGTGAGAAGAGACCAGCACCTACCTCTTTACAACATCCTTTGAGGTAGTTGTAGAGGGCAATGAGATCTCCCCTCAGCCTCCTTTTCTTCAGACTAAACAGCCCCAGTTCCCTCAGCAGCTCCTCATAAGACTTGATCTCAAGGCCCCTCACCAGCTTCGTTGTTCTTCTTTGGACATGCTCCAGCACCTCGATGTCTTTCTTGTATTGAGGTGCCCAAAACTGGACACAGCATGTAGGTTGTGGCCTCACCAATGTCGAGTACGGAGGGACGATCACCTCCCTGGTCCTGCATGTCACACTATTTCAAATACATGCCAGGATGCCATTGGCCTTCTTGGCCACCTGGGCACACTGCTGCCTCAAATTCAGCTGCTTTTCAATCAGGACCCTCATGTCCCTTTCTGCTGGACAGAGTTCCAGCCACTCTTCCCCCAGCCTGTAGCGTTGCATGGGGTTTATTTTGGCCCAAGGACATGACAAGGCACTTGGCCCTGTTGAACTTCATACAAATGACGTCGGCCCATCGATCTAGTCTGTCCAAGTCTCTCTGTACAGCCTCCCTACCCTCAGGCAGATCAGCACTCCCTCCCAACTTGGTTTCTCTGCAAACTTCCTGAGGGTGCATTCTATCTCCTCATCAGGATCATTGATACAGACGTTAAACAGAAGTGCTCCCAACACTGAGCTCTGAGGAACCCCACTTGTGACCAGCCTCCAGTTGGATTTAGCTCCATTCACCACCACTCTCTGGGCCTGGCCATCCAGCCACTGCTTTACCCAGCAGACCGTGTGCACACCCAAGCCTTGAGCAGCCAGTTTTTTCATCAGAATGCAGAGGGAGACAGTGTCAAAGGCCTTACAGAAGTCCAGGTAGACAATATGGGTCATTATAGCAACTTAGCTGACTTGGTAGATTGTGATAATTAAAACCTGAAACTGAATCCTAAAGAGACTAAAGGGACTGGACACCTGCCTTATGAGGAAAGGCTGAGAGACCTGGGCTTTTCAGTCTAGAGAGGAGAAGACTGAGGGGGGATCTAATTAATGTCTATAAAGACATGAGGGCTGGGCTTCAAGAAGGCAGGGACAACCTCTTTTCACTTGTGCCCTGTGATAGGATGAGGGGTAACGGATTCAAACGCGAGCACAGGAAGTTCCGTCTCAACATGAGGAAGAACTTCTTTACTGTGAGCATCACAGAGCCCTGGGACAGGCTGCCCAGAGAAGTTGTGGAGTCTCCTTCTCTGGAGACTTGCCAGACCTGTCTGGAGGCCTTTCTGAGTGATCTGCCCTAGTTTTTGGTCCTGCTCTGGCAGGGGGTTGGACTTGATGATCTCCAGAGGTCCCTTCCAACCCCAAAAATTCTGTGATTCTGTGATTCTGTGAGATAATAATTCCTTTGCTCTTCAACAGTTTGTTTTATAATGGAGGCTTCTGCATGGAATGTTATTCTGTGCTTCATAGCTGGGCTGAGTAACACAGGGAAATTTCCCTCTTCCTAATGTACAGGAGCATAAGAGAAGAGAATGGACATGCACTCAGTCATGTATCTTTCCTTGAAACACCATGTTCTGCTTTGCACCTCCCTCTGTCCCAAGTATGTTCCTGTTTTGAATGAATCATGTTAAAAATTAACTGAAAACACTAAAAAAAGAAAATGAGTTCATGATAATTTGCTTTGCTATACATTCACCTCCACAGAGGCTAGACACAATGCCAGCACTACTGTAACATTTAACACTATTGTGGGATGGAAGGAAATATAAAAAGCACAACGGGTCAAATCCCCCACAGGAGAAAATTAATCCAATGCTACTGATTTCAGTGGAGAAATGCCAGTTTATACCAGTTGATGATCTGCTGCTTTTCACAGGGCTAATTTTAATGATTAATAAGATAACAGATTGACATTTGTTGTTGTTTGAAGTGATCGGTGCCTGATATCCCCACAGTGTTATTTAATTCCAGTACCAACAGGATTATCACTTAATTTGGATGAGTGTGTGTGCATAAAAATGATGCCTTGCAGAGCCTATTTATGATAATCCTACCAGCTGGCAGCCAAGAACTGACTGAGCTATTTGTCACCCACTATGAAGTTGGAATTATTGAGGAACTGAAATCTCTCTCCCTCTCTCACTTTCTCTGCATGCCTGCATGGGGACAGGCTGCATTATTACAGGCAGGTCTTTTGTCCTCTACTGGAATGAAACAGCACCTCAGAAAAGATAATTAACTGCACACAATGAACAGGGCTAGGGAAGGATGGAGGAAGGTTTGTAGGAAAGGACAGATATTGTGTCATCTTCCCTGCCAAGTGTACAGAATATGCAGCTCAGCACTGTTTCAACTTTCACTGCTTAAAGCAGAAAAGCTTGTTGGGGCAGCAGGGCAGGGAAAAAGAGATGTTTTATATGAAGGTTTAGAAGGTGTTGCTGCAGTTTTACCAAACTAGCTTTAGATGCTGAAGTAAAATTCTCAGGATTTGAGTCCTCCAGCTCTTTGTCCTTCTGTAAAAGCAGAAAGAGCAAACAAAGATGCTGCCAGTCTGTATGCAGGGAAAGAGATGCCAATATAATAACTCAATATAATTCAGCAGCCAGATATAAAAGAGAGCACAATCATTGTTTCTGAAGAGTGCAAAGTGTCTTCTGGTGTGCCAAGTTATCTCACACTTCTTCCCTCAACCTCACTACTTTTGCATCACTTTCTAAGGCAGAACTCTATGCACTGTCATGCTCTGGTCAACCCCTAGGCAAAGTCTGGTGACCAGCACCTAACACTGGCTCCTGCAACTTTCTCTTCCAAAGCAAAAGCAGGATCTCTCCTCTTGTCAGTGCAAAAAGGGCTGTAGCAGAGCCAGAAACCATGAGGTGGATGATGGAGCAATGGATGCTACAGAATGGGTCACATAAGATTTTCTACAAGTGGCTTGTGGATAGGAGGTAATGAATATGAAATATTAAAGCATAACAAAGTGTGGAGAGGGGTATTCAGGAGGAAATGTGTTCTTTCTGTCAACTCCTGTTCTCTCTGCTATGCAACCTGCTTATTCCTCATCTTTCACAGAAACTGTCAGGACAGGCAAAGAAATCCACATCAGATACTGCCTCTAATTACTGCTGAGCAGATCTGCAGGGCTGTAGTAGCAGCTAAGGGAAAAAATTCCTGCAACAAAAACCCACATAAACTTTTCTACTTTCACCACTCCATTACATAACATGTCTGAATCCCAACAATAAAGCATCTTCTGGAAATATACTCCAAGAACCTGGTGTTTTTTCTTCTTTTTTTAACCAACCTGCCTTCCCTGCAGTAAGTCTAGAAGGTATAGTGATTTTTGGCAGGGCTATGTGCTCCTTTTTATAGTCCAGTGCAGTGCAAAGGACAGGGATCTATAGTGATCACATGAACAAGAGGGAAAGAAAACATAATTTGTACTCATCTGGATTTTAAACACCTAGCAAAGAAAGATGAAAGCCAGAGCAACCCATCAGGGACCATGGAAAATACTGATCATGGGGGTTTCTAATGGGATTTGGATGCCAGGATATAGCTACAAGTGAACTGTATAAAAGCTGCATGCAGTTCAAAGTGAATTCTGCACAGAGAAACTGACTGTTCAGCCTGTGATGCCTTTGGTTTGGTTCAGACACTTATTTCAACATGAGATTAATCATACCCAGCAAATCCTTACTTTTCTTTCGTGATTCGTAAAGACCTGAGAGAAACAACCAAGGTGCAGACATCTACACTGTACTTATGTTCAGATAAATCTTATCCTTTCAGACAACTCTTAGTTCTTTTCAGATAATTCTTAGTTCTCTAAAATCAGATTGTATTCTGGGTCATAATAACATTATTATAATAATGATTATTATTCTTCAAAATTTAAAGGAATGAATAATGAAAGACCTAATAAATTTCCATAAGCTTGTGGAAGTCCCCTTTAGGGCTTAGTAGACCCAGTATTTTTGTGGAAGTCAAAGCAAAAATGTCTATTGTTGAATGGTATCTTGGAATGCTTTTATATCTTAGAACATTTGGTGTTATTGTAACGTCCTTGTGTCAAAGGGAACTTGTTTAGCTTTCTTTCCCACCTCTCAAGTGTAACTTGGGGTTGGGGGGCATTTATTATGCTGGTTTACCTTTGTATAACTGGAACTAGAATTAGGTCCCCAGCAGGTGGGCCATCTAAGGCATGAGATTGTAAATTGAATTGCAAGAACACAGCAATATGTTAAACTCTATGTCTTCCGGGGTTGGAAATAATCAACATAAACCAGATTATATGAAGACTGCTGAGAATGGGGAATCCACACTCTTTTTTTGAGGATGATTAAGGGACTGGAACACCTGTTTTATGAGGAAAGGCTGAGAGACCTGGGGCTGTTTAGTCTGGAGAAGACTGAGAGGGGATCTTATTCATGTATATAAATATCTGAAGGGTGAGTGTCAGCCATGCCCTGTGATAGGACAAGGGGCAATGGATGCAAGCTAGAGCACAGGAAGTTCCACCTCAACATGAAGAAGAACTTCTTTACTGCAAGGGTGACAGAGCACTGGGACAGGCTGCCCAAGGAGGCTGTGGATTCTCCTTCTCTGGAGACTTTCAAGACCCATCTGGATGCATTTCTGAGTGACCTGCCCTAGATTCTGTGGTGGTCCTGCTCTGGCAGGGGAGTTGGACTTGATGATCTCCAGAGGTCTGTTCCAACCTCTAACATTTTGTGATTCTGTGATAGAACATGTTCTTCTTACACTGATTGTGAACTTTGCATAAAAACACAGCTATTTAGTACAAATAACAGGCCTTCATGCTTGGCACCTGAACAATTCTTGGTTTCCAGCAGAGAAACTGTGGGTTTATGGCCTGAGAATGACAATAGGAATGTGTTTATTGCTAGGGTCACAGCTGGAGATGATTATTACTTTTTTCTTTGTCAAAAGGAAATGCTACAGGCAGCGCAATATGCTTTCAGGCTGATTTAAGGGAATATTCCTAGAAAAAGACCTCTCTCTCTGCTTCAGTTTTCCTGTTTCAGATCCAGTTTTACTTTACCACAGGAAGCCTGGTGGTCTATAAGATTTTTGTCCTGACAGGAAATCATGCTACACTTACATGCTTTGCTTTATTTAAGAGACTGGAGAGAAATCAAGATTAATGATTCTTAGGATTAGGGGTCCTTATTCCTCTGCAGATTTACCCCAGTGCCCAGAGTCTGCCTGTGCTGCATATCACAGCTTCCCTCTCATTAGGCTGCAAAATATAGAAAGTATTGGAAGTGTCTGTTAGCACTGAGCTCCAGTGCTAGCTAGCTCATGTAAAGTCAGCTTGGCATGGTGTTGATGTGCTCTAAAAGCCCAGTTCAAACATTACTGTAGCAAATGAGTCGAAGGTGCTCTAAAGAAGACATCCCAGTGTAGAAATACTATGGCAGCAGTTCCTCTCTGCAAAACAAATCCAAATGATAGCATTTGTAACCTCTCAAAGATATACCTTGCCTTCCAACCTCAGTAGTCAGCTCAGTCAACCGTAACCTTGAACATGAGCCAGCAGTGTGCCCAGGTGGCCCGGAAGGCCAATGGCATCCTGGCTTGGATCAGGAATAGTGTGGCCAGCAGGAGTAGGGATGTGATTCTCCCCCTGTACACAGCACTGGTGAGGCCTCACCTCAAGTCCTGTGTCCAGTTCTGGGCCCCTCACTTCAAGAAGGATATTGAGGTGCTGGAGCAGGTCCAGAGGAGATCAACGAGGCTGGTGAAAGGACTAGAGGGAAAGTCTTATAGGGAGAGGTTGAGGATGTTGGGGTTGTTTAGCCTGGAGAAGAGGAGACTCAGGGGGGACCTCATCACTCTCTTCAACTACCTGAAGGGAGGTTGTAGTCAGGTGGGGGCTGGGCTCTTCTCCCAGGCAACCAGTGACAAGACAAGAGGGCACAGCCTGAAGTTCCTCCAGGGGAGGTTTAGGTTGGATATTAGGAAGCACTTCCTCACGGAGAGGGTGGTTAGACATTGGAATAGACTTCCCAGGGAAGTGGTGGAGACACTGTCCCTGGATGTGTTCAAGGAAAGGCTGGATGTGGCACTTAGTGCCATGGTCTAGATGGTGTGGTGGTGTTGGTCATAGGCTGGACTTGATGATCTTAAAGGTCTTTTCCAGCCTTGGTGATTCTGTGATTCTGTGATTCTGTGATTCTGTGAACCTCAGAAAAAGGCTGTTATCAATCAGCCATAGACAGGAATGCATGTCTAAGCATCATCTTTTGTAATTAATACAGTCCATTCCTCCATTCTCTCATTGACTTTGGTAGCTGAGATGTAATCCAATTTAATTTCTGTAGCATAATCTTGTTTGTTTTTATAGTACTTCCCCCTGTTGATATTAAAATCCTATTCATTTAGTTGTATGCACTGTGAGATAGATGTGCATCTGTGGGTGGACTGTAAATGTAGAAGAACCTGATAGATGAAGAAATGCTTTCAGTGGGCTGAAAAAAATATCCAGAAAGATGGGTGTCTTATAAGATTTTCCCCTTCAGAAATGTAGTCACAATATTCATAAGACAAAGGTGGCAGAAGTTCTCCAGAAAAACATGCTATTTTGTTCCAAGTCTTTGCAAACCAAAAGAGTATCTTTAAGAGTTTCCTTTGCCTGACTAATACCAATAAAGTTAACATTTTATTCTAATTTCATAGGGTGAACTTTCATAGGGCGATCAGGAAGTCTCGTGGTTCAGACTGAGTCATCTGGTGAACATCCAAATTGTAAATATATACTGGTACCTGACCAATTACAGACATTTGCAATGTAGACATCTTCAGCTGAGATTCTCCTTAGTGTCAGAAGAGAGAAATTAGATTTTTGTGAGGGCAGATCAACTTATCAGAAAAACAGACATTACAAATCTGTCAGAGGAACCATGCTTAGAAGGGTCTATTTCCAATGGCAATTGGTTCATAGGTATCTGCATTGTTGATGCTGGTAGCTGCTGAAATCCGCTGCACCCAGAGAACAACCCATGGTGGTAAAGGTGGATTTTGATGCCCAGTAGGATTTCAAATGGCTTCAACCTGGAGCTTTGCCACCACTGAGAGTTAGAAGCAGTTACGACTCAACATTGATCACATAGGGAGGTGTAACCTGTAAGCCTTAAACATTATTGGAGAGAAAATCTACCTGAAGTGTCCTAGAGAAGCCAGATTGCAACCTTAATTTCCTACAACTCTGAGCTTCTTTTTGGAATTAATGGAGCCTGGGTACTTATGCAGGAAGTTCATAACTAAATACCTGTGAGAACTAGACGATGAAGTGGAAAGATCCCTATAGTGGTACGAAATCATAACCTGGTCTTGATGTATCAGTACTGTATAGATATTCCAACTGTGATAGGAAACAGTGTTTTAAGTATTATATAAAAATACAGTGAAAGACAGGTCCTGTTTATAGCACTAAAATACATGAAATGAGGTGACAAGATAAAGGATGTGGGAGGTGAAGAGACCAGCCTTACATTATGAAGCAGGTTAGGAGAAAAACACCACAGACATCAGATTTCTGGAGATTTGCTCTTCCATGAGGTCATACTGCCTTCCTACTCTGTGTGTGCTCTAAGTTTATAAAGGCCAGCTATGGATAATGAACTCCATTACTCTAATTCAGAACAGAGCCTTCTCCCACTGCTTGTCCTTTGAGGAAATGCCTCGACTTTACTCCCATGAAATCGTTTGGATGCATTAAAACAGTCTGGTGTACATGCTATGAAAGTCCTGATTGACCAAGAGACAGAGGCAGAGGTCTACACAGAGGTTTGGGGTGTTGTACTCTGCCTGAGGAATGCCACAAATTGGAGTCATGGTACATCTCCTGTTTACAGTGTAAAAACTTTGAATCTGGTTTTATATACAGATTATCTCAGATCCTGGAATATGCTGATCCTTTGAATGTCAACAGGACAGTTCAGCCTTGGGGCTGTATGTAGTGTAAACACGGGTATAAAAATGATCCATGATTAGTCCATACACAATACCTCAGTTCTCTCCACCTCAAGGTCAGGCAAAAATAGCAGGAAATAACATTATTTTTGAAATTTATTTTTTTCTAATAAAAGACTGGCAAAAATAGTTGGCAACTCCTCACCTTCCCTCCCTACCAGCATACTCTGACTTACTTTGGTTAATCAGTTTCCTCTGGTTTATTATAATCAGGAAAGAAACCAAAACCAAACCAAAAAAACCCTTCCTACTGATTAAGTGCATACACAAGAGATGCTGCCTATGCTGTCTGATTTCCAGTGAGCATTTTGTCTTAGATAAGATTCATAAAACTAAAAAAAAAAAACCAATGAAATATTTTTACCTGAACTAAAATGCTGTTTTCTGTGCTGCTGCACTAACAGCAAGCATCAATACAGCTTTTAAATCAGTTGCATATCAGTCTGGCAGGCCTAAGTATAGCTAGTTCTGCTTGTCTTGCCATTAATGTCAAGTAAAAGTAGGTGACAGTAATTGGTGTTGTTGGGAAATGAGTTCTCCTGAGAAGAGAGCAGTTCTGTGAGCACAGAGAAATGTGGCGTGGTGTGGATTGAGAGCTTACTGTGTCGAGGCAGAATTCCAAATTCAGAACTAGGGAGTGCAATTATGCAGCTAATGAAATATACATCTGAGGAATCCCTCTGAAATATTCAGCTAGAGCCCCAGCTCATGTCTGAGAAGGCAAATAATTGTCTCTGGCAGTAAGCCTGTTATGTCTAAGGGTGGCATTTCAAATTTTTTGAATATGTGATTTGATCTGGAATTAAGACTCAGTAAAATGAGACCATCATTAAAAATGCTCCAGATAAATAACTTCTGCTGAACTTAATGTCATAATCATAAAATTCTGAGTCATATTCATTACTTCTCACCTTTGCCTCTCAGGATGAAAGTCAATTTGCAGAGTAAGACATCAATACGTGGGCAACCTCATGCAGGTCTATAAGCCAGTTTCTAAGACAGTCAATGGAGAAATATTCTTTGCTGTCTGTGGAATTCAGAGAGTGATTCAGCTCATCACATATAGGTGTATTTTCACACAAGAAGGGACTTGATCCCGTTGTCCTCAGATAGTCCTCATGTGCCATTTCAGATGCTGAAAGGTATCCAGATCATAGAATCATAGAATGTTAGGGGTTGGAAGGGACCTCTGGAGATCATCAAGTCCAATCCCCCTGCCAGAACAGGACCACCTAGGGCAAGTCATACAGAAACGCATCCAGATGGGTCTTGAAAGTCTCTAGAGAAGGAGACTCCACAACCTCTCTGGGCAGCCTGTCCCAGGGCTCTGTCACCCTCACAGTAAAGAAGTTTTCCCTCATGTTGAGGTGGAACTTCCTGTGCTCTAGTTTGCATCCATTGCCCCTTGTCTCATCACAGGGCATGACTGAAAAGAGGCTGTAAGTGAAAACAGCTGATCTGCTTTTTCAGAATGATTGAGGTCTCTGCTTCAACTTTTTTGGTAGGAGGGTGTGTGGCCTGCCCTTCTCCTCTGAAAAACAGAAGATCCATGGAGTATAAATTAAGGCGTAACAGGTGAGCTGTAACCATTATATAGTTCTGGTCCATTTCTTTTACTTCTTTCAAAGCTGAAGATATGTAACATAGCAGTGCCTGTTCAGTTTGTCAACATTTTAAAGGCACAAAAATAAATAAAAAAAAAAACAAGGAAGAGAATCATTTGCACATGGTGTTTAGAAAACCCACAGTAGGAGACAGAGAATTTTACTTTGTTTTAAGAACAGAAGAAAAATCTAAGGTTAATGAGTCTGATAGGTGGAGGTTTGTGAGGATCACCTGCCATTACTTGGGACATACCATGAAAAAGAGGAAGAGCTGCAGAGAAGTACTCTTGGTGAGATCATACATCTCACAGTGGGAGCCTCAAATTTCTGCTACATCTTACCAATGGGTAAGAGATGGTCAGGAACATGGAAAGCACAAATCCTAGGAAGAAAACATGGGACATAGAATCATAGAAAGGTTAGCGTTGGAAGGGACCTTAAAGATCATCAAGATCCAACCCCCTGTGCAGGCAGGGACACCTCCCACTAGATCAGGTTGTTTAGAGCCCCATCCAACCTGCCCTTGAACACTGCCAGGGATGGGGCTTCCATCTTGGCTATAAATATATGAGATGCCAGAGAGGCCGGGAGGACCTCTGTTAGAGTGGGCTATTTTAAAAATAATTTCATATTTGTAAAGATTTTTAAGGTCATAATGTTCATAACAAATTCCTAAACAATGATGCTAAATAGGAAATTAACTGGTAATTAGTGGAAGAAGGCATCACTGCTATGTTCTGAAATATATGTAAATTAATGCTTAACTTAAAAGGCCTAAATTAAAAGGGCACCATTTGATGAAGTTTCTGTAGGGTTTTTGAGAAAACAACTTTCAAATCTGTTGGTCAAATTTCCCATCAGGCCAAGGATGACATATAACAAAGGGAGACAAACTTCTAAATTATTATTTTTTTCTTTCTTTTCTAAAAATACTTTGACTTTTTAGTCATAAAAACTGTAACAGCTACTTCTCAATTTCTGCTGAAATAAGTCTGTGGCTCTGTGCAATAATAGTATGACTGCTGAGAGCTGGAGGCAGAAGATTTAACATATGTTAACTGAGACTTCTCCAATTTTAAATTAATCATACGTTGAACACATTTGATAGGGCTGAATGAAGTGAGATATTATTTAAACTTTATTAATTTACTCTATTAACAGAAAACACCACTCCTCTCCAATATACTGGTGATCAAGACAGATTTTGAAGCAGCGTGCAAGCATGTACAGATGGATACAGATGGTGTATGAAGCAATCCTAGAGTGCATCAATCAATTGCTTCAAGTGTATTTCATACACAAGCAAATAAATATTGCTAAGAATATCTTGCTTTGTATTGCCATAATTATGCACAAAAGGGCCAGATTCCCGGTATGGCTCCTGGTATGCAAAGACTAAATCAATCAGGCAGCACCATTTCCTGTGTCATTTAGGATTGTTATGAGGTTCTCCATCTGGACCAAACAGAGGGAAAAGTCAAAGAGGAAAGAAATGATGACATGTCCTTGATTCCCCTGATACTTGCCTTGTATCTTGGAGTAGAGCAGAAAAAAATAAGGTAAAATATTTGCATAAGAAGAAAGGAAGAAGTGACAATAAAGCTACACTTAAAAATGCAAGAAGAGGATCATAGAATCATAGAATGGTTAAGGCTGGATGGCACCTTAGTTATCACCAGGTTCCAACCTCCCTGCTATGAGCAGGGACACCTCCCACTAGACCAGGCTGCACAAAGCCTCATCCAACCTGGCCTTGAACACCTCCAGGGAGAGGGACTTCCACAACCTCCCTGGGCAACCTATTCCAGTGCTTTCCTACCTTCATGGTGAAGAATTTCTTCCTGATGTCTAACCTAAATCTCCCCTCTTTCAGTTTAAAACCATTACCCCTTGTCCTATCACTGCCCTCTCTGGTGAAAAACCCCTCCCCAGCTTTCCTGTAGCCCCTTCAGGCACTGGAAGGCCACTATAAGGTTTCCCCAGTGAAAATTATTAAAATGGGTTAAAATTATTAGCAAGAGTTAGAAATCTGTCAGTTTTCATCTGTAAATTCCACATATTTTTAGGCAAGTCAGCCTTCGTACTTAGTAGTATAAGTAATATTAGTATAGGTATATCAGAGCACAGCACTACTATAATAATTTTTCCATCCTCTACCTCGTATTTCAGGATGGGAAGCACATTCTGCTGTGAAGGAGCTCCATGCAGAACCCACTTATTACTGAGGTTCTGCTGGAACTACCCTGAAGAATTTCTAAGAGGGAGGTTGGTATAAAACTGTACATCCACATCAATACACAAGCGAGAGCAATGAACATACTGTTCTCACAGACACAGCTCTCCAGGGTTTCTTCTGCTCCAGGCATTTGGGAAAAATATTGCATCCCTGAGGAGACAGTGGTCAGCTTAACTTTACTACACAAAGGAATTATGCTCTTTTCAGGGAGATACAATAGGTGTTATTAATTCAGGAAGAGTTGCTGCTTCTGACATCTCCAGCGCTACACCTGAAGTGGATGTATCATCTGGAAAGGAATCTTCATCAGAGCTGACTGCTTTCTGAGAAGGAGAGGAGCCTGTATCTCACAGGCACTAACCTGACCTTTTTTTTCTTGCTGCTCTTTACTCACAAGAGGCTTAGCTCGAGAACTGCAAAGGCAGAGATCCTCAGTGTAAGAGCAAAAAGGTTAAAGTGGAAGAACAGAACTTAAAAGCTGGCTGTGGAAGTAGAACGTAAAATCTGAAAAGGACACAGGTGTATTGAGATGTTGAGGCAAAGACAAGAAAAATATGTTAAACTTGAAAGACATCCAAAGTAGAATTAGATTGGGAAATAGAGTGTAGTGAAAGCCAGCACTAAAAAAACAGTTTTCAAAAGGAAACATCATAAAGCCATACTAGTGTTACAGCTGAATTATGGAGTAGTTTTGAGTATGGATGTTCATTTTTGCCTGGTTTATCCACAGTTCAACTTCAGCTCATCAGTCTGAAAAGTGTTTACCCAGTGAGTCTACTAGCAAGTGTTTAGAAGGCATATGTACCTTGCTAATGGTTTATTTTAAGGCTGGACAATTTTTTATCACTTTTACATTTCCAAAATGAAACCAAACATTGACTGAGAACCAAGTCTCTCTTTCTGTTTTTCACAAGCAATTTAGTTCCAAGCTTTTTGTTTTATATCACTGATTTTATGTATTATATTATTGATGATCTTAAAGGTCTTTTCCAGCCTTGGTGATTCTGTGATTCTGTGATTAGCAGGTGTTTTTTTCTTCTGAAATACTGCCTTAGGCTTACAGAAACTCCAGCAGGTTGGTATCTGAGAATCTTGAGAGAATAATAAAGAACTAACAAGGCAGAGAAGTGGAAGATGATAGAGCCACATATTGTGGGAAATTGCATTTATAGGAGGACAGATTTATGTGAAATTCACATACGAATGCCTGATGTACTGAAAAAAGTATGCAGTTTTTAGCAAATATTTCAGCAAATATTTCAGCAAACTACACCAAGGTCTTTTATTCTGGAATTCACAAGTGATGAGAGCTTCCAAATTTGCCTCTGGAACTTTGTTCTAGCTATTCTAGGAATATTTAGATTAAGCAAGATATTGTCATTCAAGATCATAAGCTCCAACAATTAATTTCCCACATTTTTCATTTTCTCTAGGAAACAGGATAAATTCTGGCCTTCTTGGAGACATGACTGAATGATTCTCTAACTGTGTATGTGTTTTTAAGGCTACTGGCACCAAAGCAGAAGGATCACGAGGCAAAGAACATTTTGCCATGTTGGGTGCTCCACAGGAGGCCAGAAGAGGTATCAAGACACTCACTGAGGAAGAGTCTTTTCTGAAACCAGATAATCATAAAAAAGCTTTGTCTTTGATATGGATTCACTCACCAACTCCATACTTGGAACTCAGGTACCTATACGAACAGGTTAGGTTGACATCTTTATTCATAAATAAAATGCACTTGACATTGTATTTTGTCCCTCAGACATACATCATATGTGTCCATACTCCTAAAACCTCTAGACTCCCTAACAAGAAATCTCCAAAGGTAATAGGAATGGTTCTGCCTTCTCCTGATTTTCTTTATCTGAAGTTTCTGAGAGAATGCTGAAACTCCCTAATGATAGATTAGCTGTTAAATCTTTGTGGCTAAACAGCACAGCTTGAGTTGAGATATTGTTCTCACTGATGCACAAAGCTTCTATTTATCAACTGAGTGCATCAATATCAGGGAACTGTGCACAGCCATCTGTGTGTATGCCTCTTCATCAGGGCAACCACTTGGGATTCATTATTCCTCTGGCAGCTTGGAAAAAAAACTTGGCTGTTCAGAATTGCAGGTCTCATCAAGCTGCACTACTCAATCAGGACATTAAGGCCAACATTCATCTCCTCTAACTTTAGATGTCCACAGCCTAGGGGTTTCCAACTGCAGTGGAGCCACCTGGGATCCTACTATTCCCTCGGCAGAAAAGCCACTTCAAGGTTATGATTGACCTGACATTAGACTCTGGCTGTAATATGGGTTGACATAGACACTGGAATAGGTTGCCCAGGGAGGCTGTGGAAGCCCCCTCCCTGGAGGTGTTCAAGGCCAGGTTGGATGAGGCTTTGTGCAGCCTGGTCTAGTGGGAGGTGTCCCTGCTCATGGCAGGGAGGTTGGAACCTGATGATCTTTAAGGTCCCTTCCAACCTTCACCAGTCTATGATTCTATGATTCTATGATTCTATGATTCTATGATTCTATGATTCTATGACTGACACCTTAAATATCACAGACTAGATCACCACTGACTGCAAATGGTTGTCCAGGAGAGAAGGCCATGTGGAGACCTCTTCCATGTCGTATGGTTGCATTTGTTCAAGCAAACCCCACATTTTTTAATTTGCTGTTTCCCCAGTATTGAGCTGGTTTTAAATACTAAGAAAGTGCATGACCCCATCTTCTCCTGGAGGTTTCTGCCACTGTAGCATGTTTATCAGAAGACAGTATTCCACTCTAGTCCAAGAATCAGACAGCCATGAATAAAATCCTGATGAAGTAAGCTTGAGCTAAGACATCAAAAATTCCACTGAAGCTACAGAGAAGTTGTTACCTCTGCTGATTGCTCTTTGGATAAGCAACTTCTGGCTGAGAAATGGTAACAACAGGCTCCAGGGTGGTACCTTTTCTGCAGAACTACCTATAGGAAGAAGCATGGGACAGAACTCCCTGCAATATCCAGCAAGTGCAGCCACAGTGGTTTAAAACAGCTGAGAATATGGCCAATTTTTTCCCCACCTTTTTTTAAAGTAGCTTTTGGTTTGTTTTAGTTCTTCATAAGTTCTTTCATAGTTCATTTTTTTTTCCAGGTACACAAAAGCGGATTCTTCTCCATCCATCAGTTAAAAGAAAATGATACCTAAATACACTGAGACTCTCTCTGTAGGCACAGAATATTTGAAATAATGCATAAATCATGTCAAAAAAACCCCAAACAATAAAGAAATGTATTCATCAGTAGGAACAGTAAAATCAGTGCTGTGTTTCACAGAGGTCCTTAAACATAACTAGGAAATGTATTTGTTTTGTAAGAGGGTCCATTTAGTGCTTGTGATCCTTGCTTTTGGAAGTCCTCAAACATTCTCTTTTGGTTTTGCTATTTTTCTGAGGAGTTTCATCTGGAGTCTGATTTTTTGGCAAGTAAGATTTTACAACAGCATATGTGGGCTTAAGTACTAAAGTACCTTTTTTTTCAAACACATTATTCAGTTTTTCAAAAGGTGTCATACAAGAAAAGACAGATAATCCTAAATATGGATGAAGAACATTTGAGGGTAAGAAGTTTACTTATATCTTTCAAAGTCTATCCAACTTATTTAGTTCCTCCCATTGGGCAAACCATTCCATGTGATTGAATTTCTAGTTAAGGCATTATTATTAGCAGAAGTTTTATATCATTTTGATGATCCATGCAATCTTGATCACTCTTCTGCAGTCAATGACTATGCATATTGTGTCAATCTGAGCATAAAGAAAGTTGTTTTGAAGTCTAACTCAAATTAATTCCACAAAATACCTTAATAGGCCAAGTTCTATCTGCAAACCAGAGGTGAAGAGCCAAAGTTGACAAAGCTTGATACTTTGAAGAGTTAAGCACTGAAAAAGTGCTCTTCTGGGTTCCTAGATGTCATAAGAAACAAATAGTTGTGCACCTGTGGTGAGGGTGCCACCAAAAACCATGTTCCACCTACTCTTATATAGAGATCAGAGATCTCTGTCTCTGCTTCCACACACTCATTGCATTGTTTGGAGCTTTCTTTCCTACCTGTTTTGGTATTGGTTTTCTTGCCATTTATTCTGCTAACTGACAGCATTTAGTTTTTCATTTTATGAGTTGTAGGATAGAAGAAACAAGTTCTCTCTTTCTTGCTTTGATTCAATTAATTTATTCCATGCCCTAGTCTTTTACGGATTTTGCTTTTCCCAATTAAGCATCTGTAGTTAAAAGAAATAGCAATTTCTAGGTAGAAAGTGCTTTATTATGTGGGGTTTTAACCTTCCAGTAATAGTTTTAGGGATAAAATCTTTTTTGGAAGACAAATAAATACAGTACTGACAAACTTCATCTTTGGAAGGCCTATTGGGAATAGCCAGTGAGATTCACTGGTACTTTAACTGAGAGGGAGAAAAATGAATGGACAGAAATGAGGGATAAGACTGCTTTTGCCATGTTGGACAGGGAATCAAAGAGATTGGACTCAACTGTTGAAATCCTGCAGTGTCTCTATGCAACACACAGTGATTTTTGAGCTGGAAAGTTCTGAAATCAGAAGCATTCTGACGTGTCAACTTAGGGCTCAGGTAAGCCTATAAACCCGAGGAGATCAATCCAGAAAGCTGTTGTGCCAAATGTGTGTGTACACTCTCCTCCCTCTGCTCCTGTTCCAGTAAGTCCAAATTCTGTGACTTGTCATGAAGTTTTGTGTTTGAATTTTTTCCAGGCTGAAAGTGTATCCCAGCCATCCCACTGACATATCCATCTTCACTCTGAGATCGCTCCATTCTTGTTCCTAAGGAGTTTCTTCTGTCCCTCACTTGCTGCACTGAATAGTTCATTCTGAGAAGATGTCAGAAGCTACACATATTTTCTGCCTGGGTGTCAGAGCTGAGCTCCAGGTTGGCAGTCAAACCAATAACAATAATGCTCTTGACCCACCCCCCTCCCCCAGGGTAGGGGAAGAGGGAGAAAAAATGAGAAAGAGAGGCTTTCTGGGTTGAAAAGTGAAACAGATTGATTTTAATTATTAGTGATAAGGGAAGATGTATATTTATAAAGGGATGTGCAACACCCCATCCCCTCCCTCCTCCCCCAGTGACTCTCACAGCAACTCTTCTCCCTGGTGACTCCCAGCTGAAGGGGGGAGTGTCCGGGCACACAGACAGGGTCCTGGGATGTTGGCTAGGAAGAAAACATGGGAAAAAAGAGAGAGAGAGCCAAAGAGAGGGAGAGAGAAGCCACAGTAAGCAGAAAAAGAAAGAGAAAAGGAAACAAAAGGCTTGACTTCCGTGATGTCTTAACCTATACTGAAAGCCAAATAGAGAAAATATTCTGAGAAGGGAATATTCTGATTTGCTGATCCTGCCTTCGGTCTAATCTGCTCCCCCATGGTGGGGGGAGGCTGCAGACACTCAGAAGTGACCTTGGTTATTATCAGGCCACTGGTGCTGCTAAAAAAGTTCACTGAAAGAAAAACAATCAGCAAAGAGAAAGTTCACTTCACCCTGGCTCAAACCAGGACATAGGGGTTGGGTGCTAACAATCCTTTTTTAGACAACTATGAGAGAGTTATGCCACCAATGCTTCATTTATTTGTTAGAACATCCATGTCAGAAATTATCAGATGCTATTAATTGCTTAATTAGTACTGGGCTATTCGAATTGCAGTCAAGTGTATTGAGGAAAGTTTTCAGATTTGGTGGAAAATTAACTGCTCTGTTGAGAATTACTGATACCCTCTTCTTGATCTACATTTTTTTTGGCAGTTTTATTTTGGTTTGTGGTTCTTGGAAGATGACCAAGATTCCTTCTTTGTTTTAAAATGTGAATTCTTCTGATGAACTGTTTATTCATGACTAACTTTAATTAAAGTCCATTTTATGTAGATTCTTATAATCTAAAAACTGTAGGACTTGGTGAAAACCAACCAGCATCTATCTTCTTGCAGTGGGTAGCAAATACTGAACCTTGATTTCTCAGTGGAAATCAGCTGTCTGAAGTCTAAATATACACCCCATATCACTTCTCTTCCAGAAGCCTTGAAAACTCCAGACCATGTTTTTATCTGTGTGATCCCAGGCCCATTTTGGTGTAGCACAACTGTGGGATCTTGGCTCAGTTTTGCTGGGAAAATAATTTTTGGCTTTAAGGAAGACTGTTGTGCTGAAGCCACGCAAGAAAAGTAATGCAGGCATCTGTGGAATTACTGAGACAGTGATAAGCAGGCATTCAAGGACTGAAAAGTATTGACATGAGGAGATATTAAAACCCTTAGGAAAACATAAACAAAAACAAAAGAAAGACAAAACCAAAACCAACCAGAGAACTGGAAGATGGCAACTCAACAAAACAGAGAAGGAGCCTGCACAAAGGAGCAAAGCAGGCTTGGCCAGCAGAGATGCTCTGCATGTCACCTTTAAGGACATGCCTCTGTAAATCTTTCACTTAGCAGTGTATGGACCCTTGCACTCCACGGTGTGTGTCAGCCTATAAATGTTTGCTGTGTACTTTCAACTTCCTCATGCTCTGCTCTCACAGTGTGTTTGTGCACGACAGCAAATACCTAAACAAACAGGATCTACTGGGCTGGGATTTGGGGGGATGATTGCAGTCATGTGCCAAGCATCAGTGTCGTGTACATGGATTGAGTTGGAAAGGTCAGAGCAAAGAATGAGCTCTTGTGCTCTTTGCAATAACTCTACCTATCCTTCAGTCCAGGTGACTCTAAACTGGTGATTATTCAGCATTTGCTCCATGCTGTACCACTCTTACATGCTAGGAATCAAGCCATGCACTGTTACCTGCCAGAGGGCTACAACATGACTTGTGCTGTAGTCCTGCTGGTGTGGACATTTCAAGGAAATGTCATTTTAGCTTCAAATCAGCATTTTACACCTTTGTTTGAAAGCGGTTCATATATCTTCTCCCAACCCCTCATTTACAGTGACTTGCTGTTGTTGCTGTAGTAGTTGTTGCACTGACTCCATAGCTCTCTCATGGGGATATTTTACAAAACTTTTCAGAACCTCTGTCTGGAAGCAGATTGAACACTGGTGAAGGCAGACAGACAGCAGCAGGCAAGACAGACTGAAGAAGAAAGTCTGGCAGAACTGGAGTTCAAACAACTTTACACCTTTTCCCAAATGGGAAAAATCTTTCCCATTCTACCTAAAACTGGAACAAAACCAAACCCCTTGCTTCACATATTAGCCTTGTCTTCATTTTATTTGGTTTTGTCTTTTGTGTCTTTTTTTTTTTTTTTTTTAAGCCAAAAAAAGGTATTATTTGTAGGCATTAACCACCAGTCAGGTGTTTTTCTCTTACATGGAAGTTCCCTTAAGTGCAAAGTATGATTGACACTTCATAATCTTTGATAGCATGCATCAACCCTGCAGATCTGTGCCCTTCTTGAAGAAGATGAAGTTCATTTTGCAGAACAGCCCAGATTCTTCATGCATATGATGAGTCCCATGTGCAGCCCAAAGAAAATGGTATTTTGCTTTGTGCGTTTGATCAAAAAGTCTTGCCCTGCTGCAGCTTTTTAGAGCACACCTGATAAAATCCATTATACATTTTTTTCTGCTTCACTGGTGATAAAAAGCCTCTGACAACTGACAATAGCAAGGCCATCTGTCACTTCGAAAACCTGTATTTTTGGTGAAAGGCAAAGAATCAACCTCTTTTACCCCAGTGAGGAAGAAAAAACCCAGATAACTCTTTACATACATAAAATATAAAGCATATGAATACCTCATGTACATTCCATCATGCTTCTCCTCAGGAGATCACAAAGCACAGTAGATGTTCTCCATCATTCACATTGTTATAACTAAGGCACTGAAGTGCATGAAGGTGAAATAACTGATGAATATCAAACAACAGCCTTTGGCCTGAGCCAGGGAAGGAGCCTTAAACTCAGTCTTTTGTGCCAGCAGTGAGGGTTCACATTATAAGTAACAAAGCGATCTAAGTGATTAAGGTTTCTCTTGCTTTTCTGTAAGGATGATGTTAATTTGGTTTCTAGCTAGTATTCAGCTTTCATTATTTGAACTGAAAAATTGAATTGAATCGGAGATGAAACTTCAAACAGTCTCTAATTGTTGCAAAGTCTGGAAACTTTGATCCCTGCCCATTACAGGAAAGAAAGACGGAAATTAAAAAGAAAAAAAAAAATATTAAAAATCAGTCTTGGATATCTCTGGGCTTTCCACTGAGCTCACATTTGGTCAGGTGCATCTGGCTAAATGTAAATGTAAAATTATCTAAGATAATCACTCTGTGTAGATCTATGAAAATCTAGCCATAAAATCAGTAAGATCTGAGAATAATTCAACTCATCCTGAAGTGCACAACTAGAATAGATGAGACCATCAAACCTCAATAGCATTGACTATGAAGAGAGGTCAACATCACTAGTTCAGCTGCAGACATCCACTGCAGATGTCCAAAGACAGAAACAAAGTATCCCCTCACCTATAAATTCAAATATAATATTGACATAATAAAGGATCAGGGCACCAGTAAAACAGACCAACTAAAGTTCTTAATGTTGATGAGCAGTAAAAATATCAATGATAAATTAGATTGCTCATGGAACAGGATGAAACCTTTACTCTGGACTATCCTGCCTTCATGTGAATCAACAGAGCAGTTTCAAGGGGAACGTGGGTTCAGTTCTAATGGTTTGAAGACAAAAAGGTACTGCCAGAACTGGAGAAATTCCACAGCAGGTCCATGAGATAAGGGAAGGCACAGAAAAACTGCCATAGAAAGAGTTGAAAAAGACTGGCAATGCTCACCTCTATGAGAAGATGAATATAATAATAAAAGCCATGTCCACCATGGCTGTGTTCTTGCTTTGTCACATGTATTCAGGGTGATAACTACTCATCCCTGGGCATCTCTAAGTGGCCAGGTCTGTAATAGTCATTCTAGGCTGCATTTAAAAGTGACAAATAGACAGAAAAAAAACTCTGGAAAGGCACTCATTCGATTTCTTAGAAGTATCTAGAATGGGGCAGACAAACCATACTCTGATAAAACTTTTCTTTTAATTGACAATAAATGCTAGATAAATAAAATTGAGGTATCTGACTCTGAGGTGTTTGAAATTAGGGGACTTAAATACTTTCTTCTTTTAAAAGTAAAAAACCCAAACAAACTGAAAAGTGGTCCATGGATTTACTTCTCTGATTGGAAGAATGAACTATGGATCTTGCTGCTGCATGATGTGGACAATATAACTAAAAGCTAATTCCAGGAGAAACGTGATCATTAGATGGTTAAAATTAATATTAAGATATTAAAAAAGTGATAAACATATACAGAAAGGCTTTAAGAACCTCAGATTCAAAATTATGAAGCTAATTTTAATTTTTATTGCTCAAGAGATAATTTGGGTTACAAAACATAACATCTGCTTAACATGAAGATTCTAACACTTCTCTCCAGCCAATACTCACACTCGGGAAAAAAAAAAAAAAAAAAAGTAATTAGGTTCTTTTTATGATACATTATGTACATTTTAATGCTGATAGAGAAATGGAAGTTCCCATTTCTGTCTAACATGGGATTTCCTCTTCCAGCTGGAAATTAGCCAGTCTCATTGATCAAGTGCAGTTTCCATAAGCTTCACTGCAGCTCTGCAGGATTTGATGGCTGCACCCTGCCTAGCTCTATTGTCTGCCTTTGATTTACTGTGCATATTACTTGTAGAGCTTGTCTCCAAGAACCTTCATTGATTTCTTCATCAGATGCACCAGCCTATCACCTGATACAACTGGATGACTGGTTGACTAAAATGCAGAGCCAGGATAAGGAGAAAACTAGATTGAGACAGACTAATGTAGATGAATAGAATTTAAAGGCAAAAAGAGTTTGGAAAGTGAGTTACCATCACCTTCCTAAAAACCTTCTAAATGGCACATTAGGAGTGATTTGCTAATAACCCGACAAATCTTCAGAATGAGACAATTTTTAAAGCCAGTGCATACAATGTAAGTTGATTTAAAAGCAAATCCATGACAATTTAAATATGGATTCCTGGCCTCATGTATCTAGAAGAGGAAAGAAAGACCTTTGCCATTGGGTTTAAAACCATATCTGCAGCTGTGGGTTTTAAAATAGATGGACAGCAAGTGTTCAGAAAACACTTTGAGATGTCACATGATTTCCATGTGGTAGAACACTGTGTGACATCACCAGCTTCAGTCTCAGCTGTGGTGAAATGCAGGGTAGGATTTAAATACAATTTCCACAAACTTTCTCCAGAAAGGGATGTGCTTCATGGTCTGTTTTATTAAAAGCCGAATTCCAGGGTGCCTAAATAGCCATGATAGCTTGAGGTTTTGGGTTTTTTTGTTTGCTGTTTGGTTTTGTTTGTTTTAAATAAAGCTTCCATCCATGAACATTTTTTTTGTCCTTCTGCACTTCCCTCCAAGCGTGCTTTTCTTGTTGTCCTTGATAGATATATGTTTTTGAAGACCATCTGTTTTCTTCATCTCTCAGCATTTAGAAAGGATCATACACCAGTGAGAACCAGGCCTCAGAAAAAGACTTTGTCTCCTGCTATAGGGCTTGGAGGTGCCCTGATGCACCTCGTGAGCCTGTAGGGAGTGTGAGTTATGGGTGCCACAGCTCTGCACTGGGCTTACCTGCCAGTTCCAGCTTGGTTACCATTCCACTCTAATACTCCCTGCTGGAGAAAAAGCTTTTCCTCAGCCAGGTATACTGAGAAAGTTCAGCTGTCTGCAGATCATGGGTGTCTCTGCACCATGCTTTCAGTGCCAGTGTGGCTTGTGAAGGAGCAGCTAGTGGTGCTGAATTCTATAACATAAATACACCTCAACAGTACATACAGTGCCCAGCACAGCTGCAGATTTGGCACTTCTGTTGTGCAACCACTTGTTGAACTAAAGATTTCAGCCTGGTACAAACAAAACCGAGCACATTTCAGGCTGGACTGATGACCTCCTGTTTCGCATTTATGAGCAGCTTCATGTCTCCAGATCACTTCAGGGATTGATGCTGAGCTCTGGGGTATCAGATTTAGCTGAGCAGAACATATTAAAATCCCATTGCTGTGTAAACATTAGGATCTTGGATGCTAAAATACACAAGTTGATCTAATGCTCCAAAGCATCTGGCAGACATTGTGTGATAGATGAAGAATCCTTTACTGTAGCCCACACAGTGTTGCTATCTATTTAGTTATTTAAAGCTAGAATTTATTCACATACTTCTACAGGGGAGAGATGAGCTTAGCTCCAGAAATAGCTACCCTGAGATACAGATGAGTAACATTATGAGGCCATTAAAGTATCATGTATTTTTTTTCATTTTAGCAACTCGTGGGAAGTCCTGCTCTTCACTGATTACTTTAGACATTTTTACTGAACAATGTAAACTGAAATTGCTGTAATAAATCAAGGAAGTTTGAGTAGCCTTTTAAGGATAATTATTATTCCGACTTATCATTTTTTGTTATTTCATTTTTTAGCAAAATCAATGTGTCAGTGCACTTAAAGCTGCAAGACAGATGTCAGAAGGAGTAGAACTAGTTGTGAGATATACCGCCTCCAGGAATTCCACAGATTCATACCCAAACTTTGCAGCCTACAAAATTCCTTTTAATTGACCACCCAATTCTGGATGCTTAACTGGATACTGAGTACTTGAGTATTACATCCAGTTCTGCAGTCCCCAGTACAAGACAGACATGAAGATGTTGGAACAAGTCCAGAGGAGTCAGTGAAGAAATTCTTCACTGTGAGGCTAGTGAGGCACTGGCCCAGGTTGCCCAGGGAAGCTGTGGCTGCCCCCTCCCTGCAATTGTTCAAGGCCAGGTTGGATGGGGCTCTGAACAACCTGATCTAGTGGGAGGTGTCCCTGCCCATGCAGGGGGGGTTGGAACTAGATGATTTTACAGGTTCCTTCCAACCCAAACCCTTCTATGATTCTATGAAGCCATCCTTATTTACTCATTCACAGCCTGACGAGCATGAGAACATGAGGATAGCCACAGCAAGTCAAACAGAAAGTTCACCTACTTCAGTATCTCACTTGCACTGGTGTCAGTTCATGGAAGAGTTTAGAGGAAGGTCAGCAGTGTAGTGATACTACCCTGCAGTATTTTTCCAGCCTTCAGTTATTTGTAGTTTAGAGTCTTCCTGAAAGAAAATGGTATCTTTATATTAATAACCCTTAATACACTCACCATCCTAAATTTCCTCAGAGCTTTCTGTACCTGAAAATGTTTAGCCTCTGGAGCATTCTTTGGTCAAGAATAACAGTTTAAATATAAGTTATATGAAAAAAAAAAAATATCCTTTTGCTTGTTCTGTATGGATCACAAAAAGCCATCACTTCTATGTTGCCTGTAAGAACTAAATGTATTTCAGAATCTCTCTATTATTTTCACAGTTCAGGTCAATTTCCTGCCATTATACCTGCTGAAACCTGCATTAATTTCTAATAGCAAATCTCTGTAAAGAGTGATGAAACTTTTTATCTCCAAAGTGAGATGAATTCCAAAAAGTTAAGCTAAGTCTGGCAAACACGTTCTTCTGCTTTTTACTTCGTTTGCTTTTTTTTTAAGTTCCTCTCTCTTCTTCTGATCTTCTCTATCCCTAGTCCTTCCTGTGCATTGCCTTTCTCTGTCAGAACACCAAACTAGGCCACAAATAAGTGGCAATGGGGATCCTTCACCTCTAGCAATTCACATCCAACCAGGGAAATGTGGTTTTCCCCTAGTGCCCAATTGTGATTCAAGAGACTTTACTGCCCTTAATGAAGCTACCTCCTTTTATGTCAGCCAGGGATCTCAGCTACCAAGTATAATAAGAGCACTGAGTGAATCCCTCCTTGTTGAAAAGTGTTTTTTAAACTGGGTAAGCCCATTTCGTGTTGTCACTAACAGCTTCTCCTTGATGAAGCTGACAAAGTTCTCAGCTTCCTCACAAATGACAAGAAAAGAGGCTCCTCCAAAAAGAAAGTATGGGATGAATGAAATAGAAGTTATGTCTGTGACGTTACCATAGCAATCACAGTTCATGCCAGATGCCAAAATGGTACAATTATAATCACTGATCAAAGAAAACTGTCCAGTTGTCATGGCAACTCTGAAAGGCTTGTACTGCAATTTTGGTATCTCCACAATTCTAAATAAATAAATAAATAAATAGGACTGCTAGCCATCTAAATAATTAGAGCTAATGCATGTTTTACTATTGTCCTATGACTATGACATGTTGTAGACAAACAACTTGCTAAACCCCATCAATAAATCCCCTAGTTTTGTCAGTAGCCCATGCATGCACCAAAGCCAGGTTGGATACTGTTAATCTCTTTTTTTTTTTCCTGACATGTGAAAGTGTTTCATGGTCTGATGCCTGCTGGAATGTGTGTTAAGGCATCCTGCTGTGTGACGTGGGGGTGTCTTTGATGCTAGACAGCAAAGTCTGAGAATATGCTCCTTGAGGACTTGTTCATCTGAGGTTTCAATAATGGGGAAAAGAAACAGTGGGAGTGACTTCAAAACTACGGTGCTGTTTTTCTTAATATAAAACTATGATTTCTCCATCTACTGTGTCTGTGTGTGCATGAAACACAGCCTGAATGGTTGTGGACTGGGAGATAAAAATATCTCCAGTCCACCAAGGAGATAAAAAAGTCTTTTACTATAAAGTACACATAACTGGCAGAACACTCTCAGGGAGATGGATCCTTGCCTGGGTGTAATTCAATCTTTATCCCATGTCGTATGCACCAGTGATTACGTTCCTGTTGTTAGCAGTTCAAGGAATGAGAGAGCAGAAAACTAAAGTGAAAAAGGTTATTATTCCAATTACTTTGTGAGGGAAAAAAATAATATCTTTTAACCTCTCCCCTTCCTCTCCTCTGTTTCTCTAGTAGGAGAATATAAATGGCTCTGTTCATTTTTCTTTCTACCCACCTTGAGTTGGAATTCAATAGCAGGTATCATGATGTATTTTCATACAATGTCAAAAGGTCTTGCCTGCACACTTTTCCCCTAAAATAACAAGCTGTTAAATTATGTCTAGGGACAGGAGTTTTTTGATGTATCTTGCAAATGCTAAATAATGTAGAAACCACACGTGCTCTAATGAAGCAGGGCAGAGAAAATATGGGTAAATAGAGCACGAGGAGCTGTTCTTTTTCTTCCTGTCTGGAACGGGAAGCACTTGTGCTTTCAATGCAAGATGCTCAATTTTTGAATCATCCATGATAAATCAGCTTAGAATTTCAATACTGATCAACCACTAAATTAGGCAGTAAGTGATGAAGGGAGAGGAAATGCTTGGAGACTTCTGCATTCTCCACCTATAGCAGCAACCTCTCATTTGCCATTGCTTACTATTTTTCAGGACATTTTTAACAGCAGATTTTTATTATTTTCTTGTTGTCTAAAGCAATTTTATTGCTAATGAAAGAAAACTCCAGGTAATCTGTTCACAAGACCATGTAACGATAGGACAAGGTGTAATGGTTTTAAACTAGAAAAGAGTAGGTTTAGGTTGGACATTAGGAAAAAGTTCTTTAATATGAGAGTGGTGAAGCACTGGAACAGGTTGCCCGGAGAGGTGGTGGAGGCCCCATCCCTGGAGACATTCAAGGTCAGGCTTGATGGGGCTCTGAGCAACCTAATCTAGTGTGAGATGTCCCTGCTTATTGTAGTGGGGTTGGACTAGATGACCTTTAGAGATCCCTTCCAACCCAAGACATGCTATGATTCTAGGATCATTTTTCTATATTACATTCAGGTGCTTCTAATCCTCTCTTGCTGGGAATGTTGCAAAAAAAGGCAACAGATAGCAATGTTTGGAAAAGATACTTTGAGTGTTAGGGTGTTGGGATTTCTCTCCATATGTAGGTTAGAGTTAGGTACAAAATGATATACAGAACGAGTTTTACAAAGCTGTAGTGATAAAATGACTTGTAAAATTTTCATTAGCAATGTTGAAGGAAATGGCAAGTTATTTAATAAATAAGCATTGCTTAAAACTTTAACTTTTTCGCAAAATTATACATTGAAATAGAAACACATATTTTTTCACATTTTATGTCTTCCTAGGAAGCAAACTGTATCTCCTTTTCATTCTTTGCAAAGTTAATAAAGCATTTCTTTATTGTGATGTTAACCTGTACACTTTCTTTTTGTAAACTCTGAACAATTTTGAAGCACAAGGGCGATTTTTTTCAGTATTTTCTGTTCAGATGCCATCACACACATCTGGTAAAGAAATGAAATCCTTGATTCACTTTTTGCTTTATCTTAGCCAGGGCTGAAAAATATTAAGACAATTAAAGCAGGTGCTGTGGATGGCAACAGAGGGTCAGCCCTGCCTGGTGACTTCTCTCCAATGGTGGCCAAACATGGGTGTCTGCCTGAGGGTACTAGAACAGAGCAAGCATGTGGGCTTTTATATCTTAGTTATACTGTCCACAACTACTCCACAGACTCACAGACTCACAGAATCACCAAGGCTGGAGAAGACCTTTAAGATCATCAAGTCCAGCCTATGACCAACACCACCACACCATCTAGACCATGGCACTAAGTGCCACATCCAGCCTTGCCTTGAACACCTCCAGGGACGGTGCCTCCACCACTTCCCTGGGAAGTCTTCCAGATCAGGAATGCTCAGTGCAAAATGTGAGCCCTCTGGTTTTATATTCTGGGATCTTCAGTTTGCCCTTGGACCCATGAGAACTTTTAGTACCTGAAATATCCTTTGGTGAAGAGCTTCATAGCTAGCTCTGTTTTGCATGAAGAATGGTCTTGGGCTTTTTGGTTTAAAAAAAAAATCTGTTTTAAAGATATTTCCTCCTGTCTTCTGTTAATGCCTCAATCCATCTCCATAAGCTTCTTATGACTTCATGGACTTCTACCACAACCTTCACCAGCCATTTTATTTTCTGAACTGAATAACACCCAGTCCTTGCTTACACAAATGCAGCTCAGCACCTCTGGATATCCTTTCCTTCTCTGTATCTGTTCTTGTTCCCTGTAGATGTTGGAGATGGACAATCAGAACTTCACATTGAGAAGTCCATGGACTTATACAGCACCGTGCTGACATTTTCAGTTTTGTTCTCTATTATTTTCCTTATCATTCTTAAGATTAAATTTGTAGGTTATTGTTTGTGGTTAATTTTTTTCATCTCCTACTCAATCAAAAGTCAATCGGTATCAAAATACCCTTCCATTATTCCTCATAGTAGTTTTTTTGCCTCACTATTCCAAATAATGTAATCAACAAAATGTCAGGTCACCATTCCCCCTTTTCTTTTTTGAATCAGTTACAAATGTTTTGACTGTCCTAGGTTATAGCATAGGACTCTGAGGGATTCCATTGCCAACCTCATCCATTGAGGGAGATAATTTTTTATTCCTATCTTCAGTTTCTAACTTTTTCTACAACTATTTAACCAAATGATGTCCCTCTCTTTTATTCGGTGGTTATTAATTTCTCTGACAGTCTGTTTTATGATTGTTTGACCCAAGCTGTCAGGATGTAATCCATACTGACCAGAACATACAAGGTAATTGTTTCCATAATGTGAGAATGGATCTTCTTATATGACAGTTTTCCTGGGAAAGAGTCTTGCAAACAAATGTTTTGATCCCACTCCCATTGGTCTCAGTTGAAGCCTTCACAATGATACAAACTGTAGTTTGAGAAAGTTCTAAACTGGTAGTCCAGGATTTTACACAGATATTCACATTTTCTTAAAAAGCACTGTAGAAGGAAGGGCTTCATCCCAGGTCTTTAATCAACGTTTCTGTATCCATTGTGGAGAAAGACCTTATTTCCTTTCTGTGGAGCTATTGATTCACCATTGCTCCTACTTTTACAGGCAATGCCACATTTTTCATTATTTGCAATATTTAATGTCTGTATTTTTATTATTACTATAATAATTATTATTTATGATTGTTATTATATTTTTCTACCCCCTATTTTATATTAAACTACTTGACCATTTTAAATATTATAAGGTTCATAACACAAATGTTACTTTATCATTTCCACCTTTATGCCATGGTTCTATTTAACAAGAAGCCTGAGGAGATGAAATGTAGTAGCAGATCAAAACAGCCACAACCACGCCGAGCAAAACACTCAGCTCAGACAGACTCCCTTCAAATTGCAAAACCACCACAAGAAAAATGACAGGGCAATACTAGAGGGAAAGTAAGGACTAGAGGGAAAGTCTTATAGGGAGAGGTTGAGGATGTTGGGGTTGTTTAGCCTGGAGAAGAGGAGCCTCAGGGGGGACCTCATCACTCTCTTCAACTACCTGAAGGGAGGTTGTAGTCAGGTGGGGGCTGGGCTCTTTTTCCAGGCAACTGGTGACAGGACAAGAGGGCACAGCCTGAAGCTGCTCCAAGGGAGGTTTAGGTTGGATATTAGGAAGCACTTCCTCATGGAGAGGGTGATTAGACATTGGAATGGACTTCCCAGGGAAGTGGTGGAGGCACCATCCCTGGATGTGTTCAAGGCAAGGCTGGATGTGGCACTTAGTGCCATGGTCTAGATGGTGTGGTGGTGTTGGTCATAGGCTGGACTTGATGATCTTAAAGGTCTTTTCCAGCCTTGGTGGTGGCGATTCTGTGATTCTGTCCTGACTGTCTAAAGCTCAAATCAAATATTGTTTGTACCCTTCAGCAGATTTAATTGCATTTCTATGACACTAGTTGCTATAAATACTAAGTCATGGGAGTGTTCTTTTATGAAGTTGAAAGAAATGTGTTTACTCACATTAGATGTGTTTTGATAGGCAATCTGGTAGAGCACAGATGTTGCATGAAGGACAGCATAACCACAGCCTGACTTACAGAGCACTTTACTCCAGAAGGAACCTCCTTGACTTCAGCCTAGTTGTGCTTAAACCAAGGCTTCTCTATTTTGAGCACTCATTTACACCTCATTTTCATTTGAGAGAGAAGGAGAATTTGCCTCAAAGTCCTAGGAAATGGTTTATTTTATCCTGATAGATGCAGCAGTGGTAATTGTCACCTATTGGCATATCCTGCCCTCCAAAGCAGAATGGCACAGTTAGTCCTTGCCACATACCATGGAGAATGAGCATGAATCCCTTCATCATTGCCATACTTTTCCCCCCATTTTCCATTTCACTGGTCCTCATGACACCTACACTGACTCATGTGCTGAAGTAGCACAAGAGATGAGTAATTAGAGCTTTGTTGAGTGCTGAAAGATTCTCCACAGTGGAAACAAGATGTCTTTGCATATTTATAATGGCTCAAATGCACCATTCATTACAGCGTACAGCTTTCATTCACTAATAACAGCCTTGAAAAAAAGATTTCAGCTGGCACTGCATTTTAGTAGAGCTTTGTATGTGATTCATATAAGAGTCAAATGTGCACACACATATATTTATATATGTGTATGTATGGCAGATGATTCAGGCTTTTATTTCCCAGATGGCTGCTGCAAACTAACTTTTCGGAAGCAATGGTAAGATCAGTTATATAATTTCTTACATAAGAAGATTTTCCTGCAACTACCTCATTAAAACATTTGTTAAGTGAGTGAAAAGGAGCTGAACTGGGTGATTCAAACCTTAGAGTGAGCACTTGCAAAAAGACAACCTTGCAATTTTGCAGTTTTAGAGTTAAATCTCCCCCAGTGAAGTAACTAAATTTGATAATTTAAGTCAAAAAAAGACCTCAGTGAGCCCTGAGTGCTAAAGTAGAAAACAAGGCCAAACAACAGAAGCAAGAACTGAAGAACAGTTCAGCAAATGAGTGAGTCTCTTGCAAATTTCTGACTGCCTGTTGTCTTCCCAATACCTTGCAGCTGCCCTTTAGATCCCTTTTATAAACTTACTGGAGTAGAAGCTTTAAATTCAACTACACACAATTAAAATGCTAAGTGGTTTAGGCAGCACTTTCCAATGTAGAAAGTAGTTTCAGAGAGTTAGGAGCAGGTAATTCACTCTTACCTCTATCCTGGTGAATACTAGGTTTATAAAAATGAGGCCCAGAATAGGCGGACTCCTCTAGACAGTATGAACAACATGCATGAATGTCCAAGTTGACAGGGAAGGAAATTACATCAAAACAAGACTTGTCACCACATCTTCTTGCCTCCTTACAAAATCATGGAATCATAGAATGGGTTGGAAGAGACCTTAAAGATCACCTAGTTCCAACCCCCCTGCATGGGCAGGGTCACCTCCCACTAGACCAGCTTGCTCCAAGCCCCATCCAAGCTGGTCTTGAACACTTCCAGGGATGGGGCAGCCACAGCTTCTCTGGGTAACCTGGGCCAGTGTCTCACCATTCTCGCGGGAAGAATTTCTTCCTAATACCTCATCTAAATCAACCATCTTTCAGTTTGAAGCAGTCCCCCCTCATCCTATCACTACATGCCCTTGTAAGAATTCCCTCTCCAGCTTTCCTTTAACCCCTGCAGGTACTGGACTCCTTCTCATATGGAAGTACAAGGCAAAAAAAAAAATGCAAGGAAGAGTAATACAACTACCGAAGTCTTTTTATGTGATTAATTCAATGTGCTGGAAAGTAACTCATGGAATCATGTAGGGCTGCTTTCAACAGGAAAGAGAGAAAGCATTCTGAGAAACTCCCATTTCTTTTTTCTACCTGCAGCCTAATAAACAATTTCACAATGTATTTAAAGCAATAAAACTGTAAGCAGCTCCTGATTTAAATGATTTAAATTAAAAGTCCTGTTGATTACATGGTGCAGATCAGTGTATGTCCAGCTTGTTTACTACCTTGTGGTGATTATACATTTTATGCAAACACAGAATAGCATTCTTTTAATCTTCAGAATGAAGCCATAGCATGGGCTGTCATAAGCAGCTGAACAGTGATGGCAGTAAGGTTGTTATATGTAACAACCTTGATTCAATTTGTGAGGAAGATTGGTATTCAGTCCTTGACAAAACTATGTGAAGACTCAAAAAGGGTGAGGAGCAGGAAAAATGATTGGAAGACAAGAGCAGCAACCTCCCCTAGCAAACAGAAAATACATGTGCCCTCACCTCACCTGCCTTTTACCTGCAGAAACTGCCTGGCTCCAGCTGCTAAACTGGGCCTAGTGAATAGAGACAACCTGAGGAGTGAGGACCCCCATGAATTCAGGAGCAATTACTGGGCTTGGCTGAAACCATCAATAGGGTGTGTTAGAATGGAATCCTGGAGCTGTGGATAATAGAAAATATGTACCCTTCAGCTGAGTGCTGAATTGAAGATGGGTTGAGAGATTTCTGCTGTTGCATGGCCAGGGCTGTTGTCAGCTTTTCACTAAGACGGCTGCACCTGAACAAAAGGAATTTTAAAGCATTTTTAAAGTTAATTTTAGCAAAAGCAAGCACTGCTCTGATGCCTTGTCAGTAATTTGATTTTATTAAATATTGCCTTAACTCCCCCTAATATTATATATAACTGGAGTGTTTGAAAAGATTATTGTTAAAAGTGAAAGCTTCTTTCTGAGGCAGCACTTACCCAGGAGAATTGAAATGAGCAGAGATTCTTCATTACATTAATCAATATATGCAACTGAAACCCTTGGCTGAGGAGAATTATGGCTCAGATTAACTCCTGGTGTTAGGTGATTAGAGCAGCACCTAATACATGGCCTCAAGGCCTCTTGGCTTGAAGGGGTTAGAATTGCCCGTGGCTATTTCTTCTGGAATATAAAATTCCTGATGTTTGAGGACTGCTATTCTTTCCCAACTTCTCTGGGGAAAAAAAAGACTGGCTGTTATTACTGATGAGCCCTAAGAAATGGGCTGTTATGTCTGCTCAGGAGGCAGAGATTTGTCTTGATTTTTAGATTAAGTGTCTGAGTGAGTTTTCTATCATGGTATAAAAGTATTAAGTGAATCCAACAAAAATAATAGAAAAATTACAAGGTCTCTTAGTAGCATGTAAAAACTCTGACTCACAATAGCCGTTCAAAATACATCTTTTTATTTGCTTTCTACAGACTATTAATTGCTTAGTCAATTTAAACTTTAAACTACTACCTAGATTTAGGCTGCTAAATAAAATATGTTATTCCCCTTTTCTCTTTAGCTTGTTTCCCTTCTCTTTGGAATATATATATGGATATATAGTCAAGCAAGCAAGTGCATGTCTTACCTAGTTATCTTCTGCTTACTGGTGTTACTGATGCTACACCATACTTTTCTGTCTATCTCAGACTGGGCTTAAATGAAAGTGCTGTGCTAAAATACTGTGAAATAAGCTGTTACTGCTCTATTTTTGGTTGGAACCCTAATGTATGTGTGGATACATTTTGACAAGAGAACTTTGCTTTTGGAAATATGGCTGATTTGAGTCTCCAAACTGATGAGGAAATGTGAAGGGTTTTTTCGGCTAGAGCAATGTCAAAAAGTTGCAGCCAGATTTAGAGCTTCACAGAAAAGTTTATGAGCTAGACATACACTGTGAGACAGCACAGCTCCAAAAAACACACTGGAGTTTTACAGAATCACAGAATTACCAAGGCTGGAAAAGACCTTTAAGATCATCAAGTCCAGACTATGACCAACACCAGCACACCATCTAGACCATGGCACTAAGTGCCACATCCAGCCTTGCCTTGAACACCTCCAGGGATGGTGACCCCACCACTTCCCTGGGAAGTTAGAAATGAAAGTTGGAAATGAAAGATGTGAGCTCTTCACCTTGGTTTAAGAGAGTAGATTCAAGAGAGAGCATCTAGAGCCCAAAGTCAACAATGTTTTAGTGGATAAGTAAGAAGCAATAGCAGGTACATATTCAGCATTTTAGGGCAGTGATTTAATAACAATTATTCAACTCTGATTTGGAGTTGGGATATAAACTCACATGAATGCAATACTCTGCAAGACTTGAGTCCCCCTTGCCCAAGTATAAAATGTGCCTTAAAACTGTGAAACAGTGATTTCTCTCCTGCATCACTAATTGGTGGATCAAAGCATTTACCTACGCCTATTGCACCACTCACTGGGAGGTTTCACTCCATCATTCTTGTTCCCTGATTGTCTTTGCTCCCTGCATGGTGATGTATTCCTGCACTCCCATGTCTACTGGTTTTATTAATGTAAAGAAGAACCCTGCAAGGCTGAGGGGCTGCTGCTTACATAAAATGCACAACAACTATTAAGAGAAGTTGAATCATGTGGTCTTTAAAATGCAGGTTGGTATCTTCTCTCACGCAGAAATACAGTTAGGAACACAGTTTAATAAGGAGATAGAATGGGTTGTGGTGATCAGGCACAGCCAGGCAAGTGTACTGACCAGCAACTTGTTATCATGCAGCTGACTCCCTATACCCACCCACCTACATTTTCCCATTCTCATTTCTCCATGGTCCAGCTTGACTCCCTTCCTTTCCCAGCATTTGACCCTTCCCGTAAACATGTCGTGAGTTTTGCACATGCTTACACAGTGAGTTTTACACAATCCCACAAATTCCCTCAAGTATCACAGAGTAACTTTGCTCTTTCCCATGAGACCCACAATACTCTTGCTTCCCTGGTCTTATCAGTGACTAAGTTCTGGCTGAATTCTCTCAAGTTGTGTGTAAGTGGCTCCTTCCATGACTCATCACTCAGTGAATTCATCCTTCTGGTCTTTATTATTGTCTCAGCTGTTTACTCATTAAATTTATGTATCTCTGTGATTAATTTACTGCTTTTCCTGTCTCTTCCCTTCTCCTGAATAGCCATGAACGAGATCTCTTTTACAGATGAGCTATCCTTAAGCTAAATGCAGCAGGGATGTGATGACAGGCAGATAAAACCTTCTCAATACAGATATGACAAACCACACCAAACCAGGCCAAGTGTGCTACCAAAGTGGCCTCATTCAAACCCATGATTAAAGTAGGAGATCTAAGACAGTGTTATCCTACCTGTGCTAGACCAAAGGCATGTTCAAAATGAGCCTTGATGTACTGTGCTTGCTATGTCAGTGTTCTGTACTTCCTAAAGATTTTAATTTACCCCTTTTTAGAACAGCTCCAATCATTGATCCTCAGACCCTTCTAACAAAATCTTGCTCTCAAAGAACATCTCAAACATTTTATGTTTTTACTAATAATGCAAGCATGACCCATTACTGAAAGTTAGTCTTCATGAACAATGACAAAATAAAAAAATAAAACATATGAACATGTTTTCACTTCTGAGAGTTCATGATCACTGATTTACTGCATTATGTTCCTGTTAGAGTTTTCAGTAGTAGGATACTACTGAAGGGGGCCCACAGGAAAGCTGAGGAGGGACTTTTTACCAGAGTGTGTAGTGATAGGACAATGGTGGATGGTTTTAAACTGGAAGAGGGCAGATTTAGGTTAGACATCAGGAAGAAATTCTTTACTGTTAGGATGGTGAGACACTGGAACAGGTTGCTCAGGGAGGTTGTGGATATCCCCTCCCTGGAGGTGTTCAAGGCCAGGTTGGATGAGGCTTTGTGCAGCCTGGTCTAGTGGGAGGTGTCCCTGTCCATAGCAGGGGGATTGGAACCTGATGATCTTTATGGTCCCTTCCAACGTTCACCTTTCTATGATTCTATAATTGTATGATTCTATGATACTCTCCATGAAGGCACTGATTGATTCTTGCTGTGTCTGCCTCTCCTCTCATCATTGGCTCTAGGCAGTCTCACACACAGTCTCTTGCACATGCCTGAAATTCTCTGTGTGGCCATTTTTGTCCTTCTTAAAATACACTTCCCCAAATACACTTCTTGCCAAAACAGCCATTCATTTTTTTTTCTCCATCTGCTGCGTCTCTTTCCCCATTTGGACATAGACACCTAACTTTAGATATATCCTATCAAACTCCAGGCATTCAGCTGAAGCCCAAGTTAGAATCCTTGTAATCAAATTATCCTTCTATTATAGACAAAGTAGAAAAAGCATTCTCATTTCTCTGTCTCTCCCTCTTTCTCCTTTATACAGGATTCAGAGGGGATCTGCAGTGCTTGTTTTGTTACCAGTTGGTTCTTTAGGAGACATGAGATGAACAATACCTCAACTGTTTTACTTCTCCATTTGCTTTTGTTAATGTACTTCCCTTTATACTTAACAGCAAAAAAGGAAGTACTTTTAATAGTATATAAATAATACTGAAATCTGTAGGTTTTATCCAAAATAAATTATGAAAATAAGAGGATTACTGTCCTGGATTTCAGAGAGATGTCGTGTTTTGAGTAAAGTTGCACACACAATGTGCATGAGATAAATTTTCTATATTAAATAGCAAATAATTCAATAACTCTACTTATGTCATAGCTTGATATAATGAAAAATTCCAGGATATTTTTTCCCTTGGTCGATTTTCAGCTAATCTTGAATATTTGTGCAAAACCAAAAATCCTTTATTTTTTTTCTTCAAACCAACTCTCTGCTTCCTACATGAAGCTATAATATACAATTCCATTCCCTTCTCAGTTTAGAGAATCTTTCCAACTTTGGCTAAAACTACTATCATCTGAGCAAGTACCTGTAATTAAGGCTTTCTGTTTTATAAATCATAGCATTAACTAGAAGTTATACATGTATTAACTGGTATATGACAGATGCAAACTCTTACCACCTCCCTTCCCTCTTCCTCAGAAATGACTACACACATTTCCATATGACCAATCCCACTGCTTTCGTCCCACATTTGAACTTAAATCTAGTGTCTCTCCTCTCTTAAAGTTTGGATTGATTTGAGCTTGCAATCAGATTTTAACAACTGCAGTATAACTGAAAATTATCCCTTTTGTGGGTTTGTTGAGGTTTTTTTTCTGGGGTTTTGTGTTTGTTTCATTTTGGTTTGGGGTGGTTGTTTTGGTTTGTTTTTTTATCACTGCTCGTATGTTTTTTTTGCCACATGCTAGAAAATCTCTCTCCTAAAGCCCCCATCAGATGTTCTCTCTCCATGTGAAACATGCTTGAGCTAAAAGGAAACTGTTTTAAAGCTGTCAGTAATCTGTCATTTTCCAGCTGGCTAATCCAACGGAGGACACACAGACACAGACACTGTCTCCAAAGAGATGTATTAATAATGGATGTTACTCACTTGTGGTGGAATGTGGCAGAGACAAAGCAAAGACAATGAAGCTGATACTGAGCACACTGTAATCAAGAATTTGTAAAGCTCCTTGTTAATTTGTAAAAGCCTATCATTCATTCTAAATTTGGAAATATCTTGATGGATTATTTAAGGGATATTTGCTCAGAACAGCAAATAAAATGACTACCAGGTTCTGTAGTAATGGATTTAAAAAAAACAAAACAAAACAAAAAAAAAGCTGGGGTTGAACAAGAAGCCACTTTGCTATGAGAGAAAATTCATAAATTAAGGATTATTCTCTAATCATTCTCCTCCAGCTGAGCTCTGTAAAACCTCCCTGATGAAACTTTCATTGGAAAAAGCTTCCCCTTGTATCTGCCTGATTCAAATGCTGGATGTTTCTGTATCATTTTGTAGAACAAGACTTCAAAGCATTGCATAAAGGTAGGGAGTTTCTTGGCAGATGCTTGGGAAGCACTACAGGCTTTCATGGCCATGAAGTCCCATTGAAGCCACTCTAAGATCAAGCATCCCAAGGGTCCTCAAAAACTGGGAGATATAATAACCCTCAAGATAGGGTTGGATGACCTAAAGCGTTGGGTGAAGTATGCTGTAGACTTAGCTGCAACAGGTGATCTGAATTGTCCTCGGATGCCTACTTTGTCTTTCTCTGGATGTGACCATCCCCTTCACAAAGACATCAGATGAGAATCCATGTTTTCATTTCTGTTAAGTTTATCATATTATAGTTTAAAATATCAAAAAGAATTGTTTGGTGCTTACATGCTGGACAATAAGTACTATTTGTCTCCTTTCTGCCCTGTCAGTTTGGTAAACTGGTGCAGAAAGAGAAAAGTCAGCCAATTTAGAGTACAGTTTAGGAAGTAGAGCTCCAATGTGTGAAAAGTTTCCAATGCCCATCAGCAATTCCGTGGCAGGAGAGGAGACAGATCCCCTTAGATGTGCTGTGAAGTTTGTGTGTGTTGCATTTTGCAAGTGGAAGACGTGAAGCAATGTCTCTGCTAGCTTCAGTCTAGCTGTCTCAACTACCAAGACTAGCAATGTAGGAGGAAATTGCACCGTGGGAGCTCAGTGAGGAACTTGATGATTATTTGGATCTCTAACTTATATGCTGCATTTTCCCTACTATTGCTACCCTTCAGAGCTGTGACCTTCACACATCTCAATCACACTTCTTGATAACCTCAGAGACAAAATCTTAACTACAGGCTTTCTATCCTCACTTGAAGCTAGAAACTGAGATTCAGCATGAAGTTTACTGCTGATTTATGATTGAGTTTTGAAGAGTCCTGGCTTGTTTTATTATTTTTTTTTCACTTGGTCCAGACATAGCTTTATCTTCAGTGCAGCTCTGGCTTCAGCATCTGTGTTCTTTGACACTAGACATTTTAAGCAAAATACAGGAGGATGAAGCAATAAATATTAAGAATACGAATAGTGGGGCAGGTTGGACAATGAGAGAAAACAGACATGAGTCAAAGCAGGAGAGGTTCTGACTGGGTATAAAGAGAAATATTTTACCCAGGCAAACAGTCAAGTAGTAAAAAGGGCTGCCCAGAGAGGCTATGTAGTCTCCATCTTTGGAGTTTTTCAAGACCAAACTGGATGAAACTCTGACCAACTTATTCTGACCTTAGGGCTGACCTCACTTTGACAAAGAGGTTCGAATTCAAATTCGCAGATGATGCCAAGCTGGGGGGGAGTGCTGATCTGCCAGAGGGTAGGAAGAAGCTGCAGGGGGACCTGGACAGGCTGGATCAATGGGCCGAGGCCAATGACATGAAATTCAACAAGACCAAGTGCAGGGTCCTGCACTTTGGCCACAATAATCCCAGGCAGAGCTACAGGCTGGGGGAAGAGTGGCTGGAGAGCAGCCTGGCAGAGAGGGACCTGGGAGTGCTGGTGGACAGCCAGTTGAACATGAGCCAGAAGTGTGCCCAGGTGGCCCGGAAGGCCAATGGCATCCTGGCTTGGATCAGGAATAGTGTGGCCAGCAGGAGTAGGGATGTGATTCTCCCCCCTGTACTCAGCACTGGTGAGGCCTCACCTCGAGTCCTGTGTCCAGTTCTGGGGCCCTCACTTCAAGAAGGATATTGAGGTGCTGGAGCAGGTCCAGAGGAGAGCAACGAGGCTGTTGAAGGGACTAGAGGGAAAGTCTTATAGGGAGAGGTTGAAGGAGCTGGGGTTGTTTAGCCTGGAGAAGAGGAGACTCAGGGGGGACCTCATCACTCTCTTCAACTACCTGAAGGGAGGTTGCAGTCAGTGGGGGCTGGGCTCTTTTTCCAGGCAACCAGTGACAGGACAAGAGGGCACAGCCTGAAGTTGCTCCAGGGGAGGTTTAGGTTGGATATTAGGAAGCACTTCCTCATGGAGAGGGTGATTAAACATTGGAATGGACTGCCCAGGGAAGTGGTGGAGGCACCATCCCTGGATGTGTTCAAGGCAAGGCTGGATGTGGCACTTAGTGCCATGGTCTAGATGGTGTGGTGGTGTTGGTCATAGGCTGGACTTGATGATCTTAAAGGTCTTTTCCAGCCTTGGTGATTGTGATTCTGTGAATGGAACCCTCCTGACATCCCTTCCAATCTGAACTGTCCTGTGATCCCATTAAAATAATAGTCAGGAAACTGGCTACAGTCAAAAAATTTCTGGAAAGGTTTGAGAAAGAGCACCTGGATATAATGTTACATCTGTTGGGTTATTCAAATTTAAATACAAGATACCACTGGACTATGGATAAGCCTAGAAGAGCCAATCCTGATGTCTCCACTCAGCACAGATACAAAGCTCTGTTTTAATTGTTCTCTGACTTGCATGGGAGAAGGTTAAAGAAGGACCTTAACCAGACAGAAAAAGAGTGAATGACTAAAGAAAAGAGCAATAGGAGAGGAGGGAATTTCCTTTAAGGTTTTTCAGATGCTAGATAATGTATTGTTACTCTGTAGTTTATGGAGTTACATTGGTGTGACATTATTGTAAATTATATTCCCATAAAATCCATGTGACATTGAGAAGTTTAGTATAAGATTCATGGCAACAACTGTCGATCATGTGGAAATTAAATATGTGATTAAAGCTAGCTCTCCAGATGCCTCATAATACAGAGAGTACCAATGAATAAAGACCAGAATCCTAACCTGCACAAGGCCAAACTGATATTAGAGAAATCCATCTTTGGTTACAAATTTGCCTCTCAGACCTCTGAACAAAGTTATTTCATTGAATATTGTAGTAGCAATTGTTTTTCATTGACTAAAGTATACTTCCCATGAAATTCTGAATTCTGAATTCTCTTTAGGGCCTTCCTCCTGCTGTAAATTTTCATCAAGGTAGGGAATACACAGGGTCAGTCTCCTTGGTACAAACACGTCATCCCCATATGCCTTGGTCATTTTTTGCCTTTGTAGATCTATGCTTTTCATCCCCCTGTTTATTTACTTGTTCTCCTGTAACCACTTTTCCCACTACCTGGCACACAACAAGGAGAGGGGAATGCATCATCCCCAGGGACCAAAGTTTGGCATGGCCTTGGCAAAGAAATCAGGAGTAGTGGAACACGGTTGTTTTGCTTTGGTTGTCTGTGCTTCCTCTTGTGTTACTGATCATGTTTTACTAGCCTGGTTAATTAAAAACATCTTGTTAAAATTAAACTTCTGTAGTATTTAGCATACTCTTGCCAATTGATAATTAGCATATCAACAGGATAGCATTTTGGATTTCATTTTCTAGCAGCATCCGCTCCACTCTCCCGGTCCATTCTGCCAAACTAAAGATCTTTCCAGTCACAACATGTTTGAGAGCCATAGCATGTCTGTGAAGGGTACTTTGGAGCACTGGTGCACAGGAAAGACACATTTGTTAGTAGCCAAAGCCAGTGTGAAACCTGAAAGCACAAGAGATACAAGGCTAGGGAATCCTTTGCATCACTAATTTATCCTGTAGATGCACATTTCACATCCTTTACTGCTATTTTCCTTGTTTGGGGCAGGTTCTGATATTCATGTTTCTGAACAAGAGCCCGTTGGCACAGAAGCTTCACTTACAACCTTTATTTCAGAGGCAAGTGTTTTCTTTGCCTTCTTTGTGCTGACTGAGGCACTCACAATCTGCTATTTAACCTCCCCTAGGGCAGCTTTGGGATTTTGATGGGGTTTCATTCACTCCTATCTCTTGCACTGGTACTTTTCAGTGAAGAGAAAGAGGTGTGTTTCATAGCAGCTTTGACCTTAATTGTTGAGAGCTACACACTACAGCAGTGTCACTATACTATAGGATGCATGGGTAGGTGTCAATGGGTGTTGGAGCCCTCTTAAGTTCTCTTCAACCACAAATAATTCTGTTCTGCATTCAGACAGCACAGTGTAGGTGGTATAAAAGCTCAGTACCCACAGACATGAAAGTCTTTCCAACAACACCAACCTTACTCTCACACTCATCTCCTGCTACCTCTAGTTCATAGAATCATAGAATCATCAAGATTGGAAAAGACGTTCAAGATCATCAAGTCCAACCACGAGCCCTACAACCCCTAACCACTACTCATCCATTAAATTGTTTAACCCTTACTCATCAAAAAAATACCTCTGGGATAAAAGGACTTAATTTTTTATTTGCTTTTGTAATTGCAGTGAAAATTTTAGTGAAAGTTTACTTTTAATTTCAGCACAGCAGAGTGTGGCCAGGTGATGAAGCTGGTATTAAGGACGGGCCAAAGTCATACATTTGGGAGAAAGACAAAGAGTAGGGGTGTGGGGAACATTTTGATGGCAGGTGACTATGAGGTAAGGATAGGTCAGGGTTGCTGTTATGTTATATAAATTAGACAGGGGCAACGTTTTGATTTGTCTATGGAGATGGCTACCTCCTTCCCTTGATTATTCAAGGTTCTTAGGCACAAAGTGCCTGAAATTAAACAGCTGATTAGATCTTCTATCAACTACCTCTCCTTGTAGGGTTTATAATGGCCTAGCCTGACCTTAAATTTGTTTGAAAACAATGTGCTTTTAAATCAGTTACTAGTCATTCTATGGATAAATGCATTAAAATGAATGAATCTTGTAACAGGCTGTGTTTGTGGGGTTTTTTTTGTCTTTGCCCACAATACAACTCAAACACCATGGTCACAACTTTTGACAGTTCTGTCAATGTCAAATTAGACCATAGCTCATTAATTTCTGCTCAACAGTTGGGATTCTAATTGCTCCATGATTGACATTTTAAAGCCATTAACTTCCATACAGTTTGATCACCCTCAGGCAGGAGCCTGTAGTGAGCTCCTTAGGTTTCTGACAGGCTCTGCTGGGTTAGCGTGTGCTCTCCCATACATGTGAAAACCCAAGCCTACATCCACTGGAAGAATGTTTAAAGGAATTTTACTAAATTAGTAGGGGGGGGGGGGGGGGGGCGGGAAGGAAAAAGGATGCAGTGAAACTTTAAACTGAAAAGTTTATCTTCTGGAGATATGAGATGTTGAAGGAAAAGCATCAGTAACATCTGAGGTCTGGAAAGCCACGCTGCTGAACATTCTGGTTTTGTGGGTGTTTGCTGCTGGACTGTGTAACAGAGAGCTAGATAAATAAGACAAGCTATTTAGAAAGCATTCTATTTGTGAGTTGTTCAAGACATGATCAGGCATCAGGACTTCTACAGAAGAGTGGTTTCACCCAGCAATGCTCAGTGTATCCTGGGCCATCATAAACTGGTTCCATTTGTGAGCAAATGCTTCTTTCACTCCTTCTTTCCTCTCTTTTTCCAAACCTGCAACTCCTAAGCAGGCAACATCTAGATATGTAAGTGGCTTGTCCTTACTAAAGTCAGGGTATGAACCCTCATCTCCCATGTCCTTGGGGCCTAAGGTGATATTATGCTATAGACCATGCAGGAAATAAAAATCAAGTGCAAAACTGTTCGTAGTGCCTCTGTCTCCATGTGGCAATACGACATCTGGTTGCCAAGAAAGTTACTAATGGATCCCCCAGGTGAATTTGTTGTGATTCCTCATGAATCATGAAATGAGGGAGACATTATGTCCTTTATGCTGCGTTCATCTCAAAGAAGGAAAGCAAAAATAACAGCAGAAATTTTATCCCTACATGAAAAAATCTTGAAAAATTCAGAGTGAGGAAGAGAAAATAAGCTGGCAGTAATCTCCATAAAAAATAAAACCAATTGCCTAACAAAACTGAGAAATTGGCCTCCTGTATAGCTAAATTATTTCCTTTGCAGTCTTTTATATATATATATATAAATTCTGTACTAAGAATGTAATTCTGTGTGAAGTTTAGTAAGAGGATTTAAGCCAAGAGAATGGAACCAGCCAAGACAATTTTAGAAAGGCTCTTGTTTTCTGCACTGCACAGAACTCAGCAAAAAGCCAGTAAACGTGTGCGTGATGTGTGCTCTGTTCCCTCAAAAATTAGCTTTGGATAGGAGCTGTTAAGCACTGTGGCCTGGTCCATGATTGCATCCAAAAATATCACAGCATCTGGTTATTACAATCTTTCCTTTTAACTCCATTGATGTGTGGACATTTCTGGCTCTCTGAGCAGCAATGAAAACAAGGGGTCAGAGTTCACCCCTCTTCTGTTCCTGGTATCAAGCAAAACAAAAGCTTTTACTCTTCATTCACACAATATTTGCTGATGAGCTTGACTGGTAGCTTTGACTTGCTTCATCCTCTCTCCTTTCTACTCTGTCCCTGCACTGGAGTCATGTGGGCTATTTGAAGAGAAGGGACATGGAAAGGCAGCTAAGGACAAGTCCATGTAGCTTTGGCTGGAGGAGAAAAGCAGGTGATGGGGAGTGTGGCATTTCTTTCTGGGCTCCATCCTGTGCCCCTCTGCGAAAAACTCTTTCATCCATACCTCTTTATGACTCAGATGTATTGCAAAATGGATGGGGCTTGGAGCAACCTGGTCTAGTGGGAAATGTCCCTGACCATGCAGGGGAGTTGGAACTAGATGATCTTTAAGGTCCCTTCCAACCCAAACCATTCTGTGATTCCATGATTCTATGAAAATGCCTTATGCAGATTCACAGGGTGCCCAGGAGGAAAGGAAGAGATTATTTTAAAGCTCTGTTGGTAATGCATGATATTTGCTCTGGGCATGTCATCCTCTTTCTTTAGGTGGCTTGTTTTTATCCTCTTATGAGGGGAAAAAAAAAGTCTTTTTTCTTCCATGCTGTTGCAATTCTTCTTTCAGAAATTGTTTTTGTCAAGCTGAAGTGCTGTATTTCGAGGTGGGTTTTTTTCTGAGTTAGTTCTTCCTTTTGAGGGTTTATTCATTGCTACAGAGGGATCTAGACTCACTAGAGATCAAATCATATCTATAATGTTTGTGTGACTCTGTGTCCTTCTTCTCTATGTTATTTCAAAAAGAGACCCTTGGCATATGGCATAAATTCCTGTTTGAGAAAAGTGGCATTTAGACATGAAGCTATTGATACTAGATCTGAAAGCTGGTTGTTTTTAACTCTGCCCCTAAATCTGGCAGCATTGGAAATTAAATAGAAAAATTAGACCTTAGGGTGAAGTAGAAAGGGAAGAGTTTGCAAGTTAAGGCATCTGAATATAATGTCTTGACAATACATATTCAGCACAGCCTCTGTCATGTTTCAGGAATGAATTCATAATTTGTCAGTTTTTTACCTCAGTTTTCCACTTTCTGCTTTGTTTACAAATGTTTTTGACACCTATGAAAAAAATTCTGTATCTAAACCTAGGGGTGAGAGATGTGAAGAAGAGCAAAGAAAAAAGGAGGGCAGGGAAGCCTTTATGGCAGCTCTGTGAGCTAATTTGCAAATGAAATTGCTTTTACAAGCCACAACACAGAATACATAATAACACAGTGCTGTGTTTGCATGAAGGCTGTCTCAGAAGAAACAGCTGCTACCTGTGGATTTACATGCTTATTCTTTATCAGTAGGTTACTTGTTGACCTGAGGCTGTGTCTGCAGAGCTGGGTAAATACGTGGCCTCTACAGCAGCTGGCCAGCATTTGCTCTGAAAATTCCTCTATTATTATTATCCAGTTATTCTTCTGTTAAGTTATTAAAAGTATTCTATCACCTAGTGAGCCAGTTTTTTCCTTTCCCTCCATATAAAGCAAGAGAAATTGAGTGTATTGGAGTTTGTGGTGAGCGTATCTAGCATCAGATTTTCTAGGGACACACAGAACATGGGGAAAAGACATCAGCTGGATTTGGTTACAGATGCATAATATTTAGAGCAAAGAGGCAATAGTAGACTATTTAGTTTGCTTCCTTATGCAAACTTGTCATAAAAATAATTTATTCTGGCTGCATCTTCCTGGCCAGCTCTTGTTAGCAAATCCCAGGCTGGGAGTTGAGATTCAATGCTCTAAAAGGCATGCCACTACCTACTTGCAGGGTATGTTGCAGACTTGTTCAAGTCACACAGTTTTCCCTTTCTCTAAAACACTTCTGCATTTGTATAAATGGATCATAGCCTACAGATGAAAAGCACAGATTGCCCAAAGAGAAAAATCACAAAGCTCATTTTGTGGCACCTAGCAAAGAGGTTCCTAGGAATTAAGGTCTCACCCAAATCACGCTGAGTGGAAGGGCACAGTCTAAGTCATTCCCCGGGCCTTACACAAACAATGTCAGTACCAAGTCTCATTGATATTTGTGAATGACACGCTGAGAGCTGATGGAAGCTTTTTTTTGCAGCTTAGCAACAAGCAGTGACTGGCAAATTCCTCTGCTCTCCAAAATCAATGCCACTTTTCTGGGTGATTTCCTCATCTTCACGATCATATGTCAGAACAGTAAATTGCCAATATGTTCCCAAGGACAGTGTGAGGTCTCCTGCAAGCTTTGATGGTTACAGGATGAATTTAGCCTTTTCAAAGTCAAACATAATATGGTTTTAGGTCCTATGTAACCATTAACTTGCTTTTGACACTGTTAATCTGGATGTCATTTGTAGTCCAATAAACTGTTCCTTTTGCATGCAAAATACCACTGTGAGAACATGCACTGGTTGATTCATACACCAGTAATACCTTTTTGTTATACTTATTTGCTATTATAATCACACCTGTGAACCTTAGGCATGGATTGTGAACCTGCTGTGCAAGACCAGAATAAAAAAAAATACTCTGTCTTGGGGATGTGTGTGTGTATGATGACAAAAAGCAGAGAAAGCAAAGTAGGCAGAGAATAGACACTGGTGAGTAGGTAACAACAGGAAAAATGAGGAAAATAACTGGTTGTCATTGTAAGTGAGATACTGTTGAAACTAACTACCTGTGATTTGCATTGTGGGTTTTTTTTAGTGGGAACTGGAAGGAAAAGAAGTATGTCTACAGGTGTTCATGAGCAGCTTCTGGAGAACTAGAATTGCCAGGGTCCTTGCTTGGGACCACCACAAACAATCACAGAATCATCCTGGTTGGAAAGGACCTGGAAGATCATAAATTCCCACCAATGGGGATGCAGGAGTCTGTTGGAAGTTCAAGCTGAAACTTGAACATCCTGTTTGCCAACAGCCTTCTGGTAACCATGACATGTAATCAGAGGAAGGATGCTCAAGTAGGATCACCTTCAGATGCAAGGTAAAGCCAGAAGGCTGTATCTCAAGACAGTTGCCTCCTACTACATTAGAGAGAAGAACCACAGCAACCATTTTTTCTCAGCTTCTACAATGCAAGTCCCTTGCTATTGCTTAGCTGCCTCTGAGGTATGAGTTCAGATTTGTAATCTAATTTTTTTCATAGCCAATTTCTCCAGAAACCTCCACATATAACTTCCCACTTAAGCTAATTGTATCTGCTCTACCATTTCTTGATACTGAAGGAGACAAGACAAGGGAGAAGGATCTGGAAAAACAGATAAGATTATGTCAATCTGGATAACTCAGTGGGCAAACAAAACAAGGTAGTGGCATTTCTGATCACGGTCAGCAAAGCAAGGTTTGGCCAAGCCAAGGAGAAGGCTTTTGGAGTTATTGAGATACAAGAAGAAGGAAGCTGAATTGCAGCTTTTCTCTGTGCAAACTAAAAGATGATAGAGGTGTTAAAAATGCTATGCAGAAAAAGACAACAAAACTAAAAGAGTTTCAAAGTGAAAAGGAAGACATATTTGAGATACAAAGTTTGAGGTATAAATTGACTTCTTTACTCTGAGGGTAACAGAGCACTGGAACAAGCTGCCCAGGGAGGTGGTGGAGTCTCTATCCCTGGAGACATTCAAAACCTGCCTGGACATGTTCCTGTGGGATCTGTTCTAGGGGATCCTGCTCTGGCAGGGGGGTTGGACTAGATGATCTCTAGAGGCCCCTTCCAACCCCAACCATTCTGTGATTCTGTGAGATAGAGAGATGGTGTTGTCCAAAGTGACTAAGAAAAAGCCATTGTGAGGGGCCTAAAGGAGCTTCAGTCTTATTAGGTTTCACATCAAGACCAGGTAACCTTGAAGAGAAGAGTTATACAGATACTTCCTAGACAGTGTTTCTTGAGCAGGTTTCAGCAAGATTAGCGAGCCAGTAAAGAATCTTCTGGATGAAAAGGTGGGGCATAGAAAATGATTCAGTACAAGTTTGGGTCAAACACACAAGTTCCCTGTGTTTGTATTCACATCCTGTTTGACTCACAAAACAGTAATAATTTGTTGCTGGAATTTTGAAGCTTATTTCAGTTTCAAATATCTATCTTGCTTCTATTTAGGAGATTTTCAGCAGTTACTGATGAGTTTGATTCCTGTTATCTGCTCTAATTGCTCTTGCAAATCATGATTGATACCTCTCTGTCCCACTGAGGGGTTTGTCCCCAGTCATGCCTTTTTTTCACATTTATTTCCAATCATTCTTGTTGTCTGTCTGCTGCTTTGTTTTTCCAGTCTGACTCTGCTTTTCTAGTCTGTCTTTGCTTTGGATGGATGGGCCCATTTCCATAGAAGGGCTGGACAAGGGACAGAATGCTGTTGAACAGATAGAGACTCTTCTAGAAAAGAGAGGCTTCCTGACAAAGCCTCTTCCTTTTCCAGAACACCATCCCAGAACCATTTTTCTCAAAATTTACTTCCTATCTAGGCTGGAGGCTGCAACATTTGAGTGGTGTGACTTTCTTAGGACAGACACAGGTGAGGTTAGTCACTACAATTTAACCTGTACTCACATCATTTCAATGAGAGCCTCTTCATGCTTTCAAATGTTTCTGAAGGGACATATAAATTTTAGTTCTGCAAACACAGTAGCAAGGAGGCTGAGGAGAAAGTCTGCCTTTCCAGACTGTCTAAGTGTTGACCATCTCAGCTTCTGCAGCATGTGACTTTGGCCTTCTTTGATACAGATGTTATAATCAGTGAGGCCACCAATGGGCATTCAGGTACTCCAGGTTGCTGGAAACCTCATAATCTGGTCAGATCTCCTGGCTCTTGAATGCCTCGAGGTTGAGGATCACAAGGCAAACTCATCCATCCAAAGGAAGCAGAAGGATAATTAAAGATTTTTATGAGACTGTGCGATCACTCTCAAAGGAAGTGCTCAAGGAAAACTTGTGGTTTTCATATTAGTTTTCATATTGGAACTCATATTATCTCTTAGAAGTTCAGTTGATAATCAATGTAGGCTGGACTCTTTTTTGATGGTCAAAGTATATTTCATAAGCAGTCAGACTTTGCACATCCAACAGTGGAATGTATCTCAGAAACTATAATCATTGCACCATTTAACTGCTGTGACAACAAAAGGCCACACAATTCAGTCACTGTAAAGCGGCAGTTTTGCAGAATTACACATGAGAAATTTCTGGCCTTCATTTGGAAGTTGTGCTAATTTCCTTAAACTGAAATACACAACAATTACAGCTGAAGAACTTTAATCTTATAACAGGTTTCCGGTCAGAAAATAAAATAGTGACCATATTGTTGCTCTTTGCTTTCTTTTTCTGCTTGATATCATAACTAATTGAGGAGGAGTGATACCTTCTGCTTGTTTTCAGGCTGAGCTTATCTTCTGCTTGATAGAAGGAAGGAGTGAGTTCCATTTTTTCCATGCCAAGTTGATCAAGAAGTTTTACATTATGTGGATTTGAAAACTGGTTGGGGAAAACAATTTCATTTTGAAAACTGACAGGTTTTAGCTGCCTGCAATCCATGTTGGTATGGATGAGAGGTGCACTTCGGAATTGAATCTCCCAATTCTTAACACTCACCATGCTGGGATTCATATCATGCAGCAATGTCAGAGTAACTTAGCTGAATTCCTTATGAGTGCAAATTAACTGGAATTGCACTTCTGAAGAGCATCTAAAACTCCAGTGGACAATAGGATAGGACAGTTCAAAATAAAACCTCCTGAAAAATGCATAGTGTGGACACTGGCTTTTCAACACCAATTATTTTGCTCTATAAAGCTGCTTCTACTGGGCTGCAGAACTCGTTGAAGTAGATATAGGCTAGAGAGCAAACATGTCAAGAGAAACACTGGCAATTAAATCAGAAACAAAGCAGTGACTTGCAGTACAGTCATTATAAAAGAAGACCTGAATTGAAAAATTCTCTAACTCTTCAGAGAATGAATGTGTAATTGACCTCTGCTATAATCAGCAGAGTGGATTATGAATTTTTCACTGAACTTCTCATGTTGTCTTTGAAGACCTGGGCTAGGTTATTCTTCTATTGAACTGAATCCCTGTCACTAATCCAAAGCAGAAAAAAAAAATAAAATAAAAATAATAATACTTAGAGCTTCCATTGAAGATGAAAGCACCTAGGAGTGTCTCTTGTGTTTTCAAAGTGAGCATTTCAGAAGAACTAGGCTGATTTCTTGCTCTTAGAGTATCACAGGTAGGTGAGCACATCTCAGTAATGAACAGGGAGTGCCTTGCTTGGAGGTCACGAGTTATTTCTGAGTAAACTAAAAGAATTACACAGCTATTGCTTTTCACACTTCTCCAGCCTGATAGTACCCCTCATGCCTATCGTGGCATCTGGCAGCACAAATCCACAAACAAACCAGAAACTCCAGTTCTTTCAGCATGTGGCCTACCCCTTGGGAGCCATAAGGGCTGAATGCCACTTGTAGGTGATGATACTTCAGTAAGTCTGGGCACCTCACCTTCCCCCTCGCACTGAGAAGTGGGAGAAATCTTGCCCAGAGATGTTCAGCTCTTCAAGCACCTTTCTGAAGCTCTCTTCTGTCAGGTGGTTGATGAATGTGAGGTGTGCCATTTACAGTCTGGAAACAGCCCTGAAAACAGAGGTAGAAATCCTTGGCATACCCAGCATAAGAGCAGGAAATTCCACAGTTCTTAAAAGCATGAAAAACTGACACTGTCTCTTTAAGAAAGCAATTATTGATTAGATATTGCCTAACTAATGAGTTTGTTTGCAACCAGAGGTGCTTAGATGGCTTGCACAATCTTTTCCACCTTTATCATTACTTGTATCATTGATAAAAATCATGAAGCTATTTGAAGCTCAAACAATTATTTCCGTGAAAATGGGGCAAATGACTCTGACACTGGTAGTTACAGGATATAGTGTCTCTAATTGCTTTTGTAAGGAAGTCACACTCAAGCAGATTGTGGGTCTTCAGCAACTCAGCGTTTGCAGCTTATTTCACACCATGGTCCTGTTAATCTTTTTATGGTATTACTGATATCTGCAAGTCAAATTGTACTTTTGAACAGCCAAAACCCTGATCTGGCTGTATTTACTGCTTGAGATTCAAGCTAAAGACAAAGTAAGAAGAGAAGTGTGCTTTGGAAGATTTAAAGCATTCTGATTTTAATAATCTGATTAAGAGAGAAATGCTGGGAAGTCCTTAGATCTGGCAGAAGTGTGATTAGAAATTGAATGGAAATATGTGCAGCTCAAAAGCTTTATGTTTCTTGGTTGCATTGGAGGGTATTCACTGTCATGGCTTCTGTGCTATGGGACACTTGATAACCAAGAGTCACTGTTGAGCAGGTAGCTCTGATGTGTTGCATGCTTTTCAGTGCTAAATAATTTAAATTGTCAGTTTAAGAAACTGACTTAGTTTAACTTAGTAAATAGTATTTTATTAGAGGAGGGAGAAGAAGAATGTGAAAGAAACAGAATAATATTTACATCTGTAACTATTACCAAAACAAACAAACAAAAAGTTTTTCTGCAAATAAATGGGGATTTGGGCCTTTTTTTTCCTGGTGAGGGGCTGTTTGGGGACCAGGCAGTTATTACAGTCCTGGATTTCAGACCATCACTCTTCAAATATATTTGCTTTCTTGAAGTAAATCTACCTCTGAATATTTTCATCAGTACTTTCAATTCTTTTGCTCTCCAGGTAAGAGTATGAATTGCAAAGAACAGTTGGATTCTCAGTGTATTTTGAATATCCATTGTCTATTTGTCAGCACATCCTTTTCTCCCATAAAAGTTGTGATAGATTCCACAAGCCATTGAGGCATCTGTTAGGATCAGTACTAATAATCCTATCCATCTGCACCTATACTATTGTGCTGAACACAAACTTGGGCACTGATTTTGTTGAAAACACAGAAGTGTCTTAACCTTAAAGCTCGGAGCCTGAAGGAGGCTGGTTTTCTTGCTAGATTCCCTCCATAATTAAAATATCAGTGAGTAAAAACTCAGTAAGAGAATTTCTTTTTGTCAGCCACCTTTGTTTTCAGTTCAAATAAGTAGGAACAATGTCTTGAGGTGGATTTGTCTGTGGTTATCCATAAGTTAATTTTTTTCTTAATTGCTTACTTCTAAATTAGTATTAACACTCTGAAGTAGCTGAAGCTACTGCTCAGACACACTTTTTTTCTGCAAGATTATTTTTGTCTGCAAGATACTTTTTTTCCCCAGGCCATGTTCTTGTGAATATACTTTATATGTCTGGGATTTACCTTGTGAAGATGTGTTGTGTTCAGTAAGCTCCTGCAACTGATAGTCAGGATCTTCAAAGATGCCATGAGATCAAAGGGTGGTAAAGTCTATACCTGCCAGGCAGACTCTCACATCCTCTCTGATTATTCTACCTGCCCAAGAGGAAAAACATCCTTCAGATGCTCTCCCTGAGCTGACAGCCCTGTCCTTTGGTCTGTTGGAGGGCATGGAGGGCAACACATCTTCTCTAGAGCAACTAGAGCAATTATCTCCACAGAACTTGCTGATTGTCTATTCTTTCTTCACAGAAAGCCTGATCAGACTCACAACAAACTGTAACCAGCCTGGAAGTTTTAGTTCTAATGTGGTCTTTTTTAAATCATAATATTTTATTATTCACTGCCTTGACTTCTGGCTTCTTTGAAAAACATAGAGTCATAGAATGGTGAAGGTTGGAAGGGACCTTAAAGATCATCCAGTTCCAACCCCTCTGCATGAGCAGGGACACCTCCCACTAGACCAGGCTGCACAAAGCCTCATCCAACCTGGCCTTGAACACCTCCAGGGAGGGGACATCCACAGCCTCCCTGGGCAACCTATTCCAGTGCCTTACTGATGTCAGTTACCAGTTGAAATAAGTAAAATTTGGGGGAAAAATCACATTAGGGAAAAAAAAAAATCACATAAAAAAGAACATAAGGGACACGCAAAATAGAAACAGGACCTAGATAACAGTGAAACAGTGGGAATTGGACAAAACTGGATTCCAATTAGAGAAAAACAGCCCCCAAGTAGAAAACAGCCCAGCCTTGAGACAGGCCTGCAGGACACCTGCAGGACAGATGAAAGGGATGGAAAGGAGCACTGCCCATAGCTTGTCTCAGTGACAGCCTTGATTGCTGGGGAAAAACACATTGAGTAATTGAAATCACCTTATTAATACATGAATGAGCCATTAGCATACTGAAACTCACACCCACAGCCTAGGGGGACCCCTGCTAACAACAAGCTCCCCACTCTTCGAGCAGGCGCAGTGAAATTTTTGAGCATTGCCACTTTAAATGGCAGTGAGGAATTAGTTGACCAATCATGTGTGTGAGTGATAGAATAATGTTAGAGATCACGTTCTTTTGCACATTTTTGGGTGTCAAAGTAGCACTGGCATTTCAGGAGCTGAGCTTGCTTCGTGGAATCCCACCGTGTTCTGTGGAGAACTGGATATTAAAGCAAATATCTCAACACTGTGTGTGGATTGGCTTCTTGCACACTGGGTAACAAACCCTGCTTTCAGGACATTACTACCTTCATGGTGAAGAATTTCTTCCTAATATCTAACCTAAATCTGCCCTCCTTCAGTTTAAAACCATTACTCCTTGTCCTATCACTACACTCTCTAGTGAAAAGTCTCTCCCCTACTTTCCCCCTTCAGGCACTGGAAGGTGCTCTAAGGTCTCCCTGAAGCCTTCTCCTCTCCAGGCTGAGCAACCCTAACTCTCTCAGCCTATAATATTGTAAACAAATCATGTTGAGCTGGAGTGCTTGGCAAGGATGATGTGGGAGAAAGAGGGAACCTGAGCTTCAGGGAGACTGTCTGCCAGTGAGACATGGCTATCAATGTGGTAATAAGAAGGTTTGGGGCTGGAAGGAGCCATTGGCTTTGCTTCATTTGGCAACTTGTGCAGAATGATTTTGCATTCCAACTAGAGTGAAAGGCTTCAAAGTTTCCCACTTTTAGCCTGCAGGGAAGACAAAAAGGCATGATTTTTTCTGCATATATAAATAAATATATATATATCTATAAATACGTAAGTGAAGGGTTTTTACTATTTTTCCAGTAGACTTTCAATGACCTTAAGGTTTCTGTTGCCAAAGCACAAGCAAATGTAAATCTTTTTCTTTTCAGTCCCACACAACATTTAAAAGTGTCTTTGAAGAAACAAACAAACAAACAACCCAGACATACAATTTTTGGGACAGGCTCCTCAGTTATCTAAGTTTTATTTGTTATCTAGAGATTATAAAAAAAGTCACATTTCTGGATTCATTTAAAATACTGCAATATTTCATGATGGATATTTTAAAGCAAGTCTTAATTACAGTGGAATTCTTTTCCCCAAATTCCAGTCATTTTCATTTCCTTGTGGGCAGTTTTCAACAAGGCTGAATTGTCATAAGCAATGTAAGAACCTGTAGTGGTGTGTGTCAACGTATGTGTGAACGGCTGAAGGCATCTAGGTCAGTTCCACCTCTTGCCAGTAAAGCAGATTGCTCTTGGGCTTTGCTTTATTGTGGTGTGAGGGTGTTTTTCCCAGTAGTCTCTTTGTGTTTTGCTCACGGTCTTAAACACTCTGGAGATGACTGAGCATATGGTGCACCTCGGAAAGGATCCTTTTGGAGACAGCTGCAAAGTCTTACTTGGGCTACCACGAGAGGCATCATGTTATCTGAAGCATGAAGCTGCCGTTTGCTATTGTGAGGCTGGCAGAGCTCAGCATCTACCTTAATGCAAATGGACGGCCCAAGGGCATTTCTGCTGCTCCTTTGAGGTTACAATAGGATTCTGCACCCATTCCCCAAACCCTGAAGGGCACTGCTGAGCACCGTGTCTGCTGGGGATTTGTGCATGAGCAGAATGACCTTTCTAATTCCTTTGATTGCAGTAGCAGATGCAGCATTTGAGGTGTGATGGCAAAATTGTGTGATGCAAACTTCTTTGATCTGAGCTGGTAGTATTTAAAGGATGCTGACAGCCTGGATGTTACATTTCCTGTGCTCGATTAAGACAGCAGCCAATGTAAACAGAAGAATTGGAGTGAACAGAAGTTTTCAAATGTATGATTATTTTCAGAGTAAGCAAGTGTAAGAAACTTTGGAGGTTCGGTTATTTGGTTTTGTTGTGTTTGGGGTCTTTTTACTATTTTGTTGTGGGTTTGGGTTTTTTTTAATTTAAAAGAAGATTAAATACTTTCAGGTAAAACTGCCTGCATTTGAAGTCATTATTAACTTAATTTTTTGAAAGCTATGCAATTAGTATTCTATGATTCTAGGATTCCTTCCTCTTTTCATGTAGTAGAAGCACTGTGTTGTATAGAAACAGTAAGAAGTAACTTGTGTTCAACATAAGCTATAAACTTAGCTCAGATGGAGCCAATCCAAATATTTTATCATAGATCTCATGTCCTATGAACTCTTCTGCCATTTGTTTTCTGCAATGACATGAGGGTCAGGAGGTTAAGCTTAAATATGCAACACACGATTGCAGTGATTGTGTTTTCTAGTCTTCCAGCAGAATGATGCTAAGAAGTTGTGGCCACTATATCTGAGTTTCTGAATAAGGGGAGCCTTGTGTAGGCTGCATTTTGTAGGAGAGGAAACATTATTTGCTTTCCAAGATGTGCACATCATCTGTACCTTCTGAAACTGGGAGAAAGGCTGCCTCTGTGTGGCATAACTGAGTTAGCAAACCTCAGCACTGAGAGTGGGCCAGACTAGCTGGTGGAAAGATCTTAGGTGTTGTCACTGCCACGTAGGAAGCTTTAATTCCAAGTGTATCTTGGACACAGAGCACTGGGCAGAAAGATTACCTTCTCATTAACTTATTCAGCTTTTCTACAGGGTCTGGAGAAAAGATCCATTACATTTCTGAACAGAGATGCAAACAAGGACCTTGGCTCATTGATCAGTTCGGAAACTGACATCCAAGTTCTCCTGTTTGTGTGAGGAGATATCCCAGTGTTAAAAACTGAGCTTCTGGACATTGGTGTGAACTTTCCAGTCACGGTGTAGGTGAAAGAAGTGGCCTAGATTGGGGTTTGAAGCACTCAGAGTGGTTGGGAAACAAACAGTGAGTGTGACAGATACAGTGTCTGAACCAATAAATTCCAATTCCTTATGGAGGGAATGTTTAACCTACCTTGCTGACTTGCGAAAATTAATAGAGACAAGATAATATTATGAAACCAAAGTCAATCTAAGAAAATGTTCTTTCTCCTGAGTATTGGGAAAAAAAAAAAGTGACACAGTGCAGTTTGAATATGTTACATCTGTCTTCCTAATGTCTCTCTTTTTCCAAGAAAGGTAATTGAAACGAAATTGACATGAATATGATAATGAACATGTACTGGAAAGACATTCTCAGTCCTTGGTGTTGGAGCTCTGTTTTTGCTCTTTCCCCTGAACATGACTTAGATCCATCCCTTAGCAACCTTTTAGGCATTCTAGTGGATATGAGAGAAACAGAGACAGGTCTTGAATTCATTGGGGGGATCCCTTTACAGCAGTGCTGAGGTTAGGCTGATGTAACAAACACTCCTTTCATTGCCTGTGACTTTATCCTAGGAAATACTCTGTTCTTGACCCGCTTTTCTTCTAAAGGATGGGATAAGTATGTGCATATCTTTTCCTGGTGTGAAGTTCTGAGACAGTTGCAGCTGACTGGTAATCCTGGGGATTTTAGTAATAGAATTATAAAAATTGCTAGTGAGTGCAGTAATGATTGCCCACGGCAGTCTGTGTGTCTTGAAATAAATGGCTGGTTTCTCTCCAGGTGGTCAGAGACCATGAGTGATGCCACTTTCTCCTTTCCAGTGCTACAAATCCAAACCTGTTAACTTCCATCCTTCTGTTACCCTTCTTTGCTTAACAGGTATACTCACTATATTGTTGAGAGCAATTCCTGGAGACACTACCTCATCTCAGCTGCCCCAATACTTCCCTTCTTCACCCCATTCTGCATCCCCACGATTAAACCACACTTTTACCCCTGACCTTACTTCACAACTTTTCCTACTCTGGCCATTTTTGTACCTGCAGGCTGTGTTCAGGCAGTGAGAAGTGGTCACTGTTAGGTGTAGACACTACCCATCTTTTTCAGGTTAGACTATTCTGCTACTTACAGTGGTAAACACACACTTCTGCATGTTTGTAGTTTCCCTTCCACTCTCTTACAAGAATTCTCATTCTTCTCTGCTTGCAGAAATAGCTTCAAAGTTGGGTTCAAGCTCCATCTATAATATCTGCACATTCAGTCCCTTAAGTTCCATCTCTCTCCAGCTCATAATGGGATGGAGGTAAATTTATTTTATGTTAAGATAGAATATATAAATTATACTCCTATACTTTTCTTACTATTCTCTACTTTCTCCTACTGGGGAAAAAAGTTTCCAATTTTGGGAACGTGGCATCTGTATGGTTAAATACCCCGAGTAAAATTCAATATGACAACACAGAATATCCAAAGATTTAGTCCTTTTCCAGAATACTGATAATTTCTGTCTAATTTTCCATCTCTGAAGAGGGTCATAAGGCTTCTCAATTTATTTATTTTTTAAATTCTATACTTATATTCCATTTTGTTAAGATTATGTTGCTAATACTGCATTCAAACCATTGAAAAGAAAAATCAAAATTCTTCTAAATAGTGAAATGCCTGAGAACTGCATGAGGTAAGTGCTATTACAGCTTCCCAAAGACATTATATCCAGCGGGTTGTTGTCATCAGTCTGTGCAAACTGAAAGCTTACACCACAGCCTCTGGATAAATCACACAAAGGAAAAGACCAGAGATAGGATGAGCTGAATGTTTAATCAGCCAACTGAATCAGGGGACCATTTAGGAGGGTCACAGTAGGGTGAGAAGTTGGAAGGCAATCTCTGAAACATTAGGTTTTGTAGATCTTGGAAATTCCACAGCCAGCATTCACCAGCTTATTTATTTTGATAATCTCAGTTGAGAGTATTTCAACCTTTTTGTATAACCCCCCTTTATGGAAAATGCAGTCCTTGCCTCCACTGCTTCTCCAGCATAATATGTGCCTTTTAATCCACTTACATTGCATACACATATAAACCCTACTTAACCCTCTCAGAATTGCTAACACTTCTTGGTTGCTTTTTGTTGTTTTGTTGTTTTTTCCTGACTGATTTTATATCTGGAGATGGAACATTATCCACATATTTAGAAATAGTGTTTTCAAGCAGGGTATGGTGCAAAAGCAACATTGCCATCTCGATGAACACTTGCTTATGTTCATTTCCTTCTTAGTCTGTTTTCTTTTGTATCTGAGACTAATGAAAATGGCCAGGGGTTTCATGGCTGAGCCAGTCATCAGAACCCACAGTGATCACTACTACTTCATTTGCATGCTAATCTGAGGAAGTTCCCTTAATGAGTATGGAAACTCAAGGATCCTTATGGAAAACAAATATTTACATCTGGAACTTGACACCAAAGCCAGTTTTGCTCCCAAAATGGCACACTGAAGAATTCCCTTTTTTTTAGATGAGTACATTTCTCTGTGTCCAAAGGATGTCATATGAGGAGAGGCTGAGAAAACTGGGTTTGTTCAGCCTTGAGAAGAGAAGGTTTTGGGGAGACCTCATTACCATGTTCCAGTACCTAAAGGGTGGCTACCAAGAAGATGGAGACTCCCTATTGACAAGGAGTCACATGGAGAAGACAAGGGGTCATGGGCACAAGTTACTGCTGGGGAGATTCCAATTGGACACAAAAGGTAAATATTTCACCATGAGGACAATCAAACACTGGAATAGCCTCCCAAAGGAAGTGGTGGATTCTCCCCCATTGGACAGTTTTAAGTCTCAGCTTGACAGGGTGCTGAGCCACCTCATATCAACTATAGTAGCACCTAGAAAGGTTGGACCAGATGATCCTTGAAGTCCCTTCTAACCTGGTATTCTGTGATTCTATGATGTATTAGATTATGCCTAAAGTTTTCCTGTGTGTGAAAACATATCTGTGTGTGTCTGTATACATTAATGAAATGGTATCCAATCAGTCCCTACTTTTCTCCCACATTATTTCTAGTTTTCAGGTGAAAAAAACCCCAAACCCTACTGATCTACTTTTATATACCTTCTAGGTGTCCATCTAGTCAAACTGGCATTGCTTTTGCTAAAATCTCTAGTGTTGATTAACAGATTTATATGCAGTGCATCACTTGGTGACTATTCCATGAGTATTACAATTATCATAAATGTTTTCTTTCTAGAGGAAGGAATATGTTTCCTTTCCATGATGAAGTTAAGTCAAAGGGTACAAAATTTCACACTGTTTTTAACAGCTTCATAAAATTAGATCATAAACCTGTCTGGACTTTGTCAGTAGATTTTCAAATATAGTCTCTTTTACAATGAAAAACTGGAGGAATTTTCTAGTTTTCAAGCTGAGACAAGAGTAGTTTTTTATAATCTGATTAATTAATTTTAATTTTTGCATTAATTAAAGGTAGAAAAATCTGTAATATCTCCAAAAATGTTTTCTGTCTCTTCTGAAACAGCTACTCCTTCTTTCTTACAATCCTATAAAATTGTCATCGGTATTCTAACCCTGAAGACCTTGCCCATAAATTTTAAAATCATTTTTAAAACATATTGTATGCCTTTACTGACTTGTATGAAATTCATCAGTCTTCTACTCAGCCTAATAATCGTAAATATTGCACTGGTACCTTGCACGTTCTGTAGATATGGACAGTTCCTGCTGAGGGTTAGATATTCCCACCTTCACTGAAGAGTGAGGTCTGCAAAGCTACAGTGATATATCATATTCATGATATTAGTAGCCAGGGGAATGTTGGCATTTCAGGCTTCTATCTGTCCCTTCCTCAATTAGGACAATGTGTCACCAACAAATAGCTCCATTTCCTCCTATCCTTTTCTTCTGGTCTTAATTGTTTACGTTTTCCATTTTCCTTCATTTCCCAGTATTACTGTTCTTTCCTGTGATGCCTTCTCCATCCTTCTTCTCCCTTGGGTTTTCTCTTCCTGGCCTACTTCTAATGGCAAGTTTTAGGCCACGTTTGCTCATATCAAAGTCTCTTTAGATGACTCCACAGCAGTTAAACGTCACTCCCACCTAGAGACAGGAGGGAGTTTCTAACAGGATGACATGCCACGTTTCTCTGAAGATGGGAACTGATAATCATCTCTATTGTATATGCTCAGTTTCCTTCCTTGTAGTAACTGCTTCTGTGTCCTAGTTTGAATTGTGTTTTCTTATAATTGCTCAACCCCTGGTTGAGGTATTTTGGGCTAGGGAAACTGATTCAAAATTCACCTAAAAAAATACTCTAAACCCCACCTGTAATGACAGAACTCCATATAACCTTCTGAAGGATGAGGGAATTTTCATGCCTATTTTTCCACTATTGTTTTGAACAAAAATTTCCATTCTGTGAAATTATTCATGTGGAATCCCAAGTTATTTAATTAGTGCATATCTGTACTTTTCAGTAAAATATTTTATTGTGATCCCAGGCACTTTCTGCTTTAATCTTCTTCTCCATAAATTTTCTCCACAATATATAATATTATAGTGTTGTTTTTTTTTTTTAATGAGAAGCAAAGAAAAAGAAAATTCTTTGAAACATAGAAACTGTTTGAAAGTCAAAGATAACTAAAATGAAGGCTCTTCAGAAAGCAGCCAGAGTTCACACACAAGCACAGAGAAATGTTGAAGCTGTCACACTTGGAAGAGGGAAATGTAAAGGGAGGTAACAAACATAGTTATTATGCTCTTGAGTTTGAGCCTCTGATATATGAATGTCTTGGCCACAAGGAAAATTTTTAGTTTGATGTTTTAAATAGTTACCATTTTCTTCAATATAGCAAACATTAAACACCAATAGTTTTTTATTGTCCACATTTTGGTCTTCACACTGAACTCCTGAGTGTCTTTCTTGATGTTCATGATAGAGCCTGGAGGACATCTGGAAGCTCTGGAATCACCAACTGTTACACATTTCCTGATTCAAAGTGTCATTTTGGAATTTTGTCTCAACTTTGGTAATTTCAGTCAAGCACATTCTGAGACTACCCAGAGCATACTGTCTTTTTAGGTACATGGAGTTGCCTTTGTTTGTCAGTCTGAAAGCTCTGGTTTTCAACAATAAACATATTCATTTCCGATGAAAACATGCTGGGTTTTTTTCTCCTTGATTAAGTCTCTTAGTGCAATTCTGAGCCCTATTATCATGTTCTTTTGTCTTCTGTTCCTTTTCTTTTCCCGTGTTTGTTTGCTGGAAGGGCTCAGGAAGAAGAGGCTTTCTGTCCTGTGCCTCCCCAGGTAGAGCTTCTATCATCCTTTCATTTGAAAAACGATCTTTTAAGTCCTGAGGCTGCTTCCTTTAATTTGCAATAAATACTCCTTGTTAAGGTCCTACTTTTTCTGTTGCTCTCAACAACATTGTCAACAAGGGTACATATTGTACAGAACATAAAGAACAGGAAGGCTTTGCCTCTGTTTTGTGCATGTATAGAGTTGGTTTCACAGGGACTTGTGGAAGCTGAGGGGAGGAGGGAAACATTCCTTTGATGCTGTTGTACCCATTGAAAACAATTAACCTTGCTGGCCGTAGTTATATTGATGTCTCTGAAGGATGAAAATAGATTTTTAGTCCAAGAAAAATCTGAGGGAGGCAGAAGCTCTGGATGGAGAACCCATAAGTTTTTCTGAAGATAAAGTAACATGTGAAAGGTCAAGCAAAATTGAATGGAAAGAAAGAGTCAAGGAGGTCTCTGAGTCCAATGTCTGGACAAACAGTGTTATTTCATTTGCCTCTGAAGATGGTTTTGAATGAGCAAACACTGAAGAGTCATCACAAGGTTTCAGCTGTCACTAAAATATTGGCAACATCCATGAGCATTAAGTTTTGTACCAGAATTCTCAGGCTAATATCAGATTTCAAAGGAAGACTTTTCCAAGGCCAGGTAGGATGGGGCTTTGAGCAACCTGGTCTAGTGGGAGGTGTCCCTGCCTATGGCAATTGAGTTGGAACTCGATGATCTTTAAGGTCCTTGCCAACCCAAACCATTCTATGATTCTATGACTCCTAGGCATCAGTTTCCATCCCCTTAAGTACCTTCACCCTTTTATCTGTGGAGACATCTTTCAGAGGTGCTATCAAAACTTGTTCATTGCTTTATATCATTCAGATTATGTAGCTCCTGTGCCTTTTCACCACTCTGCCATGGGGATCCTGTGCTTTTAGAATGATCCCTTCCTTGCACAGTTTCTTTACCAATAACAACTGACATATTGTAAGCACAGCAAACTGACACATTCATGGAAGCAGGTCAGACATTCCTTCTCCCATCATGTGAGAAGCAGTTTAGGATGCATCTCATAGTGGTTTCCCCACATGGGTGGTTTCTCCATACCCTTTACAGTCTGTAGGTAAGAATAAGGCACATATGCAGCCTCTAAACAGAATTTCACTGAAGATTAAGCAGAGGTTTAATCACCTAGAGTGGGCTCTTGCACAAATGTGTAAATATTTCTGCAAGTCATATCAATCATAGAATCATAGAATGCTTTGAGTTGGAAAGGACCTTAGATGTCATCTAGTTCCAACACCCTTCCATGGGCAGGGACACCTCCCACCAGACCAGGATGCTCCAAGCCCCATGCAACCTGGCCTTGAGCACTTCCAGGGATGGGGCAGCCATAACTTCCCTGGGCCCTAGGAAATCTGTGCCAGTGTCTCAACACTCTGATAGTGAAGAATTTCTTCCTACTATTTAACTTAAATCTCCCCTCTTTCAGCTTAAAAATGTTACTCCTCACCCTATCACTTCATGCCCTTGTAAAAAGTCCCTCCCCAGCTTTCCTGTACCTCCTTCAGGTAATAGAAGGTGCTCTTAGAGGTTTCTCCAAAGCCTTCTCTTCTCCAGGCTGAACAACCCCAACTCTCTCAGCCTGTCTCCCTAGGAGAGGTGCTTCACAGGACACTGTTGCTTTCTGGGCTGCAAGTGCATATTGCTGGCTCACATTGACCTTATCAGCAACCAACACCCCTGAGTCCTTCTCCTCAGGGCTGATCTCAACCCAGTTTCCACTCAGCATGTGTTTGTGCTTGGGATGGCCCTGACCCATGTGCAGAACAGGAATGTTGTGCAGGACAGTGTCAAATGCTTTGCATAAGTCCCTTATGCACCAACTCTGCAGCTCCATCATAGAAGGCCACCAGATTTGTCAGGCATGTTTTGCCCCTAATGAAGCCATGTTGGCTGTCACCAGTCACCTCCTTATTATTCCCATTGACCAGGAACATTCAACAGTGACCCCATCCACTGATTATCTGATATAATTTACAGTGAGGATCCAGTTCTCCATACTCTACCATTCATTTTATCACTTCCAAGTTCAGCGTTCATTTTATCACTGTCAGTTTCAGTGTCAGAACTCCCATGGGGATAAACAAAAGAGTCAAATGTGTTCACATGTGACATGTTCATTGTTCTCTTTATGGAGATAAAGGAAAATATGCATACGTGCTAGAGGTTATGGTATCTAATGCTGTACTCACTATTCCTGATTCTTCAGCAAAACCCATGAAATCACAGGATGGTTTTAACTATTGGATTCATTCCTTTGGTTCCTGCAGTCAGGCTAGATTGCAGCCTACAGATTTTTAAGTATTTTAAGAAATAATAAGCATAAGTTTGAGTCATGATCCTATTTATCAATTGTGTGTTGTTTTAAAATTTTTATCATTTCTTCATTATTCATAAGGTTTATTAAAGTCATTGTTTACTTTCAAGGCACATTAAATGCCCAGAATACAATCCGGATTTTTCTTGTAATTTCAGCCTCGTTGTTTGTTTGCATAACCTAGAAAATATTGTTTCACTTATTTTTCTTTCCTCCTACTCCTAATATGCATTCTGATCCATTAGTGTCACAACAGGATTCTTAAGCTGTCTTTAGCGTAACTAAGTCCCTCAGACTAAAATCCCTAAACCCAAATGTTTTTTCTTGATATTTCTTTTGGCACTGCATCTTTCAAAAACTCTTCTTGCATTACCAAAAGAGGGATTGAAATAGGTCCTCCAGTTCTGAGTGCTGAGAAGTCAATGAAGAGAAAGTAGGAACAGCCCATGATCTAATGAGTAACTGCTAATATTTCAAAGTTTCCTGATCTGTGAATTTGTGTGATTATCAGTGGAGCTTTCCTGGTGAGACAGGTTCTGCAGAGCCTAATCTGGCTGAAAGGCAGATTCTTTTTAAGTAAAATGATCATGTACATGAAAATGCACTTTGAATTCTTAACAACACTGAGAAGAAAACCTGACTGATTGAATCTGTTATGTTTTGTGCAGTACATAAATGCATCATGTCAGCTTTTATTGTTCACAGATGTCTGCATCTGAGTCTTTTATTTTCTTAAGTTGTAGTAATTGCATGGAACTGCTGTTGTCCATCTCTTGGGTAGTTCTCTATCCTTTTTCTGAATGCAAGGCAGCAGATATTCATAGAGTGTTAGATTGGTTTGAGTTGGAAGGGACCCTTAAAGGTCACCTAGTTCCAACCCCTCTGCCATGGGCAGTGACACCTCCCACTAGATCAGGTTGCTCAGAGCCCCGTCTCACCTGAACTTCATGTGCCCAGTTGCCTACTTTTCTTTGGTGATTGGTTTGTGGTGAGTTTTATACTAAACCAACCTAACACAGAGGTGATTTATACTGCTCATGCAATAAGGGTTCATTTACAGTGATGATACAAGCCCATCTTTCCTTTTCCATCATGTAAACAGCTGTGGGTAATACCAAAGCCATGATGTCATATCAAGAATGGAGAAGCTACCTGATGGGAAAACAAGTAACAAGACAAAAACAGGGACTGAAGTTTCCTGATCTGTGAATTTGTGTGATTATCAGTGGAGCTTTCCTGGTGAGGCAGGTTCTGCAGAGCAGGGAGGGAAGAGACAGGACACTGACTTGTGTGGTGCCTCTGAGCTGGAAGCACCATTGGACACATTCCTGTGTGATGTACTCTAGGTTATCTTGCTCTGGCAGGGGGATTGGACTAGATGATCTTTCAGGGTCCCTTCCAACCCCTAAGATTCTGTGATTCTGTGATTCTGTGACTCCATGAGATATTGCTACACTTCTCTGAATCAAGAGTAGCAGCTACTGTTCATATTAACATTATTATCTGTGTCTGATGTTGTCAAAAAAACCTGTTGAAGAATCTGTAACCTCATCTAGTATGCTCACTAAGGGAGCTGGTAACTTACTCTCCACATCTTTTTTTTTTTTTTTTTCCCATCAAAGGCCACAATTGCACTGGTGAGAAAGAACTAACACGTTTGTTCAGTCTCTTCCTTACAGTTTAACTAGTTGAAATAAAATCAGTGGAAAAGTATTGGTTTCACTTCCTTGCTTCAGTTTCTGATGCTCTTTGACAAGACACTGACCAGCTGCTTTTGTTGTGTTACAGTACACAGGCCACATATGCTCCAAAACTTTGATGGTCAAAGTTATCAATGGTTTTGATTCGTGATTCCTAAACCTTCTGCTGTCTTTTACCAGAAATGGGATTGCCTTATCCTGCTACTTTCACCCCTGAGAGTTAAAGCCTCCCTAAAGTTATGGTTTGTTAAACCCAGGTAATTTCCAAACATCCAACTATGTTGGTGGCTGTCTAGTTATTATTTGACTCCAGTGGGACAGGTCTCACCCCTGAGGAACACTGCTCATAACCAGTTATCAGTTAGACTACTGACATCTGTCTTTTCAGTCTGCTGATCTGTCTACTTTTTCAGCCACCTGGGTGTCCATCCATGACTCCCCAGTTTGGTCCGAAGGACACTGTGGAAGGAAAAAACCAAAGCAGATCACTTACCTCCTGCATGCAAACAGCTAGACTCTGTGCTGGCACTTTTTTTAGGCTAACAGTTGTTTCCCTTTAATCTGGAGGAGTACGAAATGGGAGCAGGTTAATTTTCTTCAGACTTGTGCACTTTATTCTTAGGAGCCAATGTTCTGCCACCAGAAATACCCTGCCAAAAAAAAATAAAAAATGGGGAGTTTCTCTAGCCAGTCTGGAGTTTCCAGCAATAGAGCTGCTGCTCCAAGGGCTAAGAATTGTCAGCAGAAAAGTCCTCCTATATGTCTTTATGCCACCCTTGAAGCAGTGTAGTGACAATTAATAAATCTATTTCCAGCTTTGTGGGAGGCTGCTCTCCTACTCCATAGGCTTAGGTTAGAAAAGATGTTATCAAAACTAATTTATAAAAAAACTTAGCTGATGCCAGCTGCACACTTTCCCCTGGTGTCTGACTTGCTGTACTAACCAGCAGGTTGGATAAAAGTCTTTGCAAGGTTGGATTGCTGTTGTTGCTAGGTTACCAGCCTGATGCAGAAGTTTGCATGCATATTCACGTTATTGCCTCGATTCCTTTTTCCTATAAAAAACATAAAGATCTTATAAAACATAAAGTTCTGCAGGCAGTGCGGGTGTATTTTATTTTCATTATAAAGGGAATTACGCCATAAAAATCAGATAGCATAATCTGTGAGATGTCTGAGCTGGTTTCCTTCATTCTAGTAGCAACATAGGCTGCAATGTTTTGTGTCTGAGAAGCATGCATGCAACATATTTGTAGAGCAGCCAAGCTGTTGGTGCATGGTAGTGACAAAAGACAGCAGTTCTATGTTATCATTGGACAGGAAGACCACCCTGGAAAAGAAACCATTTTTCTATTTGTTATTTGTCCTTCAGGGCTACATGTGCATTATTGAAACTAAACAGCAGTGGGAAACAGGCAATGTGGGCACTAATCCATAATACTCAATTTTTAGCATTGTCCCTGGCATGGTTTCATCTGTGTTGACTAGCTGTCCTCCTGACAGTGACTAGACAGGATTTGGTGGTAGCCCATGCACAGTCTATTCTCTACAGGCAAATTCCTCTTTCACCAGAGAGGGCAGTGATAGGAGAAGGGGTAATGGTTTTAAACTGGAAGAGGGGAGATTTAGGTTAGACATCAGGAAGAAATTCTTCACCATGAGGGTAGGAAGGCACTGGAATAGGTTGCCCAGGGAGGTTGTGGAAGCCCCCTCCCTGGAGGTGTTCAAGGCCAGGTTGGATGAGGCTTTGAGCAGCCTGGTCTAGTGGGAGGTGTCCCTGCTCATAGCAGGGAGGTTGGAACCTGATGAACTTTAAGGTCCCTTCCAACCTAAACCATTCTATGATTCCATGATTCTCTGATTCTATGATTGCACATATGGCCACCTAGTTGCCAGGGTAGGAGATGAGTTGAACACTGTAGAGCTGAGCTGTGCTGTTCCACTTGGCTAGAAAATAGTCCTTAAGGGAATATAGTCATAGAAAAAGATTTTGCGTGTCACAGCTGTTGAGTAACTGGCATTTATGTACCCTCTGTCCATTTTAACTTTTTTATTACTTCACTCATACACATTTCCGTATACGTGGTTAAGAAATGTCATCGAGCTTTAGGACTTTATAGAAAATAAACACACTCACCATATAAAAGCAATTCTTCATCGTGGTCCTTAGCCTCCAAAGATCATCTTCTCCTTATAATGGTGAACCTTTGAGAATCAAGCCATGTTCAAGGTGATTACCTCAACTTTCAGCAGAGGGAGGCTGAGAGGACATTGGTGCCCCACTAATTTTTATAGGGCTTATCATTCTGTTTCAAAGAACTTTAAATTTCTTTGATTCTGAGACCACTCTGGCTTTCCTTGGGAAGCTGCTATTAGGTCTGCAAGTCAGCAACCTCAGTGACTGCTCTGTCCTTTCCTCATTGGGTACAGACTCACTGTGTATCCAGAGTGGCAATGAGTCAGAGAAATGAAGGAAATCTCTCTTCACTTCTTGGACTGCTTGAAAAAATACCTCTTCTTTGCTGCTGTGAATATTCATACAACACTGAGCACCTCTGAAGATAATTCAAGTATGTTGCTGTGACATATGGACACCTTATGCTACATGTTGCATATTATTCTGTTAGTATTTGGTGTGTATTAGTCACAAAGCTGTGAGTATTAGTTCCTGTATTTTTCACACCTGCTAGTACATGACTATGGTTCAACTACAGCTGTCACTTCAATTATAATTTACAGTGGCTTCTTCACTTTCTGCCTGCAGTGAATGAAACTGTGGTCCACATACAAAATCTTTTCCATCTGAGTACACAATAAAACATGTTCTTCTGTGAGGGTTACAAAGCACTGGAACAGGCTCCCCAGAGAGGTTGTGGAGTCTCCTTCTCTGGAAACTTTCAAGAACTGTCTGGATGCCTTTCTGAGTGATCTGCCCTAGTTTTGGTCCTGCTCTGGCAGGAGGGTTGGACTTGATGATCTTCAGAGGTCCCTTCCAACCCCTGACATTCTGTGATTCTGTCTTATAACTAAGTCTGGCTTTTGCTGTATACAACTATAACTTCCTTTCTTTTGATGCTTTTAAACAGTGTCAGTTTATTTCCCATGTGCCAGATTCACAGGATTACATCTCCTGAGGTGAAGTTAATAGCAGATCATGAAAAGAAGGAAACTTTCACACTGAAGGTGAGTTTGTTTTTGAAATGATGAGTGTGGCCATTAAGACATCAAAGTCTTCAGTAGAAGTACCAAAATCATGTTACACAGTTGGCTAAATCAAATCTGACTCTTGTACCAGAGTCAGAAGGTGTCAAATGTTGAAGGAAAGTAGAGGAGAGCAGGGTAGCAGAGAAGTAAGATTGCAGCCAGGACTGGTAAGATGGAAATGTAAATAACACACTGGGCACCTGTAAATATAGATCAATAAAATTAGATGGAGGGATAAGGCAAAAGAAAATTGCAACTGAATTTCATTATTTCAAGAACACATCTCTGGTCTGTACTAAATGGGTCAAGCTTAGCTAAAGATACATATTTTTAACAACTACTATGAAGATTAAGTAATATTGGTGCAGTCTGAGATCAATAATTGCCTGCTGTACACAGCCATAACCTATAAACCTTTGCCTTAATGCAGTTATTTACTTAAAAAAAAGATGCACTTGTTCATGTAATTTTGAATATTGAGTTCAGGTCTGAATTTATTAGGCCAAAGGCAAAACTGTAAAGTATGCAATGGCTGCAATACTTAAAATCATGTCTTCTCATTCTCAGCTTTCATCTCTTTGCCTACTATTTGGTGTCCTTAACAGAAGCATGGTACCTGTCATCCTTCAAGAGTCTTGTACAGGGAGATGCCTGGATCCCCTCAGCAGAGGGGATCAAGACCAAGTCATTAGACATTGGAATGGACTACCCAGGGAAGTCATGGAGGCACCATCCCTGGAGGTGTTCAAGGCAAGGCTGGATGTGGCACTTAGTGCCATGGTCTAGCTGATGTGGTGGTGTTGGTCATAGGCTGGACTTGATGATCTTAAAGGTCTTTTCTAGCCTTGGTGATTCTGTGATTCTATGATTGTGTGATAGGGCAAGATATATTGTACAAATATCTGGCACTGCTCACCCAGCACTGAGATGACAATTAAAGAATGAGACACAGCACCTGGTGGTAGTAACAGAAGAGTGTAGCTTATTCATAAATATTAATATCCTTGTCCTCCTTCAAGATTGAGTCCAGCTTCTTTTCTCCACTCACCAAGATTTCTCCAGGTGTCGTTGTTCGGGTCTTTCACCTTCCACAAGAGAGATTTTCAGACACTGAAGGGCATAACAGCCAGTCTCCACAAGCAATGTTTGGTACTTGCAGCTGCAAGCCTGGATTACAACACTGTAATACTGCCCACCTGCTGACCAAGGCCCTGGTGAATTTAAGTTCAGTGAGATTCAGAAGAAATTATAAAGGCTTTTATTTATTTATTTACTTTTAAATTTTTGCCCTGCTACAGAGGACAGCTAATACGTAAAATAATTTACTGTCACTTTCCATAGAAAGGGTACCTACAGTTTAAGAAAATTATTTCCTCAATATCATGTTGTGCTGAATAAAAAATGAGTCACAGGGTTAAATGTATCCTAACTGACATCCATGGCAATGAGGAAAACTAGGGAGGGATGTTCAGATGGGAACATCCTGTTCTTCAAACAGTGTTTTCTTCTTGAAAAACCTCAATTTTTGAGTGAAATGATATTTCCTGTGTTTGTGGAAAAGGTAAAAGGTTGGAGCTGTGGTTCACTCGGGCCTGCATGTTCTCCCTGGCCTTTCACTTCTTTCCTCTTACAAACCTGTCACGATCTGATAGTCGGATACATGGAGATTCTTTGCAATCCTGCCAGGGCAAAACAAAGGTAATAAAATGTCAGGAGCACAAAGAGGCTTTTATTTAGGTACAGATCAGCTGGTAAGAGTTATAACTATATATTTGTCATAAGCTTATAATAGATGTGATAATTAACCCTAAACTACAAAAGAGAAAGATCAGGAAACAAAATTAGGGTTAAAGGAAAGTCACCACCCAAAGGTCCTCCTGCATTTCTTTGGTCCAGTTATTTGTATAGACTTGAGGTCTTTTCTGCCAGGTTGGTGATTTACATGAAAACACTTTCTGAGCCTCTTGATTAATTCAAGGCCTGGTTATGGAGGATGTCCTTGCTCAGTGCTAGCTGTGGCAGCAATGGGGTGCCTCTTTTGTCTGCAATCTCAGCACATCCCACACCAAACTCTCCGGTTTGCCTTCGGCATTTGCCACATCCCAGGGGGTCTTGCCGTTATCAGTTGAGTAAAACCGGTTTGGTGGGTTGCCCAGACGTCTCTTTGTCAAACACGGCTTATCTCTTGGATGTCTCCAGACAAACATCAGGCACCGAATAGTGTCTGAATACGCTATTTATCTCTTGGATTGTTCGAGACAAGCACCATATATCCCGAATGTCACAAAACCAAAATACAAAAAAGAAAGAAAAAGCCAATGAATAGTTGCCCAGATCTTCTTGTAAGTGAGGTCTGTCCCTGCATCAGTGTGGCAATGAGAGACAGAAGGGAGTGAGTCTGCAGGATGAGTTCAGATGGCTGCAGGTGCTGGGATGGGGCTTCATGTTCCTCCTTCAGAGATGTCTGGGGCTCTGCAAGTCCCTTGTTCTGGTTATGTGGGAGCCCCTTCTTCACCCTGGCAGCCCCACAGAAGCAAAGATGCTCCTTTCCTATGTCAGAACAGCCCAGTTTAAAAATCAGGATGTTTCCTACTATTTTAAGTCTCTGTGCACTCTGGCATGGATGTACAAACTCACCGTGGGTATAACTAGCCACTGATTTATTTTCCTCCTGCTTTAATGGCTTCTTTTCTCACCTCCACATCACTCATAATCCTTCTCTATACTTTTTTTTTTTTTTTTTTTAATGAGCTGGCTGCTGGGGCTGAAAAGAAATACATTAAATGAAATAGAAAACACCACAGAAGAAAAGCTTCCAAGCCTTATTGCTTTCATGAGCTCAGTCTCGTTTTCAATGTCTCTTCCAGAAAATATGGCCAGAGTTTTCCACAGAAAACCCACCCTGCAGAAAAGATGGAGAATGCTGACAAAGCTCCAGCCCTTGTGACAATGAACCTTCTGAAGAGAGAGAAGCAGGGAGCCCATCTGTGTGACACTGGTGGGCACACAGTAAGAGACACCCTGTTACTGGTATCTCCGTTCCCATTGCACTTTCTTTTTTGAGGCAGCTACATATTTGCTTGATCCTTCTTCATCTCAGCTGTTGGAGCACAGTGGAGTCATCTCAGTGCCTCTTGCTTGTATCCTACCCTTTTTCTGATGGAGCCACCCCTATGCTTGGCTTGTCTGGGTGAGGATGTGACTCACAGAGTCTAAGGTCACCCTGTGCTACCTTCAAACCCTTTCCTGGTAAAAAGGAAAACAAAACAAAACAACCCTCCCCAAAAAAACCCATAATATTTTTCTTTGCTTTCACCCTGTCTTCTTGCTGCTTTGTTCCTTCTGTGATTACAGTTCTGTGCCTCTCTCCCAACCCTTACCTTTTGTTGCTCTTGCTCCTCTTATCTCACCATGCAGTGCCCCAAGACCTACTCTTACAGCTGCTCAGCACTTAGTGCCTTGCCATACTCTCCCCCTAATTCTCATAGGATCTGAGGGGAGTGTCCTGGGGGGTTTCACAGCAGGTTATGATACCTTTGTAAGCGTGGTGCCCCCTCCCATTGCTGGAATAAGGAAAACTCAACTTCTGGAGTTCTGCTGTGGGCTGCACAAAGCCCTTTCCATTCTCCCATGAGCCCTCAGCCAGTTTCCATCCCACCACACTGCTTATTTCACACAATGAACTGCTCCTCAACGAATATCAAACTGCTTTTACTGGGAACAATTGGCTTCTCAGAGGTGGCTTGTTATCCTGGCAATGATCAGCTAGTATGTCTGTCATAGAGGGCCAGAAGTTACACAGGTCAGCTGTAGGGTGTTTCATAGAAGCTGTTCCCTCTGATTCCCCAGTATTTTTCAGGACATAGGCACTGATGTGCCTTCTCAGGGGGAGACATTTCTGGAGAGATGTGTATGATCTTGGAGACAAAGTCATGTCATCTCTTGTCTTTGAAGTATCAGCAAGGAGCCTCTCACAAAGCAGACATAATAGACTTTCACTCTGCCTTACATCCAGTTTGCCACTGGCTCTGGTTACCAGCCTGATAGTAGAAAGCTTTTCCATTTCTTTGAGAAACTCTGTTTCCTGCTGAGTGCAGTTTCATTATCAGCCCAAAGGTACTTCAAAGGCAGAAATGCAGCCCTAGGAGTCAAAGCTGGATCTGAACATGCACTTTCTGTTTGGCATTTGAATTTTTGGATTCCGGACTTACTCAATTTTATTTTAATCATTATTATTTTTGTCTTTCATAAAACAGCTTTTACAAATGATCCTTTTCTTCTTCCCTTTTTTTCCCTTTGACTTAGTGAACCAGTGGATCAATGGTACTGCCAGCACATTATAAGTGCCATTCCTCCAGACCAGCCTTGGTCGAGTGTAAATTATTTCTGTGGCAACAGGGACTGGGTGTTTGGGCAAGCCTGTAGATATGTGGGATACAGCACGAGAGACAGAATGAGAGAGAGCTGTGGAGGTGAGAGCAACATAGGCAGCAATGGTGATTCTAGCTTTGACAATGGCCTTTTCTGTGCCCTGAGGAATTTTCCACAATTTCTTTCCTCATCACTAAAGCGAGGACATAACAGAAAGCTTCATCTCACAAAACTCCTCTTGAGCTGGCAGCCTCAGCCACCAAAAAGCAGCATATGCAGAGTAAAATCTGGCAGTGATGTCTGCAACACTTGCTCTTTTCAGAGGCTTGTATCTAGCAAGAATCATCTCAGATGTTTGGACTCCAATCTCCATTGCTGTGCAGTTCTCACTGTAAGAGTTCATGCCTTTTTTTTTTTTTTTTTTGGCTAGGGTCTAAATGAGCCTCTTCACAATCTTTATTCCAGTTCTCCTCTCTAAAAATCCCTTCTTTAAATCTTTCTCATTTTCTACCTCGTGGTCATTTTTCAATATTCTCATCCTGGACTACTCTTGTTCAGCTGTTGTTTGTTTGTCATTCAGCTTTTCCTCTTCCTTGCCAGTATAATTTTCTTCCAACTTCCAACCTGATGGTTTCTAACTTTCCCTGTTACAGGATGATGGCTGAGCCTGTGCTAAGCTTAACCAGCCAACTTTTTGTTTTCTCAGTATGCCATGACAGGGTTAACATTTTCCAGAAGGCAATTCAGCTTCTCAGAACACCAGTGGGCTGTTGAATCGATACATGCAGTTAGATATTTCCAGTTTTAAAGTGTGGCTCCCAACAGAGTTGTGCTAACAGGGTGAGTAAACTTCAAGTCCCTGAATTCACAGGGGGAAAGGAAGGATGCACAGTCTGAAAACTGAGCACGGAGCAAAAACATGCTGATTTTACTGGGGTTTTTTGTTGGTTTTGATTGTTTTGTTTGCTGTTGTTGTTGTTTGGGTTTGTTTGATTGATTTTGGTTTTGTTGTTGGTTTGGTTTGGTTTGGTTTGGTTTGGTTTTTGAGGGTTTTTTTGTTGGTGGTGGTTTTTTTTGTTAGAAGCTTTGTACTACTGCCTGGGACTATTATTAATTAGTCATCTAAATAAGCTATCAGACATGACAGGGAGAACCAGTTACATTTTAAAAGTGCTGTGAGTTGTTATTATTGGATTCAGTGTGCTGTACAACTGGAGTGAACAATGAACCATGAAAACCATTACAGCAGAGTGAAAAGTTTCAAAAGGAGCTGATGAAAAATAAAAGCACTGGAAGAAAATCTGCAGTGTAATTAGACAGGACATGACTTCTGGCTCTCTGTAGGGTTGTCCTCAAGGCTTTCTAGAGGAAGAAGAGGACTCCATGAAGAAGACAAACCAGTCATACATTTGCCTGGTAACCAGGTAACATGAAATGTAGATTATTGGAAGAATCCTCTTCCTGTTTTTAATAACCCAGTCTCTTTGTTTCACTGTCTCCTATGTTTAAATATACATATTTATGTATATATAGTCACTTGGAAAAAAGCTACTTTCCTAGCATGCCCCAGAGAAGGGGCAAACAAGCTGGTAAAGGGGCTGGAGAACAAGTCCTGTGAGGAGAGGTTGAGAGAATTGGCATTGTTTACTTTGAAGAAAGGACGCTGAGGAGAAACCTCGTTGCTCTCTACAACTACCTGAAAGGATGTTGTAGGGAGGTGGGTGTTGGTCTCTTCTTCCAAGTGAATAACAACAGGACCAGAGGAAATGGTCTGAAGCTGTGGCAGGGGAGGTTCAGATTGGATATTGGGAAGAATTTCTTTACTGAAAGAGTGGTGAGGCACTGGAACAACCTCCCCAGGGAGGTGGTGGAGTCACCATCCCTGGAGATATTTAAAAACTGTGCGGATGAGACACGTCAGGGCATGCTCTATTGGGTGGTGGGTTGTTGTACATTCAAGTTTTAATACATGAAGCACTCCTCAAAATGCCTAAGATTAAATCATTAGCCAACTTCTGAGGCAGAGATTCAAAGGTTGCTCCTGGTACTCATGGTTTCTAAGGCCTGAAGGGGGGCCATTAACAACTTCTAGTCTGTCCCCTTGCACAAAGTGGGTCACATCATTTCACCCAGTGCTAGGAATTTTTATAAGGCTTTGAAAAATCAACCTCAAATTTCAAGATTACCAGGAATAAAATGCTTGTAAAAGCATCCATGATATTTCATCCTATTACTTGAAGAAAATGAAACTCTGCAAATGGACTGAATATAGTAGAGAGGCTTTTGATGATGAGGGAGCTGGCAGGCTTGGAAATGGAGCCTTTAGCTTTGAAAGACAAGAGAGTGGACCTGGGGGGGAATTTGTTGTGTCACAGACTCACAGTGTAATGACACACCATCCAGTCACAGAGGTAGGTGGAATATACTTTTGCAAAGGGCATTGCTGTTCCACTAGTTATCATACTTTTTCCATCTCTTTTCTTCTTTCCTTCTCAGTGATGCATGGGAAATGGATTAAGAGGTACATTTTACTTAAAAAAGTCTAGAATAGTTGGTGTCATTGGCTGAGAGGATCTGGATTCTCCTCTTGAAATGCATGTGTTGGTGTGATGTGCAGGCAGGGTTAGTGGATTCACCATGAAAGTGACTGACTAATAAGAAAGTTCTGTTAATCCTTGGTGGAGTCAAGATGAAAGGCTCAAAACGAGGAGGAAAGAAGAGGAGGGAGGAAGGAAAATAAGTATATTCTGGTGGCAGTATACCATGTCCCTCAGCACCAGATCTAGGCTTTTAGATATTTCCAGGGTTTAATTCATATTCTGTAGAGCATATTTCCCAGGTCCACCTGCTGTGATCCACAGTTTGGATCCCCATTCTCTGGAAAAGCTGAGTTTGTAAAAGGCAGATAGTTATTTCCCTTCAGTAAAACAAAAATAGATTATATGGAAGCTGCAACATCCAAGGGTTACCAGTACAAGCTACAGAGCAGCACAGTGAAAGGTTGATGTGTTTTTTTCTGGGGCAAGCTAGAGTTGTTGGAGATGGGATAATAGGAATTATGGAACCCTCTGATGGAAAAAATAAATGCCTTTGGAAGAAACAAATGAAATAATCCTGTGTTTGGTCTCCTATTTTTGATGATCCTGTGTATACGAAAGAAACATTAAGTGAATGTTTAGAATTCTTTCACCTTATGTTTATTTTACATACAGATTCATCTCTTTTAGTTGCTGGACTTTCAGATCATTAACACAGACTCTCCAGCATAGCACTGGTTTATCACAGTGCATTCAGGTGGACCAGCAGGATGAAACACAGTCTTCTTCCAGTATTTGCAATGGTCTTTGTACTGTGGCAAGTCAGAGCTGATGTGTCAAAACAGGACAGCTGAAGAGATGATTCCCAAGGGAACATAATCTGCCCAAAAACTGCAATTTGGAGAGTTTGCCTTGCCTACACCTCCCCTAGGGAAGGACTGCCTTGTGGTAAGAAGTGTTAGATCAGGTCATAGCTTCACATGTAGATGACTAAATTGCTGTACAGGAGAGAGGAGATGGGAGGAACCTACAGGGAACAAGCAAATCCCAGTGGATACGTGGGAAGTAACCCTTATGGCACAAACTATCACTGCAAATATAGGAAATGAAATGTAGTAAAAATATGGGATTAGGTGGTAAATTATCCAATTCCATCTCCCTCTTCTGCTTAAGTTAGTGGTACCTGGATAGAGTGAGAGAGGCTTGTGGTGATCCCCAAATGCATCACAACCTACAAGTCAAGTTCTTCCTGCTTTCACTCTACTCTGCAGGGCTTCAGCTACACCAGTATTTGCCCATGGTTTGGGATGTTACCCTTGGTATAAACTGCTACCTGCACATGTTTTCCAAATGACTGAAGTCACTGGAAGAGGATCTCTGTTTTCTTTAAAGTGTTATTAAAATTGAGTCATTTGACAAGACAGCCTCCTGGTCAGTAATAAGCTGTGCATCCTCTAGTGTGCAGAGCTTAATTACTAGCAGAATTAATGGACTGGCAGTTCTCTCACCTCTAATTTGATAATGGCTTTACTATTCTGTAGTTGAATATTCTGCCTTCAAAAAAATGATACTGCACATTAGATCTTCAGTTCTTTTCTCCTTGTGATCCAAAACACATTGGTTTGTTCAAGTTTTTAGGCAAGAGTCTTGCAAAGACACATTCTTACTTGGTACTGGTTTTGGCAGCTGAAGGAACTTATGTTCCATCTTCTTCCAAGACACTTGCTCTTCTGTGATAATGAACTGAGTGAATTGTTCCCAGGTTGCCTGGACAGCCATGTGTGTGCAGGAGATTCCTAATATCATTAAGGCTTTGGTTAGGCTGGTAAGTCTGAGGGTATATTTCTTACAGTTGTATCTGAATCTGCCTAGCTACAGAATTACATTCACTTAATCTTGATGCATTGACATCCCAGATTTTTTTTATTATTTTTTTTTTAAGTCCTTTAAGCAAGCCAGTTGTCCATTATTCCCTTGAGGGTTTATATAGCAGCATGAGAAATGAGGTACCATGGTAGTTATCACAGTATGAGCTGTCACATTTCTGTTCATGGAAGTCGAAGATGTTTGCACCCTGGAGTGCCTGAGCAGTGATCTTGTTATCCCATCTGATGGTAAACAACTGCACCACTTCTCTGTAAAACTAGACACGTTCATATGTGTTAGCAGGGTGCCCATGATCCCTGCTCCTCCACCCCTCTGACACTGAGAGTTTAGAATTTCTGCTGCAGTTGTGCTTGATGCCAGCTGCTTCTGGCTTGAAAACTGTGAAGTTTCGGTCAGTGCATCAGTAGAAAGGGATGGAAAAGACACTAACCAGCTTCTAAAATTCTTGCTGGAGAATTAGATCAATTTGACAACTTCCCTCTATTTGTCTCTCTTCACTTAAAAGTAAGAAAAGCTTTAGGGCTGTTTAAACAAGCTGCTCTTTTTTTTAACCTCAGTTTTTCCTGATCACTTTCTTTCAGGCCATACATGTGTGACCTGCTTCAGTGTCTACTAAGAAGCCACAAAATTGCTGACTACGTGTCTGATTAGAACAGTGGAAAAGTCCATCTCATGAATGCTTACTGGAACAGGACAGAGTCCTCACAGTCTTTGCACTGTACTCACCATGAGTTTAGCTGTTGTTTACTTGAGCAAGAATAGCACACCAATTCTCATAATGCATCCATAAATTCTCATCAGGCATCCAACATAATGTGGTTCCTCTGTAGAACCACAGCCCTGTCTATCTGACCACCTGGCAACTTGTAGGAATGATGTTTTCTTTAAATTAGGAAACCAGAGAAAATTCTGAGAACTGGTATGAAGCACAGAGAGAGCAATTGAACATGAGTGCACGTGCTTATAGCCATAGTCAGTGTTAAAGTGGTTTGCCCTGAAAGACTATGTTGTAGATCTTGGGAATGAGCTGAAAAACTTGTAAATATCAGCAAGGAGCTGCTAAAGAAGCTTGGAGGAGTCACAGAGTAGTCAGGGTTGGATCACCTAGTCCAATCCCCCTGCTAGAGCAGGATCACCTACAGCAGATCACACAGGAACATGTCCAGATGGGTTTGGAGTGTCTCCAGGGAAGGAGACTTGACAACCTTTCTGGGCAGCCTGTTCCAGTGCTCCATTACTCAACAAGAGTCCAACAATGTCAGTGCACAGCTAACAGGAAGTTTTTCAAATGGCCTGTCATCCACATGGCATATAACTGCATAATCAGTTTTGGGATTACCATCTGACCTACTCCATGTGCTACACCTTTACCTTTCCTTAAAAGGAACTAGATTTTTTCCTGAACGTCAGTGAAGTGAGGAACAAGTGTAAATTGAGGCTGTTAAGACATGGTAAACACTGTATGAAACTGACAGGAAGCACAGACCCCTGGGCTTTGAAAAATCTGTAGCTCAGATAGGTGGCATGTAGGTGCTTTGTGTTCTGGGGTGCATTGCATGGAAAGATGTAATGGAATTGTTTTTTGTTTCCCAGACTGATGAGCTTATATTTGCTTTTACATTCTGAGTGAAAGGAAACAGTGTTTTATCTTTGACTTCTATACACACAGCTCTCTTGCTTATGGAATTACCCTCTAAGCAGATGCATCAGTCCCCAAATGCCCTTGAAAGACATTTTCTCAGAACAGGGATGTTGCATACAAATAGCCATATAAAAGAAATCTTTCTGTTGGTTTGAAATGAAGCTCACTGCCTGGGATATTTCACAGCTGCCTCCCTACTGGTTTTATGGCCCCACCAGAGAAAGCTGAGGAGCAGGAACCTAGGCTCTCCATGTCTCCAGAAGCAGCTTTATTCCTTGTCAGAGCCGGTTTCTCACCTAGTGCAACAAAGTAGAGGAGCTTCTAAGGCCGTGTGTGTAGGAGGCACTATTAGCCACCAGAGCTGGCACTACTGTTCAATAAATGCCAGCAGGATAAGGAGAGGTGGGGATTCTTTGGAGGAGGTATTGATGTTTCCTAGGCAATGCTGACAAAAGCATGCTGCCTCTAATTGGCTCCACTACAAATATTTACAGCTGTGAAAAGAAGTTTGCTGGTCCCACAACGGTAGCCATGGTTGCCTATCTTTTTAGCTGCTGTTGTGCTGGGGAGAAACATGAATGGGCTGCAAGAATCTCTCACTGGCTTTGTAGCAGGCACATTTGCTGACCCAAATGTAGAAGCCAATTAAGCTCCAAAGCTTCTGTGTGTTTTTCTGGTAAGCCTTGCCATTTCTCCTGTTCCTTGGAAAAGGAAAAATAAAAAAAACAACCACAAAACACCAGACAAACCCACGGCGAGGGGCTACAACAAGTCCAGCGCTTGTTGCCATTTATATTGGTTGCTTGTACAGAAATAAAATATTGTGTTTCAATATAATATCAATGTATTACTCTACAGACTTGAATTCCTGTGCTGTCAGCATCTGTTTGCAGGCCTGTGTACTCTATCAACCCCTTGAAGTAGAAATGTTGATGCAATATGTTTTAATATTTGTTCTGAAATTACTTACCTGTTTGAATGTGTGTTCATTCCTGATGGGAGGAAGGGAAGAAGATGGAGCCAGACTCTTCTCAATGGTGTCCAATGACAGGACAAGATGCAATAGGCACTAAGAGAAACATTCGACATGTCTTTTAAATGCAAGAAAACCTTTCTTACCATGAGGATGGTCTAAGACAGTGACAGGTTGCCCAGAGAGGTTGTGGAGGCTCCATCCTTGGAGATGTTCAAAGCTTACTGGACACAGATCTGGGACACCTGCTGTAGCCAACCCTGCTTGAGCAGGGTGGTTGGACTAAATGATAATCATGGGACCCAGCCAATCTCAATGGTTCTGCAGCTTTCTTAACATGCCATAAACTCTTGACTTTCTATTTTAGCATTGTTGTGTGTTTTGTGAGTATGTGTACCTCATTTTAAACAATGGATCTGAAGTCCCACAGAATGAAACTGTAGGCACAGGTGGTACATTGACTACTTAATACTACATGCTGACATCTTGCACAGATAACAGACTTCATAATCCCCAAGCTTGCATGGCCTGGTGCACCAGACTGCACACTCATGTCATGAATTGAATGGGAGTCAGAATACACCTGGCAGACATTGTTTTTCAGGAAGTGAAGATGGTTACCCATGAAAATTTAAATCAGAGCACTGCCTGTTGGTAGTTTTCTGCTCTAATAGAAGAAGATAAGAAAATAACTTGACCTGCTAACACGACTCAGAAATAATGCCACATTTTTCAATGGGTGAATGTCCCCAGAGGTTGCTGTTCCTTCCATGCTTCAGGCTTCAGCAAGATCCTTTTTTTTTTCTTTTTTGCCACAGAATTGCTTGGTGCACTTAACAGCCTTACTTCCTAGTCAAGGCCCATTAGCATGAATGTTTGCATGAGCTTGTCATAGGCACTGAAACAGGCAAAACTTCACATTGACATTTAGTGCTGAATGTGTTTCTTTTCAATCAGGTAAAATGTGGGCTGCTGTATTGTGCTGATATTTGCTCTCTATTTTCCAGCCAGTTCTTGCAAACAGGTCATGGATGCACATTGAATTATTAACATCTGTTTACTTTCAAGTTAGCTGGAGACATTTCTCATAAGGTTTGTGCCTTCTTGCTTAATGTAGTGCTTGGATGGGCTTTACTTCTCATACTTAACTGCTCTCAGTGTTGAGTCTTGAGCTGAGGCTGAAGCTGCTGACGACTTGATATGTGGCACAACGTGGCCACTCATGTGAGAGCTTTCTGTAAATATACAATGTGGTCTCAGGCAGTAAATTAAAGATTTAGCTTATGTGTTCATCTTGTATGTCAGAAATTTGTCAAGAGATAATCCTGTAGTGATTTAGTCTGCATGTACTTTTGGAAATTGTGAATTAGGCTTTATCTAGAGATGAATTATCCAAAAGGTGTATGTGTAAGCAAATACCATTTTGATGGTGACTCAGAGCATGGACAAATGAGATCATAAAGATAGGTATCTCACTGACAAATTAACAAGTTTGTAGTCAATTTTTCTTTAGAGTTCTATTCAGCTGTTTTCATGGTTAATCGCATTGAAGACTTGCACATTTTCTCACAGAAATGTGGTTTTGCCTCAACTATGAGGCATTGCATTTAGCTACCCGAGTTGATTCTTCCCTTTGTGTCTTGGGCCATATACTCTGTGGTTATCAAGCAGAGAACTTCAGGAACCTATAAAAACCATTAGTTTCTATCTTACTGAGTTCATTTAATTTTTCTTGTCATCTTTTTCCTAACTCTGTGCTATGTTCTAGACTCCTTGTTCTTCTGTCTTGAATTTTATTCCATACTGTTTCAAATTGAGGCTTCCACAATATTTTTGACTGGAGGATCTCCAAATGACTCTCACTGCTGGAAGCACTAACCCCTTCCTGTGTATTGTAAATGGAAATAGAAACCAAGAGCAAAGAGTCTTACATCACTAACTTGTTCTTTCTTTTCTCCTGATATTTGTAGCAACTTTCTATGGTACTGAGCTGGGCTTGACAACTGCTGTCTTTTTCTGGTAATACCTGTTTTACAGATTCACATGAGAGGTTTCAGCTTCAGTAACATTGTCTTAAGCTGCCTTTCCATCAGACCAAGTCATGATTCATTGATGCGGGCCTCTGCCATATTTTGGGGCTATTAGCTCATGTCCCACACACCCAGACAAACTTTATCAGGTCCCATTTCTTCAAGGTCTTGTGCCTTTTTATTCTAAATAGTTAGCTGCATTGCTTTCTCCATAGTAAGTTCTGAGATAAGTTTCATTTCTGTACCAATTTCTTGCAAATACATCTGCCTGTGTTCTGTGCATTGTGCTGTGTTTCACTGAGCTCATTCTTCATTTTTAATGTACATTGCTGATCAACACTGTCTCTTTCTGTTAAGTTGCCACTCGATGAGTAGACACTTTTCTGGTTTTGAATTTTTTACTCCACTCTGCTTCTTGGTTTTTTTGTTTTTTCTTTCTTAGTCTGTAGCTGCCTTAGTGTGATATCACAGCAACATGCAGTTTGAGCTTTTTCCCATCCATGGTTAGCATCTTTGTGTTTTCCCCACCATGAGGTCAGTTCCCAAGGATCTAGTGAGCCCAGAAAGACTCCAAGTGAAAAGTAAGGCTGTGGGTGGTGATGATTTCTTCCAACTCCATGTCCACAGCTGACAATTCTGCAGCTCTGCAACTCTACATGTCTGCAGATCTGTGGTTCTCACTGTGCTGAATGAGCATGGTACAAGCCTGATGGATTTCTCCAACAGATTTAGTCAGAAGGCAAGACAGATCTTAGGTTTCCTTTTAACACACTGTAACAATCCCTAAAAATCCAATTTTATATGCTTCAACATCCAATTTCCTTTCTCTTAAGGCACTTTCTCTAGGAAGGTGAGATTTGCCCTTTGGAAAGAGGCAGTTGTGGGATTACTTGTAAAAAATGTATATGTTTATGAGAAACCTCCCTGAGGATGTGTAGGAGTTGCATTTAAGCCCCTTATCCTATATCCCTTCCTGAATTGGGAAAGCTTATGCCCAGCCTTGTACCCAGTTGATCCTGACCTTGCCTTGTTGACATCTTTCTGGCTTGATCTTGGCTCTGCCACATCCCTACAGATTTCCCTGGTCATCTAGGTTCTTGGATGTTGATGGCTGCTGTTATTGGACCTGCTTTGCTCTGCTTGCTCAGAAAATGAGGGACCATGCCCTTGCTGCTGAGGGCAATGCCTTACCTGCTTCTCTGGGACCCTCAGCTCCTGGCTCACCTTCCTTTGTAGGGCTTCTCCACTACTCGCTGATGATGAGATAGTGGATGGAACACTTTTCCTTTCTGCTTGGAAATCAGTAATCATTAGAGGTAGATAGATGACATATTTCAGAATAATTCCACATGTGCTACTGTCATTTTTTCTGATAGGAGGCTCCTTACTATGGAAACAGTTCTCACTGCCACATTTCAAAGTACTGTGAGATCAGGTTAATGGCCTGTCCCATGATAGGTATGTTTCTCACACCATCTGTATAAATGATTGATGCTTTTTTTCTACATATTAACCTGTATCAGTGTTGCCCTCAGACCTGTTTCTATTTCAAATCCTCTACCATAGAAGGTTTGTTTTAAGTTGGACTCTAAATAAGAAGTTCAAGTGCTTAGGAGTAGAGTTCTCTTGCTCCTTTACCTTTGGTGACTGATAATTTGTATTCTGAGTAAGATTTTCAGCAGTGTCAAGATCATCCTGTGAAGTATTTCAGGGTAGTGACACCACAAAGAGGGAAAGCTCAGTAAGTAACTGCAGCTCTGATTGTTCAGCATTTCACTCTTCTTTACAGAGTTGTTTACAAGCGACGTGATACAGTTTTAGTAAAATGAGTTGCTTGTTTATTTAGTTTGGGGTCTTTTTATGTTTATGTATGAGAACATGATCCACACAGACTGTCTCACTTATCCTTTCAGTGGTTCACATCTACTATTTCAGGCATGTCTAAGTGGGGAAATAAAAGAGATGTTAAAGAACCAAATGTCAACCAGCAGTCGTGATGCAGAGGTATTGTCTCAAATCAGCTTTAAATATTTAGGATGGAGATGGCTTCATCTCACAATTACAGCTGTCATACAGTGTTAAGAAACTATTCTGAGTGCAGCCTTAGGAATGACCTTACTCAGTGCCAGTTAATTAAGGGCTGGTTGGCATACAACTTCTGAGTCCTTTGCTGTCAAACTAGGAGAGCTGTGTGTAGGATTTATTCAACTAAAATCCCTTGCTGTCCTACAGAGTCAACTGTAAGAGTCAAGTTTTTCTGGGGATAGTGATGCCCTGAAGATTAAGGTCATGGAATGGTTTGAATGGGAAGGGACTTGAAAAATCATCTCGTTCCAACCCCCCTGCATGGGCAGGGACACCTCCCACTAGACCAGGTTGCTCAGACTCCCATCCAACCTGGCCTTGAACACCTCCAGGGATGGGGCAGCCACAGCTTCCCTGGGCAACCTGTGCCAGTGTCTAAACCACCCTTACCCTAAAGAATTTCTTCCTAATGTCCAACCTAAATGTCCCCTCTTCCAGTTTTAATCCATTACCCCTTGTCTTCTCTCTACAAGCCCTTGTAAAATGTCCCTCCCCAACTTTCACAGAATCACAGAATCAACCTGCTTGGAAAAGACCTCGAAGACCATCAAGTTCAACCATAACCTAAATCCACCCACCATAGCCTATTCAATGCTTAAATCATGTCCCTGAGCACCTCATCTATCTTTCTTTTCAACACTTCCAGGGATGGTGACTCCACCACCTCCCTGGGCAGCCTGTTCCACTGTCCAACCACTCTTTCAGTAAAGAAATTCTTTCTAATATCCAGTCTGAACCTCCCCTGGTGCAACTTCTGGCCATTCCTTCTCATCCTGTCATTATTCACTGGAGAGAAGAGACCAACTCCCACCTCCCTACAACCTCCTTTCAGGTAGTTGTAGGGAGCAATGAGGTCACCCCTCAGCCTCCTCTTCTTCAAACTAAACAACCCCAGTTCCCTCAGCCTCTCCTCATAGGATTTGTCCTCCAGGCATTTCACCAGCCTAGTAGCTCTTCTCTGGACACGCTCCAGCAACTCGAGATCCTTCTTGTAGTGAAGGGCAGCCCAGGACATGGTTGGTTTCTGGCTGCAAGTGCACATTGGTGGCTCATGTTGAGCTTCTCATCTACCATCACCCCAAAGTCTTTCTCCTCCAGGCTGTTTTTGATCCATTCTTCAAGTACCTAGCCTTCTACATGCTCACATTCATAGACTTTCTGTGTTTTAAGTGCCAAAGTATGTGTGATGATTTACTCTCTAAAACTGCCTCTCTCTCTCTTTTCTTTTATTACAAAAGACGTGCAGAGAATTAACCCAAATTAAACTTTTAATTGGCTACAATAACGGGAGGTGAACCCTGCTTTATATGCACCCTAATACCTATAACAGCACTGGAAGACCCATAAAATTTGATTCACATAGAGAAGTTTTCTTGACTGTAGAAGGTGCAGAGTACTCAGCCTCTGTCCTCCTGGCTCAGATGGGTGCATGGCCCTTTTGCTCTCACCCAGGTCATATTTGCTACCTTCTACACAATCCATTGGCATTGCCATTTTTTTTCTGTGGTATGTCCATCTGTTGCCCACGAGTCTTGAAGAAGAATGAAATGGCAAATAATGCTGTGGGAATTTGTAACTGTCTTTTTTTTATCCTTCTGGCAAGCAAGTGTAGAGTCTTGCATCTGGGAAAGAACAACCCCATGTGCCAGTACAGGCTGGGGAAGGACCTGTTGGAGAGACGTGTAGGGGAAAGGGACCTGGGGGTCCTGGTGGACAGGAGGATGGCCATGAGCCAGCAATGTGCCCTTGTGGCCAAGAAGGTAAATGGCATCCTGGGGCGTATTAGAGGGGGTGTGGTTAGTAGGTCAAGAGAGGTTCTCCTGCCCCTCTCCTCTGCCCTAGTGAGGCCACATCTGGAATATTGTGTCTAGTTCTGGGCCCCTCAGTTCAGGAAGGACAGGGAACTGCTTGAAAGAGTCCAGCACAGAGCCACAAAGAGGATTAAGGGAGTGGAACATCTCCCTTGTGAGGAAAGGCTGAGAAAGCTGGGTCTCTGTAGCTTGGAGAAGAGCAGACTGAGGGGTGACCTCATTAACGTTTATAAATATGTAAAGGGCAAGTGGTAGGAGGACAGAGCCAGGCTCTTCTCAGTGATGTCCAGTGACAGGACAAGGCGCAACGGGTGCAAGCTGTAGTGCAGGAGGATCCATGTAAACACGAGGAAAAACTTTTCAACTGTGAGGGTGACAGAGCCCTGAAACAGGCTGCCCAGAGAGGTTGTGGAGTCTCCTTCTCTGGAGACACTCAAAACCCACCTGGATGCGTTCCTGTGTGACATACTCTAGGAGACCCTGCTCTGGTGGGGGCGTTGGGCTAGATGATCTTTCAACGTTTCTTCTAACACCGACCATTCTGTGATTCTGTGATATTTTAAAAAAGGAGAGCTGTGCCAGCATCTGTCCAAAGGACTGATACACAGGGACACTTGGCCTTCCATAGATCCACAATTTCTTTGTAGTACCAGCGATAGATGGGAGAAGAAAAGAAACAAGTGACACAGATTTTCATGTTGCAAATTGAGACTTCTTCTGTGGCTGAACTGTGATTTTGTCTTGAATTCAGCTGTGCTAGAAACCTCTAAGAACTCACTGAGGTAAGACCACATGGAATGGTAGTGGAATGTAATAGAGCATAGAGGAATTTAATACCTTCTGATGGCAATTATAAATGATTCTGAGTTTGATGAAGATCACCTCATCTCACAACACCAGAGCATCTCTGTCTTTATTTATAAGGCAGCCAAATAAGAACACTCCAGTGCACCTGTGGCTTGTACAGTCTTTCCAGCAAAATGATCTTGACCTTGTAAAATAATATTTTTCTATTTCTTTTTTCCTGTAAGAAATTTGTGAGTACGTAATTGAAATTAAAACTCATCATGGAACTTCAGAAAGCAGAGAGAAAAGATGTTGAAAGGACAATGCCAAGTGGAGGCATTTTACAGCAACACAGAGATGCCTTTGCAGTAGAGCATTGCTTCCTGCAGCGAAGTAATCCTGGGAACCAGTGAAAAGGAGCATGTTTTAAAAACCACAGGAGAGAAATCAATACAACAACAGTCAGTGGGCAAAACCAACAACAATTTTGTTCTGACTCAGCTATCTAAGCAAGGCCAGCAATAAAATTATTTGAAAGACAGGATGCTGTATGAAGAGTGCATGAAGAGATTGGATTTTCCACCTAATGAAACCAAATTGCACCATTGAGGCCTGCAGCTGAATGTCAACAAACACACACAAAAAAGATGAGCTGGTAGGAGAATGCAGAACTCAGTCCTGGGGGGTTTTGAAGACAATGGGCTTTGGATCAGATCCTGGAAAATAGTAACCACAGAGTATGAACAATTTCTTTTAGCATGGTGGGAAGAGTGGTGTAAAACAGGTCCTGCTTTTACCTTTGGTTCTTCCCCTTCTGTGCCCAGCAAACAGAGTGATTAATGTTATGAGTTTGGTTGCAGAGCTCTGCACAGATGCAGTGTAATTATTTCATTTGTGAATCATTTAGTCCCATCGTTCAGACTAATCATCTTTTCAGATATTTATAGGTTGCAGCTGCCAACAGGAAAACCAGCAAACATGGGAAGAGTAGAGAAAAGACAGAGTTTCCTGAGTGCTTGTGGGCTGCCACCAAATATTTTAAGTGATCTTGAGGCAGAGGTAGTTAATTCTCTGAAGCACAGTTTCCTTGGAAAACAAGAAGTTGTGGCAAAACCACAATAATCCCCATCCCAAAATACAGTTGCCAGGTAGGAGTCTTTAAGTTATTGCTCTTTTGCTACTTTATATTTCCTTGCTTTTTTTTTTTTTTTTTTTTTTCCTGTGAATCTTCATTTAAGGAGAATCTTTACTGATCTGGAAATAATCACAGGGAAGAGCAGTAATTAAAGAATTTTCCTTTTGGTGTAGTTGATGGGGAAATGCAAACACAAAGATGGCTTTTCCTTCCATCTCTTGCTCATTGTGTTCAGCAGGAAGGTAGTGGGATTTGTACAGAACTGTTACATCAAAATGCCTTGTATGTTAGATCCCGCTGAAGAAATAGGAAGAAAACACTTCTGCTCTTAGATGTGAGAATGTAATTTTAGGACCAGGGCTTGAAAATTACAATTTTTACCTCTGCTAATCCAGAATATTGGTTTTGGAAGCAATCTTTTTTGTTTTCTGAAGCATTATGGTGCTGCAATGTTTGTCTCTGTGTCGATCTTCCTTGGTGAGTCTTAGAAGCTCTGCTCCATCCTCTAGACTTATTTTTAGCCTTTGCTTCCACAACTGGAAGAGCAAATAATTGACATTTTTTCTATTATTCATGTACATGCTTGAACAACTAGTCAAGGGCTTACATTCAGTCTCCTTTCTTTGCCAGACTTTCCATTCCTTTCATTGCTGTGTGACAAGGCAAGGCAAAACCAAATCAGCATATAGTTTCATTTAGCAGAGATCAGTCCAAAAGTGTTTGAAGATCTGCTAGAAACTTCTTTTTCCTACTGGCACAAGTTGTTGACCTCAAGGTTTAGATCCTTATTTGTTTGTCAGATGAGGTGGATGAGACTTACTCTGGGATAGGGATTTCTGTGAAAAACCTTGTAAGGTGGTCAAGAGAAGAGATAAACCTGGAAGAAATTAACTTCTTTCTTTTTTTTTTTTTTTTTTTTTTTTTGAGGTGATGCTCTACTGAAAGCAGAATTAAGGATTCAGGCATAAGATGAATGGAGAGCTGTCCTCTGCTTCTCCCAGAGGATTTGTCATGGTAGCAGGCAGGACTTCATTACTACCAGTCAATGTGGGCAGCTTCAGGTCGCTGGTGACATCACCACCATTTCTATTTTTACCTTGGGACTCTACCACTGAGCTGATGAATCAAAGCAATAGAGAGGTGAACCATACTCATCTGAAATCCTGTGAAAGGCAAAATCTTGAACTCAGCCTTGGCCCTTCTCACTGTTGTTTGTCACACTTCAGTCTCTACAAGGTGTCAGTTGGTGCTGGGCTGAATCAGTCAACGTCTTTCTAGGCACTGACTAATGACTTCCTGCCTGACTGCAGGAGGAGGAAAGTCAATTACTTTGTTAACTGAAAATTCAATGCTGTGTTACAACACCTACTGTGTTCTTCTTTCACTTAGAAGCCATCTGACTCTTGAGCTCAATGTCCTGAGTGTAGGACATGTAGAGTGGAATTCATTTATCCTGCATTTAGGAACTTGGAAGGTAAATGTCAATTTTTAAGCTCACTTCAGAGTCAGGGAAGCAAATGCATTTTTGAGAGGGTTTTCTCTCATTCTAAAACAGGTAATTTTGAAGAAATCAAACAAATCAGCACTAGAGGTGGCCATTTTTTTCCAGTGACTATAAAAGAAGTCAGCAATAAGTAATTTATTATTAATTAATACATCATCTATGCTGTTCTTTTTCCTTGCTGGTCATGTCTGAATCCTTCTGGAAAGGCACATGGGAAAAGATCAGCCTATGGATGAATAGCTTTTTTGCTTAAACCCTACTTGTTAGGCAATGGAAATAGAAATGCCTTTTATTCATCCCCTTTTCCACACTGAAGGGGGCCACGGTTTTATCTACTCCTTCTGCAGGTCAAGACCCTGCCTCACCATCTGTAAAGGGAAGAGCACAACAGGAGAAGGTAGTTGATTTGAGAAATTTCTTTCCTCTCTGTGTATGAACATGAAATATTCTCTACAAACTATCATGATGCTCTCAGACTTTCTCTTCCAGTAGCAATGCTCACTACTTTGCTGTTTCATTGCTTATTCATGCCAAGGAGCTGTTCAAGGTGAAAGATAAAAATAAAGCATCTCCATTTCAATTAGAAATTTAAAATTAAATGAAATGAAAAATGTATCAACAGAAATAAACACAAAATAACGTATTAAAAAACCCAAGAGTTGAAAATGGTATATTTATTTTTAAAAGTTCTCTGAATCAATAGCTTTCACAGAGGCATGTTGCTGTGACAGCTTATCAGGGTGTTGAAGATGCACAGAATCTGCTTATTTCTGGAAAAATCACAATGGTGCTACTTCCACAAACTGATGGAACTATGTTTGTATGCTCCAGCCACCTGTGGTCTCGTGTTTCTGACATACATCTCACAAAGGATGAGAATAGTTTCAGCCAGCTTTAGGCACCTAACTCGAAACCACTCAGCCCCAAATCCCTTCGTCACAAATAAAAAACTCAACCAACAGCCATAAAGGTGTCACATTTGCAGAAAATAATGCTCCTTCCCTTTCACCCTTCTTTATCTCCTTGCCTTGTACATGAACAAAGTACCTTGAAGTGTATCCTTCCCTGCTGCAGCAAAGATTATTTTGAAGAATGAGATGACAACAGATGTTCAGAGAAGACTTGAAGGCTCCTTGCAACTGTACATACAATTCCTGGCATCATGCTATATAATTGCATAAATTTACCTTACTTTGAACTGAAGTTAAATGTCTATTCATGCTCTTTAGGAACAGAATATTTCTCTTTTCAGGACACAATTATTATTTAGGTTATTATTGTGACAAGTACAAACTATATCATTCCATGAGAGGCTTTTTTCAAGTTTTCAAGTTTCATTTTTTTCTGACTAGAAGGCTGCAAGCAAAGTTGAAGCATTATCCAGAGAAATCTAGAGCCTAACTGTTCCACATGGTGCTTTCCTCTGTTATTATTAATTTTGTGTCCCATGTCTTTCCAAGGCTTTAATTTGCCAATGGCAGCAAGATAAGTTAAGCAATTCAGACATGCAAAAGAAAGAAATGCTTTAAATAAAGATAACTATGAATCACATGACTGGGATAAAGCAGAATCCCAAATTTTATCATGAAGAAGGCAGCAGGTGAAGGGCTGAGGTCTCTAGATGATATTTTCTTGTTATTAGCTTTTGCTGGTAAAAGGTTGCTGAGAAAATCTGATTACCTTGATAGACGTTTCAGATTTTTATCTCCAGGATAGATTAATGGAAAACTTCAGAGTTGTTTTTTTTAAGGTGACAGTCACATTTAGTGTACTGATAAAGCAGGTGAAGAACGGATGTTTCAACACTGTACATTCAGAGATCATCACCAAGAGATACTCAGTGTATTTCCACTTGAAGCCTGTGTAAAAATGTGCCTTGCTTTGAAGGCTCACTGAGTACTTGAAACCAAAACTGCAATTTGGTTGCAGTTCAGAAACATTTACAAACATCTGAAGGACACCAGAGCTTATTTACATAAGACAAATGCACTGCACTTCTCCTGTGTTTCACCTGAAGCTCTCAGAGTGCTTGACAAACCATTATGAATTAAAGATCTTGTTTGACATTAATGTTCTGAGTTAGGTAAGTTTGGGTCTGAGCTTATTCAGCTGCAGTAAAATGGCTTTTTTTCTGTCAAAGAGAAGGCATGTTGGTTTTTGCATGCTGAGGATCTGATCTCAGTGGAAGACTTACTAGACACAGGGCTCCATTTTTTATTTTTTCTTCTGCAAACTCAAAACCCAGTTGGGCTGTATGACAAGAGCTTGAAAGCAGAGATTGGGGTAGTAAGAAAGTCCAGACAAAAATTATTTTCCCGCACCACTTAGATAGAAAAATCAAGAGCATGTCAGGGATGCAACCCTGAGCTAATGAACAACCTGATCTAGTGGAAGATGTCCCTGACTATGGAATGGAACTTGGACTAGATGATCTCTACAGGCCCCTTATGATACAAACAATTCTGATTATGATTCTGTGCCTGGGACATGACTACAGAACGTTCAGCCTCATCTCAGCTACCTTAATGGTTGGCAGATTCTGGTTTTAGACAATTATTAGACTTATCCTGGCAGCCAGTGAAAAAAGTCACAAGGCTTGGGAAGTGGGCTTGTGCAAACTGCATGAAGTTCAACAAGGCCAAGTGCAAGGTCCTGCACCTGGGTTGGGGCAATCCCAAGCACAAATACAGGTTGGGTAGAGAATGGAACAAAAACAGAGAAGGACTTGGGGGTGATGGATGATGGACTTGTATATAATTGTACATATAATTAAAGCTGTCTAGTTTAGTTTTCAATCCAGCTCAGTCTCTCTCCTAATTCTCTCTCTCCTTCCCTACCTGGGTGGGAGGGGGAGGGGATGGAAGGCTTCTTGTCCCTGGTTTATTTTTCGATTCTGAGTCAAACCGTGACATTACTATCATGTCAGCATGACTTTAGAAGCATGTTAGGGTCATGTTCACTAATTAATTGTTCTATCATAGATTTTTGTGTGGTCATCGATATGTAGCCCAAAATTGTTTCTTGCACTTTCACAGGTCTCATGGGACATGGCTTTTAATGCATGTTTGGCCACCATTTGAAGTGCTCACTTGGCATACTCCAAAGAGGAGTTTGAGATTTTTTTCTCCTTTAAAGAGCCAAAAAATTGTCACAGATGTGTCCCAAAGGCCTGTTTCCTGCACTACTGAATTTAACTGAATTGCTCTAGAAATTGAATTAATCTCTTTTTAGATGACCAAAAATTGCTCATTGGTTTCTTAACTGGTCCATCATTTACAGGCAATAGAGAGAAACAGGTATTCTCCAGAGGGTTGGACATCTCATTTCAGAGCTGCCATCTAAGACAGATCAGATGAGCTGCTCTCCTAAACTGCTTGTTTCACTCCCCTGGCTCCTAACAGTGTGGGGTTGGTACAGCCTGTCACAGGTACTTAAAGATCTAGTTCAGGAGAGTGATAAGAGCTTCCTCAACTCTGTTGTCCATGTGTAATGCACAGCTCACTGGCAGAAATGTACGTGTCAAAATAAAATAAAATAAAGTGTCCTTATCTGTAGCTGAATCCCACTGCTGAAACGTCAGATGAATCCTACCTTAAAAATGCCAGCATCTCTCCTGTTTTTCTAACCTAAAGTGTTAAATGAACATATATGGACTTCAAACAAGACTCAACCTCCTCAGTTTTTTCAGGACAGATTAAATAGGTGGGGTGCAGCTACCAAAACATAAGCACCCCAGGTAATTTGAAATACCTTGGGATGTACAAGGTATTTACCTGCAGCTGGAATATATGATACAGGATTTAGGGGAAACCTCAGTGGCAGCCAGGTGTCAGGCAGGTGAAGGGCACAGCACCTAAACTAACACCTCATCTTATGTGTAACCATCCCACCTACTGATTCTGACTCCCCAAACCAACTAAGATGAAGCCCAGGATGATGTTATATCTTCTCTTGGGCAGTTAGAACAATTGGTATTTCCAAGCAGTCATAGCAGAGCATGAGGCAATGATGTCACTGCTAGACCAAAATATATATAAATATTTATAAGTACTTTTAAAATCCCTGTTGATTTCTTATTTATGCTTTGACCACAGATATTTTTCTGTAACCAGCTCTGATTAGACTCATGATCATTCTACAGGCACTGAAGTTTGGAGAGAACATTACTGCTTCTGGAACAGTTTTGACTTACTGATTCATGTATTTATAGGGATCTTTCCAACTTTTACTCCTTTTGAACTGCTAAAGTTGATCTTAAACAAGCCAGGAAAGGTATCCTTCTCATTGCTTATGGCAGTTCTTTTTCATGTAAAACTCTGAAGTAGGGTTTAAATACTCACTGTAGGTGGTGCCAAAGGAAGAAGGATTATCATTCATGTCTATGTTAATTTGGCTAGGTGAAGCAGTTTCAGATATGAAATAAATGGGATCATACCACAGTTTCAGACAGAATATTATCACTGAAAAAACCTGAAAAATATCCTTTTTCCTTGACCCTCCAAGAACTGGGTAGTAAGTAGGGGCATTTTAAGTTACCTGGCACATCCACCCAGTGATATACAGGAAGACAAAGATCAATAAAAATGGTTTCTGGAAATCACATTTTCCCCACAAATAGTGAGCAGGAAATTTCCTCAGCAAAGGTGACCTTCTTGTTCCCCAGCAGTGATCAAGTAGTCCTAGAACTTCCTAGAGGAAACTGAATCTTGGAGGAGAGAAGGTTTTGGGGGGGACTTATTGCTGAATACAACCACCTGATGGAAGGCTACAGAGAAGATGGAACGAGGCTGTTCTTGGAGGTAAATGGTAAAACAAAAACAAGCAATGGATAGAAGTTGGAGCATGGGAAATTCCAGCTGGATATTAGGATGTTTGGATTAGGCTTTTTTCAGTTTTTGTTTGTTTGTTGTTGGTTTGTATTTTTGTTACTATGGGAATGGTCAAACACAGGCTCCATAGAGACATTGTGGAATCTACATCCTCGGAGGTGTTCAAGATTCAGCTGGGTATGTCCCTGAATAATATTTTGTGATTAGTCCTCCTCTGAACAGGGGGTTAGACTAGTTGACCTCCAGAGGTCTTTTCTGACCTAAATAATTTTGTGATTCTAAGATAATTTTATTTATTTTTTTTTTGCATTTATGTTCTGTTATCACAAAGACTTGTTGACACATGAAGGTGAGACTAGAGGAGAATACCATGTGGAGTATCACTTCATCTACGGTGCTGTGCTCTGAGCAGTTAAGGCTCAGATAAGCAGAAAGCAAAAGCAAAACTTGGAAGGCCAGTGTCTAAACTTGCATAGACTTCACTGGAAACAAGACTTCATCTGAACATGTAAAACTGACCAGTTTCTGGTATGTTTTCTACTGATTTTAGGTCCTATTGACTTTTTAAGTCCATTTACTGAAGCATGCTATAAATACACATGCTTTCTCTCCTTTCTCTCCTCTCTGATATAAAGTACTTTAAAAGTAAATCTAAAACTGAACTTTCTGTGTCTGACACCCTCTTTCCAAAAGGTCAAAGGACTGCAAAAATAGGTTTGATTGCAACCACAAATCTTACTCTGATTAATGTATCAAACCATTGCTGGAAATTGCCTCGATACCATTTGAGTACTTTTCAAAGCAAAGGCGTGTAGACTGCAAGTTAAGAGGCTTCTCTGTCTTGGTACATCTTTGGGCATGTGTTTATCTAACTTCAATAAAAAAAGGCTTAGTGGATTTGCTTTTCTCATCCAAGCATGCATTGCGAGCTAAATAAAAATTCCTCTGGGGAAATGTCTTTTGATAATTGCAAAAGATAACTTCGTCTTGTAAAGATATTAGCATTGTAAACATGGTTATAAATGTTTGATATGTGATGCTGCTAAAGTAGTACTGCAATCTAAACCAATATTATGACAGGATTCTTAATCTTGTTGCAGGCCACATGGGAAATGTGCAGAACAAGGGCTTGAAAAAGACCACCCAAGTTATCACTGAGAAATGCTACACATGATTTGGAAATGACATCTACAAACAAGGGTCTGAAGAAATGCATTACACCCAGCAGGAAGCCACATAACAAAATTACTGGATAAGCCACCCATTTGCTGAAGGGGAGGCCAGTAAGAGACATCTCCATCAAACTACAGGGATCTGAAAGAGAAGGAGATAACCAGGTCTCTGAGACCTATCTTTCAGAGAAGATTGCTGAAGCTGACTCAGCCTGAAAGAAGGTAGAAGCTGCTGAAATTTGGCAGCCTTTTCAAGCTGCAGCCCACATGGCCCACTCTTATTTCAGATTAATGACTCTCAGAATAAGTGAAGCTGTCAGACTCTGTCCCTGCCACTTTTCCACTTTTTCCAGAAATGCAAACGAACAAAAAATATGAAACTGTTTTTATTATTATTATTATTATTATTATTTTGTTTGGGGGTTTTTGTTTGTTTTTACATTGGGCTGGGTTTTGTTTGTTGGTTGGTTCGTTGGTGGTTGGGTTTGTCCCCTCCGAAAAAGCAGCTTCCTGGGAACTTAACACATTTGTTCTCACTTGAATTAAAAGTTTGAAATGCTGTAACATTCTGTAATATGAAAACTGTGGAGGTTTATACACCTAATAAACCAGTCTGACAAGGCTCAGCACAAAGAACACTGTGAAGGCTCCAAAAAGCCTCCATTTGTGACCCACCATTGTCAGTATAAAGCTTCTGAGGACTCACTCAGAGTCATGTCAGGCATTGTGGGGTACCCTTCCAGTCTCCATGTGCCATTCCAAAACAGTCTGTGTCTTCCAAAAGTTCTCAGTCAGGTTTGCCAGCCCTATGTGAAAGTCCTTGACAAAAGACATCTCCAGTGGTGGAAGGAACCACACATTTAGGCAAATTAATCCTCCCCCATTTGTCTCTCCTCTCTTTATGATGGATGCCTAAGTTACTGCTTTAGACTTACATATCTAATTTTTAGGCATTTGAACTTTCCTTTTCCAAAGTACATTAGTCAGGATATTTTTTTAATATATTAAACAGTTAAAAGCCCAACACCTCTGGGTGAAAGGAATATAGTTAACACTCTGAAATGCTTTACAAACTGCAAGGTGACAGGTTTAAAAAAGAAATACACAATGTAAACTGAAACTTCCTCCAGATGGGCATGGTCCATTATTATACATGTGTACAAAATTACTTTTTTTTTGGCCTCTCAGTAACTCTAGTACAAATTAAACAAAACCTGATTACCTATATACTTATATTGTAGTAGTAAAGATCACAGATAATACCTGTGATCAGAGAGTAGAGGGCCAGAAGGGACTGTAGGAATCAGGGAAGCATCATGATTATGGAGTGTGACCACTACTGTTATGACAAAGTCCTTCACTTCAACCAAGCCCTTCAAGAGGACAGATTTGAAGGAAAGATGGAAGCTCCAATAAAGGCTTTTAGGATCTCTTGCTCTGTGGCTTCATCCATGCCTTGATCTCTGCCTCAGAGGTTTTTGGGTCTAATAGCAGATCCCATAGTGTAATTTTTTTTCCAGACTTTCTGATTATCTATGTGGAGGCTGTTCTTACTATGGGCAACTGAAAACAAGATTGATGGACACCTCATGACAAAACCTAACACATCTTCAGGCCATGTCAGCACATCAAGTGTTTCTTCCTGGGTCTATCTGGATTTTTCACCCCTTATCAAATTTCTCTGTAATGCCTCACTAGCTGTAGCTTCAGTAGGAACTTTTTGTGTTATCATTGCTACAATGAAGCAAAATAAACTAAACACATCACACCAAAACTAAGATACTATGCTGAAAAAGAAATTGAATCTGTTGTTCACCTAGGACATCACAAAAAATGGTTGTAGATCAGGAAACCAAACTAAAAGGCTTTATTTTGGAGAGTGAAATCAAAGCTGACAGAGACAATCTGCTCACACAGTAATCATGGCAGGGACCAGATTTCAGATGTTGGTCTCAATGGCTCAGTGCTCTGATTGCCTGTGTGTTAACACAGCATGGACATGCAAGAAGATGTAGGTTTTATTTACCCAACTCAACCTGCTTGTGCTGTGTTTACAGAAACTGGACTTTGCTCTACGGATATCCTCTACCTGCATTTTCAACACCACAAAGGCCTTGTTAGTATTACAGCAGGAGAATGCAATCTGTCTCCAACTACCAAAACAGGCAATGCAAGAAAACAGCAGCATGGAGAAGAGCAAATAAGCCTGGGCACATTGACCCCAGCTTACTCATTCCATGCTACTCCAAAGATTACTTCTTTCTTCTCAATTCACCATAGAGACATGCAGGAGAAAAAAAAAAAAAAAAAAAAAAAAAGCCATTACCCCTGGAATATAGAAGTCAAGTTGTTCCCTTCTTCTGCTTCTTCCCTTGAACACTGCTTGGAAGAGAAAAGGAGCTGGAACATGGCCAAGTGTCACTGCAAAGAGGAGTCCTTAGCTGGCACACAGCCCGCATAATGTTTTCCACAAGCTGTTTTTTTCTGATGGGATTCATCTTCCCTAACCTTCACCATCTAATAATTAAGCATCTAATCTAAGCCATTCATTATATTGTCTCTGGAGTGGAGGCAAAGAGAGAGGTTGGATGAATCGCCCTCTGGGGGTACTTGTCTCTGTGTGTTGACAACAGAGTCAGCCTGAAAGACTGGCTTAGAATAGACAGCCAACTTTTTGGCAGCTAAAACTAATTAGATGAATCCTAGCATCAGCTGCATTGCTGTGACTGGCAGACTGACTCAGAGTAAGTCACAGCTAGCTATCCTAATTTATATGCTCAACAGGAGCATGTATTTCTGGCCCTGGGATCACTGTGTTCATCTTTAGCCCTGCAAAGTCTGGAAGAACATATTTTTACATGTAACTGTTGGGGCAGCTAAGCAGATCCACAAGCAAAGCAGGAAACAATGATGCAAGGAGTGAGATCAGATGAACACATAAGATAAATGTTCAGTGAGTTGAATTGAAAACGGGGTGAATTGCTGATTTCAAAGGCCTGTGATCAGCAGCATTAAGTTCAGCAGGAGGCAAGTCAATAATGCTGTATCACAGGTGGTTGATAGTTGAACTTGATGATTTTTAATGTCCTTTCCAATCACGATAATTCTGGGATTCTGTGTTGATATTGGGACTGATACCATGTAGTATTTTCATTCATGACATATATGATGGGACAGACTGCACCCTCTGCAAGTTTGAAGATGGTAACAGTTCAGGAGGAATGTTTGATTGGATGGTTGTTCTGCCATCCAGAGGGACCCTGTTGGTCTGGGAAAATGAGCAGAGAGGAGTCTCAGGAAGGTCAATAAAGGGAAATGCTAAACCTACACCTGGGGAGAAATAACCCAATGCACCAAAACAGTCTGGGGACTGATAGGCTGGAAAGCAGCTTTGCAGAGAAGAGCCTAGGGGGTCAAGTTGACCATGAAACAACAGTGTGTTCTCAGAGCAAAGACAATTAAAAGCATCTTGGGCTGTATTATGAGTAGCATCAGCAGCAGGCTGGCGAAAGTGATTCTTCCCCTCTACTCAGCCCCACTGAGGTGGATCTGGAGGGATGTGTCCAATGCTGGTCCCCCCAGTGCAAGAGAGGCATGGACATACTGGAGCGAGTCTGCTGCAGTTCCACAGAGATGATAAAAGCCTCTATCTCACAAGGGGAGGCTGAGAGAGCTGGGATAGTTCAGCACGAAGAAGAGAAGGTTGCAGGGAGATCTTATCAATGTGTATAAACACCTCTCTGGGGGCAGCAAAGACAACATATCCAAGGTACTCTCAGTGGCATGAAGTGAAAGGACAAGAGGTAGTGGGTGCAACTTGTAGCAAAGGAACTGCCATTTGAACTTTTTTCCATAACATATTTGCTCTCAAAATGTTCAAGCACTAGAAGTGGATTGCCCAGAGAGGTTATGTAATCTTCATCCTCAGAGACTAAAACTCTGACTAGACACAATCCTGGACAACCTGAAGTATTTATCCTCGCTCTTCTGAGCAGGTGAGTTGGATTGGTTGTTCTTCAGAAGTCCCTGAAAATTTCAACCCTTCTATGTCACTCTCTGTATATCCAATTTCCTTGCTACATGAAGAAGAATCTGATAATTTCAGTCTTTTTGAAAAAAATCATTGGTTTGTATGTCAGTTTTGCAGACAAAAAAAACATTCTTATCTATAGTTTCCTTTGAGATACTTTCTGATCATTTCTAGTTGTTCAAAATTAGTGCAGAACTGGAGCATGAAGTCCTGATGCATGTGTTATTAAAACTCATTACATCTAGAACAGAATGCAAAAAAGATTTGTTAGAAATAACAGATAGTTTTGCAGAAAAAGAAAAACAAAAACAGAACTCATGCTGGCATGTCCTCATGCATATTTTAAAAGCTTTTCCTTTCAGATGTAGAGTTTGTGATCTAGAAACTCCTTTCTGAATTTAGTCACGCTTCTAGAATACAATTAAAAAAAGATTAAGCCTCTCTCTAATTAAAATGTTCATCTCAGACACTCAGATATTTGCAGACAGCATTTTTTAAGTGTGGCTTCCTTAAATATTTGCAGTTGGCAGGTGGTCAGTTGGGCCTACGGATACTTGGGCCAACACTGGACATTGAAAAGAGATGTTGACATTAATTTTTTACCTTCTCCCCAGGTCCTTTTGTACTCTACAGTGAGGAACCTGAATAGGTATGCTGAATCACTTCAGGAGACATATTTCTCTTTCTGTTGGGTGTAGAGTCTACCTCAAGAGAGCAGTGATATAGATGCCTGCAATTCACTTAATTCAGTGATCCATTTAAGACTTGAAAAGCTGGCCTGAGGGAGTTTCCCCCAATACATTTTAGGTCAAGACCCAGAAATATTTCCTTTTCATGTTCAGTGTTTAAGTATTCACTTAAATTCATTAAAGTCTGTAGAAATTAATATATAAAACAGGTTAATAGTGAATAATTTTTTTCGAAGGATAGCTGTGGCTCTCATGTTTAAATTCTTATTTTTGTACTGTAGGAATAGTGTTAATTGCATATTGCTTCATGTATAATTTAAAGATAATTATATAGCAAGTAGATGAAGCCCTTATTTACTTATCATGCCTGAAGATCTTATTTAGCAATTACTTAATATTCATCTGATGTAAAACTGTCTTATTAAATCTATGCTGAGCAGCATATATTTATTAATATATATTAATATATTCACAACTTTGTAAGAGAAGAATAGAATTGTCAGACATGTACAAAGCACCCAGGCTTTAGCTATTATAACTTAGCTTGGTTTTTCATTAAGAAAATGCATGTGATGTGCATTTATTGATGCTGAGACTGACTGAAGTGATCTCAGTATCCCTCCCTACCCAAGTACACGGTGTGTGTGGTGTGTGAGCTTCCAGCCATAGGATGGAAACACATCCCCCACCATTTAGAGACAAGGAGGTGGCCAACCTTTGCCCTTTGGATCATTCAAAAATTCCTCTCTGAAGTGATTTTCCACTAATATAAGGACTGCAGAGAGCAAGTAACTACCTGAATAGGACAAACCACCTCAAATGGAATTCACAGAGGCAGAGATCAATATCTGATGTCTTTGCACCTTCAAATCAACCTGCGGGCTGCTCCTGAAAGAAGCCTTTAAGTTCCCATAGGACTGGAGGGAAATATAGTAAAACAGCAGAGGAATATAAATGGCCAGTCAGTTATCCCTGGAAAAGTAGTGCCTACTATGAAAAGTAAAAGGCATTGAAGCACCCAAGTATCATAGAATCATAGAATGGTTTGGGTTGGAAGGGACCTTAAAGATCATCTAGTGCCAACCCCCCTGCATGGGCAGGGACACCTCCCACTAGATCAGGTTGCTCCAAGCCCCATCCAACCTGTCCCAAGCATCAAATGCTCAAATGATGACCAGGACTCATTCTCCTCTGTTTTGGGGGTTTGATGCCAGATGATCTATAGGCAACCAAAACCACACTGTGATTTACAGAGTGCTCATATCTCATCTTGCACTCCTGTTTTAGGTTTCCTGGCAGTTACCACTGTGTTCTACTTTAGCAAGTACATTCACACTAGCTTTGAAACCAATAGTTGTCTGTTCTTGACATCAAGATTACACACCTGCTTATGGCTACATTTTTGTGTCTCTTGCACATGGGTTAAGCCACAGACTATCTCTCTATCACCTAAGAGCTTGTATAGTGTTCATAGAGCTATATATCCATGGGCAAGGTCTTTGAGTGTTTCAGAATATCATTGATGTCTATTGAGTGCTCTGATTTCTATGAGCCAGGTAGATGTATTCTTTTTCAAAGTCAGCTACATGTATTAGAGGGTTCAAGCAGATATAATAATTTTAAAAAGACAGACGTAATAATTGGCACAAATAGGATACAGACTTTGCACCTTAATTATGTTTTGTCTCTCACCCATCCCAGATATGATGAAGTCTTCTTAGGGTTTATTTTTTTGTTTGTTTTTTTTTTTTTTTTGCTACAAGTTTGGTGACTTTTTAAAACAAATTATGGGTGAGATTTAGGAGCATCTGGACCTATTCTCTTATCAGAGTTGAGTCCATGGTTCTGATGTATGTTTTGCATATAGCTGACCTACTAAGCCATGATTCACTGACAGAGGCCAAAGAGGAACAACTGAATTAACCAATTAATTTAAAGTTTATCTTTCCAGAGAGGAATTTAGCTTCTGGTGATCTATGACCATATCTTTAAACCTTGAATAAATAGCCATGAACCAGTACAAACTAGAGCTGTTCTGTTTTTTTTTTTTTCTGCAGCCACAAGACTTGTTGACTCAGTTGTTCGTGCAGGCTAAGCTTCTCAAATCATGTCTTCTTGAAACAAAGAGGGCAGCTCAAGCATTGAGAGTGGGAAGCACAAGTTAATTTATAATAGGATTAACTCTGGTCCACCACCCTCCCTGTGGCTTTGCTGGGTAAGATCTCTAGTACAGCTGCTCTGTTTCATTGCAATTCTGTTCATGTCACCTCTCTGCTGTGAGGCAGAGACTGTTTTTGTGTTTACTTGGATTGTTTTGTTTACCCCCGTCACCATAGATGGCCACCTCCACAATAGATGAATGTCTCTTAGCAATGCTGTAGAAAATGGGTGATATTCACATGGGCCTCTTTGGGAGGCACAAGTGTAGCCTTTCTTATTTGCCAGGCATGTCACCCCAGTAACAAAGTGGCTTTATGCAAGAAAAAAAATCCAGCCTTGGGACCTACAGTTTGCTATGCTTCCATCTGCCTGCTTGACTCTACCTACAGGTGCCACAGGTGGAGTGGGATTGAGCCAAAGATTAAACAGGTAAATTTAGCTAAGCATTCAGTTATTCACACACAAGGTGTGTGTTCCAGTTCTCTTTGTGCTCAGTAGATACCTAGATCTGTTTTAGTTGTACACACCTTCGTGTCTGTTTGCAATACCACAGGTTATCTTGCCTAACTTCATGGCTGTCCATGGTTTTGATGGGCATGTACCCTGCTGGGTTAAACACTGGCTGGATGGCTGGGCCCAGAGAGTTGTGGTTAATGGAGTTAAATCCACTTGGTGGCCAGTCATGAGTGGTGCCCCCCAGGGCTCAGTGCTGGGGCCACTCCTGTTTAACATCTTTATTAATGATCTTGATGAGGGGATCAAATGCACCATCAGTAAATGTGCAGATGACACCAAGTTGGGAGAGAGTGTTGATCTGCTGGATGGTAGGAAGGCTTTACAGAGGGGCCTGGACAGACTGGATGGATGGGCTGAGGCTAAATATGAGCCAGCAGTGTGCCCAGGTGGCCAAGAAGGTCAATGGCATTCTGGCTTGTATCACAAATTGTGTGTCTAGCAGGACTAAGGAAGTAATCCTGCCTCTGTACTCAGTGCTGGTGAGGCCCCACCTCGAGTATTGTGTTCAGTTTTGGGCACCTCAACACAAAAAGGACATTGAGGTGATGGAGCCGGTCCAAAGAAGGGCAACAAAGCTAGTGAGGGTTTGGAAAACATCCCCTGTGAGGAACGACTGAGGGAGTTGGGGCTGTTTAGTCTGGGGAAGAGGAGGCTGAGGGGAGACCTTCTCACTCTTTACAAATACCTGAAAGGAGGTTGTAGTGAGAGTGGGGTTGGTCTCTTCTCACTGGTGACTGATGACAGGACAAGAGGAAATGGGCTCAAGTTGTGTCAGGGGAGATTTAGGTTGGACATCAGAAAAAACTTCTTTACAGAAAGGGTTGTTAGGCACTGGAACAGGCTCCCCAGGGAGGTGGTGGAGTCACCATCCCTGAATGTGTCTAAAAGTTGTCTGGATGTGGTGCTTGGGGACATGGGTTAGCAGTGGGTCATCAGAAATAGGGTGAAAGGGTTAGGATAAGGTTGGACTCAATGATCTTAAAGGTCTTTTCCAACCTGAACAATTCTGTGATTCTGTGATTCACTTTAGTTTCAAGAGAACATGGATCTTCCATATCTGTGGTGTCACATCTCTCAGCTCTGTGTGGATATCTCAGTTATCCCAGGTTGTATCCAAAGGTATTGCCCGACTGTAGGAGTAACTAAACCTACACCCTGGTAAGAAAAATGTAGAGTAGTTCAGCTGAGCAGCTTCCACTGCCTGCTTTAGGATTGTTATTCCTCTTTAGCATCTCTCATTTCTGTGGTGGTGACTGAAGGAGCTCCACATTCAGAAAAAATATTTAGGTGTCTGCAGCCTGTCAAATATGTGATAGACGCTTTTTAGCCTTTGAACATCTGGTGCTGAAAGCTTTTGTTTTTTTTTTTTTCCTTTGTGCAATTCTGAAAAAAGCTGCACACAAAAAGAATTTAAGTCCTCTGTGAGTCACAGAGCACTTACTGCCAGCAGAATCTTACCATGGGTGGAAATGAAAAATACTCTGTTTAGATGAAAAAAAAAACAGTAATATGTTTGGTAAAATTTTCAAACACTGGCAAATAATCATAGAATCATGGTTTGAGTTGGGAGAAACCTTAAAGATCACCTAGATCCAACCCCCCCTGCAGGGGCAGGGACACTTCCCACTAGACCAGGTTGCTCAGAACCCCATCCAACCCCACAACTTCCCTGGGCAACCTATTCCAGTGTCTCACCACCCTCATAGTGAACAATTTCCTCCCAATGTCTAACCTAAATGTTGCCTCTTCCAGTTTTAAGCCATTACCTCTTGTCCTCTCACTACAAGCTCTTGTCAGAAGTCCCTCCCCAGCTTTCCTGCAGCCCCTCCAGGCACTGGGAGGTTGCTACAAGGTCTTGCCGGAGCCTTCTCTTCTCCAGGCTGAACAGACCCAACTCTCTCCATAGAAGAGCTGCTCCAGCCCTCAGATCATCTTTGTGGCCCTGCTCTGGACTCTCTCCAGGAGCTTCCTGTCCTTCTTATGCTGAGGGCTCCAGAACTGGACACAGCACTCCAGGTGGTGTCTCATGAGTGCAGAGTAACGGGGGAGAATCCCCTCCCTTGACCTGCTGGTCACGCTTCTTTTGATGCAGCCCAGGACATGGTCGGTTTCTGGGCTGGAAGTGCACATTGCTGGCTCATTTTGAGCTTCTCATTCACCATCATCCCCAAAGCCTCCTCCTCAGAGCTGTGGAGTTGGTAAGTATTTTTATACAAGTAAATGAACTAAACATATTGTTTGAATTCTGCAGTTCCGAGGCTAAGTGACCCTTCCATGTCTATACTCTGAAAATGCATTTTCAGAGAAGAGGCTCTAATTTCCCTTTGGCTGTGTCTTGAAACTATCAGGAAGCCAAAGACTCAATGAAAATGCTAATGTCAAGTATTCACTGTCCATTATTTCCCTGCGAAATGAGTTAACAACTAAACCTTCCAGTAGTAGATTATCAAAGAAAGCTATTTTCATTTTCCATGTATGAGCATTATCACTCTGATTCAACAGGCACTTTGTTCTTTAAGAATTTCTAATTAAAGCATAGTGTGAATGAGTCTTCAGTAACCTTTCCATACCACTTTTTTTTTCTGGTACTGGTACTAGAAACCGTAATCAAAATCATTTCACTGGAAGACTTAAAACAAGACATGGGCTCATCTCCTGGAGATCCATTCCCCCAGCTCTGAGTCATAATATTCAGGTAGCATTATGATGATCTTGTATAAAAGTTAAACATTTGAGTTAGTATGATAGGCTCATCTTACAGTTGAATAATCACCTACAGAGGATAATTCAGGTCATGATAACCTGAGTATCTAAGATAGACACAACTAGGCTTTTAGATATCTTACTTATCTCTTTTTTATTGTTAAAAAGGGTGACAAGAATGCACAGCTTCAAATTATATATCTATGTTTTAGTGGTCCATGTTAAAATATCTTGATCTTACCTTTGGTAACTTAGCAACACACAATTAAAAGGGCACTCTGACCACCTAAGGTGGCAAAACAGGGAAGGACCTGAGTGTATGACTGGATATTGTAAAAGGAAAAGTTTCTTGCCAGTTACTGTGCAGTAACCACTAAGCAGAAAAGGGCCTTAAAGGTTGTTTTTTTTTTTTAGGTAAGCAAAGAGTCAAATAAAATTGACTTGAAGAGGAGGGAAAAAATAAGAGGAAGGCTGGTTCAGAGGAGAAAGCCGCTTGAAAGTTGCTTAAAGAGCTGCTCATACTTGTGAGCAATGTAAGGCAGGGAAATGCCTGTTCCTGGGATAAATTAATGTATGCATTATGCTACTTAAATGAAAGCAATTAGGCTCCAAATGAAGTGCAAAGCCCTCTGAGTGCATGTTCTTAATGTGTCTCCCACTGAACTTTTGGGGATGGAGCTCAGAGATAAGGTGAAACTTCACAGGCAGGTGGCAGAGAAACAGATTTGAGAGGAGCCCTGGTTCTGTGGAGAAACAGGAGGAAGGAGTTGGTAGCCAGGAAGGATGCACCATGACTGTCCTCCAGCCTGGTTAGACCCAAGGATTGCAAGGGGGGAAAAATAATCCTGTTCAGCAGGAACCAAGATAATAGCTGGTAGCTGCTTTAGGGAAGCTCTGTTAAGGGTTATGTTCCCTGTCTGGGCAACTTCAGAAGAGAGTGAGGTATTGTCTCCCTGTGAGCTCACAGTTAGCTTTTGCTGGTGACAACACATTTGTAAAATTACACTTATTTGTAAAATTACACTTATTATTTTGAAAAAAGGGGGCTTGCAAAACTCACTCACTCTCTTCAGCCCAGCGAGGAGAGTTTCTTCTTTAATATTGTCTAACCACAACTTGTGGAACCTCCAGCTTTCCTTACAAATTGATGATCATAGCAGCTGCCTGACAAACAACTCCTCCAACTTTCATTTGTAGGGTTGAAAAGTAGCAGATGCTACTAGGAGATGCTGCCATGAAGGCCAGTTTCCAAGACTTCTAATTAGAGATGTTTTTTTTCAGAGTGTGCAAACAGATATCAACTTGCTAACCATCAGTATCTTATCTACTGATAACACGGCCACTTGCACAAATCCATCTTCTGTACATCTATTTTGGGACAATTGGAGTTCTTCTTTGAGGATCCTGGTCTCAGTGATAGCCTGAGCCTCCAGCCCTCAGCAGAACTGATGCCTGATGTGTTTGAAAAGCACATATTTTAATATTTCTAAGCTTCCCAGTCCAGGATGATGGGGGGTTCCTGAAATTTGTTGATATGGTCACTACACCAAGCAGGATCACGATGGAGACAGCTCATCTTTTTGTGCAGCAGAGACACTGCCTTTGTCAAAGGTTCCTTACTGTGTTTCTAGGGCAACATACCTGATGCTGAGGCAAGACACGAAGTACACACCTCCTCCTATTCCGCAACATTTTCCATTTAAAATGGTTTTTCTGTTTTGGGCCCTAAGGGCAAACTCAGAGTTATCTAAAATTAATTACATGTAAAAAAAAGATTCTCTTTTGCTGTGTCTTATTTGCTGTTTTTACCCATAAAATTTAGCAAACTCTTTAGATTCAGCCTGCCTCTGGTGTCAGAGCTGTGGCTGACACAATCTGAAGATCAGACCCGACATATTCTAGTGTTCATTGGTTTGAAAATGTGACAACCAATAGCAAAGCAAACACAGTGCTCTGTCGTACAGCTATAATAGCTCTCAGGAGTAATCAAATTAACCTATTATCTGATATTATAATGTTCAGTGGGCCATATTTTCCAGCATTTCTTCAAGCTATTCTCCTTCAGCTCAGTTTTCCATGATTTAGTTTTGTACTCATATGATTAATCAAATTAGTCCTTCAGTCCTTTTAGTCCTAATGGCTGGTGTCATAAAGTTCAGAGTAACTAGTTCTCTTCTAGGGCACAGGTTTGCTGGAAATGAATCAACATGTCAACTGAAAAACTGCAACAGAGATAGTTACCGAACCGCAGAATGGTTGGGGTTGGGAGAAACGTTGAAAGATCATCTAGTCCAACGCCCCCACCAGAGCAGGATCCCCTAGAGTATGCCACACAGGAACACATCCAGGTGGGTTTTGAATTGTCTCCAGAGAGGAGACTCCACAACCTCTCTGGGCAGCCTGTTTCAGGGCTCTGTCACCCTCACAGTTGAAAAGATTTTCCTTGTGTTTACATGGATCCTCCTGCGCTCCAGCTTGCACCCGTTGCGCCTTGTCCTGTCACTGGACATCACTGAGAAGAGCCTGGCTCTGTCCTCCTGCCATTTGCCCTTTACATATTTGTAAACATTAATGAGGTCGCCCCTCAGTCTCCTCTTCTCCAAGCTACAGAGACCCAGCTTTCTCAGCCTTTCCTCACAAGGGAGATGTTCCACTCCCTTAATCCTCTTTGTGGCTCTGTGCTGGACTCTTTCAAGCAGTTCCCTGTCCTTCCTGAACTGAGGGGCCCAGAACTGGACACAATGCTCCAGATGTGGCCTCATCAGGGCAGAGGAGAGGGGCAGGAGAACCTCTCTTGACCTACTAACCACCCCCCCTCTAATATGCCCCAGGACGCCACTGGCCTTCTTGGCCACAAGGGCACATTGCTGGCTCATGGTCATCCTGTCCACCAGTATGCCTTCTGAGTAAGGAATGGTGTTTTGAAGCAAAGTTGCCTAGCTATGACTAGAGCACTGAAGTATGACTTGAAAGATGTTTTAGGTTTATTCCTGGATTATTGTGAAAAAGTCACTCTTCTTTCCCATCTGTAAAATGGGGGTGATAACATAGGTACCTTCATCTCAAGGCCTTTTGCAAGTATGAAGTACTCTAATTCAGTGCTATCTATGGGACTAATTAGCATAATGGCTCAAGAGAATCTTTTGATCATTGAAAGTGAGAAGGAACATCAATTTCTTTTGATTTTGAAAACAAGAGAGTACAATTAGCCTCCACAGAATCAGACCCTTCAAATTACCTAACAGTCAAAGATCAAAATGCTGAAGATCATTTGCTTCAGAAGGATTTTCATGAGACTCATTATTCAGAAAGAACTTAGACAAAATCCTGAGATGAGAGAACTTATAGACAAACAACATTTTTGTTTTTCTATTTCTCTTGTATTTTAGTTAGGCTAATTCAATGGACATTTGAATTAATTTCTAAGAGCAAAGAGATACATGAAGTGCCATTAAAATGTTGACATTTGCTGCTCCCAGTAATTACAATTAGCACAGTACTCAAAGCAATCCTGCTTCTAAAGACAGCAAATACAGTGGGTCAGGTAAATGTTATTATTCAGTAAATACTGAGGGTTTCCTGGTACCTATGGGAACACAAGGAGCACATGAGGAGGCAGGCACTGAAGTACCCACTTTTTACCCAAAAGCTAAATTAAGGCTTCTTTTTGATTTTCAGTCCAGCTCCCCTTATGTCCCCCATCAACAGCATTTAGCAAAAGGCAGAATTTTATTCCCAAGTTTTTCTCAGAAACAGTTGTTTACCAACCAAGCTCAGCTTGAGAAAGTAGCTGAAGCAAGAAAGTTCTGGTTGGAATGACAAATGGATTGACAAAATTATAAGCATCTGGCAAGGTCTTCTAGTAGGATCTGTTTGACAAGACCACCCTAGTACTTATGTTCCAAGCAGTGAAGGAAGATTACCCCTTTGCTACCTTATCACTCCGTCTTGATGTCTTTATTTTAAAGTTCATCCCCACAGTGTGGATGGGGCAAAATCTTAAGTTGAAAAACTGATCAAAAAACTAAAACTGAAGCTGATATATCGACAGGGTTTTTTTTGACAAATGTAGTTATTGGGGTCTTACAGCCCACCCTTGGGCTGGGAGTTTGCAGACTGGCAAGTTTCTTAGCTTTGATGCTGAATGCATGCAAAGAAAATCTTGTGGCAGTTTCCTGATGTGGAAAATTGTTTGAATGATACTATTCTTCTCTCTCTTCTTTCAGCTCTGATAATGGCATGGTTATGTGATGGTTAATATTAAATAATTTGCATAGGATCAGGCCTCTGAAGTGGCAAATAATAGGTCCTATTGTATTTACTAACTGACCATGTCAGAATGTTATCTTTCCTCCTTAATGGTCTTTGAATAATTATTTTTTAAAACACACTTAATGGAAAAAGGGGAACAAATGTTTCAGGCTTGGGACCTCTTTTCAAGGTTGCATACACTGTATGAAAGTGCATTATGAAAACCTTCTTGTACCAACTGTAATTAGAGATAATTGCCAGCAGCCTAAATGTTAATTTTCAGGAACTAGACACAGGAGGTTATCTCTGCTTAAAATGCCCATCACATATGTGCCAGCTTGCTTATTTTTATAGCAAGGACCTCTACAATTGTACATAAGGATATGAAAGGATGATTTACAGCCTGAGTGAGTAGAGTGTACTTGCAAATATGCAGTGTGGATAGCCCACTTTAGCTCTCATGCTTGGAAAATAAGAGTGCTCTTGTTGCATAAAATTAGATTTTGCCTGATCAAATGAATTCAGCTCTTGATTCTACTTTATGGGATCTTGGGATATTAGGAAACTAATTTTCCTCTATGTAACTTGAATAAAGCTACTCAATTCTTACATTATGAATTTGCATTGAATGGAAGAATGAGACTGTACATCCTGGACAGCTTGTGAAGATAAAATGTGATTGCAGATTTTGAGTCTGGTCATGGTTAGGAGATCACCTCAACTCTCATATATCTCTACTGTCTGTGGTGTCCAGCAACAGAACAAGAGGCAATGGTCACAAACTGGTAAACAGGAGGTTTAACCTAAATATAAGAAAATACTTCTTTACTCTGAAAGTAACAGAGCACTGGGACAGGCTGCCCAGGGAGGCTGTGGAATCTCCACCCCTGGAGACATTCCAAACCCACCTGGACATGTTCTTTTGTCATCTGCTCTAGGGTATCCTGCTCTGGTAGGGGGGTTGGACTTGATGATCTTCAGAGGTCTCTTCCAACCCCCACCATTCTGTGATTCTGTGATTTTGTGAATATTGACTACTTTTCCTGCCAGTCTCTCAGGTTCTAGGTATCATAGAATCCTAGAATCACAGAATGCCAGGCTGGAAGGGACCTCAAGGATCATCTGGTCCAACTTTTCTATGTGCTACTACAGTTTATATGAGATGGCTCAGCACCCTGTCAAGCTGAGACTTAAAACTGTCCCATGGGGAGGAATCTACCACTTCCCTTGGGAAAGGTATGGTATGAAAACAAAACCTTTAACATATTCTGAAAGTGCATACATAAGGTATACTTTTATTTATGTGAACATATATGTGTGTGTTCTGTATCTGTGTATGTGTGCATATCTATTTATAAACACATAAGTACACTTTCTGTTTATGCTTTTACTGGCTCATCAAAGTAGTTACATGTCAAGTCAGTCTCTTACAGTTGTGAAAATAATAATAATAATAAAAAGATAACTTAGATGGGACTTGTGTCACACAGCTTTTGATCCCTAACACGTAGACATTCAGATCTGCACCAGTCATCCCAGAGTCCCCTTCTAACCAACAGGTGCACTTTGGGAGAATAATTCATATGTCCTGTTATTGATTTATGTGTCCCTAAACTGCCTTTTGTTTTTCTTCAATTACAGAGGGGCCCAGGAGTCACTAGATCAAAGGTAGACACTTGAATTGCACATGTCTGCATTCAGCCAGATGAGTCCCACCCCTTGTTATTCTAAGATGTGGATGGTGCCAGGTCTGAGGCACAGGAGCAGACAAACAGACACACAGAATACACATTAAGGGATGTAAAGTGTTAGGCACTTTGTGCCTGAAATATGGGACGCTGAGCTCAGATGGCCTGATATATATAACACAGGAAGCTAAACCAAGAGCAGAACCAAAAGCAATCTCAATGTTTTTCAGAATTGCCCTGTAGAGTCTTATTTACAAACTACACTTCTTGTAAGAGTAATTAAAGTAGCAATTAATACCAAAGTAGCAACCTTAAATAACTTGACCTAAGCAAATCATTGAGTCATTATTCTGGTTCGATACTTGTCTTGTTTACTTTGGAGGAGGAATTGCTAAGATGCCATCTGTTTCCTGTTTGTTGTGTTTTAAGAAAAAAAAAACATTATCCTGAGAAAATCTGTTACAAATGAATGCTCAGGAACTATATGGGACAAAGCCTAGCATGAAAGATGGAGCTACAGCCTGTGATTTACAAGGTACTGGCAACAGTAAGGTAAGATTTCCTATACCTTTATATGCATTGTTTTATCTTTGCCCTCAGGAAAGGAAGTTCATGTTATTTCAATTTCTGCTCAGTGCTTTATAAGCTGGACAAATATTTTGCCCAATGCAGTGTTACAGTCCTTTGAGAACTGGACTGAGTCCACTGAACACATTGCTTATGATCATTTTACCCATGCTTTTTTATCTCTTTTTAAAACAGCTCTTGTTCCTCAGGACAAATTCTTTATTCTATTATTGTACAGAGCCAGAAGCCAAAAAAGCAGTAATTAAACAGGAAATGAGTACACTCTTTTAGAATGCTTTTACCTAAGGTTTTTAAGAAATAAGAGCCTAAAAACTAAGTCAAATATCTGGAGGATTGCAAGAGCTGTTGCTATCATAACTTCCAGAGACTCAGAGTGTGACACTCCTGGAAGTTTATCAGACATGCTGGTCTTAATTCCTACCTTTAATTAAAGACCCTTCAATGAACTACTTCTGCTAGGAATGTCATTGCTATTCATACCATTTTAATGTTGAAAGGGTGTATTTTCAGTCAAAGTATTGCACAACAAGTGGAGAATTGCAACCTGAACGTAGTAATCCTTGTGATCTAAGAGAATAAGTAACATTTGTGCAAAGATTCTGAAGAATCACTTACATGTAACAGGGCAGTTCATGGTAAATGATAATAGGACATTGTTATCTGTGTCTGCCTCCCTGTTCTTTGACATGGTGAACATATTCTAATCAGAGAGACTGCTGCTACACTTATTTATTATGCATCCCAGCTAGAACATTTACTAATTTGAGCTTAGAAAGGATTATTTTTCTCCATTAATCTTCCCTATCTCCACATGTGAAATATCAGATGTTGAAATCTTACCCACCATTTATATATAAAGGGTTTCTTAATGAAAGCCTGAATTATCTAGTTGGGTTTCTAAGTGGGAAGTGTTGTGCTTGAAGTTCAGCTGCTAGAAGAAGTTGAAAACTGTACAGAACAGAATATGTGGTTCTAGTTAAAAAAAAAATAAATTCTCTATTTAGCATATGCTTAAAGTCTAGTTATGCATATGCTTGAAGCTGCACACAGGTTGTGGTAGTCTGCTGAATCATGGGTAGAAAGAAATGCCTTCATCATTTAGTTTCTTGATTTAGCTAAGTGAAATGTTTGCTGCATTCTTGTAATTGAAAAAGGCAGTTAAAATTGTACTATCATCTTCTCTTTTTTTTAAATTAAGAAATCCCTTATTTAACAGATAGCTTTTCTATTATTTTAAGCAATGCAGTTCATTAAATTCATGGTAATTTTTACTTGCATTACCATGCTATTATCTTTCAAACTAAAATATCAATTCAGGGAAGAAAAGAGTTCATTAAATTTCTGAAAATGACTTTCGTAATAATTTTGATTCCAAATGTCTTTGAAAACAAGCTTTTAGAATGGGTTTCAAGTATTCCATAACAGTAATAGACGACAGAGCCCTACATCATAAAGAAAGGGAAGATTATATAGAGATAAAAAGAGGGAGAACTGTTCAGGTATTTCTGATTTCTGTGCCTATGTTGGAGTAATTTTATCCCAGCTGAAGATCAAGACCCGAATGTGAACATTGCAAACATTAACTGCTTCAGTTTAATGAAATTCAGAATGTAATATACTGAGAAATGAAAAGAATCTTGATGCAGTTTTAACACCTGGAGGGAGTAGAGTAATCAAACAAATAATCTTCATATTTACACAGCAGGAACAACATGACTAAGGCTGACTATATAAACGATCACCAGGCTGTGCTAGTTGCCAAAGGGATTTAAAAAAGAAAGAATAAGGATCATCTCTTCCAGAAGGCTTTGCCAAAGCTGGTTTCTTTTCCATTCTGCAGATTGTCTGGTGTCAAATGTTATGATTGAAATCCTGAACATTCAATTCTTACAGTTTGTAGTTCATCTCCTCTTTCATCCTAACTATTGTTGGCGAACTTAATATCCTTGAAACATATACCTCTTGTCTGATGATAGTTAAAACTGGCCAACTATTCATTAGTGGGGACTGGCAGACATACAGCAGGATTCCAGAATTTTCCTTTCCTTAGGAAACCAATTCAAAATGATGAAGATTTCTTTTGCATCTTATATTTTGCAATTTAGAGGTGTTGGGCAGGTCAAAATTAAACTGAAAGTGTATTTTGTTACGGCAATTAAGAGAAGAGGTGCACAATTAAAATAATGTTGTATGGATCTACTTAGAAGCAAATATATATGTGGAAATCCAGAGACTTGTGTGTTGTAAGAATATCTCACCTAAGCAAAAATTGTTTTCTAAAGGCCAAGTGAAGGGAGAGATGAGAAGCAAGACAGATTTTTTAAGTCTCTGCCAACTCCTTTCAGCTGTGCGAGCTTTGCAAGAACAGCTGCTGTTTTTGAAACCTGACATTCCAGAAACCCACACAGCCTCTGTGCTGGTCAATCTTAGAGCAACTACTCTGCCCAGCCTCCCTAGGGGCAGAAACACCTGCAGAAGGTGGTATTTAATTGGCATAAAAACAAAAGTGGAGGAGTCAAAGGTGTTAGCCTCACGCGTTCCTCCTTAGCTACTCATCACTTCTGGAAAGTTTTGTCTCAGTGTCAACCTAAGCATGCTGGCTTAATAGGGGAAGAAAGCCTAAAGTATTCTCTGTAGTATTATATCTGTATATATTATCTATAGTATTTTATATATTCAGATGATTCCCATCCTTTTAGCAGATAAACACACATCCTGGGCTATTTGTGGAACAATGCTGCTCAGAGCTGTAATGGTACAAGGACACCTCTGGCTGGAAGGGGCTCCATGGCATAGATCAACATTATTCTGCCTCTTTTTTTGGCACTTAATTTGCTATCTTTGTTGCAAGTGTGGAGTTTCACACTACTGTACTTCCATAAGGTGGCACAGAAGTTCCCAGAAGAATAAAGGAAAAGGAAAAATCTTTTTCATTGGGATTGTATATTTATCTTCCTAATGGGGTTGGCTGAGGAATGGACTAAAACCCACAGTTTACAGACATTTCTGTTACCTTCAGCTGATGACAGAGGAGCAGGAAGAAAAATCATGTAAAGCTAAATCACACAGAATGTTTCTTCATCTCTGATGCTTTAATATGTACATGCAGTGGTGATGACATCCAAGTACTATGGTTGTTTTGTGCTTTTAAGAGCAGAAAGGGAGGTTTTATCTCTAACGTGCATGTCTGTGACATGACATTACTTGGGGGAAAAACAGCTTTTACTGTCATCTCCCTGTAGCTGTTCCAAAGCTCTCAATAATCTTGATTTAGTCTTAAGAAACTTCCCATCTGTTCTGATACTAAAGTGGGTTGGTTACTTCAAGAGGATTAGGTACTAGGGGAATATATTTCTGTTCAAAACCAGAAAGCTGGGACTTCCTTCCAGATTAGTGTCTGGTCTAACAGCCAGCAAGAACAGATATTTTGTTCCACAGAGATTGCTTCCCTATAGCTTTGCCTGCCTGCTACATAATTTCTTGTTTGCTAAGAAAAAAATCCACATTTTCCTCTTTGCTGGCTAGCTAAGGCTGGCTTGTGGTCTTGGCAATAATTTAGGTTTTCCTTTAAGACTGGGGAAGGCGTGTGTATCTATGCTCTAAAACAGGAACATTGAGTTTAGTCTTGTTGATTTGGCTTCAATAGTTCACGGAGAGCTAAAGATAGACCCAGAATATTCCTTTTCATCCCAAAACCATCTTCTTCAGTGAGAAAAGTTCCCTCTGGAGAACTACACTCTTGTGTCTCTACTGTCTACTAAGTTGGAGAGCCAGCTTTTTCCTTTTGACCTTCACTCTTCCCTCCATGTCTCCTCCTCTTTTTCAAAAGGGAACGTGGAAAATTACCCTTAGCTTTGAGGGGCTACCTAATGAATCAGAAACACATGATAAAAATCAGGCATCTGATGGTGTCCCAGGCAGATGTGACCCATAACTGTAGCTAAGAGGTGGTTTGGGAAGGTGGATGTATTTGTTCAGCCTTATTTTGTTGAAGCTTTTTTATCTTTTTTGAAACATTGTGAAATTTTAAAGTAGTCTCCTGATGTCTGCAGGCATGGCTGGAATATGGCAATGATGTACATGGTAGTCATGCACCTTCAAGGAACTATGGATTATAGAAGTTGTTCCTTATTCTGCTGCAGTCTTGGTGCACAACTTGGTATCTTCAGCCTTTGCTGAGATCCATCTGCTTCCCGTTGCAAAACTGGCACTGCCAATTGCATTAAATCAAAATAGGCTGGTAACCCTGGGGATGGTTTTTGGCCTTTGCCCTCCTTCCCATCCACACCTCTCACCATTTTAGCCACTCTCCATCCTGAACTACTGTCATCCCACCTTGCTTCTTTAAACCCATTTATTTTTCATTCAAATAATGACCTGAAGAAATGGATTGGCAGAGAATTAGGCCCACTGTGAGCTGCATGAGGAAACCATGAAGGGAAACTTTGGTGTTTGTATTTATGTTTTCCAAAATAAATGACCAGAACGGTGTTTCCTTAATTCAACAAAATGTGCATTATTACCACAGCTAGAGAACTGAACATCTTTCCCAGTATCTTTCCAATAAAATTTCTGTATTATTGTTTTAAACTTAGAAAGAAACATATGTATTCCCCTAGTTAGTCCCTTTCTTATGTATGGATACTGCTTTCATGCTACAAAATAAAAAACCCCCAAAGTACAGAGAGTTTGGTTCATGCTACAGCCAAAGAGAAAGATTTCTAGCTGTTTAAGACTCTTTTTGCTACCTACATGTAAACAACTGTAATGATCTTGAAGGGTTGATGGCCTCATCTCCAGGGAATAGTAAAGGTGAAAGGAAAATGTCATATTCTGACAGTAATTGCATAAGTATGATTAAGCTAAACTACTGAATGGATGCCTATGAACTTTGATTATGCTACAGCTAAGGAAAGAGAAAATTATTTCCTGCTTCAGAGGAGCACACAGGAAAAAACATATTCTAATTTTTGATATATCAAATGACAGAGGAATGATACCTCAGCATTTTAGTTATACAAATACATTTGGGGATTTAGAATCGTAGCTCAAGGAGATTATTTTCATTGTGTGTTATCCAGAGTCATCAAGGCCAGAATGTGGTTTGTCATAATGGAAAGAAATGAAAAATGGGGATAAAAATGGTGCTGTGTGCATGTGTCTGTGTGTGTGTGTAAACACAGCAGAATGTAGTGCTAAACTACAGCAGTCTGTGCTAGCAGCAAAACATTATTCTTTTGGAAGCTGTGGAGAGACTGCAGAGACATGACCTGGTTTTCCCTTTTGTCTCTATTCTGGAGGGAGATGGGAATACTTAGCTCAGTTTAGCTGTGTTTTCATCTGTCTTTGATTCAGTAGTGCTATCCTGTACCTATCCTCTTGGGTCCAGATCCACAACTGCTATAATTTGACCCAGCTCCATTGTTTTTGCTGGTATCCCACCAAATTTCTGCATTTGAGAATTGGTCCTGCACCGATTTCTTCTTACTGTAGCAGTTTGCAGTCTCTTGTTGCTTGGCTTTTTTTTTTTTTTTTTTAATTAGATATGTTATTTCACAGCTTATTAAACCCTACTGTTTGCAGCTAGTCAATGCAACAAAGGTTAACGTGTCCAGATTCACTTCCTGATATGAGTGTTGAGGCTTGACTGAGACCACCAGGGAATGACTTTACAGAGCTACAAATTGCTCATTGGAATCTGTGAAAAAACTAACAACTTTAGAAGAATTCAACTAAAACATATCAACTGCATTCCCAATGGCTGATAAAAAACAGAACCCACTCTCTAAAGTTGAAAGATCATACTAGTCTATAGTTGTACCCCATCTGATCAGCTTGGTATGTGCTGTAATGCTCAGAACCAAATATTTCATACAAAAGTGCAAGAAAATCTGAAGCTGACAAATGCAGCGTGATTTCAACTGTCCAAAGAGGTCCTGACCTTTTTCCTGGAACACTCTTATCTATAAATTGTCCTTATCCTTCTAGCTCCCACTTAACCTTCAAAGGGCAGTTAGGCTGCTAAAGAGTAAAGGATGTGTAGAACCATTTGTTGACATATATATAATCTATCCCAATGACCCTTTTTAATTTTGTTACTACAGGGAGAAATTTCCAGACAGAAAACTGCTAAAATGTGAAAACAATCCAAGAAGGATCTATCATAAAGCCTGACACAAGGAGAAAACATCAAAGGACCTGTCTTGAGGAAGAGGGGAAGGAGGAAAGGAGAGAGTCCTGTTGTGGGATGGAATAGTTCTGCTTTTCCTTTTTTCCTTTCCTTTCATAGAGCTGAGGACTGCTCTGAAATTTAACACCTGACAGCTGAAAGGCCCTGGAACAAAAAAAAAAAAAATTTCCCTGGGACAACTTGTCTGTAGGAGCAACGTTCAAATTAGGCCATTGGATGACAGTGTATTTTTCTAGTCATTCTCAAATCCTCAGGTAGAATTTGAGGTACAGGAGTGGGTTTTTTTCTTCATCTAAGCTATAACTCAGGATACATTTCTGTACAGAAACTATCCTCCAGGAAGTGAATTTCAACATGCTTTTATCAGCCAGGGCCCATGTTTCTCTTATGCAGAAATACTCAAAGACAGAACACATGTTCATCTGTTTTTATAACACATGTAGATGCAAGCCACAGGGCTCTTTCTGGTCAGTGTAGAGGTGGTAAAAGTTGTTCTATTCCCTTGCTGGTGTGGTTTGATTTTGCAGGTCAAGGTATATTATTGTTTGAGGTTTCAGGTTGAGCACTCCTCAGCTCAGTTCCCAGAGGGTTGGTCATGGTGGTGGACCTTCTGCAACCTTTGACCATGCTGCTAAGTTTCAATCTGAATCCAGCATGAACTGAATTAAGTGAGGGTGTAATGCTGCTGTGCTTTTTAGATGGCTCCTGTGAACACAGAGCCCTGCCAAATAGTGTCTGTTTTGTGGCTTCTACGTAGTGCCACCATTTATTGCCTTTGCAAGGATGTTTAAATCAGATCTGGTTTTTCGCTGGTAGCTTAGCAGCTGGACCTGCCACATAGCAGGTGCAAGAGAAATACTTCCCTGCTTTTTGACCAATGTTTCCATTGCAGCCAGCATGGATACATGAGGACAAAACACGAGGCATAATGAGAGGGGGCATCAGATAACCCTTGTACATGAAATGTTGGATTTACTGGCACTGTTGTCCTTCCCTTGAGTGGGACTTCCTGCACCTCTCGTCAGATGTCTGTGAGCTTCTTCCCCTAAGGCTTCCCTGACCATCAATGGGCAAACCATAGCTAGATCACACCGACATCAGATGTCTAGTTCAGGATGAGACTAATTGAAGCTTACTGTCCATTGACTGAATTGACTAGGTCTTCTGAAAAAGTCACAGGGAACTAGCTCAGGAAGAAATCCCTACTTTGCAAGTGCTTATGAAGAGTAAAGAGAATCCTTTCCCCTCCTTTGTGGTAGATCTTGTCTCTTTTTCTACCAAACAGATGGCTAGAGTTGGCTTTTTTGTCTACAGCCCCTGTTTGGTTCTTTTATTCTTTCATTACTTTTTAATGTCATTATTAAGAAATCTGCACACAAGATCTCTGTTTCTCAAAAAATTCCTTTCTTCCTCTTTTCCTATCCTCACACAGAATTGCTTTTTTTTTTTTCTTTTTTCCCCTGGTGTCAAAATTATCTCCACAGCAACTAACAGGGATTCTCAAACAAAAGCTTGTTATTTCAATTGAAAAATAAGCAACAGAAGCAGATACACGACTGCAGCAGTGGAGGTACTGTCTGGTCTGTTTTTCAGAGATTTTGAGCATCACCTGTCCTGTTTTAGTCAAAAGATATGAGCGGAATATCAGTTTGGGAACATGATGTTTTTCTTACATACTCTTGTTACTAAAAATCACTAATTCGATAGACACTGAAAAAAAAGCTCATGAATCCCAAAATATTAACTTGAAATTTAAATCTGAACTTCTTGCTAAAACGAACAAAAAACCCCTAGAGGTAACACACTATTCATATTTAAATTCTATAAAAGCAGTTTGTTTTCTGTTATGGTCAGGAAAAGTTAAGTTTTAAGGCTGGTGCCTAACATTCATTGGCCAGGAAAGGCAAAAATGCCATTCTAACATTTCATCAGAATAACAATGAAGGAAAAAAATAACAGTTGCCATGTATGATGGAACCAGAGTGTTCCAAATTGTCATGATATTTACTGTAAGTCTTAGAAAGGAGAGTGAAACTCATTCCATCTATCTATATAAAAGCATTCAAACTACCTGTCTCAGGTCCCTCTGTGGTCAGTGAAAAGAGAATGGCATCTCCAGTGTGGGGTTTTTCCTCTACACCTTGTATCTAATTTAAAATTGTCCTGTAAGATGAAAGATTAAATTTAAATGAAACCTCAAATTTTTATCTTTTTGTTTGTTTCTTAAAGCCCCAGTTCCTGTGACAATATGAATAAAGAAAAAACTTAGCTATAACTTAAAAGATAAATAGACGTATCCAGTTTTCCTGATTGTCACAGAAAGGCTTTATAACATGTCATGATGTCTCTGTGGAAGCCAAATAAAAGGAACTATGGTATTTATTACTTCAGAAGCATTATAATTTATTTCAGTAGTACCTTTGGGTGTAGGTGTCCCTCTAAAAGGTTGTTCTCATTTCAAGATCTTTGGGTGCAACTGCTAAGTAAGCATTCCTTCAATGGAAAACTGTAACTCTCCATCCAGGTCACATTTTACACTGAAACCCCACAAGATTGTAAGGTGGATCATTGACACCTTGACTGGTTCTCCGGATCAAGCCATGTTGAATCCATCACTTCCTTTCCAGACCTCACAAGCCAATCTTTGGACCCAGGGAGCCAAAAGGGACCACTGATAGATAGCCTGTTAGGTTTTCCATACCAACCTGTTTAGGAGACAGAGTTAGAAGGAAAGTACTGATGTAATCAGACCCCAAACACTTTACTCAAGTGCCCCTATTACAGCAGATCCGTGTGATCAGCTCTATATAGCACAGGGAGATGATGGTGCAGCTGGATGGAGACCTCCCACATCTGTGGTGGTGGACAGACCTTACCCCTGATGTCACTGGAGGAAACTCTACTTTTGACCCAGATACTCTTTCAACTGCAATTTATCAGAATTTTCATAGGGGGATCAAAAAGTTTTCTGGGGTAATTTCCTGTTCTGCAGACAGCATGGTGACCTGGTGGGAGAGAAAAATTGATATGTGAGGTAAAGGTCACAGTGGTCACCTGTCTTGCCAGGAAAAGCAATTACCTATCCTTGTATAGTTGTGGTCACAGCACTGGCAAATTAAATAAACAACTACTGAGATGCAGCTTTCCTGGAGATTTGCCCAGGCTGAAACTGCACACACAGTGATCTTGTATCCTCTGTGCTGCTGGAAAAGCAAACAGGGATCTAGCAAGCAGTAAATCACAAATACAGGCTGGGTGGAGAATGGATTGAAAACAGTCTGGAAGAGAAAGACTTTAGGGGTGATGGTGGATGAGAAGCTCAACATGAGCCACCAATGTGCACTGGCAGCCCAGAAACGAACTGTATCCTGGGCTGCATCAAAAGCAGCGTGGCCAGCAGGGACATTCTCCCCCTTTAGTCTGCTCTTGTGAAACCCCACCTGGAGTACTGTGTCCAGTTCTGGAGTCCCCAACAGAAGAAGGTCATGGAACTCCTGGGAAAGTCCAGAGAAGGGCCAGGAAGATGGCCAAGGGCTGGAGCACCTCTGCTATGGGGACAGGCTGGGAGAGTTGGGGTTGTTCAGCCTTGAGAAGAGAAGGCTCTGGGGAGACTTTGCAGTGGCCTTCCAGTACCTGAAGGGGCTACAGAAAAGCTGGGGGTGGACTTTTGACAAGGGTTTGTAGTGACAGGACAAGGGGTAATGAATGAAAGCTGGAAGAGGGGAGATTTAGGTTAGACATAAGGAGGAAATTATTTCGTGTGAGAGTGGTGAGACACTGGCACAGGTTGCCCAGAGAAGCTGTGGCTGCCCCATTCCTGGAGGTGTTCAAGGCCAGGTTGGATGGGGCTTGGAGCAACCTGGTCTAGTGGGAGGTGTCCCTGCCCATGCAGGGGGGTTGGAACGAGATGATCTTTAATGTCTCTTCCAACTCAAACCATTCTATGATGGTGATTCCATGATGAAATCCTGGGGTGAAATAGCTGCTTTAAGGCAAAGCCAGAGGATCACTGGGGACTGCTTAGAGAATTACTATGTTTTTGCCACGGTGTCACTGCCAACCATGGGCTTACTGTTACTGCATCAGTCTGCAGGCAAAATCAGTCATGTCAGGACTGAAGAGGTACAATTTTATTTTGAATTACCAGAAATTAAGGGTGTGCATATTGCCCACAGTCACACCTCTGCTGTTAAGATCAGCTCATCAACCCAGATTTTGTGTGGGTCTGTGACCAAAGACCACATATCAGACACTCCTCAGAGAGTAGAATGTGCTTGTTTCTCATCTTCCACACTTTCTATCCATGTATATTGTCCAGTGCAAGAAAGTATTGAACAGGTGGACAGGTGTCCTTTGATCACAGAGGTTGAGGGTTTTGTAGTCTATGCATGGTTTGAGACAGGAAACAACCATCTCCCCAGAGCAAAAGGAAAGGATAAATTAAGTTGAACCTAAACCTATTGAGAGTGGTAGATTTGGAGATTTTAGAGCAGCAAGTTTGCCTGAAGTTAATAACATCTCCAAGTTTTAGAGAAATTGGACTGGATGAAAATTCTGTGCAAATTCTTGGTGCTTTTTCACCATAAGAATATAGTGAATGGAATGAAGTTCTGTGCCTTTTGCTGCTGTTTGTCCAGAGAAATGCCCATAATCCAAGGCTGTGATTACTCCTGCACCAAGATTTGTATGAATAATTATTCTATATATTTGCATAGGCAACAACAGTAGGCCTGAGGCTCTGAAACTCCTAGAAATGCAGAGTAAGAGTTAGTGAAGAAATACTCAGAACTAGATGCAAATTAAGGTAAGAATCTAAAGTTTTCAACTGAGGACAAGACTAAATATTTATCTGACTTAACTGCAGGAGGGAGTACTGTTATTTCTCCTTCCCCTGTCTTCCCCTTCCCTTTCTCCTCCTTATATTTTTTTAGGGATTAACATACTAACAAGGCTTTTTCTTTTTTTAACATTGGAGACCTCTCTTAGTCACTACAAACTTTCAAAGAAGATGGAAAGTGGCAGTATTTTGTCAGCCAGCTCCCTGCTGGATATATCCCATCTGGCTCCAGGACTTGTACATGTCCAATTTACCAGGTTCAGGAGTTTAGTAGACTCCCAAATCCCCAACCCAGTGCTTGAATTTCCCTCTGAGGAGAGAGAGGGGTTTTTTTGTTCCTCTCTGAATCCTTCAACCTAATCATTATGAACAGCCACAGCTGAGGCAAACATTATCTACAGCATTTCAATTAATGCTCTATTGAAAACATTTAGGGCTGCATGTATTCACTCCACCCCTTCCACCCATTCTCCCTTTTCACCTCCCAATCATAAAACAAGCCAGATGGAAGAAAAAAATGTGTGCAGCAAACCATAAGTTTCTTTCAGGTCACCACAGCAAGGCATGTAAAATGGATTGACAACCAGACATAGCACAACAGAAGCTCATTTTACCAGTTTAGTCCCTACTGAGCACCTGCACGTGTGCTTGACATGAAGGGGCTTCTGGTGAGAAGTGGCTTTGTCTGACAACGTGGCATGTTGTTTAGTTCACCTTCCAATGGTTCAAATACTTGCCTGAAACCAGCAAGGATTGTGAATACATTTTTCAATGAAGATTAGAGCCTTTCCTGCCATGTTCTCTCTTCTCCCATCTGGCACATAACCCTCAAAGGCTGTTGGACAACCAAGTAAAACCATAAAATTCAGCTTGGGCTGAAATCATCCCCTTTTGTGGTTTGGGAGACCAAAGAGAATGTGGCAATTCTTGCCTGAGATGGAGGGAGATAGAGGCATAGGAGCACAGCACATTTGTTTTACACCAGCCTAATGCTCCCAGCAGTGAAGAATTCACAAAAGAACGGACCTTCTTGAGATTGGGCCTCTTTGTGCCAATGCTACAGACTAAGAGGGCCACAGCTAAAAAAGAATCTAGTCTGTTATCTTCAACTGATATTATATATACACAGTTGAAAGGAGAGGATGAGCAGGATCCAACTCACTTATGTAGACACTGATACTACAGACATTAAACTCTGAGGTGGACACCACTGACTGCTCCTTTTATAGTCACTGGAGATGTAGGATGGGATTCTGAATCCTAAACAAAATTGCTTGCTGATGTCCTGCCAGCTTCTCATTTGTACACCAGAAGGGCACAAATCTCCAGTATATCCTGCCATGTTTGCCAGGCCTGTGTGGATGTCTGGTAACCTCAACATGAGAGCATCACTAAATGCCAACAGACACTTCCATGTAGGTAAATTAATCTCTCCCCTCAAGTTTGGCATGGTAAATCTTACCCACACGGCCTAATCCATTCCCATTCCTGGTTGTGTCTTTCATTGGTACCTGCATGGGTAGAATAAGATTCCTGTTTTGTCAGAGGGAATAAAAAAAATAATTGCTCCTTGATTAAGATGTTATTTTATTCCATTCTCAAAGGGTTCCCTAAGTGACATGGGATACAAGCTGAAGTTCTAACAATGACAAATGTGATTAATATGTTGGAAGAGCTGGTGATTGTATTTTTCTAGTGAAAAGACTTTCTCATCCAAATAATGGAATGAATTTTAAAATAGAGTTTTGTTGGGAAAAAAAATAGAACTAAGATCCTAACCAGCTCCTTTTACCTTCCTGGAAACACATTATTTTCCAAAAAAACTGTGAGAAGGAAGAATTACTTGTTTGCTTTCTAGGTCATCATTTGATATTGTTAAATCACCCTGATCACATTGAATTTTGTCCTTTTCATGGAAAGAGATGTTCAGTGTGTTTCATGAAGCCCCCCTGCAAGTCACATCTTAAGACAGAGAAACTATGTACTTTACTGGACACCTTAGGATAATCTCACAAGATTATTAAATTAAAGAATTAATTAAAACTGCTGCTTTGTAGAGAGAGTAGGACCTCTGCAGTGTTTTGCTTCAGAATCGCTAGGCACAGTGTAGCAGATTTATCTGGATTTATTTTGTTCCTGTGGGTCTCATTATGTGACTAGAGTCTGCCTGTCCATCACCCTGGCTGTGCTAGGAGATGCAGATGTGATATGGAGATGCACCTCAACTACACCTCAGGACAGAATTATCCCTTTATGCACCTTGGCTTCTGTTGGATGGAAGCCCAGGGATGCACACAGGGGGGGAAAAAAAAACAAAACCAAGAGGGTTTTAAGGAACTGGAGCAAGTCAGGATGGTCAGGATGACTGACTGATCCAGGATGACCAGGATGATAACTTCTAGCAGTTTAGAAAACGTTACCCCCGATAACCAGCAAAACAAACACAACCACAATGGTGAAATTCTTCACTTGAGAATCCTGTAGATTTTGCCAAATCATGGCCAGACTGTAATTCTTTTTTTTCCCCTGCAGTTATTTCAAGAAGGGTCATGTTCTTTTTTTTTTTTTCCTTCTTCATAAGATGCACCACTAATAATGGGGAAAAGAAACTAAAGAACATCGATAGGCAGTCTTTGAAGACAGGGTTGTATGAGATGTTACCTCTTTTCCCATCTCAGCTGGGAGTTGCAGCTCTCAACAAGGCTGCAGTTTCACAGTCAGATTATGCTGGCTGAACTGGAGGCTGCTGATGAAAAATTTAGCCTTTGATGTCAGCTAGTTGTCCTACACTGTGCCCTGTCACCATTGCTTATGCAAGGTTGTGTTGAGCTGTAGCTAAATATACTGCATGAATGTCCCTTTGGAATGTCTATCACTCTTTAATAGGGAAAGTAATCTAAGGTGGTTTGCTTGAGGCTGGTTGGTTACCCATAAGACACCAGGGACAGGACAGGAGACAGTTACCTAAATACCACTGTGGACCATGACAACCATCATCTTGGACATCTTGTGCAGTGAAGTTGCTCTTGCTGCAGGACCTGTAGGAAACCTGTACCTTTATGTTTTGCTAGGTGAGGGCCAAGCAGGAGACCATAAATGTTTTTTAAGCAACTAATTTTTCCCTTGCTGTCTTCTTGGTGTCCTCAGGGGTGTTTCAACATCCTCCAACTGCTGATCTAGAAGGAATTGGTCTCCCATAGGTGCTGTGTAATATATGTTAGTCCCACGTGGACCTCCCACGTAACCTAGGGTGGCTGAAAAAGCTTAAGATGTCTGAATTAGGAACCAAGCTCAGAGAATTGAATGACATGGCTAAAACTTGTAGCAAAATTGTTCTGATTGATTGTCTAACGATGAGCCCAATTGGAAAGGATCAAGAAAAAGGTCAGTAAAAACTAAAATGATGGACAACTTCAAAACCAAAATTAAGAAAGACTGGGAAACTGAAAACAAAAGGGATGTGACTAAAATTTCTATGTATTACCCAGACCTTCTGAAAATCTTATTTTCCTCCAGAACAGGAGTTCAGTTTGAAGAGAGAAATAAGAGGAAGTTCTTCAAGGGAAAGCAATAAAAATGACAGCCTGCCAGAAGGCAGAGACAACGCACAAAGGAATCATGATGATGACAATAAAAATCTTTCTGTGCATGTGAAAAGCTTGTCAATATAAAGGTTATTTACAGAGCACAGAGGTGTCTGGAGTACTGGCCACAACTAAGTACTGTGTTGTCAAATTACTGGTATTTTATAGAACAAAGGAGGTATGAAAGCCACAAAAAAAAGCCATTTCCTTTCAAAGAACTGTTGCAGCTCATTTGTTTCAGTGTGTATCCCTGGACTTTTTTTCTTTCTTATTGCTATCCTGTCTCCCTGACAGATATTCTGCTTCTAGGGGTAGAAAGGCAGTTACAAATGTATGGAAGAGTCCTTGTCTGGCAGGATTACTGCTGAAAGATCAGCCATCAGGTCAGTCTCACCACTCCTTGGTTCGACAGCAGTGACTGCAAGACCATTTCTAGGCAAAAGCAAGAGTTTGACCTGACATCCACAGTATTAACTAAATTCAAGGTGTTCCCAGGAAGAACAAGTTGCCCTTAAAGCTGTTAAAAGCATCATTTGGTCGACAGCAAGTTCTTCCCTTCTGCATGTGTTTGCTAAGGGGCTTGAAAGTTCAAAGATTGCTTAAATTAAGTATATTGTTTCCATGACAACATCTTTTGCTATCCTATTCTGCAGCCATGTGTTCCAAAGAAAATCTTTATGCCCAACAGGGACTGAATAAAACCACTCATTTCTGGACAAGGTTTACAACCTTCTCTCTTGAAAACTCACATTTTTTTTTGAAGAGGAGAAGCTTAAATACTGGAAAATGTTTGGGAGTAAGTTTTCATTTCAGAGGGAAATGGAGTTGACAGCCATAATCTGAATTTTTCATGAAAATACAACGTATGAAAAATTAAAATGTTCCATAAATGTATGACCAAAAAATGTTTGCTAGACCAGGAAAAACAGAAGTAGAAAGGCAGAGGAGGAATAAGAGAAAGAATGTAAGCAGGAACTCTTTTTTATACTGTTATAATTGCAAATCAAAAGTCTAGAACTGTAAAGGCTTAAGTTCTGTCCATTTGTTCTCTAAAGGGAGACAAAAGTCTGTACTTTGGAAAAAAAGAGATCCTAATCTCCAAAACCCCAAAGTGATGAAGATTCACAAAGCTTTACAAGAATTTTCCCCTGTGATCTTTTGCTTGGGCTCTCCCTTGTGCTTGGAAAGAAGTTCCCATAAAGACCCACTCTCATTATCTTGCTATAAATGTTCTTTACTTACACGCCTGCAAATATATTCTTAGTTTAGTCAGCTGGAGATTGTGACCTATGCTACTGCTTATTAATGTTGACCAGTAATTTCTTCAGAAATTTCTTTAGAAATTAAATCTACAAATAAGGTTTTCTCTTAGTTTCAGTTTGCACCATGTGGTGTCTCTCCTTGCAGGTATATTCCACTGATGGACGAATTTTAGGCACATGAAAAAAAAAAACAGAAGGGTTAAAATCAGTTAAAATAGAATCACAGACTCAGAATGGCTAGGGACCTTAAAGTTTAGAATAGAATAGAATAGAATAGAATAGAATAGAATAGAATAGAATAGAATAGAATAGAATAGAATAGAATAGAATAGAATAGAATAGAATAAGTACATGGGGTTGGAAGGAACCTTGAAAGATCATCTAGTCTAGCCCCACCCCTGAAGTGTGCAGGGACCTTTTTGACTAGACTAGGTTGCTGAAAGCCTGGTTGAGCCTAACCTTGAATGTTTCCAGGATTAGGGCCTCCACCACCTCTCTGGGCAACCTGTTTCAGTGCTTCATCACCCTCATACCAAGGACCTTTAGATCCCACCCCCCTGCATGGGCAGAGTCACCTCCCACTAGACCAGGTTACTCCAAGCCCCATCTAACCTGGCCTTGAACACTTCCAGGGATGGGGTTTCCACAACTTCCCTGGGCAACCTGGGCCAATGTTTCATCACCCTCACAGGAAAGAATTTCCTCTTAATGTCTAACCTAAATCTCTCCTCTTCCAGTTTTAATCCATTACCCCTTGTCCTCTCACTTCAAGCCCTTGTCAAAAGTGCCTCCTCATCTTTCCTGTAGGCCCCCTTCAGGTACTGGAAAGCCACTGTGAAGTCTCCCCAGAGCCTTCTCTTCTCCAGGCTGAACAACCCCAACTCTCTCAGCCTGTCTCCAGAGCAGAGGTGCTCCAGCCCTCAGATCATCCTCGTGGCCCTTCTCTGGACTCTCTCCAGGAGGCCCATATCCTTTTTCTGTTGGGAGCTCCAGAAATGGACACAGCACTCCAGGTGGTGTCTCACGAGTGCAGAGTGGAGGGGGAGAATCCCCTCCCTTGACCTGCTGGCCAAGCTTCTTTTGATGCAGCCCAGGACACAGTTTGTTTCTGGGCTGCAAGCACATATTGCCAGCTCATGTTGAGCTTCTTGTTCACTGTTACCCCCAAGTCCTTCTCCTCCAGGCTGTTACAGATCCATTCTCTACCCAACCTATATTTCTTTTTAGTCCATACTGAGCCAGCACCATTTTTTACTGCTCTGCATGATCTACAGACAGGTTGAGTTTTGAGTGACCTAAAGGGCCTGGAACAGCAGTGCCATGGAAATGGAGAGGACTGCGAAGAGAGAGCCAAAATCTGCAGTTTGTCTTTGTAAGACACTTAAGACAGAATCAACTATCATTAGTGAAAAAAAAAAAGAAAAGATTCCTGCAGGCAAAAGACAGACAACTTGTTGTATACTGATGTTGCAGTGGTTTGGAGGATAATGGGATGAAACAAGTGCATACCTCTGAAAAGGTTAATGTGTTTGACAAAATGGCAAAAACATTCTTGTCAAACACGAGGTTGTTTTCCTAATTGATGATTTATAACATAATTATAATCCCATGTTTAGATCACAGCCAAGGCTCTTTGTTATAAATAATTCATAAATAAATGATAAATATTAAACTGTAGCAGGTTATGGGAGATTTAATAATACTAATGAGTGACAGAAGGCAGAAGCTGGGCTACAGACATTAGGTGTTCAGCTGAGATGTTGAGACATACCTAAGAAGAAAGTGTATGACCCAATCAGGAGGATTTAATTAGTTTAAAATACTTTGTGAATCTCTTTTCACAGTCTCTGAGGATAAATGAGTGTCACTGAGTTATGTTCAGTGGCTGACCTCCTTTCCTTCAGCTCAGGTAAGACATTGAATATAAGCGTCTCCTCCAGATCCAGACTTGGAAATCTTCAGAGGGAAAAGGTTGAATGGAGCAGTGCACCTTGCAAGACCTGGGTAGGGCAACCCAGGGAGATTCAGATTGGACTCCCTTGCTTTCTAAACTCTTTCTCAGAGAGGAGTCCAGGTGTGGCTGGATCCAACCTTTCTCAGCCCTAGCCCTTCCAGGGAGAGCGATTAAATGTTATGGTCCAAGGAAATGCTTGACCATCCAATACCCCTTGATTGGGTTAAGGTGAAAGGACACTCAATGTCTGTATTTGGATATTAGATTTAATTAAAACCATAGAAGGAATGCTGATATTTCAATTATTATCTCAGGTTGTGAGATCATAAAGGCTGATAATTTAGATCCCAAAAGTCAAAATACAGATATGTTCAAGCTACACAACCTGAGAAAAAATCGTAGTTAGGCCTTGTGTTACTTAATGATTTTAAGAAGGAAGAGAGAGAGAGAGAAGAAGAAAAGTTAGAGAGATAGATAACAGAAAATCACCAGTCCTGGATCCAGTGTTGGGCCAGCCAATGGGGGAGAGTTGGAGTTGGTGAGGCTCCCCAAGCCCACCATCACAGCTCCTCCTTGGATAGGCCTGTGTCACTGAAACAGTGATTTTCCAGCAGTGAGTAACCGTGGCTGAGACATCACCATTGAGCAACTGGAGCAGACCTCCACCCCCTCCTCCTCCATCTTTATCTCAGTTGCATATGCAGGCTGCAGGCCATGTGCAGGCCATCATCATTGTCTCCATCCTCCCAGGCAGGCCTTTTGGGATGCAAACAAAACTTTGTTAGAGGGTTTACAATAGTGTTCCAACACCACTTCCCACAAGTTCGGGTCCCTCACACTCCTTTACTATTTTTCTTCTTTTCATGCAGTTGCCACGGGCCAGCCCCACTAGCAAGGAAAGATTCGGTTCTTTACTTTCTTGAATTGGGAGGACTTGGATCAACTAGTCCTGCAAAGTTTTCTTACTCAATAGCACATGAGTTTCTTTAAGAGGACTATGATGGACCTGTCTGCCTTGATTTTATTACATTGCTTGAATATCTGGAATGTAAAAGTCACAGATTTACGTATCAGACCTTGCTTTAAAGAACAAGCAGATCTAGGTAGGATCTTGTGTCATCTGCTCAGAAAGGGGACATGTGGATGATATGTGCAGGCCAGCCTGCACTGGCCAAATGTGCACTGAAGGCATGGGTCCTAATCACAGCAGCAAGATGAAGTTCCATCAGAATTTGTGGCAATTGCCATATCTGGAAAATACATGATATTTTAAGTTCATATCGTGCATCATCCTTTCAGTCTCTGGATCATATAGAGAATAAGAGCCTGCTGAAGGGATCAGATTGAGTTGTCTCTAAACCTACACTATAAAGACTTTTCTTTGGTTTTGATTAATTCTGAACATTGTTACACACCACAGTTTAACACATGTATTCGGAAATAAAAACTAACAACCAAATATATAACCAAAACAAACAGAAAACTATTCAGGACAACTTCTTGTAAAAGAAGAAAAAGTATTTTCTATGAAAAAATAAAATTAATGGACCCACTTCTGTTACACACTGTGTTAAGAAACAATAAAATAGAAAGAAGGAGAGGAAGGAGAGGAAGGAAGGAGAGGAAGGAGAGGAAGGAGAGGAAGGAGAGGAAGGAGAGGAAGGAGAGGAAGGAAGGAAGGAAGGAAGGAAGGAAGGAAGGAAGGAAGGAAGGAAGGAAGGAAGGAAGGAAGGAAGGAAGGAAGGAAGGAAGGAAGGAAGGAAGGAAGGAAGGAAGGAAGGAAGGAAGGAAGGAAGGAAGGAAGGAAGGAAGGAAGGAAGGAAGGAAGGAAGGAAGGAAGGAAGGAAGGAAGGAAGGAAGGAAGGAAGGAAGGAAGGAAGGAAGGAAGGAAGGAAGGAAGGAAGGAAGGAAGGAAGGAAGGAAGGAAGGAAGGAAGGAAGGAAGGAAGGAAGGAAGGAAGGAAGGAAGGAAGGAAGGAAGGAAGGAAGGAAGGAAGGAAGGAAGGAAGGAAGGAAGGAAGGAAGGAAGGAAGGAAGGAAGGAAGGAAGGAAGGAAGGAAGGAAGGAAAGGAAGGATCATCTTTAATTAAGATTACACTATTTGACAAAGTTAGAGATTAACTGAATAGGAAATATAACAGTTTGATTTTTAATTGACTATAGGAGAGTAATGGTGGTGATAGATCATGAAAATTGTGCTGCTTTTCTATCAGAATCTGCAGCCTATTATATATGGGGTAGGGCAATATAGGCCTTTCATAAGGAGAGCTGAAACTCATAGAGTTTAAGGTAAAAAATAACAAATCATAATATTTTCATATTAGACCATTACCAGTCATGTCCAAGTCATGTTTATGATAACCAAACCAGACTTTTTTTTGGTGTTTCAGTCTGATTTATAAAATAAAATATCATTTTTTTTTCAATAGAAATATCTCCACTGGAGATATTCCCCCTGGACTCTTGGCAGTCACTGGAGAGCCAGTGCAAACAGTCAGTGGAAACCAGGACACAATTTATCTCACCAGAAAACAAATATCTGAAATATACTGTATGACTTGTACCTGAAAAGTGCCTTTTTTCCCTCCACTAACTATAAAATGAGCCTGGTATGACCTGCCCAGCAGCAAATGTCTGTTTTGCAGATAAATAGTATCAAAGTCAAACATTTTCTGTAAGCTTTAGCAATTTTTTTAATTATGTTTGGTTTTTTTCCTAGCAGCAGTGCACAAGAGCATGCAGTTTTCCTAGATGAATTCCACAGGGAGCAAAAATGACACATTATTCTCCTCTTTATACATCCAATAACTGCTTCCACTCTCTTTATTTTGCATACACAAAGAGGATCACAGTGAATCTTACCTTCTCTCCCTCTGAAACCTTTTGAAAATAACTGCTCATCAAATCCCCCCCCCCCATTGTGTCTTTTGTGTCTTTCATTCCTAATTGTCACGTGTCTAATGCTCCAGATCACTAGAAGTCATTGCACTGGTCCCTGTTGATTTAAATGCCTCATTTGCTGTCTTTAGATTATTTGCTGCAAAATAAACCACATTTAGAAGTAACTTTTTTTTTTTTTTCTTTCTCTGAAAGCACAGATTTAATAATGGTCACCATCCTTGTTAATGCTGGTCATTAAAGTTATCTTGCTCTGTCTGTCTCTGGGCCTACATTTCACCATCCATCTAGGCCTTATCAGGATCCTGCAGTTGTCAATTAACTTCATTATCTGCAAGAAAATACAGACCCAGAACTGCTGGCTCATGTGATACCTGTAGTGGTGGTTAAAAGAAGATTTGACCATCTGAAAACGATTCTGTTTACAAATGAAGACCCTGGGGTCTTTATTACAGTCCTGAGCTCCCTCCCTGATCAATCCTTTTGTGTGTGACTGAAAAGATTCCCTCTGCATTATATGAAATCTTGTTTGCAGTTATCATCAGTGAGCTGGATAGGAATACTATAGTCAGCTTCTAACCTTCCCTTTTAAAGCTTTTCACATCTTTAATCTCCTTTAATAGATGCTTAAGAATCTCTCCTGCCAGTTAGGCAGTTGCAATATTTTAATATTACCCTTTATTTTATTTAGAAAAAAAACCCTCCCATTTTGCTTTAACGGGAATGACATCTTTGATTCCTTCCAGACCTCCCCCTTACATCATTGAACCACTGTACACAGCAAGCAAATGCTGCTACTGCTCGTGAGTGATGTCTGATGTTAAAAAAAAACCAAACCAAAACAAAGCACCCCAAACCCAAACCTATTTAGGGGTTGGGGATCTCAGGCAGCACTTCCTTGCCATCACTGGTCTGCTCTTCCCTGTGCTGCTCGGCACAGGCACATGATCTACAGCTCAGGGACACAGCAAGGTAGAGATAACAAGCCCAGCTATAAACCTGCCAAAAATTAGACAAGCAAAACACCCTGTAACACATCCAAGACACTCAGGAGCAGTGCAGTTTCGATTTGCTGCATGTAATAATTGTTTGTTGTTCCAGAGGGATCACAGGGATCATTCCATGTTTCTAAGGAAGAAATGTTTTACAATGAGGGTGGTGAAACACTGGCACAGTTTGCCCAGAGAAGTGGTAGATGCCCCATCCCTGGAAATATTCCAGGTCAGGTTGGACGTGGCTCTAAGCAACCTGATGTAGTTGAAGATGTCCCTGCTCGCTGCAGGGTGTTGGAGTAGATGACCTTTAAAACTTTCTTCCAATCCAAACCATTCTATGATTCCATGATTCTTTCTCCAGGCCATTCACTGCTGGAGATAAGAGACTCTCATGAGATGGGCCAAGTCACAAGGCTCGTGGGGGACACAACTAGATATTTTTTCTTTGTTCTTGAACCAGTCACATGTAAATACAGGTGCATAGGTATGTTCTTGACTTACAGTCTCACCACTACCCACCCTATGATGGGTTTATTTGTGGATGGGTAATTATTGCCTAGTGCTGGATGTAATGAGTGATTCTGTAAAATAAAACCTTACTAGGAAGAGGAGGAAATTCTTAGGCCATGACCAGAAAACCTTGGCAAATGTTGTGGTTTAGGCCTAACACGAAAACAAAGAAACAGTCCCGTGGTCTCTCACTCTGCTTCTCCCCCACACACACCCCCTGGGATGGGGAGGACAGAGGCCAACTGGAAGTGCATAGGTGGAGACAAAGGACAAGGAGGGTTCTTCACCGATTAAGGTCACGGGCAAAACAGACTCAACTTGGGGAAAAAAATAATAATTTAATTTCACACTAATCAAACACATACAGGACACAGACACCACACAGAGCAGGGCTTATATATGTTACCCCACCCCTCCCTTCTTCCCGGGCCCAAATTACTTTGCTCCTGATTTCTCTGACACGATGCCCAGAGAGGCACAGGGGGATGGGGTTAGAGTCAGTTCAGAGTCTGGTGGTTCCTGCCGCTCCTTCCTCCTCAGGAAGAAGGATTCCTTACAGTCCTGCCCTGCTTCCTCACGGGGTCCCTCCCACGGGAGAGAGTCCTCCACGAACCTCTCCTCCATGAGTCCTTCCCACGAGGTCTGGAGCAGCTGCTCCAGGGCGGGCTGCCCACAGAGTCCCGGGCTGCTCCGGGAACAGGCACCTCCCCTGGCATCGGGGTCTGCCACAGCTGCATCAGCCGAGTCCCCTGGCAGCAAATCCAAGTCCACTGGCCAAGTTCACCCCTCCTGGAGCCTTCAGGGAGTGTTGCACACCGTTCCTCCATGAATGCAGGGGAACAGCTGCCATCTCGCTTAGGTTGCAGGGAAACTTCTGCTTGGGCACTGTCTTCTCCTTCTTCCTCACCAACCACAGGCACTAGCCTGCTTCTCCAGTTCAGCTCTTCTTCCCCTGCTCGCTCTGCTCTGCTCTTATCTCAGTTCTTTCGTATGTTAATCGCAGAGGCGCATCTATTGTCCCTCTAATGGCTCCTTGGCTGGTTTTTGGAGCAGGGGGAGCTTCTCAGCTTCTTACCGGAGCCACCCCTGGGGCCCTTTTCCCACTACCAAAAAAAGCCTCCAAACCAAACCAGCACAGCAAAGAAACAAACAGTAGTCCTCCCTCCTTTCCTGTCCTTTCCTCCTCTCTTTTCCCTTTAAACAAAATATTGTGGTCAGCTATGTAAGATTAAGGGAGAACAGCAATGAGAATACAAGAGCAAAGCAACATCGTGCAAAGCTGTACAGATCCCTAAAGGTGAAAGTCCCAAGATCATTACAAGAACCGAACATGTTTGTTTTTTTACAGACAAGCTGCAGCAGATGTCACAGGTGTTTCTCTGTTGAGCAGTTCTAACCACAGTTCTCCAGCTGAAGGTGTGATTGCCATGCATATGGAGCCGAGATAACCTCAAAGGAACTGACACCCTCATTTACTGGTCTAGACTTCACCTCTTCCAAATTTTCCACTTACTAAATTACTTCTTCCACTCTCTGTGCTGTTCTATCCCACAGCCATGAATACACTGCCACCAAGTCCTACCCAAAACGTGTGTCTCTTTTTGAGTAGGGCTAAATCCAGCTCTGCTTCTTTGGCACCCAAAGCCTCCCTGGCCTGAAGCTGGGACTGTGGCATTGCACTCTTCCTTTCCTGCTATTCAGTTTTTCAGTGACTTGGAAAGTAATAATTTTGGATTACTCTAGCATGACATTTGATCCGTTTTCCCTGATGGCTTGTGGTAATTAACACAGCTGAGATGTTTGTAGGCTTACATTTACAATATAGCACTGGGGGGGAGAAAAAAAACAGGAGTTCACAGATGAGAAGGTATTGAAAATCACTGTTTTACATTTACACTGAAGAAGCAAGATAATTGACCAACAGCTTATTTTGGTTTTCTGGACTCATTCAGGTTGAAAAATCTTCATGGGCAACACTACTGGTTTCCCAAGCAAGGCTACTTAGGTAGCTCCCTGTGTTGTCAGGACCTGGCTTTTGGGACAACACCTGTCAGAATTGCTAGGCACCTAAATGCCTTTGAAATGCTTGTCTGATTGCCAGCAATCTCAAATATATAACATATTTCCCTTTCCTGCTATTTCTTTTCCTACCATAATGACATTTATGCTCACCTGTGCAGGGAAAGTACTTTTATGTTTGGAAAGAATCTAAATGCAAAGCAAAGAGGGCATGAGCATAACTGTGAACATCTGTCCCTTCTATAATACTAAATTTTCCAGTGGGTGATGTGCTGTTAGGGGCTGCTGTGCTTCTCTTCAGAGACACAACTTCTCCACGGTGCAGAATACAAACCCTGCACTGACAGCCTGAGGGCTTTGTAGAGCTCTGTGATGAGCCCTGTTGCAAGCACGGAGCATAATTATTATTTCACCAACATTTTGTTTGTTATTCAGGAATCCTCAGGCTGTTTGGTTCCCCCATAGAGCTAATCCCAATTCGTACTGCAAATTTCTGCCTATGATTCCCTCATAGATGCTGTGAAGTACTTGAAATGAAAACGATCACTGGCAATTTTACTTGGAGACAATGCAATGTGAAGTGATTGTGTTGAGCCAGTCTGCTTGCCTGTCATGATTTGGGAAGCTCTTTGGAAAAAACCTGAACAACGTGTCCAGAAAAATTGCAGCTCAACAATTTACGACGTCTTTATTGCTAGTGATGACATTTTGGGTGCTGTTGTTTTTTTTTTTCTCTAGATTTTTCTGTTCATTCAGAGCATTTCATTATGGTCCTAAGCATAAAGGAGCAGAATTGATAGAATGATGTGCTTTATTGCTCATAAAAAAAGAACTAGAAATGAATAAAGGGAACATTTAGTGTTCAGAGGCACTGCAGCTGGAGTGTGTTTTCGTGGGTATTGCAGAAAACTACATAATGCTACAGTGTTAGTGCCTCCATGGTTCATTGAAATATTTATCAGCAAAATGGATGCTTCAGAATTATCTGGGATAGTCACAAATATCTAGAGAACCAACTTTCATTTTGGCCTCTCGCTGCTGATGACAAAGGCTTAATGGAATGTGGTTTACCCAGGGCTGAAGTTTCAGTTTCTACTCCCTGAGAAAACAGCTGTGTCCAGGGGTTGTGCAGTTTTAACTCATGTGTGTGTGTGATCACGTGTTTCCATGAGATGGAGGAAAAACACTCTCTATTTCAGAGTTGTTTTGTTGTTGTTTTTTTTCCAGAGGAGACCAGTACCATAATTACCATTTTTAATGGGGAAGCGAAGGAAGTGGGAGGTGTTCCTGCACATGCAGGGGGATTTGAACTGGGTGATCTTTAAGGTCCCTTCCAACTCAAATAATTCGGTGATGATGATGATGAGTAAGACAATAGAGTCACTCAGGCCACTGCCACAACTTCAGGTCTTTTTGCTACATCAAGCATAGCCATCACTCCAGAAAAAGAATAACCTTGGCTTGATTCATAATATATTTGCAGCATCTCTATTTTTTACTTTAAAAATAGATGGAGAAACTGTTTTGAAAAATTAAATTGTACTGTAGCAATTTTGTAACATGTAAATTTATACTGTACATAGATTTAATAGCATTAAGTGTGCACGTGCTTGGTGAAAAGCCAAGCATATCCTGGGAGACATCTGAGGGATGTATTTTATCTCTGGCTGTTAAATGCACTTAAAAGCAGCATGAGCAATGTGTCTTGTAACAGAAATTATTAACCTTACTTGTACTGAGGATGTGTACATATGGAAGAGGAGGCTGTAGTGATAGTCCCTTCACATTTATGCATGTAAACATTTATACTGTCGACATCTTCACTAAGTGGAGCAAACACATCTTATATTTTTACTTCCAGTGAAGATAAACTATTTTAAGAATCCCTTCACTAAAAGGAAATGGGTTGAATCCTAGATTTTTATCTGTGTTTGTGTTTCTAAAACCTTGCATTCACCACTTCTTGTAAGGATGGTGGTAAATTTGCTTATGAAGGTTGTGAGACACTCAGTTATGTCACTGCAGAGGGATGCAGAATCTTCTGGAACAATAAAAGTGAATCACTAACATCTACCTGAGCATCTTCTTCGGAAAGGTCCACAGAAGAATGAAAAGAGGACAGAAAGAAGTGAAAAGCAACACACGGGCAGAGGAAACAAGCATCTTTAAAGCAGTGGCACAGGTGGACAGAAACCAGAGGAATGAAAAATAGGAGAGAGCTGCAAACATCTACAATTGGATCAAGTGCAAAGATCAGAACAATTGAAGAGAGAATGCTGTAACCTTCATACACAGCTTTAGACTACAATGAATAAGAAAGGCACTAGGCTATAAGGCAGACATTTAGTGAATCAATGATATGTTGATGAAAGAAAAAAGAAAAATCATTATTTTCCCTGGTCATACGTAGTATTTGATTCTTTCAGATCTTGCTATTGCAGGGTAAAAAAATCCCTCATGAATCAGCATTTTTTTAGGATGAGAATGTGTTATTTCTACCTTATGTTGTGTCAACCTGGTGGGATCCAACTGTGGGTTGATTGAACAGAGAGCAGAAACAAAGTTGGTATGATAAAAAGCAACCTGTTAGGAACTCTTTATTGCAAGTGTAGAATATAGGGTTAAGCTAAATTCTGAGATAATATTGCTGTGACAAAACACAGAAGTAATTATATTAAATATATTGATTTTATGCACTGTTTATTATAATGTTATGTGAAACAAGTCTAAATTATGAATAAAAATAAAAATTCAAAGATAAAAGAGAGTGCTAAATTTTTGGGAGCTTTTCCCTTAAGTGACACTCCATCATGTCTTGTTTCTGCCATGCTGGGGTGTGAAGTATGAGGTCTTTTGTTCTGCTTGATTTTAATAATTACAGAATCAGAGAATTAACTATTAGGTAACTCACTTCTTGTTTTCCTTTCTGCAACATGCATTTCTCTGTATAAGTGTAATAATGATCCTTGCTACTGTTCCTCCAAATGACAACAGACAAATTCAAGAAGCCCATAATCTATTTAAAGAAATCATAAGAACTTCAAGAAGCACAGTGATAAATCCCAGCATACAATAAAAATCCAGATACAAATAAGAGCAGAGGGTGGGGATTTCTGTTTGTTTGTTTGTTTAATGTTATTTACATTAGAAAATAAGATGAACAGCTTTTTTTTCCAGGAATTTTTGACAACATGGGGGTCACCTGATTCCATCACATCCTTTGTCTCTCTAATCCAGTCTTCACTTTGTCCAAAACAAAGTATGTGAGATGAAAGTGTTAAGAATCTATTGACTAGAGTAATATATTTTCTGTGGTTTTTGTGCCCTGTACTTTAGCAATTAGGGATTGCTTAAAGCTTTCAAGCTTTATCATATCCCATTAAATTTATTTGATAATTATTAATGCTTTCCCTGAATAATCTTGGAATTTTTTCTTATTTTCTGATTCCTTCCATTCTGAATTGTACTCTTGCTCTCTATAATTTTTTGTGGCAATGTGTTCCACCACTGAATGCTTTTCTTACAAAGTATTTACTTTTATCAGGGTCGTGTTCCCCACCTTTTCATTCATCTGGCCATCATGAGCCACTAAATTATATACAGTTATTGAAGTCAATGATCTATGTTTGGATAAATCATCTCCTGAAGTGAGAAACGGGGTTGTCTTGAAGACATCTAGAGTGGAACTCATCTCACCCATCTCTAGATGTTGACAACATAGGTACCTCATTCTGAGCTAAAGTTCCTTTAAGGTTACTGGAGAGGAATAATATTTTTAGGATATTTTTTTTCTTGTGTATTTTATACACCTCCCTTAGGTTGAGGTGATTCAGTTTTGGGAGCTGCAGTATAGGAAGGACATTGACATGCAGGAGAGGGTGCAGAGAAGGGCAGCTAGGCTGATTAGGGGTCTGGAGAGCAGGTTTTATGAGGAGAGGCTGAGGGAGCTGAGGCTGTTCAGCCTGAAGAGGAGGCTGAGGGGAGACCTCATTGCTCTCTACAACTACCTGAGAGGAGGTTGTAGTGAGTTGGCCTCTTCTCCCTAGTGATTAGCAATAGGACAAGAGGACACGTGGTCAAGTTGTGCTAGTGGAGGTTCAGATTGGATAGTAGGAAAATTTCTTCACAAAAAGAGTGGTGAGGCATTGGAACAGGCTGCCCAAGGAGGTGATAGAGTCACCATCCCTGGAGGTGTTCAAAAAATGGGTAGATGTGGTGTTTCAGGAGATGGTTTAGTGGTCACAGGGGTGTAGGGTGGATGGTTGGACTTGATGATCTTGAAGGTTTTCCAACCTTGATGATTCCATGATTCTACGACTCATGCACTGATTTCTGGTCACTGTATGAACTAGATTTCTTTTGACTGGAAAGGGAAACAAGGATTACTTCAGGACAGGCATCTATGGTGCAAGTATATCTAACACTTGATTAGATTACTCTCTTAGAGATTGAAAACCTTTCCCTTCCTCTGGTACATTATTCCAGTGGTTACTTTTCCTGCTTATTTAAGAAAGCATTTCTCATTTCTGAAATGCATTTGGCTTCATTTGCTCCCAATCATCACCTTTTTTTTTTTTTTTTTTTTTCCCTTTTTTGACAGATCCCAAGGAAAAAGTGTACTCTTCTTGTGAATATTTAATCATAGAACCATAGAATGGTTTGGGTTGGAAGTGACCTTAAAGACCATCTCGTTCCAACCCTCCTGCGTTGGCAGGGACACCTCCCACTAGATCAGGTTGTTCAGGGCCCCACCCAACCTGCACTTGAACATGTTCTCATATGATCATCTTACAGGAGATGGGGACAGAAATTTTGTATGAAGGTGCCTTTGATATTTTGCATAGTATTTTCATCCTCAGAGAAGACAAGTGGATTGGCAGGGAGGCTACAGTCTCCCGTAGGAGAGATTTCCTACCAATGTGTGCTAGACTGCAAAGAGTGACAGGAAGCATAGGCACAGCAGAAGAGATATCTACCAGAAGTCAAAGGAAAAAAGATTTTTGGCTTTGTTACAGTTGGTTTAAGACAGCTGGCTTTCAGCCAAAAGTAGAGGAAGACAATTTAAATAGAAATGAAAAAAAAATATACATACAGGGAAAAAGCAGGGAAGAAAAGATCTCTGACTGCAATTACCATTATGTTCCAGTGACAAAGCACATTCATTGTTTCAGATCTGGCTTACTTAAATGATGATAAACTACTGCTAGCAACAGGCACAGCTACTCCTTTGAGGTGAATGCAAGTAGGAGATATTTTGTAATTGTTAAAGTCCCTTTCATTTCCACTGCTAATGACTCATATTGGAAGGTACTATTTCACATAATAAATGCTACGTAGCACTGAGGACCCAACAAGGTGTATTAATAAAAAACCAAATATATGTAATAAAAGCAGTAGGAAATTGAGGTAGTGAAGAAGTTCTGAAAGAAATATAAGCCAAACTCATTTAATTCTCTAGATAAAAGATGATTTTCTCATTCCACATAAAGAACTGCATCAGGTAAAACAGCCATTATGGATCAGTCCCACGTGAGAAAACTATGTGAGTGGCATTTGCAGATTTAGCAATAAGCTCCTTCCACTAAAACCTTTCCATTATGGCTTGGCTAACACAGATTTGATACTCAGGCTAATCATGCACCTTCTGCAGCCCAAACTAGAGTGTTATTTTCTTCCATCTTCTCTTCTCTTGAAGGAAAAGACATTTGCTGCTCTTCTTCTGTAGCTGAATTTTTTTCCAGTTGTCATCCTTCAGCAGTAGAGGAGAGAACAAGAGATATTAGACTTCAGGAATTTTGAGCACAAGAATCAAAGACAATGACCACAACTGGATGATCCTCACCTCACAAAGAGGACAGCAGCAAGGAATTTAAGTGAAGACATACTGTCAAAGTATTTAGGAGACAACCATTTGACTGCAGGGTTAGGGGAGCCATCTGTCTATGCCTAGAGATAAAGGAAGGCAGAGTCATCCAAAGTGACAAAACCAGCTCATAAATCAAGATAGTTCAGATGGCAAGTGTGACCTTTGAATTTAGCCACAAGCTGATCATTAATAACTCTCGTAAGGACTGTCTAAGGAGGATGTAATGAATCCTTCAGCTGCTGCAAAAGAAGACTCTGTCTGATAGATGAAGGAAGGTGTGTGTCAACTGGAGATGGAAGCTGGAAAGATCAGTGATTTCTTCCTCAAATCTGCTTCAGTAGTGTCTTTATTACGCTTTAATTAAGGAGAAATTGTCTGGGTCAGGGCTGAGGCCACAATTCCTCAAGTCATCAATCTGCAGTGGAAAAATTCTCACTCTGACTCCCCTTCTACCACCTTCTAGGTTTGAAGGTCAAAGTTAACATTTTCCCAGGTGGCTTTCGTTTTGAGAAAGGCTTTAATAAATTCAGATAGTTACCCACACTCTTTGGAGACTTCTTATCAGTCACATTCTGATGAATGCCCATGAAGGTTTGTAGCTTGTGGAGTTTTCTTTCCATACTTCTTGGCAAGCAAGAACTCCAGACAACTTTCAGCCTTCAGAGGACACCTACTTCTTCTAAAATTTTAGCTTAGGCTCTTAATCTCACTATGATATCCACTAGTCTAAGATAAATACTGATAAGAAATACACCTTACACCTGTTATTATTTATGGTTGAATGACTTTTTTTTTAAGCAATCACAGATTCTTATTACAATGCTATTCATAAAAGCTACATGTATATTGAGCTTCTTTATATTTGTAGGTGTTGTATTGGATGTTCTTATCATCTGCTTTGTTTTCTGCAAGAAATAATGCATCTTCCTGTCCCCGTGCTCTTTGAGGCATTGCATATCTATTCTCCTGCCCTCTGATAAAATGGTGCTGTCACAGGATAATCTATGTTTCCATTAGTGAGTGCCAAGCATGGAGACACAGTGTAGCTATTGTTGGTCTCTCTTCTAATTCCAGTGTTATCCAGGCTTGGGAAGGAGAGAAACTCCCGGATGCTTCATCAAGAGATGGAAAAACTTCCTCCAGGACAGAAGCATAGAGCTCAGTGGTAGAAGGTGGATATTATCTCCTGAGATGGTTTGTTTTGACATTTGTCTCCCTTCCCCTTTAGCACCACCTGATGCCATGTCCCTTCTCACATCAGCATGTTGTGGTCACATCTGCATGACTAGACAGCTCTGACCATCTAAAACAAAGATGCATCCACACCTGGTTGTTTTTATTTATGCTACTCATGTTTCACTTCATTCCTCATGCAAAAAATCACCAAGAAAAAATAGCAAATCTCATTGAGGAAGAGGGATGAGGTGGGAATGAAATTAAGGAATACTCACCATAATAATTATCAACTGATTTATTTAGAGAGCTTGAATTTTGTTTATTAGAAGCTCAAAATTCAAACAAATTGTATTGTTTTTTTTGCCAGAGCTTCTACAGAACTTCTGGTGGGTCCAATTTCAAGACTCTATTGCAGTTTAGCATGGACATTGAACCTTAAATCCACATACATTAACATTTATTTACACAATTAAGGACCAGAAAAGTTGCAAAATTCAACCAAAAATCAAACCCAGTGGATTGGGTGACAAGGTGTGACAACAGAAAACATAAGAATGTCTGCCCTGAGTTAGACCAGAAATCAGCATGTAGCCTTGCAAGTCCCAAGAAAGAATATAAGCAAAAAGCAAACATTGGTGTTTAAGTGCTGTAAATTATCTTCCAGCATCTATTGAAAAGTGCCTCAGACACTTTCTGACCCAGAAGTGATCTCATGATATTTAATTGCCTTTATGGACTTTTCCTCCACATGTTTGCTTTGAACTCCTGGAAGCATCTAGCACCCACCAAGTCATATAACATTTCAGGTGAAGATTTTGTTGTTCTTTTGCCTGCATAAAAAACCTGTTTTCTTTCCCTTTTTACCTTCACCAGATCTTGTCCTCAGGAACCAGGAGATGTCTCTTTCTGACTGTTAGAAATCTGCTGTCTGGTAGGAAGTGACTGAGGAATATGCAGACCAGAGAGTCCCATCTGGCACGAAGTATTTCTCAGCCTCAGTTCTCAGGTGCAGCACAGGAGAGCTTTCCTTTCCTTTGGTTCTCTTTTTCATCCCCAGCACAGCTGATCCTCACATCAGAGGATCTGCAGGCCAGTGGGGTCTGGGTGGTGGGATCTCAGTGTGGGTGGCATTACCTGGGGGTAGTTTTTGTCCTGGCAGAGGAGAATAAGCCAACTGGGTGAGTCCCAGTATTTCAGGCTTTTCAAATCTGATTGTGAAAGAGGGATTCAACTCATTAAACTTTGAGGTCTAGTTTGTGGGTGTTGAGAAGCTGGGCTAGTGTTCCTGGTGTCTCTAACATCAGTGGAGAGAAACAGGCACATTTAAGACACATTTCCCCTGGGCTGTTTTCAATGTCTCCTCGGACTGAGATGGGTTGTGCCTCATATTCCAGTAACTGATGAGATCTGACTTCAATATGAAGGTGGAGATGGTTGGCCAGCTCAGATCTACCTGTTTGGTCAACTAAATCACACTGGAGGTGTAAAAATAAGAGGACAAGAATATCTCCCAACAGAATACCTTTAACCAAGTCTCAGCAAACACTTGCCAGTGCCTTGCCCTGATGTAGGATGACAGATGGCTGGCTGGCTAGGTTATTTAGCAGGAACTCACACTTTTATCTCAGGAAGCCTCCTCCTGCTCTTGTCAGTCTCTCCTGTTAGCCAAGATAATGGCTTTACACACAACTAAATAATGAAGCTCCATTTAACAGACTGCTCACGAGGATAACAATAAAGCATCTTTTGCCTGAAAAAGCCTTAATTCTTTTATCCAAAAGAAAATTGTCTTCTTCAGAGAACAAAGTTCTTAGATAGACCCTCCTGACTACTTCAACAGGAAACCTGATACAAAAATCAGCTGAGACAATCTAAGGCAGGCCAACTGCAGCTGGATATGGGCCACTAGATGATTCTCTTGGCCTGTTGCCCTTCTCCTGGGAAAGTTAGGGAGCAGATGTTGAAGCAGCATATAATAATCGAACAGCTGGGAGCTTTCTTCCATGCTTAGCAACCCAAGACAACATTTTATTGTGAGGCTTCTGGTTTTTGAGGTAGGACTGCTGTAAGTTCTGCAAGTTTTGAGGGGACACAGCTGGGGTTCTGTTTATTTTGTTGTGGCTTTTCATTTTCATTTTTTTTGGAGAAAGAGGTTCTTTAAGTGAGCATAGATACTTTTTAATGGGTAGAACAAACATTTTGCTGTGGCGGTTTCTTTGGCCTACATCTTACCCTTTAGGATGCAGAAAAATAAAGCTTGCTGACATGCATCTGACTAAAAAATAAATATCTACAACTGATTTACTTAGTCTTGCCTCCCCTTATGAAAATCTAATTAGGTGTTTTATACTATATAAACATATAAAATAGATGCAATGGATGACAACGTAAGAGTGCTTCTCTCTCATTAATGTCTATATTAAGTGCACAGGCTGATTAGCTCAGCTGCACAATGTAAATATCTACATCTTTGGTTTGTTGTTTTTTTTCCCCCCTCACATATAGTGAGGTTACTGAATGCTGTGAGATGTGGCTAGAGAAGATGGCATAATTAGGTGGAAATGTGCAAAGGAAAGCTTTGAAAAGTCTAGTTGATCCTTTGGACCACCGCTGGAATCAAACCAGAACCGAATGTATTCACAATGTGTCTGTGCTTTATCTCAAGAGAAGGCATCTATGCAGCCATGGGGCTGCTGCTGTGCCAAGGGGCTGGGAGCAGGGCTGCCTGGTCTACTGCTTCTGTGGTGGAGCTATGACCCCTCAGGCTCCTGCACCTGGACTGAGAGAGCCATGCAAGTAAGTAACTGGGTCAGGGATTTTCACACCGGACAGCTAATGGATTTAGTCTCTCTTATGACCAAACTGCCTTTTTTTCTCCTTTGTTTGATCTGGGAGCAAGGTAAAGACAAAGGGGATTTGAAATGAATTTACATGCTAAGGGAAATGGAAGGTGGATAAAACTAAGCATAAGTGGTAAAAGATAAGCAGAGGAAAGGGTTTCCACAACAGGAGGAGCAACAACATCGGTATCCCAGGTGTTGTGACATTTCAGGGTAATTAGAAGAACCTCATCAGCAGGCAGCTGCTGTAACAGCACAGATCTAAGAGAATTTGGGTAATGATGTGGGCATGCATCATCTCAAGTTCTTGAGTTAGATCTGTGGGGCCTGAGAGCAGCATGGCTGGCAGCAGCAAAAGCAGAGAGGTACCAAGGGCCTCCATGGGGTGCTCTGGCAGAGGGCTCCTTTAGGCCTGAGATAATTTTCCAGGTCTGGAGAGCTTTCCCTGAGTGCTCCTCTCTGCAGAAGGGAGCAGTGACTAGATGCTTTTGTGCACTTACCCTGCAGGGGACACGTGCCACCCTGCTCTTTTCCAGATACAATGCAAAGGAACCAGCTGGACGCCCCTTCCCTTCTCACCAGCCCTCTCAGCCCTCCCTACAACTCCACTCCACTGCTTTTCCAGTAACAGGTACCACTCCTGCACTGCTGTTGCAGGGATCCTGTAGCTGTGTAGCCCTGAGGCAATGCAGGACAGTGCAGATGCTGCTATTCCCGTGCAGTCATTTCCCTTCCTGGGTGTGTGTGTTTGCCTGCTGTGGGAGGGGAGGAGATCCTTTCCACAAGCTCAGGGGACCATCCTGGACACGAGCCACCTGCCCATCTGCAAATACCGTCTGCAAAATGCTGCTTATAGGTGAAATTCCTGCTCAGTTTCCCCTCAATTCCTCTTCCTGCCGACTCCAGCCACTTTATAGCTTTTCTTTGCAATCAACTCTTCTGCAGCGCAGGGAGAAACTGTCTCCCTGCATCTTCCCTTCCACCACCCCCCTCCTCTTTCAGCAGCGATGTTATCCTTCCTCTCATCATCGTGTTTTGCTGACCCTGTCACACTAATTTAAAAAGAAATAAAATCTCTGGGACAGCAGCAACGCTGCTTAGGTGACAAGGAGAGGGAGGATTTGGGGGAGGTAGGAGAAGGAAAGAAAAAGGGGGAAAAAAAGTGCTTGATTTAAGAAACTTAATTTGAATAAACCCCTCCTCCCGCTCTTCCTCATTGGTTTCCTTCTCTTCCTCCATATTAATGGCACTAGCCAAGGAAAACCTATTGGTTCTGTATCGCCTTTCCTTTCCTCAGGCACTTGGGGGAGGAGGTGTTTGCATTTCTCCGCAGGACCGGCTCGCTTTGCAGAGCATTGTCTGGGTACGAGAATCACACACACGCACACAGAGAAATACAGGGGCGAGCAGAGCACGCCACAGCCTTGACTCGCAGGCAGAGCATCTGATCCAGCCTGAATACCCTTCTCCTCGCCCACCCCACGCCCTACTTCCCGAGCACGAATAAGTCTCCTTAAAAAAAAAAAAAAAAAAAAAAAAAAGGGGTGGGGGGGTGGGAAAAAGAGGAGGGGGGAAAAAAGTTTGCAAATTTCCTCCCTCCCTTCTTGGTTTTATTTTTGGATTTTTTTATTATTTTTTTTTTTCTAATTTAACGATGGCAAATTCCTTCACGGCCAGGACCTGGCCCATCCCCTGAGCAAAGGCAGCCTGGACATGACCGGCAGAAGAGGGAGGAGGAATTTGGATTCACTTCGGAGGCACCGACCCTTCCTCCGCCCGGTGCCAGCGAGGCGGGGGGAGCCCGGCGCCGGCCGCTCCATCCCCCGCGGGCAGCCGGAGCTGGACAGGTTCTGCTGGGGACCTGCTCCGTGTACCCCCCGCCGCTGCCTCCCACCCCAACGGCACCCGCCCCGCCCCGCCACGGCGGGGATGCAGCATCTCCAGCACCGGGACGGATCCCTGCTGCAATGGTAAGTCCTTTCCTCCGGCTTCTCCCCCACCTCCAGCCGGGGTGACACCGCTCCAGTTCCCCGCCCGGGCTGGAGGACGGGGGACAGCGGCAGCCGGGCTCTGCGCTGCTCCCATCCTGGAGATGCCAAACCACCGCTACTGCAACCCGAGGGGAAAAAGGGGCCGCCGGCTTGTCTTAGAGTGACATTGATTTACCGGCGCTTCCGTCGCCTTCCCCAGGTCCTGGGAACAGTTCTTTCGGGAAGATTTGCAGGCAGGCTTTCTGCCCTCCGCCAGAACTGCAGGCTCTGAGGATGCGTGCGCCAGATAGGTTTGATTCTTTTCAAACAAATAAATCTTCCTTTGCAAGTGGTGACAGGTTAACGTGCTCGGCATAGGAATCACGTCTGTTTTTAACACAATATGGCTGGTAAATAAAACCTGATTGCTAAACAGACCCTGTGCCGCTGTTGGCATTTTCGAGCTCAAGGCTCCCTTTGCAGTTCTGCATCTTCACCTGCCGCAGAAACTCTGATTCACCCTTCAAGCAGTGCACCAGGACTCCTCTATTTTTACTGTGGGGTAGTAGTAAAAATTGCGGTTGGTGTGCCTTTGACCTCTGCTTGCATGCTTCTGTGCACTTCTCCTTATCAGTATTTGAACAGCTGGTTCTAATAATACCATGTTTATGCAAAGCACATCTCAAGTCAGAGCGATAGCCTACAGGACAGACTTTGCTGCTATGCTGTGAATTTAACATGTGAGCAGTTCAGGTATGTATTGGAATCTAAAGAGTTTGCAACCAGAAAGAGAAAGATAATGCAACATGCTGTTCAGGACCAGAAAATGCATGAAAAAAAAAAAAAAAAAAAAAAAAAGAGAGATTTGTTTAGTGACATGGTGTTTATGGCTAGACCATCATCCCACTGACATAGAAGCAGGTCTAGAAGCACTCCCTGGAAGTCAGTGGCTTTCCTCTGCATCTAATCTGCTGGTAAACAGAATCTGGCTTTTAGCTTGAAGAATATATTGGCATAGCACTGGAGGTAGTTATAATTAAAAATATTATCCAAAGTGAATAAAGCAGCAAAGTGACCTGCTTCTTTCCTAGGCTATTATGGGTTACTGTCCATCTTGTGTTTGTTAATTTCAGTGTGTTAGACATAGCAGTATGCAATGTAACTGAAGGAGCTTTTGGGTGTTTTGTATTTTTTTTTTTTAACCTGTTGTTGGAGTCAACAAACAGATTTTCATTTGATGTGATCTGGGTACATAGCCATCTCACTTCTCTCTTCAGTCTATGCGACACTGGTCAGGTACAGTGGGGAAAGGTTTCCCTGGCTGGCACATGTTAAGCAAAGGAATTGTCTGGTTACTTAAGGTTACTGTCAATTACAGCATGAAGGCAAACTCCTTAACGTGGTGCTGGTTTAGCTGCAGAGAAAGAACACATCATACCAGCATCTATACTTGGCTAATGCAAAACACACCAAAGCTGTCTTGAAATAAGTTGCCCTATAGGATGGGTAAGGCAACACTGCTCTGATTTGATGAATAATTAAGGAATGCTATTCACTGCAATAATGGGAGTTGGATTAAAGTTGATGTCTCTGCTTGTGTCTCAGGTACAGTTCCGGTTTATGGTGTTCTACCTTTATTTTTTTCCTGTTTCTATGTGCTGAGGGCACTGGTTGCTGCTTTCTTGTTCATCCTGGACAGCTACAATTGATCTGTTATTGTACCAGCAATCTTATCTCAGAGCGGAAGGTTTCTGGTGTTTTGTTTTCTTCAGTTGAAGTCATGTGTGACTGGCAGGATAACCACTGGCACTGAACAGACTCCAAGGTCATGGGGGGCCTTCTGTGTGATAAACACACATATTTCTCTTTAAACAGGCAACTAGCTTTGTGATCAGTCCTTAGCTTCAGCCTTCTGTTGGGGTCTCTGCAAGAAAACAGGAAGGCTTGTTCCTCCCTGTCGATTTAAGATGTCTGCAGTTGGCATGGTGGTGCCACCGCCGCATGTAGCTCTCTAGATCTCCTGTTGTTGGTGTGTGAAGACAGAAGCTTTATTGTGCAGTGCTATCAGGGAGAGAAAGACAGAGATTTCTGAGGTTGTGGGCTGCACTCTTGATCATGTTCAGGCTCTTGTTCCTCACATCTCTCTTCATTCAGCTGGTATCTTGGAGATGTTTTTTCTGGGGTTGAGTTCCATATGTGCCTACGCCTTTGATAAGTTGAGACCCGTGTCCCCAGGCTGATTCATTTCAATGGAACAGATTTTGTTTTCCTTTCTTTCCTTGTGAGCACAGTTAGTACAAACAGTCTAATTCCCAAATTAGCTCCGATTATCTTTTAATGAAACCAGAGTATTTGAGTTAACAAGCACTGACAAAAAGTAAACTCAGGACAGGATCATGCTGCAACTCATATCTGGTGGAAATACCTGCAGAAATATCAGGTCTTACAGTTAGTCCTGATTTAACAAGGGAGTTATTTATTCCGTAGTTCTCAGGAGAGGTAAACTGATACCAGGATATAGAAGTCAGTGGAGATACTGAATTTTACTTCACCCCACTATTTGGTCCAGAGAGTGCAGAAAAATGTATTTTTATGTTGGCTCACGTTCCTTCGTTTCCATTCCCTGTTCTCCTTTCACATCCAGCTGTCCCATATCACCTGTGAAGACAGCGAGGGTGGGATTCGGTACACATGGTAGTCAACAGGATTTGAGAATGAGTTTTCCACACCAGTGCAGAAGTAGAACAACTCTACTGAAAGGGATGTAAACGCACCAGTGAGGAACTCTTTCTTTTTTCCTTTCCACAGCTATCAAGTCATCTTTGCTGATAATGTGTCGGCAGGGATAGCTGTAACACCACTCTGCTGCCCGTTACATACAGCAGCCCTTGACGAGACACTTTTCCAGTTCCCTTGGTGCTGAATTTGTTCTGTTCTTAAGAAATGCTTTGCATAAAGAAAAGTATTTGGTACTTTTCCACAACGCTAACAAGCACTAGAATTCATGGGTCTGTGGTGGCTGTTGAAACGCCGTTTGGATTGTAGTTGAGTGGGCAAAAATGTATGGGAAGAAAGGCAGATTTTTTTAGAATGCTTCTCCACAGAACATCCAGCCCCTCACCCCATTGCTTTGCTTGTGTTTAATTCTCTGACCACCTTTTGCTCTCTCAGTCTATTGATCTGTCTTAAGCTTGAACTTTTATCTCCACAAGACAAACTAGGAACTCGTGTAAATCAGATTGTTCAAGTGTTGTTTCTGTAATTCACTGCAATTCATTGATTGTATCCCCGTGCAAGCTGATGGGCTGATCTGTAGAGTAGCCAGATTAATAATTTCAGGATAGAACTTCTTAACAGGTGCTAAATCATTCCTTCTGAAAAAAAAAAAAAAAAAAAAAAAGAAAGTAGAAGCATCATCACATAGAGCATTTCGAGCTAACATGGCTGTTGTGCAGGGGAATAGTCACTTGGAAATATTCCTGTAGAAATATAAAGACCAAGTTGCAGGGGCTTTTGTTTGCTGCTCTTATTCTATGGTACTGTTGAATTTAAATTCTTCTGAGATAATCATCCTATAAAATGAGCTGATTTGTGCTTGACATGAGTGTTTATCTGCCCTGGTGACATCCTGACAGTCTCATTCCTGCTCATTCAGGTGTCACATTTTACTCCTGGATGGCTTAGGGTGGGACTATGTTCTGAAACTGCTCTGATCTAGATGCTTGACAGATTATTTAAAAAACAAAAAGTTTTAAAACGTGTGAAAACTACGGTGTGGTTTGTTTTTTTTTAAATAAACAAACAAATCAATAATTGTGGTAATGTTTGCATAACCCATAATTGACTCTAACACTGACAGAAAAGGGGAGAAATATTTGTGTGGTGTATTCTTAACAGTTACAGTAATAGTAATAATAATAATTTTTGTTTGTAACATATTGAGAATTTTGAAGCCTAAGTGCTCTTTACTGAGTATGCAACATTACACTCCTGCCACATATGTTTGCAGGTTTGTTTGTCCAGTGTTGAGAAATTTCACTGAAAGCCTCAATCACAAAAGGCTTTTGAACCCATTAGAGATGATTGGGTCACGATTACTCACGAGCTGCAAATGAAAGGTTAATTATAGTCTGTTATCTATGATTTGTTGGTCCTGCTAAATGGAGCTGAGGTTTAGGGCAGGAAAAGCCCTTTTAATCTGCATGGTGGGTTAATAGCCTAGATTTTTTTCCTCAGAGTGAGGCCAATTTTGTTACTTTCTTTTCCTGAAAAGGACAGCATATTGTCCTGTCTGATTGGGTGGTGATTCTTGAGGAAAAATGCCTTATTGAAGGGAAATGTGACAGGATTAAGTTCTTCTTTTGCAGGCAGTAGATGTATCATTAGGCCCATCTCTGAGGAGTGGAAGAGGTATAAATTGCCTCATCCTCCAGGTGAAAACTTGGCTCCAAAGGATCCCCTGGCAAAATTATTCATTTAATGTGCAGGAAGCCTTTCTCACTCAGGAAAAGCATTTGGCAACCTCAGTGATGCTTGCCTGCTCTCATCTAGGCATCTGAAAACTAGATGGTCACATACAAGCTAGCCACCCCAATTCACTATATTGTAAGAGTGGGAGGATGGTTCATCTCACCCTGAAGTGGGTCAGATGAATCACCCTGTGGAGGTTCTTGGAGCAGCAGGCTCAAAGATTCACATCCAAATCAGTGAGATGAACCTTCCATGGTATCTCAGAGATAACCCCATGAAGGACAATTCCTCTCTTGCTCCCATTTTTGCTCAGGGTTGGTAATTTTTTGCTAGTTCATAGCAATAGCAAATCCTGATAGATGTTTCCTGAAAAGCCCAAGCCTGCTGTGGTAGCCCCCACATGTTCCTCACCCACATCTTCTATTTATCCAACCAATGGCAGGCTCAGCCTGTCCCTTGCAGGGAGAATTCATGCCACATCTCCCAGGCAACACCCTATCTATTTGTGTTTGGTATTTTTCCTTTTTTCTTTTTTTTTTTTTTTTTTTTTTTTTTGTGTGTGTGTGTGTGTGTGTTTGGTTTGATTTTCTTTTTTTACTGTTGTTATTTATAATTTTAAATCTCAGAGGCTTCCTCAGTATGTCAACACTTTCAGTCTTCAGAGCATGTCCAGTTCCTAAGAGGGATTTGCCAGCTGAAGCTTGTATGCAATTTTGTGAACAGGGGTGGATACATCAACACAGGGACACATCTAGGATGGCTACATTATTTTCTGCAGGCAGAAACAAGCTTACTCTGCCTGTTCCCTGAGCCAGCCAGAAGCTGTGCAATGCTCCAAGCCTCACCTAACATACCCTACTTGTGAATAGCTACACTGTAAGTTGCTAGAAGATGGAGATGAATGCTGACCAGACCTCATTATCTTAGGATTGACACCTTGTGAAATACATTTAGACCATCTTGGAGCACTTAACATGCTCAGAACTAGGTGACCTAAAAGCCAGCTTTTTGCCATAAATCAATAGCTCAGTGCTTTCTTATTATAATGCATCCACCCTCTGTCCTAAGCTAACAAAATCCCACACTCAGTTGATAAATGGATTTAACTAACACCTTCCTCCTTAACTATGGCCTTTAAAAATATTTACTGAAATCCAAACAATGAAAACAAAAAAAAAGCCATGAATCTCTCAGTCGTGTGTAGACTAGAATTAAATTTGTAGTAGTAAGAGACACACTTTTCCGCAGCTGAGAGAAATTGTATTTATTTGGAAAGGGAGTTTAAAATAGCTAAGGCTATCCTTAACTATTAATTCCTTTTCCTGGAATGGTAAGGCTTTATGAAATCGTAACATTTCTGTTTCTGCTCTTACTGTCACTTTTTTGAAGTAAGTTTATAGGAGTTTGGGTTTTTTTATTTCTAGAAAAAATACAAAATGGTTCATTCATGGCCATAAGTAAAAAGCATTTCCTTTTAAAAAGCATTTGTTTTAAATAATATTCAGCCATGTAGCTAAATTCTTAAATTGATGTAACTAGTACCAAAAATCAACGATAAGCTTGGGCTTAGTACATTTCTAAGATGTTGGACACACAACAGAACTTTCTCTCTTAGGGCTGGCCTAGAAACAAATTTTATACAGAAGGCAGCACAAGTGCATTATATAAAGGCCCAAGTTAAAGTTGGTAAAGTTACTCATTTCCTGTGCTTTAGAGAGCTGGATCTTTGGATTCCTTCCAGCAGTTTTGTGCTCTCACTTAAGATGCAGGGGAGATGAGAGAGCATCAGAAATGCCGCAGATGCTTAAGCTCTTCATGACTAAGGCTGTGAATGTGTCACAGCTGTCACTGGAGCCTTGGGTTTTACAATCCACACTCATTCATTCGAGTCACATGAAGTTTGACAGCTTGGATGGTGTTTTTGTGTTAGTGAATGGGTTAGTTAGCTGAGATGATTATGTACAGTGGGCGAACAGCTGGAACAAACTTCATTAGTGAATAGTACTTGGTGACTGCAGAGGACAGAGCAGCAGGAGAAGTCATTATTAGCCATGTTGAAGCTGTTCTCTGCAGCCTTCAAGTCTCTGGACACTGCTCTATATTCTCTAGCTTTTGTTGTCTGACTTGCTCTTTGTACCACAGCTGGATGTAGTAACAATGGCCATGGAAAGGAGCCTTCAGAGACCATCAAAGTCTGAATGTTATTCAGAAGAGGAAAATAAATGAATGTCAGAGCCTTTTTGGTTCCCCCAGTAAGTGCACCCCTGACAGATTTTATCCTCTGGTATTCAACTTGTTCCCATTCCTTTTTATGGAAGACTTGCAGTTCTCTTTTGCTAAGATAGTTTCTATCACGCTGACCAGGAATGGGATTCAGCTCACAGATTAAGACACCTGAATACAGGTGCGTATTTTGAAGTGTCTACTTGTAAATACATAAACCCTTTTCACAGCCAAAAAAAATATAAACATTTAGGATGTGGTTCAGTGACCTAAATGTAAGTGTTAAGTGCCATCTGAGATCCCCTGGGGATCCATTAGGGATCTGTAGGTATGATGCTTAGCTATACCACGTCTTTGCCCTCTTTATGAGGACAGGTAAGATACCCTGGGGTATTGGTGACACCAAACACCAGTGTTTAGGTTACTGATTCTGACCCTGGGCCAATGTTCAGTCAATGTAGATAAATATAGGTGTCTACTATAGAGGGAGCTCTGTAACTCTTTAGCCTAAAAAGTCTTCAATAAATGCAACTGAGATGGTTTAATCCACAGTGTGAATCCTGTCCCGGGTTTCTAACACCTCTTGATGGTTTAGAATGAGACTGATCCAACCTTGGCCTCAGTGCTCTCACCGCACACAAAAAGAGTTCAATTGATTTTCATTTACTCTCATGCAGGGCTTGAAAATACCCTTTGGTGTTGCTGTCTTGGGGTATCACAGTTAAGATACGGGGTCACAAAAGAATCACTACATTGCAGGTGTATCTACTTAGCTCCAAATCGTTCAAGGAATTGTTTTCCCTGAGGCAACCTTGAGACTGCATTCACCTTTCTCCAGATTGTATGATACCACAAGCAACTCCTGGTCATTCTGTCATTGAATAGTCCAGAAGGTGTTTTTCTCCCTATATCATTTGTAGCTGAAGTATTTCCAGCTTGTGGTTCATCCTGTAGTAAGTTTCCTTGTACTGCTCCCTAGTCCACGTTGGCTCTGTGCTGTTACTTTAGCCATTCTCCCTTCATCCATGGATTGTTACTGTCCTAATCTCAAGCAGAGGAAAAGGTCAATCCATAGCAGATGTGCTGGGGTCATACCTATGATCTTGCTTTGTCTTTCTTATGACAGCCTGACAGACTATTCTCACTTTATCCTGACACTTGTGACTGCCCAAGACATGGCTCTTTTGTTGCCCAGCTTTAATTCCCCTGTTATTTCTATGTCCTTCGAATGTCCATGACTCCCCAGCTTCAGTTTGCAGTTTTCCTTGTGACTTTTCCCACCTCCCTTGAGAGGTCAGTTCCCTGAATATTTGCATCTTTAATGCAAACGACCTTTCTGTCCAAGCTCTCTAGTGCTGTTGACTTTACTACCTGATTGTTTCAGTTTCTCCAAAAGTTCCTGTTGGGAATGAATAAAGTCAGTCAAACACCTACTTTGGTGAAGACTTGTATTGCTTTCCTTTGCTTTCTTCTTTTTTCTGGCATATTCTCTGCCTCCAGAAAACATGGAGCTGGGCCCAAGGTGATTAAAGCAAAACATGACCTATTTAAAGCAAAACTCTTCAAAGCACCAGGTCTTAATATTATTCTGAAAGGCCCAGCTTCTTCAAGCACTTCCAGGGAGTTTTGTATGCACCAGTTTGGAATTCCTTTGATGTAACTCTCACTGAAAGAAAGAAGTTTTTTTAACTTTTCAAGATCCTTTTTATCTGTAGCTTCCTGATCAGGCAAAATAATCCTCACACCTTCCTAATACAAACAAAATATTGCACTGCTGTGGATGAGACAGGTAAGACAGACAAGAGGATCTAAAACATTTAAATGAGATTTAAATGAGATCTACCAATTTAATCTAACCTGGCCAGATTGAAAGTGATATGCAGGCATGTCTGACTGAATGTCCAAGCTAATCCAGATCACCCTCTTTAGCAGCATGTTCAAACTTGCATTTTTTTAAATCAGCTTTGAGTGCTTTAATCCAAAATGTTAGAGCTTCATGGGCTGGTTTCAGCCTGCAAAATTTTTCTACACTCTCTGCTGTGTCCTTGCCATTTCCAAAATGCATCACTGTGCTGTCCTACTACTTCTGTGTGACTCCAAAAAACAGTATTTATATTTAAAAAAACCCCAAAACACCTACAATTTCATGGAATTGTCAGGGTTGGAAGGGACCTCTAGAGATCATCTAGTCCAACTCCCCTGCTAAAGCAGGATCCCCTGGAGCACATTACCCAGGACTGCATCCAGGGGGTCTTGAATGTCTCCAGAAAAGGGGACTCCACAACCTCCCTGGGCAGCCTGTCCCAGGGCTCTGTCACCCTCACTGTGAAGAAGTTTTTCCTCATATTTAAATGGAACTTCCCATGTTCCAGCTTGTGCCCGTTGCCCCTCATCCTGTCACTGGGAACTACTGAAAATTGTCTGGCTCCATCCTCCTTGCACCCACCCTTTAGATACTTGTAGGCATTAAGTTCTCCCCTCAACCTTCTCTTCTCCAGGCTAAAGAGTCCCAGCTCTCTCAGCCTTTCCTCATAAGAGAGATGCTCCAATCCCCCAAGCAACTTTATTGCCCTCCACTGGACTCTCTCCAGTAGTTCCCTGTCTCTCTTGAACTGGGGAGCCCAGAACTGGACACAGTTCTCCAGATGTGGACTCACCAGGGCAGAGTAGAAGGGGAGCATGACCTCTCTTGACCTATTGGCCACACTCTTCCGTATGCACCCCAGGATTCCATTGGCCCTCTGGCTGACAAGGGCACATTGCTGGCTCATGGATCATTTGCTATCTACCAGGACTCCCAGATCCTTCTCCTTGGAATTGCTTTCCAGCAGGTCCACTCCTAATCTACCTTGGTGTATGGGGTACTTCCTCCCTGCATCAGGTAAAAGATCAGACCAGAGATCATAACTTGTACTACAGAAAATAATATGTATCTGTATGAGGAATGACAAAGAAGAGGACAGACATGAAGACGGCTGAACCCGTCTTGTTCTTGCTCTTTCACATCTCTGCAACTGTCCTCAACATATAATAATCACCATCTTTCTTCAAAATGCATCCCAAGACTCAGCTTCCTTGACTGGTGGAGCAACTTTGATCAGAATGTTGTCCTATCATCCTTTCCCCTGGACTTTTGGCACTTCTAAACACTATATTAAACTTTGTTGTGATTTTTTTCTCCCCTAAGGTCAAGGTTGAGAAAAATGACTGATATAACGGAACATGAAAAAAGAAAAAAAGTCTAACATGCTCCAAATGGAACTGGTAGTAGTGCCATCATCTGAAGCTGACCTTAGCTTGCAACAAAGAGCTAGTGTCTAAAAAGAGAAAATCTCCTCCATACTCAACTAAATGAACCATACTGGTTTGCCAGCCCATTTAATAATCGAACGAGCAGAAGAGTAAACAAATGCACATTCCTCCAAGTACTTTCTGCTGCCCTGTGCACCATGGCTGTTCACTACCCTTTTTGCTCTGTGCCCTCTTTGTTCAACTGGAATTCAGGTTTTTCTTACCAATGCCATGATTTCAGGCAATCCATGGCTGGCAGCTCTATATTTTTATACCTGGGCTTACAAAATGTTCTGTGTGGTTCCACACTTTATTCTTTATTGTCTATATCAACAGACTGTGGTCTTTATTGACCCATAAACTCCTCCTCTCTACTCAGCTCTCATAACAACCCACCTGCAGTGTTATGTCCAGTTCTGGAGCCCTCAACACAAGAGGGACATGGACCTGTTGGAACAAGTCCAGAGAAGGGCCACAAAAATGATCAGAGGGCTGGAGCAGCTCTGCTACAAAGACAGGCTAAGAGAGTTGGGTTTGTTCAGCCTGGAGAGGAGAAGATTCCTCTTGGTTTCCTGCATGCAGTTTTGGAAGAGCTCCTACACTATGTTTTGCAATGAACTAAGGAAAGGAACCATAGTTATTAATGTCAGTGACACTGAAATATTTATCAAAGAGATTCCTTCTGCTTGTTGCAACTTGACCTTGCTACAGTACCATTGAACCAACAAGGGATAACCCTGATTTCTCAATATGTCTCTCAGCAAATATTCTGCCAGTTTCTTTGATTTAAAATAAATCATTGAAATTAATCAGCCTATATATTGAAACCTGTATGTTCTTTTGGTGGTTTCTTTAGCATTCCTCCAACAGCATTGCAAAACCACACTGCATGAGGCACCTGGAGAACTTAGAATTTAAATAGAGTTTTACAATATATCTATATCTGAGATATATGTAAGGAAGCATAAGAATATAAAGTTCAATTTCTTTTTTTTTTTTTTTCTCTGAAGCAGGAATTTAAAATAAATCAGAAGGTTTGTGCCCCAAAGCAACCTTTTTTCCTGCTGTCCATTAAGGGAGTCTGGGATGACTTGTTTATCTGTAAATATCCACAAAGTATATGTTTGAAGTTACTGGAGGGAAATCCACTTTGATGTGCATAAATATAGATAGAAAAATAGAAGCTTAACAGTTGAATAAAATGTCTCTGAGGTTTTGTAAACTGTTGTTATCACAACACTTTTCTAACTCTCCTTATGAATGTACAAAACAAAGACCTTCCATGTCAAGGATGGAACACTAGGGTTAAGAGATTTAAAGTTAAAAAAAAATAAATCAAAATATTACCTTCATAGATTTATAGAATTTAAAAGGGAACAATTTTATTCTCCCAAAGGAGACCTGTCACTGTCATTATCCTAAATTGGTATAATGAGTGATGATTTGCAGAAAACTCCCAAGCTCAGAGCTCTTAAGTGCTCCGAGAAGCACAGTCTCGTTGTCAAACATTTAACAATTGCTTTGGTTTTGCAATGCACCTTTTCATTTTTATGATATGTAATGGCAGAAATTTCTGCTGTCTTTTCAAGATAGAATTCTTCCTTGATGTGGAAGAAATTACCTTCAGTAAGATCTGTTCAGCAATGGTGCATTTGTTTGGCTCAGCACTGGCATGAGTACCCATTAGACTGGAAATGGTTAGAAAAACAGATAGTCATTTACACTGCAGTAATGGGAGACAACCAGGAAGAATCTGCAGTAACCTGGGAGAATCTGATTTCCAAAAGCATGTAATAAATAAGTTTTTTAACAAATAAAGACCAACACCACAATTGCAAACAATGCTCAGGGATCTTTGCCCAGAGACAATTCTTATAGTTCGCATGAGACTGTTCCAATTTGTGGTAAAGCAGTTTAGCAGATTGGGTAGAAGTGATGACATTTCACTTGACCTCAAGACCAAGGAAGAGTCCCAGACCTGATGTATTTAACAGTGTAACTGTACTGCTAAAGTCCATTTCTTTTCCTTGCCCCTGCTATGAAACCACCATTGGGTGGTTGTTGGATCTCAGTTCATTTCCTTATGCTCCTTCTTATTCACAAATAAGTGGCTGACAAAACACTTCTGATACAAAGGTGGGTGATGAATTTAACATAAACTCAAAGACTCCTGGCTGGCTGGACAGATAGATTTTCACCTTGGTAGAAGATTGCTCAGTGGTTATTGAATTGTTGCCATTGACAGATGGATTCACTGTGGTCCAGCTGTTTACTTGGACAGAACAGCTTTGCTTTTAGACCTTTTAAGCATTTTTGGTCTCGAGGCCACATAAAGAAGAGTTACAGAGGGACAGATGACACTGTTACACAAGGGTAAAGGAAATAGAAGACTGAAGACTGCAAGGAGGTAGGGACAAACCAGAAGTAAACTTGTCTACAGGGAGATGTTCTGGTTCTTGGATAAGAGTAATAGTACATAAGCCCTTGAGACACTGCCAACAAACCTTAGAAAGTAGGATCTGACATGGTCACCTGTCAGAGGTTACAGGAAAGTCTTTTCAAAGCTCAAATGCTCTGGAATTTTATATTAGTGGGGTCTTTCCACATATTCCATTTGGCCCATTATCTGTAAGGCTTGCCTGAGTCCCCAGTGATTAAAATAAATAATCATAGAATCATAGAGTCATAGAATGGTTAGAGTTGGAAGGGACCTTAAAGATCATTGAGTTCCAACTCCCCTGCATGAGGAGGGACACCTCCCACTAGACCAGGTTGCTCAGAGCCCCATCCAACCTGAGCTTGAACCCCCCAGGGATGGAGCCTCCACAACTTCTCTGGGCAACCTGTTCCAGTGTCTCATTACCTTCACACTTGTTCTTGAGTTGCTGCCTGTGATAAACTATGTCTATTTTCAATGAATTTAGCCCTTATTTGCTTCTTAGTCTGCAGCAGAACTGGTGACAGGGTATATCTGCATGGATGATCCTTTTTGAATGTATTCCAGCAGAATATGTTGTTTATCAAATTCCTTGGGATCCAAGAGTCACTATGACTGAACACATTGGCTATGCCAGTGTTGAGAAAATAAAGAGCACCAGAGAACATCCTGGACCTCTGGAATTCAGTCACTAAACTGTATGAAATTATTATTATTGAATTATTCTAAATTATTTGCATGGCATGTTGAGTGGGCTTGCAGACAGGTCAACTAAGACTCTTACAATGCATGGCCACAGTTCACAGATTGTCAAAGTTCATCCATCATTCCCAATAGATAGTTTGCAGAAGGCCACTCTAATTGAAGGGCTAAAGAGGTTAAACAACCCATACATACCCTGTTGGCCTCAATGCAAAAACCCCACACATCTGAATTATAATGGGGAGCAAGAGGGAGATGAAGTATGGCCGAAAGCAACATCACAAGTGAACAAACAGAAAAAAATTCTGTCTTGTGCCTCCTACATTTCCTAGCTCCTGTACTGTGCTGTTAGACTGCAGATGGGAGTATCCTAAGGCAAAATCTCTTGGCTTAGTCACGATTCCATGCTTTGATACCTCATGTTGTGGCAAGCCTGGAGCATGGCTTTTCTGGAGCATCAGAGTGGGCAGACCTGATTTGCCAGAGCTGGGAAGTGTGTTGGAAGAGAGAGTTGTCTGCACATCAAGGAGTTTGTGTACTCATCTTGCAGATTCCTAACAAGTCATTTCCTTAGTGACAGTAACAACAACCATTTTAGAGTGTTTTCTTCATGTCTGCTTTCAGTGTTTTAGATATGTTCAGAAGTCAAGGAGTACAACTGGCATTTCCCTACAGAAAGGGGCATTTTCTGGTTGGTTTTATTTTCTCTTCTCTTTCGTAGCTCACATTAGCACAGGGGAATTCTTGTTTGTAATAAGGATCTGCCTGTCTTATTATGGGTGGCATGTTAGAATCCAGAGACACTGTGGGAGCTGGAAGAGCAGACAGTGCAGGTTTCCTGACCTGTCTTGTATATGGTACCAAGTTGGGTGGTTATGTCTGCAATATGAGTGCTGTGGGCCATGTAGGGTAGACACACCTTAAAGCCTACCCAACTGCAAGGTGAAGGTGCTCCCCAACTCTCCAAACTAGTCTTGTAACATGGAAGAGTAGGAAGGTGAAATAGAAAAAAAACTACAGAAAATTGTGTTTAAGAAACAAATATTGACAGCAACCTCCATATTTATCAGTATACACAGTAGATTTTGAAAACAAATTATGCAGCCTGATTTGGGGGAATAAAATAAATTATGTGCAAATTGAAACTGCTTTAGCAGTGAGACTAATTTTTTTTGTTTTAGTGTTTGCTGAAGAAACCCTGTAGGATGAACACCCACTTTGCCTCTGCACAATTAGAGACCCTGAACGCAATCAGAGGAGTTTAGATTTGGTTTCCAGGAAAACAAGACTGACTGATACTGGCACAAAAATGTGCAGTTTGGCAGCAGGGAGAACTTTCAGAAGTCACAAGGTGCTAGTGAAACAGGGATATAACAAGGAAACAAAGTGAAAGGACTTAAGAACTATGACAGAAGGAAATCCTAAGAAATGAAACCATAAAGCTAATGCTAAAGAGCAGAGTTTGTTATCATGTCTGAATTAGGAGTGCAGTCAGTATAGGCTTCCTTTTTAACTAAAGATGAGAGTTAGGGATCTGCACAGAGTGACTGAAGTCAAAATATGATTCATGCCATGGAGGTGTCTGGCTCTTCTTAGTAACAAGAGTTTAAAATATATCTGCTTATAATTTAATGCTAATAATTAACTGGGGAGAACTTAAGCCTTGGTGACCAGGAGCAGTACACTCAGTTCACTACCACCACACAATTACCTTCTTTGTTCAGGACACCATGTAATTATAAATAAAATTCAATGTCATGAGGAACCTTATTTTTCCTTCCCTGGACAGTGCAGTGGGGCTTAAAACAGTGTGGGTGTGTGCATTTCCAAATGTATTTCTAATTTCTGTTCAGTTCTGATACAGTAAATAATGATTAAATTATTGATTATCGTAAAGGAAATCAGAATGCATCATATGGTGTGGTATAACATAGAAAAAATTGATTTAAAATAGTAATTAAAATGTACATACACTTAAAATTTTTCTTAAATACCTTCCTCATTAATCAAAAAGGATTTCCAAACTGTGAGTCCCAAATCAGTTATCACCAACCTATCATTTTGGGAGAGAGAAAAAAAAAAAAAAAGCTAAAAATATAAATGACAAATGGAAATAGTACTTCTGGTTAAAATATAGAGTGCCCATTTGCTATTTTAACACTTTGATTTGAAACATTAATTTAAATGAAAATCCCTAATAACTAAGCAGCAAGGTTAATTAAAATCCAAGTCCTGCTTTGGACTGCTTGTGCTGATATCTACATTTCTCACCAGTGGTTTGAAGCCAAATTTCAATCTCTCTCTAGTGAACTCTTCCTTGCTCGTATGCAGTGACTTTCTTCAGTAACTCACCACTGTTAAATGGTTCCAGCCTAGACCTGAATCTTTATCCTTTCATCAAAACACTGATCAGTATTGACTCAGCCCTGAAATGCATGGATGGTAAAATTGGAGATCACACTGTGCACTGCTAGTGTATTTTACATTAAACCTCTCAGTAGTATCTAAGAAAATGGAAGTGATTTTTCTTGGCTTCAGCTTTTCAGGTTCTTTCATGGCTGAATGTATTAGGGCAGAATATCAAATTAGGAATTAAAGGATTTACTAGGTTAAATCAGAGAAAACCCACATGGGATGCAAAATGATATGATGGTTATGTATTGAGGAAGGGGGAAGTAAAGGGGATGAAAAACAGAACCACAATAAGAGTTAACAAATTAAACTGACAATGCACCATTTAATGTGCATGATAAGAACGTATCAATTAAATGGCAAATGAAACAGCAAGAGAATTTGCTGCCTATTTTCTTACTGAAAAATATTCCTCATCACAAAATCAGAATGTATGCATTACAAAGACCTATTTTCACCTGTGCTATTGGAAGTGGTGGAATTATTCTACCAGTTGATAGTAAAAATTATGAGCATCAAGAATGAGGAATAGTACATACAAGAAAAAAACAACAAACAACAAAACATTTATGTCATAGGAAGATCTTGGGTCTGTGAGTTTTGGAGTCTGGAGTCTATGAACTAACTGCTGTAGCTGTCTCAAGTCACCACCACCTCCACGATCTTGTCACCACCACTTGAATCTGCCTGCTGAGCTACTTGGGAGAGTGCTCTCCAACCTGATTGTACCACACTGACCCTGGTTACCAAAAACTTATTATTTAAGCAAACCCAATTTAATTGGAATAAATTTGGTGAGGCAATGCTTGTCAAATTAGCTCAGTGGGCAGATCAGAGGCAGTGCAGCATGGATTAGTATCTCTAAACTTCCTGGGAGTAATGTTCTTTTCAGCATGGCTACAGCTGGAGAGAGAGATGTCCACAGCCTAATGCAGGTGTCAAGAGCTGACAGTTGTTCTCAACACTGTAGGCACAATGGTGGACATCTCATTTCTACAAAGGGTCAGCAGGAGGAAACAATTCAAATTTTTTCATGAAAAAAATCTCAACCACCTTCCAGCTAATGCAAACAAGTTCTGTTAACTCACTGGAAAATTGCTGAAAAAGAAATTATTATGAAAGAATAATAAAGAAAATGTTGTGTTATTCACTATACTGGTGATCAGAGGAGATGCAGCTGGTGCTGAGAGATAAATGAATCCCATGTATATCTTTAATACTGAAGCTATCTAGATATGAAGCACTGAACTCCCTCATTTCTCACACAAGTCAATCAGAGCACAAGTTGCTACTTATGTCTTTAGATATATGGGCCTTTCACTGGCTTTATAGCTTCACTGGTATCCAAAATAGGAGTGGTAATCCTAGCACAAATATGCATTATATCTGGAACAACAGGGTATATTTCTTTGTAGGTAAAATAATCCTAAAAGGCTAAGGTAGTTTTCAGGAGGCCTTTACATGTGTGAGCAAACTGGGGCATTTGGTTTGCTTTGGAAGACAGATTAAGAAGGCATAAGAAAAAGAAAACCAAACACATTAAATTGAATTTTAGAGACATGCTGATCTGTTTTAAAAGAGGATGCTGGCCTTTTGGGCTGGAGCTGTATGACTGACACTGAACAATGAATTATTTAGGGTTTATTCATCTATATATTTATGACCTGTAAGTCCTGATGTCCTGGTTTGGTTTGAGTATTTTGGGCAGAGTTGTTTTAATGTAATCCTACATAGTATCTGAAGGGAGCCTACAGGAAAGCTGAGGAGGAACTTCTTACAAGGGCATGTAATGAGAGGACAAGAGGTAATGGATAAAAACTGGAGGAGGGGAGATTTAGGTTAGACATTAGGAGGAAATTCTTTGCTATGAAGGTGGTGAGACACTGGCACAGGTTGCCCAGGGAAGCTGTGGCTGCCCCATCCCTGGAAGTGTTCAAGGGCAGGTTGGATGGGGCTTGGAGCAACCTGGTCTAGTGGGAGGTGTCCCTGCCAATGTAGGGGGGTTGGAACTGGATGATCTTTAATGTCCTTTCCAACCCAAACCATTCTATGCTTCTATGTGATTCTATATGTTTCTATATGATTTATTTATTTTTTAAAATTATTATTACTTTCATTACTGGCTTGAAGAGAACACAGAATACAACCACTCCATTTCAGAACATGAGCCAGGATTATTTGTATAAAACCTGTGATTATTTCCCCTCAAGAAATATTTTGTGATCCAGTAGAGCCAAGTAGTGCTGGATGAAATGAAACAATCCAAAGGACAGCTAAAGTCGTGTCACAAAGTTTTGGTTTCATCTAAGTGCGAGACACGCAGACACCCAAAATGTGCAAAATACTATTGGAAAAATTATTCTCTGCTTCATAGGGCGTTTTCATGCCATGTCTGTCTCTGAATAAGGCAGTCCTCAATAAAGTATCCAGTTCTTTAGGCATGTCTAATGGCAGCCATGGTGTGCTCTGGAGACTCCCCTAGTTCACAGCATAGTGACTGTGTCCCATCCTATCCAGACTCCATCACAAAATTAATTCAGCTTGTCCCAAACATCCTCACACTGTGCTGGCTTCAGGTTATCAGGCATTTCCTTTTATTTGCAGGAAGATCATTCTCTTCCTTTCCCTTATGTGTCAGTACCCTGGCTCCCCGGTGAGTTACACATTTCAGAACAACATACAAACTCATCTCATGCTTCATTTACTCCAGCTGGCAACAAACTCTAGGGACATAAGTGAGCTCTGGGACATAATGAAAAAAATTCCATAAAATGTGAACTCACCTTTACTACTCCATATGGAGGATTTTGTGTGTGTATGTTGGGGTTGTTTTTTTTCACCTGGTGTCTCAAATGAAATGCTGCTCTTTGTTGCAGAATACACTCCCAGGGGACAGCAACAAGAGACCCTGAGCTGCCAGTTTACCAGAATGGGCTGAGCCAGTAAACAAATGTAAAAGTAACTCAGAGTAACTCTGTGCTACTACTATCTAGTTCCTAAGATTGCTTTCAAGCAAGGATGTCTCAGAGGTTATCAGGCTATTAGCCAAAGCACAGATGAACTATTAAAGTTTGGCCTATGTTTTGCACCACTAGTGGTGTCTCCTTTGCTTTGTTGTCCTGGTCTGGCTTTAATTCTCTACCCTACTGGGTGTGGGAAAACCCAAAGCTACTTTCATGTAGCTCTCTGCCATCTGCAGGCACGAGGGTTATTAATAATGCAGCCCGCAGAAACAAGGGCTTTGGGACATCTTTATTTCTCATCTTAATAAATTGCATCCTTCAGAGGCTGCTGAAGTGGATCTCCCAGTGCTGGAGATCAATAAAGCTTTCTCTTTCTTAGGTTGCCTTCCTTTTTAGAATGTTTTTGTCAAATGCTGGCTAGGATGGGCAGGTGCCGTGTTTCTGTGAGAAACCAACCTGTGAAGCTGTGCCTGTCTACAGCAATGTTAGGGCAGTTATTTTAAGAGATTGGACAAAATCCTCTCCACAGAGCATACAAGGAAATAGGGGAAAAGAAGAAGAATGGAGAACTGCTGTACTATAGTACAGTGAAATTGTGAAATCTTTGGCCAAGGTCTTTTGACCTAATGAGTTTCCAAAGTGTCAAAAGTTTAATCCCCAAAGTGCTTGAAAGGAATATAAAGGTGATCATCGTGGTAGAACTGAACCAGCACTTTCAGGCCACAGATTTTAGTTAGTTTGTTTTCTCAGCAACTAACCTAAGTAGTCTTTGCTTTGCATGACTGCTCCACCTGCTTCTCCAGGTACAATTTCTTTGGTGTCATCTATGCTGTACTTAAATTACATATTAAACACAAGGTTGGAGTAAATTAAGACCTGAAGAGAATTTAGATTTGACCTAATATGAGGAAAGTAAAGGGAGGAGTTTGGAGCAACAAGAAAAACCTCTTTTACTGAACACTTGATGTTATCTGTCCTTAATTTGCTTCCCAATATAAGATGCTACTTATCAGCTGAGTGTAGCTTTGGCAAACCTGTAGTCTTTGGGTTGACATTTTTTATGCTGTGTGTCTGCCTCAAATCTCTTTCTTCCTTGCCCTCAGTCCCTCCCTCCCTCCTTCCTGATACAAAATGTAGAGAAATAAGACACAATTAATCTGATGCTTTGAGATACAGAATTTAGGATGATCTACTTGTTCTCTGAGCTCAACTGGCTGTGCTGGCTGTGTCTCAGTGACTATACAAGGAATCTGTGGAAATTAGCTCAGTTTTAGAGGTATAAACTTTACTGGAATGACTCTCACCCGAGGCCCTAAAAGACCACCCATGGGGAAGAAGCGTTTTTCACTGTCTTTGAACCATGAGTCAACTTATTTAAAACTGAGCAGTGAATATTTTGGAGATGAAGCAGATTTCAGCCTGATTAAGTTTACATCCTGATATCCTAGAGTTTATTGGTATGCATGACAATAAAATGTGAAAGCTTCTCAGTGGAAAGGAGTAACATTTTGGTTGTTTTCTGGACCATATGGAATATTCCTGTTCCATATAATTTCTAAAGGAAATTGTGCATGATAACAAGTTCAGTTGTATCTGATCTGATGACCATTCTGTCACTTTATAAACTTCATCATCACCTCATATCCTGAATCAAGTTTTTTACCTTTCACTTTAACAGCCACATTCAATATAGGAAAAAGCCTTACTTTTTTATAGATCCCATTGACTCCTGCTCACAGCTTCTACATATAAGAATTCTGCTGCAGTAAATTGGGGTTCCACGGAAGAAAAACAATGCGATAATGAACACAACTGATCTTGTCTAGTCTGGTTTGGTGGGTTTTGTTTGTATGTTGGCCATATTCTGCCACCTTATGGGGTCATCTAGTAGGGTATCATAGGGCCAACTTATTTTCTGGAACTGTCATATGGAAATCCATGAACAAGTCATGCAAATGAATATAGGAATCACCAGCATTCATCACGGGCTGCGAAGTTGCTCAGGGAAGTTGTGGCTGCCCCATCCCTGGCAGTGTTCAAGGGCAGGTTGGATGGAGCTTGGAGCAACCTGGTCTAGTCGGAGGTGTCCCAGCCCATGGCAGGGTGTTGGAAAGAGATGATCTTTAAGGTTCCCTCCAGTCCAAACCATTCCATGATTCTATGATAACATGAATTAATTTTGTGATGCTACACAAGATATTAGGACTTTCCACTTTTTCAAAAGGCAAACTAACTAGAAACAGGTGGAGGCAAAGAGATTAAAAGTTTGGGATTATCTGCAACAGTCTCATCATTATGTCATCTGATATGTCTTTGCTTTGTGAGACAGAGTGCAAAGACCTTGGTAACCTGCTGAAATAAAGAAAAAAAAACACAATCCCACAGCATTTTATATAGACTCAATTTAATTTCCTGCTAGAAACTGAAGGAAAGAGACTTGAACTGCCCTTTGTGGGAGTAGGAGCTTTTCTGCTGAGGCCTGAAAGCCTCTTCTCTGTCCATGTGTTTAAGAAACAATCACACTCTTCTCCCTCTACCTAGAAAAGCTGCATTTTTCACTGCCTCTGGATTAGTGGGAGCAGGAAAGGCCAAGAACACGTTGCAGTTTTCTCCTATGACACAAGTTCAGTGCGTGCTCTAAGGTGGCTGGATGGGAGCCAGCTCTGAGTCAGAGGCAACCTATGTTTATTAGTACTGCAATAATCCACATCAGAGAAAGTGGTTTGCAAAATATTCACATTATATAGAGTCCTCTTAAAATTGTAACCTTCTTTGACTATCCTCCTCTTTCTGGAAGACACTTCCAGTGTCTTTCTCTGCTGATGGTGTGAAGCTTTCTTCTAAATCCCAGCTTAACATTTTTCCCCAACAACACTGACTTTAATTTCAATAGCTTTTCTTCCTCCTTTGATTATACTTCTGCTATGCTCAGGGCTGTCCCTAATCAACACAGATTCTTATGAACTAATCAAACTGATTTTCTGCTTTATTAGCTGTCTGGTTTCCAAGATGACTAGCACATTGTCCCAGAGCAAGGCTAACTCATGTTCTGCCCATCTTTTGTTCACAATGGAGGGAGCTGAAGAAAACTCCCTTGGATAGAGATGTTTCATTTTAAACAGTTAAATTTATGTGACATGAATTCCATTCCTTGTATTGCAGAACATGTGCTGTGGAAGGTCTTAATACTGTTCAAATGTAATGAGTTCATTAACCACAAGATGGAATACAGCTGGGAGAACTTAGGCTGTTTGAGGTGCAACAGAAAAGGAGGACAATAAGAAATGTGGGTGGGAAAAAATGTATTATGCAACTTGTTGGTGCTTATGCAGTGAATTAACTGTGTCTTTCAGTGTAGGAATGAAAAAAAAAAAAAAAAGGATTTTCACCTCCCTAGGGACAAAAGAGACAGGGTTGTAGCCTTGGTTCTGTTCTGGGATACATCTCCCTGAGAACCGACCAATATGCACTTGAGGAATCACAAAATTAGGGGAATCATTTTCTTTACCCAGCAAGGAATCAGAAAACATTATATCTCTTCTTTTTTTTCACCCAGATGGGCTTAACTTTGGCCCATGAAATCTCTCTATGTTGTTGCTTAGAAGCGTGGAGGAGGCCAATAGCTATTCACCTGGGACATCACCATGGATTGCCAAGTCAAAGTGCTCAGTGAAGTACAAGCTCATACTCAGAATGGCTCGGCTGCTTGCCTTGGAAAATAGCAAGGAATTGTACGTGTAAGACAAAGAAAAATCATTCTATCATCTTCTCTGAACACCTTGGTTACTTTTCCCCAATTCCAAGCATCTTTCTGTCAATTCCAAGGTTATATCAGACTGCTTTATGCACACCAACCTTGTATATTTTTTCCTTTGGCATCAGGTGATTTCTCATTGTATTTGCCACCTTCCAAGGTGACAGATGACTCCCTTTCACTGCTTATTTTATTGCTTTGGTTCTGCTTTTAGGTGCAAAGGGTAGACTTGTTTCCCAGAGACAACATGAAGTTGGTGTGTTGTTGCTGGAGTTCAGAGACTGTCTTACCCTAGAGTTCATCGCCGGCTGCACGGCCACTCCTCTGGAGTCTAAATAGTGGAATGCCTTGTTAAAGATACCCCTGGTATTTCCTCACAGCTAGAAAGTATGCAACACCCTGCACAGAGGCTACCTTGGGTCTGAGGAGCAATGACAGCCTAATAATGACATCTTTTTCTCAAGACAATCAGTTCAGCACATCAGCAGAGCTAATTAAAGATGTTAAGGGTGGCCTCACCCTCCAGTAAATACATTATTTTGAGTTAAGGAGTTGGTTTGAAGGTGCTGTTTAAGTACTGCACGGGAATGATGTGTAGACACAAAGGCAATAAAAGGCTCTGGTCCAGAGCTGTTTTTCATAGAATGGTTTGGGTTGGAAGGGAACTTAAAGATCATCTAGTTCCAACTCCCTTGCCATGGGCAGGGACACCTCCCACTAGACCAGGTTGCTCAGAGCCCCATCTAATTTCTGCTCTTACTCTTTCCTCTGGCTGTGATAGATGTCTGCTGGCCAGTGATGTTGTTGAACAGAGATACATCCACCCAGATGGGTTCAAAGCAGAGACAATGTTAAATGGGTAGGTAACAGTAGCCTGAGGAGCTCCTATGTAACCAATGGTTACAGCCACAGCCAGGCAGAAAATGCAGACCACCAGTCAAGGAACTCAAATCAATCAAGTAGCTCTTGTAAAGCTTTGATATGCCAGATAGGGAACACATTTTACTTCTTGGGGAGTAATGATTGTGGAGGACCCTGTCAAGCAGCACTTAAAGCTCTGCTGGAATAGAGCAACCTGTTGTTACATTTATGATCCCATATTAGTTGTATATTAGCTATGAAATATTGCATACATCACAGATGCTTCAAAAGGGTAATTGACCTGCCTGTGAAGACACAAATTTCTCATATCATTTTTGACTTTGCCTACATTGTAATTATATAATTAATGTAATTTATAAATATTCCCCTGCAACCATGGTCTTTAGTTAAAGAAGTCATGCCATTTCACCAGGTCTCTGGGGAAATCAACAATGTAAGGGCACAATAAATCTGATAAATAGTACAATGAGGAAAATAATGCCCATCAAAGCAAGAACTGCTGGATTAATTTTATGGGTGATGTTATATGGAAAATCTGCCAAGAAGAGCAAACCTGTGCACAGGGAGTTGTGAATTGTATTCCAAAGCCTTTGCTTCCATCAGTCTATAGCTGCTGCAGTTGCAAAGATAAGCTAGAAAATCTTGACCTGTAGATGAATGATCCACTCATACCCACCTGAATTTTCAGAGAGCCTGAAGCAACAGTTCCAACAAATCGTCTTCCAAAGTCATCATAATGTCAAAGTTCTCAGATACCCAGAGCAACCCTTTAGGTGTCAGGAACCTTCTATGTTTTGTCACACCCATGTGGGTGAAGCTGCATAATATGAAGAAGAATTGTTATATCATGAAAATGTTTGCTACTTACAAGAGCCAAGCTTTTTAACTGGAATTTGTTTAAAAACTCAAGTGTTGGTTAATTTTATACATGAAGTCACAGAAGGACATGTAGTTTCAAAGCTCAGGAAAGGCTGGGCTTTATGATCACAAAGAGGAGTGGATGGGATATAGTGGATTTGGATTTTTCAAAAAGGTCTTGGAAATGTCCTTACTGAAGAAGGATTCTACCTGAAGGAAAGCAGGCATCAGCTGAGGTCAGAAGAGCTGAGGGGCTCAGACAGGATTGATTTACCTTAATTTAACAGGTTTTCACACATCTATTGGCCTATGGTAACTTCTTGGGTGTTCTCTTTCACTACAGTGAATGCAGGATAATGAAACTTAGCTCACTGACAATGAAAAAGAACCAAAACTAAATTATACTGTCTTGAATTTGACATGAACCAAGAGGCACATATACACTTATTGTGTATCAGCTGAGACATGACAGCTTTGTAAGCTGTAAAAATTTTATTGTGTGCCTGAGCCCTAAATGGAGAGAAAATAAAGCAGCAGGAGAATATGATTCTTTCTCAGAATTAATAGTGAGTGCCTCAAGGAGTTATGCTGCCCTAACCTGATGTAAGCTCTGAAAAAGAACAATATGTTAGCAAAATTAGCAGATTATCAAGAAACGAATCGGATCTTCAGGAAGTGTAAATTGAGATCTCGTTCTCAAATTGGCTGAGTGGCTTATTAAAATTAGTTCTAGAATAGTTTTGGGAGGGTTTTTTTTTTTAAATGTGAGGGAAATTCTAGAAAGCTGGAGGAGTAGGAAATGCAAGAGCTGTCAGGTTATACAGAAATGATAAGCAGTGTACTTTGTAAGGACAAATTATAATGCTCTTACATCTTCAGGGAATTTCAATTTAATTGAAACCACTCAAAAGAAAAGGAAAAAAAAAACACCAAAATTATAATCAGGGACAGCTGAGGTAAAACATGCATGGAAGTTATTAGGTTGTGTTAATAAAAGGAATAAAGATAGTGAAAAGTAAGGATTTCATAGGTGTTTTCTGTATGTCGTGGAAGGAAAAAAAAAACAAAACCCACAACAAACCCCCAACTTCCAGGTGAAAGAAGGACAAATAGTGAGCATTGCTCACAGACCTGGTTATTCTTTAACACTGAAATGCCTAAGCCAGGCAGCAAGTCCAATATATTTATTTCAACTATTTCCATGCAAAATTACTGCTAGGATTGTATCAGCTCCTTTTTCACATTTTTTTTTTTCCTGAAGTCAAAAAAGCAACAATTTTCCTGTCCAGTGAAAACACTGGATATTAGAAGAGACTACCTGATTGCATCTGTCATTAATGGACATTTTGCAGCACATGAGCCCCACATCAGTTTATGTGTTAGAACATTGCCTGGATGCCCTACAGACTGAACCCTTCCTTGTGGACAATTCTGTGACAAAATTCAGGTTGCTGGCTGTCAACTCTTTCAGTCAAAGGTGTGGTGTTTCCACCTGAGGTCCTCAAGGCATTCATTTATAACTGAAAAGGGCTCACTTGTCACTTATACCAGTAAATCCTTTCTGAACATTCACTTACTAGACCTCCTGATGTAATTACCCTTCAAATCCTGTTTTCTCACTTGTAACAGGCATGGTGAGTGGGAACAAGGTATCATAGTATCATCATTCTGGTTGGAAAAGACCTTCAAGATCATCAAGCCCAACCACTACCCTAGCTCTGCCACATCCACCACCAAACCCTGTCCCTTGGCACCACATCTGTCTTTTTAGATGTATCCAGGGATGGTGGCTCAAGCACCTCCTCGGACAGCCTGGATCCCCAAGTCCAACTCCCGCCCCAGAACAGGACAATCCCAAAGTTCACACCATGTCCCTGAGGGCATTGTCCAAATGTTTCTTGAATATTGTCAGGGCTGGTGCCATTACTGCTTCCCTGGGGAGCCTATTCCAGTGCTCCACCACCCTCTGGGTGAAGAATGTCTTCCTAATGTCCAACCTAAACCTCCCCCTGCACATCTTCCTACATTCCCTCGGCTCCTATCATTGGTCACCAGAGAGAAGAGGTCAGCGCCTGCTCCTCCACCTTCCCTAGTGAGGAAGCAATAAGATGCAATGGAGTCTTCTCTCAGTCTCCTCTTCTCCAGGTTGAACAGACCAAGTGCTTTCAGCCACTCCTCATATGGCATCCCCTCCAAGCTCGTCACCAACCTTGTGGCCTCCTCTGGACCCTCTCCAGCAGCTTCATATCCTTTCTGTACTGTGGTGCCCAGAACTGCACACAGGACTCAAGATGGGGCCGCACCAGTGCAGAGTAAAGTGGGACAATCACTTCCCTTGACCAGCTGGCTATGCCATGCTTGATGCACCCCAGGACTCGGATGGCCCTCCTGGCTGCCAGGGCACACTGCTGGCTCATGTTCAACTTGCTGTCGACCATAACCCCCAGGTCCCTCTCTGCAGGGCTGCTCTCCAGCCTCTCACTCCCCAGACTGTCTGTATATCCAGGGTTACCATGTCCCAGCTGCAAAATCTGACACTTCTTGTTAAACATCATGCTGTTGGTGATTGTCCAGATCTCTAATTTGTCCAGATCCCTCTGCAGGGCCTCTCTGCCCTCAAGAATGTCAACTGCTCCTCCCAATTTAGTGTCATCTGCAAACTTAATAAGTAGGCCTTCAAGTCCTGCATCTAAGTCATTTATGTATACTTTAAAGAGTACTGGCCCTAAGATGGATCCCTGTGGAACCCCTCTAGTGACCAGTCACCAGCCTGATGTGGCCCCATTTATTATGACTCTTTGAGCTCGACCCATCAGCCAATTACTCACCCAATGTATTATGTGCTTGTCCAGCTGGATGCTGGACATTTTGTTTAGAAGGATACTGTGAGAGACCTCAAAGATCACCTAATTCCAATGTCTCTACATGGTCAGGGACACCTCCCAGTACGCCAGGTTGCTCCAAGCCCCATCCAACCTGGCCTTGAACACTTCCAAAGATGGGACATCCACGACTTCTGTGGGCAACTTGTTCCAGCATCTCACCACCCTCACAGTGAAGAATTTCCTCCTAATGTCTTACCTAAATCTCTCCTCTTTCAGTTTGAAAACATTTCTCCTTATCCTCTCACTTCGTGCACTGGTGAAAAGTCCCTACCCAGTTTTGTTGTAGGCCCTTCGGATACTGGAAGGCCATTTTAAGGTCTCCCCAGAGCCTTTTCTTCTCCAGAGAAAAACAACCCCAACTTTTGCAGCCCGTCTTTGTAGGAGAGGTGCTCCAGCCCTCTGATCATGTTTAATTATTACATCTGATAATCTTTAATTATTACTTCTGTTCATCAATTATTACAAGATTAATGTTAGTAAATGAAACCAACCCAAAATATTTAAACTCCAAGAAATAAGTGATATATTAAAGACAGTAGAAAGACCATGATGTTGTTTTTTTATTTCCTTAATAGGTTTGCTCTTTACAGACTAGTTTCTATGTGGAACTTCAGAGCTCTTGCAGTCTGGCATTCAGTTAAATATTCTTTTCATTTTTCTGTTACCTTAAATATTTCAACATCAACTTGTGGACACCATAAACAGTCTCATTCCTTCTCAAGTCTTTGCAGCAGGTCAAACTTTGCTATTTTGGGTTTCATATTTCTGATCCATATACTTCAGAAAGGATTGGAGGTGGGGTTATTTTATCCAAATTTAGATATCCACAATGTAGATGTCAACATATGAGATAGCTGTTAAGAATTCCTTTACACTCATGGGAGACGAGTAGATATTTTAAAGTAGACAGCTAAAATAGGTCAGACAAATTGCTTTCTTCATATGTCTGCTTCTCTCTGTTGACTATATAAAAAGAGACAATGAGCTCATATGTGAGTATCTGTCTTGTAGGTTTCTAAAATTAGGTGACATGTCCTAGGTCACTGAAGAGTTACTTCTCCAACTCTGCTTATTACTTGTTAGCATATGTCTCAGTTGACATGAGGGAGGGTCACCAAGCCAGTTAATGTAAGCTATGAAACTGGAATACTACAATGCACTGGATTTCACACCTTGTATTGAGAGCCTATAGAAGATTTGTAGAGCATCAAATGATTGCCTGTTCATATATAAATCAAAGATGTCAATCCAGATAACTTTGTGCCTTAGATAGCTGCAGAGATCCCTTCCCTGGGGAGAACTTGGAAATGCCAAGGGAGGGGTCTATGAGCCAGGCTGACTGGTGATTCCTAGATGATTCTCCTCAGCACCTTCTTGCACCTTCTTGGAGCCTCGTTCTCCACCCATGTTTAATCTGCATAGGGAAATATTCTTCGTGTTGCTAGGAAGTGCTGGGATAACTATGCATGGAGTGGGTCACTTTGCTGCGATGTATTCAGTCTGCAAAAGCTCAGTTGATCCTGCATATTGTCAGAAGCTTTCAGATTTCCACACTTGTACAGAAGCTTGGTTATGGTGCAAGAGAAGGATGTGGTGGGCAGCCCTGAATAGACACTGAATTAAGATTAATTAAGTAATAAACACACATTTGATCACCACTAGTCCAAGCCATTGTGGGTCAGCTTTGAAATGTATTGCTTCCCTTTCAAACCACTGGCACACATCCCAGAGGATCACAGCAAGGATCCTAGCAGATCAGGTTGTTTCTTTCTTTTGGGTGAGATCTCAACAGCTCCTCATAACTGCCTTATAAAGTCACTAAAAATCATTTCATTCATCTTCACATGGGTACACTTTGTCTGAGATGCTGTCCAACAATTCCACCCATCACTTGCTATGGTGACGTTTGATTCCTTTAAGCAGTGACTCCTTTTATGCCTCCCTGGGAGTAGGCACATCCCACTTGGAAAGGACTCACTACCTGTTTTTGTTGGTTGTTGACATCATACTGTGCACTTGGCACTTCTGTGCTTCTCATGGCACACTTCTCCTCAGTAGCCTTAGGCTTTTGTAGCATAACCCACATATGAGCTCAGCACTCCAGACTCCCTTTTTAGTTAGAGGAAAGAAATGGGCACTTGCAGCAGAACATGTTAACAAGTCTTTTTTTCTTTTTTTTTTCTTTTTTTCCCCTGTATTTTATCCACAGTTGAAAGAATCCCCTGAAGCCCATTAACTTTTAGTAACAATCAGCTGATTTTCTGATTCTCATACACTTCAACAGCCCATCTGTTTCACCAGAGATAATTGAAGACTTTTTTTATATTGGGGAACTGTATATACACAGCTGAAAGGTGCAACCCACGTGCTATCAGTTATTCTGACCTCACTAATTTAATTACAGTAGCAGATGCAGCTAAAACAACAACTTAAAGCACCAATACCTCTAATTTACAAATTGAATTACAAGGTTTGGCCACCAGTGATATCAGAAGACAATATGATAATTCAAGCTTCCTGTCCAAATCCTATATTCAAATATTAATTTCTTTTCCCGTTACCGAATGGAAATGAAAATGTTTTATAAACATTGCCCATATTGTTTAATAGTTAATTTTTCTAATAAAACATAGCTGATAGTATCAATTTGTGAGATAACTAGCCTTTTATTAGTAATACATGGACTCTGCATCTATGTACATCATACATGCCAGGAGCTGCTAAACAATATGTGCAGGTTCTGCTACGGGTCTAGGGAATAAGTTGATGGAACTGGTAGTTGTTATTACCTAATAAACACTTCAATCTCTGTGGACGATACAAAGGCCCCAGCTCAGTTTTTGATGCAGGTTTCCATGACTACCTTGAAGGAAAAAATTAAGTCAATTATTTTACTTTCTCTGTAAAACGTGGAAGAAAGGCAATGACATGTGTTGAAGGTGCTCTTGTCTCTTTAGAAGTCCTTCTGAAACCAAGATAAAACAGAAAACAACCACTTTTCAAACCCGGTGAATGGCAGGTTGAAGTAAAACGGGGTCTTTATGTATTGGAAAGAATGTGTTTTAAAGGTTGCCACTTTCCCACGGGGTACCTGTCCATTTACCCTTCCGTTGTAGTTAAACTGTATTTCTGATGCATCACAGTGGCAGACTCCAAGGAGAGAATTCAGTCTCCACACCACTCTCTGGCCTCGCTGGACTGGCTTGCACGCAGGAGTGCAAATGATCAAGGAAGAATTTCAAATCCAATGTCTGCTAATGCATCTGTCTGGTTTTCTGTTGCTTCATTAACGGAGTGGCTTTTTCTTTTTCCAACTCCTCACTGCTGAATGTCACCACGGGTGTTTGCTGTTCTCCTCAGCTGAGATCTTATCAGTCCTTCATTATTTGATAAACCATCAGAAATACAGTTAAGTAATTAAATTCAGTACCAGAGCAGAGAGCAGAGTGACTGATCGAATGAGGATGGAAGAAAGCAGAACAGTTTAGGGGGAATTTTATGAATCATTGTTCTCCATTTAGTCAGGATCTGGACAAAGAAGACAAAAATTTAGAGTAAGCTGTATTTTCCTTTTTTATTTTTTAACTGAAAGACTTTCTCATTTCTAAATGCTGATGTCTTGGCAATATGTTGCAGTCATTGATTGTAAAAGCTCTTTTACATTTATCTGTGCTCACAGAGGGGGCAGGTGGTGGAATGTAGAAAACCTACATCAGACAAGATTATAAAAGGGTCCTCAGCATTCAAAGGCTTCATTTACACTTGGAAATAAAACAGATGAGAGCCAGTTCTCTGGCTCTGAGACAAACTGGTCCAGCACAGCTCATGTCCACAGGGCTAAACTCTCGTACCTTCCTACACAGAGAGGTTGCATCTAAACTACTATAGATTTTCATAGAATCATAAAAGCATGGTAGGTTTGGGTTGCAAGGGTCCTCAAAGGTCATCCATTTCCAACGGCCTGCCATGGGCCTACCTCCCAGTAGACCAGGTTGCTTCAAGCCCCATCCATCCTAGCCTTGAACACTTCCAGGGATGAGGCATCCACAACTTCTCTGGGCAACCTGTGCCAGTGTCTCACCACCCTCACAGTGAAGAACTTCTTCCTACTGCCTAGCCTAATCTCCCATCTTCCAGTTTAAAACCACTACCCCTTGTCCTATCTCTACATATCCTTGTAAAATATCTTGGAGGAATTAGGTCTATAGGGCAGAGATACACCAATGGGGTGTGGTGTGTTAGCCTTGGTTGGATGCCAGGTGCTCACCAAAGCCATTCTCTTACTCCTCCTTCTCAGTTGGACAGCAGAAAAAAAACATGACAGAAAGCTCCTGGGTTGAGATAAGGGCAGGGGGAGATCACTCAGCAATTACTGTCACAGGTGAAATAGATTTGACTTGGGGAAATTAATTGAATTTATTACCAATTGGATCAGAGTAGGGTAATGAGAATAAGAAACTAAATCTTGAAACACCTTCTCCCCACCCTTCCTTTCTTCGCAGGCTGAACAGCACTCCCCATTTCTCTACCTCCTCCCCCTGAGTCACAGAAGGAGACAGGGAATGGGGGTTGTGGTCAGTTCATTGCATGTTGTCTCTGCCTCTCCTTCCTCCTCACTCTCTTCCCCCGCTCCAGTGTGGGGTTCTCCCACAGGAAACAGTCCTCCATGAACTTCTCTAACATAAGTTCTTCACACAAGCTGCAGTTCTTCATAAAATTCTTCAGCATGGGTATCTTCTGCAGGGTCACAACTCCTGCCAGAAAACCTGCTCCAACATGGGCTCCTCTCTATCTGGGGCCACAGGTCCTGCCAGGAGCCTGTTCCAGCATGGGTTTCCCACAGGGTCACAGCCTCCTTTGGGTGCATCCACCTGCTCTGGTGTGGGGTCTTACATGGGCTGCAGGTAGATATCTGCTCCACCATGGATCTACATGGGTTGCAGGGAGATAGCTTGCCTCACCATTGTCTTCATCAGGAGCTACAGTGGAATCTCTGTTCTGGTGCCTGGATCACCTCCTCCTGCTCCTTCTTCAGTGACCTTGGTGTCTGCAGGGTTGTTTCTCTCACATCTTCTTATACTTCTCTTCTGGTTGCTGTTGTGTAGCAGCTTTTTTTCTCCTTCCTAAATATGTTATCATGGAGGTGCTACCACCACTGCTTGATTCATCCTTGTCCAGTGGTGGGTCTGTCTTGGAGCCAGCTGGCATTGGCTCTGTCAGATATAAGGGAAGCTTCTAACATCTTCTCACAGAACCACCCCTGTACTACCAAAACTTTGCCATGGAAACCCAGTACAACAGGAACCATCTCAGGTGAGGGACAACTAGGGAAAGAAAACTCATTAATATGAAATCATATCTCCATGCTAAAAACCTCACTTTACATAGGACATCAACAGACACCTCTGTGTCACCAGAGTATGAAGATCTGCAGGATCATGTTTTAAAAGATAATGAGGATTGGATCCAGCCAGAGATTGGAACAGAGAGGTCCTCCTGAATGAAAAAACTGTTTGAGGAATCATCATGATTTGGAGTTTTAAAACACTGGGTTATGGCAGGAGGTGTTAGGATGCAGTTAATGTCAGGTATGCAATTCTGTTGATGTCCTGAACACCTGTCTAAGTCCTTGACAGAGACAAAGCAATGGAAGTCACAGGTTTGCATGACCCTGTTGTCCATGTAAGTCCTCTCTTGTGTCAAGGATGAATCTGTAGCCTGACAGTACAATTAATTATTTTGCAAGTCTATTGCTGAGTTTTTTAAAAAATATGAGATTATTAAAAGCTCTGCTCACGGATTTTCTTATCTGGACAACTGATCTCTGGGAGTAAATCATCATGTCACAGTCTTCTAAAAAGCCCCCAGACAATTGTGCTTTTGAGACACTACTGAAAATCATGAAGGTCAAATCATGACTTCGGAAATTAACCAGACAAGTCAGTTTTCTGGTTCAAAATTATCCGTCCTGCCTTTTCCTTTGGGTACAATTCAGATCTTTGCAGCTACAGAACCTGTTTCAGTACTTTCTGTGATACAAGTTACTGATCCTGCAGACATGTCCTTTGGCTTTAAATTAAGTATCCAAGGCCATCTATAATAGCAGCAATTCAGACAATTGTGGTTGCTCTCTAACACATAAAACTCACAGTTCAAGTGTTGGGCTCTCTGTTTGCTACCCATTTCTTTTTCATTCTCTTAATTTTTTTCCATATTTATATAACTTTCTTCTTCCATTGCAGAGATCTGAGCCTTGATGTGAGGACCTTACCAGAAGATCTGCAGAGAGTGTGTGCTTCAGCCCTAATAATACTGTTAACAAGCAAAACTTCACTGAAGTTCAAAATTAGGAGAGAAGATGGCCATCAATTGGAAGATCTGCTTCTTCATTCTCATATTGCTTCCCATGGTAAGGAAAGGTGCTTTTCTTTTAATTGTACTGATATAAATGCATGTTCTCAAGGTCAACATTTGCTAAGAGTGAAGGAGCTGTTGCTGACACTGATTCTGGCTATTTGTGTGGTTCCATAGGTTATGTTAAGACTTTTCTAATCTCCTTTGTGGATGCTGTGGTCACTGCTTATTCTGTAGAAGGACAAGTCAGATCCTTGAGAGAATTTGTTCACTGTCTGTGCCTGACATTAAAAATAAAAGAAAGTAATAATTAATAAAAACAAAACCATAATGAGGCTCCTGTTTCAGATCCATTGGCTTAAGATTTTTTTTCCCAGGCAGATGGGATAAAATTAGAGATTCCCATCAGCCCTGTGAAATCTAAGCCTTGAGGTATTTCAGCCAGTGCTTTTGGATGCCTCCATTTTCACAGGGCCAGTTTTATAAAATGATACAAGTGGACCTCTCAAACTACAGGCACTCTAACCCTTTCATCACTTTTTTTAAGGTCCTCATCTCTTTATGGAGATTACAGGGATATATTTTCTTTGAGCTACCTGGTCTAGTGGGAGGTGTCCCTGCCCATGCAGGGGGGTTGGAACTAGATGATCTGTAAGGTCCCTTCCAACCCAAACCATTCTGTAATTTGATAAGTCTTTACTTAGTAAGTAGCATGCTATCTCATGAATCACTCAGTCTTAACACATCTGGGGGTTGTAAATCCAGTCCTGCCCATTGTTCCCCTACACATTGTGGCTGTATCTGGCCTCACGTAACAGCCACAAGACCACTGAATAAAGTATGTTTTTCCCTACATAACAAACCCTGTAATAAACTAATCTTGCATTTCAACTCAGTTATTTGCTGGACCACAGATCATAACTATGCTTTTCATCACTTAAGAAGAATTGCACAGGGGGATACTGTGAAAAATAGCATAAGTATTTCAGTCCTCTATCTCATTCTGATTAATTAGCCTTCTATAACTCCCACAGAAATGCTTTACAATTCCTTAATATACAGATATTGTCGTGTTACTGCACTTTAATAGCCAGGTATTTTAAAACATTCTTGATGTCCATTTTGTTTTTATGTTGAAATAAGAACTATTTAATATGGTAGTGATGTGACTAGACTATCTCTTAGCTGTTTTTACCAAGTTTCTTGCTCATGTATCAATTGTATGACCTGTCTTTTACAATGTACAGTGGTCAGCACACAGGAGTTGTCTTTATATTGGCACACAAAAATACACATTCTTTCTTCTTAGGTCATATTTAGAGACCACTTTAATGAACTGCCTATCTACAATGTGGCATTATCCAGCTGAATTCTGTAGAATAGGATTGGAACTGGTGGTATGGTTCTCTCCATCCAAATAATATAGTCCCTTTGTATAAATATTTGGTCTTTGAATGTCTTTCTAGTGTGTGACTCTTCTGACTGTTGCCTAGCTTTCCAGGTAGAAAGTATTACTTATTATCAAAGTAAGTGTGTTTGATTTTTATACTGTAGCTCTGAAATAAATACACTAGACTTACTGAAAGCTAATGAGGAGGGAAAAACCCCCACATTAAACTTGTTTTAGATGCATATCTTAGGATGAGATTTCTGTCTTCTTGACCGTAAGAGGAGGTTAGCTCAAATTTGCATACTAGTTTTTTGGATGTACATTAGATTACATGAACACACCTTGTTGCTTCTGGTTTTAGACCCAGAAATGACAACTGTCATGTCTCAGTCCCTTAGGAGCTCTGTGGCAGAACACTTAACCCATGATGGGCCAAGGATTTTGTCACCTTTCTTAGGTCAGACTGGGTGGTGCTAAGACCAATTTCTGGTTTTACCCCCTGCTGGGCTGCAGAACAGTGACTTGGTGGCACCTGGTTCTCACAGGGAACTGGGGGGACTGCCAGGGTGGACCCTCTGTTGATGAACAGGGTCCCCAGCCAGTAGGGTGTCTTGGCCCAGATAGATAAACGAATGAATGACCAGAGGTCAGATCTGACTTAGTCCATAAAAACAGTTACTGCCAGGAAGGCCTTGGTTAGGTTTGCCCTTGGAGCAGCAGGTCTGCGAGGAAGCCTGTTGCTTAGGTCAGATACCACCTGAGGAAACTTCTTGAGATTGAGTGGCCACATCTTTGGTGAGTGATACATTTCTTCTAGATAAATCTTTGAGTGATCCTTGCTCCTACTGGGCAAGTGATTCCAGGTACCTGAGGGGGAGACTTTCCTTTTGTCTGAGTGAATGTGCACAGGTGGGATGATGATGATGATGATGATGATGATGATGATTATCCATGTTAAGACTAGTAAAAAAAAAAAAAAGCTTAGGAGTTCTCAAGTAGTTGTGCTGTAGTGTATTAATCCTTAAGTAGTTGTGCTGTAGTGTATTCCCAACTGACATCTGAATCTGTGTTATTATTTTTGAATTATCAGATTGCTAAATAGTGTTGATTGGAATAAATATTCATTCTTAGTAAACCCCTGTGTGTCTGTGGGTGCCTCCATTACAGGCTCCCATCATATAATTGAGCCTAGGACAGCCTCAATGTTTCCTCATCTATAAGTGTTGGTGAGACACGTCCTACTCGAGGTGAAAATGGAAAACAGATTGGTAGAGCTGCTGAATTCCTGGGTATGCAAGCATACTTTTCTGACTGGAACAAAATTAATTAAATGTTCATATTAATGGAAAGGCAAAAGACTTCTTTAAAATGACTGGTGATCTTCAATGTCTCAAGATTTGTGGTGATCCGCTTGAGACAGCCAAGAGTTGTCTTCTTATTTAGAGGTGAATGATTTTTAATTAAGGGAAATAAATGTGACTGAACACATCTCTTGAGCTTTCAGACGGATGACCTTCCTGGCGAATGCAGAAGGACAGCAAGTTTCCAATTCCTAGCATTTCAGAACATAACTGTGATCACTGAGCTGGATAATTAGTGATCAGCTCCAGCTTCTGGAAAGAACAGCTCTCTAATGAAATACTATAAAGCAAACTAGAGCTAATAAGAACAACTATGTTTTTATATATGCTGTTTCTGCAGTGTTTATGAGCTTGTTTATGAGTGAAAGCTTTTATTACAGTCTCTTGCAGGAACCCAGGTATTAAAGCAACAATTTTGCACACATAAACTGGTGTCTGTGCACACACAATTCTTTGGTCAGTGGCTGAATAGGACTTGGAGCAACCTGATCTAGTGGGAGGTGTCCCTGCCCATGCAGGTGAATGGGACTAGATGATCTTTAAGGTCCCTTCCAACCCAAATTATGCTATTATTCTGTTATTGTTCCATATTCTCTGTACAATATTCTTTTTTTATAACCTCCCTAAAGTTTCTTTTCACATATTGGAGCTCAGGAATACTATATTATTTATGGTGCTTCCCCTTCTGAGACTCTCTTGTAATGTTTGTTGTAACATATTTTCTCTCCATTGGGACATACACTTTCTCTTCAAACCACCTCTAACATGCTGTGCTGATGTTCTCAAATTGGTTCTTTTCTGTCATGCAGATTTTCAGGTTTTCTGCCAAGGGAGTGGAATGTGACATTTAAAAAATTAGAGTAAAATTTGAATGTCACCTTAGCCTCCAAAAACTTCCTGAAAAAAACCTTTACATTGCTTTCCTCTAAACACATCTGGTACTGTTCAAGAAATCTCCAATTGCTCTCAAGGAGAGCTCCTGTTCCCAGCAGTTGGGATTGATCCCCATTTTGTGGCCCATGTCTCCATCCCTCACAATCAGTGTGGCTGCATTAGCTCCTGAATCCGTACACCTCCTTGGATGTGCAGATTTTGGCTTCAACAACAGACAGACACCAAAGCTCATGTCTGCATTCATAAACAGGTTAAGAAAAGGCAAAAAAAGAGCACGAGGTGTATGAATGGAAAACTCCTAGTATAGACTCACACACAGACAACAAGAAAATAATATGCTAGGAAATATCCAGAAATGGACATGTGAAGGCAATTCTAATTGTCAGAGACTAACGTGGTTAGATTCTTCATGTGTTTATCAGCCTGTTCTGCATCTGCCTCTCACAAGGGTATTCCACCTTCTTATTAACTACTTGGGACTGAAGGCAGGACCTAGAGGCATGATACCTGTTAGGCCTTTTAGAGGAATTCTTGAGCTTTATTTTTTTTCCCCATTTTAAATGCTTTCCTAGCTTTAAATGTCTATGTTGCTATTTTAGGTGGTTTTAATCCATTTTTCAGTCATTCACTCTCATTCTTTTCTTTGCTTTGTCTGAACATCTCCTCTTTCCACTTGCCCATTGGTTTTCTTCATCATGCTTATTTTTTGCTTCCAAATACACTTTCACTGCCATTTTGGTGGATTTCTCATTCCATTCATCTATGGTAGCAGTGGGCTTGTTTTTTTATTGGAAATATTAACAAAAGTCATCATAAAATTATTGAGGAGATAGGGTCCTAAACCATCATTCCTTTGTCTGGTTCCAAATGTACTTGAGAAACAATGAAATTCATGACTCACAAAGTTGGCTTAGTATATGAACTGAATTCTAAATGTAACTGCAATGCAGGTGTTCTAACTGTCTGTAATAATTCAATCAGATGTATTTCTTCAGCTAATACTTGGAATTTCTTGTGGTTGACAGTTTTAATATTGCTAAGCTTCAGTGTTTCTAATGGTAAGATATTCTTTATAGTGCCTCATTAGCTGGCAAGCATATGTTCACTGATTTCTGTAAAAAAAATGAGATGAAAAAGAAAGGTGTAGGTGATGTCTCTTGTAAGATTGAAGTGTGATCACTGTGTAAGAGTCAGATTGGCAGGTATGGATTTGGATGCACAGACAGAGAATGAAACCTTAGTCTGATTATGTTTAAGGAATTCATTAAGAGATGAAGAGAGAAACTAGATTTGTTTGTTCAGACCCTGTTTGCTGGAGGGGGTAATAATTCTCAATCTTTTAAGGGTGGTATAGTCTACAGAGCAGAGAGCTGGCTGTATCCTCCATTATTCATCTCTAGCTGTCAGTTCCAGTGCCAGGCTACATTCAAATAGAATAATCTACAGTTCAATCTCTGTCACTTTTCAAAGATGGGAGAAAGTGCATTTGGCCACACTATTCTACTAGTTTTTATCCAGCCCTGCTGTTAGAATTTCTGAGCATCCATTTTCTGCTGCAGCCCAAATGTGTGGTTCCTCAGGCACAAACATAAATGGCTTTGTCGGTCCCTGCTCTATAAACAACCTATTCTTTCCATGCAGGACTTAATGAGACAGCTTTTAATGAGTTTATCTGCCTTTGTAACATCTCATAACCCTGTTAGAGAAGACAAGTTCTCTGTAGGATTGCAACCATTTCTAAGATAACGCACAGTTACGTGGGACTTCCCTGTGACTCATGTAATGCAAATATAAATATGTACAAATATAGCTAGGGAACTGCTGGGAATGTTCTTCAGAGGAGAAAAAACTCAGCTAGTCAAGACATTACTGCTGCTATAGCTTTTCCTTTTTAATATAAGGAGATGGTGCTGCAGGCAATCAGCACAACATAACAACCTCTTAAAAGCCTAGGACTTGTTTAAAACAAAAAAGTCTCAGGGTGTGCGATACTGGATAAAGTATTTTCAAAGAGAAGGTTCAGAATTTCTGGTTAGGTCGATCACAAAAAGCATGTGAGAAAACCAGTGTTGCAAAACAACACCAATGCTCTTGATCCCAACCAGCTTCAAGCACCTTTCAGAGACATAAAAATTAGGGTCCTATGTTCCAGATGGTCCTCAGCCTGTCAGCAAGGTGAGATAGGTGCTTACAGAGAGTGACAGAGTGATAGAAGTCTCAGGATGATACCTCCACCTGAGATCTCTATAAGTCCCTGGGGTTTTCTGAGAAAGCCTGGTATATTAACAAGCCTGTCTAAGATGCCTGAAGGAGACCTTGATGTTGTGTTGGAGCTCTGTCTAGTACACTGGGACTCGTAATCTCACCGGGCTCATCAGGTGTCATGGTTATTGCAGAAGCAGGACACACTGGGTTAAAATGTTTTTTTGACTTATTTGAGCAAAATTGAATGAGAAACAAAAAAAGAAAGTCTAGAAATGTACATATTCTACGATGTGTGGTTGTATGTACAACCACAGGTACCTACATACAACTTACCTTATTTAAGCAGGCAAGATACCTAGGTCTCAGAAATGCATTTCAGCAAGTGACAAAGCAGAAAATGGTTGTCTTACATTAATGTGTTCACTGTTTTTTTGCCTTCTGGTAGTAGTAATAATTTCTGTGACAGGCAAATAATGTGATGACAGCACTGATTTAAGGAAATTAATATGATTCTTTTCCCTGCTGGTTTAGTTTTTATGGCTTTGGAGGAGCGTTGGGTGAGCAGTCGAAAAACAAATAGGGAAATAAAAAAGATCTCCTAGAAAAGGACTCTGTAAAAAAAGAAAATCAGAATCAGTGGTTTTGCACAGCTATTAATATCCAGCACCTGGAGGGATATTATTCAGGTCTCTAGCATGTGTGCTACTGGCCTGCTCTTTCTTGGCATTGCTGAGTCAACATCCTAAGATTTACTGTGGAGTCAGCTTGAAGAGATGGCTGCGATGCAGAACTAAAGGCACACTAAAAGGAAAGGGGAAATGAAAGCAAAAGAGCAGGAAGAGAGGAAAAGAATATGCAAAAAACCCCACATTTGCATCACTGCACTGTCAGGGATTTTTTTTTTTATGTCCTCCTGCCCCTCTCACCATGGCTTGTAATAAAGTTTCGTCCCAATCTGTGAAGGAAACTCTCCCGCTTCTCACAGGGAGTGTGTCCCCACAGGCAAGAACTGAGGCCTTTCCAAGGATCAAGTCTCCATGGTGGACAACTGCCTGGGGGGCACACAGGATCACTGCTTGCCACAGGGTTAGACACCCCAAGGCCCTGCAGGTGAACTGTCCAGAGCTTGCCTCTGCAAGAGCCATAAGGTTAGGAAGTAGATGCAAGGCAGAACCTACAGTGCTTAAGGCTGCTTCCAGGGCTTACTTTTCAAAGCAATAGAGACATGACTATTTAATCAGAATCTATAAGGCCCATTAAAATACTCTGCCAACCATAAAGCCTAAATTGGTATCATTGCAGTCCCCAAGGGCACAGAACGCAACTCAGAAAAACCCTCCTTGTTTCTCTGGGCAAGAGGCAAACAGCTCACTCCAGGCTAGCTCATACTCATGCTCCTGAAAAGAAAATGTGGTTTCCCTCAGATTTATACATATTTTCCCACGTGGAAATCACTTGAAAGTTAAGATTTTGGAAATATGGATCGCCTACTATACAAAAATATGATCTCTGTGATATATTTATTCCATGCCATATAATGCTAGTTGTGCTCAAAATAGAGAACCTAACCTTCCTAATGAATGGGGCCTGCCTCTGTACTTCCCTGTGCATGTTAGAGCTGAGTTGTGCACCCATCTGATGTCACAAAATGTACTTAGGCCAACAGTCAGCAACCTACATGCTGGATGTCTAGATTAAGATATTTACCTATATAAACTTCTGTATATCCCATCCTAAAGTGCAAGTGCTCTCCTAGTGCCCTCCTTACTATAGGGTCATAAAAAATTATCTTAAGCTAGACTTTGGTTTCTTTAGTGTTTAGAAACCTCATCTTTATGGAGCTGTATGTTACATTTCATGAATGTCATGTGGATTATTAATAGATGAGAGTAATACCTGAAAGGGGCTTACAAGAAAACTGGGGAGGGACTTTTGACAAGGGCTTGTAGTGAGAGGAAAAGGGGTCACGGATTCAAATTGTAAGAGGGGAGATTTAGGTTAGACATTAGGAGGAAATTCTTCACTATGAGGGTGGTGAGACACTGGCACAGCTTGCCCAGGGAAGTTGTGGAAGCCCCATCCCTGGGAGTGTTCAAGGCCAGGTTGGATGGGGCTCTGAGCAACCTGGTCTAGTGGGAGGTGTCCCTGCCCATGCAGGGAGGTTGGACCTAGTTGATACTCAAGGTCCCTTCCAACCCAAACCATTCTAAGATTGTATGGTAAGATTCTATTGTTGTCAGTTGATTGTTTTGCGTCATCAACATCTTGGGATAAGGTTATCACAAATGCTGTTTACTACATTTCCTGGAATATATTTTTTAAATTGAGTATTGAATGTGTGTTCTTGTATGGGTGAGTGCAGATGCCAAGGGATCATTGTGTCTAAAATTAAAAAGCCATAACATTAAATACTTCAGGATCTATAAAAAAAATGAAAGAAGATTAATTTTAGAGAGAACAATATTTTCTCCACATAAGAACAGTTTAACATTTAAAAAGTATTTTTTAGTACTTTGATAAAATTATTCTTTCTGGTAAAGTTTATTAATTTAATCTCAAAATCAACCACTTTTTCCCCTTTTCAGTAGAAAAGAAAATTTCTAAATAAATATTGTCTTCAAACATGACACAATATGGAAAGAGAGCACTTTATGACTCTGCTCCCTCTTTCCAAAAACAAACAAATGACAGTTTCTTTCTTTTTTTTTTTTTCCATCACTATGCTTTCGACTTTTAACCTTAATCAACACGTTGTTTCCTAAGGGTTAATGGTCTCAATGAATGTCTTTCAGCCAGATTTCATTGGTGTCAGCTGGTGGGTTTAATGGTTTCCCAACCTTTGTACACACTCAGTGGCTGTGCTCAGTGTTCCAATATCCTTTATATACATGTGTGTGTATATATATATGTGTGTGTACATATATCTCTTGAGGGTTGCAAAGTGACAGTGTCTTTCACTGTTCCAAGTCTGCCCAATAACACACTTATGCAATGCCTTTTTCTCCTAAACGTTGCTCAGTAGGCTGCTTTTGGAGTGTAAAATTCCTATTCATTATCTAAGAGCCTTAGCTGGAAAAATAAAACACTTTAGTTTCTTTGTACTCTTTTCAAAAGATTTTGGTCCCACAATCTCCCTCTGACTCAACATCTGCTGTCAAAGTGTGTTATTTGGGGGTTATTTAGGCTAAATACAGGCTGGTGATTTGGTTGTTTGAAGAATTCTGAAGCAGTTTGTCAATCATTTGAGCTACTGGTATTTGCAGATTTGGGAAGGAAAAATATACAGATTTTCATTATTATTTTTTTTTTTAACTACTCTTGCCTAATAGCCACATTTGAGCATATTAGATATTTTGGCATAAAACAGGTTTGGACCTTTATTTTGGCTTTCTTCTTTGCTAAGGGCTTGCCAGACAACTTATAATGCAAAATTAATATTGGATAAGATTAGAGATATGTTGAAGCTCAAGGGTAGAAATTTGTGTTTAGTTCCTTGCAAATATTAAAATATTCTTTTTCTTGCTGCCCTCTGGCTGAACCATTTTTAGTTATTATATCTCTGTTAGCCAGTTTTACGATCATTTGCTCCATTACTTAAAAAAACATAACAAAATACATGATATTTTTGCATTGCAATGAAAATTAAATTCTCATGCAATTACAGGCTAAGCTAGTCCATTTTATTCCATCTTCCAGCAATGCAGAAGTGCAAAATCTAAACCTCTTTGGTGCTGTCCCTTATGTTTGAACTAATGCAGAAACACCAGATGAACACACTGTATCTTAATTTAAAATAAATGTGGAATCTTACTGCATAATTTCAATTTAAAAGCTTTGACATGGGAAGTGTTGAAGTTACTTAAACTTTTCAATATTCAGTAAGAATAAGTGTTAGAGTCCTGCACCACCTGGGGAGAAAAAACACCATGGACCAATGTAGATTTGGGGTTGACCTGCTAGAAAGCCACCCCATGGAGGAGGACCTTGGGCTCCTGGTGGACAACAAGTTACTCACATGACAGCAATGTGCCCTTGTGGCCAAAAGAGCCAATAGTATCTTGGGATATATTAGGAACAGTGTGGCCAGCAGGTCAAGGGAGGTTCTCCTCGCCCTCTACTCTGCTCTCATAAGATCACACCTGGAGTGTTGTGTCCAGCTCTGGGCTCCCCAGTTCAACAGGCACAGGGATCTGCTGGAAAGAGTCCAACGGAGGCTACAAGGATAGTTAAGGGACTGGAACATCTGTCATCCAAGGAAAGGCTGAGAGACCTGGGGCTGTTGAGTCTGGAGAAAAGAAGACTGAGAGGAGACCTTATTAATGTCTATAAATATCAGAAGGGTGGGTGTCAGGAATGGGCCAGTCTCTGTTCAGTGTTGTCCTGTGATAGGACGAGAGGCAATGGCACAAAATGACAACACAGGAAATTCCACCTCAACATGAGGAGAAACTTCTTTACTGTGAGGGTGACGGAGCCCTGGGACAGGCTGCCCAGAGAGATTGTGGAGTCTCCTTCTGTGGAGACTTTCAAGACCCATCTGGACGTGTTCCTGTGTGATCTGCCCTAGGTGTTCCTGGTGTAGCAGGGGGGTTGGACTAGATCTTCAGAGGTCTCTTCCAACCCTTATGATTCTATGATACTGTCCATCCCATAACTTACTGTAGCTGTAGGCATTTCCTTGCACAGTCCATTTGCAGAGTAGCTGTGGAAGAGTCAGGAATTTTATACAGGCAGACAACATCAGTGGGAATGGGCTGTAAGATGCTGAAGGGCCTTTGATACCCTAATGAAACACAGTAATGTTATCACTTCTACTTATACGGGTTGTTTTTTTTCCATTCCTCCAGGAATCTAGCTGAAAAAAATACCAAAACTCTACCCCAAACTCAATTCCATAGGTAGCTTCATCTAAATTTGAAGGATCACATTCTTAGACAAATTATTTTTCTAACAGTTTCATATGTATGTTTAGGCAAAAGCAGAGATTTTGTTAATTCCCTGCAGAAAAAAGAACTGCAACAGAAGCTGAAGCCTCATTGGACAGCAGAGTATCCAAACAGGAGCTTGTCTAGGAGACACTGATCCATGCAAACAAATGGCTGAAGTCTTGTGCTGCTGCTCACAAAACTCATCACGTTTCTGAAAAAAGCAAGGTGCAAGGTGGTTGTTGGTCTCTTCTCTGAAGTTACAAGTGATAGGACAAAAGGAAATGGTCTCAAGTTGTGCCAGGGGAGGTTTAGGTTGGTTAACAGGAAACATTTATTTACTGAAAGGGTTGTCAGGCACTGAAACTGAAACTTCCCAGGGAAGCAGTGGAGTCACCATCCCTGGAGGGATTTAGAAGATGTGTAGATGTGCTGCTGAGGGACATGGTTTAGTGGTGGACTTGGCAGTGCTGGGTTAACGGTTGGACTTGATCTTAAAGGCCTTTTCCAATCTATATTATTCTATGATTCCTGTTTCTCTGTTCTCTCTTTGTCAAACAAGGCCAGCTGTACTGCCCTGCCTCTAAAAGGTGTGGGAAAGAGAAATCCACTTGATGTCAGTATACTCAAGTATTAGATTGTTGGTACCAAAGACAGAAGTAAGTCTGGTTAATCTCAGTGCACCACTAGGGAGAAGCACGTGCTGCCTGCAGATCTCTTCAGGGTCCAAGAGCTCTGTGAGACACCTGGCTTTCAGACATTCTGGGATCTATATCTGTAACTCACCTGAAAGCAACATGTTGAGCTCTGCATTCTGTTTATTTTGCAGTTCAAACCGTAAAAATTCCTCAGACGTGTCTGACATATCAGCATTATTTCATCAACCCATTTTACTGATCAAGCATCCCTCTTTTTCTGACTTTCCTCTCACGTTTCTTTCTACATAACCTGGCATCTAACTTATTCTCACCCATAAAATCCAGGCAAGGGAACTGACAGTACCCCTGGGTGCTCTGGAAAAACAGAGATGGGGATGATCAGGGCATAGCACAGTGCCTCCTGATTCCTAATATTGGCATGAAGTCCCACATGAATCTTCATCTGATTAATGTCCTTGAGTTTGCATCGCCATACTTATTCCTTCTCCATTTCACAAGAGCCTATTTGTTGTACTTATCCAACTCTTCACCTGCTGAATTTTAACCTTTTAGGGATTTTTCTGTGAATTAAAAGAGTAGATGGGGACCAGAATTGATAAGGTTTGTTTTGCTTTGGTTTTCAAACCGTAACTCACTGGTTACAGCATTAGTTCTGCAGATGTTTAATTACAGGACTCAAAGATGGAAATTAAATTTATTTTATGTCCATGTTTTTTTTCTATATCTCTTTTAATGAAATCCAGAATAACACCTTGTGGGTGGAAATTAGTATGTAAGGGGCAGGTCATCTTGGACTGAGGTCATCTCCCACTCCATGGCACTGCTTACCAAGGGAGGCTTTTGGATGTTGAGCAACGTGAAGTGGCAACCTTCCAGCTGTGCTCATGGCTCTGGGAACAAAACAAACACCAAACAGCTGCAGAAGCTGGCAGAAGCCATTGTGAAATAACACCATCACAATTATGGAACAACTAAAGCCTAAATTTAATGTAAAGTAACAAAAAAATAAAAGGAAAGTGACAGGGATGTGCATGAACAAGATTAGTCTGTTATATATGTAATGTGTCCTGTTTTCAGTACTGATTGCTTGCTTTTGGGGGGCAGTATTTTTTTATTCAGGTGTGGGGTGGTTTTTTTCAATAAGTGAAAATGTGGAATATTTATATTTGTTGTCAAAGGTGTAATGTAGGAATTCTGAAACCAGTAATCTTGACAGTTAACACATATTGGAGTGTGGGGAATGGACCATTTTCCCTTCCCCTACATAAGGTAGGACAGAATGCCTTTCAAGCCAGCGAAGTGTCTTTGTGACATGGAGTCACCCAGAATAACACACAAAGGACAGTATCAAATAGGATCCACCCATTTTGTTTTCAAGTCTCTGTTTACCTTAAGTATGACAGCAGTTTGCTCTCATGGCAGAGGAATCTCTTCTCTTTCTCTCTCTCCAGTGCACATTAGACATACAGTATTTTTGTATGTTGATGTTTTCTGGTGATAGCAGGAAAATTAAGCAGTCTGAAACAGCTGCCCCCATTTCCCACCCTACATTTCTCCATGGAAAATGACACCTTCTTTCTATTAACTTCAATCTGAGCCAAATTAAAATATTACTGCCATTTAATGTTACCATTTCAAGGGCTTCAGAGCTATACTTTTTGTTGTATAAGTCATGCTACGATTCAGAAAGAAGTGGAGCATTGAAAATGTAGACAATTCACCTCAGAGGAAATGCTTTGCACATCTTTATTCCATTGCACATTTATGGCTCCAGGAAGGGCAATAAGGGTCTGAGCTCTCTGAGAAGTATGAGGAGTATACATGGGGAATAGAGTTTTCTTTCAGTAGCTGGAAAAATATAAGCAGAAGAGATTTTTTTTTTTTTTTTAAGGAAAAGATATGAGCAGGGAGCTGAAAATGAAGCTGGTCAGGTTAATAACTAAGAAACTCTGTCCAGTTCAGGTCTTGGGCAGACATTTTTGTGGGGAAATTATTTTGACCCTGAGCAAAAAGCTTTTCTGAAGCTTTTGGCCTCCTAAGAACAACAATTGAGGGATAGACACAGGCATAAAATCTATGCAAGGCCTCTTTTCTGAGGTCATATTGCCTGTGTTGTGTGGCTCTCAGCAGCCAGCACTATTAACTGTAGAGGTGAAATTTGACTTGTGCTGCTGGGGTGCATGCTACCTCAAGACACACCAAGAATTGTGGGAATCTAGGATGGTTGAATTCAGAACCAGGTATCAATGAGGCTATCAGTGAGGGGGGACCTCATAGTGGCCTTCCAGTACTTGATGGAGGCCTACAGGAAAGCTGAAGAGGAACTTGTTACAAGGACTTGTAGTGAGAGGACAAGGGGTAATGGTTTTGAACTGAAAGAAGAGAGATTTAGGTTAGAGATCAGGAGGAAATTCTTTAGTGTGAGGGTGGTGAGACACTGGCACAGGTTGCCCAGAGAAGCTGTGGAAGGTCCATCCCTGGAGGTGTTCAAGGCCAGGTTGGATGGGGCTCTGAGCAGCCTGCTCTAGTGGGAGGTGTCCCTGCCCATGCAGGGGGGTTGGAACTCGATGACCTTTAAGGTCCCTTCCTACTCTAACCATTCTGTGATATGGTCATTGTCATACATGAAATATCCAGCATTTTCAAGCCCAAATACATAATATTTGGCTCTCTTAGCCAACACACAAGGAGCCTATTAAATATGGCATGCATAAATACCCTAAATACCCCAACAGAACCCTTACCTCTTTCTTCATGGTGTACTTTTATTGGTCCTGCCACACACTTAAAAAATTAAATTTGGCAAGAGATGTTTGAATGTATCAGAAACCATTTATTATTTTTGGTGTAGACTAGTAACTACGTATGCTTGGGCTTTAAAGCCTTTTTTTTTCCTTTTTTCTTTTTTATGACACTGAAAAAGTGTCTCTTGTTTGAACATGCAAAATATCCTGAGTGCTAAATGTCTGTGCATTGCAGTCAGCAGCAAACATCACAGCTAAAGCATCTCTTACCTTTGGAGAGAGCCCCTGTGCCACCGAGTTCTGCATCAAGAATGCCCTTGTACCTGCCAGGTGAGGTGATTGGCTTGAATCATAGAATCATAGAATTATAGAATCCTAGGGGTTGGAAGGGACCTCGAAAGATCATCTAGTCCAACCCCCCCTGCCTGGCAGGGTCACCTAGAGCACATCACACAGGAACTTGTCCAGGCGGGTTTTGAATGTCTCCAGTGAAGGAGACTCCACAACCTCTCTGGGCAGCCTGTTCCAGTGCTCTGTCACTCTCACAGTAAAAAAGTTTTTTCTGATATTCACCTTGAACCTTCTATGCTCCAATTTACACCCATTACCCCTTGTCCTATCACTGGTCACCACTGAGGAAAGCTTAACTCCATCTTCCTGACACTCACCCCTTACATATTTGTAAACATTGATGAGGTTACCCCTCAGTCTGCTCTTCTCCAAGCTAAAGAGACCCAGGTCCCTCAGCCTTTCCTCATAAGGGAGATGTTCCACTCCCTTAATCCTCTTTGTAGCTCTGCGCTGGACTCTTTCAAGCAGTTCCCTGTCCTTCTTGAACTGAGACTTCTTCTTAACACTTCAGATGCTGTATTTTATTGGGGCTGAGAACAACAGGAGATGTATCATGAGTGCAAGAAGACACATCCTGAATCTGTCCTTATTCAGTAAGATACCCCTTATCTCAGCAAATTTCTGTATAGCAGCAGAGCAGAAAAGGCTGGAGCAGAATCTGGGTCATGGCAAGACTCTGAAAGTGAGACTTGTAGCTTATCTGTCAGGGTCTGAAATGCATCCAAGTCCTGCAGGTTTATTTGGAATGAAGTCAGCCTTTAAGGAGGAGATCTGTTTGTAGAAGAACATTTCTACCACTGCATGTCGACCCTCCTTAAACTAAATCATACCCTGCAGTGATATAAGAGAAAAATAGGAATTTAAGATAAGGTATGCAATCTGGCACTGTGGTTTTTGTTTTGTTTTCTAGTAATTTTGCAATATTATTTTGTAACGCATCGTATTTCTGAACTTCTTGAAATCTGATGGAGGTTCAGCTCATGAAATATACTGTGGTCACTGGTAGGATTTTCCAACACCTCATGAGCAGAACGCGTGTGATAAATTCATTTCTGCCTGTATTTTTTGCTAACAGAGCAGTCAGCAGAGCAGGGACTGGGTCCCACCCATGTCCCACATGGACAACCCACATGATTGTCTCATGAGCAGTCTCTGTGCATTTATCTATCCTCAAGCCACGTGAAGCAAAACATTTGGGCAAGGAGTCACACAGGGATAGCAGTCCCACTTTTTGCCAGAGATGGTAGCATTCTTATTTAATGGTTCATAAGAATTTTGAGTTTGAGTTTTAAATGGCAGAGTATTCTTGATACAGCAACCAGTAAATAATAATATTAGCACATAAAATGTTAGAGAAGAAGATAAAGAGGAAACTTGGGGAAGGAGAAAGAGGGAGCTGTATGTCTAACACACCTGCAGCTAGAACTGATCTCAAAATACATTGTTCCATACCAGCCCAAGGCTTTTATACAGTGTGTTACCCCTCCAAAACACCATCTCTACTTTTAGGGATCTTATTGCCCAACACTGTGAAAAAAAAATAAAAAATAAAAAGCAGAAGTGTTCAGGGCTGGTTTCAAACAAAGAAGATCCACTGGGGTGCAAGAAGGCTATATCTGGCCCCCTGTTAGTACATAGCTTTGCTAAAAATTCTGCCCAGTGTGGATGTGGACTGGGCATCACACATTGTTGGTTCCTATCTCTGCTCCCATTTCATATTGCAGCTGCTCTCAGCTCCTCAGAAAATGGATTTAGGTTAGTGGGTCTGGATTTTTTTATAGTGTGTGAAAAAAAAATAAGAATTGTACTACGTGTCAGACTTTATCTAAGATATTCTAGAGTGCAATTCTAGCGATTAAAGAAAGGAATTAGCTGTGATTGTGTCTGCACATCTCTTAAGCTCCTGAGAAAATGTCAGTTATTGTTGTTTGCCTATTGTGTTTTTATCGTGGCGAATAGATGTGTCCCTGCTGATAGTGAGTCTGGGCATGTTCTTCTTTTTTATGGTGTATATGAAAGCAATATGTTTTTATTGTTCCTTTGAAATGTCAGGAATGGGAAATTGAGGTCCAAAACTGTAGTCCATCACCTGTTCACTGCATGCTCTTCAGTGGGGCACATTTGATCTGTGTTCAAAGCACAAGGCATGATCCTAGTTCAGAGCTGTATATTCTCAGGTTCTGAAAATGTAGGTCATGGGGTTAAAGGCAAAGGCCACATCTCCCACTGCAAGTCATTATTTGTCAATATACATTAGTAGAGAAGTTGACTCTCTTACTTTAATGAAGTTGACTGCTTTATTTTAATGAGACAAATACTATACAGCAGGTAGTGTGGCTTCTTACTTTCAGTGATGTCTAGAGCATCTTTAAACAAGTATCATTTTTAGTTTGCAAATGCCCAAGATGGAAATGTTGCATGTGGCTACATTACTGTGAGTCACAAATGTACCAAATCCTGTCTGCTGCATCAGTGGAGGGACTTGTGTTGGTGGAACTGTTCACTCCTTTGGCAGTGATTTGTCTACCCAGAATTTAGCTACTCACTGTCATGATATAACTGGATATCAACAGAGATTATGTTTTCTGAGAATTATATTCAAATGCTGATGTTAAGGAGTTATTTAAATACAAGTCATCAGCCATGGTTAGATCATGTGTCCAATGACAGTGCAATACTTCTGCTGGTCTGTAAAATCTAGAGTGATTAAAGTGGAAGAACATGTAACAGTTTCCAAGAGGTAGAGTGAGAATGAGATTCATTAGTGCAGCATCTACAGGTGCACAAGCCACCCTGGGCTCTCACATTTGTTACTAGCAAGAAACAAACATTGACACTGCAAGTCTCTCTCCATAGCATGTTTTTCACACAAATAACTTAGACCATAAATATTGACCAACACTGAGTGTCCAAACATTAAGACATTGTGAGAGGAGTGTCTGCTGGTGCTTGTCAGCAGCATGGCATGGAGGCAGCTCTAAATACAAAGATAAGGTACCCATAATTAGGCAGACAATAATAAGAATAAGAACATCATTTCATTGGATCACCTAATAAAAGTAGCATTAGTATCATTCTCTGTGGTATAAACCCAGACTGAAGGATTACAATGGTTAATAAGTTTATACAGGAAAAATCTGGAATTTTCTATCATGTGGGACACTCAATTTTTTCAATATCCTTTGTTATTATGCAAGAATACATTCATATATCTGGACATACCCTCCCTGTTCCTCCTCCCCACCCCCCTGAGCACATTGCATCACCTTTTGAAATTTTTCTTTCAAAATAATGAAATATTTCAGAGTGATAACTTTCAGCAGAGTTGAAGCTTTCCTTACCCCTCAACTGGGTCACCTGAATGGCACCTCAGTTCCTCAACGGATCAGTACAACATTTTACACTGGATTTTTAATTTGTATCAATGTCGTATGGCTGAGAATGTGGCTGACATGTGGGAAAACACAGCTACATACTCTTCACAGTCTTAGGTTGGGGTGGCAGAGGAACAAGGTAGCTCTGCCATCTAGCTCCTTACAGCCAGTGCTGTACTTTCCTCCCAGGCAGTGTCCATAGCCCAAGGACAACCAAGGCTGGTCATAAATGCCTCTTAAAATGACTCTTTTCTTTCTCTGGTAATCTGTTGGTGGTTGAGGTGGGTTTTTTCTGTATATGGCCTCACTGATCATAATTTGGAAGGTTTCCTATATTACTTCTCTTCCTCTCTAATCCCCTCTGCTGAGCTCCATGCTGGCTTGTCTCACAGTCTCAGTGCTCTGACACACCATTCAGTCTGCTCCCTCCTTTCCTTCATGAATATGTACTTTATTTCCCTCCTTGAGTTTTTACACTGAAATAATGGCAAAACCCTCCAGAGACAGGAAGGAGGAAGAAGGATTTGTTGAGAGAGCTACTCTAGGCACAGTCTTTTGTGCAAAGATTTGATTCCTTGTGGGGGCTGAGTGGGCTTTTTTGGCTGTGGTTTGTTTGGGTTTTTTTCCCCCTCCACTTTGGCACAATGTCTCTTAGCACTGAAAGAAGGAGGAGGGAAATTACGAATGAGCTTGAGCACTTCCCATTGCCACTGTTGTAATGAGCTCTTTGCCTCTGTTCTTCAGTATTCTCCCTGGTCCCAAAGTCCCTTTGGGGAATATTAGAGTGAGAGCTGTAGCATGGTGCACTTGCTGGGGCTGCCTGTGGGGAGGAGTGAAAGGGAGGAATGTGTGTGATAGTTGAGGGCAAATAGCTTTAATTTAATTAGTAGATTAATTAAAGATTTCTCCCTTGGGTAGGGTATATGTGTGTGGAGAAAGTGTTTCTGCAGCCTCCTGTAGCTGTTCATCATGCATTTCTGTTCCAAGTGTGACTCAGATGGGGTTTCTATTGAACTTGCTGGGAGCCTGCACAAAACAAATTTCCTGTCTAAGATCTTTTCTCTTCAGGGTTTTGTTTAAATGTAATGAAGTATAAATGGGCAAATAATAACAAGTAATAACAAGAATTTGCCTTGCAAATGAGTGTGGCATCCGGCAGCATGACAAATGGAGAGCTCCTAAAAGGTTCTCTGTTTCCTGATGTCCTTGCAGTGAGGGAAGTCTTATGTTAGCACAGATTCCCTCAACCTTCACTCAGAGAAACTCATCAAGAGCTTTTTTTTTTTACTGTGATAAGCCATTCAAGACTACTTGTTAGCCTTGACTCTGCATACTTTACATAGGTCTTGGGGAAAGCAGATTAAGGCCAACAGTGTCCTGGGCTGCATCAACAAAATGGTAGCCAGCAGATCCAGGGAAGTGACTGTTCCTTTGTCCTCAGCACTTGATGGACCACTTCTAGAATATTACATCCAGTTTATGTCTCCTTATTATATTGAAGATATCAATCAACAGTAGCAAGATCATTGGAGGGACACCAAGATGGCCTGTGAGGAGAGGATGAGGAAAATGGCTTGTGTAGCTGGTGGAAGGAGAGAAAATTTGGGGGGCAACACAGTAGCAGCTTTCCAGTACCTATGTAGGAAGAGATCATGAAGAAGAAAGAGCCAGGCATCATGGTGCATAGCAGGAGAGCCATGGACAATGTGCATAAGTTGAAACAAGAGAGGTTCCTACTAAAGAGAGGCCTTTTTACCCTGAGGGTAGGTGAGCAGTGGAGTAAGTTGCACAGAGGGTGTGCAGTCTCCATTCTTTGAGTTTTCCAAAATCTAAATGGAAAAAGCCCTGAGAAACCTAGTCTGATCACATTGCTGACCCTGCTTTGAGTGGGAGGTTGAGCTGAAATTTTCTGGAGGACCCTTCCTACCTGAGTCATCCTGTGATTCTGTCTGAAAGATACATGTCATAGTCGCCGTGGTCTCACAACCACCAGAGGCAAGGATTTCTGAATGAAGGCAAAGGTATATGAAGGACTGAAGCTTTAAACATAAAATCTGTAGACCAGGAAAAGAAGATTTAAGATAGCTTCAGGCTATCTTTTTTATGCAGTTGGTTTTGGGCTGCTCTGACACCTGATACAGCCTTCTAGGGCTGCTTTAAACAGGGGGCATTCCCATATTACCACTGCTGCTTGAAGAGCAGAAAAGAAGTCTTTCTTTCCCAAAAATCCTCTGGAGACAACAACAGAAGGGAACAAGCCTTTCTGTCTGTGACTATGGCTCTCAGAAAAGGCAACTCTAAGGATGATGGTCAGAGGTTTCTTAGGAATCATCTCAAAGAAACATAACCCCCCATTCAGAATTTAGGTGGGAACTTTTAAGTTTTGGAGTAGATCAATCTTTTTAACTAAGACAGTTAACTAATTTAACTGAGAAAATCTTGGAGCTGGACAAGCAAAATCATTGTCACCCACAAGTTTACTGCATTGGATCAACACTTCTTCATATTGTATGAACAGTGTGTCCCAGATTGGTCAAAAATGGAAGAGTTCTTGCAGTTCCTTCATTGCAGGTGTTCAGCTGAATCTGAACACCATAGCCCAGATTTCTGCAAATATAAATCCTCATTTCTCAGCCAGACACAATGTGTTTTAAAAAGGTAGGTCCTACCTTCTACCTTCCACGCCAGTCATTTCTATTTCTTAATAAATCTGAAGTGTTGTGCCAAATCAGTACAAGATAGTTACCTGAGGCTTGAGCAATCTGACAGACACCAGAGGAAAAAAATGCTCATTATTTACCCTCCTTTGCCAATCACAAATTCCACCTATTGACATATACATTACTTACCTGCAACCCCCATTCAGTGAATTTCTTCTTGCTTAGACAGTCACTTAGGGAGGTTTGGCTAAAACTTGGATCTTCACTGGGTTGTTCTGTTGCCAACCGTTCTGCCATGCTGAAGGACTCAGGTCCCACAGAATTGCAGAGTGTCCTTAGAAGCAATTGACACTGATCTCTGCAAGCCCTGCACCACTGCTGTCCTGTAGTGAGGCCACATAACCCACTTTTGCTCCATACTAAAAAGGTCTCAGAAAGGTGAGGCTCTTCCCATGAAGTTTCAGTCAGATTTGTAAGGGGGTAGATCCTGCTCTGGATGCTTAAATCCCATTGCTCTTGCATACTCTTGAAGATAATGGGAATTGCAATGTTGAGGAATGAAGGAGGAAGACATCTAGCATGTGTTATTGGGAATTGTACTGCTAGAGTCTTCTCTTTGGAGAAGAAAATCTCAGGATCAAGGGAGAAAACCATTTTACGTAATACAATCAGCAATCAGAATGGCCCACTGGACCTTTAGTTTCATCTCAAACACATTACATTTAGCACGTTTTTTAAACACCTTTCCAGTGAGTGGTTGCATCTTGCCAGCACCAGGCTTCGAAAAACATTGCTTGGCATTACCTGCTATTAGAAATAGGGTAAAGGGATGTGTTAGTTTAACTCAAGATATCAGTCCCTGTGGAATCATCAGCTATACTGAGAATGCCTCACCATGCTCAAAGAGAGGGTTTTCGACTGATCTCCAAGATGAGATGAAAAGCCAGCTAAGGCAAACTCAAGAACAGATTCATCCCATGTTGCACATCACATACAGAGTCACCATTTCAGAGGGTATCCACTGAGTGAAGGCAACTGTTGATGCTGCTGCTGCTGCTATTTTCTACTCTGCAGTGAGACACGCAGCTCTCCAGGAGCCATCAGTGTTAGAAGGTAACTACATCTTAAATTCACACAAGCCAGTTTGAATGTGATCAATGCCTTTTTTTGGCAGTGTGCTCACTCTGTTCATGTTTGGTTTTTTTTACCTGCATAATTTGCTTAAAGCGTGGTGTCAAAATGATGCTGCAGATTGTACAAGTTTGAACAAGATTCTAATCACTTCATCTTTTCACTTATTCTGAAGCATTTTGAAATGACAGTAGTTTGGATGCCATTTACACAGGCAGACAAAAACATAATCCAGTAACTTTGTGAGGCCTTTCTGGAGACAACAGTTTGTTTGACTGCCAAGCCAGTGGGGTGGGTACCAGTAATGATGTAAATCAGTTCTGAAAAAATCCAGACAACCAGAACTCCTTCCCAAAGACCTATTTTTAACACAACGTTTGGCAAGTCTTGGCCTTGGTTTGACCAGTTAAATCACTGCTTGATAAGAAGAGGGATTAAATGCAGTAATGTCATCTCCATGACTAAGCTTCTTTCAGCAATGCTCACATAATAATGTAACAATTTTTAGTCCAACTTTTTAAAGCTAAGAGTCCTGATAGAATTAGTAAAAACTGTAATTCAATATGAAGTGAGGGATCTACTATACCTAGTGGATTAAACTTCTTTCTTGCATTACTTTAGAGAAAACACTTAGACAAAAAGTGAATCAGACTCTATTTCATCTCTATGCTGATGTAAAACTCTGTCCAGAAAGGATTTAATGAAGGTTGGAGTTATTTTTCTTGTTTATTTTCTTTATTTCTTTGCCTCTCTCCTTATAGTCATGGTGTCTGGTATGACATATCCTGAATGGAATGGAAATATCCTCATTCCCTTTGGAAGAAAAAAAAAGAATGAGGACTTTTCAGGCATAATACAGAAATGCAGAAGAGAAAAGAACAGCTAATGCTACTGAATTGTTGTATTTGATCGTGTCTTTGTAGAAAGCAAAATACCAAGTGAATTGCACAGTTCACTATCACATCTTTATTATTACTTCAAAGCATATTTTCTGATCCTGGAGTTTCTCAAAAATACTGGTGACTTTTCTCACTTCTGTAGATCCACTGACTTGACTTACATAGTGTAATCATGTTTTAAAGCAATTGTGAATATGCTTCTAGTCAAAGACAGTTCAGGTTCTTGATTAGACTGTTCTGCATTGTTGGCCCACAGGGTGATTAGTTTGGTTAACACTGAAATGTCTTTCAATGCCCAGCTTTAATATGTTAAAAAAAATTCCAAATCCTTCCAGCCACCCAACAACCTCTCCTAGGCACAACTTTATCAATGGCTATGAACGTGCCACAAGGGTAGTGTCTCATTCATAGAGAATGCCCTGTTTTTCCTCTGAGAGGACTTGTATCCACTTGATATAACTGAGGAAACAATTCAAGTGGTGAAACATTGGGCTTCGTGATCTTAGAGGTCATTTCCAATCTTAATGATTCTATAAACACAAATGTCTTCTGTCACTAGTGATATCCTACGATGTCGAAAATATCCTGCCAAAGGGCAAACATAAAGACAAACAGCAGCAACTGAAGGTCAAGTGAGATACCCAAAGGCACATCAAATGGTCTAGACATCTGTGCTTAGACCTCTGACTTGCTCACTTTGGGTACAGCTGTATGTTAGTGTCATATACACAGTGGTCTTCAGCTTCTTTTCGTATTTTTTGTTCCTTAGTACAAGTGGTTAGGAAACATCTTCCTAATATGGTCCAGTCCTGCTCCTTGGCTGTGTTATCAGGATTATTCTCTCCCTGTTTGCAGGCTTACTGGAGATGAGAGTCCTAGGCATGATGTCAGTGGCCTGTACCACACCATGCACAATGTGAGGCACAGTCTGTGCTACGTGCTGGGAAGAAGTGCAGAGCTATGACTGTGCTCTGCAGATCTTTCTGCACCAAACTAGACAGCTTGGCTTGTTGCCTTTCCAGCATAGAAAACTCGGAGAAAGGAAGAAGTTGCTCCTGAAGTTACCTTCAACTTGCTTTGCTCCCAGTGTTTGATATACTTGAACCAAAAGAAGAAGAAAAAAGCTTATTTAAATTTCCTGCTGGAATAAGCTGGCAACACATATTTATTTCCATGAGCAGGGAAGTATATGGTAACTCTTCTGATCTGCATAATTCCTCCCACGTGGCTCCTTCTCTAGAGCATCTGTACATTTGAGCAATGCCTTACTTAAACACATGGCTCTACAATTTGCTAATCTGATTTACACACAACTATATAGTTGGGCAGGCCCAGAAGCAGCAGAGATGTGTTCACCTGGGTCTCTGCTCAGGTTTATGGACTAACAGGGGCTTTCTTTCCCTGCCCGTGCTGAGGGGGTGGAACTTGATGATCTCTAAGGTCCCTTCTAACTCAAACCATTCTGTGATTTTATGATTCTTAATGGAACTGTTCACAACAAAACAGCACCTTGAGAGTATGTGTGAGAAAATATATGTAGGTTGTAGTGTAATAACATGATTGTTATTAATATTACCATAATGTCAAGGGAACAACAAAGAGTTAAGTACTACAAGTTATACACAGCAAACGCCAGGTTATTTTTTTGGTGGCCACCTTAATAAACATGAATAAAGATAAAGGAAAACTCTTAATTCATTGTACATGTAGCTGGCTGCTCTTGTCTTTTTGTGTTCTCCCAGAGCTAAAGACATTGATTGCATTTACTGTATTCATGTTTATACAAATATATGCCTTTTCTAAACTGCTTTGAGTCAAACTCCTTCACTTCTTCAGAATAATTTATTTTTTTAAAAAGAGTGAATTTCATGCACTCAGTTTCTTGATTTTTCTAGTATGTGTCAAAATATTCTTTAACTGCACATGTCAGTGATATCATCTGGGAAACTGAAACCAGACTGCCTCTACTGAACTCAGGAAATTGCAAATGTCCTTGAGGCAAACGAAATGAAATCATGAGGCTATGAAGTTCAAGTTTACACTTCCACTTGTATTGTGCTCTGCTGCTCAGTTGTTGGAGACTGACTCGAGAGATTAAAGGCTCTACCAGTGCATAGTTAATGGAGAAACATGAAGCATGTGGATCCTTTCAGGAAAACATTACAATATTAAAGCATCCCTGCATTTAACAGAGAAACCTTCTGTTATTAACAATCCAGACCTGGTTTTTCTTTCTCAGATACAACATTACTTGTTAGCAGAGATGACAGGCAACTTCTACTCACTCCTCTAGCACTTAGGTTAAAATTTCCTCCTTCTATTTGCTTTCTATCTCAGTTTCCATGTTCCTTAATTTTTTTTTTTTTTTTTAATTTTTTGATTAAGTGTTCTACAAAACAGCATAAAGATGGTTACAGAAAGGCACATCAAAATATCCTGATAATAGGGAAAGCTTAAGGAAGACTGCAGGGAGAGGTGAAGCACTTCACTCTAGTGCTTGCTCTCTGTGCCCAGCAGTCTGCTGCTCTTGAGCCAGACTTACTCAGATACAATTGACTAAATTTAGTCAGTTTAGCCAGATATATCTGACTAGATGTGCTTGTCTGTAAGGCAAACAATAAAATCTGAGCTTTTAACCTTAGGCTCTCCTTTTAGTCTACCAAGTCTTGGCTTTGATTTACCTCTACTAAAGACAAGACCAAAAATAGGGAGGATAGATCAAATTCTTTTGTCCTTTCACCGTAGACTGAATCTAAACCTTCTTCTCAAAGGTCTAGGGCTACACCACAGGACATAAAAAGTTGAGCATGGTGGTATTCATAGTGTTTAGGATAGTATGATGGAATTTGCATACTTGCACACATACATATGTATATGTGTTTTGAGCTCGTATAACATTTAACACAGAATCATAGACTCATAGAACTATAGAATGGTTTGGGTTGGAAGGGACCTTGAAGATCATCTAGTTCTAACCTCCCTGTATGGTCAGGGACACCTCCCACTAGACCAGGTTGCTCCAAGCCCCATCCAACCTGGCCTTGAACACTTCCAGTGAGGGGGCCTCCACAGCTTCTCTGGGCAACCTGAGCCAGTATCTCATCACCCTCACACTAAAGAATTTCTTCCTCATGTCTAAGCTAAATCTCCCCTCTTCCACCTTACAATCATTTCCCCTTGTCCTAGCACTACATGCCCTTGTCAAAAGTCTCTCATTACCACACTACAGCTACTACTTTTCTATTATTCTTATATAGCTTTTCTGAGCCACACATACTGAACAATATAGAAACTGTCATTTTCACATACTGTGACAATCCCTGGGTACTCTTTTCAGACCCTGGCAAATATAGAGAGTGAACCAGTTCTACCAGCAGAAGCCTGATTTACTTACTATCTATCACTTATCTTTTAAAAAGATATTCTAAGAACTTGAATGTCAGCCAATACAATTTTCTGAATCTTCGTCAAGATTCAGGGAATTATGTAGGCAAAACCTTCATGTTCTTGGGAGATCCCAAAGAACAGTGACAATATATGTTTTCCAGGCCCTTGAGAGCCCTTAGAACAGAACAGTGTTTGTTTTGAAGATAAACAAATCTAACATGCTTATGTCTGCTATACACCCCATGGGGAAAATAGCTGAAATTTATTCCTGGGCTCTTGGAGATGAAACTGTAGCATTACCAGTTCCTACAAATGGTGAGCAAAGCTAGTGAAGTCGAGGTTCATTAGGAAAACCTCTCTTTGAAATAGGCCTGGTGGTTTGTACCTGCTACAAGGTCAAAAGTGTGCAAATGGCTCCTTGCCTCCTAGCACACACCAAAGCACAACATAAAATTCCCCAACCTGGGATTACACCTGCCTTGGGATTTACCCTAAGTGCATGTTGAGTGTGGGGTGGCAGTTCAATGCATTAGTGACCCAAACTGTTCACTTCATTCCCTCTGCTGGGATGGGAGGGAAGCTGAACAATGCAGGCAGGGCTCCAAAATAAACAGAAGTAGATTGAATTCAGGTATTGCTTTCCCTGCTTGCTTGTTCCTACTTAGCACTTAAGGGAAAACAACTTCTGTAAAACCCTCTACTTCCCTTGTAGTTCTCCATCATCAAGAGTGAAGGAAATGGGATGGGAAATATGAAAGAGCAAAATTACTTACAGGGAACCAGGGTGACCTGGTGACCTAACACATCTTCAGTGCACTGATTTTCATGGTGCTTTCCACTGAGTGAGATTTGAACCTTAGCAGTGCCCCTATAAAATGGTCTAATGAAACCTGAGATTGTGTTGCCCTTGAATTGATATCCCCTGGCCACTTTCTGCTGCAGGAAGTGTATTGATTTCTGGGAACTGGTTTTGTTCTTGTTTGCTGCTTTGGGATTACCTGCTTTCTGTTGACTGTAATGTTCCTCTTACAGACTAATTTATGTTTGGGATTTTTTAGCCCTTAGCCCTCACTTTTTTTCCTTGTAGTGGGTTGCCTTCAGGTCCTAAAAATGTGGGGGGAAGGGGGGAGAAGTTTGGATCAAGTAATCTCAGTTTAATTGGCATTGTATTCTCTTTTGACTTGAAAGTTGCCTTGTATTCAGTGAGAATAAAGGAAGGAGGAAACATTAAGGAATGGCAAGGGTGAAGGCTGAGAGAAAGAGCTTTTAATTAGGTTTAGAAACTTGAGTGAGGTTAATGGATCGTGCGAGCCTCATAAGAAACTGGTGGAACTGAAATAAATTAATTTCTGATTCCTCTTTAAATTATTTCTCTATTTAGAGATACCTTTACTTCAGCCTTACATGAAGAAGGAACACAATAAAATTAAGCAAACACCTTAGAAATTACACTTTGACAGGGAGAACCATGTAAAAATCCCAAATAATTTCTGAGCATTATAATTCCATAGTTTGGCTTTCAGCATTCAGGGGGGGCAGAGGGGTGGGGAAGGAGAGACTTTTGTAGTTTTCTCTCATCTTCTGTGGATAGTTTTATTTCCTTTTATTCCTTTTTCTTTTTTTAAATGAGACGGCAAACCTGATGTTTCATCATAACCTCAGTAGCTATTTGAAGTTTGTAATTGTTTTTTTCTCCACATTTCCCCCCCACCTTTCAGGTTGCAGCAACCCATTCCAACTGCATCATTAAGAAGGAACAAGAGACTTGTCTGGAGAAGATACGGAGGGCAACGGCGCTGAACCCTCTCAACGACTCTTCTCCAGGTGAGTTTCAGCTTGGGATAAACCATGTCCATTGTACTGATGATTCCTAAATGTTTCCTGTGATGTCTGCAGGGGTTTCCAGCAATGTCAGTGCAAACATCTTACTGTAAGAGGTGTGGTCACTGCACATTATAAGGACAAAAATGTAATCAGTGGGGATGTACCAGAAAAAGTGTTGGTTATTATCAGAGGTCAGAAATTTGCTTTTGTACTTTAGGTGAGGCAGTGACATATAGCTACAAAATTAATTTAAAAAAACAAACTAAACCAAAACCACAAAAAAAAAAAAAAAAAAAAAAGGGAAATGAAAAAGAAACAGTGTGCCTGGAAAGGTCTTGATAGTGTTTATGTCTTCTGCTAGTGCAGGTGGCAACAACTGTTGAGGACTGGACATAAGACCAGGTGCATCGTGGGTCTGTTCTGTACCAGCTCATTCCCCCTCATGATTTCAGTAACAGTTTCTGCCTCTTTCTCACATGATCTGAAGACCTTTACAAGCATTAACATTGTGATGACCATAATCTTGATAAAGAATACTTGTGCTATACCGAGATAGGAAACTGAGGCAACAAGAAAAGAAGAAATTAATAGTTTAATATCCTGTCTCATTTCCCACTGGTTGGAGGAGGAGATGCCCATGGCCAGCACCAGTGAGAGAAGGGCAAAGAAACTAATTGGAAATCAGGGTCTATTTTCTGAGTCCTGACCAAGCTGCTTCTATTGTGACTAGAATTGGTAAAACTGCAGAGAAAAGCAAATAAAACACATTGCATCTGGGATAAAAGATGGGAGATTTCTCTCCCATTTTCCTCACCACATAATTTAGCCCAGAAGCAAGGGAGGGCAGGCTGCAGATCTCTGTGTTACCAGAGCATCCTCTGAAGCAAACCATTCCTGTGTTTTAGCTGCTAGGAATATTTCCATGAGAGCCCTGTTATTTGTCTCATACATAAGCTCATTTTTGTTCTGCTTCCCATCTTTGGGCACATGAACTGTGGGGTTTGGTGGAATTGAGGAAAGCAAGTACTTAAGGTGGTTCATTTCACCCCCAGGGATGTGTTTTTGATACCCTCTTTCTACATTACGGAAGAGCTTCCCAGTTCCTCCCCTGTCCAGAAGTGGCATAAGCAAGGACAAAAGGAAAAAAAAAAACCTGTTTCTTCTCTTCTACCCCCAAAATGATGTCAGCAGCTCACCATGAGCCCTTCTTCTTATGATTATGCAATGACTATTATTTGGATTTGAGAAGTCATAGATTTTTGCCTGGTCAAAGAGACCATTTCACCAGCTAGTTTGTTCTTTTTCACTCAAATCCAAAATAACCCTGGTAGCTGGCAGATTATTCAGACCAAGCTCCTCCTCCTGCCTGTTCCAAATTCAGAGAGCACAGCTCAGAGATAGAGGAGGTCCAGAGCTGTTGGAAAGGCTTTTGCATCTCAATGTGATTGAAATGTATCAGTCACTCAAGCAGGAAGGGACTGAATCCTTTCAAGCACTAGCTCAGCAGCAGAACCCTGGTGCTCTTTATTCTGTTCCCCCAGTACTGTTGGATTGAAACACTGTAAAGAAGATTTTCCCAGGCTCACTGTGCATCTTTTAGGTGTTCACCACACCCTGTGGCAATGAGTTCCACAGTTTACATGTCCATGGGTAAAGACACCACATGTCCTCAAAGACTTTTGTTTTCCAGTGAAGATTGCTGCAATATTTCTTGTTTCAAAGCCATTTCATTCCATGGATCTTGTTTGTTGCCCTTCCTCTCTACCTTTTTAAAATTATTGTAGACATGTTTTACATACATTACTTTTCACCTCTGGGACTTTACCATTCCACTTTATCCCCTTTAAGACCTGATGTTCCAAGTTCACCTTTCATTACACGATATTTATTTTAAACCAAATCTTGTGACTCTCATTCCCAACAAGACCTTATCTCCATAGTTCAAGGATGAGACATCAAGAGAGCTTCACCACCTTCCTGTTTGGTTACTGTCATTCAGATACTACTTACTCTGTTTTGAATGATGTCTTGCTGCTGCCTGTTCACAAGAGGTGTACCAACATGGGATACCCCACACGTGATGGATTCTCACTCTGTAGTATTTGGGAAAATACCACAGGTATCTGTTTACTCCAAAAGCACTTTTGCTCTTGGTCTATTAGTGGAGTGGAGCTCCATTCACCACAGCTGATCCTGGCTTTTAGGTTAAGTTCTCAAGCATATTTGGAAAAGTTTCATTATGATACTCCCTGAAGAGGTAATAACTGCTGATAAATGAAGCAGTCAAATGCGCAGTCTGTTGATGCCTCTCAATTTCCACCAGCTGCAGAAAACCTATTTTTCACTTGGGAGAAGTGAAAATTGCCCAGCATTTGGGGTTTTTTGTTGTTCATTTGTAGAAGTAAGACTTACTAATGATGGCAAGTAGTGAAGAAATGTTATTAGCTTGTTTCCTTCAAAGGAAAAGAAACAGCAAATTACTTCCTTACTTATCAGACACACCTGAAAGAAGGAAGAAATTCCTCCTGGCTGGTGAGTAAACTTCTGTTTATACAAGAGCAAGGAGAAGCATAAAACTGCCTCTTCCCCCCATTGGCTACTTCTGCATGCATATTTTCATAGAACAATTCAATATATATATTTTCTGAGGATTTATTTCTCCTCAGAGGGGTTGCAGGATATAAACTGGGGTTCTGAGTTTTTAGGGAGTCTGTAGAGGCTTGGGCATATGTTCAAGTTACTGTGGCTTAAAACAAATTCCTCCATATCAGCTAAACTACAGTAACCTCTGTAAGCAAAATAGTTCCATATTCTTCTGTTGTAGGTGACACAAAGTCAAGTGATCACTTATAAAACTTGAATCTGGGACATGAACATTCTTTGTGGTCTGTATTTCTACCATATCTAGAACAATGATGTCACAGATCCTACTCCAAGGTGCCCACATGGTGCAAAGAATAAGAATGGTAGCAGTAGTTTATCTGGTCCTATTTAGAGACCTCTTCTCCTGCTCTGCCTAGAAGTACTGCATGGAAAGCAATGGACTTTGAAGTGAAAAGAGGAAAAACATCTTATGGGTTCCTACACTGTGCAATAGTTCAACTTTCCTGCCTCTGCTTTGCCCCCTTGCTGTGCTCAGCGCCTGTGAGCACAGACATAAACTAGATGGTTCCCCAGAGCTCCTCTGGGTGAGGTCCAACATGAGCACAATGTTGGTGCTGCAACTGCAGCCACGGGTCTTGAAGAGCAATGCTGGCACCATGTTATTGAGAGCATCCAGCCCTGCCTTGTCAGTGCTTTCTTGATTCCCTTTTCCTTCCCTCTGTACCTCTCATGACTATGTGATGCTCACTACATTTTTATTCTTCACAGCACTGGTTTCCCTCCTTCTGCTGTTCAGTAGTGCCTATAATGCTTCAGACAATGATTGCCTTGAGCTTTTCTGTATGTTTGGGCTTTTTATTTGTTTTGTTTTGTTTTGATTCCTGTGGATTTTATGATGGCTTCCTCCTCTTAAAATGCTCTAAATTCTTCAGGAGCCTTTAGTAAGAAGCAATAAGGAGCATGTGCTGGCCCTGTGTGTCCATCCCTGTTCATCCATCATCTACAACCTGAATGAAAAAGAGAACTTGAAGGAAATGAAATATCAGCAGGACCTGGAATCTGACTCCTTTGCTCTGAAGACAGAATCTAAACAATAAATTGAAGTAATCATAGAATCATAGTGTGGTTTGGGTAGGGAGGGACCTTAAAGATCATCTAGTCCCAACCTCCCAGCTATAGGCGGGGACACCTCCCACTAGACCAGCTTGCTCAGAGCCCCATCCAACTTGCCCTTGAACACTTCAAGGGATGGGGCAGCCACAGCTTCTCTGGGCAACCTGGACCAGGGTCTGACCACCTTCATAGTGAAGAATTTCTTCCTAATATCTAAATCTCCCCTCTTTCAGTTTGAAACCACTGCCCTTCATTCTATCACTCCATGCCCTTGTCAAAAGTCCCTCTCCAGGTTTCCTGTAGCCTCTTCAGGTGCTGGAAGGCTGCTATAAGGTTTCCTCAGAGCGAATGAAAGCCAAAGGGAAAAAAGAAAAGAGGGAGGGGAATGATTATCTCATACTCATCTTCTCCAGGCAGTGGAACCAGGCTATTTCTTACACCAGTGTTTCCAATCCCCCTTGTTTGAGTTTTTGTCCCTGTTCTAGTGTAGAGCTGCCTCAGTTCCTTTTTGGACCCTCTTCTGGCTGTCCATAGCCCTCAATGGACTTTCTGTCTGATAAGAACTGATAAAGCTCACTGCTGATCCATATGTACCCTTTTCCATTTTTATTTTCTTTTCCCATCCAGACTCTGTTGACCTGTTCCCAACCCTGGGGCTAGGAAAGAATGGCAGAGGAGTTCCTCAGATGCTGAATGACAGTTTCCTGGGTCACATACACTTAGTATGGGATTCATTTAATTAAATGTTGGTGCCTGCAAATGCATCTACACTACAAATGAACAAGTCACCTCGTTCACTCTGTAGCTCTAGATATCTAATAAGTAAAGCCTGAGATATAATTGGTTTCATACTCAAAGTAGTTTAGATGATGCTTTTTTTTTCTCTATGGACATGTATGGAAGTAAGGATGACCATCTCAGCTATATATATCTACACTGCAGATGTCTACATTTTATCAGAAAAATCCTTCCCTTAGCATCTGTTACAGTGTGTAGGTCACATAAGAGGTCTGGATTACCTAAAAAAATCTGGACCATGATTTTTACCATGGGATGTTTTGATATTTAATATCATAAATGTACTTGACTACAGAGGCTCTGCTCATACTTGTGTGAGCCAAGTTTTGCAATCAATGCTTCCTTGAATGAGGACCTTGAAAAGCCAGGCAGGTGTTCTGCAGCCTGCATATTCACCCTTGCCACATGCCTGCACTGACAGAGAGAATGTCCCAGCTGTTTTCTGCTTCCTAGTGGGCTTGTATCTCACCTAGTGGTAACTCCAAGGACCTTACACATTTGTCTGGCTTGATTTGGGATCTACTGAGCAGTCCCATCTAATCATGGGAGCACAGGATCATAGCTAGGAAATAAGTCACTCAGAGAAATCCCACACTGGAAATAGGCCTGATAGTGAAGTGTAGAACATTTCTCCAGCTGTAGATAAAGGCATGATAGATTTCTCCCAGCCTGATAGCTGCTTTGCTTTCCACTGCTGGCGTTTGATATTCTGAACTTGTCCCCTGAATGTGGGTCTCTCTCAAATGGTAGGGGAGTTCCTTGAGTGATCTGCAGATTTAGGCCTCCAACTTAATGTTTATAGTGCCTAAATTGGACTAATCTGGAATGAGCCAAAGTATGACAACAGTGAACACAATGTAAGAGTCTGAATAAAAATAGAAGTGACAAGGACTCCTTGGTGATTATGTGGTTCATGACTCACTGTCAAATTAATCTCTATCTTGTAGTCCTAGTTAGCTGGTCCCAGTCCTCCTGTCCTTCCTCTGAAAATTTTGAAGGGCAGTAGCATTGCCAGACAAGTCAAGAAATGAAAATGAAATTAGTAATTGCAGAGATGCAATGCCTACAGTGTGATCTTTGTTAAAAGGAATGCTATCAGCAAGTTACCCTGTAGATCAACAGGAAGGAAACTGGAAAGGGTACCAAAGAGGTAGGACATGGTAAGTAGAAGTCAATGCTGGTAATGCAAGAAGAGGCAAAATCACAGTAGACTTTGGAAAATGTTTCTATCTTCAGATGAGGATGGAGCAAGTTTTTTTTAGTTTTAGATTTTTATTGAGTCTCTCATCAGCCTTCTGTCCTTCCAGAGCCTTTTAATTATCTAATCTTATTTCCCTTGGCACCACTGGGAAGACATTACTTCATTGTGTGCCTTTGTGTGTGTGCATCTGTCTCCTTTATTGATGCAGCTGTGCACAAGAACAATAGGTCTAGGATTGTTCTTCTCAAACTCAGCTCTTAAAAGCTATTTAATTCCTAGAGTTGGGAGGGTAAAGCTAACAATATGTCTCTACACCTAAATGTTTTCTACTTGGCTCCTATTTGAGCTAGGTTACTAACTTTCATAGCTTTGATCTGCCTGGATACATCTGTCTTAGGTCAAAGATGCTTTTTTGTACTGATGGATTTATCCTTGTGACATGCTTAAAATGTCTTCTACTAAGGTAATTTTAGAGATGGTAGAAACAATCAAGAATTTCAGGGTAGAAGACAGGGATCATGCAATGCCATGGATCATGCTCATTTCAGACATCAGTGTTTTATAAATCATCCCTTTATAAATATACATCTTCCGTTATCACTAATAATTAAAATCAATCTGTTTCATTTTTGAACCCAGAAAGCCTCTCTTTCTCATTTTTTTCTCCCTCTTTCCCTACCTTGGGGGATGAGGGGGATCAAGAGCATTATTGTTATTGGTTTGACTGCCAACCTGGAGCCAAAGCCTCTATCTGAACAAGACACCTGTGCAATCCTTGGTACCTGAGCTGTGATCAAACTTTACTCTTTCTAAAGCAAGTGCAAGAAAAAGAGCTTCACTAACCCCTGGTTTCCAAGCACTGACCCATTCTTTAGCTCTTCTCTGAATGCCTCTGACTTTATGAACAGGCTTTTAAGAAGTCTACTCATCAGATACAATTGATGTATTCATGTCACCCAAATACGATTGTATATAGCAGAGAGATCTTTGTTAATACTAGTTATTTAGACTGTATTTATAGTCAATAGATTAAAATAAGTACTTAGAAATCACTCATACTTAAAGGGTACTACTCACAGGACTTAAGCTTATCCTATTTTAGACATCCTTCCTATGCTGAGAAGACAGTATGAGAATTGCACATTTCTCTCCACTGCCTATTGAAGCAATCATCATGGAGGTCAGAAGTTAGTTGATACAAATTCTGTCATTAAAAGAGTAGCAGTACTAGAATGAACGAAACCTTCACAATCCAACCATAAACCAAACTGCAGGTTCCATAAAGAATCTTCTTCTCAAATGGAGCTGCAGCAGCTAAAAGGGATGTTGTGAGCCTACTGTGAGTTAAATCATATTGGTGAAGCTGAAAGACTGGAAGTGAAGAAGTTCAGGATCAACTGTGGCAGGGGAAAGAAATGGTGCTCTGCCACAGACAAAGTGCCTTGGAACGATCTACAGAAAAGTTTCTTGCCAATCACAGCTGGAGACAAGGCAAACCTCCAAGGGACAAGCCACTGGTATGTTGGTATTTCTAGGAAAAGCCTCTAGCATATTTCTTTCTCATTGCTCTACAGTACACAGTCAGGCTATACTTACATATATGGTGTACCTGGGAAGACAAATAGGATAATAATTTTATCGGTGAAGAATTTTGGGGCAACTGGGATTCAAAACCCATCCACATAGTACTCTAGACACAATATGAAGATGCACATACTAATTGAGTTGAGCAGGGATATTCATTTGGCATCGTAACTCTCAGCTGAGATCATGGTCCTGAGAGCAGAAGTATTTTGCTGCAGGCCAGTGCTGTGCTTGTGCAAACCTACAGCTTTTGCTTCCAGACCTAGCTGGGTCACCATGAGACTGACAATCCCTGTACCATTCTTCATTAAGGATCACAATGTCTTTAGTAACCCTATAATGTGTCTCAGTTAGTGAAAATCTTTCTATCATTAAGGTTGCAAAAGACCTCTAAGATCATCAAGTCCAACCATCAACCCAACACCACCATGCCAACTCAACCACGTCTTGAGGTGCTACATCCACATATTTTTTTTAACACCTCCAGGGATGGTGACTCCACCGCCTCCCTGGGCAACCTGTTCCAATGCCTGAAGTGTATGATCTCTTTCTCTTCAGTGCCATGTGTCACCCACAGTGGCAAACTGGTGGAGTGTGTAGGAGCCAATAGGTGCATCATGCACTACCACAGCAGTGTTCTGCCATGGATTTTCTACAGCACAAATGGTAGATATGGATACTTCCATCTCTGTCCTGAGAGTCTTTGACCCAAATTCTAGTTCTTATTCACTGTTATGTCTCCAGATACGTGACTTGTCTCTACTGATTTTAGTAAAGACCACCTCAATCATCTAGTCTAAACTGAGTCTAAGTAGCCACTGAAGAGCAGTGGGTCCTTCCTTAGAGCTGTACCTTTCAAACTGTTATGGGCTCCTGATATTTGTGGGATAAATGGTTTCTCTGGAATTACCTTTTTTCTCTCAACTGACTCAAGAGGGAAGCCAGAGAACAAGTTAAGCTGTATGTGAACTCTCTATGACAGTTAAAACTTAGGTGAGGCAATCATCAGCCTGGGAACGGTCAGTTGAGATGACTCAGAGAAAAGATGCAAAAATTGCTGTAATGGAGCAGAAATTTCTCTTATCTCCTTGAGCAAAATGAACACATTCTGCCAACACATGCAGCAGCGTTTTGGTGGTTTAAATGTGGACTGTCTCCTTTGCAAGCCCTGCTAATAAATCTAAGTTTAGTCATTTCAGCATTTGATGGACTTCCATTCAGATGGGAAATGAAGGGAAAGAAAGGTACTGGAATTTAACATCTACAGCTCTGAAAACACCATTAACTGTGAAGCATGTGTATGAGCTACCATTCCCATCCCATAATATACTAACTGTACTGATTCTTACCTGGTTCTTTCAAAGTTATAAATTTTTTAATCCTCAAAATTGCCAGGAAGTCCTTCTTTAATAACCAAGGAATATCAGTAAAAAAAAAATAAAAAAGTGTAATAGATTATGTTCAGGCAACTGGGTAAGACACTGACTCAGATCTAAGATGAGTTTCTGGGAACAGGACTGAATAAAAGTACTTTTCTGCAAGCTGATTAGTCATTGAGAAATTGAGATTCTGGTTGATTTTTTAAATAATTTAGGGGGGAAAAAAAAGTAGTCATTAACAAATTTTGAAGCTCAAAATGTATTGACTTTTCCTGATAGAACATTGTTTCAGAAGCACTGCTGCTTCAATTAAGGGTTAAAAAATAATGGGTGTTGAAATTAAAAGCTAAAAATAGTTTCCTATCTGCCTGTCCAACTCTCTATGCTGCATGTCTTTCAAAAAGAAGGAAAAAAATCTTACTTAATTGAACAGAATGGGGAGTTTTCTTTTTTGTTTTTGTTGTTTTTTTATTGTTGTTTAATCATGTAAACAAAATATCATTTATTTACACAGATCCACTTGGGAGTTCTGTGTTTCTGTGGTGACTGCCAATTCATTACACCACCCCACCCCTCTTTTTTTTAATATCTGGAGTTAAATAGTATCAAGAAGCCCAGTTTTACCTCCCTCTGCATAGCACACATGAGGTACAATGAGTAAACAAGGGCAGCTTCTTTACACTACATGCAGAGACTATCAGGAAATGAGGGTTTGCCCCATTGACTTATTTCCTTGCTTTTGATTTTTAGTTAGTTTTTAAATGATAATTTTCAATCGCAAAGTGTAGTAGATGCATTTGCAATGGATTTGGGGGGGGGGAGCACGGGGATTGTTTTAATTCATGGTGCCCTGAGCTGCAATTGTAAGCATTACAGGTAATTGCAGGCACCATATACCAGGTCACTGCTGGTAAAAAATGAACTATAAATTGGAGTGAAACTTATGCAATGGAGTGAGTTATGGTCTTTCCTGTGCTGCTGTGATCTGTCGGTATCTTCAGAGTTATGGACAGCTGGAAGCTGTGATAATTTACAAACATTTAGCTTTTTAATGTCTATAATACTGTGGCAGAAAAAAAAATCCCCTTAACCTGTCACCTAAATTATAACTGAGTGACCATCTATGATTTTATTATGAATTTCGTTGAATTTTTGCTGGTTCTTCTAAGTTGTGTCCCACCAGGCAGCTGCTGCAATCTTCTGCAGAAGTGCACACATTTCAGTGCTGAATTACAGTGTTTCCCTGCATGCAAACTGTGTTTTCATGAAGGTCCTAAAAACATACTCTATTTATGTACAAATGAGTGAGTCAGGTGTCAGACAACTGGATATTCTTTTAAAAGGTAATTCTGTGGAAATGTTATTTTGTTCCTATTCCCATGGCATATTCTGGGGCTGTCTGCTGCATTATCTGACAAAAGTGAGTCTTTATTGCTTCTTCAGACTGTTAGTCTCACTGAGAAAAACACAGCAGTAAGAGAGTGAATTCAATTCTTGCTGGAATCAAGGGCACAGTTGTCTGGTTTCTAGGATCTTTATTTCCAGTGATGGAATATGGATTAAGACAGCACTGATTGACTTTGAATTTCTCTGCATTGGAAGTGACTGAATTTCAGAGAAATCCTAAATGAACCCTAGACTTTTCCTGTAAATTGCATTTGACTGCCCAATAGGCAAGCTCCTGAAGCAAAAGAATTAGGGAATTATTGGGATTTTTAGGAACAGATTCAGGTGCACATAAACAGCAAGTGTCTCTAGATTCCTTAGGGTATCAAGACATTCTGACATGGGGTCTACAGAAGAAGAACTGTGTTTATCTGAACTGGCAGCTCCATCCCCTGAAGCATCTAGAGTTACACTAAAAACTTCTCATTGTGAAAATGAATTAAATCTTTGCAGTGGAAATACCTGTGGAAACTCCATGTTCAATCTAAGTTAGTCACCCAGGCTCCCTCCATAAACAATGATGAAAACCTGAAGACTTCTGAGTGCAGGTCATTACCTATAGACATCTTCATTTTATCACTGGAATTACTTTCAAGGCTTCAGTAAATACATGGATTGTGTGGGTCATAGTGGAAGTTGAGACACTAGGGAAAGGGTTTTATTGTGTAGAGACTGGTATCCAGAGCCATTTGAGTTGCCTTGGGTATCTGAGACACCCACTCAGGCCTGGAGGATGTGGCATAGACTTATGCAAGTAACAATATTGAAATCAAAGCAGGATGTTAGGTAATAGCTCAGGTGGTCCTAGTGACATGCACTGAGGCAGCCAAAGCCCACTTTAATTTACATACAAACATATATATTTAGGTTTCTTAGTCTGAACCTAAAGAGCTATAGAACTCACTAAATCAGGGTGGTGAAACATTGGCATAGGTTGCCCAGAGGGTTGTAGGTGCCTCATCCGTGGAAACATCTGAGGTTTGATGGGCCTCTCAGCAACCTCATCTAGTTGAAGGTGTCCCTACTCATTGCAGAAGGGGTTGAACTAGATGACCTTTAAAGATCCTTTCCAACTCCGACTATTCTATGATTTTATGAATCTTAATGTAAAGAGATAGACATCTCCAGAGAAGCAGTCATGTTTCCTAAGAGAGTCCTCTGAAAAAATAAAGGAAGGTTTCTTTGCTGAAGGATGTTAATAAACCTATGAAAAAATGCCTGTCTTTTTTGATTGTAGAGACAGAGGAAAGAATGTAGATGACTAACATTAAGTATTCTGAGCACTGATTAACAGAGACATGTCTGGTTATTTTTAACAGAAACTACAGGATACTGTACAGACACATCCACTGAGTTTGGTTGTATCAATCACATCACCCAAAGGCAAGAAAAGGACAATATAGCAATAATTTATGATCTCAGCTTGAGTTTATAAAAGCCTTGAAGGATGTAGAAGATACTGGTACATATGCTAATAGTTAATTAGTAAAAACAAACAAAAATATTGATCTTTTCTATAATTCCTCAGGGCTGGGCTTCAGTTGCTAATGAAGTACAGGCAGTGAATGTAATAGGCAAAGTACAGGCAGTGAATATAATAGGATCTACCAAGACAGGCTGACAGTAGGATTCTTGGCTGTGTTAAGGGTATATTTTATCACCCTAATATCACAAAGGATCAGTGCTATATCTGCTGATTCCCATTCTACCTTACAGTGGCTCCATGTATGTAATGACATTCCCTGTTGCTGACAATGGCAGTCAGGATCCTTTCTGGTTCCTTTTTCTGTGTCTGTGTTGGGAAGAGGCACAAAAGGGAATAGAGACACTAAAGCAAAGACACAGCATGTGACACTGGTATTTCATCAGCTGACAGAGCTCTGAACCTGAGGAAAAGCAGAAAGCTTTTCCAAGAGAAGTATTTGTGGAGAGCAATACTCCAGCCTGGGACCTACTGCAGGAAAGGATGACCACGCTCCCCCTTTTACTTACACATGAAGATTGTGGTCACTCAGTTGGTCATTTGCATGAGATGACAATGACAGTCATCAAGCATCATGCAGTGTCCTTCTGTTTCTGCTTTCCTTCTATTCAATCCTTCATTCAGTCTCTCATTAGAGATAGATTTAATAGGCCTAGAAGTGGCACAGCCCAGCAAGTGAACTGATGGGACCATATTTTCTGGGATGCAATGGGACATTTGTGACCCTACTATGAAGCTGGTATTGTGTGAACTTCCTTGATTATTCTTCTGTACCTTAATATGAAGACGAGAACAATATCAGGTCAGGGTGGGGTTTTTTTTTTGTTTGTTTGTTTTTGTTTGTTTTTTATTTGTTTGTTTGCTTTTTGCATAGAGACAGCATGGAGTTTTTCTCATGGAACTTTAAATTTCTATGTCATAGATACTTTTAACTTGGTATTGTCCCAAAGCTGCCTTCACCATCAATGGACAAAAGTTGTTTTTTTGAGGGAGTGACTTGTCAGACCTATTCAATTGTCTGTTTTCAGATGAGAGACATTGTACTCTGGGATTGCCTGTTTCTATCTATTACTACAAAAAATTTGATGGCTATTCTAATGATCATGTTGGTGATTGGTAGGTTGAATCTCACTCTGGTAAGCACATTTGCTAGTTACTGCTTGCTTTCTTCATGGGAATGGTTGCCTGAATTAGACCACTAATGGGAGAACAGTAAACAGGATGGGAACAAGAAGGGGTTAGAAGCAACTGCAATGGTTTTCCAGTACTAACTTCAATGGAAAGATTTTGTGTACACTCTTAAGAATCACTTCATTTTCACCAGTGTATGGGCTTCTAGAGGAAAATTCTGATATACCAGATTTTGTGTATTTATAATCACTTCTTTTGGTATCTGTATGTATTGTAGTATCACTTGGAAAGCTCTAGTCATGGGTCAAGTGTTGTTAGACCAAAGACTCAAGAGAGGTTTCTTAGCCTGCTCTTTACTATGAAGTGTTTTATCTGGTGAGGCTTTACCAAGCACTGATATCCTCACGTAGGTGACCAATGCCTAAAATTGCCCAATTTCAGTTCTTGTTTCAACTTATTCTAATTTTCATCCACTACTTCTTAATATAACTTACAAACTTAAGCCAAGAACTTCATTACAGGAAACTGCCTGCTCAATAATATATGCAATTGAATAAGCATAATAATTTGGACTCCTGACAGATTGTGCATATTGATTTTTCCTCAGCAAAATAAAGCCAAAGAACAGCCAGTTAAATCATCTTCAGACAGAAGAGTAAGTTACAGTCCTATAACAAGTTATTAACTGCTCCTTTTACTAAGCAGTAGAAAAATATCTGTATGTACTCCTCTCACCATGGCAAACTGAGATAATTCCGTTTTACTTAACTTCAAAAGCAGAATTTCAAAGTAACTTACATGCATAATAACATCTTAAAGATCAACTCCCTGAGCCCTTAATAAGCCCTGTTTTTTTTCCACAAAGTTCTTTGTATTTCTTCTTCATTAGACACTTAAGCTATGCCCTTTCTTTGGTTGGAAATTACGGTGGATCAGATCTTGATCTCCTCTGCTGGATGACGAAGAGATTTAGAGGGTGGAGACAGCCCTGTCATGTCTGCTGAACTTCATGGCCTCTTCCCTCACTGGAGGAGCAGGACAGCAGGAACTACACATCCAATATTCATTGTACTTTTTTGCTTTTTTTTTTTTCTTTTTTTCTTCATTTCTGGACAACAGAGGATGGAGTGTTTCCAGAGTGTGTCCAGAGAAGAGCTACCAAGCTAGTGAAAGGTCTAGAGAACAAGTCATATGAGAAATGGCTGAGGGAACTGGGGATATTTAGTCTGCAGAAGAGGAGGCTGAGAGGAGACTTCATTGCCCTCTACAACTAGCTGAAAGAAGGTTGTAGGGAGGTGGGTTTTGGCCTCTTCTCCTAAGTAAATAATGACAGGACCAGAGGAAATGGCCTGAAGTTGTGGCAGGGGAGGTTTAAATTGGATATTAGGAAGAATTTCTATACTGAAAGAGTGGTGAGGCACTGGAACAGCCTGCCCTGGGAGGTTGTTGAGTCACCAGCCTTGGAGGTATTCAAGAAACATGTAGATGTGGCACTTCAGGGCATGCTCTAGTGGCCCAGGTTGCAGGTTTGGTTTCTTTATTTGTTGCTGTGTTTTGGTGGAGTGTGTGGGGTTGTTTGTGGTTGTTTGGGGTTTTTTTTATGTTGATGGTTGGACTCAGTGATCTCAGAATTCCTTTCCAACCACGATGATTGTGTGATTCTGTGATTCTGTGATGGGGGTGGGGAAAGGGAGATCCTTGGCTTTTCCCAAGAGTGGCTATCCAGCACAGCTGACTCAGAATATACATGGTAATTTGCTTCTGGCAAAAAGGAGGAAAAGAAAGTGTGCAATTCCTTTCCCAAATTCCTCCCATGAAACTGAAGGAACAGGAAAGGAAAAGGGGAAAGATCTCTCATTTTCATGCAGTTTTCCAGCTTCAGAAATTAAGCAAGAAAGAAGTCTTCTGATGTGGTTTTGTTGTGGGTTTTTTGTAGGTCATAAAGCTTAATACGTGGAAATACTGCATTCTAGAGAGAAGAATTTTGCATGTTATACTAGAAAAAAATTAACTTGACCTATGCTGTTGTTATGCTTCCCAGCTTGAGATTTCATTTTGTAACATGAATTCCACTACAGAAGTAGGTTATCCTGTGGTGCAGGAATACTGCTGGCTGAGAGCAGAATGTTAGCTAAACAATACCAAACAAAATGCTTTAAGAAAATTAAAAAAAACATAGGAAAGTAGTTGATTCAACCAGCCTATCTTTGATATATATTTTAAGATAATTTGCTAATATCAGATACTTCAGAAGTAGGATAGTGTACCTTCTCTCCAACTGGTGTGTCATCTGCTTTTTTCTCATTTCATATCTACAGGAACACTGAATGTTATAGTCCAATTCTAATCCAGCTTTTGCTTTTCTTTATTTTTTCAAATATGTGCATTATTCCTGCAAGAGATTTGGAAAGGAAAAGAATTGAGCACACTTGCCATCCAGACTTCAGATTGATCCCAGTCGAAATAAATGTTCTTTCTTCCTCTTCTCATTTCTGAATTTTGCTTCCTAGATGCCAGGAAGACTCATGATTTTTCCAGTTTGATGAATACACAGTGTCTTATAAATGTTTTACAAAGTTGAAGTAGTTGCCTCTTTTCCTTTTAACATGGGTAGTTTGGAGCTTGAAGCCATATGGAAATATTCAAACAGACTCACCTCCCAGCTAATAATATATTTATAGTATCATAGAATCATAGAATGGTTAAGGTTGCAAGGGACCTTAAAGATCATCTAGATCCAACCCCCCTGCATGGGCAGGGACACCTCCCACTAGACCAGCTTGCTAAAAGCTCCATCCAGACTGGCCTTGAACACTTCCAGGGAAAGAGCTTCCACAACTTCCCCAGGAAACCTATTCCAGTGTCTCACCACCCTAACTGTAAATAATTTCCTCCTAATGTCTAACCTAAACCTCCCCTCTTTCAGTTTTAATTCATTACCCATTGTCCTCTCACTCCAAGCCCTTGTAAAAACCCCCTCCCCATCTTTCCTGTAGCTCATTCAGATACTGGAAGGTGCTCTGAGGTCTCCCTGGAGCCTTCTCTTCTCCAAGCTTAACAACCCCAACTCTCTCAGCCTGCCTTCATAGCAGAGCTGCTCCAGCCCTTTGATCAACTTCGTGGCCCTGCTCTGGACTCTCTGCAGGAGCTTCATGTCTTTCTTCTGTTGGGGTCTCCAGAGCTGGACCCAGCTTGTTTTCTGATAAGATTGGTAAGAAATCACACTTCTAAGATACTGATAATTCCGACAGAAGCGCAGCCAATGCCCAGGGGGCGGTGCAGGGTCCCGGGTCAGCACCAGGGACAGCTCCTGCTGCTCTCCAGCGGGAATCCTCACCCCTCCGTTCCCAACCCCTCCGCTCCCGCTGAATCCAACAGGCACCTTCCTGTCTCAGTACAGAGAACTGTGCTTGGCTCTGTATTTAGGGAAAAAAAAAGGCCTCCTTGGGGAGCAATTACATCGCTGGATGTTAGACATCTAATTCATTGGCTAAATGATCTGGCTACTCACCCAAGTTTCCTTGTACAGTTGATAGATACTGAGATTTACATCCAGTTTGCATATTAAAACACCTAAATTAAGGTGTCTTAATACACAAGCTGAGTCCCACTCAAGGTGTAGCCATAATCTCAAAGTGTCTAGCTGTCTATTTCACTTCCCAGTGCAAGTTTTAGTTTGAATAAACTAAGTGGGAACCCTACCCAATTAGCTTTGCCAGGTAAGGCAAGTCTGAATATATATGGTGCCACTTTCACCCTTCAGCTGCAGATAGTTGGGTCTTATGTACAAGTAACTGGATGTACTCTTCTATTGATCCTTCTCCTTGACTTTCTGATTACCCTAAAAGCCATTTCAGGCTTCCTGAATGACTGCCTCTACATAGTAGCTTGCACTTCTGATAATCAAGACATACACTTCATGCTCACAGAGTTGCTAGAATTGATTGGTTTGTTTGCTTTACAGAAAAACAAATCAAAGCAAGCACAGTGATGCAAAGCAACTAGAAATCACAACGAAAACAAAAGGCAAGGTTAGAATAATTCCTAAATTTTGAATGAGTGAGAAGCCACAGGTATTATAATTGAGTGATAAACCAGGATCTGTGTGAAAAAATTTACCAGAAATAGAAGTTGATGCACAGTGAAATGCTTTAGAAGAGAAAAACAATTATTAGAGTATTAGTGTAACAAGAGTATGCCCAAACCATGTGAGGAGAGCAAAGCCAAACTGAAATAATGACCACAAACAATTAATTAAAATGCACCGTTGTGTGCATTTTGAGAACATGCCTCATCTTTGTTCCCAAGACATGAAAGTACTTGAATTTGCTCCAGGTTTTTTGGTCCCACAGCCAAATGATTAATATAACTCTACCAAATTACTTAAAACTGAACCCATTGTTATCATAATTCAATAAGCTAGAACAAAATTAAATATAGTACTCCCAGTCAGTAGAATTCTTTCATAATTGTCCTCATACAGGGTAGACCAGCAGCACTGATTTTTTTTTTTTTTCCTATAAATATTCTGTATTGAAAACTGACCAATAAATGTTCAAATGGGGTGACTACAACAGCTGATCATTCCTGTTTGCATGAATAAGCTTTCTTACTTGGGTTACAAATTGAGTGTATGCTTCCTTATTGTTCTTTTACATGTACTCTTAGCAGTTACTTTATGGCCAGAATATCCTATCTGAGGATATATGTAAATATATACCTATACTTTATACCTGTATTAATACATACTAATACCTAAAAATATCTTTTACATCTGAATTTTACAGTAGGAGTTAATTTTCTAAGTCATATGGTATCTGTTCACTCTCACAATATCATGAAAAATTTGTTAGCATCTTGGTATCTGACACTGCTCCTATGAGAGTCCCTGCAAGTCAAATGATTGAAAAAATAAAGAAGTTTCTGGACGTTTACTCTATAACTCAGCTGTGCAGAATTGTGCCCTGTAATGTACTTTTCTTCTTGTTTGGTAATAAGGTAATTCTTCTTTCAGGTAATAAGAATATCACAGAGAATGGGAAGTCCCAAACTTCCTTTTAGATAATTTAGTTTTGATTTGCTTTGCCTGGGTACAGGGAATAACCTTTATGACCCCCACAGATCCCTTATTTTCTGTTTTTCCATAATTATACCACATTCCAATAAATGCCACCAGTAAAAGAATTGATTATATGTATGCAAATTTTCATAGTTATTTATAACTAAGATGGGAGCATAATTACTTTCCCACACATATTTGTGAGCAACACCACAAAATAGTTTATTTTCCTACTAGGTCTTTAAGCTTTTCTAGTAAGAAAAGAGGGAAAAGGATCAATATACTTAATTCATTCTAAAATTTTTTAAACTCATCTCTCAATTTGCTAAATCAATTAGTCTGCAACTTATAGCAGCTTTATACATGGAGAAACTCCTTGACCTTTTTGGAAAGTTTTCCTTGCAAAAAGAAAATGAAGATGTGCAGATACTTAGGTCCCAAATATGGTTAAAATCCACATTCTTCCCAAAATGTTACTTCCTACAATGACTGCTGTAGTGGCTTTGATGGAGATAGTGACTAAACCAGGAGTGTTGGAGGTTAGATGCATATCTCTGTATGTCTGCATCAAAAGAATTATGGCCAGGACGGCCAGGGAGATGATTCTGTCCCTCTGCTCTGCTCTGGTGAGACCCCACCTGGAGTATGGTGTCCAGCTCTGGAGCCCTCAGCACAGGAGAGACATGGAGCTGTTGGACAGGGTCCAGAGAAGGGCCACCAAGACGATCAAAGGGCTGGAGCACCTCTGCTAGGAAGACAGTGTTGCAGTCCAAGTTCGACCCGGGCTGGAAAACTCGAGTCGAGACATGGATCACCCCTTCTCTTCTCCTCAATTAGAGGAAGAATAGCCCCTAATTGGCTGGTTTTAATTTCCCAGTGGGTCCGTCCCTAGCTTGGGACCAGCTGGCTACACCGGGTATGTCTATAGAACATATGAGACTCAATATGAGACAGGAGACAGGCCTTGTTAAACTCTAACGTTGTTAATGAATCACACCTTTGCTTCATGAGTTGTTTTTCAAAAACACAGTTACAGTTTTCAAACAACATTACTCCAAAAGCTTGAACAAGATGCAGCTTCTGTCTTCTTGTTTAGGAGCGTGAAATGCAACATGTTAAAATGTCTCTTACCAGAGTTTGAAATGGCTTTTTATAATGTAGGTATTTCTTTTGTTGCCTCCACTAGATCATAGGGTCCCATGGGCTCTAATAAGGAATTACTTGACAAACCACTAGAACAATTTCCAGCAGAGATTATGGAATTTGCACCCTGAAATAAATTATTTAATTCAGTCATTTCTCATTCGCAGAAGATTTGAAGGAGTAAACAAGGAATAAATGACTCTCAGGAGTATGCACATTGGCGTCACTGGTTACATCAGGAATGAATTTGGCCCAAGATCTGTTATAAGTTATCTTCTACTGCAGACGTGCCTTTTCCACTGAGACAACTCTATTTATAAACAATAGAAAAGCAAGACAGTGGGGAGCACAGGAGTCTGAACATGAAGGGGCAGCTTCCTTCAGAGCTCTGTTACAACTCGTGCTCTAGAGAGTGTTTAGATTGCAATACCACCATTTTTTTTGTTTTGTGTAGTTTTCCAGCTGTAAAATGAGCAGAAAATAGTCTTACCTCCAGAGCTACCATGAAACCTAAATAATGAAAGTTTGTAAATTCCTTTGAGGGAACTTAATATATGTGTAAGAGAATTTAATATAAAAATGTATTTCTTTTGTGATAGAACAGATTCAAAGCCCTGAATTTGTTACTGGGAAACCTCAGTGCTCAAGAGACTGGATACCAAAACTTCCTCTCATCTTCTGCCATGCAACCAAATCCTCTCTCCATACTCAAAGGAATGTAGACTCCAAAACACCAAAAAGAAACACTGAAAAAATGTCTACTTTCCCTGTATCTATGGCAACTTGTTACTCTGGTGTTCTTTGCAGATGCCTTCTTCACAGGCCCATAAATCTCATCATGGGCCAAATATCACAACACTTCATAGGTGGCAAAAGTGACAATGAGCTGTTCAGCTATACAGGTTGGAAAGATTCCTTACCTACAGCTCTAGTTGAAAGCCAGGGCTCTCTGTGAGGCACATTAATATTTGTGGGGAAGAAATAAACTTTATATAACATTTAGTATACATATAAAATATATAAAAATATGTATTTATTTCTATCCCACTTCTCTATCACCACAACCAATTGTAGGTCTACCTAATATTCTTAATTGAAACTATCCTTAAAGAGCACAAGTAATAGTGCTCCACCCTGGTGCCCTTAGTCATAATTTTTTATGGGTAGGTTGTGCCTGTGAAGTGGAGGATCCATTCAGGTAGGATCTGACAGAGGAAAGGTTGGGCTTTGTGGAAGAGGAACACATTTTTCTGATTCTTACTCTATTGCTTTCTTCTCAAACTCTGTCTTAATTCTGCAAACTTCATCCAGTATTTTACTATGTTCTTCCTAGCAATGACTCTGAGCCCAGTCACTGAAGGCTTAAGGCTTGTAGCACTGTGATGTATGCAAAACCTTCTAGACATGGGTGGAATAACCTTCTTTTTTCCCTTACCTCTCAGCTTGGAGAATTAATAGAAGATAGAGTTGAAAAAGTAAATTGGATGAGAGAAGTGTGTCAGAATGGTGTGGTTGGTGGAGTCTGATGATGACAGCCATTTTGGCTGCCACCACCAATAAAAGAAATCAGAGGTACCAGCCTGTGCCAGGCAAGGCTGCCTCCAGCAGTACCCCATGATCTCACATAACCCATGTCCTGAGTGATGCCAGATTATCAGCAGCTGGTGAGCTTGGCACTGGCTCAGGTTCTGGCAGCTTGTAAGTGTCATTCTGTCCTCCAGCATGGAGGAATAAAATCCCTCAGTTTTTTGAATAATTGTACAGAGTACCCCTGCCTCCAGAACAGCAAAGTGGTGACTGTCTCATGGATGAATAGCCAATCCTTTTTATTATTATGAAATAAAGTTTTTTTTCTTAAAAAAACCCCACCTCTCCATTTCCCAGATCTTTGACTTTTTACTCATCTGTATAATTAGACAAAGAAATGTTCCAAGGATTTTGCCAAACTTCAGTTTCCCTTTAAAACTCTCCAAAGCTCACCTAAGGCCAATTGGTTGGCAGCACTTAAACGATTCTGGAGATCTTCTTGGATGAGGTTTTCTTGGCAGGTAAGAAGACAAGGACACCAATAAGTGTGAGCTTAAAATAAATATACTGTGAGTGTAAAGAATTAAAAAGGTTTAAAGGAAGAAAAAGGGTTTATACCTCTGTAATTATAGATAACAGCTCCTGTCATTTAAAAGCTGATCTTTGCCATGTATAAAATATTCAAGGAAAAAACCCAAAACTTAGTGTGAGCCTTTCTTTTTGAAGTGTGTTTCACATGAGATGTAGACAAGAACTTTTCAGCCTCTTGAAGAGAGTAGTTCTAATTTTTGCACAAATGAGAAGATCTTCATTTCCTTTTCATCTCTGAGACAGATCATGGTCAATGACTTGTGTGTGTGGATCTTTCTTCCCCACCAATATAGTGGGAATATGGATAGAGTTCTGATTAATAATTTGTGTGGCTCGCTCCTAAGGTGCTTGGAAGGGGGATCAAAGTGATGCAGAACACCCAAACCATATGAAATCCTCTCTGTTGAACTCTGGCAAAAAAAGACTAGCTCCCCATTCCAAAATATGCAATTTATATTCATCAAATGCAAGGCGTGTGCACTTTATCTTTTGAGAGTGAAAGCCTGCTATCTTCAACTCATCCTTTTCTACTGTTATGCTATAAAACTCACCATTCCAACCAGAGAAAAAACAGTTTCTGTTTCTTTCACTTAACTTTTTTAATATAATTTAAGATTAACATGATAGATAAGAAGTGAAATAATTAAAATCTTTTTTTCCAATGCTCTCTTTTATAACTTATGCTGATATTTTAAGTAGTTCTTTTAAAACCGTGCTGCACTTGGTACATTTTCCATCTCTGAAAATGTCATCCTGTAAAACAACTTGCTTTGCTGATAATGATGAACCAGTAGAAAATGCTGTCACAGCTTATATAATTATCATGACATACAAGGAGTGGATTCTAAACAGCCATAGTGTTGCATAGCTTTGCACCAGAGGCAGCAGTTATCTAGAGAAAGATAATGGGAAATATTAAGGTGGGCCAACTGCTGGTAAATTTGAACACAGTTTATTTTTCTTAACGTATAACCCCAGCTGAGTCACTTCAACTAAATATGTGGAATTCCTCTGCTCTAATTCCAGTTCTTTTCAGCCTAAAATTAGGCTTTCTCTTGGTGCCTTTTCTAAACAGTGGAAAAAAATACGCATCTCCAGAGGATAATTTATCTTAGGAACCTTCTAGCAGTGCCCTCCAGAGGTGTCTGTTTTTCTTCATCCACTGTAAAAAAAATGTACAACTCAGCACAAATTCACATATCTGATTTTATACTGTTAAGGTGAATATATACAAAGTTAGAGAATACAAGTTGCATCCTGGTGCAGGAGCAGTAACATTTGAATAGAGGAACAGATTCCTTATGAAATAGCTAAGCCAGATGACAAGTGCTGAATAAATAGACTTTGTTCAAACAATTAAAAACTATGTTGGGAGCAGAAGAGGGAAGGAAAAAGCCTTTCCTTTTTCTCTGCTCAGCTTCCCCTTGTACTCTTTCATGCCTGCTTTGTGTATAAAACATATTAAGGAAGGAATGACCTTTTTTTTCCTTGTACATAATCACATACTCTCTTTTCCAGCATAGAATTCCTTTAGTGTTTTTTCTCCTGTTTATTAACTTTGGCATTTCAATTGATTTTTCTTTTCTACTCTCTCATGGCCTGGACTTTCAAAAGGGACTGTTGAATCTGACAGACTTATAGTTTGCTGCCTAACTTGAAACACCTACAGAATGACCATTTCTGTAACAAAAGCCACTATAAAATACCTTTACTTTGAAATGTCAATTACTTTTGAAAATCTAGGCCCCATACACAGGCCTCATTTAAGCCTCTATTTATTTTGATATTTGCCTAGATTTATGAAAGAACAGATGTTCTCATGTTCTCCCTCTTTCTGAAGGGCTTTATGTGTAGTATGCCCTTTAGAAGTTATTTTGCATTGCATAATTCAGTTTAATATACTGGTTTGTAATATTAAATTTCCTGTGATATGACTGTCTTGAAGGCAATATAAGCTCGAAGGTGATACTTTTAACTAATAAATGAGAAGAGGAACCAAAAATCAAACTGAATGATTTCAGCCAAAAGAATGGATTTTCATCTCAAACCTTTCTTCCTATACATGAAACATACAGAAGTGTAACATTTATGTGTTTATATTTTTTCTGGATTTCCCAATAAATTCTATGTCATTTCTTGACTATTCCCATTTGTTTGTGTAAGAATCCTTAAATCCCTTTGTCCATTGTCCTGTCATTCCTTTTTTCACTTCCCACCTTCACCCAATAGAGTCCACTGAATAAAGTCAGCAACATTTGACAGAGGTGCACTATTCTCAAAGCTACAAATTCTTGTAAGTTCAGTGAAAATGGTGTCCTGAGTGTAAGAAAGATGTTGAAAGATTTATTTTTGTGTAGAGGAGGACAGGTAGGACTTATCCACTTCATTAAGAGGAGTGAGAGAGTGAGCAATGTATTAGTACACAGGGTCTTGCCATTCAAAAAACACATCTCTCCTTTTGCACCTTTTCTTGCCAAAAACCAGCAGAGATGAGAAGGAGATATGTTGTATTAGGGACAAGATAAGGACAAGGGAGGATGTTGTGGATACTGTAAGAGTTTAAATGAAGGTATTACAGCAGAGACCATGAGAAAATAGGACACAAACCTATAGAAAAAGAACAGTTTGTACATAATCCTGGTGAGACAGTGACTCCGTGTTAGTGGCAGATAACAACCTCTATCCTCAGTGGATTTAAAATGAAGCCTCTTCCTTGAACTCAGTGAACTTCAGCTTTGGGCCTGCCTAAAATCTGGTTTTATATCTAGACACTGTAAAAACTGTGACTCTCAAGGCACCCTTAGAGAGAAGAGAAAAATAATATGAAGGGTCACGAACAATTTCAGAAGGGCTGTTTACCACTGCTATTCTGACAGCATGGTTTGCTTTGTTGGATTTTTTCCTTTTTTTTTTCTCTTGGTGCTTGCCCAGACATTTCAGGTGAGAAGGCAGCCTCTCAGCTGCCAGGAGTAACAGGTAAAGAGAAAACATTTTGCTCCAAGAGGCTTAATTTGAAGTAAAGGTCAGGAACAAGGCTTGTGTGAACCTCCAAGGAAGGAGGATAAGCAGAATGGTTTTAGTACTAAGAATAATTTTAAAATTACATCAGAAGTTCTGCAATGATAAATACCCACACTTCCCTCCTTTGGGCTTTCTCTGAAAGTGCAGCACTTTTTCAGTGACTGCCAAGTCAGATCCATCCTTAGGTATATGAGGCCCCCTTCTCAGCTTCAACAACATTGAATTTAAACTGAAGCGTCAGCGACTTCATATGAAATGAATATAAAATCCATGTTGTGCTTCAACTTAAATCAGGACTGTGTTTTGAAATACGTATCACAAGAACAGTACAAGGTGGATCCTGCCACAGGGATCTTGCAGTCTAAACACGGGTTTTATCTCACTTTTGCAAGGAGAAGCTTGAGACAGAGATGTAGGGAGTGACCGTGTGGCTTTTCATAAGCAGCCACTGTGGTTTGCCTGTGGTTTGAATTGCCCAGGAGCTGCACAGCTGCTCTGGCACCATTCACAGCCTGCAGTAACATGTCTCAGCTCTCAGCTAGATCCCTTTGCTCAGGATCAGAAAGGGCCACTGCTCAGCCCTCTGCCCAGAGGACACAGTTGGTTCATGTCTCCTCCAAAAGACCACATCAACCCTCTGGGGAATACAAGATTCATCCACTGAATAGGCAGCTGTCTAAGCTAAGATGGTTCCTAGCCTTGTTCTACTGAGTGTAGTCAGCAGAGAGATGGAAATACACCTCCAGTCTCATTCATCACCACAACCTTGAAATGGGGATTATCCCTATCTGGAAAGTCTCTCTCCACTAACTAGAGAGGAAACTTTGTTTGGATGAATGAGGGTAAAAGGGTAAGTCTTAGCCATTTCAAGTTAGAAGAATCCTGAGTAATCCTACAGTTGAATGAGAGTTTTTTTTCCCCTCAAAATTCAGTGGTGAGGGATGGGGGCTCCCAAACGATCCTGCATTCCATCAGAGAGGAGATGACTAGCTGAATAAGATGAAGCACTCTTCTGCCCATGCTACAAAGAGGGCATAAATACTTACCCAAGATCAAATGTCAAGCTTTACACCCCTCATGTTAGCTGAGATGAAGTCCACAAAGTTTACCAAACATGGGTTTCAGTCTGGTGGCTGCAGTGCAGACATGGGAAGGGAAGGCAGAGTTTGTGCTTCCCACCAGGTGTCTTCTCAAGACCATGTCTTAGTAAGACCACCACTTTTCTTTGTGTCCCACATGAAATCTTATTCTTTAAAACAATACGTTGTTACTACGGATTTCTAACACTCTAAGAACCAGGAAAAAATGCCCACCTGAAGCTGCACCTTGGTGCTTGCAGTGTCTGAATGGCCTCTTTCAAAGCTAGCTTGGCTACCCCTCCATCGTGTGGTGATGGAGACATACCATCAGTGCCAGAGGAGAACCCTGCTGTGCAGTTTCACACTCAAGTCACATTGATTTCTGTGGGTAGATTTCACCCAGCAGGAGCTGCTGGCTGCATCGTGGTTTACAAATGTGAGGAGATTGTGCACACCAGCCTTTATTCCATTTAATTTGTTGTCATCTTTTTCTTTGCTCTTCTAAATGGTTTGTTTTAAATACGCTTTTCCAGGCAGGATCAGGCAATATTCTCATTGATGAGGAATTCTTTCCAATCTCCATCACCCACCTATTTTAGTAATTAAGACAAATTACTTGACTGCTTCTCTGTCCCTCATTTCCAATATGAGCACATTAGTCCTTTCTAGCACAGTGAACTTACAAGGTCTTTTAAAATGGTTCTATTGTTTAGCTCTGCATAGTATTACCACAAAAACAGCCACCTGGTTTGACTGGATTTGGCACACAATGCTGTGAGTTATTTATTCCATATCTACACTTTATTTTCTGCACTATGAGGACTTCCTTCCATTTCTGTACATTGGTTTGCAGTATCTATTGCTACCCCAGTGTTTGGAGGACAACTGATGTTGAAGTAATAGTAAGAATTAAGAAAGCTTTCCCTATTCCTATCAAACCCATTAATGTATATGACCAAGGCTAGCAAAGGTTTTAAACTGAAAGAGGGGAGATTTAGGTTAGACATCAGGAAGAAATTCTTCACCATGAGGGTAGGAAGGCACTGGAATAAGTTGCCCAGTGAGATTGTGGAAACCCCCTCCCTGGAGGTGTTCAAGGCCAGGTTGGATGAGGCTTTGTGCAGCCTGGTCTAGTGGGAGGTGTCCCTGCTCATGGCAGGGAGGTTGGAACCTGATGATCTTTAGGGTCCCTTCCAACCTTCACCACTCTATGATTCCATGATTCTAAGTGGTTCATAGAAGATCACATTTGCCACTTTTATTGTCTGTAGCACTTCCTGTAAGCAAATGTCTCATTACCATGAATATTTACATAACCCTTGCTTTCACATCAAGTCCCATACATCAGGGATCTATAAACCTATTACTATATACCTCAGATTTACATGGTAAATACAGTTCCTACTGCGTAGACAGACAGTAGCTATCAAAGAGAGTAAAATCTAATAGTGCTCAATGTGATCTTGATTTCCATCTTTACTAAGCTGGATGTATCAAAAACATTTTCAAACCTCAGCCTTTGAGATTTTTGGAGATGTTCTGGTGGATCCCAGTACTCGTATAATGAGAGTCTCATCTGGAAAAGAAAACAACTTGGACCAGGAGTGGAAGAAAGAGAGGAGGGCAGGGAAATGGAAAGGATTCTTTTTTTCCAGCTCATACAGTGATTTAAAGAGGATTTTTTGCAGTAATACTATATTATGGTGGATCTGGCAAAACTGATAGATTTTTAGCTAATAAGATCAGGATTTTATGGGGTTATTAATTTATATTATGTGATCTGTTCCTGCATCCTTTAATTAAAAGGAATTATTATCAACTGCTTATCATATGCCATCATTACAACACTGGAACGGTGTTCTTTGAGGCTGACCTAATTCTTCAAACACTGTGTCACTCAGAACTGCATTATTCACCACACATGGCAGTATCTGGCTTATATTTGGGGAAAAAACATAGGGCTTGGTTCCCTGCCACTGAAGATGATGGAGAAAATACACCAAGTCCAGCCCTGTGTGCAAACATTTTCCCCTGATGGAAATCTGCTACTAGCACCAAAGCTGATAAAGCCTACACTGTTTTTACAAGTTGATCATCCAGACCTCATTATATTGTACTTGTGGCAGGCTGGAAGTATCACACTTTGAAGTATTGTCTGCTTTTACTGAGGATATTATATTTCCTGGCACATATTGACAGAAAGCCACTTTAAAAATCATGGAGCTAATTGTTCATAAGATTACGTGCTTGATCTCAACATCAAAAGCAAATAAGGAGTGAAGTTATTTTGATTTAGTTTTTCTTTCTCTTCCTACTGAGGTAGATGAAGATCCTCATTTGAGCTTCCTTCACTAAGTCATTTTTTTCAGACATTAGTAGGAAATTAGAGAGATTACTCTGAGTTCTTCTGTTAAGTCTTTTAGGTTTCTGAGCTAATGACAAGGTGGTTTACAAAATTACAGGCGTGTGCTTCTTGAAAGCCAGTCATAGTTTGTCATGTCTCTGACACAGTGTTCAGAAAGAAGCAGGAGCTGAGTTCCTTTATTATATTTACCATTGCATATTGGACCTGAATTGTTCCCATTTTCTAAGAGAAGACAACTCCCATCCACAATCCCATCATCTCCTCTCTCTGTATGCATGTAACAGGAGGTTGGTTCTTCATCACTCAGATCTTCAGTTCAAAGCTCGTTACCTGAAGCTGAATCTCTGAACAGTTGTTAAAGGACTGATTCTATCTTTAGCTTATGCAAGAAATCGTTACAGGTCAAAATCATCCTTTTGACATAGTAAGTTTATATTCTGCAGAGCAAAACCTGCCATAGAGGTAGTGAATTATATTATGGCTCTTCTTTAGTAATGGAGGACATTTCTACTTCCAGTATTTTTCAATAAAATGAACAACATGAAAGAGGTGAACTTCCCTCACATAACTACAAATCTGGCTGTAGGATGAAGCATAATCTGTTTTTCAGTTTCCAGTTGTCTCCCTGGGTCAAATTGAAAAATATTCCAGCACTCAACCTTTGGATTAGAGACAACAAGAATTTCTAGAATTGAAGTCAAAGATACCTAGACATTTAACTCAACGATAACAAAAGAGAGTTAAGTGATAAAAGATAATGATATGTTCAATGGAAAAATTGTTTCTAGTGAATGTTGAAGTGGTTTAACTGGAACTAAGAAATGCCATCTTCTAGGATAGAGGCTGGTCATTGTGCCATGCAGCTACATATTTTATGATGTACTTATGAATGAAATATATTTTGTTCCAGGGAAAGCCTCTTAGAAAATGATAGTTTATTATTCTAAATAGGTGTGGTTTTATAGTTAGAAGAAAGAACCAAGTATAACAGGCAATAACAGTGTGAGAAAAGGAATGGATTTCCACCACTGATTTGTTTAATCTCTGCTTCTCTTCTATAGGTTGCCCAGGAATGTGGGACAATATTACATGCTGGAAACCTGCAAGTGTGGGTGAAATCGTCTTTGTCAAGTGTCCTGCACTGTTTAGATTTATCATCTCTGAGGACGGTAAAGTCTTTTCCCTTTCTTCTTTGCTTCTGTCTGGTAAAGCTGCATGGCCAGCATGAGTATAAAACTTCACTTAGGTACTTAATATAAAGGGAAATCCAAAACTCTTCAGAGTCTGGGGTTGAGCTTCAGTTAAAAAAAAACAACTGTAGAAAACAGTGTAATATGACAGAAAACATAGGTTAGGTGGACTTGCTGGAAAGAAGTTCTGAAGAGGACCTGGGACTCCTGCTAGACAGTAAATTATCTGTGAGCCAGCAATGTGTCCTTGTCACCAAGAAGGCCAATGTAATTCTGACATGCATAAGGAAGAGTGTGGCCAGTAGGTCGAGAGAGGTCATTCTCCCCCTCTACTCTTCCCTGGTGAGGCCACATCTGGAAAATTGCGTCCAGTTCTGGGCTCCCCAGTTCAAGAGAGACAGGGAACTACTGAAGAGAGTCCAGTGGAGGGCAACAAAGATGACTGGGGGATTGGAGCATCTCTCTTATGAGGAAAGGCTGAGAGAGCTGGGACTGTTCAGCCTGGAGAAGAGAAGGCTGAGGGGAGACCTTATGAATGCCTACAAGTATCTAAAGGGTGGGTGCAGGGAGGATGGAGCCAGACTCTGTTCAGTAGTTCCCAGTGACAGGACGAGGGGCAATGGGCACAAGCTGGAACATGGGAAATTCCATTTAAATATGAGGAGAAAACTTCTTTACTAAGAGGGTGACAGAGCCCTGGGACAGGCTGCCCAGAGAGGATGTGGAGGCCCCTTTTCTGGAGACATTCAAGACCCCCTGGATGCAGTCCTGAGTAATGTGCTCCAGGGGATCCTGCTTTAGCAGGGGAGTTAGACTAGATGATCTCTAGAGGTCCCTTCCAACTCTGACAATTCTATGATTCTGTGATTCCAGGAAAACCAGGATGTTTGTGTATAGACATGTGCATTTGTGTGTGTGTGCAGGGGTGGCAGGGAATGCGTGGAAAAAAAAGCCTTCACAGACTATACAACATGACAAAACCACCAACTCTAATTGCTAAAGGGGATGTTCTGCCCCTGGGTCTCCACCAAAACAAATGAGACCTGAAACCATGTTTGGGTCTTGGATAACTAATCATCACAAGTAAAACCTATTTTAGAAAGTAAGTAAAACTCTGTGCTGGGTTCTGCTCATGCCTAAGAACATAGACATGAGTGAGAAAAGACATAAACCAGTGTGAGGAGCTCCCATTTTGGGAGTCCAGAGAAGAGTCAATGAGAATTAAGGATTCTTAGAGAGATGTGGAAGCTCCTTCATGGTTTTTTATGTGGTCTGTACAAATGAGACAAACCATCCTTCTGTCCCTTGCAGCTGGCACCAGCAACCAAGCAAGCAAATGAAAGATCAGAAATTTGGGCTGTTTCTGCTTCCAGCATGCATTGCTACCTCACAGAGTTCATAGAATCATCATAGAATCATAGAATGGTTTGGGTTGGAACAGACCTTTAAGACCATCTAGTACCAACCCCCCCCTGCATGGGCAGGGACACCTCCCACTAGATCAGGTTGCTCCAAGCCTCATCCAACCTGCCCTTGAACACTTCCAGGGGAAGGGATGACATAGGTCATGGCCCTTGACTTGCAAAAAATACTGCAGAGGGTCAGCTAGGCTGGTGCTTTTTCTCTGTTCTCTCTTTCTGCTACCACTTTATGTTTGGACCAAAAATCCCATGGTCTCACCATGCTTGGTAAACAAACCCTGTTAGATGCCAACTTCAAACCTTATACAACCCAACTGCCGTTCCAAGTGAACTGCTGTTAAAAGGAAAACCTACCTTAGTAGTAATAATACAAACTATTTGACTTAGATATTAATATTACCTAATGGGTAATGGGAAGTCTCTGTGCAAGCTCCTGTCTGCATGATACAAATAATCCATTGTCTTTTCTTGGGTTTTTTTAACCTTTGAAATGCATGAAAATTTACCAGGGAAAAATGAGAGCGTGTGGACAGGAAGAAAGAATTATTAAGTTGTTCACAGCAGATAGATACATTGATTAGATGTTCTCTTGAAAGTGCTTTTCTTTATTCTTTTTTATGATTCCGTTAAATTCTCTTCACAGCTGAATGACTGAGAGAGGCAAAGCCCTCCCATCAATGCTAGCTAACAACAAGCCTTTGCTAATAATTAACCCAATTTTGTCCATGGCCTCCTAGTACCCATCCACGCTACTGCAGAGCACTTAATTAGCACTGTCTTTCAAGGAACAAGCTCATCATTGTCTCCCAGGATCCTTTTCCCTAAAGATTGTATTGCCAATTGTTTGTTCACTTCTGGTCTTGAGTCCACAATCCACCTTCTCTGCATTGCCACACCCAGAGCACAATTTGGGAGAGACAGTATTTTGTACACAGCTCCAGGGACACTGAAATCCTCACCTGTAAGTACACCCATTTGAACTCATCTGGACACTGAAGCAAGTGCCAAGCTTTTGTGAAATGGAAAGAAATTAAAGGTTGATCATTGCCTCATCTAAATGTATCCATATGAAACTTGAGGTTTTTCCTCTATACTAGTACCCTAGACTCCATAGTCAGTGGAGAGAAGGAGACTCCCAGAAGATAATTTTTATTATTCCAAGAGACATGAAGTGAATCAGACCTTGGACATACCCCTCTTGATCCAGCAAGTACTCAGGGAAATTCAGTAAACTAGGCACCTAATTTTTAAATGGGGAAAGATAATTCCTTCTTCAAAGTATCAGGTATAAAAATATAATTACTACTGTAATTCTATGTGCTTTAATTATAATCAGGATAATTATACATAATCCTTACTGCTGTATTGGTTCAGTATTGACTCAGAGGGTGCAATGGCACTTACTGAGCCATCCACATTTAGTGATAATAGAAAAAACAACACATCAGCATTTTTGTGTGTTTGGGTGGTTTTTTTTCTTTTTTCCTTTTTTTCCCCCATTTTTCCTGGTCTTTGTAATCAACTTTTTTTGACTATTTGTCATTCAGCCTGATTGTCAAACCAATTCTGGTCATTCTTTGCTCAGGATACACATTCATCCAGAGGTTTTGCTATCCAGTTGTCAGTGGTGCTTGCAGCCTGCAGGCAAAATGCTTTTCTTATTTATTGTGCACCAGCAGATGGCTGTTATATTGTTATCTTCTGATTTAACTGCAGAAGGCCTGTTGCCTAAGAAAGAGACTGTCCAGATTTTCATTAGGACAGGTCCTTTTTGGTGGCTTGTAATCTCCACCCCCCTACATATCCCCAAGCTACTGTGTGCTAACACGTGGTAACACAACACTTTTCTCTCCCTGTCTGATCTGGATGCAAAGCTCAGAGGTCTTGCTAAAGGTGTCACAAGAGTGGTGTCATCTACATCTACAGCACAGGAAATCTCCCAGACTGCCAAACTGTCCACACACCTCTGCCATGGATCTTTTCCCTATAATTGTTTCAAGGGGTGTCTCCAATGTTTCTATTTATATCCCACAGAAAAAGATTGCCTTTTCACTTTTCCAATGAAATTTCTTTCCCTTGTGCTGTAATTTCTGAAGTAATTAAGGCTAGGAGGGCTCTTGAGGAATCATAGAATCATAGAATAGTTTGGGTTGGAAGGGACCTTTAAAGGTCATCTAGTCCAACCCCCTGCAGTGAGCAGGGACATCTTCAACTAGATCAGGTTGCTCAGAGCCCATCCAACTGGACCTGGAATGTTCCAGGGATAGGGCATCTACCACCTTTCTGGGCAACCTGTTCCAGTGTTTCACCAACCTCATTGTAAAAAATTTCTTCCTTATACCAGGTCTGAATCTCCCCTCTTTTAGTTTAAAACCACCACCTCTTGTCCTATCTCAACACACTCTGCTAAAAAAATTGTCCTCTTCTTTCTTATAGAAGCTCTTTAAATGCTGAAAGGCTGCAATAAGGTCTCTCTGGAGCCTTCATTTCTCCTGGATGAACAAGCCCAACTCTCTCAGCCTTTCTTTGTGGGAGAGGTGTTCCAACCTTCTGATCATTTTTGTGACCCTCCTCTGGACCCACTCCAACAGGTCCATATCTTTCCTAAGATATCCATACAAATGACTAGCTCTATTACAACTAGAGGGCTGAAATAAGATTTTTAAAGTATTTACAGGCCTGTTCACATACTGTACTTCACATTTGACCTGGAGCAGGGTGATAGTGTGGCCCTAAGGGAGGTGTAGACAGTCCAGTGTAAACACATGTCCTGCTTTCTTTCCCTCCTTATAGGATCACTAACAAAATGACAGGTGTTACCTGTGGTAATGCTGGGTTTGAAGTGGTGTTGGACATCTGTTCAGTAGACCAAAAAACCAAAATTCATAAGATAAACAAATAAACATTCCATCTGGAATCATTTGAAACCTCTACAGATCCAGCTGGACTTGCACTAGTGACCCCAAGGTGGAAATACCTACATCCATAATCACTCTCCTGGGTGAATCAGTATGAGCTTTCACTATCATTGCTGCTATTTTTAATTAGCCAAGTTTATGTTTTTCACTGAGGGCTTAATAAAAAAAACCACATTTTATGATGGTTCCTTAAATAAAGGGTTATTAAGTAACTAAAATATTTCTAAGACACAGCCAATCACATTTTATAGATTGTTATAGTATCCTCTGGCTGCTGCTTTGTTTCTAGAATATGTAAGCAAGCTAGGCACTGACACTAATATTTATTAATAACATATTGATTCTTAATACAACAAAACGTTTATGTGATCATAAATCATTTTTTGCAAACACTAGCAATAACTTTAAATGATACTTTAAAAAATTTGTCTTATTAAGCATTGAAACACCTGTAGGTAGAGTTGCTTGTGTAACACCAGGCAAAAATATGATGGGGAAATGTTAATCTTAAAAGGAGGGTAGGAATTACCTCACTTGGCTTTGGGTATCTAAAAGTTACATATGCAAATCTGAAGTGATCACATGGATATGATTCTGTATGATATGATTTCTGGTTCAGGAAATGGAAAACAATGGGTGCTTGCAGAAGATGTTTCCTCTAAGCTATCTCAAATTCTTCTCTTGAGATGAATGAAGTCACTGGATGGGGTTGTTTTTTAGGAATTTCAGAATGGCATTTGATTGCCTTGACTTAGATGTCTGATTTCCACATGCAGGAAAAAAAAAGGACTGCAAAATAAAAATTTGCCAACTAACCTGGACTCAGCTAAGAATACCAGCTGTTGCTGTTTTTAATTTGAAAGCATACTTTGCTCTGACCTTCACGGAGGAGAAGCATTTGAACTGCTGTCAACATCCTACAGAAAGTCTGATGTCAAATCCCATGCTGAGTGGTTGATGACCCATGAAAAATTTCGTTTCACCTGTCTGCTCCTCCAAAATTACCAGAATTTTTCATTTCCTTTCAGATGCACATCGTGAACAAAAAGATTGTTCTCAAAATGTCTCCACGTGAAAAAAAAAACCAATATGAACTCCTGAGTCTTTTCCAATGTAGTGGTGTTTTTGATGGGATCAGGAACAGACTATTTTCAATTTCTTGTTCTCAGGGACAGTGAAGATTGTTGGCTGAGGACTCGAGTCATACAACCCTTCTACAGGATTCCTAAATATTAATTTATTTTCCTCTTAGCATTCATTTATTTGATTGACATCCATCAGCTCACAATTCCATTCTCATCAGGATCTACAACATCCTTGATGTCCTTGTTGCATATTATTCTTTCTCCCCTGCCTTCCCAGTACCAACTCCAGAGACAACCACCCTAGAACAGGGTACATTTAAAGGATTCTTAGGTATCTTCACAAAGGAAGAAAAAAAGTGTGTCAAGATGTGATTTTGGATTTCAATATGACATCACAAAGCCTAGAGATAGGCCCAAAATACTGATCTGAACTCCCAGCTGGAAAATTTTCTCTGTATTGTTCTTTTTCCCATTTTTTTTCCAGACAGAAGTGGTACCACTTGGCAGTGGAAATCTACAGATGCCAAGTCTGTGCTTTTCTTTCTTTACCCTGCATACCTGAGGTATTCTGGAACCTACAAAGTTACAGTACTCCAAAAGACCATGGAAAGAAACCTAAAAGCCAGATCAGAAATGAGCACATTTGTAAATCTTTGATTCCCAGTAAAAAGTAATACAAATGGTAACAGGCAGTTTCTGAGCCTTGCCATATGCTCCACATTGAGTAAATGCTTTCATTCACAAATCCAAATAATAAATATGATTAGCTCTTACTGAATCTTCCAGAAATTCAGAATGATTATCTAGTGCTCAGCCTAGGACACTACCTGCTACACCCAGAAGGGTGTATTATTACTACAAAGCTTGTTTTACTGCGTAAAACAGAGAAAATGTACATAATTTTTACCAAAGACATAAAACGCATGCTATGTTGCTACCAGGATTAAGGGTTCCTAATTAAAATCCAGTAGAATAAAGAATGAGTCCAGGTATTACAAAGTTTAAGAGGGAATTATATCCAAAGCTCACATTTTTGAACCAAAGTGGTTGGCTTGCTGCTACTCTGGAAGTTGTATGACTCGAGTCCTCAGCCAACAATCTTCACTGTCCCTGAGAACAAGAAATTGAAAATAGTCTGTTCCTGATCCCATCAAAAACACCAAGAGACACTGCAGTACTTGGTCATAAGAACACCAAGCCTCATATATTCTGCACTAGAGATATCATGGATGGACAACAGGATTTATGAATGCAAGGTTAATTGGATTTGGGAAGCCATCTGTGGCTTTTTTCTCCTATCTGACTTTAGATGTTATCCTTAATCAAACAGAATAACATGAAAAGAGAAGAGGTAATGAGAGGGGAACTGATGTTACGTAGTCCTATGTGGAAAGGTCTCCTGTGTCATTTCTGGGGAAACAGTCTTGGTAAAGTCTTTAAGTGCTGACTACATATCACTGTGCAAATGGTACCTAACTCCCAAACTGGGTGAAAAGACAATGAAAGTCATTGTCTTCCTAGAGTGAAAGCCTCTGAAAATGTTTGCAAGTTACATTTTCTATTAGTTTGGCTTATGTTTTGACAGTTTTTTATATGGTCAGAAAGAAATGTGACTGGTAAAGATTAGAGACATTTAAACAACAGAATTGATCGGGAAGATTGTGCACTTATTTTCTTCTGAAGTAGAAGGTGCAGGTTTTCTTTGCTACCAGCTGAAATGAAAGTCAACATTGCAGCAGCCTGAAATTGGAAATTGCATTTGGCTGTCAAATAGGCAAGGCAAAAGATCAACGCAAAGGTCTAGATTTCTATCCAAGTAGATCTCACCCCTGGTGGGTATTTTAACATCCTGCATGAAAAACAAAGGAAGAAAAATGCCAGAACCAAAGAGTTGTCTCTGAAAAACAGACATGAGCCATTCCATATAATTTTCATCATGGGAATAATAATGAGCCAGCAGAGCTTAATTAGTTTTTGAAGCAACAAGCACTCTGTGCATATCATAACTTCATCCTTCACTTTATATAAGATCTTTGTAGCATTCAGAAGCAAGTTCAGTGAATGCAAAGGTATCTGGGTTTTAAATCTATCCCAGTTGAAGGTTTTGGACAGCTTTCAAAGCTGTCTGCAGATTGCCTGTGTGTTATTGTCACTTAGTGTTCAGCAAGTTCCTTCTGACACAAAGAATGAGTACAAGAGACCTAACAAGTGTTGATGTTAAAAATAATAAGCCTTGCCAATAACCAAGATAATAGTGCTCACTGGGTAACAAGACCTTTCCTACTGGTTTTCATCCCTAGGCTCTGCACAGCCAGTAAAACTATGGGATTACTGCAGCTTTTCCAAAGTGAGGAGGACAATCTAAAATTAAGCATGTCTCCTCGGTCACAGCAAAGTCTATCTGCAATGCAGAGAGAATTGGGAGGAAAACATTCCCATCATAGAATAGCAACTGTATCTACGTTTCCAGTCAAGTAGTTAAGGCCTCACTGATGCTTTTTGCAGGAAAATGACTTTTTATGGCCTTCCCCATGAAATAATGGGGACATAAGACTCTGTGCCACTGATACTCAAACGTACAACATGACCATGGGGGCCTACAGAAAGGCTGGGGAGGGACTTTTTACAAGGGTTTGTAGTGAGAGGATGAGGGGTCATGGATTAAAACTGGAAGAGGGGAGATTTAGGTTAGACATTAGGAAGAAATTCTTTAGTGTGAGGGTGGTGAGACACTGGCACATGTTGCCCAGAGAAGCTGTGGCTGCTGCATCCCTGGAATTGTTCAAGGGCAGGTTGGATGGGGCTTGGAGCAACCTGGTCTAGTGGGAGGTGTCCCTGCTCATGGCAGGGGGATTGGACCTAGTTGATCTTTAAGGTGCCTTCCAACCCAAACCATTCTATATGATTCTATGACCAAGGGCATTTCAGTTTAAGATCAAATCCTTGGTCCTTTGCAAGATGACATCCTGCAGTGGCCAGGGGAAATCTGTAATGCGGCTCAAGACCTTTGTCAATATGATCTGAAAACCAGATTTGCCTTGGAAAATAATAAAATTATGCTCCTCTGGGAAGCATGCAAGGGTGGAACATGCTGAGAGCTCTTACACATTTAGGTGAACACCTGGACAGAAAGAGGTAATACATTGATGTATCACTGTAGGTGCACCTTGGGCAGATGCTTCAACCTTTGCTAGCAGTCTTTGCTCTATTCTTGTTTCTCCTCTTGACACAAATAACTGAGAAAGGACTTTCAGTTGATCCAAGATTTTGGATGTGGTGGGTGCACATACATTCTTGCTTTTAAGCTAGTGACTGAATATGGGCTTTTCCTTGGAATTATTTCATAACTGATGACTTCCATTGGACAAGGTCTTTTATTTTCTGTGTTTCTTACCTGAAAAAAACTTGCTATTCACTGAAATATGACCCCTGACGTCTTCAGAGCAAGGAGATCCTTCCATAGTATTTGTGTTGTTCTTGCACTCCGATGGAGGCTCCTCTGACAGCCAGCCTCATAGGAAGAATACACATAATGTTTAGATGAAGCCTAGCAGTTGCTATGGTGACCTCAGTCCACTGCTAGTTTCATAGCCTTTGATAAGAAAGAGAAAGAAAAGAAGAAGGTAATAATTTCCCCTACATGTTATCGATCACATCTGTACATCAGTCCTGCCTCAGCCAGCCCTATAAACTGTGACCTTTATGTTCTCCATATAGGACCTCAATGGTATTATCCTGTGATCTCCAGGCATGATTCACTGGTTCTCCTTGTCTCTAAGTCATTAAACCTTGTGCCCTGAAGTTAGTATGGGATATAGGAAGAGAGGACTTGTGTATCAGTTCCATCACTGCCTTTACTGCAATGCTTGGCACGATCCACTGGGTAACAAAGAAGCTGCAGAATCTAATTTATCTCATCCTACATTAGATGTCTAAAAGAAATTGCTCTCCGGAAGTGACAATCTCTTTGCCATTTATGGGAGGAAACTTAAAGACCTGATGAACATATCTTCAGGTGGGTAAATCGGATGGGATGAATTTCATAGAATCATAGAATGGTTAGAGTTGAAAGGGACCTTAAAGAACATCGAATTCCAACCTCCCTGCTATGGGCAGGGACACCTCCCACTAGACGAGGTTACTCAGAGCCCCATCAAACCTGCCCTTGAACACTTCCAGGGATGGGGATTCCACAACTTCTCTGGGCAGCCTATTCCAGTGTCTCATCACCTTCACACTAAAGAATTTCCTCCCAATCTGTAACCTAAATCTCTCCTCTTTCAGTTTAAAACCATTACCCCTTGTCCTCTCAGATTTTAATTTACCCCACAGGATCACTTCCTCAGATGTCCCTAGGCACCAGTTCTTATTCAGTCACCCAAATATGAACTAGGATTCCTAGTCTTACCCTTCATTTGCCTCAGTGCTCCCATCTCCTACATGCAGGGAACAATACCATCTCTGTGCAAGCACTGTGCTCCCAAATTCTCTGACCAGGCAAAGGGCAATATACAGTAAATGCCAACTGTGCTGAAGACTTTGGATCCATAAATTATTGTTTCTGGGGCACGAGGCTGGACAAACCAAAACCCCTGGAAAGAGTGGAGGGAAGGTTTCAGCACAGGGAAAGGTGTAGGAACATGAAAGGTTAGTCTTTAACCTTGTCTGGCTGCCACTTTCAGCAGATCCTGTTAATGAGACCTAGCAGCCAATTCTGGATCACTTTCCCCCATGAAAAAAAGAGCCATAATGAAGGAACCAGGATGGTTGGACAGTCTGCAGGTGGGATCGTGTGTGCCAAGGTACAGGAGTGGGCAGAGGGCATTAGAAGCAGCAGGCAGAGTGTGCAAGTGGTAGCTGTGCTCAGAAAGCCCCAGAAAAGCTGCTAAGTAGACTGCTGCTCCTGACTGCAGCTTTGCCAGCCGGCAGAACAGATTGCTGGTGGATAAGAGCAGCAGGCAGCAACAGGGAAGGGAGAGAAGAAGCCCAGCGTGGTGGATGCTGTGGAGCTGGGCGTGAGAGCTCCCTGATTTATTTCAGAGTTATACATTGAATGTTAAACTTCATACACTGATGTATAAAACAGGAAAAAAATATCAGATTCCTGCCTAATCAGCTCATTATCCACATAGCTGGACAGCACGATAACAAGTGATTGTAGGAAATGTTTTCCATAACCTCCCTCTGCCCCAGTCCCTGTACTTTATCAAGGGATGGAATTAACACACAGTAAAGACAGTGTGAGCCTTACACATTGATCTAAATGTTGTCAAAATTCAACCTTTGGGAGCATTACCTATGTGGACCACTCCTCCAAATCATAATACTGATATGGGAACAACAGGAATAAGGGGAAAAAAGTGTGGGCAAGACATTTCAGGACATAATCGTTTTGGAAGCCTTTCATTCCCCCTCCTTGACACTAATAAGGGACAAATGCTGGAACAAAAGGGTTAAATGCAAGTTGTACTCAGATAAACAAATCTACAAGAGATAAAGCAGTTGCCGTGCCAGCTGACACCAAGAGCAGCCAGCACAAATTTGGCATGAAGGAGATGATCTAAAAGGCTGCACTGAGCTCTGAGTCTCATTGTACACAGGCTGTTTCTTGGCTTTAGCTTTGCCAATCCTGTTCACTTTAAATCTGAAGCAACAATTGCTTGCATCAAATGTCTTTGTCAATCCTGTTCACTTCAAATCAGAAGCAACAATTGATTGCATCAAATTTCTCGTCTGTTGGAGGATAAGCAGGAGGAAATTATGTTTTCTGGGACTCAGCAAATGAAAACCAAGGAAGACAGTCTGATAAATGTGCAAGAAAAGGACATGAAAGATTTGGTTCTCAGCCAGTAACTCTGTGGGTAGCCATTGGCAAATCCTTTGACTTTTTTTTTTATATTCTTTTTTTTTCCCCCTTTTTCACCTCTTCATGTAGAAAATAGAAATAACCAATATTATCTATGTTTGATTTCTTTGTTTGGTCTTTGAAACTGACAATTCAGCATTCTGATGGCTCTTCTCTAGCATCTCTAAGTAGTACTGCAAATCACAAATAATGCCAGTTAAAGCACTAATGAAAGATTTGCTCTGCTTCCCAAAGAGTAACACTTACCTACTCAGTCTGGTCAAACTGTGAATAACACTGTCAATATTCTGAGTAAACCATCCTTTGTCAAGGATAACATTAGCTTCCTCAGGAGTTTATTGACTAATGTGAGCAATTATTGATTTAATAAATGGTGTTCTAAGACACTCTTTAACAGCTACTATTTGCTCCATCTTTCTGAAGTTTGGGCTGTGCTGTTATTGAACATGTTGAGGAGCACAGGTGTCATTCATGTAAGTCATGAAAGTAATCTTTGAATTAAACCCCTTAAAAATGTGTTTCAAGTCAAAATGTGGAGGAAAAGCATATTTTATTTATTCTTCATTCCTGGGATACCCATGTATTTCATCTAGTCTGTTTCATAATGATCTGGATAAGCTTCCTCTGCTTTATCAGTGAAGACTGATGCACCAGTTTCTCACTGTAGATGTCCTAAGAGTGAGGCAACGAGGGGACTCCTGTGACAGCCTGTGCAGTGAGGTGCTCAACAATTTTGCCCATTTCATCACTGACACATGAGTAAATTTGTTGAGGTCTCTCTAGGGTCAGAAAAGCACACAGGTGAAAAAACCAACCCAACCAAACAAAAAACCAACACAAAAATACAGTTTCAGGCTTCACAGTTTGAAAAATGAGAGGAACTACCCTATGGCTGGTCTTCCTACAACCCCAGCTCACATGCAAGTTCAGACCTTGGCCCTGAATATGTAGAGATCTTAAATGTTAAGCATAGAAATAGTCCAAAAGAACACTAGCTCACTCTCTTACATGTGAGTAAATATAGTTATTAGCACAGTTATCTATTATATAAACATCCATATTCTGGTGCAGGACACCTAAACATATGGTGTCAGTGAGAAGGGCAGCAACAGCACGTGGGAATTTAAAGCCAGATGGTGGCTGTATGTTCCCTCCTTGTGTGCCTACATATCTACAGACACACTCACACAACTATAATTGTACATGTGTGTGTTATCCCAACACTCGTTAGACAAACTTTGACTTTTAAAGTAATTCAGAGCATAATGTCAGTGTAAATCTAATTGCCTTTCCAGTAGCATAACTTATTAGTGAAAATTGCCTTGATGTATCAAGCCTAAAAGCCTGTAGAGTAAAAGGTTGTCATGGAACTTCCTTCAGTACATTAGCAAGGACTCAGATGTAGAATATTATGTTAATAAAAGGCAAGTTTGCTCCTACAGCAATCAGAAAGTTAACGTTGTCAAAAATGTGAATTGCTTCATAGTGCCCAAACACAGCTAAAATGCAACAATAATTTAGGTATATAAAAAAAATTATTATAAAAATCATCTTTGTTTTACAAACCTACAGTAATAGATTGTTTAAACTGTCGTTACTGATCTAATGAAATAAAAAATGAACTAAAATGTAATATTTTTACATCATAGTGGCCATCTACTACCCATGTTTGGTAACTTTTATTTCTTCCTCTTTAAATGACAGGAAAAAAATAGCTAAATTTAAAACATTTACATTTAAAAAAATGTGGTTTTCCAATCAGTCAATATAACATGCCAGAATACCAGGAAGATCAGGTTTCAATCTATTTATTATAGGCCTAGTTTTTCTCCACCAAGAATTCTAGCAAGTTTGCAGTATCACAGTTCAGGATTTAAGCCACCCTATAAAACTGATAAATTAAACTGGATTTTTATGAGTAAAAAAAAAATAAAAAATTGAAAGTTTTTTGCAGCTTCTTCTTACCCTGCTTCTGTGGTCAGGCTACTGAGTGTGGTGTCTTCATATACGGAACCAGTTTTGTTGTGAGATACCAATTTGAGTGGCAGCAACCTAGAAAGACACTGTGAAAGAGTGATCAAGGAACAGTGGTTTGTTCTTTGATCCTCTGTCAAAGAAAAACACACAGGTCAAAATTCTCACAGGGTATCCTGAAGGTGGTATTCTGAGTTCAGATTTTAGCACCAGAGGCATCTATACCTGAGCTATAGCACTGTTTATAAAGCTGGGTTTTGGTAGGCCCAGGAGGGAAACAGGTCAGTCAAAAATATTCTGCAGAGGCATCCCTGTTCTTCTGCCAAGAATCTGGAGCACAGCCATAGCCCTTCTGCAGCAGCTGGGAATTTTAATCTGCTGCAGCAGGTTGACTGATCTCCACTGGAAAATGTGTGCTCACAGCATTGGTGACTTCTCTGCCCAAACGTCTAAGAAATCTCATATGTAAAGTCTTGAAAACAGATGGAATTGGGCAGAGAAGCCAGGAGAACAAGACTGTTCTCCTCATGGCTTTCAGGATTAACCCTCCAGAGTTACTGGCAGGTTGTGTGTTTACATTTGATGTTGAATTATTCCTTTCAAAGACACAGTACAGTACCTGGAATGGGGGATGCTGAAAAAGACTGAAGGATTTTAGCAAAAATCTCAGCTGTTTTTTAGACTCTCACCATCGTCTTCACACTAAATCCTCTATTTTCTGTTTTAGAAGATCAAAAAGGATATCTGTTTAATTTTAGAGGAAAGAGAGAGATCAATGGATTTAAAATCATTAAGGAGTTTGAAAAAGTGTAAAATATAAAATGTAGTTTATGCTGTACTGAAAAGACTCCCTTTACTATTTTGTTTCCTAAGAAGCTCTCTTTTTCAGGGTCAAAATCAATCTTTGTTTGGATTTTATATCACTAAAACTCTTCTCACACATCTTGCTGAATGGCACTTCCAATTTGACCCTATGTTCAGGGTTAAAGAAGAGCAACCTGAGACCCTGTGGTTACTCCAGAGGATACAGGACTAAGTTAATCTAAACCTTTAACCTGTTGTAGTGGTCAATGAAATGTTGGAAACATTTTTGTCACCAGTGGAGGGGCCAGTGGCAGAGCTATTTGCAGTCAGCTCTGCCAGGTTTTTCTGTGTCTGTGCACGATGCAGCAGCACCACTTGGTGGCTTAAGGTAGCTCCTCTTAATTCATCCCTCAACACCCAGCTTGAGCCAAAATCCACTGAGGATTCAGGAAAGTCTGATTTTGGTGCAATTCAGGTGAAATATTTAGTAGGGTGCAATTGCAATATTTGAAATTGTATTAAATCAGCATGGATTTCAGCACAATATTTTGGAAACATGTGGGTCTTTCTTACTTCAGAATCTGCTCCCCTTCCAAAAAAATAACCAACCAAACAAAAAAACACAAAACAAAACAAAAAAAAAACAACAAAATGTAGGTTGACCTGCTAGAAAGCCACCCCATGGAGAAGGACCTTGGGCTCCTGGTGGACAACAAGTTACTCACATGACAGCAATGTGCCCTTGTGACCAAGAGAGCCAATAGTATCTTGGGATATATTAGGAACAGTGTGGCCAGCAGGTCAAGGGAGGTTCTCCTCGCCCTCTACTCTGCTCTCATAAGACCACACCTGGAGTGTTGTGTCCAGCTCTGGACTCCCCAGTTCAACAGGCACAGGGATCTGCTGGAAAGAGTCCAACGGAGGCTACAAGGATGATTAAGGGACTGGAACATCTGTCACCCAAGGAAAGGCTGAGAGACCTGGGGCTGCTGAGTCTGGAGAAAAGAAGGTTATGAGGGGACTATAAATATCTGCAGGGTGGGTGTCAAGAATGGGCCAGTCTCTTTTCAGTGGTGCCCTGTGATAGGACAAGGGGAAACAACACCAAGTTACAACACAGAAAGTTCCACCTCAACATGAGGAGAAACTTCTGTACTGTGAGGGTGCCAGAGCACTGGAACAGGCTGCCCAGAGGGGTTGTGGAGTCTACTTCCCTGGAGACTTTCAAGACCCATCTGGACATGTTCCGTTGTGATCTTCCCTGGGTGTTTCTGCTGAAGCAGGGGGGTTGGACTCAATGATCTTCAGAGGTCTCTTCCAACCCCTATGATTCTATGAAAAAAACCCCACAGAAAACTTTCCAATCTCTTTTTCATACCCTTGCTAGAGTTTAATGAAACTCCATGATAAGAAGAGATTAAACAATACAATGCAATGGACCATCTTCTGAAAACCACTTTCCAACCATAAATATATGGCACCGACCTTGAACAAAAGGTTTAAACAAAATTTTCTTGCAGTTCTCTTCTAGGATCTGCTATGTCCACTCCTCTTATTGTAAGGACAGTATTAGCAAGCTCAGATTAATTTTTTTTCTCTTCTAATTTCAGGTTGGGAAGTAGATAATTTGGGGCAAACCCATGCAGGTAAGAACTGGTTGTATTCACCTCCTCTATTCACAAAAATAGTATGAAGAGCACATGATAATACCAGATTGTTCCAAAGTTCTTTGTTTATCAGCACTTATGATAATAAATATCTCTGGTTCATTGTAACACTCTGATAAAAAGTGGAAGTAAAAATCTGATCAATTTCTAGAAATCAGTATCATCTTACCTAAAACCACAACATTAAACTGTCTTACTTAAAACCAATTAATTATTGCTTTTTGTCATTGAAGGAGGGAAATATATTTTCTTTAATTCTGTGAAAACTGGCCATACTTAAATATCTATGGATTATAAATGTAAAGTTCCAAAGAAAAATGATATTATTTTTATATTTTCACAATAAAACTGGTTGTCGTTTGATTCTATGTATTTTTAGCAGTGTGCCCACTGCTTGCAGTAACAATTTTTTAATTTTATAGGTTCAACTTTAATTTAAACTCACAAGTAAAACTGTGTTTACTTCCTGAAATGACAGAATCAAGTATTTATTGCTTTTGGGCTGATCCAAACAAATGCAAATCGATTGGATTCTATTCACTGATTTCCACCGAGACCAGTTTGTGTCCTAATAGAAAACACAAACAAAACAATTTCATACCAAATTTCCACTTTTATAGGTGATTATGACCTGCTGGAAAGCACAGCCCAGTCTCCCCTAGGTAAGTAGGAGAACCATGGAATGTTTCTCTTTTTGATTTTAACTCAGTTAAACAGGATGTTCCAAGTTTTTTCTCCTGCCAGTTAGATATTATTTTAATCGTGGTGACACATTTTCTGGTGTGTTACTGTTAGCAATATTATGAAAATTTATTTTTCCATTATTTAGCCTAGCAATCTAACAAGTATGTTCTTATAAATTATATCAACCTACTTACAAATAATTACTAAACAGTGTTAAAGAAAGTCAAGTCCGTGAGTCAGTGGTTATTTTCCATAGAAAACTAAGGATGAATGTGCAAGAGTAATTCAACAAAATTTGCCAAGTAATGCAATGTTCTTATATTAATGCTGTGATTAAATTATTCTGCTGCATGGATGGCAAACAGATTCTCCAAAAATAAGGTCACTGCTAGTGTTATGAGCTACTTACTTAACTAAACTGCTCTAAGAATGCAAAGCAGCACAACCTTAAGTTAAAAAAATAATGAAAAATAAAAAACTACAGAAATTCCCATCAATTTTGGTCAAGGTAGAGCTTGAGCTCCAAAAACTGCAATAGTTCAATAAATTGAAAGTGTTCTGTTGTGCTGGAGAGGAAGAAGTGCAGCCAGCAGCCCAGCTTTAATTTTTCAACCAGGTCACTGAGCTCTGGCAAGAGCAATGGTGCTTAAAAAGAACAACGTGGGGATCATGCCACCTCAGGCAGCCTCAGTAGCAACCTGAAAGTCAAGAGACACTTTTCCCTTCTACCTCCATCTCCTGTTTCCCAAAACAGCTGTAAGCCATTTGACTGTGTCAGTGAAAGCCATTTAGGAGCTACTCCTTGTATGAGATTAGCCAAACAATTAAGGTAAAAAGGGAAAAAGAGAACAGGGTTTTCTCTGAGCCAGTTTTAAGCTTTCTTGCAAACACTCACTTAGAGTAAGGTCATATACTGGGACTGGAACAATAATAGGCAGAGGACTGTGAGAAGCTCTGAAACAGGTTTGAATGTGTCAACTGAAGCCACACGGGGTATCTGGAGATGTAAATGAACTTAGCTGCTATGAAGACAGAGATAGGAAAGAGCTTTCCACTCCATCTTTCCTTTGTTTTCCTACAAACCCTCCTCACAGTCATTCTCAGATCAGAGCCTAGGCTTGAAGATAAATTAGTTGGATGCATGTTACCTGACTGCAGGAGAACAATCCAGCTACCTCACCATAGAGAGATAGTGGCTATTTTACAAATCCTTCAGTATCCTGCCTGGCTTCCAGCAGCTGCTCCAAAAAATCACATTAGCCTTGTGTCTTCTTGCCAGTCTCTTGCAGGTGCCTCAGATATAGATCACCTTAAGTAGCACAAAGAGCCTACCCATATTTAAGTACTGGACTTAACCTGTAGATGTCTACATCAGAACTGTATTCCCTAGATGCCTTTCAGAATCAATGGAGATAAATAGACATTGAGCTGACCTCTGGATTAGGCTCCCTCTTGAGAATGAGATCTTTGGTGACCTGGAGGCACTGACCACATTGGTTAAATGTTTTTGCTCTCTGGTGACCAGCTGTAGTACTGGACATCTGTAGGTGCCTATTGTAGCACTGAGTCATGAAAGATGTCATTCAATTTTCAAGATGCTGTTGAAGTTTTCTTTGGACAGCCAGATAAAAAGTAACCCCAGTGATACTGGGAGGATTTATTTCCTTGTGTACCAAGGGGAGGGAGGGTTTTGCTTCTGTAATGTCACATTCCCAACTGTACTTGACATAGGGGACATCAGCAGAAATTGCACTGAAGATGGCTGGTCTGAACCTTTTCCTCATTATTATGATGCCTGCGGCTTTGATGAAAATGAAACAGAATCTGATAACCAGGTGGGAACTAATCTTATAATTTAAAACAAATGGAGGTGGGAGCAACAGGCTGCTTTTAGTCCAGCCTCTGCTCGTGTTCTGACCTGATGGTGATTGGAATTAAACAATCAGATATTCATGGGCATAAATATGTGAGAAGCAAGATTTAAATCCTTCCTAGCCCTATACTGAATATTTCCAGAATATGAGTGTTTACTGTTGATGCATCTTGTAACTCCTAGAAGCACGGGTTAGCCCCCAGTTCTTCCCCTGTTGGTGAAAGAATCCCTTAGTCAACTACTTTTATTCTACAGATAGACACACAGTGGTAAAAGAAATATAAGCAGGGCTTGCTAGCTCACTGGCAAATAGCTTCACAGTGTGCAGACCCAGGAGTACACCAGACAAAGAGTAATGCTTTAATACACAGAGAGATCTCAGGGGAACCATGAGAAGAAAATAACCAGGTTGTTCAAGCAACAAATACTGCCTGTGGTTCCCCCTGCATGTTGACAGGGTAACGAAGATGTGACTGTAGATGAACTGTTTAACCACGTGTTGTTTGCCTCCCAAGGATTACTACTATCTGTCTGTGAAGGCTCTGTACACCGTGGGATACAGCACTTCTCTTGTTTCCCTCACCACGGCCATGGTTATCCTGTGTCGTTTCAGGTGAGTCAGGACATGAGCAGTGGGCTGTTCAGTCACTGGAGGAAAGAGCTCATCAGCCCAAAACAATGTTTAAGTCTTTATCTCACCAGATGTAGGATAAGAGGGAGACAACCCTTAAGCAGAGTTGTTCCCCCACCTTGGACATGCTCCAGTAGTCATATTTTGCTAGACTGTAAATGCAACTGTAGAAGCTGTAGGTCTATTTTGTGCAATTCCAGTAGCCACCCACTGAAGTGGGTCTGGTTTATGCTGCCCTGCATGCTTTTACAGGAAAAACCCAAATCCTCCTCTTGGTCAGGTTTAGGGTCACTATTATCCACCCTCTTGACTTTCAGATGTTGCTATTCTTATCACCAAGGTGCTAGGAGCTCTGGCCATGTGTGCAGATAGACCTAGTGTGTTATTTCCATGAAAGAAAAGTCTTTTTTTCTTCTTTTCCTCTCCCTTGCTCTTTCCTTTCTAGGAAGCTTCACTGCACTCGAAATTTTATCCACATGAACCTCTTTGTTTCATTCATTCTGCGTGCAATATCTGTATTCATTAAAGATGGGGTTCTTTATGCTGAACAGGATGGCAACCATTGTTTTATCTCAACGGTAAGTAAAACCAAACCCAAAGACTTTTATTTTTTTCAGCATGAGATAACAAAAAATAACCAGACAGGCAGCAGTCTGTTGGGTGTCATAGGCTGAGAAGCTATTGAGAGAGAAGGTGATACATGGTAAACTTCCCTCTAGGTTCACAGCAAAACTGTGGATGGTATTGTCTCCTGGTGTCAGTGGTGTTCAGTGGTCTGTCCTTCAGACAAGCTTACAAGTTTTGGTTTCTGACTGCAGTCAGGCTGATTTCCCTTTCACAGATCTGCACAGTGGTAGGTAGGATGAGAGCAGACGCAAGCAGTCTCCTTCATCCAAAGGTCTGCTTTTTCTCCAGAGCCTTGTTTGTTCTGGATGTCAGGCAGAATCCTGTGTAGACCATTCAGGCATAGAAAATACCCCTGATGGCCAGACTTTCAAAAAAATCTTTAATATTAGCCACAATTTTGTCTCTAAAGTGTATGGTTTCATGGAAAACAGTCTCTTTCACAGATGCACTTAGCTATATAGTACATCTAATCCCAATTCCTTTCATGTTTAAGGTAGTATTTTAGTTGATAAATCAGCTCATCAGTTGTAATTATGACAGAATTACAGTGAGTTCCCAAACTGAGATCTTTATCCATCCAGTTATAAGCTAAATTCCCTCTGAATTACTTCCACAAAGAAAGTGCAGCTGTGTAGTGCCTTAGTCAGCCTTTTCTTTGTCATTGAAACTAGGTTTTGCTTTTAATTTTTCCTCATTATAAAGCTGAAAACATGTTAGATCTATAGCATGTTCACACCACTCTTCTAATAATTGCCTCTGCATCTGTCTTTTGAAAAACTTGAAACATAAAACACTTTAATTGACCAGATCTTCATCCGTGGTAGAGCTTCCATAAAGAAACTCAAGATCTTATGGTTTATACATACTGGTTGTAGATTTACCCCACAGGATGCAGTGCAAATGGGAACCAGTCAAAACTGTCAGCCTCCCACTGCCCCAGGCAGTAGCTTCCAGTTTATATGCTTATTCTGCTCTGACTTGTGAAAAGTCCTACATTTTAGGACAAATGACATCTCACTGAGGTGCAACATTGGAAAGGCATGTGTGTCTTGTTCTCACTGTCAGAGTAGAGCTTGGCTTCCACCTATGGTTCCACCTTATCATTGAACCATGGAATCACAGAATTGTTTTGGTTGGAAAAGACCTTTAAGATTGAGTCCAACCATTAACCCATGTCCCTCAGCACCACATCTACATGGGTTTTAAATAGCTCGAGGGATGGTGACTCCACCACTGCCCTGGGCAGCCTATGCCAGGGCCTGACAACCCTTTCAGGAAAGAAATTATTCCAAATATACAACATGAGATAGTGTAACTGGTGCATCTTGAGGCCATTTCCTCTTGTTCTATCACTTGTAACTTGGGAGCAGAAACCAAACTCCCCCTTACTCCACCTTCTTTCAGGTAGTGCTGGAGCACCAGCGATAAGGTCCCCCCTCAGTCTCCTTTTCTGCAGGCTAAACAACCCCAGTTTCTTAATTTATTTTTTTCTTTTTTCTTTTGTCTGCTGCTTTTACTTCCAGTAATAACTTAAAACTTTTATTGGTTTTACAGTAAACACTTTCTTTACACTTAGGCTTACTTTCTTTTCTCTGTCCCTGAGTGACAACACCCGCAAATGACAAGGAAGTACAATTCTCAACTGCACACAGGAGGGTGCATCGTTTCTGATCCCACTCTCAGGGCTTTACACAATCGTCCTGCCATTTCATATCCTTCCTTAGATTTCTCAGTACAGAACTGGGTTCTTTTCTTCTCTGCACTTAAATCTTGAATGTGGACCTAAATCTGGCAATTAGGGTCCACTTATGATGTGAACTTCCACTAACGCAAGATGTTCTCAAGCTGCCTGTAGAGGCTTGTCGACCACCTCCCACTGGTAAAATTGGCTTCCTGCCCTTTCAAGCTTCATTCTCTAAGTGGCACCTCACATTCTTCTTATGCTTTTAAAACTTCACTATTAAAAGTGTATAATACCAGTCCCAGCTGTGTTCCTTTCCAATAAGAGATCTGGAGAAGCTGAAAGCATTTTCTCTACCTACTAGGTGGAAACAACACAGAAATAACTTTGTTTTTCTTGATTCTCTGCAGGTGGAATGCAAAGCAGTGATGGTGTTTTTTCACTACTGTGTTATGTCCAACTACTTCTGGCTTTTCATTGAGGGATTGTACCTTTTCACTTTATTGGTAGAAACCTTTTTCCCAGAGAGGCGATATTTCTACTGGTACACTATTATTGGCTGGGGTATGTGACATTTCTTGTCTAAAATCTGTCTCAGTGTGCAAGATGAATCCACAAACCATCTAATATTTCCATATACAATTTCTATATATAGTTTAAGCCTTTGTATAGAGGCACCACTGCAGACCAAACCGTGTGGTGCTTTTTTGTCTGCATAGGGTTGATCTGAAATCTGGATGACACCACATCTCTTGCAGAGATGTAGTCCACAACTGAGAATAACACCCTACAAGATATGATTGTAATGCCAAGTTCTTCAGCTTGATCAAACCTGCAATGCTAAGTCCAGCCCATTTTATAAGACTTCATTTATGCCCTTCTTCCAGATAACAGCTAAATTGAAAATGCATCCGAAGGGTATCCACATATGCTCATCCTACCTGGATGGGAAATGGAAACTTGCAATGGGAAGAAACAAGATTTGTTTCAGAAAGGCCAGTTGTACAATGATAGGCTTCATTTTGGCCTTCTGGAGATAAATTGATTACTGCATCATATTAATTCGAACAGTTTTTTGCTGACTTTTTGTGCAGAATTCAGATGGTGAATGTAGAAGAATACATTAATTTTAAACGTGTCCTAAAGAAAGTTAAGCTCAGTTTTTAAACAAACACGCTACTGAAATAATCTGGAAATAATACTGTGTATTTATGTGTAAAGTCTACATACAATCCACATGCCTTAAATTATTAACCTCTGAAAAAAATATCCTCATGTAACCTGAACTTTCAAGTAATCAATGGCTGGTTTTGTTTTTTCCCCTCTGAGGCTGCTGTATAGAAACAAAAACTCCCATCTCCTGGCAGAGACTCCCTGCAATAGGAGCAAAGTTACAGAGTCAAAAGAAGAGAACAAGTGATTTGAAATAACCTATGACATATAAAGGCTATTGGAACAGAAACTATTGGAAAAGGATGTTCAAAGTTCCCCTTGTATTATCCATAGCTGAGGTATAAGGTTATTTTCAAAGGGAACTTTGGGGTTACATACATGAAAATGTAACAATTCTAGAAGAAAATAATGTGTCGATCTTTGCAATCTGAACATAAATTAGAGGTTATATTCCTTTAGGTTTCATATCTGTAGGTTTGTCTGAATGTGAGAATATTGGAACAGAGCCTATTAACTGACTTTATTGTATTTTAATCAGTCTCTGTAATGAAAGCACAACCCAGATGGATTCATTTTGTAATGCAACCTCAAAATATTTGGTCTTGAGTTGAATACCATAAATAATACCTAGCTGTTCAGCTTGTTGATATCACTTCATATTCAAAGCAGTATCAGGAATATCTGTTAATAACACCAAGAAAATCTTCAAATGGGGACAGTTTTGGTTTTGTTTTTTAAATACAGTATTTTCTTGGCTCCTGCAAATCTAAACTTGAATAGCAGTTCCCCTGACCCGGTGCAACTGGCACTTTGCAAGAACAGAAGCACTTCCAGCCTCTGGATGCAAGTCATGGAGGGCAAAAGCAGCCCCTCAGCTCAGAGCTGATGGGGAGAGAGCTGCTTTGAAGCAGTAATAAGCAAGAGCTCAGCATTTTGCAGCAACTGGATATTTATATTTTTCTTAAAATGTGCTGAGCACATCAGTATCATCATTTGATTCATGAGAACTTCATATGGATGTGTCAATCAGACAGTTTTTTCCTCTGGAGTATGCAAAATGCTGCTAAATCCTCCAGGTAGACTGCTGTCTTCCTGAGTCCTCTCCTAATGGTTGCTCCTTACTCAGGGCAGAAAGAAAGTCTGCAAGAATAGCTCTCTTCTCAGCCTTTAAGGCTTGTCTATTTTCTAACGTTATTCAGAAGCTGAAAAGAAGATGAGGAAGATACAGATGTCTTTTGATGTAAAGAAAAGTAATGTGACTTTATGTATATTCATGTAGCAAATTGTTCAAAACTCCAAGCTGATCTGAAACGTGCTTTTTGAACAATATTTTTAGTGCACATTTAATCTAATTCTGCCTTCCTGCCTACGTTGCAGACTTGGAACACTATTCACACCATCAAAACTTACATAGGGCACATCAGTGCAAACTAGATAGCACGTCAGACCCATGATTGATAATTAAAGGTCATTTTTATTATTGTTCATTTGTTCAGTGCACAAAAATCTCAATTTTTTTCTAGCCATTCTCACGTTAGAAAAGCAGACTTCAATTTAAATGACATATGCATGATTTCTTCTCCCCAAAGCATCTCATCTTATTTATTTATTTATTTGTTTGTTTGTTCATTTTCCTTTCAGAAATTTCTGTCTGAGGTTTTTTAAAGGAGGAGGGCTTCATCAGTCATCTAGGTCTAACAGGGATATTTTTCCCTCTGATGGCACAAACAGGAGATTTGACAGAGACTCACTTAAGTGGATTCAGTCGAATGACTAATTAAAGTGACATCAACACAGCCTTGCAAAATGTATGAAACATAATTGTTCCTGTCAACTTGTGACAGTCTCATTCAGTGCTGCAAGCTGAGGTTATCAAGGTCCTTCTTTTGTTTGGTTTTTAGCACATCATCTTCCCAGTAGTGCCTGAAGAGACACACACATTTTCCTAGTCAAAGGTTTCTTTTGCTGTGAAATATAGATCCAACTTATCCAGAGTTTTCTGTCAAGACTGCATTATTTTATACAAATATTTCCACTGAAAAACTGTACTTTCAGTGTTTTCAAAAAGGAAAATAAATCCAGGTTTCTCTGTAGTTTCTTACAGCTTCGACTGAGTTTGTATTTTATGTGCATTTTTTAAAGAGTAAAGAAATGAAATAGAAATTAAATTCTTGCTCCCAACGTCCTCTTTTGGGAGTTTGGGGTTTGCTTTTTTTCCATGAAAAAAAATGAGACAGTCCTGTGATTAATGAAATACTGTCCCCCACTGATTTTTTTCTGGTTGAATAAGTAAAGCAACATCAGTTCTTTACACAACAGAAGTAATGCGATATATGCAAATCACTTAGAAAAAAATGACATAAGAAGACAATAATGTAATTACCACTCAACATCTGCCATTCCCCAATTATTGCATAATTACAGGAGCTCTAGACACGGAAGCTGAAGTCACTTTTATTTTGTACAGACTATGTTTTAATGTTCATGCAACAAGATGAAGTACAACAACTTTTGGCAATGACCTGAAACAACATCATTCTTTCTTGTTACCCGTTTTGTTTCTGCCATCCCACCAAGACTAACCTACTCTCTGACTGAGACAGATGTTTCTAGAGCTCTGAATTAACGTAATGAATTGCATTTTTTCATGCATGAGTGCTGTTAGGAAATGAAACCTCAGTGGAGATGTTGCCAAAAGTGCTCATTACTGAGTAGTAAATGTGTCTAGACTGCTAACGATATCACCATCTTCTCTTCTTCAGGTACCCCAACGATTTGTGTCACTGTCTGGGCAGTGCTGAGACTTCACTTTGATGATACTGGGTAGGTATCTGTATGGGAAACCTTTCCACGTGCCTTCAACACATTGGCAAGGATGAAACAGAAATACAGAGATTAGAGGACATGACTCATTTCTCCTTCAATTTCTGACTGATTTGTGTATGCGAGTAGTTTAGGTCCAGTGTTCAACTTGGAGTGCTTGTTGTTCAGCTGCATAAATAGCCACAGTTTGAAGATGACCTTTAAAGGTCCCTTCCAACCCAAACTATTTTATGATTCTATGATATTTGTGACTCTATTGAAGTGATGAATTAATAAAAGAAGATGCAGGCATCTACCCTGTAGATACAATTAATGGAGAGTCTTTTTCTGCACATCTAGTAGGGGAGTTGAGTAGAGGTGAGACAGAAATCCACATCCTGTCTTCTGTGTGACTGAAAAAAAAAAAAAAAAGAGGAAATGGAATAATTTCAGAAAGAATTCAAGATGGTAGATTCCACCCAAAGGGTCTCTTTCTGTAAGGAAAGAAACCTGCAGAGATCCCTTACCCTGTTCTGAAGGACCAGAAAGAAAGGCTGCTCCCAGAGATGGCCCTGAACATCCTGCTGGTCTCATAGATCAGCACACATAGCTGGCAGGAATGGACATGAATTACACCCTGAAAATGCAAACTTAGCAATGTTGTTTGTTCTTTTGGTTTGGGGTTTTCTTTTTGTTGTTCTTTTAGTTGTTTGTTTGTGTGTGTGTGTGTGTGTGTGTGTGTGTGTGTGTTTTGTTTGTTTGGGTTTTTTTGTGATAGCTGATTTTGAAATTGGTGAAATGTTAGGAAAAATGCTGGGAAGGAGGGAGACTGTGAAGTTGGACTAGATGATCATTTTAGGTCCCTTCCAATTGAAATAGTTCTGTTCCTTTCCATTCCATTCCATTCCATTCCAAAATTTTGAAAATCCAGCAATGATACTTTAAAAACCTTGAGCTGAGTGAAAAGTTATTACCCAAGTCCTATTTCTGAGAGATGTAGGTTTATGTTTTAATTTCACCTTCTCCTAGAGGTACCTGGATCCAAAATTTGCACAGGACTCACAATTCCATCAGGTTTCCTTCATCCTTTTTCTCCCATGCTCTTTTTGGAAAGCACATAAAACCCTTCCTCCTCTGGGGATGCAAATGCCATGACCCGGTGTTCTATTTTGACATTAAGACAAATTAAATAATTTCTTTCCATGCCAAACGAGCCAGAAACCCCTGTTGTGCCATTATTATGATTACAACACTGGTCCTGAATACATTCATTTATCTTAGGAGTCCAAACAGTCCTTACATTTTGTCAGTGGAAGGAATGTTTTACAGCAGGAGAAAGAAGAAAAAGACAAAAAAAAAAACAACGAACCCTTTCCTTTGTTTTTGTTAGACAAGCTACTTAGCATGCAATGCATTTAGACAGACTCTAGCTGAGTGTCTCAGTGGTTACTTTTTAAAAATCAGCAAGCATTGTTCTGGGGGTGGGCAAGATGCCAGCATGAGCCTGAAAGCATTGCAGAAATTACTGAACTGGGAAACCACAGTGGCAAAGACATGGACTGAAATACAGACTCTGAGTCTGAGTCTCCTCCTGCTTGCTCCTTGTAAAGCTGGTAGAGCTCCCTTGACTTCAGCTCCTGATGCACGTCACTGTCAGGACAGATTTGTGGACAGAAATGTAACTGCCTGTTGATCCAGAGCTGTGCTACTGAATTAAGTGGGATTACTCCAGATACACACCAGAGATTTAACAGAGATCAGACTCTGGCCTTTTCAAATGGAATCCACATCCTTACCCCATCCCACTGGCTCTCTTCCGTTCATCCATCCTGGAAAAGAGTCCTGTGTGTCTGACCTCCACTGTAACGATGCATTTGAAAGAAATTATTAAATTTATTTGGTACAGCTCGTTGGATGATATTACAGACTGTTTTGTTGTTCACTGTTTGTTTTTTTTTCCTTCTGGTCATGTTCATCTGAGGAGAAGATGTTTTTTCTTCCACCACATCCATTCTATAGATGCCACAGGGACTGGACAAAAAAAAAAAATCCTTGAAAAATCATAGAATCATAGAATCGTAGATTGGTTTCGGTTGGAAAGGACCTTAAAGATCACCTAGTTCCAGCCTCCCTGCATGGGCAGGGACACCTCCCACTAGACCAGGTTGCTCCAAGCCCCATCCAACCTGACCATGAACACTTCCAGGGATGGAGCTTTCACAACTTCCCTGGGCAACCTGGACCAGTGTCTCACCACCCTCATAGTCAAGAATTGCCTCCTAATGTCTAACCTAAATCTCCCCTCTTCCAGCTTTGATCCGCTACCCCTTGTCCTCTCACTACAAGCCCCTGTCAAAAGTCTCTCCCCAGCTTTCCTGTAGCCCCTTCAGGTACTGGGAGGTGCTGTAAGGTCTCCCCAGAGCCTTCTCTTCTCCAGGCTGAACAACCCCAACTCTCTCAGCCTGTCTCCATAGCAGAGCTGCTCCAGCCCTCTGATGATCTTAGTGGCCCTCTTCTGGACTCACTGAAGGAGCTCCAAGTCCTTCTTCTGTTGGGGGCTCCAGAAATGGACACAGTACCTTTGTGTGAGCTTGATCTAATTCATCATTGACATCTCCAAGGTAGACATTAGCAACTGAATTTGTTGGGGACACATCCTGTAAAAGGAGAGGAATAGGTCTAAGAAGAATAAATAAGCATTTGGATGAGATAATGTATCTCCCAAGAGCACATGTTTAAAATACCCCAACAACCACCAAGTGTCTGTTTGTCCCAGGCAGTCTGAGATAATTAGCTGGGCTGTAGATATCTTCAGTATGGATGATTGGAACTAGAGCAGGTAATTTCTCATTTCTACACAGACAAATTGCTGTACATGAATGCCTGTTTGTACAGCCAGATTAACAATAGAATTTGCTCAGATTCTTCCATCATTGGTCAACTCACTGAAGACTTTCAGGATAGATATAATGTGCATCTTAGAGAGGTTGAGCTCTGCAAATTATGTGTAATTTTCAGAAGAGGGCATCTAATTCATAAATGCAGACAAAGAATTTAAAATGTAATTAGTGATTTTAGATGCTTTTGGTTTTTGTCATGCATCTGTTGATAACTACAAACAGCCCAATTTCCAGACTGAGTGATGGGGTTCCCTCTGAACATCTGGCCCCTTTCAGATATTTTGGGTTGGCCATCCAAAGTGAGGTAACCCAGAAATGTTACTTTGCATTTGAACATCTTAACAGTCAGTCCCATATATCATGGGGGATTCCAAGTTTCTTTACTTTGTAGATAATAACAAAAATAAGTCATTTTGAGCACATTTCATATCCCAGGTCTAAATTTTCTCTATTCTCACCAGCTCTACCACACACATCTTTATTGCTGGTTTTATGGGGATAGAGTAAAATATTGCATACATAAGTTCCAGAGAAATTTCTAAACCAAACATCACTCAGCTGCCTGGGATTTGTCTCACATACACTACAATGATGGAATTTTACCTCTGCCTCCTCACACTTAACTCACATACATAGATTTGTTTAGAGAAGAGGTTTTCACTTATCTCCCAGCTGCTTCCAGACTACCATTTAAATGACACAGAAGTTGCATGAAGCTCTCATAAGATCAGCAGTGATTTATTCCTGTATGTCCTTTCAAATTGTTTCTTGGCATCTGATAAATGTGCCATGACAAGCACTGCTGGGATTTTGGGCTGTTGTCTCAGTGGGTGGGAAACCCTCCTACTCAGAACTGCAGGTACAAAGTAGACATTTGCCTGTGATTTTATGTTTTCCAGAGAGAAGCATGAGGGGAAGAAAGGGGAGGCAAATAAAAGACATTTTTAAACTGACAATCAATTCTTAGTGACTTAAAATAATGTAGTGGGGGTGGTGTGGCAGCAGAAAAAAGATTTTGTTTTCTTTTTTTTTCTAGCTTTAAAAGTATATATTAAAGGTAAAAAAAAAACAACCCTCATATGCATATGGATGCTGTAATTGCCTTGCTCTACAAATGAATGTCCAAATGCATGTATATGGAATGAACCAGTAGAATCCTTTGGGGAACCTGGAGGAAGATTTTAAATGCTGAGGTAGAAATGCCATTTATTTATGATTAGCTGCTCCCAACAGCTTAAAAAAAGAGCTGACTCCAACCAGTACTTGAACCTTCTTAGATGAACCTTTCCTCCTCGGTAGGACTTGCAACCCAGTGATAGGAAAATCATTCCTATAGGTGAACACAACCAGTCTGTAGCACACCCTTGTGTACTAGGTCTATGTAAGAATCCTCGTGCCAGAGAACCAACATTTGTACCTGTTTAGCCTGGAAAAAGTGACTGAGACATCAAACTTTGTAATAACCATCTCTTACCCTTTGAGGTATCCCTGTCTTTTTTTCCTTTCTGCTGAGTTGTTAGCTCAAAGGGATGATTGTAGGGTTGTGCTGTCAATAGACAGAGAAACACACATAAAGGCATTTTCCCAAATGGACAAGCAGTTTAATAAGAGGTACCATTGAAATTGCCACAAAAATACTTATACTGCTTTCAGGTAACCTGGGTAAAGGCTGTAAAAGAAAGCTACACCAGGGACAAACTAAAGAACCAGTACCTTTGAACTCAAATCAAAATAATATACTTACAAGACCAATTTCCCACTCTCTGCCCCCTTAAAAATTGTTCAAAGTGTACTAACTTCCTTGTTATATCTTTCTTTTCCCTTCTCTTTTCTCACCCCATTCTTTCATTAATGACTGTAGCTGCTGGGACATGAATGACAACACTGCCTTGTGGTGGGTGATCAAGGGTCCTGTGGTTGGATCAATCATGGTAAGTAGCACCTGGGGGAGGTGCCTCCTCAACAAGGTATCTAAGCTTTCTTTAGTTGATGGAGGGCTTGAATTTGACTCAAGTGAAGCTAGATACTTGTGTATGGATGAGCGAGATGTTCTGTTTGGGAACAAGTATGGAAATTTAGGAAACAAAATTGAGGCCCCAGACAACATGGTTAGTGGCACCTGAAAAGTTGTTTGGCTTACCACATGCAAGTGTCTAATTCTAGACATGCTGAGTTTCTCTCCACGCTCCAATGACAGCATTGGCCAGGTCTTCATTAACTGTTGGAATTTAGACATCCAGCTTACAGGTAGCTATCTTCATATAGGTGTTTTAATAAGGTTTGGTGCTTCTCCTTCTAAGCATTTGGACAGCTAAAGTACAGTAACCTTCAAATACAATACAGGTAATTCAGCTACTAGCTAATAACACTGTAAGGCATTGAGATGGAGAGGCCAAATGGTCTGGGGTGTTTGTGGTATCAATGTATGTGAACTCCCATGCTTTACAGATATATTCTATGAAAGGTCCCAATCTGGCTTTGGGGAATCATTTTTACCCAGCTTCTATTGAAGGTATTAAAGATTCAAACAACTAGCAAGGAACAACTGGGCTTCTTCATTCATTCCCCCCACACACTCACTTTCCCTCCCAAAAAAATATCCTCTCATCAGTCATTTCATCTTGGGCCAGATTCTACCAAGTAGAAGGAAAGTGACACAATTGGGATTTTCAGGAAAGACAAGACATTAAATAGTGACTGATAGATACTGTTCAAGTGAGAAATGTCTTAGTTGAGAGAATGGGAGTTAAAGATGTTTCACTGTTCAGAACTTTGCTATCTGCATTTGATGTGCAGGAACTTTTTTTTTTGCACTGGTTGATAATGAAAAATGTTGAAACATTTTTGCTCACATTTGTCCTATCTGGTGCCAGGGACTGAAGAAATTCTGCCTTACTTTAGATACTGCAAGAGGAATATTTTTGCCTGGAAAAGGGGCAATAAGACCCTTGTAAACTTTTTCTGTTACCCCTGACCCTATAACATTTCTAGACTGCAGTTTGGAGAAGAATAAGGCAATGGAGCCTGCAAGTCACTGGGAATGTCTCATTCTCCTGCTTGAGAAACTTTATCACTGTCATAATTTTTTCCTTTCTTTTCCCCTAGATAAACTTTGTGCTTTTTATTGGCATAATTGTGATACTTGTGCAGAAACTCCAGTCACCTGATATTGGGGGCAATGAATCCAGCATTTACTTGTAAGTACAAATAAAGCAGTACTCAATTTAGATTTCTAATATACACATAGGAAAAAAGACAAAGTCGAAAAAGACACCTTGGCTGAATTAATTTTATTTTCAAAAAGAGTCACAGGATCTATTCAATTGCTTTGGTTGATTTTTACTTTTTTTCTTTTACATCTAGAAACCACTGAAGTGCATATTATTAGTACCAGCTTTCAGCTTTCTTTAAAAGGTCAAGAAAATAAGCATAAAGACAAGATTTAAAAACCAAACCAAAACAACCCCCCCAAAATGTCTTTACAGGTCAGTTATCTGGAAATTAACATACTGACCAGGCATAAATATTATTATTATACTCATGGGACAGTCTGCTGTGCTTCATACCTTCTAGGGGCGTGGTCTAAAGTTCATTGAAAACGATGAGATTTGGCAAAAAGATTTGGACTGAATTCTAATTTGGGAAGATCCCCTAAAGTTGATTATGTTAATTTTTCTTATAAGCTTGAATGCTTGAATTCATTCCACTTCAGCCAAATAATTCCCTCCCCTCACCTAGAATTGCTTAAGCATGCACAACAAATCTTAACATTTTCCTTTAGAAGTTTTAAAACTTTGTGATATACATTTTTTTTAAAGCAAACGTCCTTTTTGTTAGTTTCCACCTCATTAGAGGGTAGAGATTGGCCATTTGAGATGATTGTCATTCCCATTTTGAGTGCATGCAGTCATTCTCCATATAAAAATTCTCTAATAATTTTGAATAACTAGAATATGTGGCAGCACATTTGTTGTTTTCTTGCCTTCTCAGCCTAAGGACCAAGCACGTTTGCTTAGCAATTTTTAGTGAGGTCTAGTGATTTCTAGCACTCATAAACACAGGCAAGACATTTGGATTTAGCATTGGTTTCCTGGTGAAAAAAAGCAAGTCATGTAAACAATAAATAAAAATAAAGGTGTCAAGGTGATGTAGAAGATCCTTATTTTGTAGTACTTTTTAAAAATAATCATCCAGCAATCAGTTTCACCCTAAGTAATGATGTCATCCATCTAAATGACCAGTTTCAGGGGAAAATAGGTCCTCCAGCTGCCTGTTTTTTTCCCCTTCTTTCCTCTTGACTTGTTAACATTTACATGAACTGATAATATTTTATGTGTTGCTTTTTGATGTCTGCAGCCAGACCCCTACTTATTGAAAGTATTGGCCTTGAAGCTTGCTCTAAGCTTTGTTTCCACAGACAAAAAAAGAGGCTTTAAATTCATTCTGCAGCTGGATAGATCTCAGAATGCAAACCCAGGAGAAAATGTAGTGAATAGGTTAACTCTATGCATGGTTTGCCTAGGGCTTGCATGAAGACTCCCCATGTAGGTGCTGCTGGGGTGTCAGCCACTGAATCTTAGATTGTAATTAGCATCTGAGATGGGCAGAGCTAGTTCTGATTATGACCTGCTGAGTGCATGTTTGATGTCTGATGCACATCTCCCACCTATGAAGCAAAGCATGCCACAGGCTCCAGTGATTTCTCAAGATTCTAAAACATCCTTGTTTTTGATCAATATGGTGACTGGGTTTTACTGCTGTTTTTCCTATGTGTATAGTTAGCCACCAAACCCAAGACAAACCATCATATTTTCTGTTCCATTCGCTGCCATTATTTTTCATATTTTTTTGCAACTTTATAAATGGGTGTGTATAAATTGAACTTGCATTTATGTATATGTTATGAAGTGGAGTGTTGTTTATCCAAACAGATTCGACAAAAGTCACACAGAAATGATAAAAAGCAATGAAATTAACAAGTCTATGAAGATATACACCAGGCATACTTGTGCACTCATATCCTATAAAAAGACAGCTGTTTTAATGAAGAAAAACAAGATAGATCATAGTATGGTCACGTCACCATATTGAAATCTCTGTGGCATTTAGACTGTGGTCCATATTAAGCATTTTCCATGTCCTATTTTGCTGTTTCAAATGATTAAATGTCATCCCATCAGACTAAGTTGTCCATCCAGATCTTTATTGCACAACATATTTAAGCACTTTGCCTTTAGTACATGAGACAGATGAGTTGTGGTTGAAGAAGGGTGTTCAACCTGCTTCTGAAGGCAATAAATATCACATAAATATCTGCAGTAGTGACTCTGCTACCAGTCTCCAACTCCTTGGAATAACCCTTTAGCCAGGACTTCCGCCATCAAAAAAAAAGAATATAAAAGACTCCACCAAAATTTGGTTATTGATTTTGGGTAGGATTTATTTTCTTCTTGTATGTGTGGTACATGTTTAGGTTCAGACCATTTCAATGATTATTTTTGTTAGGAAAATTTACCTCCTGTTCTATTTTGTAGACACTATGGTCATGGTTCTGCAAATGACTTAAGCCTGTATTTGGCTTTAAAAGCTTTGGGAATGTGTTTAAATTCAAAAATTAATTATGTATTATTACCACTGTGCACTCATTATTAAAATTTCCCACTACTGGTGTTTGCTGAGAGCTATGACAGGAACACAACAGAAGAGTGCACTACTGGGCAACTAATGCTTAATTAATATAGTGGAGCCATTAGAGATTGTGAGACTTGCTTTAAAAAAACAAACAATCAAACAATAATTTGTATACTTTGCAGCACAATAATGAGTGCTTTATTTCCATAAAAAATCAGTCTTTCTCTCTCAGTAACCTGATGATCTAGGTGCATTAGCCTTTGCTTTTGGGCTGACAAAAACTTGGAAGCATGTAACTAATTCCTTACGATTTCCTGCATCAGTCAGATGCTTTCCTGTTTGCAGGCTTCCGTTTTATCAGCTTGTATGTTCAGTCATTCATTACCAGTCTCATGCCTAATTGATCTTTCTTCACACATTCAGTTACCCCCTCGAAGCTGCCTGCATGCTGCTGATCCCATTTCAGACTGGATGACTCAAAACCTGTCAGATTCCAAGAGAACAAGAACTTCATCCTTCTTTTACTGATGTTTTAGATAGAAACCCTTCCTTATGGCCGAGATGACTGGGGGCTAGATTCATCAAAACTATCTAAGCAGCTGAGGTAGAAACTATAAAGGAAATAGAAGCCATATTTGAATATTAATTTTAATTTTATGATTTATTTTTTTATCAGAACCTTAAGCAGCTTTCATATGTCCTCCCAGTAGTCATCACAGTAATGATTTACTTTTTAGTGTTGGGAGTGAAAGTGCCAAGGGCATAAAAATACATAACTGTGTTTCTTGAACCATGCTGGTTTTCAGTTGACTGTGGATCAGTCCTGAATAATTCCACCAAATTCAACATCAAAAAACAGCGAGGCCAGTAATAAAAATGGGATACATTTATATCTGATTGAGAAGTTGTGAGATCCTCAGGTGCTGGGGAATTTAAATAATACTGATTGTATTCCTAGTGTCATTAGACAATTATCTGCAGAGTTCAGACAGGTTTCTGGCCTGGTTTCTGGTGAAGGAATCGTGATGAGTGAATCTGGTGAAGAGTTGTGATTTGCCATGGTCATGGACATGACATGCTTAACCCTATAACACAAATGGCAATGTCATGTGTTGGTACCTGTATATTCAGTCCAGGTAGATTATACTTGACATGCTTCCAAACAGAAAGCACCCCCTGATTTTTAGTAATCCCCAATTGCACAGTTTGCAAGTATTTTGAAGTAGTAGATTATTTAGGGACACTGTTACACCATATGCTGAAAGCCAAGCACCACATCACAAATCCTTTACTCCAATGTACACTCTCAGTTCTGGGGGTTAGAAACACACATCCACAGACCTACCATGACTGGTTCAGCACACATTGCATCACATCAGGCCCCCATTATTTATATGGATTTTCCTACATCAGTTCCTTGTCTGGAATTTTAGGAAACAAATTGATCTGGCAAAGCTTTCACTGTTGGGGTTTTTTTTCCATAAGAAATCCAGCCACTAGTGGGGAGCATGGTACATGGTCAAAATCTGCTTTCAGGCATCCCAGTTTTAGCTACATTGTCATAGAGAGAGTATGATCACCCCCCAACAAAGCCATATTCCTATAGAAATACCTGTACAAAGCTTCAATCCATGCTGTTATTTCCATGAGCATTGCTGCACTGCTGAAGGAGTCATTAGAGACAAAAGATCACCTAACAGTGTCACTACCATAAACCACTGCAGTAATTCAGTAGGTATGCATGATGTAGATGCATGCTGGAATAAACCTCAAGATTCAAAAGGCCCACACATTTCCATCAATTCTTTGCTCATTCATTCATTTTTGAAGATCAAACACATTTAACTTTAAAAGCTTCTTTTTATTTATTTATTTCCAGTTTATCATTAATAGTGTAATTTGGGAGGGGAAGCTTGTTTCTGCTTTTGCTTTAACAGATTCTTCATAAATTTTGTATCACATGTTGAAAACTCAATGAAAAGAAAATAAAGCCCACATATATGTAGCTAATTCAGGTCTACGTCATTCCTCCAATCAGCATCTTGCTGGAAAGAAAGGAGAAACATGGCATATATCATAGGTAGGTATGATTTTACATACGGTGCAACCTAGAGGGTTAGGGCAGGAGAAGCAATGTTGTAACACAGATGTTTTGGTAAACAACACTCCTCTACAGTTCACCTACAAAGTCACTGGATTCTCAATGGTTCATTCTGCTACCGCTTTGTCTTGCTGCAAGTGCTCAGACTGCCAGCATTAATAATTATCCACAGGGTCTTCATGCCCAACGTTTCATTTTTGCCAGGAAAATGGCAGATATTTGGTGATGGGTGTAGTCTTTAGCACGGCACTTTAATTTCTTAATGCCAGGTGTTATCAGTTGAGTGTTGGAATGCCCACGCACCCCGCAATGCAAGGAACCCATGGCCCTGGGCTGATCATTTTTTATCACACAAAAATACCAAAGAAAACATAGACAATGATCATTTGGTGTCACTGCACGATCAGCAAGATCTTAGTTCTCATTTCTATAAAAACACTAGCAGAGATGTTTGCTACTTTGATTGACACTACTTCTTGACAGATTTATTTAATGCTCTAGAGAAAATGTTCTCGTTCACAACTACTATACTTTTCATTTCCATTTCCCAAAACATATTCTAATTTTGGATGTTGGTTTGAGGGTTTTTTGGTTTCTGTATTGGTTTTGGGTTTTTGTTGGCTTTTTTAAGCAGGGTTGTTAATCTTTTCAGCTAGGAACTGGAAACAATTGACTGTACTCCTTAGGAATGTAGGCTCATGGAGGTTATGTGCCATAATTAGCATGAATATATTTACACAGGGATATATTTATTTTCAGAAAAAGTAATTGAAAACCCTATTCTGCTTTGATTATCTAGCTATAGATTCGCTGTGGTCTCAGCTACAGTAAAATCAACCAGCACAGAATATTTAGTGTTTTTATAATGTTGTTAAGAACTGTTATTCCTGTTGCACACCTGAGGGGATGATGTACAAAGGGGAGCTACTCAAAATCCCCAGTGCCTGTGGCAGCTAGAGGAACATGAACATACATCTTTGGTTGTCAAATGTAGCTTCCTCACCTAAACCCTGTCTTGCCATCCCTTGTCCATCTTTTACATTTGTACAGTGATGATGGAATCAGACCTAAAACTACGTCCACCTTGAAAATGGTTTTGTTATTTCATAGGCAACATGCCAAAAGAATATTCCAGAAGAGTAAATCAGGATTCTAAAAGGAAATTCCATCAATTTCCAATGATATACAAGTGCTTTCCTAGTGTTATGATAGTCTCTAATTTTGAAATCATTGATGACAAAATTGGTTTCTTGTAGCTACAGGCTCATCTGTGATGAATGCAATGTTAAAAAGTGCTCTGCTTCTGTTATTTTGAAACCCTTAGAAGGTGGTTAGACTGCAAGTCCATGGTGCCTTGGCCTGCACAGGTGATGTCTGTGTGATGGACACTAACTCCTGTTATTTTCTATTTTGAAGTAGTAAAGAAAAATAGGTTGACTTTGTCTTTGAATATTACTTGTGCACATTGCTAGAAGGTATTTTTATGGGCAATGTTATGGTTTCAGTGGATTTACAGACACAGGAAAAGATACAACACTGATTTATGTAGTTGATGAACTAGCTGACTTTTTTTAAATCAAAGTTTCATGCTTAAAATTCTCTAATGGTTCCTTTAAATTTCCACTTGACTCCATGCTCTGTGGCAGCCTTAGAGAATGAGATTTTGTCCTAAAGAAGCAAAACACAGATTTTTTTCTCTATCTTTAAAAAAGCAAGGCACGAACTGGAAAAGAACATGTTTGCATTAAAAGAGAATCCATTAATAGATGTTCCTTCTCTAGAAAGATCAAGGAGGTGTGCAGATCAGGGAGGGAGAGTACAATGCCATGCTACATTCAAGTGTGGTTCATTTTATAGACATGTTTCTTCCATTTCTTTAAGGAGACACAGTAATGTAAATCTTGAGGCACTGTCAACAGTTCAGTCAAGGGTCAGATTAACTCTAAGAACCCTGTTTCTGAGGAGGTTTAGGCACAAGAAAAGGCTAAATAGTGTCTTAGGGATTCCTATTGAAATGTTAGTGGTTCAGACTGGATAGTTCAGACTGAAATGTCTTTCAAAGCCAGTACCTAAAATACCTTGACTTGATTGCCATAGCTGGTACCAGCACTCATAAAGCTCAAGGCTCAAGCCAGAGTGATTTATGTATGTGTTTCTGTTTGTGCTTGTGCACCTGGTTAAATACAGGTCTTTGCCTACACATATGCTGTCTGAAATGCTATATATATTTTTTCTTGAATTGTTTCAACATTGCTTTTAAAAGACCACAAATACTTTAGCAATGTGCACAATGTAAAGCTTCTTACTTTAACGTGAAACTGACTACATTGAAGTAAATTCTCTGTAATAGTCTAACTTCTGCCATACATTCAAATTCACTGATTAGCAAAAATAAGGGAGCCTTCCCAAAGAAAATGTGCTGCAGACCTCAAGTGTGTTTCTAAAGTCACTGCACTACATCAGAGTGAATAACCTAATTCTGATCTGTATTGATAAACTTCAGTTGTCATGGAGATCAGCAGGCTAGAGAACATCCAGGGCCTAAGGCCACGTGTCTTTGCAAATTACCCATGGGTTAAGGTGCAGTGTTGTATCCTTTATCAGGGTAGCTTACATACTAGGAAAGAATGGATTTTGGAGATTCAGATCATTTTTCAGAAACTTCAAACTGAGAGCTAACTTGGGAGCATCCAAATTAGACTGTTCTGGCTGTTTTCCCTTTCCTTCATGTGTTGCTCATAGCTAAATTTTTTGTTTGGGATGCATTGTTAGGCTGAGAGGGATAGATCTGGAATCTTATTTCTCTCCAAATCAGTTTGCACCTTTGTTTCTTTGAATCAGTAACTTACTGTAAAGATAAATGTAGAGTTGAAGCAACTGGTCATGCAGCAGTTGTTGCAAGACTGCAGATAATGGGGAATAATTCTGACATCTCTGATCTTGAACGTGCTTTCAACTTACATCAAAGCTTGATGCCCACCAGCATCCATGGTCTTCCATTTACTTTTTGCTATCATTCACGTTTTTGCCTCTACCATATGAGAACAAAAGGAGTTTAATTTCCCTTCAGTGTCTCTCCTTCTCCTTGCTTCTTGTGTCTCACTTCAGTGACTAACATGCTTCATGTCCAGTGGTTTTAGTTTTACATCTGAAGATTTATTAGGATGTACTCCAAGGAAGTACATAGTCTTTACAGCATGAGGTATAGAAGGAGCAAGAAAGATGGTGCTGTCACAGTGCAGAAGGTTTTCTGATCTGAAGGATGAACTTTTCATGAGGCTCTTGTAATTAATCCTGTGCATAACAGGAACAGTGTGGTGCAAACTGGGTAATTGGTTAGCTACCCACGAACAAATTCTGCTTGCCTTGGAGAGTACAAGCACACACTCAAAGGCCACCCAGTTACAATGGCTTAATATTGAATTAAGTCTCAGTGAAGGAGGTTTTAATAAATGTATACTACCTCAAGACAGGACCAATCCAAACTTGTGTATATGGTTCACATCATAGTCTCAGTAGCTCATTTGCTGTGCACCTGCATCATTCCTGAGAGCTTTCCAAACTGTAAATCCTCATTGAAAACACTGGAGCTGTTCAGCTGAGTCAATGTCTGCGAGCCCAGGCCTTTTCAGCCAAGAAAACACACTTTGTTTTCATTAAGGAGGGTTGTAGAGGTGGGTTGAAACTTGGATCACTGTCTGCAGGGGTGTCTTCTAACATCAATATTGTATAACAAGTGAGGCAGGTGAGGCAAAGCAACATAGGTGAAGCTTCAGAGATGCAATTTACACAAATGCACTGTAGCTGCACCAATGCTGAGGTTTGCCAGCTGACAGGACTAAGACCAGTCTATAAACCTTGAACATCCACTTCTTGTGCCAGACTGTGACAAGAAATACTTTGTGGATTTTGCTTGTTTTAAGGACAATGAGCTAATCACATTTTGGGGTATTTTATATCTGGATTTAGATGTACATATTCTTCATTTCAAACAGCAAGCCTGTATTCAAAGCCATTTAAGAATGTCATTTGGTGTGGTGCACTTTTCTCACTAAACATGCTGTTGTCTCCTACACTAGTTATGGTACTGCACCACCATCAGAATTATTCCATAATGCGTGGGTTTAGTCTGTGCTCTGGAGTCAGTGAGAACAATCTAGCTTTTTAGAACAGGATCTCCAGAGTAAATACAGAGGAAAGATCAGGACATGTAATTTTGAAGCTACAGTTCTTTTAAAGACTGGACGTATTTTGCTTTCTATGCCAGCTTTCTTCCCTAGAGCACAGCTAAATACTGAGCTTCATCCCTCTTTATTTGAACTCTTAAGTACAGCAATGGCTTTCTCCATTCTTGTATGTCCACCCTGTAGAAGTTAGCAAAGACAAGAATGAACAGTGTAGAGATGACTCTTGGCTGTCTTTGATGGTTCTGTTTCATTTTCAAGCCTCAGTTCTGTGCAACGTTCAGAATTATTGGACAAAAATGTACAGTTTAAACTCATACTGGTAAAAAATTCATTTTCAGTCACAGCTACAGTCTGCAAGCAGTAATCCAGCTTCAGCCTCTGGAGAGGTGATGGTGGCTTCCTCACAGACATAGTATTTCTGTGTCAAATTATTGCTGTAATCACCATGCTAGCTTTCAGTTATCATGGACTAAATCTAACTTTAGTGGAGTTAGAAGTACAGTCATGTAAAGTGTATAGAGGACATTGAATATTATCTATAATGTAGGAGTTTTGAAATCTGTAGAAGACCCTTGTGATGTTTCCTACATACCCCTGAGGTTTTAGCTTGAATTTCACTGACTTTATAAGTACATAGACACAAAAAATGCAAATCTTTACATGCCTCCAAATCACTGAGAGGAAAACAAACAAACAGACAAACAAAACAATCTACTGAGCTGTGTAAAACACACCTTGTCAAAACAGCAAAGAGAAACAAAACTGCCCTCTCACATGTTAAATCAATGCAAGAGCCCTAAAAGAGGTAGAGATCAAAAAGTCAGATGAAAGAAGACTACTACCACCCATTAAAGTCAACTCATTTTAATGTGTTTTGGACAAAGACTATAAAGGAGACCTCACACTTTCTCTATTTTTTTTTCCCAACTAGTTTTCAGATTATTCCCAGGTGTCAGAAGACAATCTTGAAATATCCCCCTTAGAGAAGCCAGGGGAAAATTTTTTTTGGTTTGGTGGCATTAGCAGTAAAGCACAGGTAACAGGACTAAGACTTTGGCAAAAGGTGTCTAGACTAAGGCTTTTGAACTGATTTTCAATTGAAGAGTAGAAAACAGAGTTGTCTTTTTTATGAAGAGCACAGCAATGGTTGTACTATTTAGCAAGACAGAATGGGATCCACCTGATTCAATAAAATTATCATGTTGGGCTCCCTGGTACAATTTATTTCATTCTAAACAAGATGTTTAATATAGGTCAGATAAATCTCAATTTATGATCTGTTTCTCACCACTGACTGCAAAAGCTAAAACGGGATGACAAAGTAAAAGGCATACATTTATGTTATGAACTTCAAAAATGAGAGGAGCTGGGTTTAAACAACTTTACTGAAAAGCACCCATGTTTATTCTGTGTCTGGATGAGAGGGGTGAATGATTCTATTTCCACGTAGTGGATCGGGGCCCGCAGTCACTGTGGCAGGAGGGATTTGTGTAGCCTGGTTTCTCCTCACAGAACAAATTAAGTTTTCCAAACTGTCTACATCTGATCAGTTAGCCAAGGGGTTTTGTGAATGTAGTTATTTTGCCCAGGGAGCAAGTCTAGCTTTGGGAAATCCTTAACTATCAAGTAGCAAGGAGAAGTCATCCCCCAACCTGTAACAATAACTATAGGTAAGTAGGCATGTAGCACAAATAATAGATGGTATGGCTCAATTTTTCATTTTTTTCCACTCTCTCCCATAAAATATTTCTGCTTTCACTTTGGTGAAGTTTTTGCTGTATTTTCAGCACTTTATTTCATTGATTTGTTTCTGCATTCCTTTTCCTACTACTACATGGTTGCCTAATCTTATTTGTAGTGAGGTTACATAGAATTACTTGAGCAGGGTGCACAAACATTCTTAATTAGGCACAGTTTTAACTTGCATGAATCAAATCTACCTGTGCTGTGTTTCCCAGAGGATTCTCCTTCAGCATATTCAGAAACAATTCACAAACTCTGTCATTCCCTGTATGCTCTTAGTGACCAAAACCCAGAACCCTGATCTTTATCATTATGGATCTACATGGCTTTGGTAATAGAGCATAACTTCATTCCCCTGAATCCCCATGCTCATTTTACTTCTCTTAAACACCTCTGAGAAACTCACAAAGCCTTTAGAATTTAATTGCAACAACCTTTGCCTCAAATTTGTGTACTCGTTCGCGATAACTTGCCAGACGTCCAGGTGTTCTGTCTGACCAGATGGTCTTCAGCCACATCATGAATCACTCATTTAATCCTGGGAATGTTTAACTTTTTCTTTCCCCTTCCACCCTAGCACCCTCCCTCTTCCTCCCAGATGCAGCTGCAGTCCATGCACAGGACACATGCGGTGAGACTCAGCTTGTTTACCTTTAGCTGTCTAAAGTCTCGTATTCAACCTGAGCAGTCCACTTGTTGTCTATGGTCGAGCTGAGAGACCAGGGCACCTCTTTAAGACAATACATTCCCTATGTCTTAGGCCCCTCTGTTGCACAGCTCAGCTCAGCCTCAGGAAGTGCCCGTTTCTTTCCTGATTGAGTGAGTTAAAGGTGATGGTTCACTTTAAATTTGTCTTAGATACATATAGATAGATGTCACCAACTCCATTCTGTGTGTGCCTGCAGAGATCTGAGGATCCTGCCCTAATCCATAATGCCCTAATCCATGTAGTGTTTTGATATCCATAATCTCATTTATACTTATTTTCTCCTGTTTGGCTATTTTTTATTCCTTTCCATTTCTCTCTGGTTCCTGCCTCCTCTGTCTCCCCTCACTTTCTCCCTTTACTTCCATCAGTATTTCTGCTTTCATAATAAATAAACAAACAAATTGATAAATAAGGGTTTAAAAATAAGGGGGGGTGTGGAAAGGAAAGAAAACTCTCATTTCTGTGTTCTAATTAGTTTGGGTCACTTTACAATACCAAAAATCAGAGGATTCTACCTAAACTAGATAGGATGGGAGAAAAAGTTCTAACAGCACTAAAATGTGTTTTCCTGAGATGAGCTAGCAAAATTTTCCATCACAAACCCATGTATAAACATTCCCCCACTGGGCAGGGACCAGCAGTTAATTCTTAGATACTATTTTCAAAATCAAGTCGGTTTTTATATTTCTAGCCAATATCCAGTGCTGTCATGTTATTTTTACTCACTGGAAAAACCTAGAATGAAAATCAATCCCTGCCAAATAAAACAGGTCATAAACAGTGAAGGAAACATGGGTGGGGATTTTTTTTTTTTTTCTCGAGGTTACCGCAGCAACATTAAGCATGTCACTGAAGAGCAAAATCCTAGGACTAAGAGTGTTCAAAGTGATTATTGATTTTTAAATGTTTCATTTTTAGGTTAAGTATCTTAAACTGCCTTCATAAGCACTGCTTTTCAAGGCATGCTGAGCAGCCCTCTTGTGGTGAAAATTGGTCTGAAAATGTGTTTCAGATCAGTTGAAAAAACGACTGAGATACTCAAAATCCACAGTCATTTCTGCAAGCCTCAGCCATACTAAAAGGAGGAATCTCTAACACTTCCTTCCTTGTATTTGACCAGTCTTTTCTGACGATTAATGCACAATTCAGCTCCATGCAAAACAGAGGCAGTGCAAAATTTTATTACAAAAGTGATACTATAAAAAGAAGAGTTATTTTCATATTTCCTTCCTTATTATTCTCGACCAAGAAATGAGATTTCTTTTGCAAGTTGTAACATGATTACTGTTTCTATTTGCTGGATGTGTGCATGCCACAATAGTTTATTCTTTCCACCTCTTATGCTATAATCTTTAATAGCAATGCAGTTGTCAGGTTACCCAAAATGAAATAAACCAAAACAAAATAAGAATCTAGTAAATGGGATTGTCTTACAGGACCCAACAGTAGGGAGATATTTAATCTGTTTTCAATTTATTCTGTTTTACTGTTCAGCTTATAAACTGCATCTTCCATCTATGGCTAGGTGAACACAACTCTTAGACCATGAAACAGAAACAGAGTTTGATTTGTTTGAATAAAGTGAAATGTTTGCTTTGTAGGAAATTGCTTTCAAAAAATTGACATATTGTCCTACTTAGTCAATGGAGATATAGTCAGGACAGCATTTGACATGCTGTTCTTCCCATCCTAAAGTGGACATCTAAAATAAATCAGAACTTCTCTGACAATAAGTGTGTATTTCTCTTGTTCTCTCTGGTGATTCTCAAGGGACCAAGGATGTCCAGTTTACTTGGACATCTATACTGTAAAATTTTCCCTGAGGGGCATCCCACCAAAACAACCATTTGTTGAAAACAAAGCAAAACCATGCAATCATAGAATGTCTTGAGCTGGAAGGGACCTACAAAGGTCACGTAGTCTGACACTTCTACAATGAGCAAGGAGATCTCCAACTAGACCAAAAATCTCCCCTCAGAAGTCGACAACAAATTATTAAGTTCTCATATTTTTCAGCCTACAATAACAGATGCAAAATGCCTGTCCCTCAGATCCATTAGAATACCTTCCCATGTTGTTTCAGATTACCCTTCTTGACAGCTCTCTAAGTAGCTGTAAGTGTAAACATCCCATTCTCCATAGCAGCTCTTTGTAGAATACAACATGCAGAGATCATGGTCCTGATCCATAGTATATGTGCCTGCTGCTTTTTTGACCACACCTGTCTTAGTGTGTGTGACAAAAACCAAAGAGTACTTCTGAATTACCAGTCAGACATGTAATTTCCATACTGTATTCCCCTTCCCATGCATCATGGAAGCTGGGCAAAAAAATGCTTTGGTATCCTTACTAGAACTCTTCACTAAACAGAAGGGATCCAGACTACCTTGGGTACTTACACATGAAAATGAGGAACATCTGATCCAACTTCATTTTAGATTAACCTCCATCCTACAAGTTTTTGTTACAATTTAATTGTTCTCCACAAGCGTGCAGTCAACTTCCATTTACTATATTGTTCTGTTACCCCCTGCACAATCCCAGACTGCAAAGGTCATGTGTATTTTGGATGCCTAACGCTGCCCACCTGCCTCCAGGCTGTTCAGTCTTTGGTTTGTCTCATCACAGTTGCCAGCAACAGCCAGTGCATTTTATTTTATTTCTTTTGTTACTTTTGCTTCAGTCAAGCAGCTGGTTTGTGCTGTGATTTCATCCTGTCACGCCCGCTTTCCATCTTTGTGATGTGTCTCATGAAATGTGTTGAAAGTGACCTACCTTGGCCTGTTCACAAGATGCTGAAAAAAATGCTAATCTTGTCATATTTAGCAGCTGCGTTCAGAAATGCTACTGTAAGCCTAAGAGGGCTAACCAGCACTCTTGCAAGATGTCAGAACTATCAACCATTACCCTGTAAGTGTATGCAATCCTGTGACATTACTGTGTTTGTATGAAGCATGTTGCAAGTAAATGAATGGATCTTAGCAGAGGGGTAGGAACCAGAGAGCAAGCATTCCTTTAGTTCTTGTTGCATGTAGAATTTTTTGGTTGTTCTGTGCTTTTGCTGATGAACCACGATCGAGGATTTTAAGGTTATGTTTTGGAAAAAAAATTACTGTAATGATCCTTGCTATTTATGGTTTCGGGTAGTGTTTGTATAGAAACTGTTAATAGTTACTCTTCCTTATACAGCAAAGAGGTGAGCTGAGAGTAAATATTTCACCTGAAAGTTTGCTGGAACAACAAAGGCAAGGCAGGATTGAGTGAGTTAGACTCTCAGCTGGTGTAAAACCACTTAGGTCCATTGAACTGAGTGGAGTTTTCTTCATATACACCCAGGGGTGAGGAAAGGCTAAAGTTAACCTAATATCAATATATTATGTATGTAGTTAGAAATCTTTGACAAAAAGATTTGCCTATGGAGAGTGAGGCACCTAGAAAATGAATAAATGCCCTTTACTGCAGGGACATGGGAACCAATCACTTTCTCATAGTGCACCTCACTCTGTAACTTGTACAAGAAGCCCACAAGATTAATTTAGATGAGGTGTACCATTCAGAAATCTATTACACAATATGCTTCCTGATGAAGTTTCTCCTGAATTTCACAGCAGTCTTATGAGTGCAGATCAACACTCTCAGAAATGTCCTGCTACACAAATCCAACAGTCCAGCATTTTGTTGAAGAACACTCAGTAGTTATCTTTGATACCATTAAGGAAAAAATGTCGTTTGGTAACTTGTAGCTACATCTTTTGTTATGTTTGTTTGCCAGGAAAAAAAAAAAACAACCCAACAAAAAAAAGCAAAAAAACATTTAAAATATGCAAATAAATTTTCTAAGCAATTTCACATCTACTCAAGGTACTTAAGAAACAGAACAATACAGATGATCAAAAGATTAAGTCAGCAGACTGACATTGTGCAAAAGCAGATAGAAGAGATAGAGAACAGAAGAACAATCAGCAGTTCCATCTTCCACACTGAAAGAAGCTCTAAGTCTAAGAACAGTTAGGTAAAGCTAGGACCTACATTTAGGAGATGTGTAAAATATGAAGTTCATTCATTTTTCTAAAACCTGATGCAGCACAGATTTCATGCTGTGCTTTTGCAGAGAAACAAATCTCACATTAAGTAAGTGCAGCATTTCAGAAAGTTGGCAGACTGACAACTGTCTAAGGTGAAATCCTCTACCTAGTCAAGGGCAAGAAGAGTTCAGCTTAAACAGAAGCTCAGAAGAAATCTGTACACTTCCAATACACACAATTAAAACTTCTTTTTTTGTGTTAAAATGTGAAAGTCTTGGTAAGTTTCCAGTAACTTTCAAGTCCTTAGGCTCATTTATGCATGGTAAAATTCAAATCTTTATTCAATTTCTGTGATTAGGTGTTACATCAGCTCTTTGAAAATGATCCTACAGATGTAATTAAACCTTTGGAAAAGACATGTATCTGTCAGAAAGACTAGTGAGATTACTGAAAGTCATATATTGACTATGTTTACCATCTTTTTGATAAAACAGATGCTTTGGTTTATTAAGTATGAGCTATATTCAGCATTTCATTCCTTGTGACATCCTGTATGTTCTTGGTTTGCTCTTTATCCCTCGATTTGAAATATTGCCATGATTTTAAATATTTTTTTGTTGTACATATTCATCACTGAGTTATGGCCAAAGAGATGGGATTCCTCTAATCTAAACTTTAAAAGGCAACAATGCAGCAATTGATAAGACAAACTCAGTCTAGATTCCCTCTGTAGTCAATTGAGAGAATTTGGGTATGTTAAGGACTTCCTTAGGAACAGAGAATTCTTCCTTGTGCCTAAAGGGAATGCAGGTGTGGAATTAATTTACCTAAAAGATGTCATCATTGCAGATATGTCACAACTTTAAGCTAGTCAATATGTACATCAATAGATGTGTTCATTGCATACTCAGGGGGTTTCCAACTGGAGTCACCTCCTCTTAAAGAAGCATCTATAGCAGGCAAGAGCTATGCCTTTAAGGTGCATTTTTCTCTGCATCAGCTTTAGGGATATTATGTAAATAATTTCAATATAGATATTTACAGTGTGCATGTCCAAACCTTTGTGAGATCAATGGTGTTCTGCATGACTACTGCAGACCTTGATGTATTCACTGCAAAAGTTTAGATTTGATCAAATGAATTTCACTTAAGACTCAGCATTTAAACTGAACAATTCACTTACTTTGAAGAGCCAGGCCTAAATAGCAAAAAAAACCCCTACATAGTCTTGTTTCAAAGTTTTGAAGGTCTTTTTCTTCTTTGGACAGTCTGTGATATTTTGTCTCAAAAAAGATTGGGTGGTGACAACAGATAAAACCAAGGCAACAAAATCTTTGCCAGAGTAAAAGTTATTCTCGATTTTATCCTTATCTTAATAGCACACAGTGTCATCTGTCAAATCTTACAGAAGTTACAATGGCTTTTTTTAGCCACACAACTTCATCTCACCATTGCACATATTACATGGCTCACAGGTTCTTCTTTCTTCCTAATGCTCTTGAAAAAACACAATTCATCATCATCCACACAGTCATGAGTATCTCTCTAGTTTTTCTTAACATTAAAATATTTTCATCTTTATCGACCTTAATCATCTGTAAACTTCAGAATGTGTTCTTACATTTCATGTACTTTCTTCATGACTTCTATAACAATATTGAAGACAGTATCTCAAATAACTTGGTGATGACATTATGTTTCAAGATCCTACAAACTAATTGTATGATTAATCAGATTTAATTAATGCCAGAAAACTGACAATAGAAAAAGTCTTCCTCTGCACCTTTTACAAAATGTATCTCCTGTGACTGTGGTGAGATACCACCGAGGGATAGAAAATTCTGTTCAGACTTTCAAATCGAAACAACATTTATCTTTTTGTTCTTGTTGTCATTAATTCTGGAATATAAAGGGTAACAGATGTAGAGAGATGATTATTCTTTGTCCAGTTTACTACCTTCATCTGATTTGGTTTTAATTCCATTTAAGACACTTAGGTTCACAGAATCACCAAGGCTGAAAAAGACCTTTAAGATCATCAAGTCCAGCCTATGACCAACACCACCACACCATCTAGAATATGGCACTAAGTGCCACATCCAGCCTTTCCTTGGACACCTCCAGGGATGGTGCCTCCACCACTTCCCTGGGAAGTCCATTCCAATGTCTAATCACCCTCTCCATGAGGAAGTGCTTCCTAATATCCAACCTAACCCTCCCCTGGAGCAGCAGCTTCAGGCTGTGCCCTCTTGTCCTGTCACTGGTTGCCTGGGAGAAGAGCCCAGCCCCCACCTGACTACAACCTTCCTTCAGGAAGTTGAAGAGAGTGATAATGTCCCCCCTGAGTCTCCTCTTCTCCAGGCTAAACAACCCCAGCACCCTCAACCTCTCCCTATAAGACTCCCTATAAGAACCTATAAGGTTCTTTACATCCTTTTTTTTTCATGCAGATAGTGTTATTCTACAACCTTTTCCACAATGTTTCTGTTCCTTTTTATTAACCTGATTACATGTCCATAGAGAAAAAGGACTAGAAGGGACCTTGAAAGGTTTTTTAGTCCATTACACTGGGTCACTCCTGTAGAGATTACTTTTTCCAGAGATCACCAAAGTTGGAGGCTCTGTATGCTCTTCTTCAAACTGTTCCAAGGTTGTTCCTCTCTTCTTAAAATAACTCACAAGAACTGTGCTTTCTGCTTTGTGGGGTCTTCCACCAAGTCTTGAGAGTTGATGTGCATCTGACTAAAGAATCATGTGTGTTCAGTACAATCTCAAGGCAAGGGTTGTGAAGTATTTATCACCATCACTGCATGAAGTATGACTGAGGGACACCAGCAATGAGCTGATGTCCCATTTCCAGTTTACGGTTGGATATAACAATGTATGTTCACAGAGTTCTTACAGATGTATTAAGTCTTTGCTTTCAGTAAGACAAACACATCATTTTGGGGATGTTGTTGAGCATGTATTAGTAAATCCAAACATGTCTACAACGTGCCATGTAGACATAAGCAGCATGAACATTGGAATTTGAAAACATATGCAGGTCTTCCAAAAATCTTTAGGACTTTTTAGCTTCATTTGTGCACCTTCTTATCTTACTTAAGGGAAACAAATCAATTTTTGTCCCTTTTGAAAATGTCCTGGAGGTTACTTTAGGGCACTTTGTTTATAGTAAAGCACTTTACCTTATTTTCAGATCAACTTTTGCTTTCTCTTGGGTCTTTTTTGCTGCTCAGTCAGCAAATGACACTGACCAAACTGATGCATAAGTCTTGGCTGGACCCCTGTTTTGGGGGAATTTCATCCATACTCAGTTAAATCCTTACAAGTACACAGATTCATTTCCAGCTCTTTTGTTTATACCCACTAAAGTTAGATTTCCCTGTAAATCAGTTACACAGTGCAATTACACTTAGGTTTCCAACAATATAAACGAGAAAAAGTCGAGATCTTGAGGAATACTCATGAGTATAAGAACATACAGGGCTTTTTAGGCTTGATTTGTATTGCTGTTTGGGATTTTTTACTTGCAGAAATAAATTCACACGCACACACAAGTTATTTCAAACACTCCACTGGGATTAAGCAATTGGGTGAGAGGTTTATTGTGTTCTGGTAGCAGTCTGAATCCCTTAGCAAGATTAACCTTCTCGTGTTTGGCATGGTAGAAAAAAATCCCTGCTTATAATAATGCAAATTAAAATAACAGTGCAGAGTTTTAAGCATTACTAATGTGCTATTATTGTAGCAGTGTGAAGAAGTGGGAGCAAACTACAGTGTGTGTGAAATCACTGTTTGGGAACAAATGGGAATGTTGTACATTTGTTTGTATAATTATACAGTGTATGTATTTCCCAAAAGGGAGGCAACCAAAGATTTTTCTGTGTTTTCTTCTTTAATTAAAGCACAAGTTGTTTATTTCAAGGCTGCATTAAAGTTCTTTCACTCTATTCCAACAGGAGACTGGCTCGCTCTACACTGCTGCTTATCCCCTTGTTTGGAATTCACTACACAGTCTTTGCTTTTTCTCCTGAAAATGTCAGTAAGAGGGAGAGACTAGTGTTTGAATTGGGACTGGGATCTTTCCAGGTGATTATACAGTGAATTCTGCTTTTGTTAAAAAGAAATATCTATTCATTGTAACTACTTTGCATGCACAGCTTACAGACTGTGTGTGTATTTATGTATATATTTTGGATACTAGGATTTTGCTTTTGTTTGCTTGATTGTTTGTTTTCACTCCAGCTATTTTTTAGCATTTGCTGAAGGATTTGTATTACATTTCTTTTTTATCTCCCATTTACCTAGGGTTTTGTTGTTGCTGTTCTCTATTGTTTCTTGAATGGGGAGGTAAGACTTTTAATATTTAACGTTCCCCACCCACCATCCCCATCCCATTTCCTTGTGGGAGTAACTGCTATTCTAACCCTTCCCTGTAACTCATCATCTACCATCTTCCCTAGTACCTTTGGCTGAATCTCACAATGCCTCAGCAAAAGAAAGAGGATCTTTATTAAACCAAAACTTTGGCCTTGCCAGAGATGATGGCTCAGATTAATGTTCCATAACAGAGGTAGGGACTGTGCTGGGCTCTTTGGTCACGTCAACCCAGGTGCAAAAACTTTGTCTTTGGCTTTCTTAAACTTCATACTGTTCTAGCAGCCCACCCTACCAGCCTGTTTCATTCCCTCTGTTAGGTGGCTCTCCCTTATCACACGTCCACCTCAACACTTGGATTGATGTCACCAGCCAACTTGGTGAGGGTGCTTTCAATTTTATCATCCAAATCACTTCTGGAATAGTGTGGGGTTGGAAAAGACCTTTAAAGGTCATCTAGTCCAGCCCCCCTGCAGTGAGCAGGGACCTTTTTAACTAGATCTGATTGCTCAGGGCCTTGTCAAGCCTGACTTGATTATTTCCAGGTATTTATGAAGATGTTGAACATGTGGGGTCTGGTATTAATCCCTGGAGGACTCCACCAGTGACAGGCTGCCAGCCTGAGTAAAAAACATCATTCACCTCCTTCTGAGTGTGGCCTGTTAGCCAATTTCCTACCCACCTTGCAGACCACCCACCAATCTGTATCTTACCAATTCAACTAGGAAAAGGTTGTAGGAAACAGTACCAAACGCTTTGCTGAAGTCCAGGTAAATGACATCCACAGCTCTCCTCACATCAACCGAAAACATTTTTTTGTTGTAGAAGAAAATCAGGTTAGTCTGGCATGATTTGCCTTTGGTAAATCCTTGCTGACTGTTTCCAATCACCTGCTTCATTTGATTTGTGGTAGTTTCTAGAATGTCTTGATCCATTATTTTCCCAAGGACTGAAGTAAGACTAATAGGCCTGTAGTTTCCTGGGTCATCTTCAGAATAGAGCAGAGCAGAGCAGAGCAGAGCAGAGCAAAGCCTTTTTCTGACCCTCCTTATAGACAGGTATGACATTTGCCCTCTTCCAGTCATCAGGGATATACCCTGATTTCCATGACTTTTCAAATATTACTGACAGTGGCCTTGAAACAATGCCAACCAATTCTCTTAACACCTTGGGGCAGATTCCATCTGGACCCTTAAGTTTATGTTTATTGAGGCCCTGCAAGAGGCCACAGACCAGCCCTTCCCCCCTACTGTTGAGTTGGCACATGCATAGTTGTGGTTTTTTTATTCTTTGACCTGGAGTCCAGCTTCACCAGTAAAGACAGAGGCAAAGAAGGTGAGAACCTCTGCCTTGTCAGCACCATCAGTAACTGGTTTCTATGTGCTGTTTAGCAAGTGGCCTATGTCTTCCCTGTGCTTTGGCTTATTGTTCACACATCTGAAGAACCCATTCTTCTTATTCTTGACATTTTTGGTAATTTTCTGTTCTTGCTGAGCCTTAGCCTCCTTGATTGCATTTCTGTATGTCCTAGCAAGGTTCTTGTAGCTCTTCATGGGTATTTGGCTACCTTTTCGTAGCTGATACAGTATTTTTTTTGCTTTTAAACAAAAGGTCGTTGTTAAGGTAGTGGGTCTCTTGTTCTGCCTTCTTCCTTTAGCTTTGTACGAGATGAACTGTGCTTCCAGAAAGCAGTTGTTGAGCCTTCTTCCCAGCATTCACAAGCTTCATTGCCCTCCACGGATGCTTCCTATGGAATCTCTCACAGCTGGGCTCTCAGCATATTCAAATTGGCTCTTCTACAATCCATGGGCTTTGTCCTACTACTGATGGGTCTTCAATGAGCTCAGTAGTACCTTAAACCCCACAATGCCATCAGAGTCATAGAATAGTTTTTGTTAGAAAAGACCTTTGAGATCATTACTGTATCCAGACTACCATTGGTAGTTATCTTGTCAAGTAAGTCTTCTTGGTTTGGGAGCAGCAAGTCTAGCAATGCATTCTTCCAGGTCAGCATGTCCAGCATCTAGATCAGGAAGCAAGCCTCGATATACTCCAGGAACAGGTTGGAGGACTTGTGTACCACTGTTCTCTTTTCTCAGCAAATGTCTGGGTAATTTAAGTCACCCATGAAAACTAGCTTCTGTTGGACTGAGGTTGGTTACAGATACCTATCAAAAGATGCCCCTTGGTGAAAATTCCTCTAATCTTGATCAAAAAACATTCAGTAGGACTTTTGTGGTCTCCAGAACTCACCTCTATAGACTCAAATTTCTATCTTACATAAAGTGCAATTCCACCTCCTCTTCTTCCCTTCCTATCTTCCCAAAAGGTTTTTCAGCCATCCATTGTGGTTTTCTGGTCATGTGATTTTTCCCACCAAGTTTCTGTGTTTTCTACAATATCATAACTCCTGGACTGGGCATAGAGCTCCAGTTTCTCATGGTTGCTGGCCAGACTACACACAGTGGCACACACAAATGTGAGGTGATGGGACTCAATGTTCTTGCCTTTGACAAGGGTTGGAAGAGCATTCCTCACTATTCTGGTAGGTGAACTTATCCAATCTCCTACTTATGAATATGCAGGTTTCATTTCTTTAGACACTGAAGTTTATTAGTTCAAAGTCTATTAGTTTAAAGCACAATTCACTAAGTCAGTCAATCTGCTAGTGGAAATTCTCCTGCCTCTTCTAAGTAAGTGTACCCCATCTCTTCCTCAAAGCTCAAGGGAGCTATGACATGCCATAGCTGTATATGAATCCAAGAGTTGTCAGCTGCTTAGAGGTGATCTGAAAGCAGGAGGCAAATTTTCAGTAGATATGCATCCATTAACAGCAGGTGAGAGACAAGCTGCCCTCGTGGACAGGTTATTTCATTCCTGTCTAGAACGTTTTGGTTGTCATTTTTTTTTTTGACTCCTTGTTATGTACTTAGTACTGTCCACTGATGAAAACAGGATATTTTTCCAAGCAACTAGCTAAAGAACCATGTTGGATTTAGTGCTGAACAGGTCTTCTATGCACCTCTGGGCTGATCCTAAATTATCTGAAATCAGAGGCACAGAACCCAGGCTGTTATTTCCACTGGACCTCTTTCAGACATGGAGATTTTGCTAAAGTGAGGACTTTAATAATAATCTTGAAACATGTTATTTCAAACTGTGGGTTTTTTTTCTAAGCTTGATAACTTTTCAGCATGTCCTCGAGCGGCTAAGTACATAAAAAATGACCTTTTGAAGTTTCTCCCTAAAGGTGCAATCAGAAATAAAGAGAAAATGGAGGAGCTGGAAGTCAACCGGTATTTTGCTGTGGATTTCAAACACCGTCATCCTTCTCTAGCGAGCAGCGGAGTGAACGGGGGGACACAACTCTCCATTCTGAGCAAGAGCAGCTCTCAGATTCGGATGTCCAGCATAAATGCGGAGAACTTAGCGACATGAGCAGCTAAGGAAAACCAATCAATCTATAAGGAAACCAAAAAACATCCCTTGAAAAAAAAACAAACACAAAACACATCGTTTCAGTGGTAGGGTGGGTCTCTTCTTTCTCCTCTCCTCTCCTCTCCTCTCCTCTCCTCTCCTCTCCTCTCCTCTCCTCTCCTCTCCTCTCCTCTCCTCTCCTCTCCTCTCCTCTCCTCTCCTCTCCTCTCCTCTCCTCTCCTCTCCTCTCCTCTCCTCTCCTCTCCTCTCCTCTCCTCTCCTCTCCTCTCCTCTCCTCTCCTCTCCTCTCCTCTCCTCTCCTCTCCTCTCCTCTCCTCTCCTCTCCTCTCCTCTCCTCTCCTCTCCTCTCCTCCCCCCCTCCCCTCCCCTCCCCTCCCTCTCCCTCTCCCTCTCCTCCCCAACATTTCCTTGCTGTTTGCAGAGATGGAAAAACAAAGGAAACGTGTATATATCTCTTTTTAACAATCACTGTAAATACCCAACTGTACTCAAGGCCATTAATGGAAAAATAGTCCAAAGTTCAACAGCAGGCCAAGCCCACCCACTCAATAATTTACATTTCAGAGCGTCTGCAAGTAATCCATTGTCAGTCAAAATTAACAAGTGATTGCTGTGCAGTTGTGATCCTTGGTTGCCAAACTGATACTAACCTGTGAATGGACATCACCATTGTTATTTTTGATGCTGGTTCCCGTTTTGGTTCGGATTTGCCTTTTTTTTTTGGTCCTAGCCAAACATGTCTTAGCCTGTCCTTGTCTTGTGGCATGTGAATTTCTGCAGTTTTTATCCTTTGAGTCTTAGGATGGAGCTAACATGCTTGGGTCAATCAAACCAGCTGATTGAGGAAGAACTCCAGAAAATTAAGTTCATGGCTGGCTTTAGTCAGATATTCCCAGTGGACTCTAAGAAACTGCTGAGCCAACATGAAACTGCATAGTCAGTGGGGGGACTCCAGGCAAGAGACACGGGATGAGTTGTCTTTTGCCATGCCCAGGGACACTTCTGAGAATGATTTATGTTTCAGCTAAGCTGTGAATTTCCTAAAAGGGCCGTGCATTAGAGATAGAGCTATATTTTTGGCATTGACTGAGTGAGTGATAGGTTGATTGATTGGGTTCTTTGAATAATAAAAATAGCTGTCCTCTCCCACCTTAAGAATAAAAGGCAGTTCCAGGATGGCCTTTTCCTCCAGATAACCTTGAGTCTTCTGCATCCATGTCCAAACGTGGCTCATTTCTGGGTAGTGCTGTCACACAGAATGTGGTCCCTTTGCAAGCTGGTTGACTTCTGTGTGTTGACTCTTCCCTGCCAGAGCAAGAGACACAAGAGGGCTCTGGCGTGCTCATCCTGGAAGGTAAAAATCATGAGCAACTAAACTGAACAATAAGATGGCATGGAAGGAAAAGATAAAACCTTTGGATGACTTCTCACACCTGGCAGTTTTCTCTCTCTTTGGATATTCTGTTTGTTTAACCACCAGTGGTCTTACTGCTTTTCTTTGAGAGGAACTAAAACTCTCTTTCAAACTTTGCCTTGTAGTAAAAGCCATGACTGGTACTTACATACTTTAATGAAATGCTGATTAGGTCAGTTCTTAAGAGTCTGAATACAGTGCATAAAGGCTTTGAGGACAGTCCTAGCACTCACTTCATTTTGGATTTATGAACAGATATATACATGAATATGTGTGCGTGTACATGTTTGCATATATTAAAAAAAAATGAAAATGACATTTTAATGTGACATTTTAAATGGAAACTGATTATAACCAAGAAATTAAAAATTCAAGCTTGCTCTTTGCTTTAATTTGACATGATCATGAACTTAAAAAAAAAGTTAAAGGCTCAGAATTTTAGTGCCAGCTGAGTGTGAGCTCTTAATTTCACTGGGGTTTTTTTGCTGGTTTAGGTTAGAAAAAAAAAACACAACTTTTAATGTTGTTTTAAACATAAGATTTTTAAAATAATGTTAATTTCTTTATTTTTAAAAGGAGAAAAAAAGGTGTCAGAAAGTTGTGGAAAAAATATTAATTCTAATACTTAACACTTATATAGTGCTTCATGGGACATAATCTGCTCTCAGTTGTAGCAGTGTAAATGAATGTAAAAATAATTTGAAACTGACAAAAGTGTTGATAATTACTTCATATTTGTTCAGGATCATGCTCTTCTGAGATGCTGACACCCCTTTCTAGTGAAATTTATCCTTGCACAGAGGACCAGTAAAAGGGTTTAAATCACTTACATTACACTCCAGAATCTTAAGGTGATGGTAAATGATCCAGACACCTGTTTTCTTTTAAGTACTGGTTTGCTGCTCCAAGAGCAGAATTTGTCCCTCTCTGCCAGAATCTCCACAGAAGTCACTGAAGTATTTTTAACTGATAGATTGGAGCTTCCCCTCTCGTGACATGCTGCTAAAAGCTACTTAAGAGAGTTTCCCAAGGAACCATGCACTTTGCAGTCTAGAAAGACATGGGAGGTGGGGAAAGTCAGATCTATCAGGTAAATGCATACTTTGACATTTTTAAAATGAGATTATCTACTGTTAGATGAACGGATAACATTTAGTTTTGTATTTTATGTAGTAGGGGCTTTCACAAGGTATTATATTGACAATACTGTAAGTGTATTATTTAAAAAAAAATAAAAAGTATATTTTGCATGAATGGGTGGTAGCCAATTTTCAAGCATTAATAAATTAGAACTTTTGAGAAAAAAAGGTGTTGAATAACTGCCTGTAGCTGGAGATTTTTTGCCATGTTTCAGTCCAGACCAAGATGATGTTTATTTTTTTTTATTTTTTTTTTTTTTTACTTTTGTTGTTGTTGTTGAGGCTTTTTCTGAGCCTACTTTTAGATTCTGTTGTTCTCCTGGCTGTCCTAGAGTGCTCTGCAACTTGAGTTGGTGGATCTCAGTCCAGTGCCTCGTGGGCAAATGCCCACACCACCAAAACCACCCTCCAGTCATGCACACTGGAGACCAGGTCCTCAGCTAAATTAAAACCAGTACATGTTGTCATTGTTAGAAATAATTCTTTTTACTTTGGCTTGGGATTTGGCTTCAACACGTTGCTATTACTATTATTTTTTGTCGGTGTCAGCAAGAGGGACCAAGGACTGATAGTCATGAAAATTTGGACTTGCCCCTTAAATCCTAGAGGCAACACTTGGGAGCAAGGCAAGCTGGAGGGCAGTGGAGGGGACATTTCTACAGTTGCAGTCCTTGTGGTTCTTGTTCAGTGGACAAATTGAAGTCTTCAGTACCTTTCACCAGCACTGAATTTAATAGAAGAAATTGTATCTCTCGACATATTTAATATAGACTCTATTATACAAGCAACCCCCTTCTTTTATGATTTTTTAATTGCAAATGTGACTTTCCTTGGTCACTCAGACTTTCTCAGTGTTACTGGAAAGGTCATAATTCAGGTGTATATAGTTATCTAAGCCAGACTCTGATGCCATTTCACAAAACAGCTCTCAAGAAATCTCTGTGTTGAATGTAAGCTGAAGATGCTGGCCATGCATGGCCACCATTCACTGTGGCTGTCATGTCTATTTGTTTCAGGATGGAAGAAGCCAACAGGTGGTTTGCTTCTAAGTGTGTAAATATCAATTGAGTGTAACAGTGCTTTGTTTGATTTTTCACTGTGAAATATATTTTGGAGCTAGAAAGGCTATGTTATTAAAAACAATGCATAATTAAACAAAACGCAAGTGTGCAGTGCTCCTTGAGCCATTTTTTTTCTAATTTCTTGTCTAATTTTCTTATTTGGCTTTTGTAAATGTACAAAATGTTTCTGTGCTGCAACTTTTGTGGCTATTTACTGTATCTAACCACTGTTTGGTTATTGACTTTTTGATGTGGAGTGCTGATATTACAGGACAATTAACATCCCAAAATGAAAACTATAACTTATTTTTCAAAGGACAAGGCTTGTTTCATTACTGCATGGTGACCACACCTCCTTCTACCTTCACCTACATTTAGTATAACTGGAACTCAGAGCCCAGAAAATGAAACTTAAATGCTTAGTTCTGGGAGGTTTTCTTTCATAGAGGAAAAAAAATCCAAGTTCCTCTGTCTCATTGAAGAATTTGTATTTTAAAACCAGATGTTAAAATGGGGTGGTGGGAGAAGGGAGAGAGATGAAGGCTGGTGAGCCCAAAGTGAAATGTAAAAAGAAGAGGTGCAGTTTGGAAGTTAAGTTCAGAGACTGGATTTGGGGTCTAGCTCCTCCTCCTCAGCAACTGTCCTTCATTGCAATTCAAGAACTGTGTCTTGCAACTGCAAGACTCAATAGCAACCAGAAGTGGGCAGGAACTGTCTGTGCTGATAGTTTGAGATTACTTTTGCAGAGATGACTCTCCCTAAACTCTCTCCATTGTCAATAGCAAGTGGGAGACACCTTCCAAAAGGGAATGCAGAACAGTTTGTAGAATCATAGAATCAACATCCCAGGTTGGAAGAGACCTCCAACAATCATCTGGTTCAACATGTCATGAGAAAGGGAGCCTAGAGGAGATTGTCTAGCACCCTGTCCTGTTACATCTTGAAAACCTCCTGTGATGAGGACTCTACTATGTCCATGGGGAGGTTGTTCCAGTGAGTGATTGTTCTCACAGTAAAAAATTTCTTACATCAAGATGAAACCTCTTCTGGTGCAACCTGTGCCTGTTCCCCTTGTATTCTCCATGTCCTTGTGAAGATACAGTCTCCATCCTCTTTGTAGCCACTCTTTTAGTACTGGAATACTGTGATGAGGTCCCTCTCAATCTTCCTCTTCCCCATGAAGAGAATACCTAACTCCTTCAGTCTTTCCCCATCAAGCAGATTGTCCATCTCTTTGATCTTCATGGCCTTCCTTTTGATTGTCTTCAGTTTGGCTATGTCTTTCTTGAATTGTGGGGACCAGAACTGAACACAATATAGCATTTGTGAGACTCCAGCTCAAAACCTGACCTGGGAGAATCTGATTCTCTTCAGCATTGATGAAAGGATTAGTTGTCATAATTTGTCTCATCCATCCCATTTTGCAAAATTGTGGCTTTTCATCATATTGTCATACTAATGATGAATGAAATTCTGCTTCTGCACAGCATGATAGCTTCTGTGCTTGCATATAAAGGGCTGTGCAGGACCTCTGGTTAGCTCCAAAGTTCAGGTTTTTGGGTTTTAATAAATCCTATGAATAAAAATAAGTAACAAAGATATGCAAAGACAGTTCTCAAGAAGAAAACATTTAGCAGAGTTAGAGCTGTTGGTCTCAGATCCTCAGGTGTTCCAGAGCAGCACAGTGCCATAAGGACCCTTAATCTGAAGGAAACTATGTAATTTCCATTATTTTTATTTTTCTCTCCTTCTCTTCCCACTGGAATGTTATTGTAAAACTTCACTCTGGCAATTAGAAATCTTTTTCTGAATACTACATTTAAATAAATGCTGGCTTGCTTGTGTTCCTTGTCTTGCCAATCTTGCCTCCAGTTCCATTCTGCCTTCCAAAAATACGAACAGCTTTATTTCAGATAAAATCTATGGTTTATCTTTGATCATGAAGCTGAAGGATAAGACTAAAAATAATTATGTACCTTAAGTGGGATTTGCTCCAGTTCTATTCTCAATTTGGACAGCAAAAAAAAAGGCAAAAACCAAATACAGATATATACAAATCCACTGAGAACATCAGGAATATTAACTGGAAGCAACATGCCAAGAGCTATGAAGGGAAAAAAAAAAAAGTCTAAGAGAAAGTTGTGGATGTCCCCTCCTTGGAAATGTTCAAAGCCAGGTGGAGTGGGGTTTGGAGCAACCTGGTCTAGTGGGAGGTGTCCCTGCCCACGCAGGGGGGTTAGAACAAGATGATCTTTCAGGTCCCTTCCAACCCAAACCATTCTGTGATTCTAGATGACTGCCTGGTTTTTCAGCTTTCTGCACACAGAGTCATCCAGTCTTTGATGAACCTCTCAGTTTCTCCCATCCATCATCCACTTTGACAACCCATGACAGAGAGGTGATGGTGAGGAAAGCATGAGAACTGTTAGCCAGCTGTAATCACAAGGAGTATCTATTTCCCAATATTACAGAAGGGCCAGGATGAAAGAGCACTCTAGTCAGGTCTCTTTGTAGCTTTTTCACAGTGAGTGATTGGTTTGAGAAGATACAGGTAGAAGAGATGTTACATTCTGAATGAAGCTGCTGATGCCCTCTGTATCCACAGCATCTACTCAAACATGCAAGCTGTGATTTCACAGCTGCCCTGAAGTCCTACGAAGCCTTCTTACATGACAAAGTGAAGAATCCAAATACCAAAAGTAATCCTCATGTTTCCACATTCATTGGAAACTTTGAAATGTTAACAAATTAAGCTTCTCCTCCTCGGTGTGATTATGTGTTTGCATGACACAAAGACTTTATTTTTTGTTCTGAGATTTTTGTCATGATGGCAAGGCTTCCAGAGTAATGTAGGATGCTTAAAACCATCTGCTACATGACACTGCAGAGAAGTAGATGTGACCTCAGCAGAGCTATTAGATCATGGAAGGTGTTAAAGGGAAGGGAGACAAGGTAGTAAGAACAGATAGAGCACGTTATATGGGACACCACATGGGGTCCTGCTTGGCCTCTAGCTTCCAGACAAGGCTGGTGCCTTCTACAGTTCCTATGTTGTATCTATGGGCTCTGTGTGGATAACTGAGATAAACCCACTGGATGAGATTCAGTTCCAACCCCAGTTAGCTAGACTTTGATATCTATGTGAAGACAGTGCCTGTTGGAGTCCTGAGTTTACAACTGTAGAAACATACATAATGCAAAGATACAAGCAAATATCTGGTTTACCTGATTTTCTTTCCTAGAGAGTTAAATATCAAGGGCTATATTGAATGTGTGTCCCTTTCAACATCCAGCACTTCCAGTATTATGCATTCTGGCTCGTAGGCAAAGTCCTGGAAAAGATCCTATGTCACTAAGCAGGCAGCTAAGGAGACATCCACATCACTTAATTTTAGGCACCAATAGTGAAGATACCTTCCTTTGATCTAGTTTCTCCACTTTGCCTTTGTAGTCACAAGGGAGAAATGAGCAATTTTAGATTATAAGCATCAAACGTATTTTGGATGTCTATTCAAGGGTGAGATGATTCACACTTTGCAAGTGTCTCTTTCTTTCCACCAGATAGTCTTGCTGACCAGATCAGAGACAGATGTTGAAACTGTGGAAGTCTTCATGTAGATTCATTTACCCCTGGCAGCTTTGCCCAGTCACTATTGTTCTGCTGAGAAATAATGGTCTTGAAAAGCTTTGGGGAGGCTTCTGTCTGATCTGGGGGAGCTGCATGTCTGATAAACACTTGGTAGCTCTCACCCAGAGTAGTTTTCAGGAAGTCTTGTTGTCTCTGTCAGATCGTGTCTGTATGACATTTCTGTGTCCAGAAGCAACCCATGGTATATAATGCACATGGAGTGAAAAAGAAACTAGGATTTTCCCCTCTGCTTTTAGCAGTCAGGCAAATGTAACCAGTTCAGAATTGCCTTTAAGGGAAAGGTTAAGAAGATCTGGACTAGTAAATGATGCTGTGATATTAAGCTCCGTGCATATCTGTACTAAAGAGCTACGTTCAGCTAAATACACGTTGTACTTTGTGGATGAAAACACACCAGCAGAGCTTGAACAGTGTTTTGAACCTCATGGTCTTTCACCTTCTTATGATTAAATTTGCAATTTCCCACTGGCTTTCTTTTGGGGAATTCATTCATGTCAAGAATTACTGTGTGATATGACACTGTGTGATATGACACTCTTCAGTGTCTGAAATGACTTAGGCTTCTGGATATGCCTTTCCCAATGGACTTTGTGCTTGCAGAGAAATCCCAAGAGGCCTTTGTGTACCGGTATATTCTGTAATAACAAATATTTGATGTATTCATTATCTTTCCCTTCTTGTCAATTTAGCAGTAATTTTCATGCTATAGCTCTGAGAAGTACCAAGTTATTGGATGGAAAGCTGTATTTTGGCTTTTGACTGTGTCAAGGTACAAACTTACTGGCCTGTTGGGTCTAATACTGACCTTTTTTGGTCAAAATTGGTTTAATTGGTACCGGGATTGGGGGTTATTCAGCTTTGTTATGAGGTGGAAACACAGATATCAATTGCTGCTTTCTAACCTTTTTGTGTTTTGAGAAATTGTTTTTAACATGTATACTGCTGTAGATGACACAATAAATGTATTATCATTTTGTAGAAGTCTGTTCTGATATAAAATTGCACCAAAGAGAATATTTTGTCTGTGAAGTTACAAGGCAGCATATTTGTTCTTAAAGCAGCAGGATGGATTTGGGAGGGGGGCTAAAAGGGCTAGTTTGATTCCTTATCAGAAGGAGTCCCTGGATTCTGCTGGGCATAGTCAGTCCTGGACAAATCAGGAGTGAAGTCTTTGCCATTACTGGGCCGTGCAAACTCTTCCTTCACCATCAGCCAGTAGAGCTACATGAGGAAGTTGTTTAGCACTCTGCATCAGTATCGAGCAGGACTAGGGTCTAGTACTGCCACTACAAATCCAGCACACCCTCTATCACAACTAATAGCCCCTGTGGCTCTGAGCTTTGATCCACAGGTCTTTTAGGACCTATATATTATTTCTAAGGGGTCTAAACAGGAAAAAAAATCTGTTGTCCTCAAATGCACTGTTAGTTGGCAAAAGTGGAAAAAAATTGGTTTGTATTTCATCTGATATAGAATCATGGAATTGTTCAGGTTCAAAAAGACCTGTAAGATCATCCAGTCCAACCTTTAATCTAATTCTACTAAGTTAGTTCTACCAGCCCACTCCTAAACCATGTCCCTAAGAACCAAATCAATACAATTTTTAAACTAATTCAGGGACGGCAATATAAAATCTTGATACACTTTTTTAGTCAAAGCAAACCTCAAGAGTTTTATCATCAGGTTCATTTTCAAAAGATCAAATACATTCACCTTACTGAAACAGAGGACTCCACAGCAAATTACCTATTTTGGTATTTCTCCCACGTTTTTCCTTAGCTTCAGCTGCTATAAGACTTTGTCTGGACCTCATGGGTCTATGAGTCCTCCACAAAGGCTACATCTTTCAATTCCTATTTGTCCTCATTGTTTAGGCAAAGTACAGTTATATGGAGCTTTGTCCTTTGATGGGGAAGTGGACATAAATCTCTTGAAAGTAAGGTTAGAGATGTGTAAAGGAGCAGCCAGGGCCAGCTGATCCTGAGGGATGGGGGCTGGGAGACAAGGGGCATCACATTGACAGTCGAGCCAGTCACAGCTCCAGTGAAGGCCTGGAGACAGAGGCCAGACTCAACCAGGAGGCCAGGTCACCAGGCAAGTTTGTGGTGGAAATACAGGTCCAAGGCGTGTCCAAGACAGGACCAAGGCCAAGCCAGGATGTCAGCCTATGGATCTGTCTCAGATCAGTGGAACCTCTGGTGGGGCAGGGCTGTTTTAAAGCTGGAGAGCAGCATCTTCCAGCATTGCTGAGTAAGGGTCTGGGCTGATCTGGGGGCTTGGGACCACAGGCAGGCTGGGAGTTGAGAGGGACAGGGCAGATATACAGATTTTTATTTTTTATGTATTTCAAATCATTATAAGTACCCTTTGGCAAATCACAGAATCACAGAATTTTTAGAGTTGGAAAGGACCTCTAGAGATCATCTAGTCCAACTCTCCCACTGAAGTAGGGTAACCTGGAGCACATTACTCAGGACTGCATCCAGGTGGGTTTTGAACACCTCCAAAGATGGAGTCTCCACAACTTCCCTGGGCAGCCTGTTCCAGTGCCTTGTCACTCTCATGGTAAAGAAGTTTTTTTCTTATGTTTAAATGGAACTTCCTATGTTCCAGTTTGTACTCATTGTCCCTCGTTCTGTCACTGGGAGCTACTGAGAAGAGCCTGTCCCCATCTTCCTTGCACCCACCCTTGTATATATTGTGTCACATCTTCTCATCTCCAGGCTAAAGAGTCCCAGCTCTCTCAGCCTTTCCTCATAAGAGAGATGCTCAAATCCCCCTATCACCTTCGTCACCCTCCACTGGACTCTCTCCAGCAGTTCCCTGTCTCTCTTGAACTGGGGAGCCCAGAACTGAATGCAGTTCTCCAGATGTGGCCTCAACAGGGCAGAGTAGAGTGGGAAAATGACCTCCCTCAACCTACTGGCCATGCTCTTCTTTATGCAACCCAGGATTCTGTTGGCCTTCTTGGCAACAAGGGCACATTGCTGGGTCACGGATAATTTACTGTCTATGAGGACTCCAAGATCCTTCTCCTCCAAACTACTTTCCAGCAGGTCTGCCCCTAACCTATATTGGTGCTTGGCATTCTTCCTCCCCAGGTGTAGGACCCTACACTTGCTCTTATTGAACCTCATGAGGTTCTTCTCTGCCCAACTCTCCAGCCTGTCCAGGTCACGCTGAATGGCAGCACAGGCCTCTGGAGTGTCAGCCACCTGTCCCAGCTTGGTATCATCAGCAAACTTGCTGAGGATACACTCTGTCCCCTCATCCAGGTCATTGATGAACACATTGAACCAAACTGGACCAAGTATTGATCTCTGGGGGACACCGCTGGTTACAGGCCTCCACCTTGAACCTGATCCATTGGTCACCACCCTCTGAGTTCTGTCACTCAGCCAGCTCACAATCCACCTCACTGTCCACTCATCAAGCTCACTCTTCCTGAGTTTCCTAGTGAGGATGTTATGGGAGACAGTATCAAAAGCCTTGCTGAAGTCAAGGTAGATAACATCCACTGCTCTCCCCTCATCTAGCCAGCCAGTAATGTCATAGAAGGCAATCAGGTTGGTCAAGCACAATTTCCCTTGGGTGAATCCATGCTGACTTCTCCCAATTACATTCTTTGCTTTCACATGTTTTGTGATGACATCCAGAATAATTTTTTCCAACACCTTGCCCTTTTTTAAGACTGGAATGACATTAGCTGTCCTCCAGTCCTCAGGCACCTCTCCTGTTCTCCATGACCTCTCAAAGATGATGGAGAACAACCTAGCAACAACATCTGCCAGCTCTCTCAGAACTTGCAGATGCATCCCATCAGGCCCCTTGGATTTATGGATGTCGAGGTTGGCCAAGTGGCCTCTAACCTGGTCCTCCTCTACCAAGGGCAAGTCTTCTTTTCTCCAGACCTTATATCTTATCTCTGGGGTCTGGGATTTAACAGGGCTGGCTTTTGCAGTGAAGACAAAGCAAAGAAGACATTCATTAACTACACCTTCCCTGTGTCTTCAGTCACAAGGGCACCCGTCTCACATGGATTTACTATGTGAGCTGAGGGAATCTCAGGCCCTTCTTTGAGTGCTGGATGACGTGGCACAGGAAGAGTCTTCCCTTTCCACCATTTGCAGAAGGGCTGCACCACTCACTATTTTGCTAAACAAGGGGATCAGCAAACGTGGAACAAGGAATCTAGAAAAAGGCTTTTTTTCTAAAGCTTATATCTAGTCTAAGCGATTTTTTTTTAAACTCCTTTTATAATAAAGAGGCAGAGAAACAGAAGGAACCTCTGAAAGTATTTCAGCCCACTCTGAAAGTCTTATGGTAAATATCCACAATTTTAAAGAAACAATAACACATCATAACACATTCACTCCAAGAGCCAGACACCAGGACAACCCCATTTACTAGGTCTGTCAACACACAGAGGAGAGGACTGCCTCAAATCCAGCTGTGTTTTCTGAAATTGAAAACTTCTCACTCTGATCCTAAAAAAAAATAATATCTTTAATACATCTTTTTTTTTTTTTTGTCTTCCCAGCTCAAGTTTAAATTTATTTTAAAGCACTTTTTAACCCTGCATCAGCAAGACTTATAAGTTAGACCTCTGACTTTACCAAAAGACTATTTCTGGCAACTTCTACCTAGTGTGGCACAGCCATCAAACTTCATCTGCCAGTTTCTGTAGCCTATTGCATTAGCTAAGCAACCAGTAACCAATGGATTTCCAAACAAGTTGGACCTATTTCTGCATTTCATTATTTAGTGGGTCTTCCATTGTTGGGCTTGGCTCTTCTAAAGTCCATTTTTAATCTTGGGTGGGGACATAATCAACTTAACATAACTTGATTTGAGATTGAGTTTGCTGGAGAGGAGTAATTTTTTGCACAGAATTTTAGTAGATGACAAGAAAGTCAACATGCTTGTGATCATAAAATCATAGAATGGTTTGGGTTGGAAGGGACTTTAAAGATCATCTAGTTCCAGCCTCCTTGCCATGGGCAGGGAGACCTTCCACTAGACCATATTGCACCAAGCCCCATCCAACCTGGCCTTGAACACTTCCAAGGATGAGGAATGTGATGCAACCATACAGGTAGCCTGAATACAAGGAAATCAAGCTATGACCCTCCTTTAATATGGTTTAATGATAGGATGGGGTTTATCTCATGGTGAAGGGCTGAGGGAATAGAAAGGGATGTACACACAGACAAGGTTCCCCAGCTTTCATTACAGATACCAGACACCAAAAGCAGGAATTGGATGGTTAAATGCAAGTAGCTAGTGAGATTTTGTGAGCTGTGTGATGTTCTGCCTGGCCTCCAGCTGCTCTTCCAGAACAGTACAAGTGTCCAAAAAACTGAATTATAACTCCAGCACAGTGCAGATGGGGCATCCAAGAAATCTCTAATGGTATTTGGTAGCTATGTTTATACAATGGAATCCAACTCCAGATCAATACTCAGAGATGTCTTCACAGCTATACTATTGGCCAAATGTAGTTGCTTGGTTTAGGGAGAGCTGAGTGGCTCATGGATTTTACTAACTGCATTGTTAAAACTTCCACTGGCTAGATATCCAAATCACAAACAGGCTGCAACATACAGATGCCTCAGTTTACCTATCATTGAGCTGAACACAACCTTTGCCTTACAAAATGAGTATCACATTGGATACTTCTGATCACAGCATTTAATTTTCCTGAAGATCATTCACTGCCCTGCAATGTACTTTTAAATTGATTAATTATTTCTTCCTTTAATTTGAGGTTAACTGAAATCTTTAATCTTTTTCAGGCCTGTTTTTTTCCAATAGCTTCTTTTGCTCTAAAAATCCTGCCCTGGGCAACCTTGGGAAAGCTCAGCATTGGCAAACTAGGTAAAGCTGCCTGCTGGGAAGACATCGTTTAGTCTGGAGTCCACATAATCAAGCTTTCTGAAAAAATATGCTGACACTCTTAGAGTTAAAAAGCTACTATCAGTGAGAAATTCCATTCACATTAACAACCTGTCTTTGCTGCAACACCAAGAAAAAGAACTGAAACAGCTGTTTTTAATGTTTCCAGATATTCATGTAGTTTGAAAAGGGATTTAAAAGTAATACTTGAAGAATCAAACTGTATAAAAAATTCCAAGGGAGTAGAGGAAGAGAAAGCAGCTTTTCCTAGCTGATATAACTTAATGATTTATTGCAGCTGTCCTTGGGTAACCATTTAAACCTCACCTGGGAGAGAGCATAACTCATGTTCTTTGAGCAGGAGCTAATGTTTCCGTGTGCTGTTGAGCTTTTTGGACTGCACACATCCCGAAGACCAGCAGTTTGTCCAGCACACACCATGCACCAGGAGATGGCAGTGCCTCCACACAGACTGCAAAGCACTTCTAGACACAGTTTGTGACATCCCCTTTTGCTGCCTTCGCAGCCCTGCTGTGAAGAAATATATCCCTGAAACATTCCCTACTCCTACAAGAACCATCCTGACCCCAGATGTGCCATCAAGAAAGGATCAGCAGTCTTTTCACCGCCCAAACAAAACATTTATCCAATAAACTTGCACTCCCCAGGTTTATTAACCTCATCACCAGGTTATTCCAAGTGTGCCCTGTATACAGATGATGTAAATAATGGCTTTGTATATATGCAGAATATCTTCATATAGCCCTCAAATCCAGTTTATGGCTTACACATTCTGAACCAAAATGTTTGAAAAGTAAAAGGCTTGGAAATGTTAATCACACTGGGAGGAATGCAACAACATTTTGGACAAAGGACAGGAAGATCAGGTGGCCAGTGTATTGGTGAAGTCGTTGGAGAACTTTTGAGGCATTGGCTTGGATCTCTGTAAGATGACCTGTGATGATGACTGAAAGAGCTTGAGGCAAAAGAGGGTATCTGGGGAATCAATGCAAGCTGAATGTGCATGGTGATGGTATGTGGGTACAAACCTGGTTGCAGGGTCTGGCATATATGGTGGGGTTGCTATAGCCATTGAATTTTTATGAGGAAACTGAACACTGAATGACTGATGGAAAGTTCCTTCATGATGTACAGAGACCTATCACCTTTCTTTGCCATCATTTCTCCTTGCTCTGGATCCTTGGTCCAGTAAAGAAGTTTCCCACTAATAAAGGAAGAGGACATATAGTGAGATGAGTGGTCTTAAAGTCAAATGCAGGCCATCCTGGGAGCTCAGCTGGGAAGTGGGAATTGCCATGTGGCACGAGATGGCTGATACATACCCTAAATAAATGATGAAGTTAGGTGGGAAAGAAGTTGAAGGGGGGGATTGTTCTGGGTGAAGTCTCCATAACATAAAGCCTCAGGCCAGGGGTTTTTTTTGGAAGAAACATCTCCAGGTCAGTCAAAAGCAGAAGTATTATCTCCTCCAACTTTGTTCCTCCCTAAAGGCGGATGAAGAGATGTGGGTCAATTCCTTTATATAAACAACTCAGTAAAGTTTATCACAACTATTTCCTCAAGAAAACATTCAGAAGTAGTCAGATACCTGAACTACACATCTCCTCTCAAAAAAGGATAGAAGCAGGGTACCACAGTCCTATGTCTTAGTGACAATATCTTGGAAGGGGAGTGGGGCATTAACTCAGGCTGCGGGTTCATGTAATGTAAAACTTTTCTTGGGTGAAAAGTTAAAAATTGTACATATTTATTGGTTTCAAAACTGTATCCATAGCAAACACAATTATAAGACTCTCTTTTTTTCTACAAAGTCTCAAATGAAATATCCAAACTGACATAAATAAAATTGACAAACTCAAAACAGCTGCAATTATCACTTGTGTTTTATAGATGTAAATCATACAAATGTGTTCACATCACTGTGACAAGCAACAAACTTAAGCAACACTGGAGCAAAAGTTACTTTTAGAAGGGAAACTGAAAAGGAGGTCAGAAGAGACAAAATTACACCTTCTAGAGGACATCTGATTCATTGGGACAAAAGGGTTAAATATTTATAGAAATCTGGGCAATTGATCTCTACTCTAATAATGGGATGAAAGATGAAGCAATTAAAATCAACAAGATTTCCACAAAGTCAAATGTCTTATAGCCTAAAATATTAACTAAGAGTAGAGCAAAATGAGGGACTGGAACACCATTTTTTGAGGTTAAACTGATACTGCATTTCACAGAAAGCCAATGTGTACTTGAATGACCATCATCTCTATAAGTGCTTTCAAGTCTGAATGCAGCTTCTCCTGGGAATGGTCCTATCTTGAGAGGAACTCTGGCTGTGTCTAGAGTACCTTGTGTGCCTTTCTTTACTTCTGGAGAGTTTGAGGTAGAGTCCAACTCAATCTTGAAGAAAGAGGAAAGCCACACAAAGGAGGGATAAACTGTGTTGATAATTCTGACCCCAGAAGTACCTTTGAGTGGAGTGATAATAACTGAGAATTGATGGGCAGGACTGAGATAGTCACAACAACCACAGCAGATTAATCCTCCAAGGGAGGTCCCCAAAAAGCACACAAGCAGAGTTTACTTGTGTATTTGCTCAATGGATCCAGCCAGCCTTCAAGGTTATGGTGGCAGAAAGTCTGTTCCAGCTACACCAGTCCCAGCATCTAGGCACTAAAACTACATTTGTAAGTTATTCTGAGCTCAAGGTAGCCCAGCAGACACACTGCATTGAGTTTGTTCTACGTTCTTCACACACACAGGATCTGCCTAAATGTCAGTTACTCCATGTTTTCCCACAGACAAAGAAGGGCTTGGGGTCCACTGGCATGGAAGAAAAAAATCCCAAGCACATAATGTAGCTCATTCTCACTCCGTGTCACTTTTAAGACACCTTGAGATTTCTTTTAAAGGAGGTTGCTGCTCCATAGGTAGGTGCTTAGCAAGTTTCTGTGTGTAATTCCCATTAAGTTGGCTCAAGTTGCATCAAAACAACTAGTAAAAAACCATCAATCATATGGCAAACTTTTGCTACTAGTTAACTGTTTCAAATGAAGATCACTAATAGTGCTCTTAAAACTGGAAATTTTGGCAAACACTCACAGACATGACAAACATGCTGAGCCTGGGAGGAATAAATGTAGTTCCTTTTTTGGGGCTTGCTAACCTGTTAATTCACACTAGCTCAAAGTCTGGCTTTTCTCAACAGAACAAGTGGATTTTAGGTGCTTAAGAAGAGGGAGAACAAGGGTTGTGAGACTGATCTGTACCAGGTGAGAAAAGCAGCTCACATTCAGAACAAGAAATTCACAGAAGGCTCTTGACATTACAGAAAACCATAAAGGACCCAAACTGGCCATCTCTTAGTTAGTGGGTTACAACATCACACCAACTCATCCTGCTAGAAGAGCTCAGACAGAAGTTACACCATTCTGGTACACAGAAGTTTTCCTTTTTGGACTAATCTTTTCAAGTAGTGATAACTGAGTGACATAGTTGACCGGACTGTTTTCTCTGGACAAAGTCCTGTGTTTGTGTGTGAAGTTCAGGTATTCTTGATACTGCCATTTGCACAGTTGTTTCTTCAGTTCACTTTGAACCTATAGAAAAGGAATTTAAAAACAAAGAATCAGAAAATTCTGGATTAGTGGGCATTGAAGGTAAAAATATGCCAAAATGTCTGCCTGAGTACTTATCTTCTGTGAGCTTATGATACATTTAGCCACCTCTGTGAGTGTCCAGTCTAAGCTAGTGGGGAGATTGAGGCACTTTTTGTGGGTCATTCTTCCCATCTAATCCACATGTTTCTGAGTATGAGATGTGGTTTTACATTTTCTCATGGCTTTTGTTTCATTCTGCTCTTTTGGGTAAAGTGTAAGCAAATTTGTTTCATTTTTTTTTTAAATTGTAGGTGCTCTAAAATGTTCTACAGGGAATTTATACAAATTGTAACAATGATACAAAAGCAGGAGAGAAAGTGTTGGAACAAAACTACTGAAAATGTACAGGATGCCCTAGAAAGGGAAAGGGGGAGAGAACAGGAAAGAGAAAGGGAAGAAACTCACTAGGAGAAAACAAACCTAAAGAAAATAAGGAGTATTACAAGCTTTCCATTGAGACATCATCACAGTAACTATCAGACATAAAGCAGAAAAAAAGTCCCCTGACAGAAAGTCACCAACCATTTGTAAAGGGTCATTGCTTCAAAATTCATTTTGTGTTCTTCTGTCAGAACTGGATCAATACAAATAAAGTCAACAAAGGTAGTAAGGGGAAAAAGAGATATGGGCATTTCATGCTTTCAGAAGCAGAACAAAGCACAGATCTGTTCTGGAAATAGGCTGATAAGTTTAAAAGACATTGATAAATCTAGGTAATTGCTACTCACCTCTGCATTTGAGAAGCAATATAGAAGAGCAACAACAAAACCCTAGGACAAGGAGTGTATGGAGAAAAAAGTCAGCCATCAGGAGCATAGAATCAGTGAAAGACATCAAGTTTCATTCAAAATTTGAGTAAGACAGCAAAAATACATATTTTTGATTGGTCCATTGGAATTTAGGTGATGTGGCACTAATTATTGGGCTTTCAGAGTAGGATTAAATTCCTCAATGGATTGGTGACACAATTTGCCTATTATTGCTGTTGTATGGAGGCACTTAGGACTAACTTCTTACTCACTGTATCCTACAAACAAGTTCTTCCTCAGACAAGGTAGTAGGGACTTCATTCTTGTTCTAGTCTATATTTACAGCAGTGAATAAAACAGAGCCTAGCCAGAGTTTAGAGGTAAGCATGGAAGAGGGACCTTTTCCAACACATATCAATGTGAACAAGCTGTTGTGGGATACAAGTGAAAGGGGAAGGAAAGAGACCTCAGGTATTTTTTACAATGTGTACCATACCCAGACCATGGCCCTCTCCAGTCCAAGATATTGTTCTGACCAGTAGTATAGCAAAATAAAATAAATGAAGAAGTATTAACCTGATGGATTTGTTACTGCTCAAGGGTAATGGCAGAACAGGTTGCTACATGTTATCTTTACCTTTTTAAATCCTCTTATGATCACCTTTATTATATGTGGAATCAGTTTGCCTTTATGCATAGGCTGATCTTGATGGGACTCAGTTATTCAATAAAGGTAGATGTATTTTATTTTTTTTTGTGATTATTAATATGGAGTCAAAACTCAAAAGTAGTGAGAGATTTCAAATAATAAGATAAGGGAACAAACAACAGAAAGAGCTCACAAAACAGTAAGATGGAACGTGTGTGTTGAATTTACATGCATTATTAACACCTGCTCTAATAACCAACCTAAAATATAATGTTTCAGCCCAAATCCCTTAGGATTTATAAACATTTTGTCCAGCTTACCTGGAAAGATCCCAAGCCCAACTCAATATAAAGGCGTGCATCCAGACCAGTGCTTTCTGGGAAAAAGGCAAATACAATGTAGTGCACTCCAAAGAGAGGGATCAAGAGTAATGTGGATTTAGCAAGTCTCCTGCCAAACCAAAATTAAAGAACAAGGCACTGTTAGAAATACAGAATTAGTGATAACAACTATAAGTTGGAACAAATTTTAATACTGAGAACAGCTCCATAATAGTGGCAACTACCTCCAACTGTTATGGAAAGATTACTTTCTGCCACTCCCACCATCAACAGCCAGTGAACAAAGATGAACAAATCAGCATTCAACTTTTCTGGGTTGACACTTAAAGGTTCTTCTCCCTGTTATACAGGGAGCATAGAACTGAGTACTCTGATCTACTGTCCTGAGACTGATCTGAATCACATGTAGGGATTCCCCCACATAAGTGTCTCAACTTCCAAACTTGTCAGTGCAGATCTAATCATCACTGTCCATAGGACTTGAATCAGATGCTTAAAGAGTGGTGTGAGAGCCACTGATGATGTCCTAGGGTATTCCACTTGGCCTTCAGCTCACTCCAGAAGGGCACAGGACTACCTATGGCACAGGTCCTGTGCCATAACTAACAGCCACAGCTACATGAGTTAGGATGAGTCAAAGAGCACCCTAGAGTCCTCTGACAGAATTGATGAGATTCCCATTAATTGTAAAGGGGATTGTTAGCAGGAAAGATTAGGTTCAGTACCAGAACATCATCAATCTGTTACTGAGTAGAATGTAAAGAAAATTATGTGCATCTTTCTGTGGCCACTTGTGTGGAAAGGGCTGGAAGCATGATTAATGCATTATGTGACATTCAGTCTTTACACTTTCAAGCTGAGTCTTGTTGAAGCTGTAATACTTTTCTATTTTACTTTTCCCATTGTGCCCAACACACCCACCCCACCCTTGCCCCCCTGAAGAAAAAGAGAGATGTGATATTTGGGATGAAAAGGAAAGTTTACATCGTTATTTCTTCTGGGGATTTCTCTTTCTATTAGTAAGGAGTAGAACATTTTGTGCTCCTGCCCATAAAACATCTCTTACAGCAGCTAGAATGGGTTAGGATCAAGTGACCCAGAGATACTTACACAAAGTGGCTTGAATGGCTCCCTCCTCCCTCTTGAGATTTCAGTTTATGGACTAGGATTCTGATCACGTTAATAAATATAATAAAGTTAATCTGAAAAGACAAGACAAAATCTGTAAATTTACTACAAATCATTAAATATTTTCAGTTGGTACAAATGAACTAAAAATCCCTGGTCATAGGAGTTGCACTCCTATAAATCTGTGATCTCCTATAAATCTGTGATCTCCTATAAATCAGTGATCTCCTATAAATCAGCAGATCTGCTCTCAGGTCAAATCAGTGGCATAAGAAACAGTATGAATTTTTCCCAAAAATATATAGTTATACATAAAGATAGGGTGAAAGTTATGTGGAATTAATATAAATTTACATATCTCAAAATTATTTTATGTTTCATATTAACTCCTTGTACTTGTTGTCAGCACCTTGCAGATTTTACATGGTCTAAACAGTCCCCTCTGTTCCCTTCATTGTTTATCACAGGGATTAAACCAGATACAGTCCTAAGTGATCTACTGTTTCCTAACTAAATTTAGGTGGAATAATTGTGTGCATAAGGGAGTTTTTTTTGTCTTAAGCTTAAATCCAAAGAACTAATTTAAAAAACAGGTTACATCAAATTATCTGTATGCATTTCTTGTATTAAATTAGCTACATACTCTAATCTTGCCAGTATGGATTACCTTTCTTCAGAAATGACTTACAGAAATAGAGACACAACTGTGATATGTGGAACAGAGGGGTCAAGGTGATTCAGTTATGGCCTAGCATGACTGGAGAAAATATAGGATTTACCCTTTAGATTGTGATTTAGGGTATTTCAGGAGGAAAGGAAAGGAAAAAACAAAACAAAACACAAAAAAAAAACCCAAAAAACAATCAAAACAGCAAAAACTACAGTAAAGCCACACGTTGTACAATAATGTTGAGTTGTTTGGAATTCAATACAAAGCATTTGTTATTGCTTTCCTCCCAACTTATTGAAAGAAGACACTAACTTAACTCTCACGTTACAAAAATACCCAAGACAAAAATGAAAAAACATACTAATATACTTAGCACAATGGGGCCTTTGATGATCCATAACACAACTCCATTTTCATCATCATCCCAACATCTGAAATGGTCAAACAAAAACAGTCATGTGAGCTTTTCACACCACATGAAAGTGTTTCTGTCACAGAATAAGAAAGTGATGGACTATTTCACTATTCAAATGCCTCTGCCAGTACTGATACCACCCCAAAAGTTTCTGTGCAGCCCAATCTAAAGGAAGTTTAGAACCAGAGTGAAGCTCTGAACACAAGAACATGGAGTTCTTGGAGCATATCCAGAGGAGGCCATGAAGATGAACTGAGGGCTGGAGCACCTCTGCTATGGAGACAGGCTGAGAGACTTGGGGCTGTTCAGTCTGGAGAAGGCTCCGGGGAGACCTTGGAGCATCTTCCAGTACCTGAAGAGGCTACAGGAAAGCTGGGGAGGGACTTTTTACAAGGATGTGGAATGAGAGGACAAGGGGTAATGGATTAAAACTGAGGGGAGATTTAGGTTAGACGTTAGGAAGGAATTCTTTAGTGTGAGGGTGGTGAGACCCTGGCACAGGTTGCTCAGGGAAGTTGTGGCTGCCCCATCCCTGGGAGTGTTCGAGGCCAGGTTGGATGGGGCTGGGAGCAACCTGATCTAGTGGGAGGTGTCCCTGCCCATGGCAGGTGGGTTGGAACTAGATAATATTTAAGGTCCCTTCCAAACAAAGCATTCTGTGATTCTTCGATGATTGTATGAAATCAAGGAATGTATATTTATGTTTGCAGGCTTCTTTCCTGCTATTCTGTTGAAAAAAAATGACTGGATGACAGTGTGCAGATCAGAGACTAAACTACAGTGCATCCACAATGTAATGAGGTCTTGAGGAAAGCAGGCAAGAAAAATCCAGACCCCTAATAAAGGCACCCTGGAGAAACAGAGCAGAGTGGGGGTTTGTTTTGAGACTGTGCATGTATTTAACACCAAAACTGCTCAGGTGTAGCTTGCCAGTCAAGTACCATACGTACTAAGGTATGTCATGTTCCCCTTTCCTGAAAGAAGAAGAAAGGATAATAGGATGTGCCAAATATGTTGGACCATGGAACTTAAATCTGAGTCCTAAGCAGGTAAGAAGAAAATAATATTTATCATCCATGTGAAATCCCCTGAAGGTCTTCAGGGCAGCTCTGAGTAAACAATTCAGGACACATCTGCTTTATACCTGACTTCCATATGAAAAGATGGGGAAAAAAAAGAATGAAAAAACTGAATGAAAATGAAAAAAAGAAACTACTTATCAGGACATAACAATTTGTTAGGGAAGTACTTATTTTAACAGATTAGAGTGAACAGTTTATGGCTGATTTTAAACAGAAACAGTGATTTTCTTAAAACACAATTTTTTCAAGGACTAGAAATTAGGAAACTAAATGAAATTTCAATACTTGATATTTCCAGTTTTTATTACTCTATCAAAATCAGAAGACTACAAATCATTTTCTGACTTACTTGCGTATGAAGTTTAAAGGTTAGAGGCACAACCTAGGAACAAATTTTTTTTCTGACATTGTTTTAATCTCTATTCTTTCCCTGACAGCAAATCAAAATACGATACAAAATAGGATGTCCTTGATTTCCTTACCTGAGCTCTGACTTACCCAGTGTTTTGTCTATGGATTCTGGTGAGGACCCAAGCAAATATCACAGCAGTGGGAGCTCCTGGAAAAAATCAACGTGGAACACAATTTTATTGTTTTGAATGCCACACCCTACAGGAATTTTATTACAAGATGTTTCACAGTGCACCAGATTGGATGCACATTAAAGTTCAGACAATGTGACAGACAATTTAAAATAACTTTATGAAAGAACTTAACTTGCAGTTCAGGAATAGAAAAGAAAACAAAAAGCAAAAGAAGAGTGGAGAATGAAACAAAAACAAAGAAGAACAGAGGATGTTTCAAAACTATGTTTTAAAAAATAACAGCTATGAATTGCTTGAAGGTTTGGATATGAATTATGAGCTCTTGTAAAGCTGGAAGTATCACTTCTTTTTCTAGGGCTTTTTAATTTTGTAAATTATGGCCAATATACAACTGTTTCTACACTAGCTGGAAGAGTTCACATTTCTGTCCTGAGAAGCCATCAATTGATGAGCATTCCATGAAAATTTAGCTAAATCCAGGAACTGGGGATTTCAAACCTCACTTTGTCACTGCATATCCTTCTGCATTTATGACTGAATAGTTATTAGTTTTGGGGTTTTTTTGTTGGTTTTGGTTTTTTGGGATTTTTTTAAAGACCTATAAAATAGCAATTGCTTTTGCTCTCCTTCTGTGGAATTGAATTTTCAAAGACTAAACAATTTTCAAAGCTGCCATAAAAGAGACTTTAGTCGGAAGCAGGTGACGTTTTCACTGGTAAAGCTATAGAAATATAGGTAATATCTTTCTGTGTATCATTTGAGATCTGTAGGAAAGGTCCAGAAGTTCTTCTTCCTACTTTTAGACCTTTGTTCAAGACCTTTAAGCTGAGACCATATTCAGTTCAAGTTGTCTTTTTAATTAATGAAGATAAATGTTTATATCCATAACACCTAAGATCTGAATTGACCCTGACATGTCTCTCACTTTCCATTGATTATATGAGGATTACTACATAATTAATTGAGTTGTTTCCTTTGTTATCTCAAGTTAGCAGTGATTAAACAAGGTCTAAGTATCTAGTTTCAGGCAATCATAATTGGAATAGCTCCAAGCCAACATCCTTTTTATAAAATTCAGACTTTTTGAATGTAGTTACACAAAAAAAAGTCTGGAATCTGAAGATGAAAGATAAATTAGTATTTACCTCAGGAGAATTTGGATTTCACTCTGCCAAAAATGTCAGTGTAACCACTCAATTTAGGTGTTTCTATTTTAGAATAGTCAAAGTGAGGTACAAAAATATTTGAGAGTCACAATGAACAATTCTCTGCAGTGAAAGAAATTTTATATATTATTTGGTCATATTCTGATAATTGAAGATAATTCTGCTAGTTGTATGAACTCAAAAGGTTCCTTAAAGCCAGAAGGTATCAAAAAATAAAATAGGATTGATTCCTAGTCCTGGAGTCACATGATTTAAGATTAAACTGTCTAATACTGCTTACTAGAAGCAAACTGTCAGCTTAAAAAAGTTGATCAAACAAAATTCTTTAGTCAGTGGAAAAGGCAACATGTGTCTGGCCACAGACATCTTCCTGAAGACTAGATAAGTCACCACCACATCATGTGTACCTCACTCTACTAACTGCAGGAGAAACCTGGAGAGATAGTTTAGATTGAATGGCTAACTTGTAAATTACTACAGTTGCATGAAATTAATTACAATCATAAAGATTAGTGCTGCAGTTCCTTCAAGCAGACATAGCATAGTGCTTCTAGTAACCCATCCTATCCTCTCCTCCAAAGTTCTGAGTGGTATAAATATCTAAAAAGATAAGAAGACAGTATAAAGGTGGAGGTTTGATATATTAGTACTGGGTGAGTGGGCAACTTTCATCAGAAATATGGCACCTTTGGGAGGCCCCTTTTATCTCAGGACAAATACTTTATCTAGTTCTGAGGGTAAATGGAAGTACCACATATCACAAGGAGGAAAAGAATACTAACCCCAGCCAGTAAATATGAACCACCACACATACTGCTTGTCCGAAACAAAGGTCAGCAAAAGCAGAGTTTGCAGGTATATCCCTTCTATAAGAAGCCAGAAGAAATTGGCTAAAATACTGAACTGGAAAAATGCCACAGCAGCTTTACAAGCAACCTGGAAATGCAGAGGAAGAAAATACTCTGAGGTCTCCTCTCCATTGTGTCTGTTTTCTCTACAAGTATAAGCAAAATACATTGTTACCACGCAAGAATGAAGAAATTATGGTAAGATTTGAGTAGGTTTAGAATTCCATCATTTCATTTTGTTTCAGGTTTGGGGTTTTTTTTGAAAGAGAAACATTGGCTGTCTCTTACAGATTAAATTATTTACTGATAGAAATTGTTACAGGTGCATTAGAGTTGAATTATCTGTACCTTATAGATCAAAGCTAAATGCAGCCATAGCACTATTTTTTTTAATGTTTTATGTAGTACTGTTTGCTTTAAGAATTCAGTGCTAGCAAACTAAAGAGAAATGGGATTAAGAAAACTCCATATTCTCTTTAGGTGAAGAATTAAGGGTATATCAAAGGTAGGAGAGAGGGGAGGTTTAGTACCGTTGACATTAGGCAGTGGTCCATAGTTTCATCTGCAAACAAAACAGCATCTTTGGTGAAAACAGCAATTGCTCTCAGGATAAAGGAGAGAAACAGGTGCATATGGATGTAATTCCGTGTACAGTGGAACTTTCTGACATGGAAAGAGAAAATAAAAATTGTTCCTCAAGAGAAATTTCCCATGGTCTCATTAAAACTCAAACAGGAACTCAATATGACTGCAGAAACCTTCTAAAGCAAATAAATGGTCTGTCACTAGTTGAGGGGGAACTAGACATAAGGGAGCAGAGCAGTTATTATCTGGCTAAGCTAATAAAAGTGCTACTATAATTGTCCTTGAATCACGACACCTTTAAAGGAGATGCCAGAAGCAGAAGATAATTCTGGGACTCTTGGACTGTATAACAAGAATACCTTTTAATTATGTTAAATAACGTTTTTGGTTGAACAAGTTTGCAACAGAATCTTCAGCTCCTTTCTGGCTAGGGTAGGAGTATTGAATAGGTGTAGGTCCCATGGTGTGGGGTGGCTGCCAGAGAAGTAGCTACTTTATCCTAAACTGCCTTGGTCTTATGAGGAGTGGCTGAGGGAACTGGGGGTGTTCAGCCTGGAGAAGAAAGGCTGAGGGGAGACCTTCTCACTCTCTACAGCTGCCTGAAAGGAAGTTGTAGAGAGCTGGGTCTTGGTCTCTTCTCCCATGTAACAAGTCATAAACCAAAAGGAAATGGCCTCAAGTTGCACCACGGGGGGTTGAGATTGGATATTAGGAAAAAAAAACATCACTGAAAGAAAGGATTGTCAGGAACTGGAACAGGCTGCCTGGGGATGTGGTGGAGCCACCATCCCTGGACGTATTTAAAAGCCATGCAGAGGTGGTGCTGAGGGATATGGTTTAGTGATGGACTTGTCAGTGCTGGGTTAACAGTTGGACTTTATGATCTTAAAGGTCTTTTCCAACATAAATGAGTCTATGATTCTGTTTCCCTAGGTTACCTTGTTAATAGTTTTACCTTAAGCTGAAGGAATCTCCTTCCAAGTTTGGAAATATCAGCCTCTTGACCCTGGGGCCATCTGTAAGTGACATGACCTTTAAGACTGCCAATCCACTCCAGTTAGGAATCTGCTTCTGGGCTCTGCACTCCTGTCTGCAGAGTAAGCTTAAAGCTTTTGTCCAAAAGCATTGGAACCAATCAAACCCAGGATCCATTTCCTAGAATCCAACATCATCAAACATGACATTTAAATTCCTTGATATCTCTTTCTATAGCTCCCAGTTATGGAAGCAATGGTCTTCCACAGAGAGAATGGACAGTTTAGAGTTATGGCTGGTTCAGGGGCATGAGACATTTAGTTGCTGCAGAATATGCCCTGCTCTACACTGGAGGAACAGTTATCTTATGTCCATCGTGGTAACAGGTTGGAGCATTTCCACTGTATGGTGTCATTAAAGAGACTAAGACAGACTGCTCAGCCAGCTTCATTGTTTTAACATCTGCAGGAAAATGCTACAACATGAATAGAGAAGGACCCATTGCCATTAATGGTGTTCTCTCTAAGAAAGATTTGAAAATAATAAAAAAAATCCCACAAAATAAAACGCAGAGAGCTTGAGAGGAATTAGAAAGAGGCTGTCTCAAGACACCCCGAAACAGAGATATTTTTTTTTACCTGAAGGCAGCAAAGATCATTAGAGCTGTAATGAGTGCAGTCACTGATGCTGCATAGCCAGCAGTGTAGACACGCCAAAATGCAGAATAATGTGATTTCTATGAGAAAAAGAGAACACAGACCAATGCTGGTGGTTATGCAGCATGCATGCTGGTGGGCTTATTGCACTAAGAAACATTTTCATAGAATCACAGAATCACAGAATCACAGAATGTTAGGGCTGGAAGGGACCTCTGAAGATCATCGAGTCCAACCCCCCTGCCAGAGCAGGACTGAGACAAAAAAAAACCAAAACCAAACCAAACAAACCAACCCAAAAAACCCCCAACAAACACACCACACACACCACAGAACAGGTTTGGAGTAATTTAGGTTTAAAGCATGACAGCTCATTTGGCTGGTCAGTAAAGGCAGTGAAAGGAAAGCAGGCAACATGATTAAAATGATAAATTTCTGGAGCAAAGGAACATGCTTCCCACACTCAGGATGGTTGAGTAGTGAGTGTACAGTCAGAGACCTCATTCCACTAATAAACTGCCCATGGAGCTCATGATGTGAGGGCCATTCAAGCATGCTGATGTCTTGATAAAGACCTCAGATGAGAGAACAGAATAAAATAAGGAAGGATTACTTTCAGATTGTGACATTTTAGTGGGAAATACAATTTATTTTTTTATGGAAAAAGTTCTCATGTTTGTTTTGGTTTGGGTTTTTTTTCCCCAGCTTTATGTTGAACAAAAAGCATAGAGCTGCTAGGGTTAATGGTGACCTCAGCTTTATTCTCTTCCTCTGGGTTCCAACTGAGATCATGTCTTATGTGACATGATCCCTTACTTGTCAGTCCCATCACCTCTGTGCTCCTCTCAGTGCTTGAGATCTGCTTCAGGGTTTTCCCTCCATTGCTAACACAACCTTATTTTTCTTTTGAATACTGCTTAACCTTGCATATGAGACAGGTTTTAAAGCACACAGGATCATCTGCAATGGTGACCCCCTTTAAGCACATTCAACAGGAAAAATGTTAGCTTGATTGAGTAAGCACATTTTCTCCTATAGGTACATCAAGACTCCAGGGCACTGAAACCTGATGATTTGTGAACCCGTCACTTTAGATTTGGGCCAGATTCAATAAGTATTCACTGTAGCTGAAAGATAAATAAAACTTGCATTGCACAGAGGAAACTGAAACACTGTGAAACAGTCACATCGTATTGTGGAGGTAAAACATTAAAACCAAGAAAATAACCTCCATTGTAATTGTTTGAACAAACAGTTTATTCAGTTGCCATATACTGTAGCATTGTAAATCCTTTAAGGTTGGTTGTTTGTTTCCTCTAGATTTCCATTAGTCGAGCTTTTGTATGTTTTAAAAACTATTTATTTATTCATTTACGTGATTGTTGGAATGCATCTTTCTGGTCTGGTTATGGAGAAACAATGGGAAGGACAAGAAGTCCTGAGGCTGATGTGCAGAACCTCACTTGCCCAGTGGGTTATCTTTTTTGAGCTTACAAGAATGATGGGGAGTGACTTTTTATAAGAGCATGTAGTGATAGGACAAGAGGTAATGGTTTTAAACTGGAAGAGGGGAGATTGAGGTTGGACATTAGGAGGAAATTCTTTAGTGTGAGGGTGGTGAGACACTGGCCCAGGTTGCCCAGGGAAGCTGTGGAAGCCCCATCCTGGAAGTGTTCAAGGCCAGGTTGGATGGGGCTCTGAGCAGCCTGATCTAGTGGGAGGTGTCCCTGCCCATGCAGGGGGGTTGGAACTAGATGATCTTTAAGGTCCCTTCCAACCCAAACCATTCTGGGAATCTATGATCGTATGTCCTAAAAAAATGAAACATGTTTATGTTGCTTTAACTATGTAAATTTTATTCTGATTCACTGCAAAATTACCTAATTATTTTAAATCCCAAGAAACTAAATTCTCTGAATCTAGACAAATTTCCTCCTTGCAAATGCAATGGACACTTTGTTCTTTAATTGATCCAAACACTGTTTATCCAAAAGGCAACAATTTTAGGTTGAGACTACGAATTAGCAATTTTAAGTAGATCCATAAATAAACCATGCAAACATGTCAACATAGGAATCATCCTGGTGTTTTGGGAATAGTCCTAATCTTTTAAACAGTATTTTGAAAGTTAGAAAATAGGTTCTTCAATTGAACAATGAAGCATTTCAATGCATTTTACCTGTTTTTGTAGGCTAGCTAAAAAACCCTCACTATGTGTAAATGAAGTAAATCCTCACTGAAGGTCCAAGAGAGTTCAACTCAGTGGGAGAGACCTATGCCATGGCAGCTGGCCCCTGGGCTGGAGAACTGTGCTCCAGAATACATGCCACCTTATGGGTCTTACATCCCTTCTGAACTGTTTGCATGGCTTCCAACATTTTTCCAGAAGCCTTTTAAGCATTTCTCTTTCTAGCTTCTCCACAGTGTAAAGAAGTACAAATATTCTTAGTTTACAGGTGGGGAATTGAGATCCAGATATCTACACTGCCTGTGACAGCTGGGCTTGAGTTTCTAACTTCATGGAGTCAAATTACAGAGGCCAGTTGTGTCTACACTTCCTAGGTACCTGAGCTAGTACTTCTATGCTTGAGCTTGCATGCCTGGAGAACCAAATGGTTTACTCCAGATAGCACCCAGAGTGTCAGTGATGACAACCCTCTTCACCTTCCTGTTGTCTTGCTTTGGTCTGTGACAAGTGACATTTTCCACTGTTGAGTCATGACTGCACAGTCACAATGAGCTATAGGAGTTAGTCTTTCCTTTCACGGAGTAGAAGGAGCCCATTTCTTCTACCAAAATACCACAATAGGAGGAGGAGGAGGCCATGATTTACTCCATCTCAGATTTGTGCAAGATATATGAGCCTTGTCCAATGCAGACTGGAGATGAGGGGATGGAGACACCTTTGCTTTCTCTTGCTGGAATAATTCAATTTAGCAAAGGTCAGAACTCAAAGGTAGAGGCAGTGAGCACATCTCTGTCTATCAACAATGTTCAGCCACAAGGCAAAGTTCACCACTGAGATACTACCACCATCAATGAAGTGTAAAACATTCCTATCCTGGGGCCAAGTATGATCATGAGGAACATGAAAATTTAAATCATATTAAGATGTGAATTTAAAAGAGATGCTGCTGGAGCTTAACTGAGTACCAATGATGATCATCAGATAAGAAAAATAGAGGGTCACTTCCTACTCCACTAAACACCTAAGATAAAGCTTGGAAATATTCAGTGACATCCAAGAGTTCCCTCCTACAGATGCTCATTGACCATCATGCTATAAAATTATCAAATCTTTTTCTTTGACTCAAAGCAAATCTGCAAAAAAATCAGGGATTCAAAGGAATTTTCCCTGAAAAATTCCCCCCAGACAGGTTAGTAGGGCTTCTTTGGGAGATTGGGTGCACGATGAGGATACAGGTCACCTCTGTCAAAGAACCAAAGTCTTCATTAGGCAGGTCAAGTGAACTAATCATGAGTCTACCCATTAACATCATGAGAAAACTGGATGGAGAGGAAAGTGCTACCTGCTACTCCTTTGTTTTATTTAAAGCCTAATTTGTTAAACAAGCACTAAATATACCTAAAAGATTGAAGCTTAGCAGTGAAGATGGGCAATTACAGAGTTCTGACTAGGCTCAGGTGTGGGGAAGCATCCAATTACAGAAGAGGATGCTCTGGAGATGTCCACAAGTAGGAAATCAAAACTCACCTGATCCTCAGGGCCTTTACTGGAACCTTCATCAAATCCACAGGCAACAGTGTATGGTGGGAATGGTTCTGACCAATATGCCTCCTGGGTACAGTTTCTCTGAAGGAAGCCTTTAATGGTAAAATATATCAGAGAACAAATTAGGGGGAAGAGGTTGGGTGGGTGTTCTTCAAGTTTTGACAAGAAACAGCACATTTTTATCCCTACTTTGATTCTTCAGTTAAGCACTTATCAGGTCTTGTCATGTTCAGCCATATTAGCTATGGAGTTTGAAAAATTAAGAGAGATGTTCCCATTCATTTCAAGATGCAGTGGAACTTCTACATTTAATATGGGAAATTCCTTTTGCAAATTCAATCTTCACAGAGAGGAAATCCATTTCTGCAATCTATCCTGCATTTACAGCATAATTTGTGCTTGTAGACAAAGCCCTGAGCCACCTGATCTAGTTTGGAAGATAGATACATATTTTTTAATTTGTCCTGCTCTGACTGGAGGATTGGAATAGATTGCCTCAAGAGGTCCTTTCTAATATTAATTATTCTGTGACTTTATACATTTTATTACGTTCTCACACTACTTTTTAACACCAGTAATGTAGCACAATTACACATATTTTTAGACCACCAAAGAAACTAGATAATTCAGTGCAGCATTACACAAAACAAAAGACTGGCAAACATTCACCATCACCCAAAACATGTATCTGCATAACTACTGCATGCCACTTGACCTAAGGTAACATTGAGGATCTGGAAAATATGCAAGTGCCTAAATTTTTACCTATTAAAATTTATTTTAAAAGTAGGTCAGAACAAAAAGAAGAAAAAAAAGTCTTGCCATGGATGTTGGTGATTTCTTCAAAAAATCTTGGACAAGGAACTTTAACCACCTCCCCAAAAGTGGCTCTGGGCCAGCAGGTTAGACCATCCCAGTCTCTGGAGCATCCTGAAAAAAAGTGGCTTTAAATAAAGAAATACACAGAGAACATCACCCAGTTGTTATTCCATAATGAGATTGTCAGTGGCTTTCACATGAATTCACGTGTACGAGGAGCCACAGCAGCACATGCAGCTCTGCAAATGAAGGACTCTTGTTTTCCTCTTCTGCTTGAATGCATCATTGCTCACTCACACACTTGGGATTCCAGCTGAAGCTTCCCCCACCTTACCTCATGAGAGAGTGTACCTGAAATTCAAACAGACACAATCTGAAAGTCAGATCAACTGGAGGTCTTTCTGTTGTCAAAACAAGAGTCACTAAAGAAAAAAAAAGGTGAATCATTATTAGCACTTGACATTTCTCATTACTGGTTCAGAGTGAAAAGCATGAGAGTTAAAAATTCAGCCTTAATCTCTTGACTCCATGCTTAAATTCTGCCCATTTTATGTGACTTAAAAGAAATAATTTAAGGGTTGAAGTCTTGGTCTTCAGCCATCAATGGGATTTTTCCAAGGGACTTACACAGGGATTAGATTCATCTCAAACTAGAAGACCATCATATAAAAAAAACATCTTCAGGAGTAGGTCTGAGTGGTTGGCATTTGGTTGATGCAAAGCATGCTCCCAGTTATGAGTCCAATAAAAAGGGTTTTCCAACTTTGCAGTTAATCATAGTTATGTCATGGAGGCATCACATTGAGACTCAAGCTGTGGTCATTCCCCTTTTGGGAAGTAGGTGTGGGTGCAGCACAGAAAAAATATCCATTTTTAAAGGAGCCTGAATCAATAAAATAAAACACCACACTGTAACTGAAGCTAATCTCTAGGTAAGGTGGATATAAAGCAATGCATGACTTTTGTTTGGGAGGTGTTATTCTCTTTCACTGATTCTTTTCTGTTTCCTCTGTGGTGATGACAAGGTAAACCTAAAATTGGCAAGAGCTGAAATGTGGAAGCAATATTACTTGCCTGTAGCTGAGCAGTTACTCTCCAGCTTCCAGAAGGATAGTCCTGAGAAACTCCCACAGAATTATCCTCACATCACTCTTGGGAGGATGAAATTCCTGGTATCCCAAGTTTGCCAGATGGGAAAATAGAAGCCCTGATTAATTATCTCTACTTCTAATTGTCTAAAATATGTTATTGGATCTTAGCTGTGTTCCCTCCGTGATCCGTAGAGAGAGACGGGGACTTCCAGCCCATGATTCATCCAATACATTGGCAGCTCCTTTTGGAGGACAGGATGAATCACTCACTGCAAACACCTATGTCTTTCTGATGATTATAGCCTAAACTAGGCTGTTAATTTCCAAGTTAATGAAGTCAGGTAATGTAAGTCCCATCTAGATATGCAGTTGCCCACACACTTACTTAGGGACTTAAGGAGTGCTTCTTACAGGGTCTATGGTACTTTTGAGGAGCTGGGCCTAAAAATCTATCATATTTGGCAATGTGGGATTAAAAAATGAGACTCAGGTGACATGATGTAGAAGTGGAACCTTTAGATTTAAAGTCTTAGATCTGGCTTCATCTCCAGTGAGTTCTACAATTCATATCAGAGAAACCACTGGCTGCAGAGGCAGCAAGTGCATTTTACACACCAGGGTTTTCAAAAGGCTAATGATCATCCAAGTCACCTGAGACTCCATCAAGACAACTGCAGTAGGAATTGTATCAAGTAATGTTGGCATCACAGATATTTAAGTCTTGTTCAGTAACTCAGGGCTTGCTCTTTTTCAGGCAGTTGAGAAGAATAAGCATTTTTAGAGCCTGATTCGATTGACCTATTTTACACACCTCCTTCAAGATGAGAGGAATTGCACCCTGGATGCTACTAATGACACTCATCAGGTACTGCTTTGTACAAGAAGAATAAAGTGGAGCTCTATTAGACTAAAAAGTCTGCAGCATAGACTAATTTCAGCCCATATTCCCTGGGAATGCTGAGAAGCAACTCTGTACACATTGTGATCCTTCAGTTTGTCTCCTGTGCAATTCCTGGAAACTAAAATGTAAGCTGGGGACTCTTAACAATCTTAGTCTAGTTTTAAAATACCCCAGATAAAATATTGGGGATTAATTATTTTTCCAGATCCAATATTTAATTTTAAACCATGTTGAGAAAGGCTGTAAATACCAGAACAGATTTTCGTTAAAGTTCTTCCATTTCTAGGGAATAAAATGTGGGAAGGGAAGCTTTCAGAAGACCAGAGCTGACAAGTTTCAAGATTTTTAAATAGTTTAAAAGACATTTAAGCAGTTTAAATTTCTTTGAGTAGCTTTTGCTACAAAGAGGATTCGCAAATGATCTAATTGTGCTTCTGGTAAAAAGATAAATGCTTGGAATGTCATACCGTGTTTTTCAAATAGAAAAGGCATCTAAGATAACATTATGTGAAATTCCTGATTTTTGTCAGGACTTTTTTGGGGGGTTACTGGGCTTTCCAAGTGCAAAATGTGCCCCTGAGGTATTTTGGACTTGATTAAAGAAGAGGAAAATTACAATTCAAATAGAGGAGGCAAATACTAAAAAGATACCAGACAGAGTGACTGGAAAGGCTGCAGAAAAATAAATAAGAAGAGAAAGGAAATAACCTAGGGGTAAGTCTCTAAAGTTTGGTGGGTTGCTAAGGGCAGAACTCCAGGTGGTTGCAATACTTCCATTCCTACCAGTTGCATGAGGCATCTTTGTATCATAATTTCTCTGTAAAAAAATGAATACCTGGCAATTCAAGCCAACTGAAAAATCTGACTGAGGTGGATTAATGCTTTTCTAAGCAAAACTGGCTAAAAAAAAAAAGAAAAAGCGACTGAATTTTTGAAAGACTTTGAATATTTTTGAAAGAGTTTTGAACATACCCTACAGAGTATTTTAAAAGTATTTTACAGGCTCTCTGAAATATTCATTTTAATTATCAAAAATTATATTTGAGCATATTATATTTCAAAACACCACCACAATGGATCTTTTCAAACAAAGAAACAGAGAACCTCCAAAACATGTAGAAGCTATTTTGAAGAAGTTGGGATATTTATTTTTAATTTTTATTGGCAAAAAAAATTTTCACCAAATTGGAATGATTCTCAAGACACTAGAATTTCAGCACACTTTTCAGTGTTCTTTGTGGATGCTCCTTTGCAGTTTTGGATATAAATAAATAACACACCAGATATTTTAGCAATGTAAGACATTCCAAGTAGGGTTTTTCTGCCCTCACTAAGCATCTGAACTTCTATGGGTCTCAACTGATCATCCTAGTCTCATTCAGTAGTTAGTAAAGAAAAATGCAACTCCAGAGAATGATTAATATCATCTTGAAGTAAGTATCTAAACCAGAGACTGTGAAACATGCACCTCGAGCACTGTGTGCAGTTTTGGACACCACAGTACAGGAAGGACATTGAGGTGTTGCAGAGGGTGCAGAGAAGGGCAACTAGGCTGATGAGGGATCTGGAGAACTGGCCCTATGAGGAGAGGCTGAGAGAGCCAGGGCTGTTCAGCCTGGAGAAGAGGAGGCTGAGGGGAGACCTCATTGCTCTCTACAACTACCTGAGAGGAGGTTGTAGTGAAGCAGGTGTTGGCCTCTCCTCCCTAGTGACTAGCGATAGGACAAGAGGACATGTGGTCAAGTTGTGCTAGTGGAGGTTCAGATTGGATATTAAGAAAAATTTCTTCACTGAAAGAGTGGTGAGGCATTGGAACAGGCTGACCAAGGAGGTGGTAGAGTCACAGTCCCTGGAGGTGTTCAAAAATGGGTAGATGTGGTATTTTGAGAGATGGTTTAGTGGTTAGGCATTGTAGGGCGGATAGTTGGACTTGGTGATCTTGAAGGTCTTTTCCAAACTTGATGATTCTATGATTCTATGTCCTAGGGACACTCATCTTTCTCCATTTACTTAAGGGAATTCTACGTCCTTACTGAGATACTGAAGTTTTAATGATGTCTAAAATCAGATGATGAAAAGTCATAAGGAGAAGCACTTTAAGCTATTAAGAAGACAAATAAAAATAGGAATTGACTCTTAATTCAAGAGAAGAAATGGGATCTTCACATTGTGCCCATAAAGTACTACCAGAGGTGTTCATATCAGAGCTTGCAATCAGTACCATTACCTTTCAGATCAGGTGAAACAGATTCATTCTTTTCTAAGCACAGAGCCTCTTCTTTCACCACCTGCTGGAATATCTTGCATTCTGGATGGATTCCCTCAACCTTGGTGAGAGAAAGACAAAAGAAAGATAATACAAGCCTGGAACTTCTGTGACTGTCAGAATGAGAAAAGCCAGGTTTCTTTCCAGTTTGTACCTCATGGCTGAAACCTTGTGGGTCCAAGAATGTGAAAACAGGAAACGAGGAAGGGAGGAAGTTCTTTAAATACACAAGTTTTTTTGTTTAGTGAATTATTTTGGGTGTTCAGAACTACCTATTGGCAAAATATTCCCATTTTGATACTTGAGAGCTTGCAGGAATTTATTTTTTTTTTTTAATTGGAGGAATTAGCCCTAAGTATATCAATCAAGTCTTAGCTACTCTTCAGGAGAATGTGTCTACTCTGCTGTGGTGCTGATACTCATAGAATGGGTTCCTGGTCTTCTTTGGGTTCTTGAGATTATAGTGCTATACAAATCACTCTACTGAGAGAATATGATGTAAGTTCTTCCCTTCTGCATGCAATTGGTATAATTAGAAAAAACAAAACCAAGAAATAGTAGTGGAAGCTATATGTTTGTTTGCACTTAAATAAGAAAGACTCAGGTCCAAGAATTTACAGAAATAAGAAAAATGGTAGTTTTGGCTGTAGTCTAATCTGGTTATAAAATTTTATCAACATATTATCTGAGAATGCTACCCACTCCTTAGACAGAGGCACTGTTTCCATTTTACCTGATGAAGAAATGAGAAAGAATTAATTACTTGTTTTGGGAGCTTATGAAATGGCATTTATCTCACAGGTTAAGATACCTACATTTAAACAGCTAAATGGATTTCTAGGTATTGAATAGGGTCTAGATTCATCTCCTTGAGTACAGATATTTAGTGTTGTTTAGGTGCTGTCATGTATTTTGCTTGGCCTCCATCTACCACTCCAGAAAGCTTCATGTGCCCCGTAGACCTGCAACATATGTGCTGGGATTGTGAAAATGTTCTTAAGACCCTAGAAAATCCCAAAGTGATTGCTTCTGGAGAGGCAAATAAATTCTGAGTAAGTATCTACAGCGTCAGTGCCTACATGTGACCATGTTACCTGAACTGCTTTTGCTTCCTATGGGAATTTAAAGGATGTCTCATTCACCCAGGAATGGCAAGTACCATTTGGGATGCTATAGGGTATCTCAGCAATCTTGTGCAGATTCTGCATTCATTTTGCCACCCCCATGTAGAGGTCTCAAGCACATTATTGGATGTCTCAAATAATTCTACACACCCATGTTTAGGTAACTGAATCAAACTGAGATTCAAGAATCAAGTGAGTTAAAAAGGGTCTAGAAAGCAGCTGAGCTGCATTCAGACAACTTAATACTGCACCAAACTCTCCTTTGGGATAGTTGGATCTTCAAGACATAGGGAGTCTCACAGGACTAGAGCAGAGAGTTTGCTCCTTTGCAAGCTGTTCTATTCAAGGCAAAGCCAGAGGCTCAGGGCGTAGTTATTTTAATGGAAAAGATGGATTGAACACTTTCTGACACATTTCTGAGGAAGACTGTAGGACATTTTAAGCCTCTAGTGACTCTGAAAACACAGTACAGATGGAAACACCACAGCTATATAGCCTTTTCAACTCACAAAGTTGATTTATTTGCTTTCAGAATGTTTTCAGTTAGCAGTGCAAGCAGGACTTCTTTTAGCTTCCACAGAAACCTTACTGGAAGCCATGAAGACTGTTAGTTCTTACCAATAATATCTGCCTAGGGGAAAAAAACCTCTAAAAATTCTTCCTACATTTGGGCTTTAAAGTAGCATAGACAGACTGCTTTTAATTATGAGGCCCTAGATATGGTTCATACACCCTAATATTAGAACAGAAAAGGGATTAAGGACACTGTCTGAAAAGAAAATTAAGACATGGCTTTTTTTATGCATTATATTCCTCCAATGGGTAATTCAAAGTACAATTTATAAATCAGCATGAGTGACTCTTACAATAGAACTTCATGCTGTTCAACTACAGCAACACAATTCTGAAATGTAATTCTTCAGGTATTAATATGTTCCCTGCTCATCACTTTATCTTTCAACATCTATTTCCCTTTGCATTCAGCCTATATAACAAATTCTTTGAGTAGTAGTAACAAAATGATTGCTACATAAATGTCTCTCTATTTCAGTTTATAACAATGGATTCAGCTGGACAGGAAACAAGTAATTTATTCACTTTCTGGAATTTCTAGCCCCCTGTTACTGCTGAGAAAGGTTGTATTTGGAATGTTCTTAGACTTGATGTTCAAAAGTCGTGACAACTTGACATGATGCTATACAACTTACCATCTATACCAAGTCCTCTGGCAACAGGCTTGAAAGCAATGGACAATTATAACCCAAAATGAAATCGAAACCATGAAAGGAGATTTGAAATGCCCTGGAGAAACCAGCACTTGGGAGAGATGGGTTCATTTATAGAATCAGAGAAACATAGAATTGTTGAGGTTGGAAGGGACCTTAAAGATCAACTAGTTCCAATCCCCCTGCTACGAGCAGGGACCCCTACCACTAGACCAGGCTGCACAAAACCTTGTCCAACCTGGCCTTAAAAACATCCAGGGATGGGGCATCAACAACCTCCCTGGGCAACATATTCCAGTTCCTCACCACCCTTATAGTGAAGAATTTCTTCCTAATATCTAACCTAAATCTCCCCTCTTTCAGTTTAAAACCATTACCCCTGTCCTATCAGATTTTTTTTTTTTTCTGGTGGGAAAGAAGAGGTGTTGGGAATGGTGGAAACAGACAAATAATTAGTTATGGAAAGTTTCAGAGAAGGAAGGGTTATCTTTCTCCAAAGGCCACCTTAAGCAACAGATGCTGCAGATACAGGTGGAACATAAGAGATTGTAGTCAACCCCACTACCACAACAGCCAAGCAGCTATTCAGCATGCTCACTCTTTTTGCTTCTGGATTACTGGATTTGGAGTGGGGGTGGCTATAGCCACCAGAGCCCAGAGTTTTTGTTGTAGGACAGTGCACAGGTTAAATATTACTGACATGTCACCATTTGAAAAAAAAAAACAAACACACCAAGTGCAATTGCAGAATCACAGAGTCACAGAATTGCCAAGGCTGGAAAAGACCTTTAAGATCATCAAGTCCAGCCTATGACCAACACCACCATATCAGCTAGACCATGGCACTAAGTGCCACATCCAGCCTTGCCTTGAACACCTCCAGGGATGGTGCCTCCACCACTTCCCTGGGAAGTCCGTTCCAATGTTTAATCATTGCAGATGTAATCTACAGATCACCCCATAAGAAACAAAAAAGAAGCTGGTTTTCTTAACTAATGATCTTGTAGCCTTACTGGAAGTAATCCCACCGTTCCCAAAAGAAAGGAAAAAAACCCTCCACTACCACCACCACCAAAACAAAACAAACAAACAATCCCAAACAAACAAAAAAACCAAAACAAATCAAAATAAAATAAAATAAAATACAAAATAAAACAAAAAAAAACAACCCAAACAAACAAAAAAAAACCCCACAAACAAAAAATTGGAAAAAATTACACATATATAAGAATTTGAGCACAATGATGATGCTTCAATTTGTTGGTTTTCCTCAGGCTTTTAAGAAAAATAAAGACATTAAAGCATTTTACAGTGAGAGAAAAGCCTTCTGGGCAGAACATTACTTGTGATTTGTTGGATATGGCTTACGTATTTTTTGTTTTTAATCTCACAGTGCCTTGAGAGAAAAAATGTATGTTGTTCCTCTCATCTGCTTACATTGGTTAGGTGATGGGGCTTTCTGGAAAGCAGGAGCTCTGCATTTGTTAGAGGGACATAGTGCAATTTGTGAGGCATCAGCTGTAATGACTAAACTGTTGTAGGAAAAGATTATCTCCTGTTTACCTTAGAGAAGGACAATTTAGAAATGAAAACAAAGCAGAGATTCTGGCTCAGGGATGTCCAATCTGACACACTCTTCCCTGCCACAGTATTAAGTGCAAGAGACTAATTTAAAATGGTGCTTCTTGGATCAACCTTTCCTAGTAGCTAGGCAGTCACCTGGCATCAACCTCACTGAAAATACACAGGCTTGTACAGAAAACATAGAAGTTTTTGGCAGTGTTGTAGGCAGCACTCCAGGGACAGACTTTCACATTCCTGAGCATCACCACACACAGAACTTTTGTTTTGGCTTGAACATTAGTGACCAATAAAAATTCACTGGGATATCTTAAGTTTGAGTTCTAACCACTGAAACAATCTTGCCTGGATCAAAACAATCACAGAGTGAACATTAAAAAGTTACCTATGACAGATGTGGGCATGCTAAAAACAGTTTAGAGAGCCAGACTTAGGGCTTATGCTTACTTTTAGACTTCCTTCTCTTAACATGTGTGACCTTATTCCCTTGAAACCTTCAGTGTTATACTCACTGATATCTAGTACAACATTGTTTTGTATTTCCTCCGTGACATGATTTGCCCAAATCTGAAGAGGAAAATCGATCTAATGGCACTTTGGACTTTGATTTGTTCATGCTGCTCAACAACAGACCTAACAAGCACTGGGAAGAGAGTTTTTCTAGCAACATGCTCATGCCACACTTACTGCAACTTAATTAAAAGCAACCTGTGTTGAGAGCCCACCCAAAGACTCTGCCTCTAGACTTCTGTGGTGGTAGAAAAACTGTAATTCAGATGTCATGTTAAAGACACTACTCCACTCATTATGAAGTCCATTAACACACTTGGGGAAAAGTAGGGACATTTTCTATGCTCTCTGAAAACAAGGGAAGTGTTTGAAAGCTGGGCACTGAATATATTAATTGCTTTTGAAAAAGCAATTCAATGGCATCAAAAAGCCAGAAATAAATAGGTAACACTTAGTCTTTTGAAAATTAATCAAGAATCAAAGAGGTGGCTGAATTCATTGGTAAGATGGGAAAGTTTCAAGAACTTGAAAGGTCTTTCCAGGGATCTGGTTTAGTTTCCAATGCAGTGCAATCTTAAAACCTCACAAATAGGTTTTTCGTCAAGCACATAAATCATTTACCAAGAATATTCATCACTGTTCTTTTTTGCCTCTGTCTCTACAGCTCACATTCATGTCTCAGATCTCATCTCAGATCTCCTCTGAAATCATCTCTGTACACACTGTTCTCCCTGTCTGTGCTTCCTCTGTTCAGTTTTTCTGATATGACTCTGATGCCTGAGTATTTTAGTTTTCCTTTAGACAGAACCAGAGCTGTCTGCTATTCTTGCCACACGCTGACTCCCAGCTTGGAGGCTTAAAACTCACCTGGTATTTAAGAGTACAAAAAAGCCCAGCACAGACATTCGAAACTCCTGCATCCCCTGACCATTTTTAAGCATGGAATGAAATGTTCAGTCAGTCCTGAATGTTGGCCAGTGATGTCAAAGACATAGTCTGGAGAAATGCTTACATTTTTTTCAACTGAAATTTTGATTAAGAAGCAAGGCTTGTAGGTGGACGGAGGCCCATGAAAATGTTGAACAAAGGACAAGTAGCTGAAGAAGACAAAGAAACCCTCAGCCTTTTTGATAAGCTTCTCAGACCGTTGAGTATGTCTTGTGTCTTTCCATCTGCTTAACTCCTTTCTCAAAATGCCAATTGCTAATTGAAAAGCTTTGAGACTGAGAAGCACGGGTCATCAAAGTCAGGGTCAATTTTTGTATGCTCTTTGAAGGGAGCTGGGACCAACCTCGAGCTCCATAAGCTCTTATCTGTTTCAGTATAACTATATTAATAATCACCTCAATAAGGATCTTCCTGTCCCCTGTGGCCTCTAAGTAATTCCAGGGTATTTACCATGTAATATATGTAGTATTATGTTCTGTCAGAAAAGAAACTACAACAAATAACCCAAAGATTTCTCATACAGCAAAATAGTCCACTGTTCAAATGTACTTTAAATATAGATCAGCACCCACTTTGTTTCTACCGTATCCAAGCTATGTTTACCACTCTTGACCATAGAATCACAGAATGGTTTGGGTTAGAAAGGACCTTAAAGATCATCTAGTTCCACCCCCTTCATTGGCAGGGACACCTCCCACTAGATCAGGTTGCTCGGAGCCCCATCCAACCTGGCCTTGAACACTTGAAGGGATGGGGCTTCCACAACTTCTCTGAGCAACCTGTTACTGTGTCTCACCACCCTCACTGTCTAACCTAAATCTCCTTTCTTCCAGTTTAAAGACATTACTCCTTGTCTTCTCACTACAAGCCCTTGTAAAGAGTCCCTCACCAGCTTTCCTGGAGCCCCTGCAGGTACTGGAAGGCTGCTATGAGGTCTCACCAGAGTCTTCTCTTCTCCAGGCTGAACAGCTCCAACTCTCTCAGCCTGTTTCCATAGCAGAGCTGTTCCAGCCCTCAGATCATCTTCGTGGCCTCCTCTGGACTTTCTCCATGAGGTCCCTGTCCTTATGCTGGGGGCTCCAGAACTGGACACAGTACTCCAGGTGGGGTGTCACAAGAGCTGAGTAACGGGGGAGAATCCCCTAGCTTGACCTGCTGGTTATGCTTCTTTTGATGCAGCCCAGGACATGGTTGGTTTTCTAGGTGGCAAGATGACATTGACTAACTGTAAATCATGAGGTCACCACCGCAGTGACATGACTCCAGTCATCAGCAACATATTTAGTTATTGTACAAAGACCTGCCCTCAACTTGCAAGCTCTAACACAGTCTTGATCCCAGAAGCTTTGAACCCCAAAGGTAAAGACCTTTTTCCAATTTTTCTCTTCATCCAGTTAAATAGATTATTTCACAAGTCGTTTGGGGTTGTTGTTTTTTTTGCTGAAAATGACTACCTAGAGGACATTTGCAGTGTTTGTTTTCTCTTTCTAACTTGATTACCTATGGAACAGGAGAAGCTGAGACACTGATTGCCTTACAGTCATTTAGAGGAATATCTTGTCAAAATTGTTTTTAAGACATTGGAGTAATGCTTGAATGCTCCTCAGTGTATTGGATTGTATTTATCTGACTGTATTAGCTACATTGCCTAATACAGAACAGTACTTGCTATACATAAATATCCATGTCTACCAATGTGCATACTTACTCAGTGATATTCTGAATGTGACCATACAGCCTTCATAATTTATTTATTTTTTTTAAATAAAACGTATGTATGTAAAAAGTATTATCTTGAGGAAAATGAATTTACTAGCTCTATGCAAAATTTGGTAGAGCATTTAATTACCACTAATGCTTAAGGAATAACAAAACACTAGTAACTGAGGAAATAAAGAGAAATTTCTCCCTTTCTGCATGTGTAGCATGTTTGCCTTGAGGTGGAGTTCATGTCACCTAATCCCAAAGATCTGAAACCTAGATGTCAAAGTCCATCAGCAAGTTCACTCAACTGAAGCCATAGCCATAGCTCTTGGAACTTTTCTACCTCTTCCCAGTAGTATTGAAGGAGGCTAAATGAGTAACTTTAGACAAGAACCCTAATTTTAGATAGGCAATTTTAGATGATTAATGTAAACTCCCCCATCAAGCCTCCCTTAATGATCAATGAAGGCTGACAAGCAGTTCCAGGGAAAGATTCCTTCTACGTCTCTCAGACACCTGTTTGAGGACACTGTGACTCACTGTACAGGAGCCTGCTTCCCTCCATTAACTCCCTCCAGGCAAACAAAACACCCAAATAGACTGATTCCTCCACACCTCCAGTTCCCCAAGGAGGGGGATTTCAGGTCTTCAGGGACTGGATCCCTAGAGGAAACGTGTGTCCCTCCAACACAAACTAAGCCATAGTAGCTATATCAGAAATGTAGGCACCCAGCTCTGTTTTATTGGGAGCTCAGCATCTTGCCACTGATTTGGATTTATATGCCTATTACCACAAGAAATACATTATTAAGGCATAAGTATAGTTCAACAATAACCCATCTAGGTTCCCATTCTCACCTCCATTCATTTGATCAGCCTGAGCCCCTTCCCCAGAAATGTGAAAAGCTGTTATGTGTTTGAAGAAGAAAGCAGTTGAGCTCAGCAGGAAGGACAGTGAATGCAGAGTCTTTTCTGTTCCCCAGCCTCTGTTTCCTGAGACTCTAAATATTTTAAGACAGGAAAAATAATTTTATGCATTTCAGCACCACTGCTCTCTGTTACTTGTCACTTACAAGCAAATAGTAATTTTTAATGTCAAGGACTCTGCTCTGCAAGGCACAAAGTATATCCTGCAACAAACAGCTCCCTGTGGAGCTGACAGGAGCTAAAGGTACCCAGTTCCACAGAGGAACCCTTCTGGTTTATTTTCATATCAGAATAATGGGTTATTTGCAGAACCCACACTAGAATTATTTCTCTGCTCTGACATGATGAAATACGAAAGGACAATTTACACAACACATCCTATGGGTCTCTGGCCTTTCCTGACTGTAACTTAGGGTGCAAAGGTTCCCATGAGTCCTAGTTTGAGACACAAAAATCACAGATATTTAGAGCTCTGACTCTTGTCAGACATGTAGTTCGAGTTAATATACAAGCAATAGTTTGAGGCCCAAAGCTACACAGACCATGCAGTTTGTAGAATTTCTTCTATTGTAGGCACAATCTGCTGCAATATGCTAAAACATGAAAATGAGTTGTGGCAGCCCACAGATGTGCATGATACATCACTTCAGGTTAGCTTCACTCTGCTGACAGCTGCAGGAATAAGTTCTGCCTCTATTATGTGTAAAAAGGCTAGCCCAGATGACAAAAATAATTATAACTGTAGTAGTGTAACACTTTAGGCTGACTAGTTTTCCCTGAAATAAGTGTATTACACATGATAACAAACATTCATGTCAAGGTTTAAGTAGCAAAGATCTGTATCCTATCACTTGTATGTAAAGCTATGTAAATACAGAGGGAAAAACATGGGTTCCAGAGGTGCAGGTGTGAAAGTTTACAGCCCATCTTTCACCTTTTAAAACTGAAGGGTCAAGACCACTCTGTAACCATCTAAACTCTCACTATTATGAGTGGACTAAAGGACTAAAGCCCATCTGTGTCTCTCAGGACAAGATGAAAAGCTTCCCAGGAAGGTCACTGTCTCCCCCATGACTACAGAGAGTCTGAATCCCTGCCTGCACTAAACATTTAACTGTGAAATGGCTACAGTTAGAATTAGTGAGTCCCCAGGAATCACACCCATAGGCAGGTTTCCAAACATTTCTCTGTGGCTGAAGATTGAGGGGAAAAAAGGGTATATGGTTGTACTTGTACTTACATGAGCTTTTGCTAACTCAGCCCAGGCAATGCTAGCAGTAGAGCAGGGGGCTTAGGGAGGGATTTATGTGCTTAAATTAAATCTCTGTGCTCATACATCTTCCCCAATGTTCAATGTTACAGTCTCACCTGCTGCCTCCAGTGCATAGTAGACATCAGACAGCTCCTGCTCCTTCTTGGTGATATTACAAGTAGATGCCTTAAGTAGTAAAAACATCAGTGCCTTTTCAAAGAGGTAAATGTAACAAACCCACCAGGAGGAACTATTCCTACTTAGTTAATCTTCTTCAGCAAAGTTGCCTTTCTCAGAGCAACTGGGACAGCAAGCCATCCCTTTCTGTCTCTCTAAAAGCCATGCTACAGCTACTCTGACTTAGGGGTGTTTTTCTGTCCTTTGGAAACTGACATCCTAGTGAATAGTAATGAAAAGACATTTTTTAATAGCATCTCAGAGCTGGAAAATTTTAAAGAGCTGGGTCAAACCTCTAATTCAGGAATATTTTTTTCTTTTCTACCCATCCCCCTTTCCATAATCCTTGTTTTTAATTTCTTTCTACTTGCTCCCTGTTACAAGAAAAGTTCCCCTGCCTCAGCGGACATCCACCCCTGGATCCAGCTGCAGAGCCATCCAGCTGTGGCCAACAGTGTCAGGAGCCAGATGTGCGGTGCCCCCTGCCCCCTCCCCTCCTCCTCCCGAACCCAGAGGGACCACCGCCGGGCACTCACCAGCGGGAGCAGCAGCCAGCACAAACTTAGCATCCTCCGCAGCATCCTCCCTCTGCTTGTTGTGAAGCTGCCAAAAGCCGAGGAGGCTCAGGCCGCCTCCCACCTGCCCAAGACCCGCCCCGGAGAGCCTTGCACCTCCCTCCCCGGACACCCGGGTCTCTCCCGGGGAAGCTCTGCACCTTCTCTTAAGAGCAAGCTTGCAGTGGAGGGGAGGAGATGCTCCAGCATCCTCCTGGGAGCTTTGAACCCACCTCCATGAACCTGTCCTCTGGTCACCTACTTGCAAAACTATGGGGAGCTGGAGCATCGGTTGGTCTTCAGGGTGTATTTAGATGTCCTCTGTGCAAGCAGAGATGCTGGATTCAGCCCCCTTTATGCTAATGAGCCCCGTGCTTGTGGCCAGTGGCAGCAGATTTTGGAAGGATTTGGGTTTTCAGTGGGTCTAACTGCATGATATTCCCTAGGGCCCGGGTTTCTGGGTTTTCCATCCTCCTCCTCTCAGATGGAAAATTTTGAGCAGTGACAGAGAGGATTCCCACCACAAGCTGCGTAAGATCTTTCTGGCAGTTGTGTTACAAAGGCATTTTGAATGTAGCTTTATTTCTCAATGCAATAGGTAGAAGCTAAAGCCCTTCTTGCCTACAGCTTGGATTTTGTGGGGGGAAAATAAAAGGTAAAAAAAATTATAGTAATTTTTTAAAAATCAGGATTCATACGACGTAGGCACCAGGTCTGGGGTTTGCCACAATAAATATTGCACCAAGCTATTTTCAGGGCCTGGGAGAGAAGGAATTGTGGACATGATCAAATTATTTTTTTCTTTGTAAGATTGAAGTGCTATTTCATATCTTGGTTATCATTCATTATCTCCCAATGGTGTTAAACACAGAGTTCTGTATAGTCAGAGGAGATGCAGAGCTCACCTAAGTTTCCCCAAAATGGGCATCTAATGCCATTTGGGGAAATATATATTTTTGCAGGTTTTTTTCACAAGTGTATAACTCTCCTATAAGTCCTATATCACGTTTGCTAGCTTCACCTAGATATTTCAAATATATAAAGGCACCCTGAGTGGCATTTCTTACTTATGTGTAAGAAACTGAGTCATGCCAGTGGAATCTATCAGTCTCTCTCTTTGCACCATGATAGTTCTGACCAAATCACTCTGTTGTGATGGGAATCTAGATGACTTGTACATATGTGGACAGCTGTACTAAAATACTGAAATGTGGGTGTTTTGTATTGGGATGTATCCCATCTTAATCTTGCAAATCAAAGGAAGTTGGGTCTAAAATCAGATAGTATCCCCAGGCTCATGCTAGAGACACAGTCAGTTCTACAACCTGTGCAGAATAAAAAGGGGGAGGAAGGCATAGATTTGTGGGATACCATTTGTAACCCAATTCTCATTTACCTACCCTTTTTATATGTTTGTCTTTCATCAGTGCATAATGGCCTTTGATCACTTGCCTACACAGAGAAGACTCAAATGTTATTCCAAAAATCAAGTCAGTTATAAAATAAATATATTAAAATGTAAAAAAATAATTTGAAGTCTGATTTTGACTGGTTTTCACCATCTATAATGGATGAGTTACAGCTGTGGCCAACTCTCACTAGTCAATAAGGTAGTTTTCATCACACTGGAACAATTTTTAGGATCCTGCTACATGGTAAGCACCATATGGGATCAGGCAGTTCCTAATGAAAAAGAAAATGCAAAGTAAAGTACTATCAAATGCTCCCAGAATAGGAACAGATTTTACTTTAGCTGAACAGTATTCAACCGACTTGAGTGCACAAAATCATAGAATAATAGAATAATTTAGGGCAGAAGAGACCTATGGAGATCAGGCAACAACCACGTCCTCCCCTCAAAATAGGTCAAATTTCAAGGTCAGGTCCTGTAGCTCAGGAATTTTGCTGGAGTGTTTTAAAAATACTATTCTCAGGAGTCACACTGTAAACACAAAAGTGCAATTAATATCAGCATGAGATTCCAGTCCACAATATTTAAACTGGATTCCATTATTTAAGGCCCGTCAGGTCACTTCAGTGAAGTCTTTTAGGTCATCATAACCAGTTTGGAGCAAAAGCAAGTGAGAACCATATTTTTTGGTAGCTTTTTGCATAGTTTCTTGACATGGGTGTTCATAAGTGGTCCCTAGAAGAAGGCACTGCTTCCTTGAGAAGACATGGTTTCTCAGTGCTTCTTTATATATTTTTCTCTCTACTTTTCTCTCTACTCTCTCCATCTGCTTTTCCTGTCTTATCTGCAGCTGATCTAAAAATCAGCCCGCGTTCCAGTCCTTGAACTTTAAATTAATTAGCTGGAAACTCCTCTTGTAAGAGTTTTTGTCCATGCTAATAAAGAAAAAGCCTGCTCTTGTTGGGGTTTTGTAACCTCTCCCTCTATGTTACAAACATCACTGATGTTAAAGTCTTCAAGTTCCTTAGTCTAGTTATATGTCTTTATTAGTTTAAACAGATCCTTTTGTAGGCTAGAACCTTATTTAGGGTAAAACCTAATTTCTGTTTATCATATTCATTTACTTCCTTCATTTTATTCCTTGCTGTTTCTTCTGTGTGTAGAAGACCAAATAATGAAATAATACAAGAAGGTAACCACAGTTCTCAGAATCTCTTGTATGCCCCGATGTATTTTGCTACTTTTTATCACAAAATAGTTCCTTGCCTGATAAGTCAGCTATACTTTTTCTCCAGCAATTATAGGATAATTAAGATAAGGAGCAGTTTTCCTACTGCTCTACAACACCAGCCTGTGCTCAGAATATAAGTCTGATATGCATAAAAATGTCCCCTTAGCATCAACAAGCCATCTCGCCATCGAGATGGTAAGAAATTTAATCAGTGAAGCAATAGACCTGAGATTCTTCCTAATCCCCATCATGGATATTCTGAATCAATTGATGCCATTTAATGAAAATGACTTGACCTTTACTGAGCTACTTAGAACCTTTGTAGAAGCTGGAGAATGGAGGGTTTTTATACCATATGCTACCTGAATAAGGCTTTTCCATAGCAAAAATCTTTCTGAAATGCAACCACGTTTCCTCTGTGGGCAGTGCAAACACCTCCTCAGACAACAGAAGTGTAAAGCACCACGTAGCAATATGAGCCAGCAGCCAGAGAATAAAGGTGAATCTATTGGCATTTATAAACAATGTGTTGATAAATCTGACTAAAGTTGCAAAACAAAGTCCTGGGAGTGTGGGAAGAAGGCTGCAATTACTGAAAGCTCATCATCCAGTAGTTAGATAGAATACAACATTACTGAGAAACATATTCCAACTATAATTAAAACAAAACTCCACTGTATTTTTAAAAACTGATAGTTTATAAAAATGATGGAAGCTTTATCTCTGAGGTTGATCTCAGTGTGATTTTTGAGAGAGTGGGATGAAAGCAGGAAGATAAAACAACTGAAGAAACAGAGAAACTAAAGAGGTAAGGCAATAAATTTCAGAGAACAAATGTATGAGGTTACTTTGTCAAATTCATTTTCATTGCATACAGTAGCTGTGATAACTGCTTACTATTTTTCTTGGGTAAAATTGACTCCTGCTGTGTGCTGGGGTTCTGGCTCCATGTGTACCCATATTCTGTTACTGTTGTCTGGCCTGACTCCAGGGACACCACAGAAACACAGAGATTCAGTCCAGTTTTGTCGTGCGACCACGGACACTTGGCTCACGTGGATTTTTCCCACATGTTCTAATCTGTAACATGATTCCACCCAAGCAACTAGGATACTTTCTGAATTTGAGAAATACATCCTATCTGTACTTATCTACCACAAACATACTATTTAGAGTCTTTTAAAAATAAACTCCTTCAATCTTTTCAGTATTTCTTCTTAAAAAAAGATAATCTGACAGTGATCCCTTATCTATTTCTATTGTGTGTTACTTGTTGAATAAGAAAGGCATTATTTCAAACCTAAGGGAAGTTACTTTTCCCAGTGACACACAATGCAATCTTCATTCCTATTAATAGTCTCTAAAGAGCTGACAAACCAGCTGTTCCTGTCCTCAGAAATAGTTTCATGCATTACATTATTCATTTGTTTTCTTGCTTTCCTCTGGCTGTTTCAGACCAAATTCATTCCTGTTTTTTGCCCAGACTTTTCTCTTTGATTATCCCAGTATCTTCTCTGACAGTAGAGGGGCTCAGATAGCTAGCTCATCTCATGCCCCTGTAGTGGTACTTGTCTCATCTAATTTCTTAAATTGAGAGAGTAAATGTGAACTGATTATTCCAGGTTATTTTCACAGTCATGGACACGGTTGGATGCAATTTGCCTGACAAAATTTATGTCTACAGAGGACAAAATAAGCAGAGGTGCTCCAGCCCTCAGATCATCCTCGTGGCCTCCTCTGGACTCACTCCAGGAGCTCCATGTTCTTTTTTCTGCTGGGGGCTCCAGAACTGGACACATTACTCCAGGTGGGGTCTCATGATTGTAGAGTAGAGAGACAGAATCCCCTCCCTTGACCTGCTGGCCACGCTTCTGTTGATGCAGCCCAGAACACAGTTGCTTTCCGGGCTTCAAGCACACATTGCCAGCCCATCTTGAGCTTCTCACCCACCATCACTCCATAATGTATTAAGGCTATTCAAAACAATCTTTGGAAGGGCAGATAATAAGGAGAGCAGGCCTGAAACAAGAGCTACATCAGGGGATCTCTGAGATCTACCGAACTTTTCTAGCAGTGGAAAAAAAGAGTTCTCTGCTGTCAAAAATTACAGGGGAATAGTTGTTGCTGTGCCTTCCTGTGTTACTCTTCATATTAAACTTAAATAAATCTGGTCAGCTCTGTTTTGGATATACTCCAAGACATAACTCTTTCTCTGAACAATGAATAGAAGACTGTATTTACACCACTAATTTTGCTAAACAGCAACAAAAAGTTCTTGATATGTTCCAGTCCTTCCTGCCATTCAACATGATACTCTTGGCATCTCTTCCTAGTCTCTCAGCTTTGTGGAAATACATCACACTCAGTTCAAGCCAAAACCCAAACTGATGGGAAGAAGAGTTGGATCAGGTCCAAAGCTTAGGACATCAGAATGGACAAGGGCCTATTCTGTGGCTGCAAGAGCAAGTGCTAGAGGCGATTGAGGTCCATCTGGCTAGCTTCTCTTTCTGCCAGAAAGAGACAAACCTCATCCTTACTATCCACTGGAAACAGTCTCTGGACTCTGCCATCACCTGAGTTGTGCCCAGGCATGATCCAAAAGAGTGAGAGGCCAAACCATGCCAGGTAGTATGCTAACAAACAACTCAGGAGCCACAAACACACCTATGCATCTGTCCATCCCTGGCCCTCCTTATTTTCTTGTTGTCATCCCAACCCAATAGTTCTGCTCTAAAGAAAATGCCTTCCTGATCTGACACTGGCAGAAGTGAGGACCAAGAGTCAATAAAGTGAGACTGAACCAGATGTGGAATTACCACATCCTTCAGAGCCTGTGTCTGAAGACAGAGAAGCACAGTGAGCATCACAGCAAATGTGTGTGCTGCTATTACCCAGCTAATTAACTCACACAAACACAGCCACGTGTTTGCAGACAATAAGGGTGAAAATATAGTCACAGAAGTTTTTAATGTCTAGAGGAAGCATCACTTCTGGGAGAAGCAGGATAAAGAAAGTAATACCCAGGTGTGATGTAAACACCTTATGTGTGAGTTTGATGAGTTGGGCAATTTCTTAATAGCCACAGGTAAGTGTGAAGAGAAGTCATCTAGGATGATGATTAATGAGACTTTATTATCTTTCAATAGCTGAGAATTGCACATAGCACAAGATTGTAGCATGTAAACACCTTGATTTTTTAATAACGTGTTATTAGAAAAATAACCAAAAATCTCTAAATAGCAATAAATACAGACAACTCTGGTACACATTCAGTTATCATTCCTAGGTGATTAATTAATCCCTGATCTTAGAAAGTATGAGGTTCTTCTCACCTTTTTCAAGTGTTTATGTTGGAGGTATGTGCAGCTGTTTCTCATGCCGTAGCTTCATTTGTGGTGAGAGAGGAAAAGCAGACATGCTTGTGTATTGTTTTGCTATTTTTCTTATGTATTTCTTTTACCATTAGACCCATTGGATCCTTTATGTCATTGTCTATACTGCTTAAATGAAACCAACACAAGCTCCTGGGGAAAGTCCAGAGAAGGGCCATGAACATGATCCAAGGGCTGGAGCAGCTCTTCTATGAGGACAGGGTGAGAGAGTTGGGGTTGTTCAGCCTGGAGAAGAGAAGGCTCTGGGGGGAATTTAGAGCACCTTCCTGTGCCTGAAGGGGCTACAGAAAAGCTGGGGAGGGGCTTTTTACAAGGGCAGGGAGTGAGGCAACAAGAGGTAGTGGTTTTGAACTGGAGGAGGGGAGATTTAGGTTAGAAGTTAGGTTAGGTTAGGTTAGGAATAAATTATTTCCTATCAGGGTGGTGAGACACTGACACAGGTTGCCCAGGGAAGTTGTGGCTGCCCCATCCCTGGCAGTGTTGCTAATTCTGCAACTAAAGGGACATTATTTTAATTCTATCTAACAAAGTGACCATTGCTTGATTTCATAATCCTAGATAATAAAAAACTAACTACGTTGGTTTTATTGTAAGTATGTGGGGAAGATGCTGCTCTCTAGTTATGTGGGTTTTTTTAGAGCTTGCACATTGTTACTCTTATTTTTCTAGGGGCCACTATAAATAATAAAAAAAAAAAAACAGTTGTGAGAAAAGCCATCAAAACAATTTTCTTTCATTAAAATATTCATGTAATTCAACCATGAGGTGTTTTTGGGTTTTGTTGTGGGATTTTTGGGGTGTTTTTTTTTGGAGAACTGTTCAATAGTGAATGTATTGCATAATTATAAGAGTTAAACTAATTTCTACAGCATTAGTTGACTAATATGAGAAAATCCTTATAGTAAATACCCATGAAAAATAGCTGCATGGAAACCAAGTCAGAATTAGGATTGATCTATACCCAGGAACTCATGAATTGAAACTACATAAAAACTAACTCAGCATTACAATTGATTTGCTTCCAGGATAGCAGGAATAAGAAGCAGTGTAAGTGTTCCATGAAGCACAGAGAGGGGAGAAACCCACAGTTAGGGTGTGTGAAGTCTTAACTTTTCAAAGCTCCTGTTGCTGGAACTCTGTTATTTGCCAAAAATTAAAGACAATTGTGGTTGCCTTCCTCTGCATACTGACAAAATAACTCTGACTTGAAGCTCCAGGCACATAATGCCTTTAAATTCTCTGATCACACTGACTTAGTCTTAGTTTCCTGATGCAGAAATGACAATGATTATTTCACTAGTTGGGCTTATTTGTGTGTGTCTGTAATACTCAATACTTACCCAAAGTGATCATGAAAGTGATTGTTTCCCTACCTTTTCTTTCTCTCTTAGAGCAAACAGTTGTGAAAAATGAAAATAGAAAACAAGTCCATCCCAAAATTCTTACTTTGGTGTTGAAGAAAAAAATTCTCTAATATTTCTCTAATCTGTGAGGAGAGTCAAGATTTACACTCAGGCCAATTAAAAGACCAGAGGAGATGATGAAGAAAAAGATTAAGATGAAGAATAAGATAAGAAGAAGATGATGATGATGAAGAAGAAGATGATGATGCAAACAGATGAAAAAAATCTGAAATCATAGAATCATAGAACCGTTTGGCTTGGAAGGGACTATAAGATCATCTAGATGCAACCTTCCTGCATGGGCAGGGACACCTGCCACTAGACCAGGTTGCTCCAAGCCCCATCCAGCCTGCCTTTGAACACTTCCAGGGATGGGGCTTCCACAACTTCCCTGGGCAACCTGTGCCAGTGTCTCACCACCCTCATAAGAATTACTTCCTAATGTCTAACCTAAATCTCCCCTCTTCCAGCTTAAAAAAATTCCCCTTGTCCTCTCACTCCAAGCCCTTGTAAAAACCCCCTCCCCAGCTTTCCTGTAGCCCCTTTAGGTACTGGAGGGCTTCTCTAACATCTTCCTGGAAAACCAACAATAATAAAACCACTCTGAACAAGCTAATGTATTTTCTAATCTAAATTTTCAGGACCGGAAGGTTGATTCTGTTATTGAAATAAAACATCTTTGAGCAATAATGTTTTATTAGTTTTGCCATTAAGAGACCCTGATTTTTTCCCTGAGATACTATTAAGGACGTAGTAAAACCACACTCCCATTTACACATGCTACTAAATCTAAAACTCTTGATGTAAATATTAATCAACAAAACAAATGAAATAGAAAGAGTAGGTAGGTGAAGGTGAATGCACAAAACACCACAGGCTTTTTTGCACTATTTATTCTTAGAATTGCTTTTCAGGCAGGCATATGAATGCTGAAAAGACACATCATTACATCCTTGAGAACAGAGCTGGCCCGGGTACACATCCTCAGATCTTTTCTTGGAAACATCATCACCTTAATTCAGGTTGAAATGATCAGGTGATTAGTAGGTTATTTCTGCAGCCTCTTATTACAAGGGATATAACTGTCAGTTGCAAACACAATTGTCTTCTGAGAATGATAAAAACAGCTCCCATGGCCTCTGTTAATTAATAGATGGAAGTGAGCTTTGTATCAAGGGCTTAAATGTTTCCTCCTAATACAGGGTTTGTTGTTATTATTGTTTCTCCTCCTGACAGTGGAGGGCTTATTATAGTGGAAAACTTACCGAGTAGAATAACCATAATTAAAAAGACATTTCATGAAACACGAAGCAGCAACAGGAAGACTGTCCTCTTTTGTGTTGGTTAAATGTGAAACTACCTAGTGGCCTGAAGTGTCTGAAGGGCTGGTGGTATGTATCCAAGTGGTGTTTGTGGTCATGTACTAGCTGCAATGGTGAATTAAAAAAAAAAAAAATATTTCTACAGTAGAGGGTTGAAGGATCTAGTGCAAAAAAGAAGGCAAACATAGCTTGTGACCTTTATAGATGCTGGTAACACAAGCAACCCATGCAGATTCCCTCAGTGCCACTCAAGGTACTTTCTCCCCCACATATTGTTTTCTGTAGTGAGACCTGACAGGCAGGTGGGTTGGCATCACCTCTCATCGACAGCTTTGTCCTGTTTTGCACCCATCAGCCTGCACAGAAACAAAAGGTCTGCACCTCTGACAGGGAGCTGGCACCTGAATTTCACACTAGAAGTGAGCAAGTGCTGTTGGCTAGGAAGACAAAGAAAGAGCATCCAAGTCAGAGCACCACTGAACTGAGGTTTTTGAAGTGCCACCAGACCAGGATGACCGAGTGGATGAGGCCCTCTACAGACAGATAGGAGCAGCTTTGCCTTCACAGGCCCTGGTCCTCGTGCGGGATTTCAACCACCCCACCACCTGCTGGAGGCACAACACAGCAAAGCACGAGCTGGGGAGGGACTTTTGACAAGGGCATGTAGTGAGAGGACAAGGAGCAATGGCTTTAGAGTGGAAGAGGGGAGATTGAGGTTAGACATGAGGAAGAAATTCTTCACTATAAGGGTGGTGAGACACTGGAACAGGTTGCCCAGGGACGTTGTAGAAGCCCCATTCCTGGAAATGTTCAAGGGCAGGTTGGATGGGGTTTGGAGCAACCTGGTCTAGTGGAAGGTGTCCCTGCTCATGGCAGATGTGTTGGAACTAGATGACCTATAAACACCCTTCCAGCCCAAACCATTCTATCATTCTATGATTATATGAAGTGGAGAAGCAGGAACAATAGATTTTTCAGCTTGCTGTTAATTCTTGTAAATTGAAAAGGTGTTCAAGCTGACCTGGTTGATTTCTCTCCTTCAAGTGTACCAGTGAACCAAAAAAAAACCCAACAAAACAACAGGTCAGAACAAATACAAATAGTTTGCTTAGGTTTGATTAGTTCTCTGTTTTTTTAAGTAAAGTTCATGGAAAATCACAACATGCCAAATGTTGCATGATAAAAAAAAATTACACAATCTTTCATTTGTGAAAAAAAATACCAGGTACAATTGACCTTGACTTTAAAACCAACACTTCTCCTAATTTGCCAGTAATAAAAACTAAACACTAAGTCAGTTATTTACAAGGCTGTATTTGCACACACTGAGAAAATACTAGTGAGTATAAAACCAATTTTGCTTCTCAAGTCCTAAGTATGGTGAATCTGACCTCTGCCTGCCTCTGTGGCTCTCACACAGAAATGCTTGTACGTCACTGGCAGTAGAATCATAGAACATTAGGGGTTGGAAGGGACCTCTGAAGATCATTGAGTCCAACCCCCCTGCTGCAGCAGGAACATCCAGGGCAGATGACACAGGAAAGCATCCAGATGAGTCTTGAAAGTCTCCAGAGAAGGAGACTCCACAACCTCTCTGGGCAGCCTGTCCCAGGGTTCCGTCACCCTCACAGTAAAAAAGTTTTTCTTCATATTGAGGTGGAACTTCCTGTGCTCTAGTTTGCATCCATTGCCCCTCGTCCTATCACAGGGCACCACTGAAAAGAGACTGGTCCATTCTTGACACCCACCCTTCAGATATTTATAGACATTATAATAAGATCCCCTCTCAGTCTTCTTTTCTCAAGATCAAACAGCCCCAGGTCTCTCAGCCTTTCCTCATCAGGCAGGTGTTCCAGTTCTTTAATCATCCTCGTAGTCTCCGTTGGACTCTCTCAAGGAAATCCCTGTCCCTCTTACACTGGGGAGCCCAGAACTGGACTCCAGATATGGTCTCACCAGGGCAGAGTATAGGGGGAGGAGAACTTTCCCCATAAACTTGGGCATGACTGCACTCATATTGAGTTCAGTGGCTCATTCTTCTCTGCATAATGTCACTGCATCAGAGGAGAATGGAGGGAAAGTGCCCCCAACACAGGGCAGCCCCCTTTCACTGGGAAAGGTCAATTTGAGTCCAGATAGGCAGAGGAGATGCCCACTCTCTATTATTTCTCAAGATGTGTGAATGCTCTAAATATTTATCTATTACTTCGATGGAAGAACTGCACCCCCACAAGCCCTCTGCATCCTGCATCATTAGGTGACCCCAGAGAACATTGGAAAGCCCATTAGAAACCTGAGAAGAATGTCAAAGAAGTTCCAACAGCAAGGAGATGTCAAGTTTGGGGTCTGCATTGGATCAGGAAGGCTAAACTCTCTCAAAACATGAAGGATAAGTGCTTCTAGCAACCAAAAAGAATAATTAAAAGCAGGAAAAAAAAATAATCCTGTGTTTACACAGTTCTGGCCCATTCTGTGCAGAGATTTTTAGAACTGTAACTTGTACTTTGGCACCTATACTTTTATAGTTTTTCATTGCAATGTAACTCTGTGAAACACTCACAGCTTTGGAGAGGGGAAACCCAAGGACTCAGCCTTGTTCTCATTTGCTTCTCATATTGTGCCTTCCCCTGAGGGAGGAAAGCTCTGCCCCCACCTCAGAAGCTTAGCCCCAACAGTGCAGTGGTCCTATGAGCCTCTCAGTATCTCCAGCTCCTTGAGAAATCACTTCGTCTTGCAAAGCTGTAGCTGCAATCTGTTAACAAGAGCAAACCCCTTTTTTCTATTCTTGCAAAGACGTGTTTCACACCCCAAGGAGTTTACCTCTGAGATTTCCCTTGCTTTCTGGCCCTGAGCTCACTCCTAGCTGTTTGGTTGCTTGGCACTAGATGGAGCTGGGGATCTGCTGAAGGCACTGAGCTTCATTTCTCCTGTTGCCCGCAGAGGGAACCCAAGGTCTTCGTAGGCCCGATCATCCTGTTCTACGAGAATCACAGAATCACACAGAATCACCAAGGCTGGAAAAGACCTTTAAGATCATCAAGTCCAGCCTATGACCAACACCACCACACCATCTAGACCATGGCACTAAGTGCCACATCCAGCCTTGCCTTGAACACATCCAGGGATGGTGCCTCCACCACTTCCCTGGGAAGTCTATTCCAATGTCTAATCACCCTCTCCATGAGGAAGTGCTTCCTAATATCCAACCTAACCCTCCCCTGGAGCAGCTTCAGGCTGTGCCCTCTTGTCCTGTCACCAGTTGCCTGAAAAAAGAGCCCAGCCCCCACCTGACTACAACCTCCCTTCAGGTAGTTGAAGAGAGTGATGAGGTCCCCCCTGAGTCTCCTCCTCTCCAGGCTAAACAACCCCAGCTCCCTCAGCCTCTCCCTATAAGACTTTCCCTCTAGTCCCTTCACCAGCCTCGTTGCTCTCCTCTGGACCTGCTCCAGCACCTCAACATCCTTCTTGAAGTGAGGGGCCCAGAACTGGACACAGGACTCAAGGTGAGGCCTCACCAGTGCTGTGTACAGGGGGAGAATCACATCCCTACTCCTGCTGGCCACACTATTCCTGATCCAAGCCAGGATGCCATTGGCCTTCCGGGCCACCTGGGCACCCTGCTGGCTCATGTTCAACCAGCTGTCCACCAGCACTCCCAGGTCCCTCTCTGCCAGGCTGCTCTCCAGCCACTCTTCCCCCAGCCTGTGCTGCCTGGGGTTATTGTGGCCAAAGTGCAGGACCCTGCACTTGGTCTTGTTGAATTTCATGCCCTTGGCCTCAGCCCATTGATCCAGCCTGTCCAGGTCCTCCTGCAGCCTCTTCCTACCCTCTGGCAGATCAACACTCCCCCCCAGCTTGGTGTCATCTGCGAATTTACTAAGGGTGGACTCAATCCCCACATCCAGGTCGTCAATAAAGATATTGAACAGGACTGGGCCCAGTACTGATCCCTGGGGGACACCGCTGGTCACTGGACACCAGCTGGATGCAGCTCCATTAACCATCACTCTCTGGGCCTGGTCATCCAACCAGTTTTTGACCCAGCGAAGGGTGCACCTGTCGAAGCCATGGATCGCTAGCTTCTCCAGGAGGATGCTGTGGGAGACTGTGTCAAAGGCCTTGCTGAAGTCAAGGTAGACCACATCCACAGCCTTCCCCTCATCCACTAGGCGGGTGACCCAGTCATAGAAGGAGATGAGATTAGTCAGGCAGGACCTTCCTTTCCTAAACCCATGTTGGCTGGACCTGATCCCCTGGTTGTCTCCCACATGCCGCTTGATGACACTCAGGATGATCTGTTCCATAACCTTGCCAGGCACCGAGGTCAGGTTGACAGGCCTATAATTCCCCAGATCCTCCTTCCGGCCCTTCTTGTAGATGGGAGTCACTTTGGCCAACCTCCAGTCATCTGGGACCTCCCCAGTGAGCCAGGACTGGTGATAAATGATTGAGAGCGGCCTAGAGAGAGGATCAAGAAGAGTGACACCCTAGGGATTTGGAGAGGTTGGACGGGCAGCAAGTTAGATTCAGAATGACCGTGGGTTCAGGGGAAATTTTTAAAACTGGGTCTTGAGAATTCCCAATTTTTGAAAGTAGGCAGACATAGGAACGGTCAACAAGGTGCACAGCAAAGAGTTTGTGGATGCAATGATAAGCAAGGCTTTGGGATTCTTTCCCAAACTTCAGAACGTGAGATGGGAGAGCAAAGACAAATTGGTAGTAGCAGGGCTTTTGAGAAGCTGCACCTTTGCAGAAGAGCAGGAGGCAGGTGGATCCCTCCTCCTCACTTCCCACCACCAGCATGGCTGAGGGGACAGCCCTGAATTACCATCCTGATGCCTCTGTTGTTGCCATCCTCTCTCTTTTCTTTGTCACTTCCCACCAAACTACAGACAACTCACGCAACTCTGTGGTCTGATGTTAACCTTCAGTTCCTTCACCTACCTGTGCACAAGGTCTCCAGAAATCCCAGGTGTTATCCAAGCCAAATACTGAACCATCCCAGAGCTGCTCCATTTCCAGAAGCACACATTTACCTGAACGTGGCTGCTTATCACTAAGCTCCATTTCTAGTGTTCCTACCATTTAGTTAAGGGAATTTGATCAAAGATAGACAAGCTTCAACAAAGAGACCACAAGGTGGTCAAAGCTTCCAGGTCCTGTCCTAATATTGTCCTGCATCATTATAATATTAAACAAAATGTCAATTCTACAGCAAAATTTAGAGTTTATTTCCCATCTCCAAAAAAAATTAAGCAGATGCACTTTCTCCTTATCAGATGATAAACATCATGAAAGGATTTAATGGCAGGTGACCCTGGGAAGCCATACACTTTGGTTAATAGTTATCTAGTATAAAAGATAGATAAAATATACATCTCTGTGTGTTTTTATCCAAGTATATACACATGTTTGTACATATTTACCTTCTGTTGGAGATAAACTTGGCCATGTTTACTGCCTAGTCAGTCTAGAAACAGCAGTCACTAATTAGTGGGTATGTCTGTGAGAGAGAATTAGAAGACTCTGCTGCTCTGTCATGACAAGAAAGCTAGGCAAATATGACAGCTGTTGGGGAAGAGTTTTGTTTTTTATTTTACTCTTTTTTGCACATGATTCCAATTTAATTTTTGGAATAATGTGTAGGAATCCTCCTTTTGTAACACTCAGGATGTGTTTTTGTTTTTTCTACTGCCTTTATACTCAACAGGTCCCTGCCTTAATGAGATCCAGTAGGGCTCACTTTGAAAAGGGCATATTTGTGAGTAAGTTTGACTCACATGTCCATTATCTGCTTTGAGTATGATGGCAACATTAAAAATCTGACCTTATTCAACAGCAAGATTGCTTCCAGCTTTAATGAAGCGACGTCTGGCAACAGGTGATATCTTTCATTAGAATGGCAAATACAACAGGAAAAAAAGAAATTTTGCATACAATCTGTTTTCATGGAATCATAGAAGGGTTTGAGTTGGAAGGGACCTTCAAGATCATCTAGTTCCAATCCCCTGCATGGGCAGGGACACCTCCCACTAGGTCAGGTTACTCCAAGCCTCATCCAGCCTGGCCTTGGACACTTCCAGGGATGGGGCTTCCACAACTTCCCTGGGCAACCTATTCCAGTGTTTTCTTCCAATCCAAAACAGAAGTAGCAGCAATGTTCAGCCTAAACAGAGCCTGGAGACAATTTTTCTGTGTTTAACTTAGTTGTGCTAATAAGCAACAGCAGACTCTGGAAAAAGGGAAAAGTCATGATTCTCTGTGCAAATCTCCAGGCATTTCTTTATTCACTTGCTGGTAAATTAGATGTCTCAGAAGTTTTATTTTTTTTCCTAAAGTGTGTTCATTTTTGTTTTCTGCTTGGGAAAGCTGACATAATTTATCTTTTTTAATCAATCTGACTCTGGTCTTATGGCCAGGCCAGAGGGGCTGGTTTGTACCAATCCAAGTCATACTTATATTTCTGTTATGTCCTTTGGACAAGGAAATAATGAGTCACAGGAACAAAGTTCTGGTAGAAAAAGGGGGGAAAAATATAAAAGAAAATAAGGAGATGCCTTTTAGCAGGAACTCAAACAAGTTACCAGGCTGGTTTACTGTCTTTAACTTCTGTACTGCTCAAGTGCAGCACTAAAAAGCCTCATGTGTAGCTGAAGGCACCTCAGTAGTACAACCAAAATCTGGTGGTTTGTCCCATTCCCAAAGTACTGAAGCCTGACAACTCCTTCAAAGGACACATGGCATGAGAGACCCAAGAAACAGGATGGAGGAGATTGAGAAAACCATTTTTCTGTATTCCTGTTACTCCTGGAGGACAGGAAAGGTGCTTCTGAGGAGTGCAGCAAGGGCTATTGAAATGTGGTGTCTCCCTGCAGTAGGGCTGGGCCTGTGTCTCCAGTTTCTGCCCTTCTGGGGCTAAGCAGGTAGCAGAACCTTATGTTCTATTTTTTTGTGTGAATGGGGATGGTGTTTGTCTCTGGGACACTTCACCTACACCTTTTAAGTAATAAACTTGTCTAACATGTGGAGACTGTTTGCTCTTCCTTAAACATCAGGGAACTTTTTTTCCCCAGTGAGCAGTTTTTCACTTGCAGATGCCTGAACATTGAAAAATAAAATCCGAATCTGAGAATGAACTCACGGTTGGACTTCATGGTATCAAGTTAATTAGAGGAATGATTTAATCAGTTTACACAGGATATGCTCGAACCACATGGATACTAGAGACTTTGGGGAGAAGAGTTCATCAAAGAAGCTATACATCAGGAAATATGTCTTGGTTTGTTATAACTCCACTGGGTACATTTCTGCCCCCAGTGCTGTGTGAACTGACTCCCTCTTTTAAACCTACTGTCTGATTGCTTTGAATATCTTTTCTATTCCTGCTTGTTGGTGAAGTCAGAAAATATCTTGTTTTAAGAGTCTTTCCTTGCATTAAAAAGTCATTTATGCTTTGATCTAGGATGACCATTGAAGGCTGAAGGAGTGGAATTAAGGCCCTAATTATAAGAATCCCATGCTGTGGCAGCCACTGATTTGGTTGCAAGCAAGTCTCTCAGGGATCTTTTATGTTTTCAAGTAGCCTGCTGGTGGTTAAGGGCAGGCTGGAGGAAGAGGGGGTTGAGAAAGAGATCAGGCTGATGACTTAAACCCATAAACTAGCACAACTGATTAAAACAAGGCCTTTGAGGCCTTTATTTATTTATTTATTTTAATTATGTTGAGCTTGTCATTAAATATTTTTATTCAGCTTGGTAAAACCTTTCTGAGTGATAATTTTCTCTTGCACTAGCCACAGACAAGCACACTTTCTCCAACTAAGACCAGTAACTCAACACACCAGAAAAGGATGTGCCCTATGCCAGGTTGGTATCCATCACAGGGGGGTTTCCTTGGCTTTCCCCAAAGCCTCAAAGACAGGCTTCCAGCAGCTCAGACTGAGCATGAAGTCACCTTAAAAGAAGTCAGAAGGCCCCAAGCCCCAGAGAATCAGAGAATCAGAGAATCAGAGAATCAGAGAATCAGAGAATCAGAGAATCAGAGAATCAGAGAATCATCATCTGCTCATGAGATTAGAGAAGAATTTATTGTTTAAATGTGTGCCTTCAACACTCATATTGAAGACAAAGTCGAATAAGAACTTTTTGGACTGAAAAGGATGTTCAGGAGATGAGTGCAAGTCCTCATGTTGTGTGCCTGCACAGAAATCCACAGAGGACATTTTGCTGGTTACCCTCAAAGTTGCAGAGATGGACAGCACTCAGCCTGGCCTGAGTGCCAAAAGGCACATGAGGGAGAAAATGACAAGAGCCCTTAGAAAGTAGAGGCTGTTTTTCCTGGCTTACAACTACTAATAACCAACCAATCCTGTCTTGTTGCTCTTGCCTTGATAATAAATAGCCTATGCTGTTTCTGTTTGGTGGTGTTGCTCTCTTAAAACATCTGTTGCTTTATGAGCACAGCAATCTACTACACATTGTTCTGTTGCAGTCGCCACCAAATAGACAACATTCGATCTGCTGGTAATGGCTGTGTCCTCTTGGTTTGCTGTCATCCAGCTAGTGCCTGCTACTGTGCCTTTTGCTTTACAGCATTCCCATCTGGTGACCCAGGCTAGCTGGCTTTCTCCTGGTCTTATTTTTCATCTGCCTCCTTTGCCTAAAATCTGGTTATGCTCTCTCTTACGGTTGTTCTGTCTCAGGCTTTTGCTAAGGGCTGTGGTAGCTTTCTAGGTGTCACAGTCTGACTCATGATTGGCAATTAAACCAGAGACACTAGGATTAGGCACATTTCCCCCCCCTCCTCCCCCCCTCTTCCCCGATTAAATCCAGCAGCCTTTTTAAGAATAATCCTTTCTACCTAACCAGGGGTAGTAAAAAATGAGAAATAAGCATCAGGGATGCAACTGATGCAAGAGGACTCTACATCCATGTGCACCATATATATTTAGGTCTGCAGAACTTATATTTTTTTTTTTAAAAAAAAAAAAGGGGGGTGGATCTGTCTGAGCTGGGTCACTGGCTGAGTCTATTCAAAAGCAAAACATCTCCCTTAAGATCAAATATACCAGCACAAAAAAGACTTGTTAATGAGCTGTTAACTTACTAGCACAACAAGAGCATGGTGGTGGGATTCTGAACCCCTGAGATGCATTAGCAGTCAGCCCCCAGAACAAGTTGCTTGGGAGCTATCAGGGATACACAAAAAAAGCAGCTTGGTCAACTTAATGACTACATTTAGAGCCTTATGGCCTCTGAGACAAAATCAACAAAGAATCCTGTAGAGGAGCCACTAAAAAGAGAAATAAAGGCTTACCAGCACTGCTTGAGGCTTCTTGAAGTACACCAGTCCAGGAAAAGTGTTTTACATTGATGTCCACAGTGCTCCAGGATATAAATAATGATATTAAGGAGCAATTAGGCCTGACAGTTTGCACCTGTCTCCTAGTGAGGCTGAGGGAGGGCCAGTAGTGATTGACACCCTACCATCACAACATGGACGCTCTTTCTTTAATTCAGTAGACACCTTCAAACCAAGCAGACTTAAGCAGACTATTCTATTAAGTGCTGATGTTCAGACCCCACATCCATTTTTGCATTCAAAACCCAGCCTTTTCCTGCTGTGTCTTGCCATTACTATTTCTCTAACCCCAACATTCTTCTTGCCACCTACTGGCCAACCACTCGAAGATGCAGATGGCAATTTCCCGGTATGGTGGAAGAGAAGGGTGATTTATCAGGTCATTAGGTCATTATCAGGTCATTAGGCACTTAGTCTTTTAGGGAGAAACATGCTGAGCTAGGAGACAGCTCTAACTACAGCTACCACAAGCAAAATCTTTCCTGGGGGTTTTATGGTGTGGAGGAGAGAAGGACATATCAGCCACCTATTATCACAATCATGAGTTCCTTAACTAGCTCATTTAGCCAATGAAGTGTTTTTTGTTGTCCAGGAGACCTTAATAACACTAAATATCTGCTCTCTTTTTTATTATATTTTTTTTTCCTTAACTTATTCCATTTACAGCTTTTTATTATCTTTTACCCTTCAGTTACAAGCTGTATTTGCATCTCTGACTCGGGAATCTTCCGCTTGCAGCTCTCCTTGTTGATCTCAAAAGTTTATATTTTGCCCTAGCCAGTGGTTAAGCCAGTTTCCAGATTTGGATATGCTTCACAGCTGCTTAGCATATTGCAGACAAAATAATTAATTACTTAGTATAATTTCCCTTTTACTTCTGGAAGAATAGTATAAAGATATAAAGTGCTTGTTTACAGGCAAGCATTTGCAGCTGTTGGGGTATTTGGTGTTTGCTTCTTCTTTTTTGTTGGTTTTTTTTTTTTTTTCCCCCCTCTTCAGAGTATCTGCTATTATGAACGTGAGGGCAAAACCCTGTATGAGTCTCAGGAAGATCCCTAAGGACACAGAGGACTCTGGCCTTGAACAAGTAAGAGTAAGAGGAACTAGTCTAGGGATTTGACTTAACTTTGGCATCACCTCTTAAAGGAGTTTTCTTGCTCCAGGTACCAGGCAAGTTGGCAGTACAATGTTAAGATACCTTATCCAATATTTTTTTTTCCTCTTGGAGAACAACACTTACTTTTCTGGAATAAAAGTTATAGTAAGTGCAGGACTTAAATGTTGATAATGAAAGCTACTCCAGATGAAGTGTTCTAGCCAGGGTCATAGTGCACACAGATGAAGGACTGAGAAACGAGCTATTTTCAGCAAATCTGTTGTTCTATCAGCTGCTGTAGAGAAAAACAAGCCTGAAACAAGTTTTTTCTGAAGCTGAGACCAATGAATAAGGCATATGGAGTAAGTATTGAATTCCCTGGAATGCAAGGCACATTTCCCTGCCCATTGGCACATTAAATGACTTTCCTTGCATTCTAATTCGACCCCTAAGTGAGGGCCTCATTTGACCTGCTGATCTTTTTGCCTTGCCTCTAAACCAGCTCCTCTGAATTCTATGTATTTTGTTTCTTTTTATTTTTGTTATTTTTCATTTTATTTCTCTGAATCCTATTCTACAATTTTGTTTCATCTGCTGAAATGGTGACCCCCTTGGGAAAGGGCTCACAAGTCTCTTCAGCACTTTTTGTTTTGTTTTGTTTTGTCCTGATTTGCTCTTTCTTACCGTTAATTTTGATGAGTGAATGTGAGCTAGTCTGTAATGTACTTGGTTTCTTGTGCAACATTTAGAAATATAATATAATAAGACTTTCACAGATATGTAGACTACAGGTTGAAAACCATGTAGTACTAGCATGTACTTACAGCTTAATGGACTGTTTCCTCACACTGGAATGCAAATGTTGTCAGAAAATCCATTAATTATTGATGAATGTGACGTTTGCCTCTAAGCAGCCATGGTTACTCTTTTGCCTTTCTCCAGTGTTTTCCACATTGGAATGGACTTCCCAGGGAAGTGGTGGAGTCACCATCCCTGGAGGTGTTGAAGGAAAGACTGGATGTGGCACTTAGTGCCATGGCCTAGCCAATGTGATGGTGTTAGGTCTTAGGTTGGATTTGATGATATCAGAGGTTTTTTCCAGCCTCAATCATTCTGTGATTCTGTGACTTCAGGAAGTCAAAGCAATTATTCCCTATGTTTCATTAATGGCAAAACTTACAGAATGTTAACATTTTAATAAACAGACATTGACTTTCAGGGGGTTTAGAAACATTGATTTGTCTTGGGTGATCCACACAAGAGTGTTAAAATGTCTATTGATGCACAGAATCACATTTCAAATCAGACACACATTTTAAAACACACAAGAGTATTACAAAACCCTCCCAGCCACTAAATTCTTACAACAAATTAGCCACATAGAGGGAGATGCATAAAGGATCTAGGTGCCTAAGGACTCTGAGAATCAATGGAAACAAAACATTATGTATGTAAGTCTGAGACCTACTTAATGATGACCTCACTATGTTATGATCTACTTAATGATAACTCCACTAAGTTATGTGCATGATTAGGCACATAAATGCTTTTGAAAAATCTGACATTTGGTGATCAGCTTTGAAACCCCATCAGTGGACAGAAAATATGGAAAAAGTATGAAGAATTCATAGTGGCAACGTCTTATAGCTGTGGTGTTTTACAGACAAAAGCAATAGAAGGTTTGTAGGCAGAAGGTTTATTTTAGATAGCAGTAACATTTTATTGGATTGGATAGTATAATAAGGAAAAATAGAGAAGCTCTTCAGGACTGCAGTATGCTTTGCTCTAATAAAAATATTTGCTTTATCAATAAACTTTTCATAGAATCATAGGGGTTGGAAGGGACCTCTGAAGATTTCTTTCATTAGAAGTATTATTCCTCCTTAATCATGAAAGTTTTTTTAGTATTTTATTCCATTCCATCCCATCCCATGCTAATTATCCAATGTCAAACTGTGTTATGCCATCAAAGAACAACTGGAAGAGAACATCTTCTGTATAGTTACAGGTGTGAAAGTATTTTATGCATCAACTTAGGAACTGGGACACAAGGGTTAATTTTCTTTACCCTACCCTGATAGATTCTGACCCAGAAGACTACTTGAGTCTCCATGCACTCAGGAATTTTGTGTGGGGCCTCCCCTCTCCAAGTAGGAAGGAGTGGAAGGGTTATGAAGCAGGAACACAAGCTCTAAATTTGATCTACATTCCCAAGTCTCATTGATTTCCTTATGTTTAGAAATATTTATTAACTTTCTTCTTTCTTGTATTAGTGGAGTCATAAAGATGGGATTTCACAGAATCATAGAACGGTTTGGGTTGGAAGGGACCTTAAAGATCATCTAGTTCCAACTCCCTGCATGGGCAGGGACACCTCCCACTAGACCAGGTTGCTCCAAGCCCCATCCAACCTGGCCTTTAACTCTTCCAGGGATGGGACTTCCACTAGTTCCCTGGGCAACCTGTGCCAGTGTCTCACCAGCCTCACAGGAAATAATTTCTTCCTAATGTCTAACCTAAATCTCCTCTCCTCCAGTTCAAAACCATTACCCTTTGTCCCCTCATTACCAGCCCTTGTAAAAAGTCCCTTCCCAGATTTCCTGTAGCCTCTTCAGATAGTGGAAGGCCATTATGAGGTCTCATCAGTCTCTTCTCCTCTCCAGGCTGAACAACCCCAAGTCTCTCAGCCTGTCTCGACAGCAGAGCTGCTCCAGACCTCAGTCATCTTCACGGCCCTCCTCTGGACTCTTTCCAGGAGCTACATGTCCTTCATACGTTGGGGGCTACAGAGTTGGACACAGTACTCCAGGCAGGGTCCCATAAGAGCCGAGTAGAGGGGGAGAATCCCCTCCCTTGACCTGCTGGCCACACTTCTGTTGATGCAGCCCAGGACAGGCTTGGCTTTCTGGGCTGCAAGCACACATTGCCAGCATATTGCTTTAAACTTAGTGTAGTGAGGATGTCAGCAAACTGGGCCTGAAATGTAAGGTAAGAGAAAAAAAGAAACCTTACTTGTGTGAAAAAATCTGCGATATGAGCAATTAACATGCCTTTTGATTTGTTTGCCTCTAAGCAACCATCAGACTCTGTAAGACAATTATATTCCTTCCCACCGGTGATTTGTATCTAGTCAGCCATCCCTAATTAGTTCTTCCTAGAAATCACCAGTAACCTTGTGCATATATGCAGTTTTCCTGCCCCAATCAGGAGGAGCACAGCAAAAAAACTGAACATCTCCAGGAGGGAGTCAGCTGAGCCCCCCTCTGATGCAAATTAAAGGCAACGGGATTGATTGCGCTCCCAGACATAACTGTAAAGATCAAAGGACCTTTCAGAAACTTGTGCTGCCTGCCTTGAATAAATCCAGCACTGAGGCTCCTGCTGCATTCACAGGGGGAACATTACACCATCTTATGCAAGGAAGGGTTTGGATGGAGATAAGTTGGCTTTTTATCAGACCGTCTGAGATAGCTGGAGGAGTTTGAAGTGTCTGACACTCCCGCCTCTCTCTAGGTCTGAGGAGCAGCATACTTCAAGCCAAGAGCAATTGATCTAAGTTTAAATCAAGTAGGCCAGTTAATGAGACCTTTTGAAAGGAGAGAGTGGTTGATATCTGAGAGATAGAGGGATTTCACCCAAGGGAAACTTAGAGAGAGAGGAGACAGATAAATAATTGCAATCTCCATAAAAACATTGCTGTGCACTTCATTCTATGAAAGGCAAGGAAGGCCACTGCCACTGAGGGTTCAGTTCTGACAGAAAGCAAGTAGAATATAAATGATTGGTGGCCAAGTGGGTGATACCCATGATTAATTTCCAAGATGTGATCTGTGAGGACTACTAATGTGCTTTAGCCCTTTGGCAGAGTTAAGACTCAAGGGACAGCTCTGAAATGGGACTGGAGCAGCATCTGGGTGCCTGTGTTTAAAACTGCCACCCTAAAAAAACCTGCACATCTACCACTTAACCTTAATCTACTTTCCAATGCTGAAATGCCTCTGGCACCTACACTTATGGGCTGCTTGTCTCTCAGCATCTCAGTCTTGACAGTGCTAAGGAGGATAGTGCTTGTCTTATACCTCCCTTTTCATCCTGACAGGCTTCATGAGATAAGCACTTGCTGGGAACATGTATCAGATACTCCCCAGATTATTCGCCATGTGAAATGGTGTCTCATTTTCATGTTCTTCTAAAACAGAGCTGTAACTACACGAATGTCCCTTTTTTCTCCCCTCAGTGTGAAAGAGTTGGTACAGACACAGTGTGGTTGGCTCCTGACTGTGCCCTGGTGAATGTGCTCTTCCAGCACTGTCACAAATGCTGCAGCCATGAGGATATGAGCTCAAGAAGTTTGTGTTGTTTTGCCATGAAAATCCTTTTCATCTTTTTCTCTAGGACTAAGGACACTAATGTATAGCTGTGTGGCTCTGCTACTCTATGCAAACCTGGAGGGAAGCTTTCAAACTTCCTTAATATAAGTCAGAAGTTTTAGTCCTGAAACACCTTGGGAGTTTTTTGAACCCTGTGGTTCCTCTGCCTTTTCCTTTAGGGGACACCCCTGGTTGTCCACAAGGCTAAAGCCTGACTAGGAAATTTGTTTCTTCTTTTAATAATGCTTTTGACTTTGTAGATCTCTCCAGGCACTGCCCCTTTTTGCCTAAAATAATTTTCTCCCTAAACAATGGAGCCAATGAAACAATGGAGCTATTTATCATGTCTTTGTCTCTTCATCCTATCTACACCTGCAATAATACATGCTTCTCCTTACTGTAATCCTGTATCCATACCTCCCAGCCTCTACCTGCTAAATCCCAGGAAAGCACAACCTGTATCATGGTCAATTCCAAGTTACAGATGTATTGATTGGATTGCTAGCAAGTGCAAATTGGTTGAATAGCTCAAGTGAAATAAATAACAGCAGATCTGTTAGGGTGTTGTTTTTTTTTCTTGTGCTGTGAGGGGTGAGGTTGGGTCTGTTGTTTCCTCAGTTTATATATTTATTTCTAATCCTACAGTAATGTAAGATTTATGAGTGCTTCACTAAGTGGATTTAGTGATGCCTAAGAAGAGGCAGCTTATTATTACAGGTTTCTGAGTGTGGTTTGTAATAATGCTTGGTCTGAAAGATGTACTCTGGCCTTTGTGTTTTCTGTATAACTTAATCTGTACATTGCCTGTTTAGATGTTGCTTGAGGCATGTGGAAGCTGATATTGTCTAAAAGAGTTTTGGGAGCAGTGATACTAGTTTCCACCAACACTTCAGTAAGGAGTTTAGGGGGTTTAGTCCAGAATATAAACTGATGCTCTTAAATACAGCTGGTACAACTATTAGCATTACCACAATACAGTTATCAATATTTTTTTCTTCTGGAGTGTGAAAATATTTACATATTGTTGGATCTTTTTGGTACCGAAAGTGAAAATACTGATTGTCCTAGATGAGGGACATCACCTGGGACATTCATTCATCACTGAAGATGAATTGAATGGCCTTGACAGCACAAAAGGCTCAGAAGTCTGATTGCTGTTCTTGCTCTTGCAGGACTTTACTGCTCTCACTATGCTACTCCTTGCTCCCTCCACTGGAGCTCACAACCTCAAGAGTTTATTATATTATAACACCCTCACAGGGGTAAATCACTTTCCTTTCTGAAGCAACTAGCTAGCATAGCTAGATTGCATGCAGATTGCCCAACTGCATGGTCCTCAACATCTTCCAGGCTTGAAATGTGTTATGTCTGTTTCAGATCCCCTTTTGTTTGTAAAAAGTAAGGCAAAATAAGTTGTCAGACCTTCAGACCTGGCTTTCCTAACAAGATCTGTTTGTTTCTTTCACAAACTTTTAAATGTTCAAAGAGCTGAAGTTGCATGTCCTTTTTTCTATTTTGTCTTTCATTATAATATTGCTATAGACGTTGGCATTTATCCAAGTAATCTAAACTCAGTATGATCTTGCTCAATTGATTTTTCTATTTACTGAAAGTAACACTAGGAAAATATTTGTATAGCTTAAATGGATTTGTAGGGACATGCTGGAATATTCATACAATCTTTATATAGTTTATCAACATTGTCAGTTCTTCTTATCTAATTCTGACACTTGCATGACCCCATTATTGAGAGATCTGAGCATTTCAGTCTTTTTATCTTGACAGCTCTCTCAAGAGATAGGGGCATAATATAGTCTCCCTTTTAGAGCTGGCTGAAACCCATAAGATGAAGTCCATATTTCTTAATTTCTTTTTAAGTGATGTTTAATCTCCTGTGTTTCTCTGACTCAGTTATTCACTCATTTAGGGACCATAGTCCAATTAAGAAGCAGATTCTTAAAGGTAATTAGATTTGCAAAAGATACAGTAGTGAAGTATTTACATAGAAATTATTGGAAATAAGGTTCTAAATTCTGTTTAAAAAAATAATGTAGTTGTATCTGGGAAATGGGATTTAAGCATTTTGAATATTCAGGTCTTATACTGCATGAAGAAGCAGTGGATATTCTCATAAGAACCTGGTCCCAAGTGGCTTGTGCAATAATGTTGGTAATTCCACCTCTGTCTCAGCCTCTACTCACATGCATTTATTGAATTGCCCTGAATGATTAATTTTAGACACTGCATCAACATGGTAAAACCATCCCACTTCAAAACCAGGGAACATAAAGAAACCTATCAAGCTCTCCTAGTTCCCAGTTCATGTTATCAGGAGGCGTTTTCCTGGTTGCAGTTACTCACTTCCTGTTTAGAAAGTTGTGTGGGCTGGAGAAATGTTCACTCCTGTCCTTTTGCCTTCAGGTCTCAATTCTTATGCAAAGAAGTCATGCAGTTTGGGAACAGGGACTGGTCCTAGCCATTTTACTCTTCAACTTGTAGGTTTCCAGAACCCTTCACACAGAAGATGTGCCATTCCCTTCCATGAGAGCACTGTTGGCAAGTTGGTACCAAGAATTTTTGAAGACCATTCCCTTCCTTTGCAATTTTTGGGTCATGGGGACAGAAATACAGGAGTATTCCTTAAAAAAAAAACAACAGTAATTAAACTGAACATCTGTTGATGTTGATCTTGGCACAACATTAAGTTAAAAAGGTAGCTTTTACTCCAAGAGCTTTTGTCACATAGTAATTTAAAATCTAGATTTCTAATTTAAACTGATTATTGAGGCTACCTCTAAAACTCTAGAGGGTGATTGATTCCAGGTAAGAAGGCTCAAAAAAGGAAGGTGAAGATCTCCCTACCTTGGTTCTAAACAATTTTTTAGCTTTTTAGGTGACATCCTAAAGCTTGCCTTAATTTAAAAAGTAGGAAAAATATTGTACACAGACACACACAGTAATTAAAACAGCCCATACTGGTAGTGGTGTAGAAATTTTTATCTAAATTTCTGCTGGAATGTCGATTGTTGTTCCATAAAAATTAAGCAAAATCATCAAAACACCTGAAATAAGGTGACTTTTTTTTCCCTTTTCTGAATAAACTATTGAAATAAAAAAGGAATAAAAAAGGAAATAAAGTCAGCTACATCTGACTGCCTCACTAAACAGTAGTTAGTAACTATTTCAAATGGTTTACTGTTGACCAGACTGTGGTCAATACACTTTTTACCTAATATCTTGCCCCACATGGTGTCTTTTGTCTGCAAACTTTGGCTGTAACAAAAACTTCTTTTGCATGTTGGCAGTACTTGCAGGATGGAGTTCACATCACATTTAGATGCCTCCTGCAAATTGTCATCATCATGGGGTTAATCATGGATATTTTATTGGATCCTTTATTTCTGATTAAAAACTTTCTCTACATGTTAGTTTTTTCACTCTGTTACAAAAAATACTTAAACCTAACCTTATAATTTTGAGAAAATGGAGACTATGCAGCTGCTGGAGCTGACACTGTCTGACAAATTCTTTTTCCTTCAGGGTTATGTCAACTATGTTGTTACAGAACATGCTGAGCCTGGATCCATCCTGTCCCTTTTTTTTTTTTTTTCCTGACATGTCACTAGGAGTTGTCATTTGCAATGATGGATGAAATCATTAGGTTCAGGCACCACTTTCTTTAGAAAGTTGTCCTTTCTGGAGAAATACAGTTTTAATTGCATGCTGGAACCATTGTAGCTCTTTCATTGAGCACTCTGGTAATTGAATAAATGTGCCTCTTAATATCCATGACTGTTCAGGCAGCTGTACTATATATTCAGAAAGCTGCAATGTCATTTTTTTACCCTGAAACTCTTTAGAAGCTCTTTCAGTTTTCATTTTGTTGGTGATTCCCTCCCCCAACCCTCAGGCTTTTGTAATTTTTAGTCTGGATTTCTGTAGCTGATAGTATTTTGAGATAAATGCAGGTACTGGAGCTGCAGGCATTTAGGAAGGTGTTTCTTTAAAGAAAATGGTTTAGCTGCTTCATTCAAAAATCCCTTAGTTTGGATTTGGAAAATGTAAGGACACCTACCTTTGTTAAAAGGAATCTCTGAGACTGTGCATTAAGTTTAGACACAGGCTTAAATATTTTATTCCATCTGGATCTTTGATATCATTGTTACAAACCATACACAGCACTGTATCCCCAACCACCAGAGTGAGGGCAATTCACCAACAAATCCCATGAGAGGGAAAGAAAATGTCTTTCAACATGTACTGCTGTTGGATTCAACCTTACACTGCAATTATTAATCACCTCCACATGTCAGAGCTTATACATAATCACATTATTCCTGTGCCCTTCTCAGATGCTCACCACCTGTTTACAAGTTCCATGGGTTCCTCCCCTTGAAGTTCCTGCTAAGTGCTAAATCATCAAATCCAAAATCCAATGTTTTCTTGGTCAATTTCTTAGCATCTTTTTTCTAACCACAAGGTATGAGAGTTCTGCAGTTTCTTATGCTGCTTCCCATGGTGCTATTTGTTGAATCTATCTGATCTCTCCTGTTTGCTTTTTCACTTGCTTTGTGACTAGGTGATGGCATTTAACCCTCCTTGAAACACTAAAGGTGCAAAAGAAGACTAGCTCTGCTTTTATTTTTCTTTTGGTAACTTTACACTGATTCCTGATGTAAGCAAATGTCATAGTGATTTTTAATGTAGAACTTTTCCCTCCTTGGTCCAAGAAAAAAATAAGAAAATGTAGTGCTTCTGTTAACAATTGATATTTGGAATGCTACAGCATGACAAATCCATGAGAAAACTCTGAATCTCACTCAGGTCAACTTCAGTCAATCAAACAAAAAGCCAGATTAGCATAAGCATAGAACTTGAAGATTAAGCTAGTAACAAAGGCTATTTTTATTAAAGTCATTTTTATTACAAAGTATGTAAACAGATAAAGGTTGTCCCATAATTACCACCCATCTGCATTTATAGAAAGCTGGCCCCTGCAGAGAAATCAGTCCATGATACCAATTTATCTGACAATCTTATTCATAGCATACAAATGCAAGACCCAAATGGATGCTCTCCATCACAGTAGGCTATTCTTGAGGGTGAGATTTTGAAGAGAAAAATCCAGTCTGTACCTCAGGCTATCTTTACAAAAACATTTTTTGGCATAGAAATGGTTCAGTATAAGCCAGCCTTTACCAAAAAAGGTATCTGTGAAGGGAATGGGGGGAAACCCTAATTGTCTTGCTCAGTAGCTACTTTTATAAAGTTTCCAATACAGATACTCTGAGTATCTTATCTATGCTTTAGTACTGGTGTGTGTTTGGAAACTGTAGGCAAAATAATCCTCTAATTGATTCATTCAAGATATTTACTTTACTTCAGTCTTGGAAGTGGCTCAGGCTATGGGCTATTACAGAGTTTGATGTTCATTGTTTTATAGCACAGAAATAATGAATGTTTGTGAAGGGTAAATATGCTCATCTGAGCCTATCAGATTCGACTACATTATCTGTAGCTTTCTTTGGACTAATTTGCAACATCTTCCTCTAGTTCATCTATGGAAAATTCCAATGAAGTCTGAGTGAGTGATAGATATTTGTTTAGCTGGTATTTGCTCTGTAGTAAACTTAGACCCAGAACTTTAGTAAGTACAAATCAGCTTATCTCCATTTCATTCTTATTTCTCTTTACAAAGTGACATGATGACTGAATCTGGTCTAGTATTAATCTATTCTGTCCCACATCATTTACTGCTTAAATGTTTTTAATGCTTAAAATGTTTTCTTAACATCACTGAGGCAACCAGGCTTCATTTATATCTGCAATGTTTGCTTGACAGAAGCGTGTTTTTTATAGTGATATTTTATGTATTTAAAGAAATTAAAATAGCTTCATGTGGTCTCTTCTCCATCATGGTTTATCCATCTAATCTGCTTAGAAAAAATTGTCACAAGAGATGTGCCTGTGCATCCTTGGAAAGCCAAATTAAATCCCACAAATATGATGGAGGTACAAAAGTCTGTTTATTCTTTAAGAAACATTGAAAATGTTGCTTTCCTACATTGCGGGCAACGACTGCCAATTAGCTAACTGGAACTTCAAATGAATCCCTGTAACTATTTTATTCAGTAGCAAATACACTTTTTGGATGATCCAAAACCAAGTCTGATTACTAATAATTGAGTGTTTTAGAACAGAAAGATAAGGGTCCAGAGGAAATAATTCCTATCAGGTCTAGACCCTAATTCACAGCATCATAGAATGGTTTGGGTTGGAAGGCACCTTAAAGAGCATCAGGTTCCAACCTCCCTGCTATGAACAGGGACACCTCCCACTAGACCAGGCTGCACAAAGCCTCATCCAACCTGGCCTTGAACACCTCCAGGGAGGGGGCTTCCACAATCTCCCTGGGCAACCTATTCCAGTGCCTTCCTACCCTCATGGTGAAGAATTTCTTCCTGATGTCTAACCTAAATCTCCCCTCTTTCAGTTCAAAACCATTGCCTCTGTCCTATCACTGCCCTCTCTGGTGAAAAGTCCCTCCCCAGCTTTTCTGTAGCCCCTTCAGGTACTGGAGGGCCACTATAAGGTCTCCCTGGAGCCTTCTCTTCTCCAGGCTGAATAGCCCCAACTCCCTCATCCTGTCTTCATAGTAGAGGTCATCTGGTCATCTTCATGGCCCTTCTCTGGACCCTCTCTAACAGCTCCATGTCTTTCCTCTGCTGAGGGCTCCAGAGCTGGACAAAACACTCCAGGTGCAGCCTCACCAGAGCAGAGTGACAGAATCCCCTCCTTGGCCCTGCTGGCCAGTTTCTGCTCTTAAGTGAGTACTAGATATTAGAAGCTTATGAATGGTACATTTCTTAATTCCTGGGAGTCAAAAGTTTTTCCAGAAGTTATGATGACAGTAATCTTAAAGAAAATGTGCATGGCTCCATCTGATTTGGTTTTTGCCTCGTTGATTTCAAGAACAGAGCAGAGGATTCTGGAAACTTGGTAAAAACCACAAATCCTCTACGAATTATATTTGTGCTCTAAGTGTATGTAATGAGTCATCATCTATATTGTCAGCACATTTCCAAACCTTATAGGGTGTCTTATAATAAATAAGCACAGGGTCTTTTACTTTTCCCACACTGAATAATATGCACACTGGGGTGAAGAAGATGAGAGTTATGCATTTACCTCCTCATGTTCATCCTTACAGGCAGCTGACTCTGACCACTGCCACCGGACAGTCCAGAGCAAAAAGGGGAAAAAAAAAGTCATGAGACAGGCTAGGAGGTCCACAGCTCTGCCTAAGCCAACATGGCCAAATGGCTGTAAACTGGAATGTACTCTGTCATCCAGGTGTCCTGAATCTGGAGCAATAATCTACCCCATACCTGGAAATCCCAACCAGTGGTCATTTTTCCTTGTAAATCAAGATTCGCTCCATAACTATCAACCCACCTGCCCCTTTGAGGGATAGTGGTTTTAAAACACATTAGAGAGGCTGTCAGAACTCCTTTGACCACTTGGTCATAGGGTGTCAAATGAATCATTTCCTTTCTGCTGTATAATGAACCTGGAGAGGAAAAAGTCCACTAGGGATGAGCTACCTCCTGATTTCTCCGAGCTGCCCCATGATAGAAAAAAACTTGGAAATAGCTTCACATTAAAGCCAGATTGCTGGAGTCAGTGCTGTCAGGGAAAAGATGGCACCTTTTTTCTAAAAAAACAATGAAACACCTTCACGTGGAAGTGGGAATGAAGCTGTGTAGCTTATTTAATCCTTGCAGAACTCTTACTTTCTCAGCCTACACGCTATTATCCCTTTCACTGCTGGCTAGAGCCTGCATTATAGACTTGTCACTCCAGCAAGGACCTGGAGGGATTATATTAAATCTTGGGCTGCTGCCAGGCTTCCCACTGCAGAACTCCTGACTGACCTAGTAAAACACAACCAGGTTGGGTTTTCAGCTTCCTTCTGCAGTTGTAAAGGCAAATTCCCTGTCCTTGTCTAGTGGTCCCTTATAATATGACCTTTCTGTTAGGAAAGCAGCTGCAGGGAATGGATTCCAATTTAAAGTACAGGTTCTAGCTCTCACACGCTGAACTTAAAAAAATTATTTTCTCCTTCTTGCAGCAACCTGACCAATTCAAACAATATCCCTATCAAAATATCTTTCTGATCCCTTCACTACGTCATTCGACCAGGAAATGACAGAAGCAGGAACTTCAGATTCACAGAGGGTTGAAAATGAGATAAATCCAGGGAACATCTGTCATGGATTCAAATTTAGGATTGCACCATTACCTGAAGAAGAAGCAGGACCAGATATTGGTTGTGAAAACAACATTGAAAGAAATGCCAGGGATCTTTTAGATCGTTGTTAGGTCAGTGTTTCATGAAGTTATTATTATATTATATTTTGTTTCACATTCAAAGGATTACATCAATTTTATAAAGAAGTAGGAATTAATGAGCAGTCTGCTGTAGCACCTGTGTTTCACACATTGGATCTGCAAGCCACGACATCCCTACACAAAAGAGAGAATAGAGGGCAAGAACCTAACATCAATGCATGTGAAGTTGACTCTGTAGTGGGACATTGCCTAAACATCTTCCAAGGATTGGTCATGGTTCAAGCAAGAAGGCAAGGGCCAATTCACCAAAATATGCCTGAAGATTTCAAATCTTTATGGCTTCAACCAGCAGACTTGCAGAAGCAGATAATGCAAAGATTATTCAACTCTATAATGCAGGACCTGCTATAGATTGGATTAACTTCCAACCATAGGTAGGTAAACTCATCTTTCAGATCATGCTTCTTGAGTCACCTCTTGATTTGTAAAGTAAGTCAAATAGAGGGAGATTTGTAGAGTCCCTCAACAGAGGGAGCTGGTAGAGGAGGTTGCCAGACCTCTCTCCATTGTCTATCAGCAGTTCTGGTCAACAGGGGAGGTCCCAGATGACTAAAGGCTTGCCAATGGGACACCCACCTATAATTTTTTGACACAGTCTCTCATAGCATTCTCCTAGAGGAGCTGGTGGCACATGGCATAGATAGGTGCACTCTTTGCTGGGTAAAAAACCTGACCAGCTGGATGGCTGAGCCCAGAGTTGTAGTGAATGGGGTTGGATGCAGTCAGTGGCTAGTCACCACTGGTGTCCCCCAGGATCAGTTTTGGGACGAGTCTTGTTCAATATATTTGTTAATGATCTAGATGAGGGGATTGAGTGCATCCTCAGTAAGTTTGCAGACACCACCAATTTGGGTTAGAGTGTTGATCTGCTTGAGGGTAGGAAGGCTCTGCACAGGGACCTGGACAGACTGGATCGATGGGCAAAGGCCAATTGTATGAGGCTCAATAAAGGCCAAGTGTTGGGTGCTGCATTTTGGTCACAACAACCCCAGGCAGGAAATGTATGCAAGAAACTTGCAGATGTGGCACTTCAGGGCATGCTCTAGTGGGCATGCTGGGCTTTTTGTGGGTTGTGTGGTGTTGCTTTTGTGAGGTGTGTTGTGGTTTTGTGGAGGTTTTTTTTTGGTTGGTTGTGTTTTTTTCCCCCTGGGTAGATGGTTGGACTCTGATCTTGGTAGTCTTTTCCAACCATGACGACTCCATGATTCTGTGTGATTCACAGTTTAGGATGTTATAGCTTGCTGAATGATTAGAACTTAAGTTGTACAAATCTGTTGGTGTTAGTGGTTTCCATAAGTTTTTCACACTCCTCCAGCTGTTCCTGTTGGCCATCCCTCACATTTCTTCTTGCCCCCACTTACCTCCATTTCATGCCATTTGTTTTTTTCTGCTCAACAGCCCTTAGGTGGACATCTCTGTGGTTGTGATAACTCTATTCTCAGAAACTTTGCAACCCATTACTATTTCAGGTAATAGAACAAGAATTCAACCATCTCTGGGGTCACAGGAAACTTCTTTTTCCTTCTACTTATCTTGTAAACGCTTCTCACACAAATACATCTGCTCCAAATACTGTCTACCTATTAGATCTATTGTTGAGTCAGTCTCCAACACGAGAAGGCCACAGGAATATCTAGCTTCTGCTTTTTATGACTGATCTGTAAAACTGCCTTAGTTGTAACACTTGGCCCCCAAGCTGGTCAAAGAACGGGGATGGAGGGAGAAGCATGGTCAGGAGCTCATTATGAGCCAGCAAGGGCTGTGTGCAGGAAGAAGGGGAGTAAGTTTTATTAATATTGGTCTGTGAAGATGGGGAAAGGGCTTATGTGAGCAGTGTCCACAGTGCAATGCTATCTTTAAATAGCTCGTTGGGACTTAATTGTGGAGCAAGACATATTTTGGATAGACGCTTTAATAAAGGTTGGGTTTAGTAGTCTGAGTAAAGGTTTAAAAAATTATAATTAAACTTTTAGCACTTGATCCCATAACTTCAAATTCAATCTGTAGAAATACTGTCAATTGTCTAGAGTGTGTAATTCAATGTCATGCTGAGCACAACTTAGGGTGATTGGTTCAGATGAAGACTCCTACTCTAATGACCGCAGCCTAGACAAGTGCTTAATTTTATGTGGATCTTACCCAAATTAATTTTAATTGTACAATCAGCAAAAAAAACCTGCAGACGTTTCTTACATCTCCAGATGAACAGATTGTAGCCCTTTTCCAGGGGTACTATTTTATCCCATACTTGGTCATATTTCCAAACTGGAATTGCAGTTCCCTGCTGGTGCAAATCAATACAGAGTCACTCCAGTAAATAGGATTCCAGATTTGTGTCAGTTAAGGACGTGACTACTTTTCCTCTGGTCCTTTACATTTCTGTCTCCCCTGTTCATGCCAATATAAACCACTGCCAATCTATCAGTGTTAATGGATTTGTGCCTGATTCGTAATGTTATGACACTAAAATCAAGCCAGAAACCCATAAAACTTTTAATTAATCATTTTAACATGCAGTAATCAATGTAACCTACTTTGATGCAAATTATTTTACTTAGAGAAATAGATCATCATTAATTAATTCTGTATTTCTTCAAGATAAAAATGACTGCAAGCTATTTACTGTGTGCCCATGGCACAGAAGGACTCTTCAACATTTCTGCCTGTTCCTTATCTGTTAGAATTTATTTTATCCAGATTTTTTTACTTTCTGCAATGTACAATAATTTATTAAAAATGTCACCAAACTGAATAATTATACGACATGTTTCATCTTCCTTGGGATTAACCTTTCAGCTTCACTCTCCCATTTTTGACATCCACTCTAAGATAACAGACATATCTGCTCGACTGAAAATGTTTGAAGAGAATAAGAAGGATTTGAGAGCAAATATAGCAAGATGAGAAATTGTGTTTGGGCTTTGTTATTCAGCCTTGATAGCCTTCTAATCTTTTGTCAGACAAGCTTCATCCCAGTCATAGAAGTCAATCAGGAATGCTGGTAGATCCTGCCTCTTGAACTGGTCCCAGAAGGATGAGTATGTACCTTGAAGTTTGGCTGGCTCGGGATACACCACTGCAAGGCAGCTGTGAAGCTTCAGAACCTTGTAGGATGGTGGTTGCCATCATCCAGGCTTCCCAGATATGCACATGTGGTGTAGCATTGCACTGAGAGTACATCTGGCCCCCACTGCCCCTCAGCTTCTGGAATGGATTCTTAAGTCACAAAAATAAACCAGCTTAATTCAACTAATTGGTAAATATTACCCTGAAAGTTGGTTCTTTTTCAGTGTTTTAATTTCACACACAGATACACACATACATGATGAAACATTTTTCCTCTTTAAGACTCCAATATTGTTTGATCTTAGCTAGTGATACAGAAATAGTGATGGTGAGCAACTAAAATATCCAAATAGTGGAGCTGAGAAAAATGTGTGTTATTAAACTACAACTAGATATGCTCTCCAGCTCCCAGTAAAAGCATGAATCCCTATCTCTTCTTCACAGTTACCCTTACACAGGGTGCTTTATTTTCCCTCCTCAAAGGATAGAGGCTTCCCAGTCACCTTCCCATTTATGAACTGGTTCTGCTAGAATGACTACTGCAGTCCTGCTCTGTTAATTCCACTTCCCAATTCCCAGCTGCAATTTTTGTTACTGCTGTAATCCTTTTCATCTGTAGACAATACACTTTTATTTACCCCTTGCCCTGCTTACACGACAGTAGGAAAATGCCAACAATTGCTCTGTAAGTTCTTCTAAGTCCATGGCAGTAAATAATGTCACCTTTCTATGCTTATGCAAAGATTAGTGCTCTACCAAAGAAAAGGAGGAACAGAAGATACCAAGGCAGTAATCCCAAAGGAACATCACTTACTGTACTGGACAGTTCTAAACCTACCAGATACCTTGACTAACTCTAAAATTTCTCATAATTCTGCTTCCAGGTGAAGCTTCCAGTTCTTGCACCACTCCAACCAGAGTAGAAGGGGGTACCAAAGCTATTTGTCCCCATTCCTCAACTACAACAATAGCCTCATCTTTTTATGTGTAGAACATATTTAAAACATCTTTCAAAACTGTGCTGCCTGGAAACTTATTTATGGCCATTTATTTTAAAAATTCACTCAGGCAACATCTGTGCTTACAGCTTAATGGCTACAAGAAATTATTAAGAAGGGCAAAGATAAAAGCTCAAGTGTCTCCTTGCTCGGAGACAGATTTAGGCCATCCTTATGCTACTTCTAAGGTAGAGCCTGGGACAATGCCACAGTCATGCCACACCTTAGCTGTAGCTAAACAGCCTTTTCAAAGTGGTGGCATCACCCATGAAGGATTTTCTGCAAAGTAGATGGTGTTTGGTTATGAGGAAAAAGGCTCATTTCCGTAACTACAGAGGAATGATGGCAGGCAGAGGAACCCCAAAGACCTGATAAGAGAAATGAGCCTCAGCTGCTCCCAGGGTTGTCCCAAGACAGCCTTGGATCTGTAGGCTGGGAGTAAAACCCATCACCATGAGGTAATGGGAGAGGGCCCTGGATTGCCTTAAAAACTGAAAGAGGGGGGTTACTGCTTTGGCATACGGAGCTCAGGAAAGGAGGGAGGGGAAAGGATCCTGGGATGGTGTAGAACTTCTTATGAGTTGGTTAGGGGAAGGACCAAAGACAAGGAAAGGGAGAGATTGAGGTGGCTAGGGGAGGAACAAGCATGGGCAAATAGAGAGATAAGGGATAAAAAGGGCTAGTCACATGGTCAGTATGCTTGCCTGGCCATGCCCTACAGCTGATTAATGCAATGTGTCCTGTCTCTTCATTAAACTCCATTTATAATCACTTACCAGGATGAGGGAATCCCTATTGTGTGTGCACGTTCATCTGTGCAGCTATGAGTGCAGCAACCACGATCACACCATGGGTTGGAGGGTTCATGTGTCTATGGTGCCATCAGCTGGAGAGACCGGGGGAGTGTTTGTGGGTGCAGGTTGTGTGGTTGTGTATGTCTGTGTATGATTGCTACTGAACATCAAACCAGACAAGCAGGTGAGGTTGATACACGGTTAGGAGCCAGGTATTGGGGTGCACAGGAGTCTGGGGCAAATACTGGAGAGATGAAAGGCTGGCAAGTTGGCTGCTGGAGGGAGGAGGGGGTCCAAGCCAGGTGCTGGAGAGAACATGGAATTTGAGGGTCATGGAATAGTGGAATAGCTTGGGTGGGAAGGGACCTTAAAGATTCCAACCCCCCTGCTATGGGCAGGGACACCTCCCAATAGACCAGGTTGCTCTAAGCCCCAGGGCAACCTGTTCCAGTGTCTCACCACCCTCACAGCAAAGAATTTCTTCCTAATATCCAGTCTAAATCTCCCCTCTTTCAGCTTAAAACATTCCCCCCTCATTCTATCACACCATGCTCTTGTCAAAAGTCCCTCCCCAGCTTTTCTGTAGCCTCTTCAGGTACTGGAAGGTGCTGTAAGGTCTCCCCAGACCCTTCTCTTCTCCAGACTGAATAACCCCAACTTTCTCAGCCCGTCTTTGTAGGAGAGGTGCTCCAACCCTCTTCATTGCCCTCCTCTGGACTTGCTCCAACAGCTCCATGTCCTTCCTGTGTTCGGGTCATCTGAGCCTATTTGCAAGTTAGGATCCAGGTCCAGATACTAGGTAGACTGAGTGGCTAAGGCCAGGTCCTGGAGGGATCCATATATGTGCATGTGTGTACGTGCAAGGGGGTCCAGCAACCAGAATGGGCCTGTAAGTTTTGAGGGCTTGTTTACCCAAGTGCCAGCAGTTGGGCAGTCCAAGAGTCTGGGGTGGGTTTGTGATAGACTGGATGTCTAAGGACATAGCCTATATAAATACAAAGTTCACACTAATCAACCACCCCTTTGAGTAGCCAGAGAGGGGAACAGGATGAAGCTATTGGTGCTGTTTGAGCTTGGATGAGGGCTGTGTTTTCTCACTGTGTTGGTCTGTATGAATGCCACATGGTTTACACGTGTCTGTGCCTATTGAAAATACACACCCAGCCTTGCTAATGGCTGGGCTTGGGGGCATGGGGCTGCAGGAGCTTCACCTCGAGGAGCTACCAGATTTAACAGCTCCCTGTCAGGCAATACTGCTTCAGTCAGCTGTATTTCTGGAGTGGTCCAGAGGAGTCTGCTACATATAATAGAGAAACACAGCAGGCAGAAGAAAATTTGAAGCTGGACCAGAATACTAAAATTGAGGCATATGAATACTGAAAGAAGCAGAAATGTAAATGAGGCCTTAATGTATTCTTCCAAACCTTCTTCTGTTCTACCTGCTACATTTTTCTTGAGGAAACACTCATAAAATTCATGTTCCAATAAATAGCAAAAGGTCCTTTCATAATTATGATCATTTTCATTAAACTGCCCCCGTCAAAACAACCCTGGTGTGATTGCTCCAAAATGAATTACCTTTTCTAAATTAGTTCTGCCAAAAGCTAAATAGACTCCTATAAAGCCAGAATGAAAATTAATATTAGAAGAGATTTTTGTATGGTTTGAATACTGTTTTGGGACAGTGTGTCCCATTTGGATCTGCAATATATTTGTAAATCCAAGTTTTACTAACAAAGGTAAACAACGGGCAGTCAAGGGAAGCACTTCTCAATCATCTTCTCAAATCCACCCCTTTATAACATGTAGTGCAGGTCTGCATTAATTTGTACTTTACTGAGAGGGGAGGAAGAAAAACTGCCCAAGTGGCAAACTCCTAAATGAGAGTATTCTTGCACAATGCGGCGAAATTCAGATGCTGCAGAAAGTGAGAATTGATAAATCTATAAACCATAAACAGAACTAGGGACCAGGAACCCTGTTACTATTATTGCTTTTTTAGCAGTAAGAGATCACAGGCTTTTACAATTTGAGCTAGAGGAAACATTTACAGGCGTATGCACAGTAAATGTAGTTTATTCCCTGTGTTTCAGAAGTAATTTTCTTTCACACATGCACTCCCTGAAAGTACTTATATTGCTATAAAGTGAATCATGTGGTTATAAACTGGTGGACTGAGACACAGAAACCTAGTCTACAGTCTCCAAAACAGTATTTCTACTAGTGAAGTCAGCAAATGTTTTCAAAAACCTTCCCCATAATACAGTCTATTCAGTAGAGAATTCCCATGTAAATGCTGGGGTTTAGTAACACTTATGGACAGTATCAACGGTGTCTGAGTCCCAGCTTACTCATGTTGGTTGACAGTAGTAATCATAGAACAGTTTGGATTGGAAGGGATCTTTAAATGTCATCTAGTTCATCCCTGATGTGACCTTCAACTAGATCAGGTTGCTCAGAGCAACCTGAATGTTTCCAGGGATGGGCATCTACCAACTCTCTGGGCAACCTGTGCCAGTGTCTCACGACCCTCATTAAAAAAAATAAATCTTCCTTCTATCTAGTCTGAATCTCCCCTTTTTTAGTTTAAAACCATCACCTCTTGTCCTATCACAACAGGTCCTACTAAAAAGTTCGTCATTATCTTTCTTATAGACCCTCTTCAAGTACTGAATGGCTACAATAAGGTTTCCCTGGAGCCTTCTCTTCTCCAGGCTGAACAACCCCAACTCTCTCAGCCATTCTTTATAGGAGACATGTTGTATCCCTCTGATATTTTTTGTGGCCCTCTTCTGGACCCGTTCCAACAGTTTCGTGTCTTTCTTGTGCTGAGGACTCCATTAAGCTTACTTCTTCAGGTTTGAGGACTGTAGCAATAATAATCAGGATCTACTCTGAAGCCATTTATTCTGTCACCTCCTAACGTAGGTGAAAGGTTCCCCATGTTTTATGGGCTCCCATGCTCTTTGTGGTCCCTGTTCTGGTGTGGGCCTGGGCAGCATCACTGGAGTTGGTGACCTAAACCAGGCAAGTTGTCCTAGCTCAGTTCACTACTGGTCACCTTCTGCCATGCCTGTTTTTTGACTCTTTCAGGTTCCCTAGGAAGGATACAGAGACAGGGATTCATGTGGAGATCTGTGGTGGAAAATTCCCTGAGCTGAATCTTTTCTTTCAGTAAAAAAAACAAATCATTAAAAACCTCTATGACTTTTCACCCCCTAAACAGAATCTGCAGCTTTAAATGGTGATTACTACATCATGCAGGGCTTGAGATGTTTTGTCCATGTAATAAATGTGACTGCATCTGTTAGGGTTTCCTCATATTTGCACAAATCCTCCTTTCAGAAATGCTGGAAGGTATTGAAAAAATAGGGACCCGTTTGTGTTGGTTTGGTTGATCCCAGCTGTGATCATGCACTTTCAAAGGACAACAGTTGAGACACTGAGTGAATTTGAATCTCTTGGGCTCAAAAAGTCAAGTCTGAGTTGGTTAAATCTGGGAGTTTCGAAGGACCCTAAATAAAGAATACAACTTTCTTGGGTTTTCAGTGGGACTTGGACAGTCGGAAATTTCCAGATCCTCTATCTGAGGACTGATATGGTCCACCACACCTTCAGGAAACACTGAAATAATCTGTTGGGCCTGCAAAACTGTCCACTATGCTTCAGGTTTTTTTGCTGAGGAAATCCTCTCACTGGTTTGTCTACACCCTAAAAGAAAGGATGGTAAGTTTTTAATATGGTCATACTGGGTGGCAGTTCAATTCTACTGAGATATTATTGCAGGCAGATAAATTTCCAGTCCTGGGAGCCTTCAGTTTTAAAACAGATTTTCCAGCTCTGGGGATGAAAGAGAATGAAGCCTGTTAAAAGGGTACATGTTTAATAACAATGTTTAATTACCATGAAGATGCATACCTTGGATTCTGCAGTTTCATGCATGTTACAGTTCCTTATTTGCTTTAATTGATTCCATATCATTCACAAGTTAGGGTATTAAATTTTGATTAATACTATATATAGTACTTACATGTCTGTGTTGTCAAGCTCTTTTCCAAGAGATCTTTTCAAAATTGTTTTCAGCTGAACTGCTTGACTGGAGGAGGACTAATTTCTCTCCAAGTTTATTCAGTGTCTAACAAACCATATAAAAACAATTAGGGATGCATGCACTTGTAAGGGGATTTTTTTTTCTAGAAACACAAAAGATTTCATTTGAATGCAACACAGCAAAGAAAGAATCAAAATATTAATACTGCGTGGAATTTATATTGCACTATTCATTTCCAAAGTGCTTGGCAAATCTTGTAGCTACTTAAATTTGTAATACTACTGTGGATTTAGGGAGTAAATCATAGAATCATAGAGTCATCGGGGTTGGAAGGGACCTCTGAAGATCATTGAGTCCAACCCTCCTGCTGCTGCAGGAACACCCAGGGCAGATCACACAGGAAGGTGTCCAGACGGTTCTTGAAAGTCTCCAGAGAAGGAGACTCCACAACCTCTCTGGGCAGCCTGTCCCAGGGCTCCATCACCCTCACAGTAAAGAAGTTTTTTCTCATGTTGAGGTGGAACTTCCTGTGCTGCATCCATTTCCCTTGTCCTATCACAGGGCACCACTGAAAAGAGACTGACCCATTCTTGACACCCACCCTTCAGATATTTATAGACATTAATAAGTTCCCTTCTCAGTCTTCTTTTCTCCAGACTCAACAGCCCCAGGTCTCTCAGCCTTTCCTTGGGTGACAGATGTTCCAGTCCCTTAATTATCTTTGTAGCCTCTGTTGAACTCTTTCCAGCAGATCCCTGTGCCTGTTGAACTGGGAAGCCCAAAACTGGACACAAATGTTGTTGTGCTGAGGACATGTGAGAGTCTATGAAGGCAAGATTGAGGGAATGCTACTGGAGAAGGGCAGAGTCCCCATGCCTGAACTGGCAGCACTAACATGTCCCTTTGTCCGAGAAGTCAATCAGGAGCAAAGGTCCAGAAAATTATTTCACAGTTCAGTGTATAGTGCCCAGTTAGCTTAGATAATAACATTTTATCAGTGTGTGGTAGCAGTCAAAAAGACCCCTCTAGAAAATAAAAACTAAACTACTTCAGAGTTCAGATACCAACCAGAGCAAACTCCTTTGAGGTTGGCTCAAGAAACCAAAGTCCTCAAGGTGGTGTTAGAGCTCAGTGCTTGGTGTTGGTTCAAGGGTCTGCACTAAGCATCAGTATGAACAAGGCTAATGAGAGACAAATCATTTCAGGCATTTACTTCAGAAACACCAAGGTGAATTTTTTATCCTAAATTTAGGAAGGATGAAAGCAGGGCTGCTAAAATGGCAGCTACAGGGACTTCCTGGAGACACTTCTTACACAGGATATTCACAAATTTTGCTTGTTACTGCTGCAGACTTTGGCTAGAACTCCCATTCTCTCCCGCTTCCACGTATAGGCACAATGTAGAACTTGAAAAAATCACAGTAATGCTGTCTTATTGAAAGAGGTGTTGTGCTGAAACCAAAACAGAAGTAAGAAATGACAGATCTGTTCTCAGCAAGCAGCCTGGCTCCCATGACAAACAGAGAAGAAGTTTTGGGTAATGACTTTAAGTCCAGTCAATACAACTATTTCTTTATTTTTTCCCCACAAAGGCAATGTAAGTGATGACCTTCTTTGTTTTAACAAGTTAATTTGAAGAACCTTGAGAAGAAGTTGCATGATGCATGCAGGAGTCCCATCCTGGTTGATGTGCTCTACTTCAGAAGTTGGTACATCATAGGTAGAGATTTTTAAAGAACACTACACACAGAAGCCACAGCTTTTGATGTCACTGGGAAGCCTAGTGCCTCTTGGTGTAAGATGGGACAGAGGACACTTCATTTGCCTCAGCTATTTTGCCACAGGCTCATTGGACAGTTTGGATAGGATGTAGTGTGTGTTTCTTTCTCTCTCCACTTCACATGTCTTCCACGCTTCATCTGTAAGAACATATGTTACACCTTGCTTGTCTGTGGAAAAAATAAACCTATCAAAAAGACCCACATAAAGCAAGCAAAGGAAAACTCCAAACAACCAAAAATGACTCAAGCCAATTTACGTGAAGTTTGGCCATTTGGGGTGGAAACATAAGACCTTCTTGGGATACTGATACATGAACTTCTGTCCTTAGACATCTGCAGCAAGTGGAAGGAGGTACACATTTATATTGAGAGAATTAATAACTGGATTAACATAGGTGATTTGGATGGCTCTGGAACACTGGAGGAACACACTCAAATTCTTTAATAATGTATGAATCCTGTGACAGCAGCTCCACCAAAACGCTTCCTGGCTCATCCATTGTAGTCCTGCGTTTTCAAATCTGAAAGATGAAAAAAAAAGGAAGAGAAATTTTAGGAACTCACAGATTGTCACCTCAGGGTTTTTGGGGAAGGAGGATTTTTTTTTTGTTGCCAATTTTTTTTATCTCCTCTTGCAAATAATGTGAATAACATAGATACTGGAAGCAGCTACCCTAAAATTATCAAGGCTAAAAGCAGGTGTTAATAAACATTGCATCTACCTACATTCCATTTTGGACTCTGTTATCCTCTTTTACATATTAACATCTGATGTATTAAGCTGAATAACTTGAGCTTTTTTATTGACAGGCTTCTCAAGACTGTGTTTTCTTTCTGATCATATTTCATTTTGTGAGTACTATCACGCCACCAGGATAAAAAGAATTTTACTTTTAGCTGTGCCTTAAAGCTGCTGAATCATAGCAGCCAAATACTACCTTCAAACCCATCTGTCCAAGCAGAACAAGAATCAATTTAAAGTTTATCTGTGCACAAACTCTTCATAAATCACTGAGTTATAGGAAGCACCGTATCAGCTTCAGAAAAATTACTTTATTATCAGCAGCTTTCATTTTGTCAGTCACAGTCACTAAAAATGGATCAAGTTTAAAGAATAATAATTTTTGAGGAGCTGTTGTAAATAAATAATGGGATTTTTGTGCTTAATACTCCCTCGTTAGCACTTGAGTTTTCTAGTACACTAATACTTATCAAACTTGTCTGTAGAACAGAAAAAGCTGAAAGCTGTGTTGCTTGTTTTTGTTTGGGTTTCTTTTTGGTTTTTTCCCATGGAAAAGTTTCTCTTTCTCATAATTTCATTATTTCAGAAACTGATGCTTGAAGAAACTCAATAGCTCTCAACCTTGAGAAAATCTTTTGCTTTCATCACAAAAGCAGAAGCGTGTTGTGCTCTGCTCTACTTGATCTCTTGTGGTGTCTTCAGTTTCACACTTCCAGGATTGCAGACTGTGCTTCACAACACCCAGAAAAAGGGCAAAGACCCCTGATGAAGGGAGAGGCAGATGTCAGTGATGAAAAGCCTCATCCAGTGGTTCACAGCATAGATTTGCAGCAGAGAAGAGATTCAGGAATGTTGTGGGGACTTCCTTTGACCCTTGGATTCATTGGACCCTCCATGATACCAGCTGGTGTTCACACAGCACCACAGTCCCTTCCCAGTTTATCTCATCTTCCATTGAGGAGCCACACACCAAATCCAGTTCTCCAGCTTTTTTCCCAGTTTGATTTTAACTATCATTAATCTCCACGTTGAATCATGGTGCTGTGGAAACTTTAGTTTACTCCACTGCAAGGAAAGCTCTTAGTCCTCTGCATAACTCTTTCCCAGTATCACAGGATATCCCACTAAACAAACAGAAAATTAAATTATGCCAACCCTTCAACCTAACATGGGTGCATTTTCATGTGAGCTTTACTAAATGTAGTTCTGAAACCTTAAAAAAGTCTTGGTTTATAATAATACATTTGAGGGAACTTCCACTGTCTTAAGTTTAGATCAGTTTTAAACACATTATTCCTAAGATCTAGCTGACTTGGAGACTGATCTTTATACTTTAATGAGTAGGTGGAGGGCTAAGCTGCAGACAGGGAATCTTCTTACACATTCAAAAAATATAACTGCAGGCACATTAGGTCTTCAAACAGTTCAGGACTGATTCTCCAAGCATTCAATATCTTCCTTTATCTGGTCTTTTTTGTAGCGTGGAGAAGCAAAATAATTTTTCAGACCTAGGATGCAGTGAAATGTGTTTATGCTCATTTACTGTTGCCATATATCATTGGAAAAAACACAGAAAAACATTGACACAAAGATTTGCATCACCAGAAGAAGCTTGGTATATACTAATTATACTATATTTTAGGTACAGATGACACGAAACTTCAGAACTGAAGACATAACTGTATTTTGTATTTACAATTCAATTTCATCCTACTTTATTGAAATTCATAACAGAATAAAGGATGCAGTGAGCTTAAAGTATTAAAATAGAATTCTTGACGTTTGAAAAATTATGGTATGCCTCTGCTTTTTCATTTAGGAAGATCAGTTAATCAACAGGACCACTATCACCAAGTACATGCAATAGCTGCAAGAAGACATTTTGCTTTTAAATAGTACTGAAGGCAGTGTGATTTTTCAGCTTGCATATTGACATTAATAGAACTCCTCCAGGCCATGCTAAATTATGGTTTATGTGCTATGGTGTAAGGAGCCAAAAATAGGCTTGCTAAGCAAATAGCAGAAGTGAAATATAGCATAGCCAAAAGATAAGGCTGAACTTTTGGTACTGTGCATCCTACGGGGCCACAGAGCCCATGTGGGTTGCACCATCAGCTCTGTCACTGCTTCTTGAGATGGAAATTTAAAAACCATTTCATACAGATGGAATTCATCTGCTCACATGTGGCTAGTGCTGTGTCTTGGTGTGTAGTAGTAGTAGTGCTTGCCACCCACTTCTCCCTTTGTGATCAACAGAGATCTAACCACTGTAACAAATGGAGTCTTCAGTGAAACGTCCCTCATCCTAAAGTACGTGTTTTGTACAGATACTCAAAGGCTGAATGCTTATAAAAGTGGAAAAAAACATATTTGATAAAGGTGATTCTTCCTCTTTACTCAGCTCTTGTGAGACTCCATGTGGAGTATTGTGTCTAATTCTGGAGTCCCCAACATAAGAATGCTACAGAGCTCCTGGAGAGAGTCCAGAGAAAGGCCACATAGATGACCCGAGGGCTGGGGCAGCTCTGTTATGGAGACAGGCTGAGAGAGTTGGTGCTGTTCAGCCTGGAGAAGAGAAGGCTCTGCAGAGACCTCATAGCAGCCTTCCAGTATCTGAAGGGGCTACAGAAAGGCTGGGGAGGGGCTTTTGAAGGTCTTTAAGGTTCCTTCCAAGCCAAACCGTTCTATGATTCTATGATTCTATGGTATTTGTTAGGATCTTCTCAGAGGACGAGGTCCACGTGTGAAATCAGATCACTCAAACTGGGCCATTGATTGCTGTCCTGTGGTCACAGGGGTCTCTGTTGTGAGGGACCTTGCAGCAGTATCTGAAGCTGAATCTGGTGAGGCTTCCCAAACTGTTCTTTTGTTCTCTTCTTATAAGCTAGCTGTGCTCCTGTGTGAACACTTCATCTCATCTACAATCCATCTTCATTGATAATATTAACCGCACACAAAACATCTCCTAAAACTCTTTGTCACCTATAACAGACTGTCCTACATGATTATTTCTGCTTCTACTGGAAAGTTTGTATTGTTTGTTTGCAAATATCTGTGTATAATTCAGTAACTCCTGCAGCAAGGACCAGTCTGAAAATCCATGAGTCACTTTACCCAGGATGTTAATCAACACATTTAAGCACACAAATTGGACTGGGCCGAGCAGGATGTGCCAGGGGAAAGCTCCATCACTATATGAAATTCCCACCTGGGGAGCTCCTGTAACACTCAGTGAAAAGGTTGATTATTTAGTTAGTCCCCTAATCTGAGCTCTGTCCAAAACCTCCCAATGGTCCATTATCTCATCCATGCAGACAACTGGTTGGGCAGTCCCTGAAGCACCCAGGGAATTCATGGCTTCGATGCACTTGCAAGAACAGGTACAAACCTGCTTCCCAGCTACGCTGCAGTTGGAACTGAAGAATAAATTTTATTGTCATAGATGAATTGCATCCAGAAAGTCCCTCTTTCTCACTACGTGTTCTAGGGAGTCCAGATTAACTGCTTCTACTGTTTATGTCTCCACTTAGTCTTTGAGTCCCAGACACTGACTTTCAGGCATGACTCACTGTTATCTTATGACAGCTCTGAACCATATGCAAACGTCAACTGGAAATTAAGATGGAAGTGTGAAAGTTTTGGACAAACACTGAAGGAAATTGCTGGAACAGCTTTCTGATCAGAGCAGCACAAGCTAAAAAGCTGACTGAATTAGAGTTCTTATTCTGTTATGAATTCTTATTCATTTTTAAGGTATGGTTGTCTATGTAGTAGAAGTCAGAATTCAATAATAACAACATTCCAATTAAAAACTGTTTTGAGTTGCAGGGACCTGAGTATCAATGTTGCTAAACTGTTAGAATGATCCTTGGCATGCCTTCCTCTTGGGCCAAAGAACACTCTGTCAAACAATTCCCAGGCACAAGAACCAAGAATCAATGTTTGTATTGGCAAGCTTCTCAGCTCAGTAGAAGTGGTTATGTAAACAAAGAGTTGTGCTGGGAATTAAAAGGCTACAATCCACACGGTGTGGGGGCAGGTGTGTTGCATCAGATTAAGTCCAGTCTGGTCCCATGGATGGGATTGCCTTTTACTGAGGGGAGCACAGTAGTTGCTGTCTTGGAATCTTCCAATTTAGCTCCATCTGCAAGGATCACAGCTGAGCACCATGTTCACCAAGCACAGGCAGTGGGGGTGACCAAGGGATTCACGTCTCACAGTCCTGAGCCAGCTGTAGAGTTCCAGTGACTGTTGACAAAAAGCAGTTTGGAAGAAACCATTCTGTTTTGGAAGTTAAAGGAATCAACCAGCATATACAGTTGTGCCAGGTGACCTTGATTCTCAAGGACTCTTCTTGGGCCCTTACAGATACCAACATAGACTCAGCCCATCCCTGACAGTGCTTTCTAATTTTCTGTTGATAAAAATGGAAAAGCTGTTCTTTAACTTCATTATTTCTGTTACAAAAGTTGAAACTATCAGCTGAAATCTGAACTACTGAAGGGCTTCAAAGTGATCCAGGGTAGATTTCTGTTTTAAATACATCCTTAATTTTGGCTTCATTTGCTCATTTAGTTATCTGTCAGGAAAATAAAATAGTGGTTTTTTTACAAGCTCCTTTTGAGAAGACAGAATACCTCAGGGAGCACAATACCGGGGAAGTCTTGGGAAAAGAGATGGAGGAAAAAGGGAGACATGGTCTCTAACACTCTTACTTGTTGTGCAGAAGTTCACTACAAGAAGCAGAGTTACAAAGGCTTTTGAAATACCTAGAGATGAAGCAGGTAGCAAGAAAGAAGGCAGAGGCATGACTGAAGGCTTAAGATTCAATATTTAGAACAACTTCAGTAGTCCTAGACTGATAAGCCCACCGAGTTATCCCCTTAAATTCTCTGTTGTCCAATTAATGTTTCATCAAAAGTCTTCATAGGGTTCTGATATGTGTTCTCAGTTATTAGAAAACAGATTTAACATGATGGATGTTTGCTGCCTCTCATTCTGTCCAGGCATCCTTCCACCCCATAGAGAGATCAGTGATAAATGATTTTTACAATACAATGGAAGGAAAGCACTTTCTCACACTCCAGTTTCTCTCTCCCTTGTCACTCATGCATTGCATGACATCCAAGGAAAGATCTATTTTATTACTATTTTTTGTTTCTTTTAAAATTATTTTCTTTTATTGTTTTGCCCTAAGGTTCCAAGGGGAAAACAGAAGTATAGCAGAAGACTAAAGAGCATCAGAAGTTTGACGAAGAGAAAGGATACGTAAAAGCTCTGATCAAAGAAAGCCCAATCTAGTCTTTGATGATGGCAATGAAATACTAAGAGGATCTCATTCTCTCTGGGGTTACATTTATCATTTTAATTCATGTCAAGGGAAGAAATGTTAAGATGCATTATGTCTGGATTTGCCAGTTCAGATCCCCAGCTGGCTGGCCCACAATACCAACACATTCCTGAGACTAAGAGAATCAGCGCTGCTTGGTTTCAGCCAGGAGGCATCAGAGGAATATTTGAGCCACATTATGTGCAAGTATTTTGTATCCAGTAGATTTGCATCTCCTGGTTTTAAACCAAATTTCAAAGCAAACTCCAGCTGAAATGACCAAATTTTACTTCATTTCTAGTTCAAACAATAAACAGCTTTTGGGGTTCTCACTGTATCTTTAAAGAGAAATCAGTTTTTCTTCCTACTAAGATTAATTTTATATTTCCTTTATTAGGCATGAATGTGGATTTTAATATATAATTTAGCCTTCATAACACATAGCTGGACAAAGTCTACCAAGAAAGGAGGATAAGTGGAAAATCTCAAGGGATTCAAAAATAGTGACACATCCAAAGGACTGAAAATGGACTGCCTGCTACCTGGAAAATATAACAAACTACAACTTAAACAAACTTTAATTCAAAGTTTAAAAAAATGTCACCCAGGTGTGAATGAGGTGACTTAGTTGTTTTGGAGTAGGGTTTTCCTGGTGTTTTTTGCATGTATCTTCTTCTTAAGTTTGTTCCATCCATAAACTAGAGTCATCAAACACAATTCAAATTGGAAGTAAGAAATGCAGAAGAGGTATTTTGTATCCATGAATCACCAGAACATTTTCTTAACCTTCTAGGAAAAGCAGCATCTGAAAGCAATGTAGGGCAGATATTTCATGCATTTCTACCATGTTGACTCACTGCAGGGTTTGTTTTTCCTCATCACCCAATTTTTAAAAAAAGGGAAGAAAAAAGAGCAAGGTTTGAGAGCATTGCGTTTCACTGGATAATGACTTCTACAGAATCATGAGTAATGTTTGTGAAAAAAAGAGCAGAAGAATTGTCAACATCTCTAATGCCAGCATCAGTGTTGCCACAGGGTGTTTTTTCTGCTTTTTTAGCAATATTTTGATGCCACTCTGAGGTGATGACACCATACCTGCTGAGGCAGAGAGGGTGGAGCTTTCCAGTTTCCAAGGTGTTTCTGTGCTACACCACACACACTGGGGAAAACTGATGTTTTAAGCAGACAACACAAGGTGAGCTAATTCTGTCAAGTGGATGATGTAAGACTTGCCTCCCCCATAACACAGCTTAGCTTTTGCCTGCAAGAATGCTGTACGTTGTGTCAGTGTGTTCTCATTTGGCAGTCCAAGGGGTGATGAAACTCCTGTGCTTGGTGTCTCGTTCGCAACTTCTCTTTCAGCGCAAACACAAAAGTGATGTAAGAAAGACAAGGAATATTGTAGGATAATAAGATCCTTTTAAGTGTTAAAAGAAACTGTTGCTGTTTTAAGATAACTCCCAAAATGCAGACAAAGAGACTGGGCTTAGGAAGGAGACATTGTAATTTGTTGCAGGTTTGTACAAGGGCAACCATAGAAAAGTATGTTTTCCAGGCAACCAGTGACAGGACAAGAGGGCACAGCCTGAAGCTGCTCCAAGGGAGGTTTAGGTTGGATATTAGGAAGCACTTCCTCATGGAGAGGGTGATTAAACATTGGAATAGACTTCCCAGGGAAGTGGTGGAGGCACCATCCCTGGAGGTGTTCAAGGCAAGGCTGGATGTGGCACTTAGTGCCATGGTCTAGATGGTGTGGTGGTGTTGGTCACAGGCTGGACTTGATGATCCTAAAGGTCTTTTCCATCCTTGGTAGTTCTGTGATTCTGTGATTCTGTGAAAGCTGGGTGCTTGGTGCCTTCCCACAAATCAAAGGACACCAAAGGAGATTTTTTCATTATATATTTATACACAAAACTATAGAGTTAGCAAGTTTCCAAGTCCATCTTCTTTATAGTGACTGGTTCATGATTACCATATAGCTATAATATGGTTACATCACTATTTCTACTGTCACCCATGCTCAGGGGCAGGGTCTTCACCTGGGCAGGGGTCTTTTTGACCTGTGGGTGTGATTTTTAGTGTTATAATGACATAATAATAAGCTAAGTTCACCTTAAGGACACAATATCACAACTCATACAGCTTCAACTGCCCAACACTGATTTAGCCATCAATCTTCTTGATTTTGGTTCTTCTTTATCACCTCCTGCATTCCTTAGGTCCAATTATCCATACAGACCTCAAGTCATCTCTGCCAAGCTGGTGATTTATATGAGATACTCTTTAAACCTCTTGATTAATTGCCTTCTTCAAGGCCTAGTTATTGCAGGATGTCTTTGCTCAGTGCTGGCTGTGGTACTAATTGTGTGCCTCTCTGACTGCAGTTTTATCTTACACTAAATGACTACATCATTCTACATTTCTGAGCTATTTTCCAACAAAACTACTTCTGATCATGCCTGTCCTTTCTTCATGGAGATTTTGCTTGCCCAGTGGTGGAACAGAGATACCAAGTGACTGGAGCCCTCTGAAAATCCTTCACTGACACCATGCTGTTGAAAATGGTTTTTTTTCAGTGATATGGTGTCACTAAAACAAAGGAATACGAGTCTACCTTCAGTAAAAACATTTCACACTTCATCCAAGAAGAAGAAATTTGAAAACTATTCTCTTATGATTTTGGGCAAAACAGAACAGTGAGGAGAAATTAGTTTTACTCTGAAGGAGCCTGACCTGATCCAGCTTTGGTCCTGAAGCCATGAAGCCTTGTTAGCTGGGCTTCAGCAGAGCTAATATCTGCTGTCTCTCAGCAGGGTGTGTAATCTCATTATAGTGAGACTCCAAATCCTTTGTCAAGGTCACAGAGAGTCTTTCTGCATCCTCACTTTGTAAGAAGGAAGAATCGCAGAAGATAAAACAGGCAGATGTTTTTTTCCTGCAACAGATTTTTTCCTAGATTGTGAGCAGAAAAGATATGTTACCAATTCTTGATAGTTTTTCTCATCATGCGAAACAACAACAAATTTATGTCCAGTGTCTGTAGAACAATTATATGATGACTCTCACACAGGGATTCTTCTTGTTTGCCTTAATTGATTTTAACATAACAGAATGATTTCCTCCCACTCCAATTTTCTTTTCCTCTCCTCACCCACTGGTATTTCTCAGGTTTTGTTTTATTATCAGATTGTCATCAAACTTCACAGCTGCATATATTATTCCTTGAGCATATATTACTGCATTTTGCAGATGTCAAGTCGTGCTCTCATCTTTGCCACAACTTTTACTCTAGCATTAAATTTGTATACTCTGTATTGCAGCAAATCAAAATGCTTTCACTGCTTTTCTTTTAATACCTGAAAAAAACAAACACAAACTTGTCTTCCTTGGCTGTTCATTATTCACTTTATTTATTCAGAACTGTTTCAAACTGGTTTATTTTTATCACACCAAAGTAGATATGCATTCAAGCTTTAAAACAGAGCAAGTACAGCTCATGTCTCAAAAAAAGTTTGGATTCAGACGTTGCACAGTTCTGAAAGATGAGTTTTCCCTTTGCAAAATGCCACTCACATGAACAACTGATTTTGTTCATTTTTCTTTCTTTAATACATTTGTCATTCTTATCAATAAACTTCTATACACTTTTCTTTGGAGATGAGCCATCAAATGTTCTGGTAATTCAGCCAGTGTTTACATTGGGAACCTGTTGACTAGAAACAATTGATCTTTTAGGGAAAGCATTAGCAGAATGGGAACATAAGGCTGCTAAATAAAATGGTTTATACTTAATGTGATACAAGTAGTATTTGCTAGGATTCTTTGGTTAGGAAAAAAAAGGAAAAGGGGTGAAAAAAAGTGTTATTCAAAGACCAGCAATGTCCCTGAGGTGTTTTGCACTGGAAAAGAGGCAACTTTCTGTTTTCATCTCTGCATGAATATGGTTTCTGTCCTGCAGACTTCCCAAAATCCAAGTTGGACCAAACACCTAACATTTTATGGTGTTATAAATTCAAGCAGCATTCAATGTCCTGGCAAAATATCTTTAAATAAATTATTTAGAAATCCACACAAGTATGTTATTTGTACTGTGCTGGACCTACCATGTCTTTTCATTCTCCTTTCCCAAGCTACTTAATAGCCATTCAAGTAACAAGCAGATAAGAGACCATCTCAACATCTTGAATGCTACAGATACAGAACAAGACATACTGCGTAGTAATTGGCAAATATCAATCGAGGAAGTTAAATGAGTGTAAAAATTTAATTTTTCTTTATCATAATGTGGATTATGTAAATTAAACTGCTTGGTCTTGGTTCCCATTATCATCAGTCTATAGTGAAGCCTACGGACCAGTTCATCTTGTCCTAAAACAGGGCCTCAAACTGTCCTGAAACCATCCTGAAAAAGATTGGGTTCATCTCTTAATTACAAAGGGACACCTGAGCAATCAGGTGTGCAGACTGGGATTGTCTAGCACCAGATGAGAAAAAGGTCACGCCTAATTTAATAATGTAATTGTTCATTATGCAACTCCCACCTACAGTCTAACTGAGCCCAGACTGGCTTGGTAGATAGTAATTTCTGAAGCCACAACTGTCATATATAAAATTAAACACCTTAATACTTTCATTTTAAGGATTCATTGCCTGCTCAGTACTAACGATCTCCACTTCTGGATGCCAGATTGTGACAGAGACAAGAAAAGAATTTTTTTAAAAGGAGTATTTTACTCTTTTTACTTATATGTCCTGGTGGACTTGACAGTGTTAGGTTTAAGGTTGGACTCAATCATCTTAAGAGTCTTTTTCAACTTAAAAGATTCTATGGTTCTCTTATTCTTTGTCTATGGTTTACAAATCCTGTGATTTTTACATCTTCAACATGAGTAGAAAACTCTTTATTGCCCATCAGTTGAACCTTAACTTGAAATAGTAATACTTTTTTTTTTCAACACTGACAATTGTTTCAGCTTATGGGAGATGCAGGGAGTTTTTCTCTCTGACTTTCTCCCTCTTTTTCTCTGTCTCCTTTAGTCCATGATCCCTGAATTACAAACCATGTTGCTTATGCAGACCTGAGTTGATTGGGAGGAAGTAATGATGATTTTAGTACATTAGGTGTAGGGTTTTTGGGTTTGTTTTGTTTTAAGGGAGGTGTTTTCCAGGTTCTATGTGCAGTTCTAGAAGCCAATAGTGTGTTTCCCCAAGATCATCTTGATAGAAAGATTCTTTTGTGTAAACTAAACAGATCAAATGCCTAAATAAGAGAAGTCTTCTATCACAGGCCAGTGTCATTTTTGCAATAATAAACACGTCTCTTGGAATTATTATCGATGAAATCCAGATGCCCAGAAGACAAGCAGGGGAGATTTTGAGTCTCAGTATCCTTGGATATCTCTGCAGCTAAGAGTGTCTGTTCATGTTCCTGGATCTAAGATTTTAACAAATTATTGTGAAGGATCTCTGGATTTGGCAGTATTTACTGTCTTTTCCCTCATTAAAACCTTTTCATACTGAGAATGGGCCTGGCATAACTTCACCAAATAATTTGTTGAAAGTAACAGAACCATGGTAAATGTCCTTTTCTAGCAGTTGTTAATCTTCAACTGTCTGTCAATCCAGACCCAATCCATAAACCTATCCCAGCATTCTTAGGCCAGTATTCCCAAGACAATGAAAAGTAAACTCAATCTTTGGAGCTAAAAGCACAGTGAAATATAACCATTGCCATGAAATTCCAGCAATCAGGGATATTTACTTGCTGTTCAGGACTTTTCCACTGACACTAAAGTTGAGGCCAAGTTGGAAAAACTGGTAGCAGTGATATCCAGGTTGGTCTGGTGAATGGGAAGCTCTTCAAATGTGAGAGGTTGTGTAACTGCATGGTGTGTTCAGCCCTGTAAAATGAAGTCTGAGAAGGAGCAGACTGAGTGAAAGCAGAGAGGAGTGAGATTTGTCTGAAAAGCCAGTGAGGGTCAGGATAAAACAGGTAGAAATGGAATATTGAATGTATGTGAGATAGAAATTACCAGGTTTTCAGTTTTCAGGGCTATCACGTTTTGTAACAGCCTCTAAAGAAGAGGAGGAGCAAAGGCCAGCTACATTTAGAGCAGAGCAAAGTAAGTATTTGAAGGTAATTATGTGGTATCAAGGCTCTGCCAGACAGGGCTTGAACTTGATTATTGAGAAGACTCTTATTTGTATCTTTCCATATCTTCAAAATTGGAGCATCCCAGAATCATTTAACTGGAAATAAGTCCGTGGACTTTGGGGATAAATGTGTGTAGATGGAGTGTGTCTGGCTTCTGCCTTGTTAAAAATACAACAATGGTTTGTAACCACTATGAAAATGTAAGCTGCTACCCAACATGTCATGTATCAGAGCATCATGTGTGCTTCCTAGCCAATGTGAGTATACAGTCCATATTCACAGTATAGAGTGTCTCAGAAGGAGAGATGACAGAGAGCAAGGGACTTCTAAATCAGTGATATTTCTTCAAAATTATCTCAGGAGATGGGGATTAATAATGGCCACATTTCCACCCTATTTCTGTTATGGAGATTATAAGAATCCATTAATCATTAATAATAAAACCCCATTAATTCACCTTGAGGGTAATAAGGTGCTGGAATAGGTTGCCCAAGGAGGTTCTTGAGGCGACCTCCCTGGAGGTGTTCAAGGCCAGGTTGGATGAGGCTTTGTGCAGCCTGGTCTAGTGGGAGGTGTCCCTGCTCATAGCAGGGAGGTTGGAACCTGATGATCTTTTAAGGTCCTTTCAACCTTCACCATTCTGTGATTCTATGAACAGTTTTAAAGGAAAACATTGAGACCTATAATGGCCATTGAACTGTGAACATACCGAGACAGAGATGAATTTAAGACAAGCAAGTTGATTTTAAGATGCTGCAATAATGCCACAGCTGCCATCAGCAAACATGCTACAGCACCCTTGTTTTAAAGGATCTTTCATCAATGAATCCTCAGGGAGGCATCCTGACTATCAGCTACCAAACCATTGATTTTCAGGATAAACTTTTCTGGCATGAACTAGATACCACTAGAGTAAACAAATGGAGAAGGTGAAAGGAGCTGACAGAGGAGGAAGTGGAAAAAAAAAACACAATTGTTTGTCTAGTTCTGCCACTGACACACAGGCAAAAAAAAGGTCCTAAATGCAGTCCTCAAGAAACCTTTGGACATATATTTTGTAACAATCCTTTGGCACATTCCAGCCTGAAATTTCAGGTGAAATATGACCTTTCTGCTGCATGAGGTTTGACAAAAGAGGTATGGTATTTAGATGTAACATCTCTCATCTAACTGCTGAAGAACATTTATAGACAACTAATTGGGACTGAACATATATTTTAGAGGGGGGAAAACAGAGGAGAGGAAGAATGGATTAAAATTGGAAGAGGGGAGATTTAGATCAGACATTAGGAAGAAATTCTTCACTATGAGGTTGGTGAGACACTGGCCCAGGTTGCCCAGAGAAGCTGTGGATGCCCCATCCCTGGAAGTGTTCAAGGCCAGGTTGGATGGGGCTTGGAGCAACCTGGTCTCATGGAAGGTGTCCCATGCAAGGGGGTTGGAACTAGATGATCTTTAAGGTCCCTTCAAACCCAAACCATTCTGTGATTGTATGAAATATTCCTGTCCTGTTTCTAATATGTGAGCTTTCATGTCTATGCCCATTTGTTTAAGTACAAACAGAGTCACAAAAACAACAGGACAGGTTCAACCACAGCACTGTTATCAAGTCCAGCTTTAACCTCTGAGCAGCTAAAATCTCACAGATGCAAAACCCATTGTGAATATGCACCCAGCAGAACATGCCACAAGGTTCCCAATTCATACTGTACAAATGAGGAACAGGCAAAATAGGGAGAGCTGGCTTCCCATTGCCAAAGGACAAAGTAAAAATACAATTATGAGAAACATCCTGCTGTTTACAGGAAATGGAACAAAAATCACTTCAAAATAGTGTCTGCCAGGGGTTGCCTTGTCCCTGTTCTTCTTGATAGGCCATGCTGCACCTTCCCTTATCCATTGAAGTCCTTAGTCTTGGAGAGTCCACAATCCAGGGAAGTGTTTACAGCCAGGATGCACTAAAGGAAAAAAAAAATTAGGAAGGTAAGTTTTAGTAGAAAAAAAAGGACCTTGATGTGATGGATTTAGACCATCTAAATGTGTTGAGTGTCAAGGAATGATTCTGAAAAATATAATCAATATGTCTGTTAATTAAAAGTCCTTGTTTTGTTTCTAGCACACAATTCCAATAGAAGTTTCTTTTTTTTTTTTTTCTTACAGTCCTACAAATGAGTTTTCTTTTTAGTTCTGGGTGGAAAACTCTTCTCAACACAAGGGAAAAGAGGCTTACATATTAGGAATTCTTCCAGTACCACTTCTTGTTCCATTTTCATCTTTCCTAATATAAATTGAAAGTTGTCACAGTAAATGTACTCCATCTGAAAACAGCTCAGAGCAAATCTGGGTCACTGATTTGTGGAAAGATCTGTTCTCTGTCTGCAGGTTTTTGATATTTTTATAAATAACTATGACTACAGTATTGAAAAATTGTGTAATTCAAGCTAATAGATGAAAGCTTCAGAAATTAGGAGTAGCCAGATGAAGAAAACCAGGAACAATTTCTGTACAAGAGCAATGTTATTGGCAGAAATGGGGTGTAACTCATATAAATATAAAATATTCAGCTGAGAGCATATATTAAATGAAGGAAGATATTGAAAAAAAGGGAAAGCACTATAGAAAGAGAAGAAAATAGAATAGAACAAAACAAAACAGGACACTGCATGGATGAGTGAAGAAAATTTGAAAGGAAAAACTAAATAAACATCTGAATGGAAAGAACTGAAATGGAAAATTAAAAAATTTGTTAGCACTAAATCTTGTTTTCTTCGAAGTCAAGGTCAAATCTGCTGATGATCAGGCCAAGAATGAACTATAAAAACCTCTGGTTATTTATAAAGAATAAATATATAGTAATTTCAAGAGGGGTTTTGATCAGAGATGAGGGAGTTGCGTGGGAGTGTCTATTTTAATTAAAGACAGTAGCAACCCCTACTGTATCAATCACCTTGGCAAGAAAATGTTCTTCTGCCAGCACTGACTTTCAGCTATTTTAGTTTAGGCTAAAAATATCACTGTGAAACAATATCCATTATTGCTCTGATCCACAGAGTTTGCAGTTGTCAAACATTTGTTTTCTGTATATCAAACATCTGAAGTTATGATGAACCCTGGAGGTGCCATTTTACTCTGAGGCTGCTGCAGCCTGTGAGAAGGGCAGACACGTTCACACACACTTGCTGGTTTGTTGGGTTTTTTTCTTACATTCCCCACTTCAACATTGAACACCTCATTTAAAACTTAAAATGCATCATCCCCTGGTGCACTCTGTCAGACTAAGGACATTCAGAGGCACAACAGTTTCATTTGAAGGATCATCACCCACAACTCTTGCTCAAGCATTTTTATGGTTACACTACAAAAGGTCATGATTCAAGTGATTTTACCAGATAATGTACAATGAGATAAAACAGAGAACATGTTAAGTATCTCTTTTATCATCATCATCATCATAATATCTTGGTGTTCAGCACCTTTTTATAACTCTGTGATGGCTGTTTTTCCCAATTTGAATCAGGGCCTCACACACTCCTGAGAAATTAATATTCCACTCCCCATTTTGCATGTGGGTAAAGTGAGGTAGAGCCAGATGAGACAATTTGTCTTTCTTTTTAGAGGAAGTGGTTGAAGCTGAGGAACTAAAAAATGGTTCCTATCTCTTGGGTTTGTGCACATTCCCCAGTTACATCCTTTTCCAGTTAGGGTCCTGATGCTCGCCATCCTTGCCTCCATAGCATTTTGGTTGGAAAAGACCTTTAAGATCATCAAGTCCAACCATTAACCCAGCACTTCCCAGTCCACTGCTAAACCATGTCCCTCAGCACCACATCTACATGGCTTTTAAATCCCTCCAGGGGTGGTGACTCCACCATCTCCTGGGCAGCCTGTGCCAGTGCCTGACAACCCTTTTGGTGAACACATTTTTCATAACATCCAATCTAAACCTCCCTTGATGCAACTTGAGACCATTTACTCTTCTATCACGTGTTACTTGGGAGAAGAGACCAACATCCACCTTGCTACAACCCACTCCCTTCTCATAAGAAGATAAAACAGATACAAAGACCAGCAGAAAATCACAGGGTGCAAGAATCATGGTCACAGAAGAGCAAATGAGGTTTTCTCTTTTTATTTCACATTTCTATCACCCACCTTTCATAGTAAACATTTAGGAACTGGTGCATAGAAGATTGAATTTGTGGTAGCACAATTTTGACTCCTACCTGAGATACAAATAGTACAAAATTTGCCACTTTTGTACACACTTTGCCACTTTTAGTGCAGTGTAACTCCACAGAAACTGGAGTTACTTTCAATTTTTAGAGTTTAGGAAATCAGGAACTGACAAGAAATCTGGCAGAGTAAATCAAGCTATTCTCAGCATAAGAACTGAGAGTCCACCTAAAGCAATATCCTGTTCTGACAGGGATCAGGAAAAGGTGCTTGATACATGAAGTAAGGAAACTTGGATCAAAATGTATTGAGAGGGGAAGTAACAAGGTGTTTTCTCTTTTACATTTTTTTGCTTCATCTTCTGTGGAAAGAAAACTTCCCTCTTCTGTGTCCCGATGTCAGTGCATGCAGAGATGCTGACACACAGACCTTGGTGCCAGATGATGCATTTCAAATTATTAAGGCTAGTAGACATGAATGCAGAACACAGTCTGATATTTACAATAATATATTGAGGGGGGCACTTCATTGATGGTTGCTAACAAGGCCTTAAAAAGTGGGTCTGTTTTGGTATTAGCCACTACTTTGATTTCAACCATGCCAGGTAGGCCTGGTGTAGGCATGTAAATCTGTTTTACTTTGGATCCTTCAGAAGAAGTCAAGCTGATTTAACACCAAAAGGCTTACTGGATTAAATGAGTCTGAATCATCTGTGTTGTCTTGTGGTGATAAAAAACATTATGAATCATACACGTGGTCAACAAATAAACAGCATTTCCAGATGGCAAGCACTAGCTCTAGGCCCCAGCCTCACAGACATAGACTTACTTGAGAAGTGCTTTATTAAGGAAGGCAAGAAAACTTTCATCCAGAGATTGTCCCACTCCCCTCTTTTCCCCTTCCCCTCCCATTATCTCTGCCCAGTTAAGTGCAGTGATATCCTACATGTTGAGGGATAGACACGTTACTCACTTTGGTCTAAATATAAGCACCTTAGCACCCACACAGCATCATCCTAGGAATGCCTGGTACAAATTGCTATCTTGTTTTACATCTTTTATGTTCCTGATCTGGCTTCAAGCCATAAACATAGACTGATTTAGGTTTAAAGGGACCTTTGAAGATCATTTGGTCCAGCACCATGCTCTAAACATGGTCAAGCTTTAGTGCAGTTCTTTGGAAGACCCAGAAGGAAGGTTGCCTACAAAAAGTAGGAGAAAAGAGTAACAAGAAACTAACCAGGAGATAAAAGTGAAATCTAGTCTGAATTGTGAAAAAGAATTCTTGTTGCTGTCTGCAGCACAGAGAGGTGTACACACTTACACATGGAAGAGGAAAGTGGCATTGCTTCCACACATGGATGAACACTTATCTGGCCATTCCATGGTCACAGATAAAGGCCACTGAATGTGAACACACAGAAAATGTCAAGGAAGATAACTAACCCCCAGACAGTGGCAGATGAAGGATCAGTCTCTTAGTCTAGAATGAGCTTCTTAATCCATCTCTGTGCCCAAATCCTGTCCAGTAGGATATGCTCTTGCACAGTTTCACAGGTCAAGAACACTTTGCCTCTGTTCCCTTGGAGCAGAACCTCTTCCACAGAGAGTTCCTTAGGTTGCTGTGGGGTCACTCAAGAAGTAAGTTGACACTCAGGTTGCCAAAAGTGTCAAATGCTGGCTCAGCCTCTACAAAGAAAACACCTGAAAACAAGGAGCACCATTATCTGAGAGTCTCCATACCAGTCTTGTGCAATGACCTCTGCCTTTATGCAACATTGGTGCACTGTGTGTTGCTAGGAGCAGCACTCTGTTTTTCTTTGAATCAAGTGAGAGAAGATATGAAAGTTCATGCTGAAGGTGAAACTCATTCAAGCATAAAGAATAAAATACCAAGGTGTGTCTCTGTGCTTTGAAAAGCAAAATAGCTCAAGCACACACATGCTCTAATGGACTGAACCATTCTGATCAAAAAACTACCCTAGAAACAGAGTAACTCCTGCTCAATGCACTAAGGAGGCTTGTAATTTCTTAGAAGTTTAAGTCACTTTTAAAATGTCACATTAAATAATGAAGTTAGGGGGAGGGGTGAGTGAGGCAGTATTTCATGTCCCTCCTTAGATGTCAATTCAATGATGATCATCGAGCTAAAAAGAGTTCACCCTTATGTTCCCAGTCTAAGTCTATTTGGAACACTTGAGCAGCCTCATCTGCTCGTTGGTTGTGTTGATGTTCCTCAGTGGCTCGACTCAGAGGTACGTGTGCATCTACACGACACACCTTTACAACCAGTTTCTCCATCCAAGCTGCCATGTCCTTCCACAGCCCAGCAACCCAAATAGATTTACCCTTTTGCTGCCAGTTGTTCTGCTGCCACTGCTTTAGCCAACCCCACAAGGCATTTGCTGCCATCCACGAGTCAGTGTAGAGACAGTCTCAGCCACCCCTCTCGCTCAGCAACGTCCAAAGCCAGCTGGATGGCTTTTACCTCTGCAAAAAATCCATTCCATTTGCAAACTGGGACAATTTTCTTCAAAGATTAAAAGAGTTTGAAGCAAATGGTTGTGGAGTCTCCTTCACTGGAGACATTCAAAACCCGCCTGGATGCGTTCCTATGTGATGTGCTCTAGGTGACCCTGCTCTGGCAGGGGGGGTTGGACTAGATGATCTTTCGAGGTCCCTTCCAACCCCTAGGATTCTATGATTCTATGATTCTATGAAATGGTAGCATCAAAAAAAGTCAGTCTGATGTTAAGTAAAATGGACTGGATCAGGATGCTTTTAAGATTGAGTTAATTCTGAAGAACAGAAAAAGAATAATCCAGTTGCTGTGGAGGGGATCAATGGTAGTTTCCTTCCCCTTGGAATACATTAAAGCAAAGAGGAACAGCAATGTGCCCTTTTGGCCAAGAAGGCCAGTGGCATCCTGGGGTGTATTAGAAGGGGTGTGGTTAGTAGGTCGAGAGAGGTTCTCCTGCCCCTCTCCTCTGCTCTGGTGAGGCCACATCTAGAGTATTGTGTCCAGTTCTGGGCCCCTCGTACAAGGAGGGGGACAGGGAACTGCTCAAAAGAGTCCAGTGCAGAGCCACCAAGATGATGAAGAGAGTGGAACGTCTCCCTTGGGAGCTGGGTCTCTTTAGCTTGGAGAAGAGGAGAGTGAGGGGCAACCTCATTAATGTTTATAAATATGTAAAGGGCAAGTGACAGGAGGACAGAGCCAGACTCTTCTCAGTGATGTCCAGTGATAGGACAAGGGGCAACAAGTGCAAGCTGGAGCATAGGAGGAAACCTTTTTCACTGTGGGGGTGACAGAGCACGGGGACAGGCTGACCAGAGAGGTTGTGGAGTCTCCTTCTCTGGAGACCTTCAAAACCCACCTGGATGAATTTCTGTGTGACCTCCTCTAGGGGGTCCTGCTTTGGCAGGGGGGTTGGACTAGATGATTTCTAGACGTGCCTTCCAACCCCAACCATTCTGTGATTCTGTGAATCAGATGCCAAAATAATCTTGAAGACCTGAGTCTTTTCTACCCCTGAATAGAAGGATGATAACTCCCAGGCTCACTGAGGCATGCCAGAGACTACAATACTCTGGGGTCCCACGGGGAGGCAGGTTTTGCAGAGTATCAGGTCAATGAGCAGGTGACATACAGAAAGATGTGTGGATTGAACAAAAAAAATAATTTAAGGGATAAAAGAATGCCCAGCAGGGTATGTGTGTGATCAGTATTTTCAATGTCAAGATTTTTCCTGGAGACAACAGTGAGGACCTATCCTGTTCCAAGGGGGTTACCTTCCTCTTCAAACAAGTCACAGTTATTTAAAAACACACTTATTTGAATAAAAGTCCTTCTGTAGTACTCATCTTTATAGATAAAGCACCCTCAGATGGGATGTATCTGAAACAGGGAGTTGCTGGAAGACAGAAGTCAAGCTTTGAGGGAAGAGATGTAGGTTGCTGAGGGAAATGAGGTCAGTATATTTTGTATGTGTTCCTGTGTCTGTGTGCATATGTATCTGTATGTATCTTTATAAATTTTACTTATATTTGTGTGTGTTTATAGATATAAATGCAATTCTAGTTATATAACCACATTTCTGCTGAACTATAGTTTTTCTTACAGATGACTTTTGGGTTGTGCACACTTAAAACATTGGAATTCCACCATTAAGGATCGTATGAATGTCAGGATTTAGAATTATAAAATAATTTATGGAAGGTGAGCTCTCTAAGTCTCCAGTCCAACCTCCTGCTCAAGGTAGTATTGACTACAGGGTCAGATCAGGCTGCTCAGGGTTTTATCCTGTCCAGTCCTGAAAACCTTGAAGCCTGGAGACTACAAAACCTCTCTGGACAACCTGCTCCCCTTCTTGACTGTTATCATGGGGCAAAAGTTCCTTGCTATACCCTGCTGGAACTTCTCCAGTTTTAATGTGTGCATTTTTGAATGCATTTTGTCCTTTCGAGTCTTGGTAAGTGAAGAAAAATTGCATCTCACCTCTGAAAAAAAAAAAAAAAAAAGACTTAAAAACACCTCCAAACCAGAACAAACTAAAACCCACAAGTTTTCCACCCCCTCAAAAAAATGCCACAAACAATATTGAAAGGAGTATCCTTGAGCAGAGGTGATACTTAGAAACTGAACTGTAAGGATGAAATTTATTTCACCTTACTTCAGTCATCTCAAAATTCCCTGCCTTGGCCATTTTAAATCATCTCCTCTTTGTATGTAGACAGAGTGAAGAAAGAGATAGCCCTTGCAAAGATAGACATCCATTTGGAGGGAAAGAAAAGACCTTCTGTCACTTTTTTAGCCATTTTAGTTGTTACTAAAAGTTTCTAATCAATTACTCAGAAAATTGAGCTTCATAAGGATTTGGGGGAAGTACAACAAAACCTCTGAATTTATGATTTTTTGACTTAGTCTGAAAAATTGTGACCTGCTGCATAGACCATCTACAGGGCAGTAAGTTGTGTGAGAGAAGGGATGCAGGACCCTGGGATCCCTGAGCAGGGACCAGCTGGAACTTTCTGCAGATACAGACCTGTCTAAATAGTTAACTAATCATAGAATCATAGAATCACAGAATGGGGAAGGTTGGAATGGACTTTAAAGATTATCAGGTTCCAACCTCCCTGCCATGAGCAGGGACACCTCCCACTAGACCAGGCTGCACAAAGCCTCATCCAACCTGGCCTTGAACACCTCCAGGGAGGGGGCATCAACAACCTCCCTGGGCAACCTATTCCAGTGCCTTACCATTCTTTTTTTTTTTTCCATCTAAATGGGGTGCTGACATCTCTGGAAAGCATCCAGTAAAACATTTTTCTTCAAAAGAGAAAACTTGAATCAAATCCAAACATTTCATGGAACTTGAGAGACTTGACAGAAACACAAGGAGAAAAAGGTAAAGGCAATCATTTTGATTCAACTATTTCTATAATGTCAAAACATTTATGTTTCATTTTAACTGTTACTTTTTGGTTCTTTTAAAATATAAACATCTATTTTATGTATTTTATACACATTGTATATTATTTATGTCTTATATTAATAAAAATAGTGGTTTTACATTATAATAGTTCAGGATTAAATGATATGGAATTTTTGTTCTGTTTAGAATCTAAAATAATAATCTTTTTCTTGTTAAGAAAACCTACATTTTGCTCATAGACATTCCAAAGAACCTGGGATTTGGTTTCTGTTTCCATCCAGTTCTTATGTAAAACTCCAACTATGACTTAGAGTGCTAAGTCCACAACACTTTAAAACAGACAAAAATGGATTACATGGCATTTCATTCCATTACTGCTGGAATAAAGTCTTTATTTTTAGCAGCCACAGAGACATTCTAAAAGCAGTTGTGATAGCAGACAGTTAGGCAGAAGACCTTTTAACCTGAAACGACTTGTTACCTTACAGTCTTTGTTTCTCTAAGACTCTTTCCTTTAGTTCCTAAAAAAGAAGGGGCTTTTGAAAAGCTGAACAAAGTGTAGAAACTTCTGTTGGAAAAAAAGAAATGCGTACTTTTGACTCCTGGTTTTATCTGTTCCTGTTCAGTTGCTAATTTTGTTTTCCTTGTTTAGGGTAAAAAAGAAATCTGTCTCCCTCCAGTTCTGGCAAGAAGAGCATCAGGTAGTCTGTGATGACCCTGGGTGACAAACTGCATCTGACCATAGCACAGCCAGGGGACAGCTCAGGCACTTGGGCTGTCATAGATGACAAGGCAGAGTCATGCACTGTTGGATGGAGGTACAGGCACTCATAAAGCAAAGCATTCCAAGTAATGGGGTTCATGCTTTGTTAACACCCCAAAAGCCTTTTTTTTTCCCCCTTTCTTTTTAGGATTTAAATGGATTTATTATTAAAAAAAATAAATCTTAAATTATTCTACTGTTATTTTAACAGCTACCCTTCTCTTTCCCTTCCTACCACCTAATACTTTGGAAGTTGAAACTCTTGCTTATTTAATACAATTTTTAAAACAGTTTCCATTCCAGAATGCAGCAATTAAAAAAAAAAAAATTACCTGCACTTTTTCAACAGTTGATGAAGAACAAAGAGAAAAATGTATCTAAAAACCCCAACTTCTTATTTTCATGATTACATCTTCCAGAGTAAATACATTGTTTGCTTTATTAGTATAGCTGCCACAAAGCAGTGAATCAGTCTCTGACAAATTCTTCATGTCAGTTTTGGTTTTCTGTGCAGAAGTTTTGAAGTGTATGTTAGTGGAGTGAGGAAAATGTTGGCTCTGGACTCAGAAGAAATGGCATCCACAGATTACATATTTTCCACTTGCTTGCTTATGACTGATAATCTGTTGCTATGGTCCCTACGAGTCCAGTAATCCTACCACATCTCATGATGTTAGGTTGTGTGATGAAAAGCTCATCCCTAGGATCACAGAGGAGCCCAGAGGCAAAGAGCAGGCAGAGAAGCATCAATCACTCAGTTAGACCACTGCTCCAGCTCTTACCTGGGCTGCTGGATGAAAGTCAGGGTGACATCAACCACTGTGCATCATCTGAGAGCTTCCATGGAGCAGAGATGATGGAGTTCAGGGGAAAAGCATCTTGGGATTGTGCAAGATATTTTATGAGGTGTTTAAGAGAGAAACAAAGGTGGGGAGAGGCAAGGATAGAGGTGGTTTGAGGAGACATGGAGATGAAGCTACTGGGGGGTTTTTGTGGTGTTTTCCTTCATGTCAGAGCACAGTGTTGTAACTCACCAGAGCTCTGTTGTTGGAGCACAGCAATGAGGGCACTTCCCTGATTCGTGGCAGGCAGGTTTGTGGGTGGGAGAAGCATTTTAATGTACAATTCTTGCTGGGATAGTGCTGAAGGACTGCTTTAGATGAAGAGGAGCAAAATTAGACATGGTTCACAGCCATAACTATTTGGAGCCAAATATCTGAAGTCAGGTTTATCTTGCCAACAGCTTCTGGATGTTTCCCTGAAGGAAACTTGCTGGCTTGTTCAGAGAGGGAGCCCAGGATCCTTTGTGGAGTATAGATGAGCCTGTGACACAGACCCACAAGGAAGCAAGGCAAAAGGAGAGTGTCAGCCAATCCACAAAATTCCCTGTAGGTCCCTGAAAAACACTCCTGAAAATGGAATTGAATGGGAAGGCTGTAGGATGTGTGCTGACATAATAATCACTGCACAGCCTTATTATTTTACTGTAGATGCCTGAACTGATTTTAAATCACAGTTCTAATGGCTGCACATATAAATGATTTACTGCAGTGTGACAGTGTTCTATATTAAGTCATGACAAGAGAATCCTTATTTCTCTTTGATTTTATTTGCAAGGCGCAGAAGTCCAGAACTCAGGATTTATTAGCAACTTATACACAACTTTCCTGTTTACTGACTTCCCTGGAAATTCAGAGCACTGAACAGTCTCAGGAAATGCCTTTGGGGCTGAAGTGGAGATGCTGGATTTTTGAAAAGAAAATCATGACATTTTTTGTGTGGAAAAGGAATGTTCCTCTGAGTGACTGTGCCTCCCTGGGAACTGGTAAGGAATTGAGTTCTAGGAAATAATTCAAATCTGACCCAGTGTGAACAATGTATTTCTGTAGCCAAGATTTAGTTGGGTGAATTCTGTGAGAAGAACCCCTGAGGTCAGTGGGGACCTTTTTAATGACACCTATGACATGTGAGAGTCCTTGTTAATTTAACTCCACTATGATTGTAACTAACTTCTATTTTTGTCTCTCCCACTGGAGATGTTATGGGATGAAGATTTGTAGGGAATAAGCTTTCTCTTCCCTTCACTGTGAAACCCCCAGTGCAGGTAAATCCAGGTATTTTCAGGGAACTGAAAGCCAGCCCCATAAATCAGAATTCCAAGCGCAAAGTCTCAAGCAATTCCTTGGGATAACAAACATAGTAGGTTTGACAGTGAATAAGGGAGCTAACCCCACATCTCTCCAGGTCATTACTGGATGAGACTCCCACACTCAAACCTCAACAGACTGCAGAACTGTCTTGTGAGGATGAACTGAAAGGGATGGTGAAAAATAATGAGGAAGAAAATAGAAACTTTGCTGGACTCTGGGACTGGACTGCAGATTTTGAGGGAGGACAAGTGATGAGGCAAACACATCACCATAAGACACTCTGGAGTCATGGAGGAAACAGGGACAAGAGACAGGCTCTTCCTTCTTTTCAAGGTTTCAAGTGCATCATCAAGTCTGTTTGAAGAGTACTTATACACTTATAGACTAATGAACTTATCCGGAAGAATTTGTTTTACTTTAGTAGAAGAGGGTCTCCTCATAGCATTTATTTATTTTTGAGGGCTCGTTCAAAGACTTTGAGTGTCAGGAGTCATCAATCTGCCAACACTATAATCACATTGCATTAAAAACCCAGTCCTCATTATTTTGTTCTCTGTCTGCAAACAAAGGCAATAAGAAGCTGAATGTTAAAACATCAATAGATGCTTGGCTCTTGACCTCTGATTTCCTTTTTTTCATTAACTACGTGAAAAATTATTTTCATATCTGAAAAACATGAATACTCCTGAGGCTGCCTGGAACAGACAGTACCTTCCCAGTGCAAGGAGTAGTATTTGTTCCTTTCCTAGAGACAAACGAACAAAACAAACAAGGCAGAAAACAAACAAGCAAGAAGATTATTTTGAGGGAAAAACCAAAAGATGGTGAAGTGTATGAGAAGTTGTAAGGACATTTTGTTGTACAAGTTACCAGTTTCACCATGGATGGTAAATCTTGTGGTCATAAGTTAAGATTTATTTCAGGAAAACAAGGTGAGTATAGTGAGCTTCTAATTAAAGCACCTGATTATCAAGTTTATTTCATGCCTTTGGATGTCACAATACCTATTTCTTACTACCAGTCCAGGGAAGACTATAGGGCTGCTAGATATGTTCATGGGAATCCATAAAGCTTTGTATAGGTTTTGGTGTGTATTCTATGTGAACTCAAGAAAAGCAAAAAAAAAAAAAAATTGGGGATGAAATACAGGGGAAATGGATTTGGGAAGTCGGTAAAGAAAGATGGATCTGTTGAGAGAAAATTGTCTCCATAAAGAACATTCCTACCTGATGTGACAACTTTGGATTAAAGATGGACAGAAGCACATGGTAGTAGAGTTGGTTAAAACTCACGAAGCCTTTGTATGCTCCTGAGACAGTCAGTCTGCTGCATCTGAATTTGAGCCATGTGAGAGGAACCAAACTACTTATTACCACATCTAATCCATGTTTCAATCACTTCCTTTGTATCAATCAGTCTTCACCAAGTCTGAGGCCTCTTCCATCCCTCTTTAGAGAAGAATTCCAGAGGACTTCTGTCAATCTAGGTCGCCTCCACTGAGCTCCACTGTTCTCTACCAGATGAGGCTCTGAAACTGTCTCCTCATGGCAGCAACAATAGTTTCTGTCCCAACCACATTTGCTTATATCATGGTTGAGCTCTAACACTTGGAATTAAATATATATGTAGTGTGTGAAGTAAAATAATTATATCTGCCCAGGTCAGATCTTAATAGTTCATAAAAAGGTGAAGGGGAGGTGAATATTTAGTCAAATGCCAGGACGTCCACACACACATGATTACACTCAACTTCAACCTGCAGACAATTTGTTTGTTTTTTTTATCCTCACACACTTCTCAGATATCTCAGTCCTTTTGCTGGTAAAGTCAAGTTCCTCTGATTCAAGTAGCAACCAAAGAAATAATTTTCCTTCTCAGATCAATAGATAGGAGTAGGATTTTGGCCTAGTATATTCTGACAGTGTTTAATTCAAAAAGCACAGATTAGTATGCAGATGTCATTAAGTTTGGCCTTCCTTAGTAGGCAAATTGTAAATACATTCTGCACATTTGTGAGTGTAATTTTGTAAATTATTTCACTTTCCTGTCCCAGGAGAGTATTTGTTCATTGCATCTTGTAGCAATTTTCAGAGTTCATTCTAGCCTTTTTTTTTTTTTCAAGAATACCACATTTACTGAAATTCCTGTTGCTTCTAGTATTCAAACTATTTTAGATGGTAAAGAAGTGTTAACGATTACTAAACAGTGGGTTACACCGAGAGAAGCACTTACAGATGTTCCTGGGCACACTTTTGTCACACCAAGCTACCAACTGGAAAACCAACCCACAGGTAACAGGGTAATGACTGCAGAATACTTTGGTTTACATTTCAGGGCTTGTAATAGTAAACTTCGAGTAAGTTACCCCTAGGAAAGGGCATGGTGCCCTTTATAAAAAGAAGGAATAAACCAAAACTAGCATCTAGTTTTCACCTTGAGCTAGATGGTACTAATATTAGCAGTTCCTAGTTTTCCTCTGCTTTATTTAGATTTGCACTTGCGTTTAGGCCAGAGAGGGGATCAAACTTAAAACAGATTATGAAGCAAAAAGGAACACTGCTAGCTTATGGAGGAGGCAGAGAAACATTTTTGAAGAAGACTTTGCAACTCCCAGTGTTAACTCAACTTAGTTGAACTTGCTGATGTTGCAATCTTCAGCCCAGTCCTGGAGAGAAGAAAAAGGGAAAAAAAGGAAAAAAAAAAAAAGAAAAAAGAATGGATCGATGTTTTTTACAAGTGCTTTGTTTTGTTAAGAAGTGATAACATTTATTACTGCTCCCTTTATAAATCATTTTACACATCAACATAGCATAAAGTCCTTCTCCTTCTCTTTGAGAATCGCTAGTAAGTCTCCAAATTTCAGATAATTATATCTTAGGGTATTTTATACAGCACCTGAGTTACTTTTAAACCTTTCTGTAAACTGTTGTTGGGAAAAAAGAAAAGGACAACTTTTCAAGTTTCATTTGCATATTACTGCCATAAGATAACTTGGTCTCTAAGTATTCATTTGAAATGCAGCAAGACAATGCCTTAATTTTCAAAGCTTTATTGGACCTTTCCTTCCAATTGTAGGAGTAAAAACACTGTCTATATTACAGTCCTGGATTTCTTTTTGCCTTCCTGCATTTCGTTTTGTTTTAAGATTTGCAGTAGAAAGAAAAAATTTCAGCTTTAAATCTCTCTCGGCTTCTGTAGTGTTCTTAAATTTGGCTTCTGTTTCTGAAGACTTGGAAAATTCCCTTTGTCTACTGAGCTCATACAACAAAATACAAATGTGTAGCTAGTTAACAGGATATGCAAAAGACATTAGGTCATCTTCTGATTGGTTTTGATAGACTAAATTGTGAACATGCCTACATTCTACTTGTAGTTTACTCCAGAGAGTACTGTACCTGCACACCCATCAGTAACTATTTTAATAATCATGTTCAGCCCTTCACAGTAAAAAATAATCAGGTTGGAAAGATATCTTATGGAAAACATTCATGCTAATGACATAAATTTGAATAAAAATTGTTAAGGGATGACTTGCACAAGCAGTGGAAAGTGTAGAAATTTTGGCCACAGGGGCTGAGTAATATCTGGAATCAGGATGGGGAGAGAACATGAATGAGCTTCAGCATATCTGATTTCAGCACCATTTAATCTTCTGCTAATCCAGGGCTCTATAAAACAGGCTTTAATTTAATATGAGTCAAAGCCTAACAATTTTATTTCAAAGAGATCACATAAAATTGTTCATTCTCATTCCAGGAACACTTTATTTAAGTATCTCTAAGCAAATACCCCCTTAAATACACACATAAACATAAAAGAACACATTATTTAAAAAAAAAAAATAAATTTATTAAACATTTATTTTGATTTCCCTTTACCAGCAATTGGCAACAAAATGCATTCTTTCCATTCTAGCTGCTTTTAACCACTTACATTCCAATGGGAAAATGGTTCTGACAGAGCTATAAAAAACACCTTAGAAAGCCTTGATCTATATCTACGAGATGTTCTGTAAGACTTGGATAAAAGATGCTATAAAGCTTGAAAGTATTATCCTTACTTGTACTCTGACACTAATATTTACCTTTAAGCTTGGACTTCTGGCAGAGTTTTTTAACTTTGTTCCCTTTTAAGGAAAGCAATTATGGACAACTTTCTAGCAGGGAAGAAAGAGAGCAAATATTCTCCATTGACCATCCCTGTTAGTTAGACATTATTCCCTGTTAACATCTTGACTTTCTCAAGAAAGCCACAGAGACATAATGTACCAGAATAATATTTTATATGCTATCACATCATTCAGTTCATTGTAAGAAGGACTAAATAATACTTTTGAGAGAGAAAAAACAGGTGCTTAACTGTCCTGAAGAACATATCACCAAATATGTTAACAAATCCTTCTTGTCCCTTTCAACCCACCCGCAATAACAACAACAGCAACAACAGGCATCTCATACACAGATGCAATGTACAAAATAAAAAGAAAACCAGGAATATTTTACAATCTCAGTTCACTTTTGAGTCTAAGGAAGAAAGAGAACACACAGTTTGTCTGGGCTTTCTGATTTCTGCCAGTGTTTCTTACAGAATTAATTGACTTCTCTGTGCTCCAGCTTTCCTATCTGAACAGCAGAGAAATCAGTCTGCACCTTCCAGGCAATGGTTTTATGAGGCTGATTTGGAATTTGCAATATCCTCATCTCTGGGAGGCTTTTTAAATGCAATATATGTCTTTTCAAATGCAATATATGTCTTGTCTTGTTTCTGACTCATTTTGTTAATGCATTAGAGTTTCTCCTCCAACTTCTATGGTTTAACTAGAATAACCTTGAATCAATTTGCAATCCAATCTGGTTTTAGTTACGGTGGTTTTCAAGAGGCTTGAAGTATGCACATGGGTTTATCAGGATTCAAAATTCATCTAACAAAGGCAAGCTCAACTCCTTCGTGGTTTAGGATGACTGTCACAGTCAAACATAATCTTGTCTAAGCCCTCCTGTCTTTGTCTTCCATTTTGTCACACAGACTCTGCCAAGATCAGCTTCTCCTCCATTAATCTGCCATTTCCCAAGGACACTTGCCAAATCCTACTGCTTTTCCTCACCTCCAAAATACCTAAATTCTATCCATCCCAACAGCTCCACTGAGCCCAGATGTAGATGTTTGCTGTCCCTCATCACTGCTGTTTTGAGCTTCCTAGCACTTTCAGAGAACTTCACTTCTAATGAAACATTGCATATCATTTCTCATCTTCTGGCACCACTGTGTTGGGTTTACACTGTGAACAGAAAGACAAAGAAATGAGTGTCAGGGAGTAGCATCCAAGTGCAGCAATTCCCATTCCTTCATTCAAGCTCTTTCTTTTCACCACCTGCACCCCCTCACCTTCCACCCTTTCTCTGACTCCATCCTCACCATTTCTCCTCTTTCCCCTCTTTTTTCCCACACACCTTTTATGGGGTGAAGTGGTGTTAGAAAGGACAGGAGAAGTGATGGGAAAGGAATGGAGCAGTCAGCTACAACTCAAGGGTAAGAGTGTGCTGCACAATGGGTAAACTAACACTATTCCATCCACCACTGGAGTAATGAACCATGGCTGTTCCCAGGTGACTGATTACCTTCTCTTCATTAAAGCTGTGACTAAAAGACAAGAAAAACAATCAAATCCATCTGTTTCTCAGTGTTTATCAGCTAGACTCTCTGCAGGACTCTTCTTTAACCCCAACAAATACAGACCAGTTGTGAATCAGCATGGTTTGGGTTGGAAGGGACCTGAACACCTCTACTCAGAGAGGAAAAGAAAACCCAATTTTACACCCAGCAAAGGAAGGCAGAGAGGGGTGATTTGAATCCTGGCTGCAAGGAATTGATAGAGCATTCATAAAAGGTTTCAGTGCTGTGATCTTCTAACTCCATAACCATCATGTATCCCAAATAAAGGAGAGAGACTGCTGAGGCTCATGGTAAGCAGGTCAGAGAAGCTGAATGTCATGTTCCTTGGAGGGCTTCCACAGTGGTGGCACCTTTTCAAAACTTTAAAGTGTGAGAGTGAATGTGACTTTTCTTCCCCTAACCAGCACCTTGCAGCCAGGGATGTAGCCATAGGGGTGATCAGAGCAGTTGCTGCTCTGAAGAAAACATCCAAGGGATGGTGAACATATTTTTAGGTATTTAAAAGACATAACAATGTAAAGGAAGCATCTCTCTTAGTAGGGCTTCTGGCAGTCATTTTACTGGAGAGAGCTTTTGAGGAAGAGCTTTCACTGAGAAACACAAAATCACAAATGCAAAGCCAGTCCCACTCTCATTGCCAACTACTTCACACTGCCACACTTATTTTATGGATTATATGAGATGCTCTTCATGACGGTGGCAAAAGCAACAGACTGTGGCAGTGGTCACTGTGGGAGATGTCACTATTCTTTGCTTCTGCTTGTGGCCTCAGATGCCTGCAGCAAACTAGCTGTTCCACCATTCATCATCACACAAATCCACATCTTCAGTCCTTGTGTCATGACAGGCTTCTTGAACACATGCCACTTGGACAGCCTGGGGACATAACAAGTACCCAGAATGCCTTCAAAGCTATGAATGCCAAACACCCCACAGCTGGATCTGAAATTAATAAATTTAGAGAAAGGGGTAGAAGCAACACAAATAGAATTAGAGACATATTTCATTAGCAGCACCATGACACTGACCTTGCAATAACACAGCAGATCACTCACAGCTCAAAGGGAGAGAAGGATCCATAGACCATATCCCAGCTCACATAGAGATAACAGAATTCAGTTTTTCCTCACAACTGAATGTGGTCACATCATCCACCCTGCCTGCAGGAACCATCCTACTCCTTACATCATGACAGGGTATAGCCTGGGAATCAGCTGGTTTGTACAGGACAGAGCTACCCCAAGAAGAGGGATAATAAATTAATAGCCTTGACTATCACATGGCCATGCTCAAGCCTAACCCTGAAGCTTAAGCCTAAAGCCTAGCCCTATTGATTGTACTAATTAGTTTATACTAGTATTATTTACTACTAGTGCTAGTAGTAGAGCATTATTACATTAGCATTAGCACAATATGTAATTAAATAAATGAAGTCCCATCAGTGTGCATCCTTCTGTCCAGGTGTAAATAGGATCAGACCAGTCTTCTCCAGTGTCATACAGATGTTTCTGTTTTGCATCCATCGATCATCTTACTTAGAATTGATTTCCTAATCAATCTATGCCAGCTCACCTTTTTTTGTGTGCTGTATTTCTCAGTCACACTTGTTTACACACAACAGAGAAGACTAATTCTGCCCACCCCCAGAGCTGCTACATGAATTGCTTCAGTTTGGGCTCAGCCAGTGGTTAGACTATTTGATTGCATTGGTCCCCCATGGACTTGAAAGTACAAAAAATTGTCTTGGAATATCTCTTTAAAACCTTGCAGAGGCTTTTTATTATTTTTTTAGGACAAATTTACTTTAAAATTACGTATTTACAAGATAGTATTTATGAAGAACATCAGTAATAATGTCCATGAGTTAAACTGATACTTATTATCACCCAGTATATTTTCTTTTGACATATTAAGACATAGAGCAGAATGATTTATAGCACATCCACAGCAAGTACAGTAGATTATCTCAGCTTGGAAGATATTATTATTTTTTAATAATAAAAAATGAATACATGCATACAATATTTTGCAGCATAATAAGAACTACTGTTTAAATAGCTTGGCTTAATCAGGCACAGGCTATCCTGGTTTCAGATGAACACTCTGTTCTTTTCTGAGGCATGTAAAAAAAAATCCCAATGTAAAAAAAAAAAAAAAGTAAAAGCAAAGCTCTCCTTAAGCAAGCACAGATTTATATTTAGAACTAAACTGAACTTCTTCTTAAAAAAAGGTCAAAGTACCACACCGAAAATATGAAAGGAAAAATATTTAGGTTAATATGAACACTTTATTCACAAATGAGAACGAGGAAAACACCACCTTTTGGATAAGATTTGGGCTGCTAAATGTCTTTATGTGTAAAACTTTTATGTTCTATTTAGAAAGAAAGATATTTTCCACAGAATTAAGCTTAAGAATGTTTCATTTCATAGATGCAATAGACACAACACATTACCTGGAGAACTACTCACCTCCAGACATTTTTCCACTCAACCTGTCTTGGTTAAGTTTCTATTACCTTTTAGGGTAATAGAAATTACCCTGGAGGTGTCTTATTTTCTCCTTCAACAAGGAAGGGTGGCTGGAATGACTAGATAAGTTGGACAGTTCATTTCAGACATTGGTGTTATGAATCCAGCCCCTAAGGAAGAAATATATAAACCTATATATGGACAAAGCTGTGAATTTAATTTATTTTCCTTCATGTTGTACAGGATATTTCACACAAATATAATTGATTATGTTGGAGAGAAATATGTGGAGGGGAAAAGTCTGTAATTCCAACTTTTTTCTTTGTCTGCAGATGCATCTGTCAGCTGAATACTCACCAGGAGGGAGCAGGACTCTGCTCTTTCCTTTGCACATTTAAAACTGGACCATGAGGGAACACTAACTCTTACTGGAAGAAAAAGTTAAGGATCTGCAGTGTACACTGTTAGGGGATCCTTTGGAGGTCAAAAGCAGTTGATTTCAAAGTCAGCAGTAGGACAGCTAAGTTACATAAGATGCAAAATGCCTGAAATAACTCTATCACAAGGACTCTGTGAATCTGTGGTATAGGACAGCCTATAGAAAGGCAAAGCATTATTTATTTACGATGTTGATTCCACTTGATTTTGCCTCAATTTCTTTTCAGAATCAGGACAAGCAAGTAAATTCAAGAAAAAAGCAATCCAAGCCATCTGCCCTCAAGTCCTTCAGAGGAATCTGTTTCCCTTGTCAAGAGCACTCATTTGTATTTATTCATCATTACAGGGAGATTTTTAAGGAGACAGGACCTCAGCCAGAGCTGTTAGAATGTAGTGCTGAGATGAGAGTAGGTGTGCCTGAATGTCCTTGCAAATGGTACAGCTTTCACTCAAAAAGCAGCAGATGTTCTGCTTATAACAAGCTGAAGATGAGTTACAATATCAATCTTAATAAAGGCCTAATAAAACGGTACCCTGAATGGGTCTGATCTGCTCCACAAGCCCAGGAGATCTGCATACCCAGCAGGAGAGCTGGACAAAAGTATCACAATCAGCAACACCACAGCAATCCCTTATGCCCAGTGAGACTACCCATCATTTCAGCTGGGAACTGAGCCCCTTCTCCCCTTCACTAAGAATTAGCCGTTTAAATAACTTTAAACTCAGGAGTATTCAAATATAATGCTCAAAAAAGATGTAAATCACATGTAAATTTGGAATGGAATTTCTGTGGCCCATCATGAAGGGGACTTGCAGGAAAGCTGGGGAGGAACTGTTTAGAAGGGTGTGCAGCAATAGGATGAAGGGCAATGGTCTTAAACTAGAGCAAGGTAGATTCAGATTGGATATCAGGAAGAAGTTCTTTACAATGAGGATGATGAAGCACTGGAACAGGTTGCCCAGGGAGGTGGTGGAGGCCCCATCCCTGGAGACATTCAAGGTCAGGCTTGACAAGGCTCTGAGTGACGTGATCTAGTTAAAAAGGTCCCTGTGCACTGCAGGGGGGCTGGATTAGGTGACCTTTAAAAGTCCCTTCCAACCCCACACATTCTATGATTCTATGACCACCACAGCAATCTGCTCTACCCTGTGACATTGCCTAACATTTTTGCTGGGAACTGAGCCCCTTCTCCCCCTCACTAAGAATTAGCCGTTTAAATAACTTTATACTCAAGAGTATTCAAATATGATGATCAAGCAAGACATACATCACATATAAATTAGGAATGGAATTTCTGTGGCCCATCATCCAAAGTTGGGGTTCTCATGGCTATTTTCTTCTTTAGCTCATTTTCACCCACTAGCTGATGCCCTCTCGATGGCATCATTTTTACTGAGCTGAAGACCTACCACGGCTATTGAACATATGTTGCTGCTGCATGAGACTGGCAGTGTAGGAACTCATGAGGGTGGACAATGACTTTGATGTAACTGTGGTAATGGAAAATATGCCAGATGTATTGATTTGACTGCTTCCTGTCCTAGTTCAAGGGAATGAGCCAACTATGGCAAGTGGTTTTAACTGCACCAATAGATGGTACAATGTGCTGTAGGAGTTTTACCTCTTGTGGTACTTGAGTACTCATCCCTCTACATGCAATCAACAGTAGACTCATTCTCATTTTAACAGGATCCTAGAAGTTTGTAGCACACTCTGGTTTAAAACCAGTAGCTTACCAAGCCACAAAGTGACTCAAGGAGGAGCGGTGTTACAGAAATGCACCTAGGACAAAATCGGAGACAGGGATCACTATGAACATTGACTCTGGCAGTGCAAGATCATAAGATGTGTTGGTTCCTGTGCCTGGATGCAGACAACTGCTCTGAGCCAGACTGCTCAGCCTGGTGATTGTGAATGTGAGATGGTCACCCACAACGTTCCAGGAACTATCATAGCACTAGAATTCCTCCTGACATATACTTCCCAAAAGCCTGTTAGGTTCCAATAGAAACAGACAGAAAGATGCTACAAGGCATGAATTAGCACCTTAATACACTGTCTGACCCCAGCTGGGACATATCCAGCCCAAAATTAGAACAGCAGTTCTCAGCTGCCTATCTGGTCAGTGTAACAATGTGGTACATATGAAATGAGCTGAAGATTTCTGCACATATACCAGGGAACAGGGAAGGATATGTACAATGAACTCTAGCTGGTATTTGAGCTTTTACAATCCTAATCCTAGAATTTTATCACCATTTTATTCAAATTCTACCGCAAATTTCATTCATGTTTAGACGTCCAAATGGAAAGAAGGAGACAGTCTTGGAAAAATCAAATGACAGGTAGAGATATCTTGTTAAGCTGCATCAGAGTCAGGAAAGAATGACACTTCAGAAGGAGCATAGTAGTGAAACAGACTGCTTAACCTGAGAGATAAAATATCACATATATTCTCCTTCAACCAACCAGTTCATGGGATTTCTGAGGTACTATTAAACCAATTTTACAGTAATATATCTGACATTCTGAAGCACTGTAATTTTTTTTTTCAATAGAGAAGACATAGAAATATATATTGTTCCTCTCCTGTTAAGAATCAAAGGCTCTAGCAGACTATCTGTCAAGAAGAAAGAATGAACAGACATTGGTAAGGCCTACAGTAATGTTATATGAGAGGCATAAGGGCAGGTCAGAAGGTCAAAAGTCCTCCTCAGCACTGTTCAAGAGGAGCCAGGCCAGTTTTAGGAGTCAGAAGCATTCTAATGGAGTGAGGCAGCTGGTGTTATACTTACCCACCTTTGCCCACTGCCCCACTTTAAATGAGTACATATCCAATCATGGTTCAGTTGACCAAAGTAGCCTTTGCCATAAATCAGTGATACAAACTTGGCTCCCACCTGCTTTTTTTGCGTGGTCAGACAGTTTAATCGTCATTGCCTCATCTTCCAGCAAGATTCTGAAAGGCAGGAATATTTTGCTACACCATAATGAAGCAGATAGCACATCTCATTGTCCCAGGAAACAGGGGAATGGAAGTTTTAAAGAATCAAAAATGAGCTGGAAGCATACATGTGTTTCAGAAATAGTCAGGGTTCTCATAGTGTATGTTGAGTAATGTATAATTTATAATGAAGAATAGATTTAAGAATAATAATAAACTGCTTGCTTCATCTAGTCCAATCCCCCTGCCAGAGCAGGACCACCTAGTGCAGGCCACACAGGAGCATATCCAGGCAGGTTTTGAAAGTCTCCAAAGAAGGAGACTTCAGAACCACTCTGGGCAGCCTGTTACAGTGCTCTGTCACCCTCACAGTAAAGAAGATTCTCCTCATATTGAGCTGGAACTTCCTAGCTTATACCCATTGTTCCTTGTCCTATTACTGGGCACCACCGAAAAGAGGTGGAACAGAAGCCCAGTTCCTTTAAGGATAGGATTAAGTTGTGGTCAACATTCTAATGAGGACCAGCTTGTAGTGAAAGCAAGATATTCACTGTGGAAATTTACGTGAGATTATTTGACATAAATTCTCAAAACCAGCTGGCTGGGGTCATATAGGGCCACTCAGGAGGTGTAAACCATTTAAGGTATTTTAAATAAATTTAAGAATTTAGGGAGACCCTATGAAAATATTCTGGATCAGTCATAGCATTAGTCTGCATTCAGTTATTATTCCGTTGTCTATAACAGGTATCTAAGTGTTACTGAAAGTCCCCATTGATAAATTCAGCATCTACATGGGGCTGACAGGTGGGAGAAGGACCTACAGGAGTCCCAGAGCCTTCTGGGATGCAGGTGCAGGGCCCAGAGGAATATAATATGTTATCTCAGATGGAACAAGATGCTTATTTTAAGCAAATGAATCCATCCATAGAAGTATGCAGTTTAGGCTTGCATCTCTGAATTAGTCCACCTTCCTTTGCTGTTATGTTCAAGGAAATGAACAAAATACCCATTGTTTTCACAAACCAAGTTTTTACATTGTGCTTCACCTGCCATGTTTTAGCTGTCTATTTTAGGATGAGATAAATCATGTAATAAACTCAAGCTGCCTCTGCACAGACTGAATTTGAAGGTCCTTGAGTATGTGGCAAATGTATTCAGCCACATTCAGGAAAGCTGTTGACACATTTATTTTCAAAATATGAATGGACCTCTTACCAAGACATTCTGCAGCTGATTTTCTCTGATTTTCTATTCTAGATGATATTCATGTCTGTCCAAATAATGTCTAATAAATCCTTTCTACTGGCATCTATCAAATTTCTGGGTAACGGAAGGTGACCTTGTGATTTGTCTGAAGGCATGCATTTGTGCTAGTTCAGAGACTACTATTTCATAATGGAACTTAAATCTTTATTTAAAATACCTTAAATAAATAAACTTAATTGTAGAATCATTCAGTCACTTAGGTTGGAAAAGACCTTCAAGATCATTGAGTCCAACCATTAACCCTACTTTCCCAAGTCCAGCAGTGAGCCATATCCCCAAGCACCACATCTAGATGACTTTTAAACACATCTGGGGATGGTGACTCAACCACCTTCCTGGGCAGCATGTTCCAATGTCTGACAACCCTTTCAGTGAAAAAGTTCTTCCTAATGTCTTGTCTAAACCTCCCCTGGTGCAGCTTGAGGCCATTCCCTCTTGTTCTGTCGTCAGTTACTCATGAGAAGATACTTCTCTTGTGAGAAGTTACTTCTCCAACAGTAACAAAAGCAAAGACAGTTTCCTCATTATTTCAGTGCTAAAGTACTGCTGAATTGTTTCTTTGTGTACTCTTAAAAGAGCTTTTCAGTGCTGGCACAGAGATTCCAAGGCTCTCCCATAGCTCATTGAAAATAATGAGAATGGGCTACATTTGGAGTACACCAAAATCAATGAAAAGTTCTTGGCTTTTAGTGAATGAGTTATGCAACACACAGCCAACAGGTAATGGACGTGTCCAGGCAGAAACAGGAAGAACTCACAACTCTCAACAAAGCCTTTTTTGTGTGCTGGTAACATTGTGTGGAAGTAGGAAGGCATGTTCTTCTCCCTTTGTCCGAGGAGATAAATGCGACCCTAGAAGAACAATATTTTTGAAGTGATTTGGGAGCTTTGAGGAGCTAAGTGCACTACTCTATTCCTGTCTCTTATCTCCTAAGCTCATGTACTCCCAGATTACTCCCCAAAAATCTGAGTCACTATCTCAAGCAAAAAAACAAAACCCAACCTGTTTTCAAATGACCATTTCTTTGGTGTTTTTATTTTAAAGCATAAGTTTCTAAAATCCACTATTCTCTCTTGGTCATGCAAAAAGTACCTTTATGGGCAGTCATTTTATCAGGGTAAGGGCAGGGAGGAAAGGCTATAACTAGCAAGGATATTAAGGTTAAAGTAGCAAGAGGATAGATATTTGTTCTAAAATTATTTTCTGTACTCCAAGTTTTTGGATGAAGTTGCCCTTTTTAAGCAAAGTAGATCTAGACACCAATTGGAACAACTAATTTTGGAATGTGGGGGACTTCAGGCATACAAAAAAGAGGGATTTTGTTGTCATCATTTTTATTTTGTCCTCATAAATAAGTACTGATTGAACAGGAGTTAAATTAAGAATCACCAATGGTATATGCCATGTAGAAAATTAGAGGAGATAACTTCTCTGGTCCTTTTGATGTGATAATCTGGAAGAGATTGTACTACATACACATGGTGTTTGAAATAGCCAAGCCTATGAGATAACAGCAATTCAAAGAAACGTTCCAGCACTTCTTGAGGCTAGGAAATGAGAGCTCATAATGGCATATGTTATCCGTCACATTATCTGGCATGTCAGATTTCTAAACCCACCACATGATCCAGTATAAGTGTGTTTGGGAACAGAGGAAAAGGCCTGATACATCGGAGTTCTACAGGCTGCTCCTTCTTCTCAGATGCATCCATGGTAGTACCAAGTGTATGTGCTGTGAAGGTATTGGGGAACAGGTGGAGTTATTGGCCAGCTCTGTTCTGAGTGCCAGTAGGAGGAATATTCAGATACAGTAAAGCATAGAGAGCAGACCCTACAATAAAAAGAATAAAATAAAAATAATCATTAGAAAGGTCTCAGTTGCATAAATCAATTTCCAGGTTTTCACAGCACCTCCGTATCCTAGCGCACTCTGTGAAATCAATCGTGAGACATGCTTCTCGCCCAGCATATCTGAAGAAGATGCTGACCTCCTTGCCCATACTGCCATAGAATCATAGAATCATTAAGGTTGTAAAAGACCTTCAAGATCATCAAGTCCAACCATCAGTCCTACCCCCCTGTGACCACTAAACCATCTCCTGAAGCTCCACATGCACCCCTTTTTTGAACACCTCCAGGGACAGGGCTTCCACTACCTCCTTGGACAGGCTGTTCCAATGTCTCACCACTCTTTCTGTGAAGAAATTTTTTCTAGTATCCAATCTGAACCTCCCCTGGCACAATTTGACCCCATGCCCTCTTGTCCTATCACTGGTCACAAGGGAGAAGAGGCCAACAGCCACCTCACTACAACCTCCTTTCAGGTAGTTGTAGAGAGCACTGAGGTCTACCCTCAGCCTCCTTTTCTCCAGGCTGAACAGCCCCAGCTCCCTCAGCCAATCAATTGCTCAATCATCTACCAGATATTTCCTTTAAAAAGTGACAGAGAAACTCTTTGTAGTGCTCATGTTGGTCTGAATTTTTGTATGAACACCCCCACCCATCCTGGCTCTGAAGGGTTAATAGCTTCTGCTTGGTGAAAAATGTTTCTGCTGGGACTGAGTCCAGATGAAGCACTGGTTGCATTCCCACCCCACATTTATTTGCCAATTGGCAGTACCTTGTTCCTCTTGGTTTATAATTATGCCAGATCCTGGCAAAGCCTAAATCTCGGAGCTTCACCCCATTGTTCTGTTGCATCAGCTGAAGCTCTCCTGAAACTCAGACCTCTTTCATGCCTGCTTAGCACCCTGAGCAATTCTCCCATGCACAAACACTCCTGATGGCAAATTGTCCCTGACATACTGTATAAGTAAGAAAAACCACAGATCTGCAATCTTTCCTGGTAATTCTGCTTAGTTTTATGGGTCCTCTCACCCTCTCCTTGGCACTTTTGATTTAAAGCCAGTTTATGTACTAATATGAGAGACTTCAGAATAGCCATGTAATGTCCAAACTGAAACCACTGAGATATGTTTTCCTGGGCTTTCAGTCACTGTTTGCTCAGCCTGAGGTAATATTAGGGTACTTAATTCTCTGATAAAAAGCCTGCCACATGTTTTGGTAATAACATTCAGGGTGGAGGCATACCATGGGTCATAGTAAGTTCCTACGTGCATGTTCTCTGTCAATATTTGTCCATGTAGAGAGACAAGCAAGTCCTTACCATAGACTGTTAGCCCGGTTCTGGGACAATTTTAAGGTCATTAGGTGTAATTTTAAGAAAAATAAAATCATTCAGAGAGAGAAAAATAAGAAGAAATTAAACATTTCATGGAAATTGGAAATATCATGCCTCCCAGTTGTCACTCAAGAGAAATAAGTTTTCTTTTAAATCCCTAGTAGTTCCCTTGTGTTCAGGGATAAATGCTACCAGGATGAGGAATGTTAACACCACGAACTCCAGCACCTATTTTAGCATCAGTTACTAGTTAATCCTCAAAAATTGGCTCTTGCTGTTTGTGCTCCACAGTGTTTGGTCCTTGACCTTTTTGTACTAACCAAATAAGGACCATTAGTTTTAAATTTGTGTTCCTATAGCTACTGAACTGTGTACAGCAGCTAATATTTTGAAGATATGAATAACAAAGATATATTATATAGTTTACAGTGTTTGCCAGTATCATGACAATAAATTCACACACCATAATATATAGTCATACAGCAATTTGTAGATAGGAATGATTTCAATCAGTGGTGCTTATTTTATCCTTTTGGGTGGGGAACAGCACTGGATGGCTTTGTGTTTTCTGTAGTCAAGGGCAAGAGATGATAATCTCTGGAAAGCAGTTGACAGAACCTGAACTGCCAACTGGGTAGAGAGAGACAAGGAGGATTATTGTCCTAAATTAAGTGTGAAAAGAGAGTAAAGTTAGGTAATATGAATAGTCCCCATCCCCAAGTGTTACACATGTGGGTATGGTGGATTGGAAACTCCAGGAAACTGCCTGAGAAACCTAAGTGGACATCAATAGTTACAGAGGGGATCATTTCAGAAACCTGAATCGGTGAGCAAAGAAAGAAGATACTTTCTACACAATGAAAACACAGACCTCATAAAAACTTTCTAACAGTATGGAGCAGGGGGACTTGCCTATTCTTCTAGACTGTGTCATACCTCATGTTTCATAGTAGATGTCACAGAAAGATTCTATTTAGAATCATGTCCAGCTTCATGCCATCTCTCTGAGCATATCCATGTAATACATTTGGCCCTTACATATTTTAAGAGAGAGAGAGAGAGAGAGAGAGAGAGAGAGAGAGATGTCTCTGCTGGCACAGACCATCACATTGTACCTCTCATCTTCTGATATAATTCTTTTGGAACAGAACATTTTAGCAGGCTGTTTTCTGTATGCTCCAGTGACCACACATTACCTGCTTTAATTTTGGTGTAGAAGAATCATTTTAACTACTGGGATCCATGTGCTTTCCTCACAGCATTCTGTCACAGACATTAACACTTCTAACAGGTAGTGTCTTAGGTACTAATTACACCCTGTCTGCACTCCGGATGTTAAAGCATAGCTAATTTGTTTGAAATGCTGACAAAGAGTTCTCTATAGACTTTAGCTTGATAACTTCATCATTTTCCAAGAATTCAACAGAGTAGCTATTTATCCTGTTGGTTTTACTTTATAATAGCACTTAGGACTTATGCAAACTTTATAGAGCAAAGTGTATGTTAGCTCTTTAGCAGCTGAGGCATGGTAAAATAAAGCTCAATCCTGCTGCTAGCTAGAGGTGTTCCATTTACACAAATTTTATATATATTTTTAAAATTGGAGGGACCAAGAGACAACCATTTTTATCACATAAAAATCAGAATTTCTGTGTGTGCATGTATGTAATTTTAATTACATAACATTATATACACACACCATCCTATTGCTTTATGATTTTTTAACTATCATTTTAAGGACAGGATAACAGCTAATATCCCTGGATTAGGAATTGAAGTGACAGCAGAGTGGTTTTTGTCAGAAAGTTTTAGACATTGCTGGAGGGATTGGGAAGTCTGGCAGGATTTCCACATTTCATTTCTGTGCCATTCACTCAAGCATCTTTGACACTTAACTGTTCATTCACCAGAGGGAAATTGTGTAGTCTGCAGCACAGAACAGGCAGGGTGCAGCTGCACAACCACCAGGCTGAAAAAGATGTCATGTTACCTGCAGAAAATCTATCATCACCTTGTTTCCATCTAAGACAGATCTGCCTAATAGTTGGCCCATGGGCTGCTTCTACCCAAATGATGCTTTTTATTATTTCCTGCTTCATCATGAACATTTGGTGGCCTTCTACGACAAGGCTACAGAGCTGGTGGATAATGGCAGAGCAACTGATGTCATCTACCTGGATTTGTGCAAGGCATTTGACACTGTCCCACATGACATCCTGGTCTCCAGACTGACAAGGCATGGATTTGACAGATGGACCACTCAGTGGATAAGTAATTGGCTGGATGGCCACACCCAGAGAGTTGTGGTGAATGACTCAGTGTCCAAGTGGAGGCAAGTGATGAGTGGTGTTCCTCAGGGGTCAGTACTGGGACCAGTGCTGTTTAACATCTTTGTTGGAGACATGGACAGTGGGATTGAGTGTATTCTCAGCAAGTTCATTGGCGATACCAAGTTGTGTGGAGTAGTTGACAGCCTAGAGGGAAGGGATGCCACTCAGAGGGACCTCAACAGGCTGGAGAGGTGGGCCCATGCCAACCTCATGAGGTTCAACAAGGCCAAGTGCAAGGTCCTGCACCTGGGTCGGTGCAGCCCCAGGCACAAATACAGGCTGGGGGGAGAATGGCTAGAGAGCAGTCCTGAGGAAAAGGACTTGGGGATGAGAGTAGATGAGAAGCTGGACATAAGCCACCAGTGTGCACTGGAGCCCAGAGAGGCAATTGTGTCCTGGGCTGCATCAAAAGGAGTGTGGTCAGCAGGGCCAGGGAGGGGATTCTGCCCCTCTATTCTGCTCTGGTGAGACCCCACCTGGAGTGCTGTGTCCAGCTCTGGAGCCCTCGGCACAGGAGAGACATGGAGCTCTTGGACAGAGTCCAGAGAAGGGTCAAGAAGATGATCAAAGGGCTGGAGCAGCTCTGCTATGGAGACAGGCTGAGAGAATTGGGGCTATTCAGCCTGGAGAAGAGAAGGCTCCAGGGAGACCTTAGAGCACCTTCCAGTACCTGAAGGGGCTACAGGAAAGATGGGGAGGGGCTTTTCACCAGAGAGGGCAGTGATAGGAACAGGGGTAATGGTTTTAAACTGAAAGAGGGGAGATTTAGGTTAGACATTGGGAAGAAATTATTCACCATGAGGGTAGGAAGGTGAATAGGTTGCCCAAGGAGGTTCTTGATGTGCCCTCCCTGGAGGTGTTCAAGGCCAGGTTGGATGAGGCTTTGTGCAGCCTGGTCTAGTGGGAGGTGTCCCTGCTCATGGCAGGGAGGTTGGAATCTGATGATCTTTAAGGTCCCTTGCAACACAAACAATTCTATGATTCTGTGATAGTCCAGGGCAGAAGGGAGATAGATTCCAAAACTGCTTTCTAGCTTGCACAGGTACCATAACCAGACCAGCAGAGAAAGAAGTTAATTCATTTGTAAATAAAAAAGAATGCTCAAACCTTCCCTGGTTAAAAGCAAGGTAATTTCAGTCCTACACACCTAGTAGGAAGCCCAGAGCAATCTATCATATAGATGGCTGAATGAAGAGAAGGTGAAAGGGAATCTCACTAAAAAGAAGTACTTGAAGGTACTCTTTAAATGATATCTCATCACAGTTTCAGAAGTTGCTCTTTATTGATTAGCAGTCAGGAATTTGCTTGTTCATTCCTTTCACATGGGGCAGAGCTTCCACATAGATAATAATTAAATGAGTTTTTTAATAGAATTAAATTCAAACTGATGCCTCCACATTGAGCTACTTGTTTTGTTATTCACATAAATAATCTAAGCAGATCAAGGACAGCCATCATAGTGAAATATGGGCAAAGGGACTGGCTTCAGAAGAAGATTTAATTTCTATGCTTAATTATATAAAAAGGATTTAGATTTAAATTTGAAGAAATGCAATGGGTTTCCTAAGGGTGAAAATGGGGTTTATTTTTGCTGTTTGGCTTCAGATAAATTGTAAAAGGTGGGATTAATCATAATTGACTTCAGATCTCTTCAAGGATGACTTTCTCACCTGAACTAGTCACCTTATCATTAAGGTGCAACTCAGCTAATGTACATTGGTCATCCACCTTTCTACGAGATGAACTCTGCTCTTCAAGCTCCTTTTTCTCTCTGCTCACAATAATGAGATCCAAATAGCAGTCCCATGAGAGCTGTCTCTGTTGCAGACATCTGTATTTGATCAGATGAATCCCATCCTTATCTTTTTATGTTATGCCTCTTCAAAGGAGACTTAATAAATATAACTGCAATTGATTCATGCTGGATTCTTCCCAGGTTCCTTTTATCTCACCTTGTCCTTTGTTACTTATGTCTACTCAGGCATGGCACAGCCTCTCTGAATTAATTTAAAAGTTCATGGGCATTTACCTTTTAATAGTTCTTAGCTCTCAGGAAATCAACAAAAATACACTCTTCAGTGTGTAAATTATTTTTACTATAAATGTTATACAAATTCCCACCTTCTAAAGAGACCATCAAGGTTTATTAAATTTCTAACAAAGTCTTGAGGATGAACATCCATTGCTGAGAACATGACATTTATTTTTGTGCATCTCATTCCAGGCAAAGTCCTGATCAGGCTACTGGTTACAGCTGTGTGTAACTGTGCATATCTGTGCAGTCCAACAACTACCAACAAACTGATTCATACCTTCTTCTTCTTATTTCCTATTCTAGGGCACAGAACATAGAATCGTGGAATGGTTAAGGTTAGAAGAGACATTAAAGATCATCAGGTTCCAACCTCCTTGCCATGAGCAGGGACATCTCCCATTAGACCAGGCTGCACAAAGCCTCATCCAACCTGGCCTTGAACACCTCCAGGGAGGGGGCAGCCACAACTTCCCTGGGCAACCTATTCCAGCACCTTACTGCCCTCATGGTGAAGAATTTCCTCCTGATGTCTAACCTAAATCTCCCCTTTTTCAGTTTAAAACCATCACCCCTTGTCCTATCACTGCCCTCTCTGGTGAAAAGTGTCTCCCCACCTTTCTGTAGGCCCACTTCAGTTATTGGAAGGTGCTCTAAGATCTCCCTGGAGCCTTCACTCTTCCCATTTTTAAATTGGCAAGTGTTTGTCATTACTATCAAGGACCAGTTGCATTGCAGAGTGTCATGTGCTGGATATACAGGCAGAATTTCTCAGCATCCCACAACCAACTCAGGACAAGGTTGCCAGTTGTTCAGGAAACCAGAACATTGGAAAAGACTTCAGACAGGATACTGAGATGGGAAAAACAGTAACAATACACATTTCACAAGAAATAATGACACATGAGACAATTAATGCACCGCTACTTATTTATTGAGGTTTTATGATGTTCTCACTGCTGTGCCATGACCTTCCACATCATTTACAGCAGGAAACAGGCACGTGCAGCACCTCTACACTGGGTGCCCTTGGCAGCAAAGGCAGCTGGGTATTTCAGAGAGTGCTTCAACAATGGCCTTCTGGCCTGTAGACTTCATCTCACCCAAATTTAGTTGTTTATGGTTAAGACATCAACAGCTGAGCAAAAAACTTAAGTTCTAACGAACATCTCATGCAATCTTCCTAGTCATTGGAGAGTCAGAGGTATTTTAAAATGTGAGTCATTTGCCCTGTTCCAAATATCTACTTTAAGATGAGATTTTCATCTTGGCCTCCATTGAATAAATGAAGTAAACCTTCAGAAAAGAGAAATTAATATTGCAGTAAGGAGCTCAGGTATAGCTCAGGTGGGCAGGAGATGCCTCCTACACACAGAATCTTTCCTCCAAGAGATGATTCTGTTCTTTCTTCCCTCTTTGTACTTCTTCCTTGTGCTGAAGCACAAGAAAAATGAGAGGTGTGGGAATGATGGCACATGAAGGCAGCATGCTGCTTTTAAATAACTACATAGATAATATGTGTATAGAGTAACACATAATTCTCTTGGCTGAATAGAGATGAATGGATCATTAAAACTTCATTAAATGCAACTGCCTGTAGTAAAGAGAGTGTCAATGACTGATCTGCTGTAACACAGATCCTCTTTCTTCCTCTTAAAGTTACATGCAGTCCCAGAAAAACTAGACAAGCAGAGATTTATTTATTTTATTTTTTATTATTATTCTCATGGTCCTTGTGTTGATTTTTGCTGTCAGTCAGAACTATTGGATTGCCTCTCTTTAACTGTTTGCAATTGAAATACCTTTTCAAGACTGAAAGGTGGGAAAAACATTATTTATTCCATTTGCTTACTTACCTAAAAAGGATACTTAGCCTGGAAAGACAACAACAATTATAAGATACTCTTATTTACTCATTTTGTCAGTATGTTTGCAACAGAATGTAGGGGTAAAATGATGTGTGTGAGTTCATGCTCTGAACTGTCAGAACAACCAAAGACAGAAATCAGCTCTCCTGAGTTCTTGACCTACAATTCTTCATCCTCTTCATCAACCTGTACCTATATGCTTTTTTAGTAACATATAGCACCTCTGGATGCATTTAAGTTCCCTTGGACTAATCATATCCACTTTATGCTCTCAGGGAGCCTCCACTCCTTCACAGAGCCACAAGTTATAAGCTATAGCTTCAGCCAGCTTGCTACAAATTCAACAAATGGTGGAGTCCTGCAGGGGCAGGAGCTGAAATATGGAGAAGAAAGGTCACACCAGCAATAGGAACTCCAAAACCAACCACGGTGGTATGAGAGTTTGCATGTAAGATCCCAGGGAGGAGCTCTGGGAGCACACAGTGGCTAACAGACAAGTTGAGTGAACTTCACTGAGATTTGTCCAACAGCTTGAAAATCTTTGGCAGTCAAATTTCCACTTTCCTCCTAATGAACACATCCATGTGTTCATTGGTAATCCTTTGCATGAAGAAAAGAATAAGGCAAATATGGCAAAAAGCACCTGGCAGTGTAACAGTCAAAAAGAAAATAAAGATCAACTTGCAAAAGTGGTGGGTTTTTTATTATTATTTTGTTTTGATTTGGTTTGGTTTTTTTATTAGGCTTTTTCTAAGTCACTTTTAAAATATTCCAGATCTTCTTGGAATCCCATGGGCTGTAACCAATGGATAAGCATGTGCTTGAGAAGGTAAATGACTCGTCTTCTGAGAACTTTAAGACCAAAAGAAAATGAGGACTTTAAAGAGGCACATTTCTGTAGCAGAGCACTAAATGGTGTATTTAATAATGATTTTACAAGCGATAGACATTTATTACTCCTGAGCCTTATCATCACAATTGTAGGCATTGAGAATGGGACAGCAACATGAATTCTCAGAACAAGAATAATTAGTCATTCTGCTGTGGTGATTGAAAACCTGCAGCCAGATTCTCCACTACTTTTAAAGGATGCTGGTCCACGTGCAGAAGTGGCAGGTCTAAGGGTACACGAGAGCTTTTGTTTTTTCCACTGACATTTTCCCCCCTTTTAATTTTTATTTTTTTCTGTGACAATGCTGCAGGTCTGTCCTGTTTAGGCACTGATTCTGGTGCTTCAGACCTGTAAGTGCTCTAAATGTTCTCTGTTTTAAGATAATTCAATCTTGTATTTAAATCAAAGGGCAGGGTAACCTGAACCAGTTTCTCTAGCTATAAACAGACTTGCAGTTTTCAAACAACAAACCTGAGAGTAGTTTGCCACCACTGTGACCCTGCTGAGGTCTGCCAGGGGAGCTCTGCATGGGACTGCTCCCTAATCCACTTGAGCAAGAATAAGAAGAGCAAAATGCTAGTCTTTTCTGAATCATCTCCTCTTGATTGAAACAGGTTAAGGAGCACTCAGAGAACTAGACCTGCTCACGGATCTGAGGGGAAGAAAACCTCCAGAAAATGGGATGCCTGACCATGCATCCACTGCTGGTAGAGGGGTCATAGAGACCCCAATTCAGCTGTGTAAAATTGGAGTTGGGAGAATAAAGGAGAAAATAAATCCATGCCATCTATATCACGACTGTATTCCCAAGCACATCTAGTCTAACACCTTTTTCTATATGAAATATTGAGTACTGATGATCTTTAAGGTCCCTTCCAACCTTAAGCATTCTGGGCTTCTATGATTCTATGATTCTGAGTAGCATTCCCAAACTCAGAGTGCTTCATTTCCTTCCTGTATTTCCTTCCAACTCTTGAGTTAAAATGTATCTTTTGTTATGTTTTCCAGTTCCTTGATCCATTTATCCAGGACTATCTCCAGATAACTTGCTTCAAGAGCTTGTGTTCTGAAAGAAAAATGCCAAACATGGACTGTTGCAGTTCCCTAGCATTTTGTGTCTCTTGGCTTGTAATTATTTAAGTTTATGGTTCCTCCCTACTCATTGATTCTAGTCACTGCCATTACTAAGATACATGGACATGACACAACTTTTATAGCCAACATGTTATTTTTTGCCTTCGTGCAGCCTCTAGGAATAGAGGATGGGGATTTTCCTGCACAGGTATTGGATAAATAAACAGATGATTAAACAGATAGAAGCTACTATAGAAGTATTTAGAATTTTTCCACTGTTTTCCTTGTCCTTTGGGATCACAATGTTCCAAGTGATGTTACATCAAATCCTCATTTTCTTAAAAGACTTTGCTTTTGCCTCTATATTCTGCAACTTCTGGTTGAGCACAGCATGGGATATTTACCAGTATTAGTCTTGGTAACCATCTCACTTGTTCTCATTGCCCCACCCAGTTTTAGTCAGCTTCCATCAATCTTTTTTTTCTCCAAGTCACAGGAATCAGCATCTGCATGCCATTTATGTTCTGTTTGTCTTCTTTAGCTTCAGCTGTTTTCTGTAGTTTGGAAATTTTGGGGGCAATGTAGAGAAGAGTGAATGCTTCTAGACACATCCAGCAGCATGTTCAATTTTCAGGCTGACCTAGCTCCTCATCCCAAGCAAACAGACTAGTTCTCTGACCAATGGAGAAAGCAAGACCAGCAATATAGACTGAACCCCTGTCTGGTACCAAAGTGTCAACCCAGAATAGACAAAGGGGTTTTTTTTTAGATCCGATAAAGATGCTCAAATTTTAGGACTGTTCCTTGTTGCTGAGCATTGTCTCTATCCTGTTGATGGGTTACAGACATTCTCTTCTATCTTATTTGTGTTACAGTTAGAAATGGGCAAGAATGGTTTTTTGCCAGCAAGTAAAATAATTAAACAATGTAGTTGGGAAAAGAGGGATGAGACTTAATGACCCTAATTGTCTAAAATTGAAAGAAATGTGAAACACTTGTTAAAAGTCAAATATTTTATTTTGGCATTTTGAGAGCAAGGCAATTCTCTTCAGTTTTAAAGCCAATATGCGTTTAGAAACACATATTTGAAAAAAAAGGGTTAAATGGTGCCTTTTTAACATTCCATTGTAAACTGAGTGCTTAGTTTTGAATGAACTACAGCTGCAGCTTCATCACTTTATTTATATTTTGTTTGTTTCACAACAAAGCATAAAATAAGACTGTTCCTTCTCAACAGACAAGACAGATTAAGGGCTTGGAAAAAAATGCTGCAACAATTTTGAAGCTTTAATTTTTTTATTTTGATTTAGGAGCTAGAGCAGTGAACTAAACAAACTGACTATATATAAATAACATCTTCAGTGTGGGTTTTTACTGAAATTATCATCCTTGTCTCCCTTTACTGTTGAGGTCAAATCATTACAAATAATCATAGAATCATCGAATGGTTTGGGTTTGAAGAGACCTTAAAATCAACTAGTCCCAACCCCCCTGCATAGGCAAGGACACCTCCCACTAGATCAGGTTGCTCAGAGCCCCATCCAACCTGACCTTGAACACTGCCAGGGATGAGGCTTCCACAACTTCCCTGGGCAACCTCAGGAAAGAATTTCTTCCTAATGTCTAACCTAAATCTTCTCTCTTCCAGTTTTAATCCATTACCCCTTGTCCTCTCACTACAGACCTTTGTAAGAAGTCCCTCCCCAGCTTTCCTGGAGCCCCTTCAGGTACTGTAAGGTGCTCTAAGGTCTCCCTGGAGCCTTCTCTTCTCCAGGCTGAACAACCCCAACTGTGCCAGCCTGTCCTCATAGCAGTGGTGCTCCAGCCCTTGGATCATCTTTGTGACCCTTCTCTGGACAACATTGCCTACAGAGTGGTGAGTTTATCCATCAGGTAGACCTCTAACATAGGATGATCAAGCCATCAGCTCCTATTTCTTTCCAGTGACTACAAAGGGACAAGAGAAAACTGCTTTGACTGCAGAAAGGTATATTACTAAAATTTGAAGGCAAGATATTGTTTCCATAGTTCCCACCAGCTGCCAAACCAGCAGTGGGCAATATAATGAGGCATGACCAGCTGATGAGGAATACCAAGTTGAATCCCAATGGATAGGATAGTTACTCTTTGTAAGGATACACAAATGAGGATAAAAATAAGACATAAGATAGTAAGCACTGCATTGTGTCAGGAGACAGTAAGGAGGGTGCTTTGCTATCTGGTTCTCTTACCTGGATCAGATGTGCCTTGCAAATTTATATGGGAATCTGGCTCCATCGAGTAGAAATTATTCATTTAGGTAAAGAAAAATCCCCATAATTAATGGGAAAATAAATCAATTTCACAATAAATCTTCTGTCTTCTCCTGTGGAAGGTTTTATAATGGTCAACTGAACTGTTTTTATAAGACATGTTATGGTTCATCGTGAGTTACATGACAAAACTTTGATTCCCTGTGATAGGAATGTTTTTTCAGGAACTGTTTGCATGCTGATATTTTATGGGCTAAATATGTTAGAATGACTCACTCTGAAGATATGAGTTTGGGCAGACACTAACTTCTAGAAACATTTAATACTTCTTAGTCTCTAGTGAAACTTGGCCCTTCAAAGCCTCAGATGTGGAAACGAACTTACGTTCAATAATTGATGGTAAGTTCTAATAATTAAACATTCATGACATTCTCTTTCTGAGCAGTGTGTATACTATTGGACACAATGTTCAAGTTTTAAAATGTATTAACATCCATATTTTTAGAGCACATCAATGTATTGCTACAGGGGTCTTTTCAATATTGTAATAACACTATGAATTAATGCATTTCTGTGCTAATGTGTATTTCATAGTAGAAATTATTCAAAAGAAAAGAAGCTATTGGATCAGATTTCCAAGTTACTTTATCACATCTAGATATATTTCTTTCACCATTACTAGTATTTCAGAGTTGTCTTGGCCCAACCATGAATGAGTCTTCCAGATGAATGTCACTTTCACCTTTAAACATTTGAAAATTGCATTTATATTTAGCCTTAAAACTGGCAGTCTTCTGATTTTATATCCCTCTACTTAAATAACAATGTATTTAATTTTCATTTTACATAAATCTCAATCTATTTTGTAGCCAATTCCCCTGGATTTCCACTGGCCACTTAATAGAATTCAGCTTCTGCATAAACATTGCCAGGAAGAACACCTGGGGATCTGAGTGCTTTTGGGGTCAGCAAATCTACATTTGTTTCCTTTCAAGAAAATGTCCCAGTTAATTTTAACATTTCCATAAAATGTGTCTCATAGCCTTTTCCTAGAATCATTTTTTGTATTATGATGCTACAAATCACAGAATCAGACTGGTTTGGGTTGGAAGGGACCATAAAGATCATCTACTTCCAACTGCCCTGCATGGGCAGAAACTAGACCAGGTTTTTCCAAGCCTCATCCAGTCTGACCTTGGTCTAAAAGAATTAGTAACTAAAAGTCAGGCTGTCTGTTACATTTGCACTGAGTCCTAAAGCAAAACTTTTTGGACATTCAGATTTTAATTTGGAAGACTTCCTTTCCTGTCTTCAAGGCCTCAGTCTAAGGTGTCGGGATGGTGTGTGGTGAGGGAGGAGATGGTCCTGCCTTCCCTTTATGCTCCCACATGTTGGTCTAAAAGGCTGGATTTTGTCTCTCTACCATCATTTTTTCAGGGAGAAAACTCTGATGGAAGCCATTCAGGAATAGACACATGAATTAGACCAGTCTGAACAAATTTATTTCAGTATTTGAGACCATATGGTATTTCAACAGTCAGAGCCCAGCAATATGTCAGCAGAAATTGCCACTGACACTGCAGTGAACCCATCCTAATGACAAGCAAGCCCACCTTCAGATACTTGATCATCTCACTTGCAATAGTTTGTTTCCAAAAGGAGAAAGGCATTTGATATGGCACCTTGGTTGCTAAAGATATATTAAATGTTGATTGTTATTTCACAGTATCATTCTGGTTGAAAAAGACCTTCGAGATCATCGAGTCCAACCACTACCCTAACTCTGCCATGTCCACCACTAAACCCTGTTCCTTGGCACCACATCTGTTTTTTTTAGATGTCTCCAGGGATGGTGGCTCCACCACCTCCTCAGGCAGCCTGGATCACCAAGTCCACCTCCCATCCCAGAACGGGGCAACCCCAAAGTTCACACCATGTCCCTGAGGGCATTGTCCAAATGTTTCTTGAATATTTTCAGTCTCGGTGCCATTACTGCTTCCCTGGGGAGCCTATTCCAGTGCTCCCCCACCCTCTGGGTGAAGCACCTCTTCTTAATGTCCAACCTAAACCTCCCTCTGCACATCTTCCTACCATTCCCTCAGGTCCTATCACTGGTCACCAGTGAGAAGAGGTCAACACAATGCAAGTCCTTTATCCACTAACAGTTGCACACCTCCAGGTCTGAAGTCATTTAACTGATTTTTCTACTCACAGCAAATAAAAATAAGCTGAAGTGTTTTACCACTGCATGTTGTATCTGTAGATAAGAGGGATATTAGAAAAAAAGGACTATCTGCATGACTGGCTGTAGCTCTTCTTTGAGACTAATAAAAAAATAATTATATTGAAGAGAAATAGACTCAACAGGTTGCCAGATTGAGGCCTTGAGTCTTGGAATTCTCTAAATTTCATAAATTATCCTTAAAGGCACCCATCAGGGATTTTCTTCTCAGACCCAAGGACCCATCCCCTGACTCACATATCTAAAAGATTATTTAGATTTATTCAGATCTGTTTTTCTAAATTCCCTGAATAATCACTAGACCACTACTAATATTTTCTGAACAAAATTTAACTCCTCCTAACAAGGCATCCAGAACAGTAAAAAATCACCTTCTGGAGGTGCCTCACTCTCTTACCTATACAGATGACCTAGACAGATAATTTATACTAACCACCTGGCTTTTATATGGCTTCTTCTGTTGGGCTAATACGTTCATGTAAAATTGATTGCAAATCTTAGGAGTCAGAAATATTTCCACTATCCCAGGGGAAATGTGTTCTGCAACATTTTGTAGACCTCCTGATGTGTTGTCAGCCAGCACAGAGCCAAGACTTGCCATAAGGGCTGTGTTTTCTGGTTGAAAGTGCCACAGAATATTTTCAGTTCAGGAAGGGATTGGGCTCCAACTAATAAGTTTATTTTTTCACTTGAGTGTTGTCTTAGTTTTAACATTAGACTGCTCAGATCAGGGATCTTCCAGAGCATGTCCTAGCTATTCTTGTTTTTTTTTTCTCCAGGAATCCAGAACCAATGCAAGTGACAATGTTGATGTCTGCCCTTATACTACCAAAATATGAAAAACTCAGTTAATTAAATCAGGCAAAGCTAAAATGAATCTAAATGTTAAATACTTGGAATGCATTCTTCCAACAATTCTGCAATATTTTTTTGCTCATAGCAGGACTTACTGCCCTGCCTTTTTTTTCCCACTCAGTTCCTGTTTCCCACTGTTGCCTGTTCTGCCTCTGTAGCCATTACTTGCATCATTCATATGTTTTTGTGGCTTGATTAGCTTGACTTTCATTAACAGGAGTATGTCAAAATCTCACAACTTTGTGTAAAGTAAAAAAAAATAATATTAAAATCACAAAACATTTAGACTAAAAGGCCAAAGGTTGCAGAAGTTCATCTGGAAATTCAAATGTGTGGCGCCAAGGAAAATTAAGACAAAGACAGGGAGGAGTTTCTGAATGAAAACTCTGCAGCTTGAATAGCTGTATAGGAGGATAGAAACAGGACAGATTAAAAATTATCTGGGAAGGAGGGAAGGATTGCCTGAAGAATTAAGAAAAGAAGAGATCTTGTTGGGGGACAGTGGGTGGGACAGAAGTAGTGAGTTTGACAGGAAATTACCCTGTCTGGAATGGATCAGAGCTCAAGTATCTTTATGCAAAAAAACAGTGAGGGATTGTGGTATGCATAGGCAGCAGCAGATCCAGCAACTCAGATGTTCCAGGAAGCATTTGAATCCAAGTACATCCAAGACCAATTTTTCATACCCATGCAGTGACTCCAACCCTTTTTCCAATTATTTTAAAAAAACAGCATTTTTGCATGTTTCACAATGTTTGTGGATTGACTATAGGAGATAGCTGGAGCTCAAGTCCCAGATTATATCTTTTTGTAGGCTCCACATGTCAACTGTGTAAACTGCCATTAATCAACAGAGATTTAGACTTTAAGTTCTTTCCTCAAACAAGGGCACCTAGAAACAACAGAGACTGTTAAAGATATCTGCAGGGGACTGGCAGATATGAGGCCAGACATTTAAATGACCTCTCTGTTCCTTGAATGCTGCAGCTGAGAACAACTACCTTGAAGGCACTTCAGAAGACAAGACATCCCTGTGTCAGCAACTAAAGCAAGATGTTTCCTGTCAGGTGGTGTACTGGTTGCTTAAACAGTCAGCTAACATCTAGACACCTCCATCTAGATATTCAATTCCAGGCAATTTATTCTACAGGCAGAATTCCTTGCTGACTGTTTTATCACTCCATTTGTCCTATGGCATGGAAATATACCCTGAGAGTCTGAGCATCAAGAACTGTTTTAAATGTCTTTGATTTTGATATCTCTTACCACTAACAAAAGCTTTCCAGAGCTCCTACAATGCACAATCAAAGTTTTGGTAAGCAGTAGCACTTTCACAGAGTGGTGGACACCTGTGAGACTGACAGGGGGAATTCTCATCCCAACAAAGACTTATACTACTGTATAAATATGCTTACAGCCTAGAGACACAAAATCTTTTATGTTAAACTAAGACCTTGTCTCAGGTGTCATTCCATTACTTATCAGGAGAAGAAGTCTCTTGGCACCTGAGTTGGGCCATCAGTCATTTCAACTGACATGTTTTTATGCACATTCAGCAGGCCAGGTGAAGACTGAACAGAATAATTGTTTGCAGTCAGTCAGTATAGAAAGATAGCCTCAGGTTAAAGAGTGAAACCTTGACCCTGAATGATGCACTGGAAAGGCACTGATCCCTATTTCCAGCCTCTCTTTTCCCACATGCATTGCATCCACTGGGAGTGATCCCTGGGCCTGAGCTCTCTACATCTGCATTATAGATTTTGAAGTCATGTTTATTATGCTGTTCCCTGTCTTCAGAGTTGATGTGTGGTACCTCAGAGATAGACATCTCTGGGAATGCTTTTGAGTTTTCTGACATAAGTCCATCTACCTTCTTGAAGAGGAACTGAGAAAGGAGATTGTTTTTTCCAGAATTGTTTTATTTACCATTTTAGCCTGGGTATGTCTTGTTCTTTCCGTGCACACTTATCATGACACTCAGAACTGACAACATTATAAGAACTCATTAGACCATTGTTATTACAATCTTTGAGACTACCTATCATCCTTGGACCTTGTTTTGGGTTGTCTGGTCTCTAAGATACGGATTGCTATTGTAGTTCTTGTATATAAATGAGCATTCAAATTCTGGCACCACTTATTTAAGACAGAATTGCTGCTGCTTTAGTATTTTCAACCATAAAACCTCTGAAAAGACATATCCAAATTGTGACATCAGGCTGGCCACAGAAATCGGGCAAAACTTTTACTAAAATACTAACAAATACTTTAACATGACCAGAACCCTAATGACACATTAATTAAAACACTAAAGAAGAAACAATTGTTCAATCTCAGTGCCACAACCTCTTCATTCCTCACCCTGCCCTGTCCAAGTGAAACACAATGAGTGAGACCCTGCAAGTTAAGTCCTGTTTGTTTAATGATGTGGACAGGAGCAGGAAATCATATGGCTTTTAGCAATCTCTTGTCCCACCAATGCTTTGACCTGTCATAACCAGTACAGGTCTCAAACAAAGCATGGGCCATGCTGAGGAACAAGCATGCACCAGTGACCATTCCCAAGAGGCTATTCTGGAGAAGGATGGGTGAAGGAGGCAGGAGACACATTGATGCCACCAATCCTGTTTTACTTCACCTCAGGTCACAGAGCAATACCTGCATCTGAAGCAAACTACCTCCATCCTAAGAGAACTACTGGTTGTGTCAAGGCCAACTCTCTGTCAGGAAAGAGATGTATGACAAATCTTGGTCAGCACTGAAGCTATTAGAGAAAACGCTGGAAGAAGCCTTCACATTGGCTGTGCTAAGAAGAGCAGTTTTTAAGCTGCTGTGTAGTAAGAGAGACAGATGAAGAAAGCAAGGTTCATACTTAGTCCAGCACTTGAGGTTAGCATTTAAAGACCAGCCAAAACAGAGTGAGACAAGAGACTTACCTGAGTGTACAAACCAGCCAGTAACACCTGGTGGGCCTGAGGGCCCACATATTTAATTATGAAAAGAAAAATAAAAGATACATCATTCATAAGGTTTTATTCAACCCCAAATTTAGTTCACATTAGCTATCTAACGACTTCTCTTTTTTTAAATGCAATCATTTGCTAACAAGGGAATCATTGCAACATAGACAGGGGATGGAAATGCACAGGTTATCTCGTGGCTGATGCTAAAGATTGAACAGTTAAAGTTAAACGTGGTAAATTTCACCTTTATTATTTCATCCTTTTCTATTGCAGCCAAAGAGCTATTTGCTGTGAGAGCGTAATTTTATTGTTCTAAAGAGCTTAGCTCTTTTTGCTTTATGACTCTGCTAATGCCTCTGGGATTTGTTCTGCTTGTCTTTCTGGGTTTTTAATTGCATTTATTTTCATTTGCTTGCTTCATTTGTTTGCTTTCTGTGAGTAAAATAACAGGTTTCTTCCTTTTATGGAAGGCAAAAGTAGAAGAAAATGCCAGCTGCAAAACTCTACATCTCCAAGAGTCATTCAGTCAGTGCAGCCCTCCTATTATTCCTCAAACCAAAGGAGATAACATTTGGGAAAAGAGACAGCATAGTACCTGCTGGCAGGGTGCTTTAGCTAGGACTCAAGAAAACACTTTTGAAAATGAAGTGACAAAAAAAATAAGCCTTTAAAAAAGATCTTTATTACCACTGTGATAAACATTGCTTTTGTTCAACTTGGAACCCATAGGGCTTAATCCAAACAGTCACTGTCAACATAAGCCCAACTAAGCAAACACCATTGTAGCAGTGGTTTTCTTTTCCCTCTTTTTTTTTCTTTTCCAATGAAACAGCTGTTCATGTGTGAGTCTGTGCATGTGTGAGATATTTTCCCCTTCTATTACAGCCTTATATTTTCCAGCAGTTAAAACAATTTACGGGAACTGTGCTATTTTTAGTTCAGTATTTTGAAACATTTAACAGTCTTAAGGATTAAGTCTTAATGGAGCTGAAGAGGAGATTTTTTTTTTCTTGATTTCTATTATTATCATAGGTGGGGCTGGTCCTAGCATTCATGGTCACAACTGCCTAATGCTTCCATCTCTATAGGCCCATATTTCATAGCTTATAGCTTTGTAAGACTAACCATTGTGGGTTGAAATGGTCCAGTCCACGTTTCTGACTCATTATGATTTCTCTCTTTTTAAATGAATTTGAAAAAAATAAAAATCAAAATCCATCTCTTAGAACAACAGCAAGAAAGAATTATTTGCTTTGCCCATATTAAAAAAAAAAAAAATACACTCTTTCACTTTTGTTCTCTTGCCCCTCTGCTGCAAAAGATACCCATGAATACTGGAGAACCTGAAAAGGCAGAAAGACCAACTTTTCTATCAGACGTGGGTTTTTGTCTTTCTTCTGAATAATGTCCAGGTTGGGTAGGATAAACATCTCACCATAGGCAGAAGAAAGCATTCAGCAATCTGCTTGGGTGCCTTAAATGCTACAGCAAGGGTTTCTAAGGACCCTACATTCAGAAGGCCAGTTCAATGAATGCTCATCCTAACTGATTTAGTATCCAGGGCATTTGAGACATATTAGGAGGAGGTAGCTCTCCTCCAGTTTCATCTGTCTCAAGCTTTTCTGGTTTTTGTGTCCTAATCTATGGGTTAGATCTCAGCAAGAGTCCAAACTCAGTATGCAGGACTCGAATGAATACCCAAGAAGACCTCAGGGACAGCAGTAGGTGAGTGCATGTCCCAGCCCTGCTGAGCAGTCTCATCAAATTAAGGGTCTGAAGAGAGTGCTTAATTGTAAGTTAAAAGTGAGCTTAAGTCTATGTCCTGGTGATTATGCTTCTCAGCCACGAGGCAGTTATGGGGCTGCAGTTCCTACTGTCTTCATTATTTCACTATTATTTTCAGAATTCAAAAGCAATCATTGCAGAAAGTGATGCTCCCATCTCCTCGGAGCAGGAAACACTTCCATTCTCTGGGCACCACTTTCCAAGGGGCACCAACAGAAGCCCAGGAAAAGACATGGAGCTCATGAGAGACACAGGAGGAGGTCATGCTTTCCCTTGATTTAAGGCAGAAACCTGGACTACCTGCTTTGGATCTGGAAAGAGTAAACACTTTATGACATTGATTTAGAAAAATAAACCAAACCCTTAGGTTCTGTGACCTGTCTTCTGGATGGGCCTCTTTAATTAGCAACAGATCCCTATCAGTTGGCTGTCTGGAGTTATATAATGTAATCATCCTTCAGAGCTCCAGCTTCACTCCATCTTCCAACCATGCTGGACACAGCTGAGAAGCCAACAACTCTCAGTGCTCAGGGTAGGGCATTTGACTGCACTTTTCCACAGAGGTGTGCTGCAGACAATCCTCTTTTGTCTTGTGAGATCTTCAGTCCTCTGAGCAGCATATTGTCAACATCCTTTTCACTATCTCAGTCAGTTACTGACCTGAGTTAGGTTACAAAAGCTGAAAACTGTCTCCTTTTGTATGTTTTGTCAAAGTGAGGATGTATTGGTCTTGGAAGCAGACCATGTTTTTTACAATTTTGGGCAGGGGTCCATCCTCTGACACTGACTCATCAGCAATCTAGCAGCTACAATGACAGAGCTCACGTGCTGCATAAAATATTCAAGAGTATTTTACTGCACCCAGGTTAAAGAGAGAGTAGTCAGAGTTGCAGTATAGTTTGCTGCCAGAAAAAAATATGTGCACATAAGTTTGGACTTCTCCAAAAACCTTTATTTTTCACAGTTAATATTACAATTCTAGCTGGAAGTTAACAGAAGGGTTATTATATGTTATTGGAAAGAAGCATCAACCTTCATACTTCTCAGGGGTATTTCAAGAAGCCTTGCTTATTCCATTATTATAAAGATATATATGCATGACAAGCAGTATTTTATTACTTCTCGGTATGAAAGTCAAGGTCCCTTCCAATCCAAACTATTCTATGATTCTATGGTAACTCCAAATTTTTCTAAATGTTATAATTAAAAAAAAAAAAAAAGAAGACAGTATTCTGGTTAATTTGTGACATTGGATTAAAAAAATTAAAAGACATATATATGGTTTTCTAACACAACGTTCATATTCATTTCAGCCCTTCCCACACTCTTAAACATCAGGGTTTAAGTACAGGGTGTTTTCCTGGTCTCCCTAGTCAACAGCCAACAGTCCTTCATAGTTAGAATGGTGTCTCCTCTCATTTGATCTCTGAGGGAGCTTCACTTTTTCTGCAGAGACCACACAGTTTAACCATCTGCCTTGGGCTGCAAAGATAACCGGGATGAATATTCCCAGCTGCCACTTCACTGGAGAGCTGGGTTATTGTATAGGAGAAATTAAAAGATCATGAAGTGCTGAGAACATGAAAGAGGATGGAATACAATCTCCAGTCCCACACACACTGGATAGGATTTAAGTACCCAAACTGGAGCTATTTTAAGTTACCATTTTTAATATAAGCTGGATGTCTTGGTGCAGCTTACAGCCAGCACAGACAGATGGCTTCTTCACAGGAGGAGTCATCTGCCCTATTATAGACACTTTTATTAGAAGGGGGTAAATAGTCTTGACTTCATCAGCACCAGAAAAGATCAAGGATCAGTACCCAGGCTTAAATAGTGACCCCCAAACAGCCCGTGTCACCAATGTGCAGGAAAGGCTTTGGTACAGATTTGATCCTTGCTTTCTCTCCTACTCTCAAATACTACCCACACATAATTCAAAGCCAAGAGGCAGTAGGAATGAGGAGGACAGAGATAGAAGAACCTATGGGATTGCAAACTGCAGCATTGCAGCTTCCCAGAGGCAAGCAGAAAGGGCACTGGTCCATTTCATCTGCTTGCATACAACAGCTGTTGTGGATATGGCAATAAAAGAACAATAAAATCTAAATTTATATGAGGCCCAGGACTAATCATTAACCCACTTTGCAGATTCTTGTCTGTTTCCGTGTAACAATTGTGCCTTGAGAGCAATGTGAGGAAGCAATAAATTACAATAAAATTACTTAATAATTGTCAATAATTAATCCAACTAACAAACTATTGTTCCAGGCTCCACTGGACAAATATTTGATCCCTATTGGCCTAATTTCTCCTCCTTAAACTGGAACTAGAAGAGTTTCTTTCTACAGTATATTTTATTTCTAATTCCTATGAATGGTCAGTTCTTCAGGGAACTGGCATGTGAGGGACCTGGCAGTAGATTTAGTTTCCAACTACTGCTGCAGTATATATAAAGAAGCAATACTAATGATGGTCTTTGTAGAGGTGATAGCCTCTGCAAGCCTGGGGTACACATCTTCCAGATGGGGGAGATTTATTCTATTTGCCTCATGGATTTGTTAAACCTTGTACCAGGAATGCAAATAATAGGAATCTGATTTGTGATTTAGCACAACATAGGGAAGTCTTTGCCAACATACACATTTAAGAAGACCCCTGGCAGGAAATCTGTGGCTTAAATACACTCTGGTTGCATAATTGCCCCAAGCCCCAGAAAGCAGTACCACCTGGTTACACCTCTTCTAATATATTAATTAGGGTATATCTGTCCTAGTAAATCAAGCAAGAGCCAGGACCCATTTTCTGGTTCTTAGGCCAAGCATCATGCAGAAGCCCTTGTCTTTACTACTGAACTCTTTAAACAATCAAAACAGCACTGCCAAATACTAACTGCATGTTGGGAATCACCCCTGTACTACTGTAATGTCTGAACAACAACGAGGAGTTGTTTTGGGGAGTGGTGTTAGGGGCTGCTGGCCCAGAAGGGCTGTTTACTCAAGGGACAATCTTAAAAGTTTACAAATATACCAAAAAAGTTATAGTTCCTTGCAATATTCCTTGCCTCTGTTTAATTCATTAGCATAGATATAACTCCATGAGAAGGAATTTCTTGTAGTAAGAGTTAGCAAAGCCATGTTACTCAATACATGGGATAAGTATTACAGATCCCAGATGTTTTGTTCCATTAATATGCAATTTGGATAGTTCTTGCTTTTTTCTTTTTTTTTTTTTAATCAGAAATATGATGATAAAATCAATGGCAAATGTTTTGCAGGCATCTGTTAGTTTACACACAGAAGTATTAAACCACAGCAGCTGAGGACTTTGATAAAAAACAGAATTCTCAGTGGCACCAGATTGATGCTAGATTTTACACTAAGCAAAGGCAAAACTGCAAAGGTTGTACTTCATTAAGTTTAAAAGAACACAAAGTGCATAAACTTAGAGGCAGAAACTGAAAGGAAAGAGTAAAATGGAGGATTCCTGTACTGCTTGACATATTTCAAACAGGCTCAGATTTCTCTTAAAAACAAACTGCACTTCAGCCCTAAGTGAGTGAATGCAGTCTGCTCTAGATCAAAATGTATGATTATGATGATATTTTCTGTCCTTAACATCAACAAATCCTTTAAAGAAATGCAGATTTCCATGCAGAGCTTTTGCAGCTCTCTGTGTGTATAATGGTTGGCTGTAGGTCTAGTCATTGAATGGCTGTTCCATACAATGAATTTCCTGTGGCCATGTTTAAAATAATAGAAATTAAACATTGATTCATAGAATCACAGAATGGTGAAGGTTGGAAGGGACCTTCAAGATCATCAGGTTCCAACCTCCCTGCCATGAGCAGGGACACCTCCCGCTAGACCAGGCTGCACAAAGCCTCATCCAACCTGGCCTTGAACACCTCCAGGGAGGGGGCATCCACAATCTCACTGGGCAACCTATTCCAGCACCTTCCTACCCTCATGATGAAGAATTTCTTCCTGATGTCTAACCTAAATCTCCCCTCTTTCAGTTTAAAACCATTACCCCTTGTCCTATCACTACCCTCTCAGGTGAAAAGCCCCTCCCCAGCTTTCCTGCAACCCCTTCAGGTACTGGAAGGTGCTCTAAGGTCTCCCTGGAGCCTTTTCTTCTCCAGGCTGAACAGCCCCAACTGTCTCAGCCTGTCTTCATAGCAAAGGCTCTCCAGCCCTAAACATACCACTCTACTATACGTCTTTACACTTCCTGAAAGAGATTTAACAAGTCATCATGAAGAGAGTGCTGGGGTTTGTTTTGGTTTGGTTTTTTCTTCCTTACGGTCACTCTGGTTTTCCCAACTGCAATTCACAGTTACATTGTGTCAAAAGTGCCTTCTTTTGTCTAGTTCTGAAAGCTAAGCCGTCCTGGATGGACCTTGTTCCTGCAAGACTCTACATGAGAATGCAAGGCTCAAGGAGCTGTGTCTGAAGAGTAAGGGTGGGATTCTTCACCTAACCTTATATATGTAAACTTAAGATAGCTACAGGTTTACTTTTCACCATCATGCCACTTTATAAAGAGATTCAATCCATTTTGCTTGTTATCCAGCTTCTAACAGGGCACCTTTGTTGACTGCTTCACTGACTGTGCCTCTTGAGAAAAGTGGCAGAGACACAAATGTCTTAATCTCCAAGATGCTGGGTTTTTTTTAAGAATTTAAGCTCAGGACAGTAGACTTAGGTCAAACTATTTCTCTGCCTTTGACTTTTCTCATATACTTCATGTGTCCACTGTTTTAATGTAAGCTTCTCTTGACAAGAACATCTCTTGTACTGGCTTCTTTGAAGACCATACACTATCCAGGAAGATGACGTAGTCTTTGATAATACTGCAGCTGGTAGAAGGTTGTGAAGGAAAAAGAAGATACTAACTCTATCTTGTCAGGTGTCTTGGAAATAAACATAAGGGATTATTTTTTCTTCCAACTAAATAGTAAATCATCAGGAAAATGCTGAACTGTTGAAGACATGAAAGTAGCAGAAAACAAAATTATCCACTGTTGTTTTTTCTGTTGATTTAATGTACACAAGACTATAATAATACCAGGAGAGATGGGAAAGGAAGTAAGAAAAGAGTCAGGAGAAACACAGGAGCTTGTACAATGAATTACAAATCCTTCACTTGAGATAACTTGCAGTTGGATGTTGACACAAGATGGACAAACTGCATCATTTTTTTCCTGAATTTTACTTGGAAGTTAAGGGCATTATTCAAACCCAAATGCCCAGAGGTATATTATAATCACACAGACATAAAAAAAGAATTCCTGTGGTAAACCCAAATATCCTGCATTTCATGCTGAGTGGTTATTGTCAGGACTGAGAATCACTGTAGACCAGAAGGACACAGCCAAGAGATGTTAATGGAATAAAAGCACCCTATGTGTCAAAGCTGAAATATTTTATTGCACATAAATTAACAAGTGGGGAAGAACAAAGACAGGCCAGGATATCTTTGCTTTGTCTCCAATGTAAATGTGAAACTATGTCTCCCAAAGGGAGAATCTAATAGGCTCAATTGAGCCTTTTTATGAATTTTAAAGAACTATTTTTTTGCCACTTGGCTGCAGAAGACTCATGAACCATAAAGAGCTGATGCTGCCATCAAAATGTTCTGAGATGGACCTGCTTTCTCATGGTGGCATTTTTCTTGTGTTTTACATGCTATTAAGCATACAAAAGGCTACATATTTTAAATTATTAAGAAATGATATTTTGAAGTTAACAGATTTATTTCTAAAATAGAAATGAGATCTTTACACGTCAACTTGTCAGCAGCCCTACTACCTCGATCCATCAAGGGAGAGTATTCCTACCCTACAATAGCTTCTAATTCAATTTCTTTTTTAGTGTGAAACTCTTCAAACCCATGCTTGTGCTTAACCATGTCAGACCTGTCAAAATACATGAAGGTTTGATGGGATTAAATCCAAAGCAGCATTGCACAGAAGCATGTGTCACAGCTAGAAATTTATTTCTTCCTTGTAATATGAGCAGAAAGAAAAGATCCTTTTTATGGTGGCAACCTGATACAAAGCTCAGTCAAAACACTCTTATGTCCAGCAATGTTCATGATGTTAATAAGTTTTTTGGACTGAGTAATCATTTCCTTAATACAAAAGTTGTTATAGACACCTGTTATTCCATTGTGTTCTGTCTATGGTGCCATAGAAATTAATCTGAAAAGAAAACAAAATTAAAAAATTATGTTAACAAAAAGAAATTAGAGACCAAGAATCCCAGAAGACACAAGCAAAGTGCATCCCCTGGAAGTGTTCAAGGCCAGGTTGGATGGGGTTCTGAGCAACCTGATCTAGTGGGAGGTGTCCTTGCTCATGCAGAGGGTTTGGAACTAGATAACCTTTAAGGTCCCTTCCAACTCAAATCATTCCATGATTCTATGATTCTGTGATCCCTCTGAAGTAGAGATGTGGAAATGAGTCACTGAATTGCCTGTTTATCTCTTTACAAAGCACAGAAATACTAATACAAAGGTGGAGGAATGGGTATGTTTAACTCAAGGATTGCAAAAGTAAAACATAGTGAAGATGCTTTATGAAAAGCTGGTTGATCCATTGGAGTGTCTTCTAGATGCAGAAATCTCATAGAGGTCTACAGCTGGTTTTAAGACAGACCCATAGAAGGAATTGAAATTTAGGTATTTAAAAGCAAGTGTCTGGGTGTGAGCTTTTGCAGGTGAGTCTGGTGAGTAATGTCCCATTACAGACCGTGGAGATACAACTGATGCCACCACTGAGATCCAAAGAACCATTTAGTTCACTCTACAGCAAAGACTGACATTTGGTCAATCTTTAATTCTCTCCTTTGACTCTATGGCCTTGATTTTCACTGACAGTGTTGGCCACTTGGGTACTTAGCTCAAACACAGAGACTTAGCTGATTCACATCTTTAAGTGGAAGTGGCTGAATCTGGATCCAGGTGACCTTGCTTCACCTTTCCTTACAACTTGATTTTGTTGTTTCACTTGCAGTGAAAGGTGCCGAGGGCAAGCTTGCCCTTGCTGTGTTTCTCAAAAGCCTTGATTATGGCCAAGCTCTCCAGCTCTGGCCAGGCTCTTCAGTTGCTACCAGGCAGCAAAAGATTGTTTAATCTATTTTTTTAAGACAAATAACTACCTAGTGATATTTTTCTCAAAATAAAATTCATTAAACGTAGGATTTCCTTGACATTGATCTTAAATTAGGAACAAGAAAATTTCTTGCCAAGGTGAGTCACACTGTAATGGGGAGCAACTTGTTGTATCAAGAGGCTTCTGCACATCTTTGCAAGAACTTCTCAGCAGATTTTTTTTTTTACAGTGGATGCTTTATTAATGCAACTGGCATGTAATGCTCCTTCAACTCTTCATCATGCAGAGAACCTCAGGATGAGGACTGAGCACAGGCCATGAATGACTTTGCAATTCAGATGCCTCAAGGAGCTGCTTACAGCATGCTTCAAGTCAGATATCCCATTATTCAATGTTCCACATAAAGCTTCAGTTGACATTAACAGCCTGAATCTATTTGAAGCTGATGTGAAGGGCAGACACCTAAATGGTTGTTCTGAACTGGTTATAGGAGAAGCCCAAAAATATATCCTGATCAATGCCCAAATTAGGAACCTGGGCACAATGGTCCTTTTCATTCATACTCAGTCACCTCAGAGCAATGTGCATTTTCCCTGTATTGAGATTATGTCCCTTTATTATTTATTAGCTGTGATGCAGAAACACCTTGAAGCTCCAGACTGATGTCTCTTGTGCCAAGTGCTGCATAACCATCAATTAAGAGGCAGTTCTTACCCTGAAGAATGAGTTATCTAAATATCAAATGAGAAGAAGTATGTGAAGAAGGCAACTTATTTTCCTAAAAGTTACCCAACAAATTAAAAGCAAAAGCAAGGAGAGAACCCTGAGACAGTTCTAGACCTGTACCTAATGCAGTGTCTGTCAGTTTGCATTCCTGTGGATCAAATCACTTGGGATTTTCAAGGCTTCCATGTTTAATTAATACAATAAAATACATTATAAAATGTTATTATTTTTCTTTCCTTCTGTAACTTCAGAAAAAACAATCCTCACACCAAAATGAAAAATAAAAGCAATCCATCTGATTCAGGGAAGTTTCCTGAAGTGAAATAATATCAGATAAATAACTTATTTAAAAATATTTTAAATAATGTTAAGAAATAACATGGAAATAAACAATGAAATTGTTTATTGAAAGAAATTGAAAGCATTGATAATAATAATGATAATAATTAATTAATTTCATTCTCCCTTTATTTCAGTGACATAATTGAACCAATTTGTAAAAACAAAACCAATTTTTTTTTAAAGGACAAGGTATTTGTATTTGTATGCAATTACATGAATAACTGATACATTCCTAGAAAACTGTTTATCAAGATATACAGCATATATATATTACAAAACTAAGTGCATGCAAACATATTAAGAGAGAAAAAAGACAAATTAAACCTGAAACCTAGAGGTTTCGCTTTTTTTCTTGGAATCAGGGTTTTTACAGTTTTTATTTTAGATGAAAATGTCAAAGCATTTTTTAAATTCCACTTTATTTTTTCCCTGGCTTCTTTTTTTTTTTTTTTTTTTTTTTTTTTGCAAACAAGAGGGAAAAAAGAGCCTTTTCAATAATGGATTTACAGCTGTAATTTAAGCCTGAAAGGTGTAGCAACAGACATTATTTGTGTTTGGCTGGTGGCACTTTTCATAAGCCCACTGAATGTTTTCAATCAGATAATGTCATTGCTATGATAACAAGGACTCAAAGAGGCATGTAATGGTATTTTGAGAATTAAAAATAGCATCAGTGTTCCTTGTTTTCTAGTTTCACTCATTTAAAATCAAATCCAGGCAGTTCTCAGAAGCAAACAAGGCTACAAAAGCCAAACATTCATAAAGCATTTCATAAGTGGACACAAAAAGACTCTGTGAGTCTTGTTTAAAAATTATCTGAATTTGCCCTTATATTTTCAATGCTGTATACAACTTTGTAATTAGGCTATGATATTTAATCAATCACTAGAACAGCACAGATGTCAGGACATAAAAACCCCAGGTTATGAGCTATGTCCCCGAAGCCTTTAAACCAATTTGCTTTTTATTGGTGAAAGGGAAAAATCAAGACTTACTCCACTGGGTCAGTGAGTTACAACAGTGTTGAACTGATTTGAAGCAAAATATAATCAGGTACATAAAATCCATCAAGCAGGATAAAGAGCCAATGTCTGGCTAAACTTAATCCTATTATATCCAGTTCATTAAAAATGAGATAAAAATGATATAATAAGGTTAGAAGAAATATGGTCATCAAGGTAAGGAAATTATTGACTCTTCTTAAGTGCTCTCTACTTGGTTGGAAAGAAGAGAATTTTGAGATATTAATTACCAGAGTTAACTAATGTGGCCCCAAAAGTTTCCTAGTGAGAAACAATTTTTAACCTGTAAAAACTTTATATACATTGTTTGACTTGATATATGTTATATTGACCTGCAGATCAAGGGAGGTGATTCTCCCCTTTTACTCAGCTCTTGTGAGACTCCACCTGGAGTGCTGTGTCCAGTTCAGGAGCCCCCAACATAAGAAGGACATGGATCTCCTGGAGTGAGTCCAGAGGAGGCCATGAAGATGATCAGATGGCTGGAGCAGCTCTGCTGTGGAGACAGGCTGAGAGAGTTGGGGCTGTTCAGCCTGGAGAAGAGAAGGCTCCAGGGAGACCTTAGAGCACCTTCCAGTGCCTGAAGGGGCTCCAGGAAAGCTGGGGAGGGACTTTTGACAAGGGTGTGGAGTGAGAGGACAAGAGGTAATGGATCAAAACTGGAAGAGGGAAGGAAATTTAGGTTAGACATTAGGAAGAAATTCTTCACTATGAGGTTGGTGAGAGCCTGGCCCAGGTTGCCCAGAGAAGCTGTGGCTGCCCCATCCCTGGAAGTGTTCAAGGCCAGGTTGGATGGGGCTCTGAGCAACCAGGTCTAGTGGGAGGTGTCCCTGCCCATGCAGGGGGGTTGGAACTAAATGAGCTTTAAGGTCCCTTCCAACCCAAACCATTCGTATTTGTCTTTTCCAGCAGAGATGGTAAATCAGAAAGACAGGGTTTATTGCAGAACAAAACAAAACAACAAGAGGAAACCTAGTTAGGCAGGCATGTCAAGAGTACACTGGTCTTATTCCTTCTAGGCTATCCTCACATTTCTGCAGAAAGGAACAATGAAACTGTTACTCACATGGCACGGGGAAAGTTTTATACACTGCTGTGGTTGCGTGGATGCAGAGTCCACATTGCACGTCCTCCTCATGTCAGGTTGATATTTAGGGGAGAAAAAAAGTTTGTCACATGACATTAGGCAACCAAGACCATGTTAGTCAGAGGAGGTTGGATATAAAATTAGTCACTGAGACACCATGCATTTTTCAGAGAGCTGAATTTAAAAGAACTAAAGCTATGTTGGCATTTATTTATTTTCTTTTTTTTTTCTTTCCTATGTATGTACCAAGAAACTTGCATAAGGCAAAGTTAAGGAAAATATGGCTTTGTGAATTTTTTTCTTCTCTGTTCATATTTTTAAAAATGTATTTTAGCTGGAAAAACTAGGTTTACTCCGGAAGATACTTAAATATTTCATGTAAGGTTAAGGTGTCTCTCATGTCCAGTAATATAAAAATACAGAAATTTAAATACAAAATAAGTCATATAAATGTGGTTGTAGAATTAAATATAAATAAAAAATAGTATAGGACAACCTTGCATATTGAGAACTCTGGTGTACAGAGCCAAAGAAAAATCATAGAATCATAGAACCACAGAATGGTTTGGATTGGAAAGGACCTTAAATATCATCTAGTTCCAACCTTCCTGCATAGGCAGGGACACCTCTCACTAGACCAGGTTGCTCCAAGCCCCATCCAACCTGCCCTTGAACACTTCCAGGGATGAGGCTTCCACAACTTCCCTGGGCAACCTGTGCCAGTGTCTCACCATCCCCACACTAAAGAATTTCCTCCTAATGTCTAACCTAATGTCCCCTCTTCCGGTTTAAACCATTCCGCCTTGTTCTCTCACTACAAGTCCTTGTCCAAAGTGCCTCACCAGCTTTCCTGGAGTGCCTTCAGGTACTGGAAGGTGCTCTAAGGTCTCCCTGGAGCCTTCTCTTCTCCAGGCTGAACCACCCCAACTCTTTAAGCCTGTCCTCATAGCAGAGCTGCTCCAGCCCTCTGATCATCTTCATTGCCCTCCTCTGGACCTTCCCCAAGGAGCTCCATGTCCTTCTTATGTTGGGGGCTCCTGAACTGGACACAGTACTCAAGGTGGGGTCTCACAAGAGCCAAGTAGAGGGGCAGAATCCTCTCCCTTGCCTTCCTGGCCAAGATTCTTTTGGTGCGGCCCAGGACACAGTTGCTTTCTGGGCTGCAGGCACACATTGCCAGCTCATGTAGCTCATCCATCATTACCCCCAAGTCCCTCTCCTCCAGACTGTTTTTGATCTATTCTCTACCAAGCCTGTATCTGTGCCTGGGATTGCCTCGACCCAGGTGCAGGACATTGCACTTGGTCTTGTTGAACTTCATGTCATTTTCATGATCCCACTTCTCAAGCCTGTCAAGGTCCCTCTGGATGGCATCAGGAAATTTTTCTGCCTACTGAGATAGCTTAGATAGCATTCAGCACTTTTAGCTGCAAAGACTTAAAAATCTGAAATCTGAGTTGGAGTCACATCTTTAATAGTGACTGGAGAACATGCAATGTGTTTAGATTGAAGAAGTTCATCTCAAATGTCCATGTGTCCAGTGGTGCATTCCCCCTCAAAGCTGGTCTTAACCTCCCTGTGTAGACCACACGACCCAGTTATTGAGTTTTAGAGTGTGATTGCCCTTACCTTGAAGCAGATTTCTAAAGTAAATTAAGTGAAACATGGTCCAGAATTATCTCCTTTGTTTCCATCAGTGTACTGGGAAAGCAGGACAACTGTCCCATTGCAGAAAGTTGCACTCTATGGTCACATTTGGTGGATGTCCCTTATTTTGATGGAGTTCACCCTACAAATATCCCTGAGGACTACCTTAAAGCTGTTCAAGCTTCCCTGTGCTTCTTGGAAACTGGCAATTGACCCTGACACATTAAGACATCTATATCTTAAAAGAAAAGAGCATCAGTTAAAATGATTGACAGTCCTGAGTTTACTGACATTTGAGAAAGCTCAAATTAATCCAGAAAACATTTTAGCTCAGTCTGGTGATTCATCTTGGACTGCAATCCTGACAACCTGCTAGGAAACACTTTATACCCAGGACTTGTGCTACTGAGACAACTGAGGAGCTGTTAGTACCTTGAATTAGCAACTTAAATACTAGGCTGTAACTCTCATCCCCTGAATGTTTAGTCTGGTCCAAATATTCCATCTGCCTTCTCTGAATTTGCCTGGCTGCTAATCATTTTAATTAAAAACATACTTACAGGCTTTACTTATTCACCCTGAATCCCCAAAGTACAAGACAATTCATCCTTGAAGACTCTCTGTAGACAGTACGTCCAGGAAAACTGGTACAATCTAATCAGCAAAAAGTGTCCTGCAGATAATTGGGTGGTTTTATGGATTATTTTTTAAATATCTCTACAAAATGTACAAAGAGTGGATTGCTTTATTTTGCTTCAATTTGGCGCTCTATTCAAATGGGAAAACTTTTGGTTTCGGTCACTCAGTTCAAATAATTATCCTGGTTTGGGTGTAAAATCAGTGAAGAGTGGGGTTCTTCAGCTAGACATGACGTGGTGTAAATCTTACGTAAATCTCATGACTGGAAGACATGGAAAATGAAATTTTTCTCCCAAGACAAACGCTGACTACACTACGTGTCTTTATTTGTGAACTAGTGTTTTTATAGTATAGCTCCCTGGGTCTTCCTTTTCTTCCTTCTTGAAAATGGGATTTATATTTCCGCTTTTCCAGTCAGTGGGAATTTCTCCAGACTGCCAAGACTTTTCAGATATGATGGGTAGAGGCTTTGCAACTCCATTGGCCAGTTCCTTCAGGAGCCGTGGATGAATCCCATCAGGTCCCATGCACTTGTGCACCTTCAGGTCCTTCAGGTGGTCTTGAACCTGCTCTTTTCCTACAGTGGGGAGGTCTTCCTTTTCACAGTACATGCCTTCACCTTCTCTGACTTGGATGGTGTGACCAGAGCCTTTGCCTGTGGAGACAGAGCCAAAGTAGTCATTGAGCACCTCAGCCCTATCTATGTCCTTCATGGCCAGGTCTCCAGTTTCCTTCTGAAGTGGGCCCACATTTTCCCTCAACCTCCTCTTATCAGTGACACAACTGTAGAAGCTTTTCTTGTTGTTCTTAACATCCCTGGCCAGGTCCAACTCTACCTGTGCTTTGGCCTTTCTTACCTGATCCCTTGCTTCTCTGACAGCTTGTCTGTACTCCCTGCAGGAGTATACCTTGTTTTTACAGATAACTGTCTCTAGAAGCTTCTTGCTCATCCATACAGGCTTCCTGGCTCTCTTCCCTGCCTTGAGTACACTTCCACTCTCATTCAAAATGGCACAGACAGGCAACTCTAGGCATTGAGTCCTCCTGGACATCTCTCCTGCAGCAGGATGAATCTCTCTGCCCTGATTAGAGACATAACTGTTAAAGGTTTAATTTAGATGACAGGAAATGCCTAGAGCCAGTGCTCAAAGATCAGATAAGTCAGTCAGAATCAGTGTTTTCCACAGAAAACATGCTAGCACATGACACTAAAGTCAAGATTTTAAAGCAGCCTAGTTGAATTTTTATCAATCTCAGGTTTCCCACAATAGTAATTTTTTGGTACTGGAATTACTTGCACATGGTATCTGTCTGAAAGAGGCTCAACTTTGTTTTTTATCTGCAGCAAAATCCTTTTCAACCCTCCAAAGTTCAGGAGCGGTGACAAAAATATACAAATTTACAATTCTCACATTCAAAAAAAAAAATAAATTGGAGAACTTTTACCTTCACTTCTCCAAACACAATGGATCTTCTGGACTTGGAGAGCTAGAAGAGTCTGAGGCAACAGTGCATTGCTCTGCTCTTGAAGTAGGGTACTGATGTGAAAATGAAGACCATGCAACAACAATATTATGTATTAAGAGACTGTGTATTAAGTGTACTGTATCAGCCCTCTTTGGACTTTGGACAAGTGACTGAATCTGTGCTTCATGCCACTTAACTCAAACCATCTAAAAGTTGGTATTTGAGACCTCCTTTCCAGGAGAAAAGTTTAGCAGGCTGAAGAAGATGCTTCATCTCATCTGATGGAGATGACTTTTGTCCTCCCCTCTGACTAGAGGAGTATCTCAGACTCCTTATCAGCTCTCTGGTGGCCAGACAGGCTGGGAGAGTTGAAGGTGTTCAACCTGGAGAAGAGAAGGCTCTGGGGAGACCTTAGAGCAGCCTTCCAGTACCTGAAGGGGCTCCAGGAAAGATGAGGAGGGACTTCTGACAAAGGCTTGAAGTGAGAGGACAAGGGGGAATGGATTAAAACTGGAAGAGGGGAGATTTAGGTTAGACATTAAGAAGAAATTCTTTAGTGTGAGGGTGGTGAGACACTGGTCCAGGTTTCCCAGGGAATCTGTGGCTGCCCCATCCCTGGGAGTGTTCAAGGGCAGGTTGAATAGGTTCTGAGTAACCTGGTCTAGTGGGAGGTGTCCCTGCCCATGCAGGGGGTTGAATCTAGGTGATCTTTAAGATCCCTTCCAACCCAAACTATTCTGTGATTCTATGATGCTATGATAACCCTCACACTATGGGCAAGAATGTGGCAAGACCTGAACTGGCCTCGTCTGTGATTTATTGAAGTTTGGGGAAAGCAGAGTGCAAAGAACAGGACACAAAGCTCCTTGGATATGGGAACAATTTGTTCTATTCACATATGTCCCTTGCTTGTTGGGAAGGGCCTGCATTTACACACAGCCATCCCATAGTGTGCAACTACAAATGAAACACAAATAACATTGAAATATGAACCTCTGTGAAGAATTATGGCTAATATATCAGGCTGCTAAAAGGGTAATAAACAGAGAATAAAAGTGGAATAAGCAAACCCAAATCAGCAGATTTTATTATGTGTTCCCAGAAAAGAGCATTCAGAATAACAAATCTTCAGAGATTGCTGCTGCCTGTGTTTGTTCCCTTCCCCCTCTCCTTTTCATGGGTCCTCCTAGCAAAGAGAAGCACTGAAAGTACCTTTTTCAAAGCCTTCAATTATTTTAGGTAGTTTTCAGTTTACTCTGGCAACTTGCTTAGGCAGTTGTAATTTTCCTCTAGAAGTAAATATATATAGATGAGCAAAGAAAAGTTCATGATTATATCAGTACAGGGAAACTGTAATGTCCCTGCTCCTTTTGGACAGAGCTTAATTCTTACCTACTCCTACTTTTATTGGGCACACAGCCAGTTGCCAGTTATTTCTTTCTGAGAGATGCCACATGTTGAAGAAGAGTTGTTGCCCACATTGACAGATTACTGACATCCCTTAGAGCTTTAATAAATCCACACATCTTCCTGCAGTATTAATATTGCCCAGGCCAGCACACCTGATCTGTCTCTCTGTCTTTCTAGCCAATTATTTGTGTCAAAGCTACCTTTTCCTCTTCATTTTTTCTCCATTATTCCCCATGTAGGGGTTGGTGGAATGGAGGTTTTGTTGATTCTTTCTCTAGGGAAATATATTTTATTTGTTTGTTTGTTGATTTATTTTCCCTAGGGCTCAGCTTGGGATTTGGTTATGGATATGTTTAAAACAAATAAACAAACAGCAAAAACAAAACAAAACAATACAAAACAAAAACTCCTCAGGACGATGTTCAAATAACCATTTCCCTTGACTGATTCCATCATTTCTCAAAATTACCCTCACTCAGTTGTCATTTTGAAAGATCTCATATGTCAGCCTTTCCAGTTGACATGTTTGGGGTTCATTAAATGAAGAGATGCAGTAAAGAAAAGATGTCAAAAGCCCTAAAACTGTATCTCCTGCTCTTGTGGTAAAGGAAGGAAAGAACTGGGAATGGCTATTTGGAAATCTTCTGCTTTCCTCCCTTCAGTTCCTATTTTTTTCTCTTGTGTTTCCCAAGTGGTTCACTCATGATCTGAACATATCCCTACACTGAGGTTGGGCTCAGGTTGTATTTTAAGAAATGTGCAGGTCTATATATACAGAATTTGCCTCAAAGGGATCAACAGGGCTATTGCTGCATGTTTAAAGACATGCAAGGGGAATTTGGGAAAAACACAGCTGAGATAAGTGACAGCAGGTAGGAGCCCAGAATTTCTTTCTTTTAGCTCTGGAGACAAACTTTTCTATGAGTCAGGTCTGGCACGTGTGATCTCCACCATTTGTCCAGCTGGGAAGCTGTCATTGTGCATGGAGGGGTGGGACCCTACCCAGAATGGTGGTTGCTCCTGGCCCTGGGGACACCACCTAGAGATAAGCATGTAGTTTCCAGGTGTGAGCTCAGGAAGCTCTATTGGGTCTTTGTAGTTTAGTCTCCTCTTCTTCCTGATTGCTACTCACTTCTTGGAGGAAGGGCTATTGCCTGGAAGGAATTGTTCAGCTGACATCTTCATGGAAGGTTCTGCTTCATATGAAATTGAAATGACTGTCATCTCTCAGACAGCATACCATGTACGTGGATACCAGAGGTGCCAAGGCAATCATCCCCCAGAATAAATATGTGCAAACATCTTATCCTTTTCCATAAACTATCCCACATTTTAGAGCTGTGTAGCTCTAGAGAAGTGTAGCAGGATGGTACATCAGGGTAGTAATAGGATAACATTTCATTTGAAGTCTCTCAGGATAAGAACTGATTGAGTAGCATTTGTCTGAAGCAAAACACAAGACTGCAACACTGGTTAAGTCATGGACAAATCTGTAAATTAGACTGAACAAATCTAATGGTAATCTTCTAATTTAGGTATTGATGTTGTGAGCCTTGCCCTTTCTTCCCAATCCCCAAGACTAGAACTCCAATGAATTTGGAACATAAGAAGTTCTCTCTTCTTCAACTCTCATTCATTCCTCCATCTCTATTTGTCTCCATCAAGCTCTCCAGATACAAATCCTTGCTGTATCTTATTTAGAAAAATTACTGAGTTAGAAATAATGAGACAGAATCCATCATCCTCAAAAAAACCTTTCAGGATCAGGAGACCTTTTTTTTTTCCTCCTTGGGATTTAAAATCCTCTTTAGATCTTTGTTTAGAACCACCTGTGTCAAACAATGAAAAATAAAGCAGATGAATAACCTTTACTATGGAAATATTTGTTTGACATGGTTTTAAGCTCTAAACACAGGAAACTTTCACAGAATCATGGAATTGTCAGAGTTGGAAGGGGCCTCTAAAGATCATCTAGTCCAACTCCCCTGCTAAAGTAGGATCCCCTGGAGCACATTACTCAGGACTGCATCCAGGGGGGTCTTGAAGATCTTCAGAGAAGGAGACTCCACAACCTCCCTGGGCAGCCTGTCCCAGGGCTCTGTCACCCTCACTGTAAAGAAGTTTTTCCTCATATTTAAATGGAACTTCCCATGTTCCAGCTTGTGCCCCTTGCCCCTCATCCTGTCACTGGGAACTACTGAACAGAGTCTGGCTCCATCCTCCTTGCACCCACCCTTTAGACACTTGCAGGCATTCATAAGGCCTCCCCTCAGCCTTCTCTTCTCCAGGCTAAAGAGTCCCAGTCCTCTTTGTTTATTTAGGTTTAATATTTGTTTACTTTTGTTGAATATTTAAATAAAAAAGTGAGATCAGCATTGTTTGATAGGAGCTCAGTCCTCTGCAAGGACATTCACTCTTTGAGAATTGTTACAAAGCTGAATGAGTCAACAAAAGTGACAAGTTGTTTTTGGCTTTAGTTTGGAGTTGGATTTGTTGTCTTTATTAGTTTGATATGCTCACATACTACAAACAAATGTATATGCTTTTCTCTTATGCCAGCTTTGGGTTTGGGATTTGATTTTTGCCATTCCTGTGGACACCAGAACATTGTTTTTCTACAGTATTTTTTCTGTTTTCTCTTTTAGTTATAAAAACACAGCAGAACATTTAGTCCTTTTCATGACTGCAGGATGCTGACAGTACCTACTTGTTGTCTCCTCCTGAGCATGCTAATTGTGTAGAAAAGGAATTTGTACTGATCCAGTGTGATAATATTCACACGTTTTGTCCTTTACAAAACTGAGGCAAATCTCAGTTCATAGTCAAATATAAAAATTCTCAGAATTTAAACATTCCAAAGGCTTGAAATATTTATGCCACTCTCATTATAAGTGCAAGAGGAGAAGAGCAAGTTCCAGAAAATTTCTGAAATACATAATAAAAGAATTAAATGGTTGTTTTCCTTGTCCATGGCTGACCAGAGAAACAGACACTGTTTCATCACCTGCAGTGATGAAGTGGGTCCATCTTTTTGTCCACAACTAGTTCAGAAATGTGACATTTTGATACATCTTTTGAGCGTCATCATCATACGAATAAGGAAACTATGATAATCTGATGCATTTTTCATTCTCTGACATTTAATAGGGAGCAGCATTAATGTGGATCATCAGCATTTGCATACTGTAATTGTTTTTGCATAGGTTTGGAAGGACTGAGTTAACAGGAACCTGTCAGTTATATCAGCTTTTAAATTAGTTTATTTCACTACTCTTTGCGATTGCCTAAGCAAGTGAACTTTAAAGGAACTTCGGAATAGATGTGTAAATTAAATACTTAAAGTATGAACACAATAAGATACATATTAGAAAAATAAACTGTGTTTTTTAACCCTGCCAGCACTGTTCCTATCTTCGTAGCTGTCCAGATTACACAGATTGCTTTACTGAGAATGATGGAAGCCTACTGGTTCATTCAAATAAATGTGAACCAAGGAGGAATTAGTCTTTCCAGGCTTTCCATTAAAAATTTAGGCAGAAAACTTGGGCTAGTCATCTAAAATTAACCACTTTTCTCTGAAAAAAATATCAGTAGTCAGGCAGTTGGACTAGATGATCACTGAAAGTCCTTTCCAGCTGGACTGTTCTATTCTATCAGGGTGCATGTTTCAGTTATCTCATACATAAATCTCACCCTGTGAGTCAAGGATTGGAGAAAAGATGAGAGAGAGAGGAATAACTAATAAGTGTGATTTATACATCCATCTTATATCCCCTTTTTGGATGCAGAATGACCTCTGGAAGGACCCATATCTATCACTGACTGTAGGAGAAACTCAGCAACTAATTTATGTCAAACAACAACTCTTAGGCAGCAAACATTGTCTGAGATGAATTCCAGCTTCTGATCAGAGGGTTTGTGTCTTAACTGTGAAATGTCCTTTCTCCACCTTCCCTAAAAAGTCTGCCCTTGAGGGATGAATCTAAACAACAGTGCTGGTCTTGGGCAACACTGTAAGCATGTTTAACTGGTAAAGGAAGAAGAAACACGAACCACTCTTGGGCTTGAGATATTTAAATTGTGAGCTTTATTATTTAAATTTTTTTAAAAAGCACCAGAGGAAAAACAAAACAAAACAAAAACAAAAACAAAAACATGAACCCAAAATAGAGGGATAAACTCTCAGTTATTAGAAAGAGAGTTATTATCAGAAAAGACTAGAGGTAGATCTGGTGTTATGTGGTACCCCTGGTAATGGAATTGCACTCAAGAAGCAAACCAGAATATCCTTAGTGTTAATAACCTGTTCTGACTCTAGATTGCCATGAGAAGAAGTAAGCCAAGATGTCCATATCCACCCTGCCCTTCTTCTAAAGCCTTCAGGGAGATGTGGAAGAGTGGTAGGCAGGCCTGTTTTTTTAGCAGTTTATAGACAGAAACCCAGATCAATGTTACAGATGTATGCCATCTGTCTGTCTCCACCGTAGGCACAAAACCATTTGCTACAGGCATGAATCTTAAATCATATTGGGATGACCCTCATTTTTGTGTAAACTAAAGCTTCCTCCAAGAGGTGTATACCTTCAAGCACTGGTTTAAAACAGAAGTCAAAGCTGTTCTTGTAAGGTGGATGTGTCTGCAGTGACAAGACACCAGTTGCTCTACAACACCAGCTGATGAAGTTGTAATAATAACAATAACAGCTTCTTTTATTAGCCCATTTGACTCTGTCTTTTGTATGTTGGAGTTTCACTGTTCTGGTTGAGTGTCATCTAACAATCCTTTACACCTGCAATACAACCAGGCAACTCTCTGCCTGTAACACTCTCTAAACATTCACTGCATTTGCCATCCTCTAGAAGATAGAGTTAATTGCTTGCCTGAGACTGTTCTTCATCTCCCTAGATCATTACACAAGATGAAGCTAAAGTAATGTGACATCCACAAAAACCCTTGAAGAGTGCCAAGAGTTCAGAGGACAGATTTTAATGTCAAAGGGGATTTTAGTTTCTTCATTTATTTGTTTCCCAGAAAGGTGTACTTACTTACTTTTTTTGTCTGGTGATTTTCCAACCAGTTCTCTTCTTTCCCGCTTGTGACCTGCTCTTCCAAAACTAATGAGTAGCCTGACTTCCTGAAAGAGCTGCTTTTTATTGATAGTCTGGAGGTTGGTTCCAAATATTATTTATTTACTTTCATTTTGAAAAATCCTCCCAACAGGGGAAAAACTCTGCAGGCAGTAGGTCAGGATACCTTTATTTGGTCCTAATTTTCAAATTAAAATTATGTATTATTGCTGGATCTAGGCACTGAAGCCAGATCTTCGAAACCATGAAGCTGGACTAAGTTTAAGGAGATTTCAGAACAGGAATATTTACTTACTTTGTGGTGTTCAGGACTCCTAATGTATCCCTGTTGCCTTAATGACTGTGAGCAAAAGATCACAGGGACATTCTTTGGACAAAAACAAGCAAGTGAGACCACAAGAGGAGTTTTTCACACATTTTTGTGTCTTAAAAACTACAGATCCTTGCAAGAGGAGCTATAAAACCTAAACATTCAAAGCCCTAAAAGTCTTCAAACTTTTATGTCTTTGACTGATTGTCCAATTTTTATTTACAACTCATTCAGAAGACAAATAACAGGAAAAGAAGCTGTTATTGCCAAGACTGAGAATGAAAATGCTAAGGAACATTTAACTAGAAAGTGACTTTTATAAGACTCCACATTTTCTTTATCAGTTTGAGATGTGATGGGGTTGATTAGGTATTTCTTATTGTGAGTGACTGCCAGATGATGGGTTATTCAACCCAGATCACCAATGCTCTGAGCTCATCAGGCTCTTGCTGCAGTTGATTGAGGTGCAATGATTTAATTCACCTCTCATGTGTAAGAGAAGTTCCTTGCCACTTGGAAAATAAGGTCAAGTTTCCCTCCATGGCAACACCAACCTTCAAGCCTACTGATTATGATATTAAAAAACCATGTATAAATAAGCAGTGTTATTATTATAAACAATCTAAATGTTTTTATCTCATTTTCAGTATTAACACATGATTCTAGGCCACAGGTTTAATACATTTCTGCAGAAGCTGACAATATTAAGAAAGAATAAATCAAAGCCTGAAGTGTTTTTTTTTAAAGCTTCTAACCTACAGTAACTCAAACCAAGTTTGTTGGACAAGGACTTAAGGGATAGTAGGGACCATGCCCAGCAAACCTCATGCTGTCACAAAACAAAACATTGCCTTTGGGTAAGTCAAGTGTTGAGTGCTTAGCTCAGTGCAAATTTCTTCCACAACAAGCAGACAAGCTATTGAAGGCCCGAATCCAGGCTTGAAACCATAAAGTTTAATACTTTTCCCATTAACTGATGTGATTAGAGAAATCTTAATTGGTACAGATCACCTTGTGGAATTATGGGAAATAATTCCTCTTATCTTAGTGGAAACCAGGAGATAAAAAGTTGGGCTGTATTAATTATTACTGCAAACTTATCAAGAAATAAAAATAAAAATAAGGAAGAAGAATAAGGTTTATGAATTGCTTCATAAAAATGTAGTTACACAGAGCCTTAGAGGGGTGTTTGCTATGAATGTAACATACTGAAAACAAGCAGGCTTTTGTATTTCTTTAAGGACATTGAGGATATTCCCTTCCAGCACACATAAATAATGGATTGCTGAAGTTTTATTACTTTTTCTTGGCATGATTTGTCCTCTGTCAGGTTTGCAGTTCTTAAAACGACATCTGTGATGTTACCATTTTGCCCAGCAGTGCCAGTTCCCTCCTTCTGGCAGCTGGGGTTTGCTTATCACTATGTGTAGTGCACAGTCCTCCAGGCCTGTTTTCTTATGATCCCTGAAGTCTAATGAATGGTCCATCACATTATTATGGGCTCACTAATTTCCAACCAGCTCTTGTTCCAGGGATCAGTGCTTTCAATGTGATGACTCAGCAGGGAGTTCCCCGGTCCTAAAAATCTTGGTTTTGATAATGATTTCAATCCAGTTCAGCATTTCAGGAGGGCTACCATGTGGCTGAGTCAGCACAGATGGGGAGATACCATAATCTATTGAAAGGAAGCCCAGGAATAGGAAATAAAGACAAAGTACAAAGAAGTAAAATGAAAAATCTTCATGAATATTGCAAGGGAAAAAGGATGAAGGCACCACAATGAAGCAGAGCAACCCTGAGATGCGTAATGGACAAGAATGGCTGTGCTGATTACACTCCTATGGCCCCGCCTTCATCTTAGCCACCATCCAGCCTCTGCAAAACCAAATGCCTTTCTTCTAGTTTCCACCATTTTGAGGAAGAATTTAACTTCTTGGCAGGACCTGCGGATCTCATCGTCATGGTCTGTCTTCCTCCGTACTGCACAGCTGCCTGCTTTAGTATCCATGGAGGGACCTTATTCCCACACAGCTGGTAAGCAAGGCAAAGCATAGACTTAGCTGCAGGCTTTCAGTACCTAATTTTAGTCCTGATTATAAAGTAAAATGAGGTATAGAAACCAGGAACATTTTATTTACTCATATTAATACTAAGTAAGCTAACCTCCCCCACTTCTGCTTTCCTTGCACAAACACATTCAACGACCAAGATGCAAAATGTAGTTCCTGGCTTCTCTTGGTCAGAAGTTAGGTGTTCTTTCAATTAATTAAGAATTAATAAGAATACTTAAGAAATGCAGTCCAATACCATAACAACCTCCTCAGGAAATGGCATGTTTTTATTTGACTACACTTATTGAAAATAGCAAATATTTTTTTCACTACTGCCAATACAAGCTATTCCTTTTCCAGATTATAATTAAGTGCTGAAGGCCAGTAATTAGTCTCTTTGTTTTACAAGATAAGCTGTGCTTAACTGCACTGAGACATAGTGGCACAAGGGAATCCATACAGTAGGGTTTCCCTGGCACTGTAGGCAGAAGGAATTTTGCCATGCACGGGTGGTACCAAGCTGCTAAAGAAACCCAACAGCCTTGTTTAAATCAGCCTCTCTGGAAACCTTTGAGCACACTATCAGATTTGCACAGACTTCCATCCACCACAAAAAGAGGCTCTTCTTGAATAGGCATTTCAGGAACAGGACAGAATTCACAACCTGGTACTGTTGTGTTTCCTTTTATTGTCCTCAGACAGTGCCAGCTCATGTGCTGAAAATCTTTTTCTCCACATTTCGGGTACGTACTAACTGCTGATGTGGGGAAACTTAACCCACATAAACACTGTGAAATGTGAATTCATTCTCTCAGGAAAAAAAAAAAAAAAGTAATTGGGATTTTAATCTCATGCCAGAAATATTATCTGCTTGAAATGCCTTTATCTGTACAATGAAATACTGTTGAGAGCTTCTTCACTTCTGAGAGCAAAAATTTTTAGGCCATTGTTTGCATGAATAAGAGCAGGAACCAAAGGACTCTTGGTTGACTCTAAACTTGATTACTGTAAGTTGTTTTCATAAATCCTTGATTATTTTCTAGCTGATGCAGTGTTCTTCACTTTTGCAAGGTAAACATTAAGGTACTTAGAGCATTCTCCCCAGAAAAGCTGAAAGCTGTTGCCTAATTCTGGGGTTTTGAATGTCCAATATAGTGCTTGCTTCTAACTCCAAAAATTCTCACTGTCTTAACTCAGTGTTGTAATTTTTTTTTTTTTCCTAGCCTATGTAAAGCTTCATTGCTTTCTAGTTTGCAAGGTGTGCTCTGGAATGTCAAAAAAAAAAACCAAACCAAACAAAGGCAGGCACACACTCCACCACTCCTGCAAATACTGCAAGATTAAGCAATGCTTTTTGTTTAGAAATAGGAAGTCAATGAAAACATGCATTGCTGTGCTGCCAAAAAAGATGTTGACAATGCAAACAGAGCAGAACTCCCCATAACCAGCAGCTCCTATTGCACCTCCTCAGCAAGATTTCATCAGCCTGCAAGGATTGGTTCTGCTTTTAGGACTGATGGGAATTAGACCTTTTGACCTCATACAGTACTTTTCCAGGGTGACTAAACTGAGCACATTACTTCCTAAAACTCAGGGACCATCCATGTAAACTAATTAAGGGTGAGAAATTTGCCGTCCCTGCTGTTTGGTCCAGATGTATGCCCAGCATAGACCAGCCTCCAGATACCTACTTGGAGATACATCGTTACCTTTTCTGAGAAATGCCCCAAAGAGTCAGCAGAGTTGGATAAATACACACCCTCAAAATATTTAAATCAAAGTGAGGAGGGAAATTAATTAATGGATAGTAAGTGTGATCCAGATTTACTCCATGAGTAATCATCCTGTAAAAAATACAAGCCTGGGTAACCAGCCAACAGAACAGACAACTGTGACCTCTTCTCTCCTGCTATGCTAAATAATTGCTTCTTCTCAACTTCTAATAGAAAAAAAAAAATTCATGGGTCTGTATTTCCATTCTCTTCTGGGTTTTCTCCCCTTGCCCCTTTTTTTTGTTCCACCTGTGGCACAATTTTCGCTCCCAGTTACATTATGAAAAACCAAACAGACCACACCCCAGCAAAACCATTCAGCCTTGAAATGGCTTTTGTGTTAATGTTCCAAGCAATTACATTTCAGAAACAAATATGATTTTAAACATAGCACAATAAACAAGATAATTCCTTATTAAAAACCAAGGGTGTTTTGCCATAAAGGGAATAAAAAAAAAAAAAAAAAGAAGATATTTCAGAAGAAATATTTCTCCTATTTTTGCTCTGTGAAATGTGTCACTTCCATAATTCATTCTATGTTCTATGTAATACACATGACTGTACTGGAAATGAGCATTTAATTAGTGCTCTAGTACAAATACCTACCACCTCCTGGGTTAATAACTCACATTTGGAGCTGTAAATGTTTACCAGGTAAATATCATGTCATTATAAGGATATATCTGACCTCAGGCATGGAAAATGAGAGTGATGAATTTGCTGGCCCCATCACCCAGTGAGCCAGAGAGATCAATGGATGACATAACATCGTGCTAGTAGAAGATGACAGAGGTCAAGGAAAGGCCATAAACTGGTTCATGGGGGAATGAGTCTCAGCTATGACAATGACAAAGCACAACAGTGATTTTCATGCCATTAAAAGTCACAGAAAAGGGATTCACATAACCACAGTGTGACTTTTATTTGAAACATCATGGTGGCTGTCTTCTGGGAAATAGCCTCAGCTTGGTGCTCTCCATCAAGAACTTGCAGACATCTCCTCCCTGTGGGATTCAGGGCAGTGTTTCAGGAACCACCAGCTTTTAAGTGCAGCTTGGACAGTGACAGGACCCCATGCAGGCAGGATTGCAAGGTTCAGGAGCCTGGAGTGACACTGTGCAAGGAAGAGCTTGGTTCTGTACTATGCAGTAAAGGCAGTAGCTTTGGGGGCCAATAAATTTATGTGTTTTCAGATAGATTTTTAGCATGCACTAAAAAGAAATCGCTGGAGCTAAATCTCCCTCCTCCAGGTGATAGACATAAGCAGAATTCATTAACCAGAAGGTTGTTATACCACTGGTGGTAATGAATGTATACAATTATTGACACAGATATGCTGAATTCATACAATCAGGTCAAATAAACCTAAGCATGGTTTCAAGCTCGAATTTGCACACCATTTACAATATAATTGCATATCTCTCACTTCTGGAAGCCACCCATAGCCATATCTGAGCCTGAGGGACACCAGCACTGCAAAACCTCCTCAGCAACCCCCCAGTTCCACATTCCTGACCTCACCATCCATCTCAGCTGCCCATAGGCAGAGGAAAATTTGGAAGAGCAGTCAAGACAGATATTCAGAATATTTTTTCATCACTGTGAGATTGGCACTCTGAAGTCATGTGAAGGTGAGGGTCAGTGGTGGCTGAGTCAGTGGTGAGGAATGGCTAAGGATGAAAGCAGTCTGGGGTGACAAACTCAGCTAATGATGTCTCTAGCATCATTGTTGTCTCTGGTTTAATTGCCAATCCTGAGTCAAAGCATGACAAGTGGCTACAGCTGCCAGTACCTGATCTAACACTTTGCCTATCAGGCCAACCACTTATTAATTAATTAACTTATTTTTTATTAACATTAATTTATCCCTGGCTCAGTTTCCTACCTGCAAGCAGAGATCTGTGTAAAACTTCACTCACCGTGGTTGTGAAAAATAATTCCTTTCATCTTTGTGCAGTTACTGTGGTGGCAAGAACCTGGAGGAAGTTCATAGGTGTCTGTCTTCAGACCTCCAAGAGTCTGAAAAGTGTTCATTCACTAAATAAGACAGAGAGTTATGTCAAACTAGGGTAAAACTAAATATTAATGATCTTAAAACTAAATATTAATGAGTTGACCATTTGAAGAGTATGAGTACACCAATTAACAGTGCTGTTTAGCTGAAAAAAGTACTAATGCAGTCAAATAATATGGTGGAATTCTAAGTCATCAGACAGTAAGGGAAACTAAGGTTGCACAGGCAAGTACAGTGGTTTCAGACTCTGAATTATTTTAACTGTAGCTTTGGAACAGGTTGCCCAAAGAAGTTGTGGATGCCTCATCCCTGGAAGTGTTCAAGACCAGGTTGGATGGGGCTCTGAACAACCTGGTCTACTGGGAGGTGTCCCTGTCAACGAAGGGAAGTTGGATCTAGATGATCTTTGAGGTCCCTTCTAACCCAAACCAGCCTGTGATTCTGTGATTCAATGTTACTTTAAGCATTTTTCTTCAGATGCAACCTGCAGAACAGTATATTAAGCATGATATATTTCAAAAAAAGACATCATTGTTATAAAATGAAAAACAGATTCTGTTGCTACACTGAAAATTTGAAAACTGTTTTCTGATTTCAAGTTAGAATAGAAATTTTCACCATCTGCAGTGAATCAGAAATTATGAAAAACAGCTCAATTTCAGTGTTCAAGTACATAGTTTTAACTCCAGCTTCTTAAATAACAAAAATCAAAATTAGGTCTTCAGAAATGAAATGGAATTTGGTGGGAAAAAGGTTGCCTTTAACTCCAGTTAATTTTTAAAAATATAAAGCTAACCGCTAGATTTTTTATTCTTCAAAGATAAATGCTGGAAATGAACTAACAAATAGTGTCCCTGATGTTGATCTTCATTGAGTAGTGAACTACATTTTTTGTTGACTTCAAGTTTTTTCATGTCTCTTTGAAGACATTGAAAAAATGCTTGTTGATGAAGTTGGATCGAAATATATCCCAACAAGTTTGCTTTAATTATATGCACAATTATATACAAGTATGTTCAGGAATGTGCAAAAGCCTCTTGCCTCCCCCCACCCCCAGCAGCTCCCCCGGCATCTCCTGAGCTGTGAGCAGTCCTGAAATGTCTCAGCCCACAGGCAGGAGATAAGGCAGAGCAGACAGGGGCTGGGGTAGAGTTATGAGGTCAGAGCCTGGGGTGGATGGTGATGGATGGATGGAGTCCTCCCTGGACACCAGCCATGGACGGAAGAGAAGGGAAGAAGAAGCAGGAAGGAAGTTGTCTTCTGTGATCTCTGACCTTCCTGGGAGCTTACGTAGATCTATGGAATGGAATCCCTTTGGTCAGTTCTGCTGTCTGTCTAGTCCAGCTCCCCTACGGGGGGGTCACAGATACAATTCTCCTGCCCCAGTAGCCTCTGTAGCAGCAGAGCTAAGAAGCAACCTTGGAGTCTCAGCAGAAACATGAACATTCCAGTGTTATCAGCCCACTGGCTGGAACACTTGCTGCTAGTTAAAAGAGAGCTTGCTGAAGGAAAAAAAATCAGTAAAAGGAAAATTAACTTCATCCTGGCTCAACCCAGGACACACATGGAATTTATATTCCAATAGATGCTATTTTAAAGGTCAAAGCGAGACCCTGGATGGGTGGTGAAGGCTGGGAGTGAACTCTGACATGTAGCAGATACATGCTTCATTGACAGTTTATGGGATGCAACACCAGTTTGCAGCCAGCTCTGTCCATCTCCTCCTGTCAGATTAACTGCTGCCATTCATGTCCTGCCCTGACAAATATTCCCACCCAAGTGTGGGAAATTTATCCTTTGACACAGAGCCACTCAGGACATAAGACCTGACAATCAAAATTATCCTTCTGGTTCCTCTACCTGACAACCTGTTCTGTGATATGGAGAGAATATTTATTTTTATGGGATATGCAAGGTGCCTTCTGGCCTTGTTTCTGATAATCATGCTACACTGGAGAAATTGTCCCTGTTACTAATTAGTCAGCTGGCATTAGAGGAATGTTTGCTTCTTTAAAACCAGGTTGGAGGATTATTTTTTCCCCTCCATCTCCACACACTCTGCCTCTGTCATTTCAGCAGGCCCTCTTATTGTCAGACTGGACTTATTCAAGATGTTTGGTAATTAAAAACAAAAAGGCGAGAGAGAGAGATAACAGACTGTTTAATTAAAAAACAACCTCTGAGGAGTACCCATTCCTCAATCAATGTTTGTTCTGAAACAGGAAGGATCTTAAATGTTGAATGATTCTTTTTTGTTCCTGACTACAAAGACTAGAGGCTGTTCATGGCCTTTGACTGAGGATGTGACTGTTCAGTTTGATTCACACTACCAAGTTACCAAAGGTTTGTATTTCTATGATGTTCTGCAGTATAAATTTGTTTTCAGGACCATGAAAACACACACTTTTGGCAGCTCCTCGTGAACTTCGGTCACAAAGCCCAAACTCAAACTCATAACAACATTCTTTGCAAGTCTCCTTTTCCCCAGGAAACTTACACTGTCTGAAACAAAGCAAACTTTTTGCTACTTTGGGTCTAGTTTGGATGCCCATTTTAGGGTGGGATCAGATGTGCTCTAGAGCCCATTCACAGCACTAGAGAGCCCCAAGGGAGTCTCAGAGAAACAGCTGAGATACACCACCTCTGTCACAGACATCTGTGTTTCAGAGTTGAATCATACCCTAGATATTTCAGTCATTCATCCCTCTTTTAATTTCACATACTCCAGAAGTACCTGATTTGACAGGCCATGTTGGGACAGCTGAATATGACCAACTTGGACTTACACCCATCAGTGCCTGGTTGTTACTGAAAGCTGTAAAATCACAACTGGACTTAATCAGAGATTCAACCTGATGTGAAACATGCTGCCTCACACTAACAATCCACCACCTAAGAAATCCAGGGCAGCCAATTCCTTTAAATAAGCCCATGAGTGTGTCTTATCTGTACCCTCTTTCTGGTGCTTACTCAACAATACCTCCCCTGTTTCCTCAGATGAACCGTGTCCTGGGCTGCATCAAAAGCAGTGTGGCCAGCAGGTCAAGGAAGGGGATTCTCCTCCTCTACTCCACTCTTGTGAGGTCCCACCTGCAGTGCTGTGTCCAGCTTTAGAGACCAAAACATAGGAAGGACATGGAGCTGTTGGAGCAAATCCAGAGAAGGGCCATGAAGATGATTGGAAGGCTGGAGCACCTCTGCTATGGAGACAGGCTGAAAGAGTTGGTGTTGTTCAGCCTTGAGAAGAGAGGTTCCAGGGAGGAATTTGTGCACCTTCCAGTGCCTGAAGGGGATACAGGAAAGCTGGAGAGGGATTTTTTACAACGGCATGGAGTAATAGTACAAGTGGGAAGTATTTTAAACTAGAAGAGGGTAGATTTAGGTGAGCTATTAGGAAGAAATTCTTTCCTGTGAGGGTGGTGAAACACTGGAACAGGTTGCACAGGGAAGTTGTGGAAGCCCCATCCCTGCAAGTGTTCAAGACCAGGTTGGATGGGGCTTGGAGCAAAATGGTCTAGTGGGAGGTGTCTGTGGCCATGGCAGGGGGGTTGGAACTAGATGGTCTTGAAGGTTCCTTCCAAACCACTCTATCATTCTGTGATTCCTGCCCAGCTCCCCTCTTTCCTTCACATTTGCACTCACAAAAAGCCCCTCTACATCTTATGATTGTCAAAGGGTTTGTGCTTGTGCTGGCAATACCGTCTTCCTATTTTTTCTGATTTTATACATTAACATGAATACCCCTGTGAAAGCCTGGGGCAAGCATGCTCTTGCCTAGTTTCAAGAACAGAGCAGAGAAGTGCTAGGTTAAGTGAAAGCAGAAACTTTTTGCCCCAGAGCAAGGAAAGGATGATACACCTGCTGAAGGAGCAACTCAGCTTACATGTAAAATTGTGCAGCATGAGGTTTTTGCTACAACAGATCTCAACAATGTTTGAAAAAATGAATCTTTATGTCTGTTCCTTCCTTTTTGTCCTCAAGGCCAATGGAGTCATGACAAGAACTTGATGAAAACTCAAACATGTGTTTGATTGTTCCTAAGGCACCTTCAAAACTCAGGGCATGGTATATCAGGTGCTGTGCACAGACAAATGTACAAAACACTTGGAGTAATGAATACTTACACATGTCTTTTCAATCACATATGGCCAGTATGTTCCATGAGAAAGACTTAAATGTTTAGTCCCCACCCATACCCTAACTCTGCTGCCAACTGCTGGCTGAATGGTCTCCATAAATTCAGCCCCTTGCCCAGTTAGCATTTTACCTACAAGGAAAGGTGCAGTCATACTCTTAATTGGGACAAGGTATAAGAAAGGAATTTTTTTCCCCAGTGATTTCATGTTTAAAAGAAGAGAGTTTGGAAATATCATGAGTGACCAAGATCACAAGTTATCCAGAAAAAGCCAAAAATATCTCAGCCATCTTTTGAAACTTTCTCCCCACTTTAGTCTTTCCCAAACATTTTAATCCTTTTTATGTGTGTCACTCAAAGGGGGAATTAAATGCCTGGTTATTATAGATCTCCTACAGTTTCCTTTGTTTTGTTGTGTTTTCTGAAACTATTTGAAATAGAGATATGAATAAAACCCACTGTGATTATCTTTTACTGGAGCATATTACAAGAGCAGAGTCATTGCTTCATGGGAAGAAAATGTGTGACAGTGCTAAAAATGTGATAGTTTGTGTAATACTCTGTCACCTAGAGGGCACATTTTTACGCAAGGCAGATGTGGAAAAATTGTGTCCCAGCTTCTCTCATTGCTCCCTTCCCCTTAATCTTGTCTAACCTGCCCCTCAGACCAAGAGATCTGTACAAATCATCAATGAAGGGAGCAAAAAAAAAGGAAAGATTGAAAACCAAAAGATGTAAAGCAACAGAAGGGAACATTATGTCAGAGATGTGTAGTAAATGCTATTCTTCCTGCTCAGCAAGGCTTTGAAGCACAGCATGAACTTTGAAATTTTATGGTGCTGGTGAGGAATGACTGTTGCATAGTCGTTGTTTTTTTGATTTTTTTCCCCCTTTCTCTCTGAAAACATCTCCCAGAAACAGGGTTATAAAAACCCAGGACAGGGTCAGGCTTTCTGAGATTTGAGATCCCTTGCTTTGACAACTTCTAAGATAATAACTCGTTTTAAGCATTGGCAGCTCATTGGGTTAAAGTCTCTAGCACAGCACCACTCCCCATTTTTATGTGCTACAAGGTCTAATATAAGGAGAAAATCACCTAGACAGCGAGTAAGGTGCTACCAGGTGCATCAAAGCAGATTTTACAACTACATAGAGGGCTTTTTGTCTGTAAGTCATAGCTCCTATTGTAGGCTTTCAATCAAAATGGAGAGAGGACTAAAATTGCCATTCAGAACTTGGACATGTCATGATGCTACCTGCTATGTCACGGCTACATCTGTCCTGGGATGCCTCTTACATTTATCATTACCCCCTGTCCATGTCTAGTCCAGTTGAAATTAGCCATGATAAAAGGTTTCTGAGCAGTGGTTGCCAGTCTTTTATTTCTGGAATTAGGGAATCTAGGAAACCGAGATGCTTTGTGTCAAAGTCACCACATGTAATACAGGCAGCTTGTGGGTAACTTCCATGTGATAAATAACCTTTCTGGGTAAACATACAGATTGACAGATGTTAATGAAGGATGTAGAGAACAAGTCCTAGGAGGAGCAGCTGAGAAACTGGGATCATTTAATCTGGAGAGGAGGAGGCTAAGGGGAGACCTTCTCTCTCTCTACAACTCCTCAAAAGGAGGTTGGAGCAAGGAGGGGTTGGTCTCTTCTCCCAAGGAACAAGTGATGGGACAAGAGGAAATGGCCTCAAGTTGTGCCAGGGGAGGTTTAGATTGGATCTTGGGAACAATTTCTACACCAAAAGGGTTATCAAGCACTGGAACAGGCTGCCCAGGGCAGTGGTGCAGTCGCTCCTGGAGAGATTTAAAAGACATGTAGGTGTGATGCTGAGAGACATGGTGTTTCATTACCGCTCGTGCCCAAAAAATTTGCAGAGAGCCCGTAGAGCCAAAACCTGCATTTCCTCTAGCATTCTGCAACACCTCAGGAGTGGCTGCAGTAAAATATACCAATTGAGCAATTCAGGTTCTCTGCTGAATTATGCAGGGTGGGCTTGGAGTCCACACCATAGTTTTAATTTCCCCTGTAAAGTCCGCATCAATGACCCCTGGTAATATAAACAGTCCCATTAGGGTAGTTAATGATCACCTAATAATAAAGCACTCTAGCCATTTCCTAGCGGGCCATAGATGCCAGTGGGAATAAGATGAATCATAGAGTTTACCATGGTTATGGCTGCCAAGTCCACTCCTGCACTGCCACGGGTGGCTGCACGGAGGAGGGGTACAGCACTGGAGGTTGAGGGGCTACTTGTGTCATGACTCAGCTCTCCCACGTGCTCTTGCTGGAGTTTCCCAAAAGAGGTTTGTCATCTTTATCAAACTTAGAATGGCACTGATTTGCATAGTGATGACCTTTCCTACAACGAGGACACACTCCAGGAGATGAAACTCTGCCTTTCTCTTTAACAATACAATCTCAGTTAAAATGGCCCTGTCTCCCACATTTAAAACAAGGTTGACTATCCATGGTCATGGCAGCAAAAGCAGCGGCCATTGCCTCATATTTGTGCTCCACAGTATTGATTTGATTACATGTTTCTATCATTCTTACAAGCAAAGGATTTTCCAGTGGATGCAATACCTGCTGGCAGTCAGCATTAGCATTTTGTGTAGCAAGCTTAAGCAATATAATGTCCCCAGCTCCCTCGTGCGGGACCTGTTTCTCCAAACTTTCCTTAAGTCTATCTATAAATTGAAGATAAGGCTCCTGTGTGCCCTGTTTTATTTCCGTGAAAGATTTGGTGGGTTTCCCTGCGTCAGGGACAGTCAAAAATGCTCTATATGCATCATCCTTAATGTCAGTCAACACATCCATGGGAATGTCCCTTGCCTGTTGGCAGAATCACCCACCGTACAGCCAATTGCTGAGCCTCAAGCATTCTTTTCCAGCTTGACTGCCATAGAGTATATTGAGTTCCAGTTAAGAGGAGCTGAGCAAGGGTCTTACAGTCATGTGGCACCAGGGCAAAAGATATAATAGACCCCAACAGGTTCTTAGGATAAGGGGAGCTTATACCAAATTCAAGAACTCCTCTCCTCAATTCCTTAATAACACTAAAAGAGAGACCTTCCCATTGTGGGGGTCAGTGAGGAACATACAAAACGGGAACGATGAGCCATCCTGCGATGTCCAAGTCACCTGCTTTAAGGGTGTCCTTCTGAACCTTTTCCCTTTTCCCAAATGTTACAAGGGTCCAGAGGATATAAATCTGGTTCTCACTCTGGATTGACACACCTTGGGTCAAAGGGATCGTTCCCATCATCAGCAATGGGAAGCATAAAGCGCGCTTGTGAGGATCATTGAGAGCATGGGGGGGCAGAGGCATTATCAAAGGAATCAAAACCTGGAGAGGCGTCAGCTGAAGCACCTGCCTCTACCATCATTTCAGGGCTCAGGGATGCAGCAACCGGGGTGCCCACCTCATCCTTGGTCTTAGCTGGAGCGGGGGTCTTAGCTGCCCCTTGACTTTTGAGCTGACGCGCTAGCTGCAACATTTGCCGCCACGGGGCTAAAAGTTCTGCAGCCATCTGGTCCCCTCTCATCACCTGATCCCACAGCTGGACCCCAGCCTCCTCCCATACTTCTGTCGTAAAGATATTCACAGTGTTCACTTTGTCCCTGTGGGCACTCACCCACTTGAACCATTTTTTCAGCGCTGGAGCTGAGATATTTACATGATGTCACACAATAACCACTCCATGAAGTTTAACACCGACTGTTCCTCGGTGGACATATGCCTTCCCATGTTCCCTGCAGCTCACCTCTATCCCCGAGATGATTGAATGCAGCTCCTGCTTCCTTCCAGCAGCGTGTAGTTCTGCAGGGCTTGCTGCCTGTCGGACTCACTGGCCGATTCCCACCCCATACACGGGGCACCACTTGCGGCAATTAAGGCACGGACTCCATCCTGATTTCTAAGTGGAGACCTTTATTCAAGCTTAAATATTCATATATATAGTCCACTGATCTATTGCAAGCTATGAGGACATATCATAATATTGACATTGCTTAGTAACAGTCCATTCTGCTTTCAACATTTAGTTTCTTCTACTTTCTCTGTTCTCCAGCTGCTTCTTGAGATATCGCCTGTGGGACACCAGCTTGTTTACCCATCCCACGGTTTGCCTCAGGACGAGGCGAGCAGAGCAGAGGTGCTTGCAGCACAACTGCCAGCCTCAGGAACATGATCTTTCAGGCTGTGTATTCCCACAACATGGTTTAGTGGTGCCCATGGCAATGTTGGGTTAATGGTTGGACCTGATGATCCTAAAGGTCTTTTCCAAACAAGAGTACATCCCTTGAGATCTTTTGGATGCTCAGACCAGCTTTGTTTCACCTGGGTCAAGAACTACTAAATGAATGTCTGACTCACTTTATATGGGACAAGTATCAAGAAAGTGTTGGCTGAGCCTCTGCAGTACTCCATCAGATTGAGCAAACCTTGTTATAGGTTTATGTGTCAGTTTCTCAGCTTGTAATTTAAGGATATGAAGGCCCACTCAAAGCTTAAAAATACTTTTCAACTTAAAAAAATGGTAGATGTGTAAATCTGATCTAAACCAAACAGATTTTTGAAGAATTGACTAGTACTCATCTGCATGCACATGCTAATTAGTGCCTTCTAATATAAGACTGTATTAAGGAAGCTCTTAAAATTCAATAATACTAGCCTGACATCTGCATTGTCGTGGTTTTTAACAAGAGGCAAACGCTTTGGTTTTTCCTGTGTCTCTTCTTCAGTTCCCATTCCCCAGCTGTTCTAGGAGTATTAAGCATACCAGAAACAGAAAGGTTGCAAAATGTCTTGCCTGTTTCAGCTCAAGGTGAAGACATGTTGATATTAATATGTTCATGTGAGTTGAGTGTTTAAAGTTGTGTTTTCAGTAAAGGCATAAGCAATGCAGCTTAGAGACCTCTTTTGTTGGCTTTTGTTGTTTGGGATTCAATTATGGAACATAGATTTATAGAACCATCTGAAATCTCTGGGATACCCAGATATCTGCACAAAGTTGGCAGAGGTGACCCAAGATTTAAGGGGGCTCCTGTCTTCTGGAGCAACTGGAGGAAAGCAAAATAGCTTCAATTTTCCCAAGTATCACCAAACATTTATCTTCAGACAATACAATCAAGCCCTAGGAATCTCCTCAGGATGAGCTGAATTCCACTCGGGGCTCCACTAACTACACTGACTTTTAGTAGACTATAATGGGGGATTACACATCTGCTCACCTGGATATCTGTTGTCCAGAGTGATAATGGTAGGGGTTAGGCATCTGTCTCACATGCCAACACCAAAATTTCAGCATCTTAATCAATGAGCTGAGATCAATCCTGAGACAGGGTCTCATCTGCCCAAGCATCAGTGGCCACATCTGTCCAATTCTCATCTTCTATGAAGTGAACATTTGGCACATAGTGAAGAGCCAATTATTGTATGACAATTACTTGGTAACACTGTGTAAAATAATAGCTCATATCTGTGGCACTGAGGCCAATATAACATGCTAAAGCTATGAGGACTTGCCCTTCCAAAAAGTGTAGATGAGTTATGGGGTGCAGGGAGGAGTGACGTAAAGAAATGGGAAGGATCTAAGCCTGGAAAATTCTCTAGACTCAGATCTTATGTGTAAATTTTGCTAAGGATTGTGAGAAACACTGTATCTTTCTCTAATGTCTCTTTGTTGCACTAATTACTTCTCTAAATCTTCCCCTTTCAACTCCTATTTGTATCAAGTAGTGCTGAAAGCCAGAATTATTTCAGGATACAGCAAGAAAAGGATGTCTGTCAGATGCAAGAACAAAGCAGAATGCTCTCAGCTGGCTACTGCCAGTCCAACTGTCATAAACAACTTCTGTCTTGATACCATAGAAACATAGAATGACAGAATGTGTGGAGTTGGAAGGGACCTTTAAAGGTCCAGCCCCCTCTGCAGTGCTCAGGGACTTTTTTTACTAGATCAAGGTTCTCAGAGGCTCATCAAGCCTGGCCTTGAATGTTTCCAGGGATGGAGCCTCCACCACCTCTCTGGGCAACCTGTTCCAGTGCTTCACCACCCTCATTGTAAAGAACTTCTTCCTGATATCCAATCTGAATCTATCCTGCTCTAGTTTAAGACCACTGGCCCTCATCCTATTGCTACACATCCTTGTAAAAAGTCCCTCCCCAGCTTTCCTGGAGCCCCTTCAGGTACTGAAAGGCTGCTATAAGGTCTCCCCAGAGCCTTCTCTCCAGTCTGAACAGCCCCAACTGCCTCAGCCTGTCCTCATAGGAGAGGTGCTCCAGCCCTTGGATGATTTTTGTAGCCCTTCACTGGACTTGCTCCAACAGGTCCATATCCTTCCTGTGTTGAGGAGTCCAGAACTGGATGCAGTACTCCAGGTGGGGTCTCACAAGAGCAGAGTAGAGGGGCAGAGTCAACTCCCTAGACCTGCTGGCCACACTTCTTTTGATGCAGCCCAGGATGCAACTGGCCCTTTGGGCTGCAAGTGCACGTTGTTTGCTTATGTCCAACTTTTTGTTGACCAGTACCCTTCTCATAAGGACCACAGCTATAACAGGGTAACTTATTTGTCCTGTGGAACCTTCAATGTTGGAAAATTGCCTGGAAAAATCTTACTAAAATTGACATGATAGATTTGAAGTACGCTGACTAATATTATCCACTTAATTAATTATTAGAAGCATTTTTTTGCCACTATACAAAAAGAGAAATCATTAGATTTCAGGCCCTGGTCCAGTCTGCCCAGGGCAGTGGTGCAGTCTGCATCCCTGGAGGGATTTCAAAGCCATGTAGATGTGGTGCTGAGGGACATAGTTTAGTGGTGGCCTTGGCAGTGCTGGGTTAACAGTTCGACTGGATGATCTTAGAGGTCTTTTCTAACCAAAACAATTCTATGAATATCTGAATTCTTAGAATGTGCTTTATTAGTAGAGCATGCTAGACTTCCTTCCAGGAGTAGCTGATAGCATAGGTCAATATACAAGTAATTAATGCAACAAAAGCCCTATTTCTATTGGCTTGTACTGAATTTTTGATGTTAGGAAGGAAAGGTTTTTTCTTCAGTCACTAAGGTTTTCCAACAACAAATAAATAAATAAACAAAGAACCAACCAAACAAACTAATAAATAAAAAGCAATAGTATCACTGCATATCTTTTTAGTGAGCAGTCAGACAAAGGGAGTACTGACTCACTCTGCACTGTTTCCACAGACTGAGCACCCAGATTGGATGTGAAATTGTTCAAGCTTTCCCGAAATTAGGACATTTTGCTTGCAAATAAGGGATTTAAAGGTGCAAAGAAAATATTCTAGCTCCCTGCAGACCCCTTTGGCAGGCTGCTGAGAACCATAGATCTGCCCACAATTTGCCTCATTACATTTCTTGGCACAAACACCCTGAGTCTGATGCCTGAGTCTGACTTGCCATGCTGCAAAGGAAAGTGTGTTGATGGATTTCTCTTTTTGCCAAAGCTCAGGAAGGAAAGGCCTGCGACAAAGGGTCTGGAGATTTCTGTACACAGGAGGTCCAACACAAGAAAAAATTAGTTATGGCATTTGAGGGCATCAGGACCACTTACAGAATTTAAACCAAGATCATACTTGGGTTCAATCTGCTATCTTCTCTAAGCCCCTTAGGTGCTGTGCTTTCAAATCACTCCTTTCTTCAAAAATTTTAAACCTTTAATCTTAGATTTTAAAACCTCCAGAAGGATAATGTGGTTGAATGTGTGATTCAACATGCACATCAGTTGATATACTTTTTATGCTTCTTCCACATCTCAAATTTTCATAAGCTAACATGTAGATGTGCCCTAACCTTAATGTTATGCTACAAAAGTGCCTTGATATAGAAATAATATTTATTAAAATATATGAAACAGCCTTACACTTCTTCTCTAACAGTAGCTGAGGAGCAGTTAAATTCAATATTTTGTTAATATCCTGTGCATCAACCTTTTAAATCCTTATCAATAGCTGGATCAATTCTTATTAGAAAACTTCATGGGGCAGGTCTCCCTGGCAATTGAGTCCAATCAGAATATTAGTGTCTAACATTCCCGGAGAGCTCTTTACTTACTCAGTAAATTGAACTATCCATCATGTTGCTGAACTCAGACCCAATGGGCATTAGAAAGACATTGTGACAATTCACACAAAGTTCAGTGAGACATATCTGCTTTCTCTCTAAATAAATGGAAGTTCAACATGCAATTAAATATTTCAGATGCTTGCCTGTGATTTTTCTCCTCTTACGTATTAATTTGCCCCTGCTGTTTTAAGCCCTTTATCCTTTCCTGCAACTGTGCTCAGCGAAGGTCTTCACATCCTCTCCAGGGTCACCCAGGAGCAATGTGTTTCCTGTTTTACAGAAAATGACTGTCTGAAATAAGGTAAGTTAAGATTATTTATTAAGGACAGGTAGAACTCATTATGGGATGTTGAAGATTCCATAGTTCCCAGTCTTTCATTTATGTTTATCTCCAATGAAAAAATAAAAGATTAAGAAGGGCACTTTAAACCATTTTTCTTCCTTCCTTTCCCATCTTGCAATGGTCTTTCACTGTCTGACTGCTTAACCAAAGGCTCAAGCACTGCATTGTTTCTCTGGTTGCACAACTGCCTGTCTCTTTCTTTCTGAAATTGCTTTACAAGGTAAGAATACAAGAACAGCATCTCATTTCGGAGCATCTCAACAGACAAACATTACTTAAACTGAAATAAATGCAAGAAGTTTAATAGATCAGGTTTTTGCTGTGCCTGACACAGGATTATTAATAGGTATTTTGAGACCTTTTGAGATTGTTGGCTGGGATAGGTGCGTGGACACCCCAAGCCCTGCTTGGCTACTGGCATAGCTTATAAACAGAAATGTAACCAAGACTGGAACAGAACGAGAACCAGCAGTATGAGGCTTAATTAGGGAGAAGTGCATGATCTCATCTGTGTTTTCAAAAGTAGCCACACTTTGTAGATGATAAAGCAACACCAAATGTCAAAAAGCTCCTCCTCAACAAAGTGACTCATCTGCTCTTTTTCCTGCATCCTACACAGTTGCCATGTGGCTCTGATTAGCTATGAGCAGCCATGATGGTCACAGTGCTCCACGTGGGCTTGGGATCCTTGTTTTTAAAACCCTTCCTGTAGCCTAAGAGATCCACACCAGTGCTGCTCCTCATTCTTTCCAGTATAGTGCAGTGTTCAGGTACTTTGCCAATGGCAATAGACTTGATTTGGGTGTAACATGGGGGAGAATTCCTTTGTTGAAAGAGAGGCACATGGGGCTACTTCATGTGGCTGAGCACAGGGCATCAGCAGAGTACATGCAGGTGTGAAAAAAAGCCATGCACTTCTGGAGGCCAAGAGGGATGCTTTTTTTGAGAAGTCATACTGCCTTTCCTACTCACTTCACTGCTGCTGCCACAGCTGAAACATCTCACAATCTCATCAGAGCATCCTTTTCCTGCCAAGTCAAAACAATATGTTCCAAGTCACTGTGTCCCTTCATCGCTCTAATTGCACTTTCCTCTTGTGAATTTTTCTAAAGCTTGTTGTAATGAAAGGTGTCATTGCTGAAGTACATATGAGCCTTTTGTGCTGAATCTGACATGAACAGACAAAAGACGAACACTTCTTTTGGAAGCTTAACCCTTCTGGGGGATAAAAGAGAGACAGAAAAGGAACAGAAGAGTCCACACTAGATGTAATGATGGGAAGAGGTCTCAGTGCCTTCTTTGCATGACTAACCTTTCAGAGACATCTAAGAGAAGGATACTTGCTGAGCAGGATTCAAATCTATTAGGAGGGTGAGAAGAATGGAGTGTTTTTACAGGGATATTTTCACTATGGAATAAAACCTTTAGTTTTATCTTCCACTTTATAAAATAAATATGAATACTAGTTCTAATGCTAGTGATTTTCTACTGTCTTTAACTATAAAAACCTGTAAGTAAAAAAATTAAAAATAATTCCTACCTCGAGACACCTCAAAGATCTCCTTTTATTCACTTGCAATGGAATTCGCATGAATTCAAAAAGGTCAAAGCTTTCAGTCCTTAAAAGTATTTGTCACTAATAACACAGGACAAACTGCTCATTGAAGGGTTACCATAACACCAGGATCACAGCACCTACCCAGATCTCCAGTACCAGACATTTTCAATCAAGATATCACTGATGTTGATGTTTTGACAGCAATTCAGAGCCATTCTGAAGCCCAATGGCCTACAGCCATTGTCCTTGAAAATCCTGCAGTTGCTCCTCAAACCTACTCAACTGAACTCTGAAGGTAATCAAGGTTTCCCAGAAATCTATGAGAGGTTCACAAAGGAAGCAGAGAAATAACAGTTGGAAAATGAGGCTTACTGATTAAAAATATCTTACCCTAGGTGTTATACATGAGCTCATGAGTAAAAGCCATTACCCCACTCACAGAGTCACTTTCAAGTAAAACACTAGTGTAGCAGAATAAAGGCAGTAGATTCAAGGCAGCTCCTTTGCTGGGAGTACACCCAGGTCCCTCTCTACTGGTTGATGACCAGTTAAACATGAGCCAGCAGTGTGCCCAGGTGGCCCGGAAGGCCAATGGCATCCTGGCTTGGATCAGGAATAGTGTGGCCAGCAGGAGCAGGGATGTGATTCTCCCGCTGTACACAGCACTGGTGAGGCCTCACCTTGAGTCCTGTGTCCAGTTCTGGGCCCCTCACTTTAAGAAGGACATTGAGGTGCTGGAGCAGGTCCAGAGGAGAGCAACGAGGCTGGTGAAAGGACTAGAGGGAAAGTCTTATGAGAAGGGGCTGAGGGAGTGCAGTTGTTTAGCCTGGAGAAGAGGAGACTCAGGGAGGACCTTATCACTCTCTTCAACTACCTGAAGAGAGGTTGTAGTCAGGTGGGGGCTGGGCTCTTCTCCCAGGCAACCAGTGACAGGACAAGAGGGCATGGCCTGAAGCTGCACCAGGGGAGGTTTAGGTTGGATATTAGGAAGCACGTCCTCATGGAGAGGGTGATTAGACATTGGAATGGACTGTCCAGGGAAGTGGTGGAGGCACCATCCCTGGAGGTGTTAAAGGAAATACTGGATGTGGCACTTACTGCCATAGTCTAGCTGATGTGGTGGTGTTAGGTCATAGGCTGGACCCTTGCTTCAGAGCTGTCAGGCTGCCATTTTTCTGGAATAGGCAGGTAGTTGTACCTCAAAGAGTGAAAATTGTCACCCTCACCCTCCTGAACGTGCCCTGACTGCTGCCCTCAAAATATCTTCAGCCATTAGGAAAGGATGGAGTTTACACAACGACAAGTGTCTCTGCCTACTCAGTGTGTAAGCAGAGTACAAATATGACACTGAAAAATGCTGAGAAAGTAAAAAAAAACAACCCAACTGTGTGCACTTGTGGTGACTTCCATCCAAATCTAAAGAGGGGTTTTTTGGGTGCAAGAGGTCTTCAGCACACTACAAATGTTTTAGTTATGGAAAATATAAAAAACTGGGATGGGGATACAGTAAAAGGCTTGCTTGCAGAACAGGAATGGAGACTTACAAGAGGTAATGGATTAAAACTGGAAGAGGGAAGATTTAGATTAAACATTAGGAGGAAATTCTTCACCATGAGGGTGGTGAGACACTGGCACAAGTTGCCCAGGGAAGCTGTGGCTGCCCCATCCTTGGAAGTGTTCAAGGGCAGGTTGGATGGGGCTCTGAGCAACCTGGCCTAGTGGGAGGTGTCCCTGCCCATGGCAGGGGTTTGGAACTAGATGACCTTTAGGGTCCCTTCCAACCTAAACCATTCTGTGATTGTATGATAACTTAAGGGATCAGCACCCTCTGAAAGAGATGCAGGACCTGACCATGTGAGCATTCAAGGACCATTTCAGTGAGAAGTAAAGCAGATTGGCTGAAGCTTTGACACACTCAACTGCAGACAGATTTGGATCTGACTAAAAATAAATGTTGTTTGTCTGCCACAGGGGACTGTATCAGATTCTGCTCTTCTCATTTGGAGGCCATCTGTGTTTTGTTGGTTTGTTTCCTTCTTTTTTGTAAGGAAGTGGATGTGGAGGTGAAGAAATTTTTTTATTAGCCTGTGTGATCTGCTGTAGGTGATCGTGATCCAGCAAGGGGGTTGGACTAGATAATCTTTAGAGGTCTCTTTCAGCTCTGATGACTCTATGACTCTATGCCACCTCCTCTGAAAGTTACCTCAAATAGCTGAAAACACTAAGAACTGTGCTGATCTATTCCAGCTGAGGTTCCCTAACAAGGCTGGCTGCACACAGAAACATTCTCTGTGTTTACACATCTAATGGCCCCTCTCTTTGGAGTACTGTGTCCAGCTCTGGAGCCCTCAGCACAGGAAAGACATGGAGCTGTTAGAGAGGGTCCAGAGAAGGGCCATGAAAATGACCAGAGGGCTGGAGCACCTCTATTATGAAGACAGGCTGAGACAGTTGGGGCTATTCAGCCTGGAGAAGAGAAGGCTCCAGGGAGATGTTATAGTGGCCTTCCAGCACCTGAAGGGGCTACAGGAAAGCTGGGGAGGGACTTTTCATCAGAGAGGGCAGTGACAGGACAAGGGGTAATGGCGTTAAACTGAAAAAGGGGACTTTTAGTTAGACATCAGGAAGAAATTCTTCACCATGAGGGTAGGAAGGCACTGGAATAAGTTGCCAAGGGAGGTTGTGGCTGCCCCCTCCCTGGAGGTGTTCAAGGCCAGGTTGGATGAGGCTTTGTGCAGCCTGGTCTAGTGGGAGGTGTCCCTGCTCATGGCAAGGAGGTTGGAACTAGATGATCTTTAACATCCCTTCCAACCTTAACCATTCTATGATTCCATGATTCTATGATTCTCTTTGGGAGATGAACCCAGTCTTAACTGAGTTTTCAGTTGTATTTTATTCCTGGAGCTGTTTTTTTTAATCACAGTGAGGCTGAAATGTTATGAGAATATTTCCATGCTTTTGCTTTTACGTAGCAGAATTTACTGGATTTACTTTCTTATGAGAAGTGAGAACAGAATCCTTTTTAAATTGGAGAGATTTAAATGAACAGAAGACTCTGAAAATAAATAAATCCCTGAATAGTGGTGTGCCACCTTCCCAAAATTACACCTAAACTAACTGAAGATCATTAAAAAACTTCCAATACATTGAGATTAACCCTTAAGTACATATCCGAAAAAAGACAGAAGGAAAAAAAAATCAAAACAATTAAACTGTTTTGTATAGTACTTTAAATCTGAAAATATTGCAGATTTTCCCTACAGAGCTACATTTCACCCAATTTATCACTCAATAAATGCACATTCCATTCAAGACAGATTCGTCTCTATAGAATTTTGAAGAAAAAATTCCATTATAACTTGCAATTTTTAATAATTCCTAACCTTGTCAAATTTTGCTCCTGATTCAGACTCAATCTAAAGTGGATTTTATTTTTTGTTGCTTTCTTGTCCCTTTTTGTTCATATCTTTGTTTCACATAAGCTTGAGCAAAATTAAGCCTTTTCCTTTCTTTTATCAGCTTTCTTATGCTCTTTTGTAGAGCACAAAAAACAACCCCAAATCATGCTCATTGTGTCCTTTTGGAGGCTCAAATTCTAACACAGGTAGATGCTGGAAGTTGATAATTCTGGCTTATGAATAGCCCAGGCAAAATATATCCCTTTTTCCAAAGAAAACAGTTTCTGATTTGACTAAACTAGGCCATTTTGCCATTTTCATGCTGTTCACAATCACTGGGGTTTTGTGGGGGGTTATTTGCAGAACAGCCGAAAGGAGAATTCAGGGCTGTAAAGAGGCTGCTTCTAAGTGCTGCTCAGGAGCCCACAGCCATTTCTTCTCCTTTAATCTCAGAGTACCCACCTAAGGAAGAGAGTAAACTCACTACATACCAAAACCATACTGGGAGCAGCTATCCTGGGCTTTTTGTAAAGCCTCACAGCTTGTAGGTGATGTAATAGAACACTGGAACAGGCTGCCCAGAGAGGTTGTGGTCTCCTTCCCTGGAGACATTCAAAACCCTCCTGGACAAGTTCCTGTGTGATGTGCTCTAGGTGACCCTGCCTGGCAGGGGGGTTGGACTAGATGATCTTTCGAGGTCCCTTCCAACCCCTAGGATTCTGTGATTCTGTGATTCTGTGAATATTTGCATCTTACTCTTCCCTGTAGCCTAGATTCCCCGATTGCGTTACATTCCCTTGTAAGGTGGGAATGTGTTCCATCCTTTTCTTCATGCACAGGAATGGCCCATGGTGGTCACACAGCCAGCAGGTAGCCTTGAGGACCACATCCATGGGATCTGAGGGGTGCAGAGAAGTCCTGTTCTTTTGGGAGAGGGACCTTTGAGTGGGAGAAAAAGGAAGTTTAGTAAATGCCAGTTGCCTCCATGCCCAGTGTGAATGACTGCATTCCTACAAAGGTTTTGTTGCAGGAGTCCTTGATCTTTGGAAAGCTGAGGTAAGCTGCATTCAGCTCATTTCAGAGCTTGAGAGAGGGGAAGTTCAAACACAGCATGAGATAAATCAGCTGCATTAATATTGGACCATGCTTTAGTTGCTGTCAAATATCACTCCATGGAGATCAGGCTCCCCACGTCTCCTACCAGCTCAGTTTTCCAAGCTTCATGATTTAAGAAGCTTTAATGAATTTTAAGGAGAGGGAGAACCGTATTTTCTGAGCACTGACCTTATGAGTTTTTCAGTGTGTGGGCTGCAGGATTTAGCATCCTTCCCATCTATCTCATTCTAATCCTAGCAAAGAGCAACCTCCACATTTGTACCCAGCTGTGGGCAGGAGCCATGGATGCAGAATAGGAAATAAATACACCACAGGGCTGAATCTGCTCCAGACCACAAAATTTACTTTGTCAGAAAATTGAGTTGTACTACTTGAAGATTACATAGGGAGGGTAAACCTTGAGTACTAGTGCTTCCTTTTGGCTATAACGATTACCTGGTGTTTGCAATTCCCTGGCAGTGTGAAATAGTCAGGACCAGATCAGATCACTGCTCAGGGAAACCTGGCCATGAGCACCCAGCTGTGAACACCCCAGTGCAGAGGTGCAGATCTTTAAAATGCCCCAATCTGTTTCTCTAAGGATGCTGAGAAATATTTCTGGGTTGAAAAACAGCTTCCAGCTCATCCTCACATCCCCACCGATGCTTGGTAGGTTCCTAGGTGGGTTGAAGTGCTCTGACCCTCCAGGCAGAAGTCCTTTGAAGGCAGAAGTCCAGCTGCTTTCCAGCCACTTAAATGAGGCCGTAACACTTGTCTGGTTAAAGTCTATTTTGTGTTTGACTAAATCATAACTTCTAGGAGTGTTCCTTATCTTGCTTTTATAAACATCACAAGGCGGCAAATGTAACTTATGCTTTAGCAGTTTGTTCTAATAACCCACAGGTACAATTACTTATGGGAGTGGCAGGTCTTTGGGTTTGTTTTACTCTTTTTTTTGACTCACAGCCAGCTACACGTCTCCCTCCTTCTGTAAAAAAGATTTTGGCACCCAGTGTCTCCTACCTGTGAAGACAGACAACTACCATTCATCATCAGAAATATGTGTGTTGGGTTGGCGGGGCAAAATTATCTATTTGTAGTAACTTTCTTTCTCCTCTTCCTATTAAAATGCTCTTTTCATCCTATTTTTGAAGTGTTGCTCTACAGGAAAAATGGTGTTTCATTTTGAAGTTCTTCTGAGTAATGAATGCATTCTGTTTTCCTCATAAAATTTCTATGCTATCTTAAATTACATTCACATAAATAAGTGTGTGGCTCTGTTTCCAAAGTCCTTGGCTAGACCTTACATGATGTTTAAGTGCTGCTCTCAGTCTCAGGCATGGAGACAAGGAAGGAAGTAACACTTCACTTCTCAGTCCAAAACATATTGAGGAATTGAACATTTTACCCAAATCTTCTATTAATCTAAACAAGGGGATGAATGGTCGAAACAAACAAAGAAGTGAAGTGAAAGCAATTGTCACAATATTAAATGTAATTCAAAATCTAACACACATCACATTAAATCCTGATGTATATATAGCACGTTTAATAATTTATGATGAAGGAAACCCCACAGTTAATCACTGAAAATTCTGATACACTAAAAGCAATGCATGTATTTATGTTCTGAAAACTGAAAATGAGATTGAAGGTCACACTTCAGAAAGGTTTTAAAGTGCCTTCAAATGCAGGTATCGGAGATGTCAGAAGATAGGTTAAGAGAGGTCTTGGAGATGTCCAAATTCCTCTCATTGCCAGTGGAGATCTGGGACAGGATAGATTAAATACAGACACAAGGTTTTATTCTGGAAATACTAGTGAATTTTACCTGACTTCCAACTACTTCCCCAGAAGGGTGTCAATCTCCTGTAGGTCCTGTGTGATACTTGTCATCCTTTCATATCCATCTTGAATACCCAAGAACAAATAACACTAACTCCTGCATTATCTTTGTAGAGCTATAGCCTATAGAAGTCCCCAGCTACACACAACATTATTTTCTTTAAGACTATCTGAAGACTTACCTGTCCATAAAGACTTCAAATCACCAGGAAACAGTTGAACTCTTTGTGTGCCAAAACTAGAGTTGTGCGATTAAATAATTTTTTTCCAGTCCATTTGGAATAAAAAAAAAAATGTTTTCACCTTTTCAAACCAATTGAAAAGCTGCAAAAGCTCTTGAAACTGAATAAAATTACTTGTTTGAACTGGAAACAAAGTATTGCATTTTTTCAAGTCTTTTGCAATGTTATAAGAATACAATAAAATCCAAAAAGAAAAGCAATTTAGCACTGAGAAGTGAATATGGCTTTGTTTTATAGAATCATAGAATAGCTAGGGTTGGAATGGACCTCTAAGAACATCTAGTTCCAACCCCCCTGCATGGGCAGAAACAAAGTGTTTTATACTAACACTTCAAGTTCTGTAGGTTTCAGGGATTTTTTTTCTTCTTTTTTCCCTGATGAATTCAGAAACTGGGAAAAGAAATTCACAATACTTCTTGGACCACCTCGGTATTTTTGGGGGAGAGAAGCTGGTGGTAAAATCTGAATAACTGCTACCAAGATTTTCACCAACTTCTGCCTGCAACTACTCCACTCTTATAGTCACCATCATGTCTTAAAGAGCAGATTAAATGGGGGAGAGGAGGAAATCTGGAGTTGCTATAACATCACTGCTACTAGCACATAGTTAATAAAGCACAGCACACATGGGAGAGCCTGACCAACCAGCCAGCTAGACTTTGCACATGCTTGGAGCAAAATTAAACCCTGCTGAGCTGTAGGTATTAATGAATATTGCTGATAGCTTCTGGAAGAATTAATTTGAACTATTTCAAGTAATAACTTTTTCTCCCAAAAATAAGGAATATTCTCTTTCCTCTGTATTGGCCATTTGATACTCCCATTATATCCCTAACAATAAACTAATTCTCCAGTGACATCCATCTATCTCTAGGCGAATTCATTTTATGTTTGGGAAAACAATATGGAAAAGAGGGAACTACTCTCACTAGCAGTAATAAAACCCCACTCATCGGTGTTATTCTTGTTTGTTCTGCAAAATTCTACTACACCTAATTATTTTGTTTGGAATTCTGTTGGGACTACTTGAAATAATCCAAAGTAGCACTTGTCTGCCCTGCAAACTGCATCCCCATATGCTCTAAACCATTGCAAAGTGCAAAGCAATGAAGATGTATGGAATTAAAATGATGAGAAAAGGTCCATTCAGTGTAAAACTTGAAGTAGTTTGGGAAACAAACCAGGAACAATAAGTGAGAGAAGTTATTTTTGAAGGAAAAAAAAAATATCTGAGTTGTCAGGCACTGAGGTGGTTTTTCTGGTTTAACCACCTATCAGGGAAAATCAAAGCAAAATTATCAGTTCACTGCTCGCTATGTTCTCAGATGACTCAAGGTAGCATGGTTTTTGTTTTCTACTATCTCAGAGCTGACTCTGTCTCCAGCCTTTTTCAGTGCCACACAAAGTTTTTAGAGGCCATTGTAAATATGTATGAGAGCATCTTTAAGGCTTTCATCAAGCAACTTCCTTTTGTGTCAATGAGGACAAGCTGAGAGAAGAGGATCTGTGACCAAGAGGAAAAGAGATCTAAGTAAAAGTCCATGTGAAATGAAGCAGAGATTCGATGGAAAACCTTCTGGTTGTTTGTATTTGTTAAGTCTTTGCATTAAAAACTCATGTTATACAATCGTGATTCACAATACGAGTAGGTTCATCTATCCTGGACTTCAGGAATTTGGGCCCATAGTAGGAACTCCAGGCATGGACACATCCCTGTCCTCCATCACAATTACACTCTTCTGAAAGGCTTTGACAATATAAAGGTTACTTTGTCAAATGAAAAGTAGCAAATTCGAACTGTCAGGAGGTATGAAGGAATGAGTTTGTTAAACCTTCTGAGGAGTGCTAAGTCTTTCCTGCAGCTACGAGCCTGTACCCAGTCTCTTACTGCAGCTCATCTTACCCAGAGTAACTAAGCAATAGTAAATTGTCAGTGTGAATCATTTCATCAAACTCTCCTCTTGAAACCGAAGAAGAGACTGCTGTGAAATGTCAAGGATGCCTTGCCTGGAAATAGATTGGAATGTGGAGATTTATGATAAACTTTTAAGAATTCGTTTTCCTGATGCAAAAGTTACTCAACTGCGTTCATTATCAACCCCTCTGGTAGTGATGAAGTGACATTACTTTGGGGATGAAAGTTAATTCAAGCTGTAAAGGCTGTTTATATACTTTAGAAACTCTGCTACTTTATATAAACACAGATAATTCTCACCTCTGAATAACTGTGTGCTATTTTTAGCAACTGTTGTATGCTGAGGAAAGGCCTCTGGGTAGGACCACTGTTAGTCAAAGGAAAGGAATGGCCTCTTTCCACTGCAATTCTTTAACTTATTTTGAAGACCTGCTTTCAGGAGAAGATTAATTTCTCCTTTAATGATCTGGATGCATTAAGTTGGTCTCTGTTGACTGGAAGGAAAGACCAAATGATGAGCCTTAATGTGGAACTCTTCAGTTCTTCAGAGGAATCCCACTTCAAAAGCTTAGGTGAGGTGGTGAGTCAACTGTGTACTAATGACATTTGGTTCTCCATCAAGACTCACAGAAGTACCCGCATCTGAAAACTCTACAATCATCAGCCAGTAGTTGTACATGTTGAGTAGTAGTTGCAAAAGCTGCCTTTACTCATGAGTTGCTAAGTCTTGCAAAAGAATGAGTAAGTGGGCTCGTGTCAGCCTTTTCATGGAACTGCTGTGTTCTGGGTCATGTATTTTTGATTTCTTCATTTACTGAGAAACCATCATGTTCCAAACATATTATAGAAAATGCTGAAACTTCTTCAGAGATTTTCTGGCATGATGCTCTTTCTGTGTAAATCCTGTTAAAGTATATTTCATAAATGATACTTTTTTTTTCAGTTCTTAGAACGTTTTTAAATATTGAAATAAGAGTGTGCAAAAATGTGAGGTGTTTTCCAGATTTTATCCTACTGTGATTGCAGGAGTGTGTAGAACCTTTTAGAGCACAAGGCAATGCTACTGTTACTCACACAATGAAAATGATTAACTGAGGTGTCAGTGGCCACATCTTCAAAGCTGATGAATGTTCACAGTCCCAGCTATACAGAGTAACAGAAAATTAAAAGTGATGATCCTTTGGGATCAAGGTGAAGGTGGAGACCTTGAGCTGAGTAGAAACTTAAAAAAAAAAAAAAAAGGCATCCTATTTAAATGAAAGATCTTGGGGTCATAGCTCAAAATGCCATGTTCAAAGACTGTTGTTCATCATGGACCTTAAAAATCTGACAGTAAAGGAAGGAAAAGGGAAAAAAAAATCATAAAAATTACGTGCAAAACCTCTGGAAAGTGCATGTTGCTGGGAAGTGCTTTGGGGGCTGCTCAAAACCAATCAGTGATTTTTGTGGTTGTGTTGTTGTTGTTAGGTGTTGTTTGTTTTAAAAAAATGAATGCTTTCAGACTGCTATGTAGTTCATTTATAGTTGCGAGTGAAATCCTGCCAAGTAACAGAATATTTCATCAAATTTTGTAATAATATGATGATACGTGGCTACTAATGACAAAGTATGAGGTCCCTGCAGAAGAGACTCAGTAGTGCAGAAGTAGAGAGTGAGAGACAATCTCCTTGAAAGTTACAGTCTAAACAACCAGAGTAGGAAGGAAAACAGGGAGCAAGAGAAGGGAGGTATTGCAAACATCACAAAGAAGAGAATAAATGTTCCTCCAGCTTTTCAGAAGTGAGTTCATGCAAATGGCCCATCTTCCCAGCCTGACTGTCAGATGTGGTATTCTTCAAATATGTCTCCTTTTGTATGGCCATGCTTGTTGTTTGTAAAGGTAGGGACACAGCTCCTCACCAGGGATTTTCAGTGCCTTAGGAGGGGAAATAAAGTGTCACGAAAGACTGGCCACCACAGTATGTTTCCTAGAAACAGATGTGACTTAAGGACATAGAAGTGCTGGAGCATGTCCAAAAAAGGGCAACGAGGTTTGTGAAGGGCCTAGAGCACAAGTCCTGTGAGGAGCAGCTGAGGGAGCTCGGATTGTTTAGTGTGGAGAAGAGGAGACTGAGGGGAGACCTCATCACTCTTTGCAACTACCTGAAAGGAGGCTGGAGCAATGAGTGGGACGGCCTCTTCTCCCTGATGATGTGTAATAGGATCAGAGGGAATGGATGCAAGCTGCACCAGGGGAGGTTTAGCCTAGATATTAGGAAGTATTTCTTCACTGAAAGGGTTGTCAAGCATTGGAATAGTTTGCCCAGGGAAGTGGTGTAGTCACCATCTCTGGAGGCATTTAAATGGCATGTGGACCTGGTGCTTAGGGACATGGTTTAGTGGTGAGCTTGCGGTGTTGGGTCGAAGATTGGACTAGATGATCTTGGAGGTCTCCTCCAACCAAAGGCATTTTGTGATTCTGTGATTTATTGCATGGGTTTAAGAACACAGTCCTTTGGAGTGCTTTGGGGAAAAAAAAACTTCACAGATTCAGACTTTCATGTTTTCCTTGTCTCTTAGATGTCTTAATTTAAATGTTGCATACCACCAGCATCTCCTGCCCAGTCCAAACACCATTCGTTCTCTACCAATCATAGAATTTTCTTTTTAATATCATAAGTTCAAATATTTAAAGCATTTTGAACTTTGCAACTGCAAGTAGGAAATAATTCAAATAAAGATTTCTTTTGTTTTCCTGTTGGAGAATATCAGGCACTGCACTTGAAGAATTTCTGAAGTGTGAAACTTTTCTAAAGATGAAGCTTTCCCAGGCTTGACACTTTGGTTATAACAATTTCCCTTTTGGCAAATCCACATTGCTTTTAAACCAATCTGACTGTGTTTGATAACTTTCATGGGGTTCTAATTAAAAGTACTCCAAATTACTTAGGACAACCATTCACTGCTTTATTGCTTTGGTGTCAAGAAGACAACTGTGGTTGGAGCACACACCACACTGATCATCCCAACTTCTCATGAACAAAGCATCCTCTAGTGCCTAAACATATGGCAAGTTGTACTGATTAAGAAGGTCTCCTTCTGAAAATCACAGAATCACAGAATCACCAAGGATGGAAAAGACCTTTAAGATCATCAAGTCCAGCCTATGACCAACACCACCACACCATCTAGACCATGGCACTAAGTGCCACATCCAGCCTTGCCTTGAAAACCTCCAGGAATGGTGCCTCCACCACTTCCCTGGGAAGTCTATTCCAATGTCTAATCACCCTCTCCATGAGGAAGTGCTTCCTAATATCCAACCTAACCCTCCCCTGGAGCAGCTTCAGGCTGTGCCCTCTTGTCCTGTCACTGGTTGCTTGAAAAAAGAGCCCAGCCCCCCACCTGACTACAATAAGTTAAGCATGTGCTTAACTCAATGCATTTGAAGTAGACAACTAATACTGAGACCTGGACAGTATTCACTTGTGTATTCAATCACAGAGTCATAGAATGGTTTAGGTTGGAAGAGATCTTACAGATCATCCAGATCCAATGATGCCCTCAAAGATCTGCTGCTCAAGTCACTGCTTCAGACTTCGTATGGAATTTGAGATACGTCACCTATGTTCTCTGCCTGAGAAACGTTATATCAGAAATTAAGAAAGTCTTCAAAACTTTGACATATTCAAGGGCTGCAGAAGTATCTTCATTAGAAATAAATCTACCATTACCAGTTATAACCCTACTTTGATAACAGGCAGGTTTTATAATTTATTTTTTTTTAATTTAGGAGCACATGCATCAACTGGAGGTGACTTAATTCCTTAGGGTTTTGTTACAGCCTAAGCCTAAAACAACCCCTACTGGCCCAGTCCTCAGGCTGCTCCTGTCCAAAAGTGATGAACTACAGATGCTGTGGGGTAAGTTTGCCAGTGGCTAGAGAGAAGGAACACAACATAGTTCCTGATAGTAACAAATCACCTGTATGCCTGGTTACACAGACACAATCATCCATATTCCTTATGCTGCCATTTAAAATACTACCAGGATTTCCCCCTAATGGTTTGAAAAAGAAATTAGAAAAAAGAATGGACTGAAATTCACAATCATTTCCTTTGGTGAGGAAAACCAATTTCTAGTTCTTTTATTTTCTTTTTCACAGCAAGGAAATCTGCCCAATTAGGGGCCATTAACCAAACAACTGCTCTGCTCCCACCTACTTATCTGTCAGATGACATAGGGAGGAATTACATGGGATCTCTAAGGAGATCCATTGATGTCACAGACTTCTAAGCTATGTGATCTGAGATATTTACAACATGGTACAAAGAGGAGACAAATGTTGAAAAATACTTGTTGATAATGTTTTCTGGAGGTAACAGCCTCCCTGGTCTTGTATTTGTACTGGTGTAGCCTGATGGATGACCTTGCATTAGTACTAGAAATTAAAGCAATTGGTAAGGTAGAATCAGTGTGAGTGTCACTGTGGAGCCTTTTCTTTTAGACACCTGTGTAAGTTCCACAAAGGAGCCCAAATAGCTTTTAAATTCCAGTCAAGAATTTAAATGGTTCGAAAAATTTATACATATAATCATAGACTGATAGTATAGCAGCTTGGAATGGACCTCTGGAGATGACCTGGTCCAACACTTTGCTCAAAGTAGGGCCAACTTAGTTCAGATTCCTCAGGAGTCTTCAAATCTCTATCGTTTTAAAACAGCTCCAGTGACAAGAGATTCCACAGCCCCTCTGTTTTCCAGATCTCTGCCTATCTTCATAGTGAAAGCTTCTTTTTCCTAAAATCTAAATGGTTTTATTTTGTCACAACTTCCATGTGCTGCTTTTTGTGTTATCACTGTGGGCTTCTGAGTAGATCCTGCCTAATTCTTCTTCGTGCTCCTCATAATTTCCTGGAGTCAGTAGAAGATACACATGAGGAAAGAGAGTGTGTGTCCTTAAAAGCAGAAGTGGTTACCTCTGAAAGAGTTCACTATTCTGAATTTCCTTATCTGAGTAGTTTCATTGTTCAGCTGAGAAATGCAGTAAAAGCAGCTTTTATTCCATGACTAAACATCCATTTCATGTCACTAATTAAAAATAAATGCAAAAAAAAAAAAAAAAAGAGAGAAAAAAAGGAAAAAACTGTAGCATTGACTGAACTATCAAGAGATAAAAAGGAGGGGGGAAAGGAATTATTATCTTTCACTTTATGAGCAGTGTCTTGGAGCACAGGTGTGGGGTCTGTGGCTTCTCAATGTTCAGCATCAGGACCCACCTCGTAGTGTAATTGCTCTTATATATCTTCCTTCTTCAAAGCAACACAAAGTAGGGGCTTTTGAGTCTTTTTAGGAAAACAATGTTTTGTTTACTAGAAATTTGTTCTAAGTTGTTGTTAATGTTCATGTGTTTCTCTGCCTTTACTCACTCTGGCTGGACCAGTCTGCTCCTTCATGGTATTTACCTTGTGATGTTCAGGACTTCTAGACTGTCCCTCACCTGCCTTTCTTTGCTACAATTAACAAGTTATATCTTATTACTTTCTTTTTTCTTTTAAAGTTGTCCTTGATCACATTTTCCAGGTTTTCTTTGTAGCCAGGAAGCTAAACATGATTTGACTTTTTTTTCTTTTCATTTACATTCTCTTCCACTCCTTCTACCATAAACTTGGAACCATGAAACTGAAAATCTGCTAAGCTTCATTAATTTTCAGTAGCTAAGACATTTTTAAAAATATAACATCAGCAAAAATCTGGCATGATTGTTAGGGAGTGGCTGTGACTCTAAAGAGTTACAGAAGGCAAAAAAAAATAGACCTTAGAGCAAGTTCCAGTACCTGAAGGGGCCACAGGAAAGCTAGGGAGGGACTTTTTGCTAGGACATGGAGTGACAGGACAAGGGACAATGGCTTTAAACTGGAAGAGGGGAGATTTAGGTTAGACATTAGGAAGAAATTCTTTCCTGTGAGGATGGTGAGACACTGGCATAGGTTTCCCAGGGAAGTGGTAGATGCCCCATCCCTGGAAGTGTTCAAGGCCAGGTTGGATGGTGCTCGGAGCAACTTGGTCTAGTGGCAGGTGTCTCTGCCCATGCAGGGAGGTTGGGATGAGGTGACCTTCCAAGTCAAACCGTTCAGTGATTTTTATGAAACACCATCACTTTGAATGTCCTCCCCTTCCTCCTTCTTCCCCAGATTTATGTGCTGAGCATGATGTCATATGACATGGAATATCCCTTTGGTCAGTTGGGATCAGCTGTCTCAGCTGTGTCCCCTCACAGCTTCTTGTGCACACCCAGCCTACTCACTGGTGGGCTGGTTTGAGGAGCAACAAAGGCCCTGAGACCCTGTACCCCAGCCAAAAGCAGCACCAGCACCCAGGACTTCTCTTGTTGCAGTGTACTTAAGTTTTATTCAGCATGCAGTTAATCTATACAGGGATTCAGAAGATCTGACACACAAAAATTTTGTATTATTAAAAAAAAAACAACACAAAACAACACTCTGCATTAGTCAGTCAGTTGGACTAGATAATTGTTGTAGGTCCCTTCCAACTGAAATATTCTAGATGTCATTTTAGCAGTGAGACCAGCTCTCTGTTAGGAAAGGGATCTTAGTTTTGGTGGTCTGCTTGATCAATAACTTACTAATGTAGTAACAGCACTTTTGAAATAAATAATAAGATTAAACGATTAGCTATTAGAAAATCTTCCTTTTCCCAGTTTATGAAATCATGATCTTTCATCACATCTTTCTTTTCTCACTGCATCCCACCAGCATCAGTGATTTTTCCTTCATCTGTTTCTGGTACAGACATACTAGAGCTCCACAAACACTGTGTAAACCAGGTGGCAGGACCTGGGATAATTCTTGCTCCTACTGGGGTCAAAGGCAAAAATCCTTCTGAGATCACAAGGCCAACAAATAGCTTCTTTTGCCACTCTTCTGATCATTTGGGGTTCTTTTACCTCCTTATTAACAGCTAAAACCACCGTTGGCCTCCCTGGGGAGTTTTGTAGACCTGAACTTAGAGTAGAGATCTGTAATATAAAAGCTTTAACTTCTACACTTCATACATAGTTCAGCACACCTCTCTCATTTCTCTTTCTTCCTTCTCCTAATTACCTCTGGTGCAAGCTTGTTCACTCAGGAGCTCTCTCACTGTGATCTGGGAAGTTCTGGGGATTTCTGTGATTGCCTTTTTATTTTTTTCTCCCCAGAATACAATCAACATACTCATTGTGCAATTAGATACTCAGTTTTTTGAGGAAAAATAAGCATCAAGCCCAGAAAAAGGTTCTCTGTTGCAAAGTCTGAAGGTTTGTTGCATAAATTAACAACTAATAGATAAGGGTAGCTGCCCTTTCAGTCTCTTTAAACTCTCTAGCCTGAAGATACAATGTGCAGAAATTGGCCCCAGCTGTACCTGATGTGTGCAGGTTTGGATCTGACATACCAGGTGTGGTTTGAGCAAGACTTGCTGATACCTGCTCATGTTTTGTTAGAGCTTAAGATTAGAAGCACAAGTTCATTGCATTTTCTAAATCTGAAAATACTGAAAAAATGAAACACTTGTACACAGGAAGGGTTTTGTCCCAAGCTATGCCTTTACAGAAGCATTTCTGTACTGTATTCATCACTATTATTTATTCTGCTTTAGTTTTCACACCTCATGGTAACCCCAGCTAACATCTCTGTGCACAAGAATCTCATGCCTGTCATTATTTCAAACTTCAGACATCCTCATGTGTGGGGCTTGTGTGTGTTTTATATTTGCATTGGGTCCATCTGCCCCAGTCCCCACACTTCTTTGCTTCAACACAAAACCCACGACCAAGTGCCAGCAGTGTCATCATGAGTTACCATCTGTCAGCTGAAGTGTATTTATTAACAGCTTGAGTGCTCCTTTGATGTTGACTCCCGTGGAACATTTCCAGGTGTTGCTCCACTTCTACCAAAGGCCATCCCTGCTTCGGAGCTGCTGGGAAACATGTAAACTCACCAAAGTGAACAAAAAAAAAGCTGTATCAGACCTTGTGCTGGAGCAGCTGAGGTGTTTTTAGTCTGGTGGTGCTTTGTGGGATCGGTGCTCCTCAAAAACTCTATGGAGAAAGCAGCTGAAAGTGGTAACCTTTTTAGTTGAATGCATTCAGCTACACTTTCTCAGCTGATAGATGTAATTGAGCAGCTCACACTTCCTTCCCCTGTAACCACAACAGAGGGTTTTACTTGACTTTACCTAGACATATTTCACATGCTTTGGTTACTCTGCTGTAAATCGACATTGAGACAGTGCAGCAACCAAGGCAGTTGGAGACAAACCAGATAAGAACAGAGCAGCAACAACCATTCATTCTGTCTGCTGTGCCAAGTGACTGCAAGGATTTGTTCATGAAGATTTCCTACCTAAGGTTTCAGAGGGTTTACACTTGGGGATGACAGCTACTCCAGAAAGTGACTCCCCTCCCCTCAGCAGCATTACCTGGAATGCACAGCATAGTTGCTTTTGAGGCTTGTAATGATATATACTCTGGTGTGTGGAAAGGTAATGTTGTCCTTAGGGTCTAGGTAGGAAAGATTCTTTTTACTGACCAGTACAATTTCATCATCTTGGAGGGAAAAGAGAATCAGAGACTCATTTCTCATAATAACCTAATTGTAGGATATTGACATTGTTCACTGCAATAAATACAACTCTGGGTGTGCTCACGTATTACAGCAAATTTAATCCAGCTTCTAAAAGCACTTTTTGGCACCATTGATTCCTTGCTGTAAATTTAACATCTGTTCTGCTTCTATCTTTCTGGTTTCAAAACAGAAAATAAGGAAAAAATATTTCCTGATATAAATCCAAGGTTAGAGCATCTGTAATGGCGTTTCCAAGGCAGCAATAACAGAAATAATTTGCAGAAGTGGTGGTTTCAAAAGAGGTTTCAAATTTTGTATTTTTAATGACTTAATGAAGCTGATATGCTAAAAAAACCCAGTTGAGATTAATTCAGTCTAACAACTGATTGATTTCACATTTAAGCCTTTTAAAATGACCCTCCCTCCCATTCATATGGCTTTTTTGTATTTCGTTTCACAGAAGAAAAAATTTTATTGCAATTAATTCATTACCTCATTCTGCTAATTCTTTTTTTTTTTTTCCTGGTCATCAGCTGCTAAATAATAGCACCAATATAGGTTATGGGTGGAACTGCTAGATAGTAGTTCAGAGGAGAAGGATCTTGGTGTCCTGGTGGACAGTAAATAATCCATGAGCCAGCAGTGTTCCCTTGCTGTCAAGAAGGCAAATGGAATCCTGGGGTGCATAAAGAAAAGTGTGGCCAGTAGGTTCAGGGAGGTCATTCTCCCCCTCTACTCTGCCCTGGTGAGGCCACATCTGGAGAACTGCATCCAGTTCTGGGCTCCCCAGTTCAAGAGAGACAGGGAACTACTGGAGAGAGTCCAGTGGAGGACAACACAAAGATGACTGGGGGATTGGAGCATCTCTCTTATGAGGAAAGGCTGAGAGAGCTGGGACTCTTCAGCCTAGAGATGAGAAGGTTGAGGGGAGATATTATCAACATATACAAGTATCTGAAGTGTGGGTGAAAGGGAGATGGTGACAGGCTCTTCTTAGTAGTTCCCATTGTCAGAACGAGAGGCAACGGGTGCAAGTTGGAACAAAAGAAGTTCCATTTAAATATGAGAAAAATCTTCTTTACAGTGAGGGTGACAGAGCCCTGGGACAGGCTGCCCAGGGAGGCTGTGGAGTCCTCTTCTCTGGAGATATTCAAGACCCACCTGGATGCAGTCCTGTGTAAAGTGCTCTAAGTTATCCTGCTTCAGTGGGAGAGTTGGACTAGATGATCTCTAGAGGTCTCTTCCAACTCTGGCGATCCTGCGATTCTGTGATTCTGTAATTTGACTTCAACTTAAATGTAGTTTACAGAAGTTCTGATGCCTCTTAAATGATGCTTTTTGGGCAAAACTGAAGATGTTCTGATGTCAGACACGTGCCTGTTGTTAATTATGTTACATCTTTAGACACAGTGCAAAGAACATCACAAATAAAAGTTAGAACGAGTATGCATTACCTGTGAGCAAACCAGTTTGAGCACAGGAACTAGTGTGATCAGATAACTGCTACCTGACCCATCTGAGCCCTCCTAGAAGAAATCCTTGAATGGTCATTCTCACTTGGCTTACATGTCAAAAACAATTATTTAAACAGGCATCTTGGAATCTTTAAGACATCTTAAGCAATTCATCCCAAATATGCCAGGGGTGATGTGTAAGAATTAGCATGCAAAGTTTCATACCCTTCAGGTTTGTTGTGGAGAACCTGAGAGATCATGACTGCAGTACAGAATATTTATCTAAGGATCAACCATATCTTGTGGAGTCCATATTTTGTATGACTTCTCTGAGCAAGAATGAATTTCTAGCACAATAAGCAGCTAGTTTCAGCTTCTCTCATGGAGGTGTAATCTATTTCTCCACAGTCAAGTCACAAGAAGTATGAGTTATCTAGAACTAGTCTGTTACTAAGTGTTTCTTTTTCCTATTGCCTGACAACTTGAATACCTTATTTTCTGGAATCTCCCAAAAGAGAAGTTAATGGGATTAACAAAGAGATAGGCACCTTTTGGGACTGTGGAGTTGTGCATGCTTTCTATTCTTGATACTAGATGTATAGGTCAACCAAAGCCATATGTGGATAAATAATTCATTCTTTTTAGTCTTTCCTTTTATCTGTATGTCAGAAGTATTTGGATGTTTTCCCAGGTCCATCCTAAGTGAGAATTTAGGAGTTATTTCTGTAATTCTCAGCTCAGGCTTTACACACACCAACCACCAGGGTGCAAAGCCCCTTTATAAGGTGAGCCTGGTATGGCAGATCCTCCTTGAGGACCCATTGCAATGTGAATTTAATCATGTAGCTGCCAGGGCTTATGTTATTCCACGATCTAGGAACAGAGAGGAAGAAAAGTGAAAGTCTCCTTAGTGGAGATTCAGCTCAAATTCACATATCTAAATTCAGGCAGTAGATGCAGATGTCTACACATAAGTTAGGCATTTAGATTTCCATGACAGTCATTAAACGCCCAGTCAATCAGTGGAGCTTACAAGATTCAATTCACAAACAAGGTGATACTTTCAGATAAGCTGAATAACTTTCCAGGGTCTATTGATGCTACTGATCTTCTGCATTGACCATTTATTTTATAGTCCATTGGTATCAGCATGATTCTATATACCTGCCTCGTATAAAGACAATCAGAGTTAAAAAGAATAAATCATAGAATCATAGAACGTTTTGACTTGGAAGGGACCTTAAAGATCATCTAGACTCAACCCTCCTTGCATGGGCAGGGATATATCCCACTAGATCATGTTGCTCAGAGCCCCATCCAACCTGGCTTTTAACACTTCCAGGGATGGGGCTTCCACAGCTTCCCTGGGCAACTTGTTCCAGTGTCTCACCACCCTCACACTAAGAAACAATTCAATTTAGTTGTCCATAATACAAAATTTCATAGGGCCATTTGAAATGCCATAAGGTCTCTGAAGAACCCAGAAGAGCTGACATAACACGGGGCCTGCAAACTTTTAGACTGACAGCTACAGCCAGATGGGAAGCTCAGGGATATCTATAATTACATTGGATGCCTATACAAGGCAACTGAATCAAGTAGTAGAAGTTTCAAAATCTTGTTCTCTCTGTTCTGCCTTCTCCCCTCCATTCCTCATGCTTGTAACAGGGCAGAGTTGCAAACTAATTCTTGCTTCCAGGAAGTGAGGGCTTTGGTGCAAGGGTTTGTCTGGGAGCATTGGCCTCTAACCTCCCAGTCCCTCTGGATGTCAACATAGTATTGGCTGGCCAGGTGACCTCTGAATCAAAGCCTAAAGGCTCAGACCCAACCTTCATATTCTATGGGAAGATATCTGGAAAGCTGTGACCCATCCAGTTCAAACTTGGCTAATGCTCATCACTGAGCACTTGCTCTGTGTACTATAAACCACCAACTCATTAAGGCAGAGGGCCTCACAGGTCTTGGAAGTCATCAAACCATCAAAATTGTGGGCTATTCACAATTTAAATGAACTTACCATTTTTCAGTTAAGACAAGCTTGTGGGGTTTCTTGAAGACAAGGTGCAGTAACACAACACAGAAACACGTTGTTTGGTATCATTTTACTCCTGCAAGCTTCATAGAAAAATATGCCAAAATAATACTAAAAAAAGTAGAAAAAGGAAAAAAAAATGGAAAGGGGCAGGGGGGAGAAGAAAGCAGAAGATTCCAGACAAGAAGCATAATTACTATTCAGAGGATGCTTCATGCCCAGGATCTCTTTCTCTAGAAGTTTACAAATGCACCCTGCTCTACTGCAGTGACCTTTACATGCCATCACAAAAGAGTCACTGCAAAGAATACATGACACCAAACACATCCCCCAAAAGCAAATGCCACCACATCAAGTAAATGTCAGCAGGGAAATCTTTTGGAAGGAATGCTGATGGGCAGAGTCAAGTCCTGCTGCACCACAGCACAAGACGTGATTCAAGAGTTCAAGCCACGTATGTTTATATTTGAAAGACTCCAACTATTTCTTTCCTCTCATTTGAATTCATCCAGAAGTCTAAATGATTGACAATCCCTAATTAGTGACTAAAGAAAACTTTGACAAGAACAAGCTCCAAAGGAAAGACAAATTTTAACAGGTTATATTTAAGGATAAATTAAGCACATTAAAATGACTGAATACCTTCTTCCCTATATCATATGGATTGCAATTTTTTTTCCAGTTTAGATTATGTCTCTGTAAATTATGAAATATACCAAGCATGGAGTATATCTTACTTCAGAAGAAATGTGGCTTCTGTGAAAATCAAGCCTTAAACTTTTTAATTTCTACATTTTTTTTCCTCCCTTACACCCTAATATATAAATATATGAAATTAGGAAGTTTCAATAGAATCTCAGACATTACTCTGAAAATGGAAAAGAACCGAGAAGGAGTTTTTCTATGACTTCACAATATTTATATGAAATGCTATCATTCTTCGTACATATATTTTACTCTCTTTTCATGGAAACTAATTACTGTGCATTCCATAACAAGTTGAAAGGCAGATTCTGTCCCTAGAGTCCTGCTTATCATATCTCCTTATTCAGAAGAGCTGCAACAATTTAAATCAGCTGGAAATCTAGTCCCATAAATTGTTCACTGCAGCAAGATACACTGCCATTCCTCATCTTTAATTAGCTTTGTCTGTCATTGCATTAATGTGGAAGCATTAGAATAAAGAAGAACAAGATGCTTCGTTGTGCCTTTCTAACAGATTTCTGTAAGTGCTGCTAAGGTAACCACTATGAATCTCTGTAATTCATAGAATAAACTATTCCATGTGTGCAATGACAAACACTCAAATATGAGTTCACAGTCACAGACTCTGAAAATCTTCCTGTAGAGAAAGGAAAACCTAACCTAAAGATACCATTTCAAAGGAGTAGAGAAGATGAGCTCTGTCCTTCACCATCTTATTATTGACTTCAGCATAATGAAAGAAAATCTCGAGGCAAAAAAATCAACCTTCCTAGCACATACACACTCCATTTCATTGTTTCTTTGTGCTTTTATGTTGTCCCATTTCTCAGCTGGAGAATGATTGACCGTGGTAGTAATTTTTCCTAATTATTGAGAAAAGACAAGGATGACATTTCTGGTACAAGAACAAATGGATGTCCAATAAATTCAGGCTACATTTGTTAGGTATTTTTAACCACAGAACAGACTCCAGACCAACCTTTTAGTGGGTTGGAGAGGGCATCCAATCTAGTTAATTTTAAGACAGAGTTTGATTAATTGATAAATACAATTGCTTCATGAGCAGAAGCCTAGATATGGAATGAGTTTCCCTCAATAATCAGTAGAAAGAAATACATTATGTTCTATGTAGGATGGTGTGAACTCCTCTCCAGATGTGCCCATTTCTTTTATGAGCACATATTTTGGGGTTAGCTTGGGGAATGAGAGAATTGCTCATTTGTTTTCCCATGCAGAGAATGGAATAGAAAAATGAGTTCTACCAAATAACAGTAATTTCACTGGACTAAAGTTAACAGAGTTAGTTACAGTGCAGACCCTTGCAATAATCAGTGGAGAGAAAAAGGAGAATTAGGGCTAATATTTGTCTGAGATACTCTGATGTCTACTTGGGGAGTAAATGCCCTCTGAAAGGGCTGGTTTCTTCTCATTTACTAAGAGCAATAGTTCAGATTTGGTTGCCTCTAGCACAAATGTCTCTATTTTGTCTACATGCCACGACAGGGAAGAGATTCATCTGCTCTGAAAAACAATGACAAATCTCCTATCCTGTTGTTATATACACATAATTATATTGTAAATGTCTTGGTAGAATGCTTCCATGCTCACCTCTTTTGGCTTTGCTGGATTTGAATAAGGTCTAACCAACTCATTGTTTCTTGTTATGGTGGATCCTGCAGAATGTGGGATTCACAGGAGTGTAGAAAACAAGGTAAAACTGAGCACTTGCAAATCCTCATGTAATTAAGACAAAGAAGCTGGACACTATCTAATGTGCCATATTAAGAAGAGTTTTCAAGGCTTAGACAAGCAGTTTAACTGGAAGAGGCAGCCAATATTGCCCTTTGCACTTGATTAAATTCTGAACACCTTGCCTAATAGCTATTCCACAGAACATTAAACAATGTAAAAACCTTCTTTGGATTAGTGGAATCAATTTAGTTGAATCAGGAGCTATTAGAAAGGGAAATGAATCTGACCTGCCTTAATTTGAAATCTCTGAAAATCTCTGGCAAATCTTCAAGATCTTTAAAATATCATACAAAGATTGGCTTTTGGTGGTATGTAACTAAGGCAGGTTCCCTCTCCAGCTTCTAGTCCTCCATGCCCATTAATTTTCTCTCAAATGCTTTAGAACTGAATACAAATCTTTCCCTATTCAAAGCTCAAGGACACTAGTGGTAGATTTTGGCAACATTTCAACCATGGTCCAGTTGATCTAGTTCCCCTTTACATCGAGCCATAAACATCCTTAGGCTTTTCCTTAAAACATTCTTCCATTCTCCTCCAAACACTGAAAAATTACAGCAGAATCAGGCTGACATCTGAAAGATTAATCACATTCCTGATATAAGCAGGGTAACTCTCCCATTATCTAATGTATTAGAGTATGAGAAAAAGGTTCATGGTCCTCTAGGGTGGAAATAATATTTATGAGAAAAATGAAAGACGAAACTTAGAAATATGGGCTCTGCTAAAGAGCTCTATAAATAAAGAAGAACACAACAGCAGAACTAAACATCTGTGGAAACCACCATAAATTGCACCTTGAAGAAGGTTGTGACTTGTAATGATAGAACATTAGGATCATCATTCAAATGGACTGTCTTTGAGAGGTGTTTCTTGTTGTCTCCTTCATTGCATGCTAACCTCCTGCATGATGAACGGTTGAGGAAAAAAACCCCACGCATTCCTTTAAAGGAGGAATTGCTGCCTGTGAGATGTAACATTTAGAGCAACATTCCTAGAGGATTGCAGCATATTTATAACTTGTGCACAGTCTCACACTTCACAAAACCAGAGGAGTGGGGTTTAGGCAACTCAAGTGGTGATTCATATCTCATTGTAGATGTCTAAATGTTAAGCGTGCAAATTGAAGCTGGTCTAAGCTTAAGAAAGCTCTTTTTATAGAACAAGGAGAGAAAACATAGAGAAGAAGTTACCTCTAGAAATTGATTCCTTTGGCAACCATTTTAAGACTGTGTTAGATGGACGTGAATTGCCCTCTGGAGGTGTTGATTTCTCTTCCTCTTGCTTACAGCTTGGGCTTTGACACCACAATGCTGCAACAAACCTGGCTGATAAATAGGCTTTCTTTGCAAGGGTGAGTGGGAAAATGAATCAGGTCCTCTTTCAATTCTGCAGGCGGAACGAACAGACACATCTTTGAGGGTAGAAATTTGAGGGAAATGAGCATGACTTCTGATGGGCGCTGCAGTATGTCACTGCCAAGACTCAAACCTACATGAATGCCTGTCACTACCAGGATAGCACACCACCCCTCAAGGAGGTGCAGTGTTTTGTCCTACTCAGGTTTCTAAGCCACTCAATATATTTAAATTCCCGATGGAAAGCCAGATCTACCTTCTTGCAGATTTCCAACTTCAAGAGAGTTTTCGCTCAGCTTAATGTTCTTTATCAAGGTGAAACACACACACACAGATACACACTTAATGAACATTTTTTTGATCATCCAGGTAATTGGAAAAGTCTCAAATGCAGAACAGAACCCTATAGAATCTATGCAAGGTATATTTGTGTTTTGATGTTACACACTCCTTGGGAATGTTATACAGTGACATTATTCCCAGTCTGTAATAATTTCATAGACCAGCTTTTCCTTAATTTCTCATGAAACTGTCATGAGAAACAGTTTTAGAAACCCTAGCAATCCCATTTAACATTTGATCAATTTTTTTTGTTTCCCATTCACCAAGTGATTTTGCTAACATGATTTCCACTTGACAAATCCACACTTGTCTGTTACTCACATTTTTGCAATTATGATGAGAGGGATTTAATTGTCATGTTTTATTCTGAAGGGATCCATCCCCTAAGGAGCACACATTGTCTTTTCAAAAGCTACTTAGTCATTTAAGAACGGAAATCCTTTTGACTTTCAGTGAGACCTGTGCTCCATGTTCAAAGTGCCATGTGGATGAATTCTGAACACACGTCAGGAGTGGGAAGATGTGGAAAGTATCTGGGAGTGGGGACAATTTTAAGCCTATCCAGAAGACATTTCACTCCTGGAATAGTTACTGTGTGGAGCCACAGAGGTCCTGCTGTACTGTTTGTTTTCCTGGGCATTAGCAATTTTAAATGCCCAGCTCTTTTGGAAAACAAGACTCAAGCTGTGTTGGGAGTGGAATTCAAAGGTTATCTCAGGGTGTGTGTATTTCCAAGACTGCATTAAAATAGCTGGCAGAGGTATCAGTGCAGGACCTGAGATCTGTATTATTCAGAACTTTTGAAAGGGTTTTGCAAGTTTTAATGACAATTATTGTCAATTTATAATTGACAATTACGGAATTACAGGAACTCAACGAGTAGTAGTATCTTGTAAACCCACTGCCTGAGAAATATCCAAATGGTAGTAAGATAATTCAGCCTGTGAACACAGTTGGATTTCAAGCAGATCTGCAGCATGTCAGACTATGGAAACAAATATTAGAAATGACCATCTGATGAACGCCCACAGTTCTCTGCTGAAAGCACCTTGGGACACAGTCTAGAAAGCTTTAAGCCATGCCAGCACTGCTGGATTAATTCACTGCAGGGGATTTCCCTGGTCCCAACCCAAATGATAAAGTGTAGCTCATGCCCACCCTGTTTAAGATTACCCAACTCTAAAGCACAGTGTGGGATCCACCTGACACACCATTTCATCTGGCTTTGCTGGGCTCTGCAGTGTGCTCCTGTGGCTCTAGGGAATAATTACCATTTTTAAAAGCATTTGGCTATTTTTCCCATTAAAAGTGTCTGATATAATATGAAAGCTGTGCTATAATCCACAAGGCAAGTGGTTTTTATAGTATGAAACTAATGAAATGCATTGCATGTCCAGAAGCAAGATGGGGAACATGTGGTCATTGTAACGACCACACAGTGAGGTCTATTGCTTAGCAGAAATAGACCTTATCAATTAGCTGTCCACTGGGACTTTGTGCCAATGAAATAACTAAGGTGAAATAACAAAAAAGGCTCCCACAGCTGAAGTCTGTTCCTTTGGCTTTTCATAGGAAAAAGGATGCAGAAAGGTGTCTTCTTCCGTGCAGGTGGAAAAAAACAAACTTCATTTAGAAAGATAATTTATATTTGAAACAAGATATATAGATGATATAGATACAGATAAAGATGATAGAGATAGATAGATAGATAGATAGATAGATAGATAGATAGATAGATAGATAGAAAAGAAAGAGAGAAAGAGAGAAAGAGAGGAAGAGGGAAAGAGAGAAAGAGAGAAAGAGAGAAAAGAAAGAAAAGAAAAGAAAGGAAAGGAAGAAAGGAAGAAAGGAAGAAAGGAAGAAAGGAAGAAAGGAAGAAAGGAAGAAAGGAAGAAAGGAAGAAAGGAAGAAAGGAAGAAAGGAAGAAAGGAAGGAAGGAAGGAAGGAAGGAAGGAAGGAAGAAAGGAAGAAAGGAAGAAAGGAAGAAAGGAAGAAAGAAAGAAAGAAAGAAAGAAAGAAAGAAAGAAAGAAAGAAAGAAAGAAAGAAAGAAAGAAAGAAAGAAAGAAAGAAAGAAAGAAAGAAAGAAAGAAAGAAAGAAAGAAAGAAAGAAAGAAAGAAAGAGAAAGAAAGAAAGAGAAAGAGAAAGAGAGAGAAAGAGAGAAAGAGAGAAAGAGAGAGAGAAAGAGAGAAAGAGAGAGAGAAAGAGAAAGAGAGAAAGAAAGAGAGAAAGAGAGAAAGAGAGAAAGAAAGAGAGAAAGAAAGAGAGAAAGAAAGAGAGAAAGAAAGAAAGAAAGAAAGAAAGAAAGAAAGAAAGAAAGAAAGAAAGAAAGAAAGAAAGAAAGAGAAAGAAAGAGAGAGAGAGAGAAAGAGAGAAAGAGAGAGAGAAAGAGAGAAAGAGAGAGAGAAAGAGAGAAAGAGAGAAAGAGAGAAAGAGAGAAAGAGAGAAAGAGAGAAAGAAAGAGAGAAAGAAAGAGAGAAAGAAAGAGAGAAAGAAAGAGAGAAAGAAAGAGAGAAAGAAAGAAAGAAAGAAAGAAAGAAAGAAAGAAAGAAAGAGAGAGAAAGAAAGAAAGAAAGAAAGAAAGAAAGAAAGAAAGAAAGAAAGAAAGAAAGAAAGAAAGAAAGAAAGAAAGAAAGAAAGAAAGAAAGAAAGAAAGAAAGAAAGAAAGAAAGAAAGAAAGAAAGAAAGAAAGAAAGAAAGAAAGAAAGAAAGAAAGAAAGAAAGAAAGAAAGAAAGAAAGAAAGAAAGAAAGAAAAAGAAAGAAAGAAAGAAAGAAAGAAAGAAAGAAAGAAAGAAAGAAAGAAAGAAAGAAAGAAAGAAAGAAAGAAAGAAAGAAAGAAAGAAAGAAAGAAAGAAAGAAAGAAAGAAAGAGAGTATCTTTTCTATGCAAACACTTTGGTATTTGGGCAGTGGAATAGTTTTTCAAAAGGTGTTTTGCAAAACAGTGTTTTCTACAAGTTGCTTAAACACCATCCCCACTTGACCAAGACACAGGGTGGTAAAAAATAAAAAGTAGAAACACCATGGCTTGTCAGTGTTTCACACAGCATGGTTTATTTTTGGCTTGCTGCTAGGCTACAAAGTGTTGCCTGCCTTACATGGTTCAATGGCTTCAAATAAACAGCCAGCAGTTCATCTCTAACAGGGCCTGGATGTTGAGTAATGTTTGCAAATAGTGAATCCTAAAGGGCACCAACGTGGTTGAACTTTAGAATTCAGCTTGATGTTTGTCATTTATTTCATACTTGTTCTGCAGGAAGGATTCAACCAAATACTAATGATGATTGATGATATACCCAAGTTTAAGAATGACAACTTTAACTTACAGCTGTATGTACCAGAGGCCAAATATACAACATCATTGCATGAACATTCAGAAAATCCCCTTTTCAAAGCAATTACTTGTGTTTTCTGTAGGTGTTTACTGATGCCATAGCTATGGCTTGAAATTCACTCCCTGGGGGTTAGGCACTTGGAATCTTTTTGGAAACTGCATTGCAGCTGATTAAATAGTTGGATTTTTTCTCATTCTGTGGCCACAGGGTTATCACTGGCTGAAAGCAGTGGCCAAAATTTTTCCCTTTTCCAAGAGTCATCATGCTAACAACTTCCACAATAATTTTTGCTCAGAGAATAGACAAGAGCAAGACGATGGAGTTAAAGATGGGGCTGATCTCAAGACTTCACTTAATCAAGAGGCACTACAACACTGAATCACAGATATTGGACATTCACCAGAATGGTTGTGCCCAGAGGAAACTGCATCATATCCTTTTGAATATTAATCACTAATGAAAAGACCCATAACTTGGCCATGATCCAGGGATGGTGCTGGTCAAAAGAGTTTTGAGGTTTTAACAACTGAGCAAACCCTTCACACTTCTTCTCAGCAGTGACAGTTCTCCAGTGTGTGCTGTTCCATGCCACCCTGGTCTTGGACTATGTCTGGTCCCACCACCCTGTCCCACCACCATGTGGGATGCCGAGGGTGATGTTAGCCAGTAGATGTCAGTGGTGGAGCACTGGGCTATCAGACACACACAGCAGACTGTCCAGAGAACGATCTGTAGATCTGCCAGCAAATAAAACAGGTCATTATCTTCTGATTCTGCAAGGACAAAAACACGAACACATGGACAAAAACACCTAGAGCTCCCGGATTTTTCTTTTTTCATTATTTTTATTTATTGCTTGGTCAGCAATATGTTGCAGCTGGGAGAGAATTTTCAGACTAGCATCTGTCTGGTAAATGATGCAGTAATTTTCTTCTCTGACACACTTTTGTGGCTATTCTGGGGAAGACAGAAATTGCAGGAGAGCAGGTACAGCTGTTCGTTTTGCATTCTGCAAAGGAACGATGCCCAGTGCTGGTTCCTCTCTTCAGTGCCATCTGAACACCAAGGGGCCAGAAAGTGCCACGAGTTGAAAGATTTATCTACACAGCTGTCTAAGATGTAAGAAGACAGCAGTAACAATACAACCTCAGCAACATGGAGCTCAGCACAGGAGTCTATGTGACCTTTAGATAAAGCTTTCACCGAGGTGTTACCAAAACAAACCTTTACCCGTGCTTAACCAGTCTGAACCCAAAGAGGCAAACTGCCCCCAAACTATGGACTCCAGACTCAGAGGTTTGCATGAATAATTATTTTGGTACTGAAGTGCTGTGCCAACCCGGGACCAAAATGTTTGTTTCCACCTCAGAACTTATTAAAAAAATTAATAGAATTATATAGAATTATATAACAATTAATAACAAATAAAAGAAGCAACAGCAGCATGGGATTGATCGGGCTAAAAATAAAGGTGCATTGTCTCCGAGGCTGCCTTTTAGGTAGAGGAAATTTAATCAGGATATTCAGAGGAGTGCAGGACATTACAGGTCCTAAAATAGGTGTCTAAAAGAGACAGAGTGGCTTGTGCTGCGGAAGGTCGTTTTTGTTTTTGTCTCCTACCAAGAGAAGCACAAACAAAAGTTTGGCCCTGAAAATAAAGCATGTCGAAAAAAAGTAATTTCCACCATCAACAAACCCAAAAAGTGTCTACACTCAAATTCTGATACAAGTTATTAATACCTGTGACTAAGGTGAGCATGAGCCATTCCCAAGCATTGTATTAATTCCAACATCCAAAGCTGAGAACCTGACAAATTCTCCAAGGACACAGTTTAATCTCATTGATAACTTTTTGGTATTCAAATTAAGTATTTCTTTTCACTGTGGCATCACATACCTAGGTCTGTAGTTCAAATCAGTCCTCATTTTCATTAACTTTGGTTTAACTTCACAAGAGGGGGAGGGTGATAGGTTTGAAGAATGAAATAAAAATACCACCTTTGGGCCTGGGTGCCTTCAGTTTAAGGACTGTTGCCTGTCTTATTTCTTCTTTGTCTGCATTCCCCTTCCCAGCTGGCACTCATGCCATGTTTCTGATTCTTTTCCCCTATTTAATAAAAAAATTCAAATCTAAGTTATTTCTTTCCAGTAAAACTTTGCAAATTATATCTATATAACTAACAGAAATATCTGATTCATCAGTGCTGTTCCATAGATCAGAATAATTGCTTGGAGGTGGAAAGAAGCAGAAATATACTGACTCATCAAGACAGGAGTTTTAGTGAACTCTGAGCCAGGATTTTTCCTTCATTTATACTAATAAAGTACCTTTTAAAGTGCCTTGCACGCAGCAGGACACAGAAACAATTATGAAATGGATCTGATGTCTGCATTCTTAGGAACACTCATTAAAGAAGACTGCTTTAAAAATAACCACCCAGGCTTTTTTTCTTTTTTCTTTTTGTTGTTTTTTGGGTTTTTTTTCCATCTCTGGTAGGATATAACCTGTTCCTAAACACTCCTCCATAATGGATTCCCAGGATGTAGGCAACAAATGTAACAGCTGCGTGCATTACAAGCCTGTGACACAGGAGGGGAAACCTGGTCCTTCTGTTGCAAAAGTAATGGAAGTAAAATAATTGCAAGACCTGCTACACACCATTAATAGCCATAAATGGAGACATTTAATGACACTTAACGAGCTGGTCTGAAAACCTCCAAGGAGGGATAGATTGTTCCCCAAAGCGATGCAGTTAAAAATTGTAACTGGCCATGGGACAAGCACCTGGGTATCCAATCACAGGATTTTTAAGCTGGAGGTGCTTTGCTACCACTCCCACTTAGAACAAGGGGTGGTTCACAAATCAATGAACTACAAGGGGCCATTACTTGGCATCAAAATGAGCAACAAAGGGGCATCAAAAGGACAAAGAGCAAGGTCCTGCACCTGGGTCAGCGCAACCCCAGGCACAAATACAGGCTGGGGGGGAGAATGGCTGGAGAGGAGCCCTGAGGAGAACGACCTGGGGTTCGTAGTTGATGAGAAGCTCAACACTAGCTTCAGTGTTCGCTGGAGCCCAGAGGGCCAACCCCATCCTGGGCTGCATCAAAAGAAGTGTGGTCAGCAGGGCCAGGGAGGTGATTCAGCCCCTCTATTCTGCCCTGGTGAGACCCCACCTGGAGTGCTGTGTCCAGCTCTGGAGCCCTCAGCACGTGAAAGACATGGAGCTGTTAGAGGCAGTCCAGAGAAGGGTCACGAAGATGACTAGAGGGCCTTCTGGTGTGTCAGCCACTCCTCCCAGCTTAGTGTCATCAGCAAACTTGCTGACTGTGAACTCTGTTCCCTCATCGAGGTCATTGATGAATGTATTGAATATACTGGTCGCAGTACTGACCCCTGAGGGACTCCACTAGGTACAGGCCTCCATCTAGACTCTGTCCCATTGACCAGAACTCTCTGACTTCTTTTATGAAAACATAACCAGGTGGGTAGATGATGGTAAAGCAGTGGATGTGGTTTATCTTGATTTCAGTAAAGCATTTGACACCATCTCCCACAGCATCCTCACAGCTAGGCTGAGAAAGTGTGTCCTGGCTGATTAGAGAGTGAGGTGGATTGTGAACTGGTTGAAGGAAAGAAGCCTTCTGGTGTGTCAGCCACTCCTCCCAGCTTAGTGTCATCAGCAAACTTGCTGACTGTGAACTCTGTTCCCTCATCGAGGTCATTGATGAATGTATTGAATATACTGGTCGCAGTACTGACCCCTGAGGGACTCCACTAGGTACAGGCCTCCATCTAGACTCTGTCCCATTGACCAGAACTCTCTGACTTCTTTCCTTCAACCAGTTCACAATCCACCTCACTCTCTAATCAGCCAGGACACACTTTCTCAGCCTAGCTGTGAGGATGCTGTGGGAGATGGTGTCAAATGCTTTACTGAAATCAAGATAAACCACATCCACTGCTTTACCATCATCTACCCACCTGGTTATGTTTTCATAAAAGGCTATCTGGTTCATTAAACATGATTTCTCCTTGGTAAAACCATGTTGAGTGCTCATAATGACCCTCTCATCCTTGATATGCCTAGAGACAGCACTGAGGATAAGTTGTTCCATGACCTTTCCAGGGATGAAAGTGAGGCTGACTGGTCTATAGTTACTCAGGTCCTCCTTCTTAACCTTTTTGAAGACTGGAGTGAAATTTGCTTTCCTCCAGTGTTCAGGCACCTCTCCTGTTCCCTAACAATATAAAGATAGTTTATTTCTCATGGATACTAATTCCTTGGGGGTTGATAGGGTGGATAAAATCATTCAGCATGGATTTCAGCAAACCCAGACTTTGAATGCAGCAAGAGGAGGAGAAGGAAGTTTAGATTATGCTTCTAAAGCTGCATGCAAGCTCTGCAACTTGCAAATCCTCCATGTAATGCTTCCCATTAGGACTTTGGATGCCACGACTGCACAATTTTTAGTGTTTGGATCTGCCTCTGCAGTTCCCTGTTCAGACAAATCACATAAATAAAATATACAGTGGAATAATTTGCTTTCTTATTATAGCTACAAACAGACTAATAAGCAAAGAAATGAATGCAATCAAATCGAAGTTCTTTTAGTTATTTCATGGGAGGTAAAAATCATCTGCAAACAGAATCAGACATGTTTTGTGAGTTTGAGGTACACAAGTATTTTGAAAGAATAAACAAGGTAACAAAACCTGGCTAGTACGAAACTCATTATAATTCAGAAGATGAAAAAGAAGAGGGTGTATGGGAGCTCTGTGAAGCAGACAGCAGCTCAGGCAGAAGTGTGTTGAGAATTTCAGTGGGATGATGGATGTAGGATCACTGTCATTTGGGGAATTATTTCTTCTGTATGCCTCAGGTCACCATCTTGAAAGCAGGCCATGTTCTACAAATGGCACAGATCTTCAAAGAGGCTTCAGAAATTCTTGCTTCATGTTACTATTTTTTCTGACAAACCATAAGGGGTGTCATAACACATTGTCCAGTGCCTGCACACCTCTGTCCCATACAGTCATAGAGTCATGGAATCACAGAATGGTTTGGGTTGGAAAGGACCTTGAAGACCATCTGGTTCCAATCCCCCTTCCACGGACAGGGACACTTCCCACTAGACCACATTGCTCTAAGCCCCATCCAACACTTCCAGGGATGAGGCATTCACAGTTTTCCTGGGCAACCTGTGCCAGTGCCTCACCACAATCATTTCTTCTGTTGCTCACTACAGTTGGGACCTTTGGTCTTTCATTATAGGGCTTGGGGATGTCACAGTGTGAGGAGTTTCTTGTAGCCACGAGGTGAAGGAGGGAAGTTTGTGAGATGGACGAACCAGACCTGATTCATTTCATGCATTTAAAGTGTAAATCCAATAACACTGAAGAAAACAACAAGATGTCGGCCAGGTTATTCTGTTGCTATGGAAGTAAAGGACATACCTGGAGGCACCTCTGTGAGGGGAGGGTCTCATGACTCTTTTCCAACCCAAACAGCTGCTTTCTTTGCTTCTCTGTGCTCCTGGGGCAGGGAAGCCAGGTGTGTAGGAGATGGGAAGTACTGAAGTTTTGGAGTTTGCATCTGAAAATAGTCTAATTTTGTCATCTTCCACATGGAAACACTATAGGGCCTTGTGAATATAAGTCTTTATCTTAACAGGAAAGTTAACAGCTATGCAAGGAAATGGGTGAAGGAGCAAAAAGGCAAGAACACAAGTGTATCTTCCATTTCTACTTTTCATTTAGAAGTTTCCCATCTAATTAACAAAACCAACTGAATCAGGATGCTCCAGTGGTACCACATTTCAGTCTGAACCTTAAAAGGTCAGATATCACCAACTGACACCAGCAAAAACACTTATTTACCATTGGGATCTTCAAACACAGAGTTAGTTAGCAGCTCAGCAGAGGTCTCAGGAATGTCGACAATTCCTGAAAAGTGGGCTTGGGACCTAAGAAAACATTTTGAAGGGTCCAACGTGTTTTCCTATTAGGGGGTTGGTGTAAAGACAGCTGAAAACTCATGCATGCTGGTTATTTTGGAGCAGTCCTGCAAGCATGCATTTAGTTCACAGTAAAGGAGAGTGCAAAGCAAGTTGCTTCACTTTGAGAAGAAATAAATTACATCCTGGATAGTCAAAACAACTGAAGCTTCCTCCAAGTGGTAATTAAGTTAAACACATCACTCAGTCTGGACCTAAGAGAATTTGCAGGTGAAGAAAGTATATTTAACTTGCTGAGCTCAGAACCTCACACACACCTGAGCTCTAAGCCCCTGTGTTTGACTCTTACTCTGAGTCTTCCTGGCAATATGTTTTCTTGAACTGAAGGACACCAATAAGCACCCTAGAGATCAATTCAACAGGCTCAGCATAGAGACTTGAAACCAAACTTTGTTCCCAGGGGTTTGAGTCACAGGAGGAATGGGAGAGCCTGGCAAAATGGTCACTACCTCCAGGGATCTGCATGGACTCTAATTCACAGATGGTACATCACTTGAAAATCAGCATCTAAACCATCCAAGTGTGCAGTGCTGTGTTAAAAGAAAAGTAAATGTGACCCTGGTTTTCTTTAGAAAGGCTTTTATGCACTAAGCATGGAACCAAAAAGCAAGAAGGGCTTTCTAACCTGCTGTCTCAAGTGGAACAAAGCACTACATGGATCCAAGGTCTCCACTACACAGGTGCTAATCTGAAGTGAATGGATGGAGGCCAATGCAGTTGTTCCAGATTTTGGAGCATAACAGAGAAGACTGTTGCCCAGAAGCTTATTGCAGACTTTGAGCTGCAGAGCTGCCCAGGTCATGCTTGGTGGAAGCCTGTTTGCATTATTTTTCACTGACTAAAACAGTAAAGCCAACAATGTGACTGCTCAGTGACTGGGTTAAATGTGGTCCTGATTGATTAAACCCAATAGATTTATATGTCTTGGAGCTGGAACAGACTTTTGCCTGACTCAAGGGAAACAAGATTTACCAGCAATGGTATTAGCAGTGTCCTTCCACCCAAAGCAGAGATCATATATGTAATCACATCAAGGGGAATAAACTCAATCAAAGTAAATGCTGTCAAAGATCAGCAGTGATAGAAAAAATCATCTACAAATAAAAGGTCCTCACTGTGCTAGAAAGAATTAGCTGGACCAAGATTTAGCAGTACAGAAGACTGTATTCCAGTGGCATCAGCCCAAGGTTTTAAGGTGCTATTTAATCTACCAGCATGATACAGCTAGTGATGTCAGTAGCCTAATAATGTGCTGAGTTTAAAAAAGAATGTCCTTTCTTTAACTTCACTTCATTCCCTCCTGTACCTACCTTTATGAGGAATAAAACAGTATTAGTTGCATTCTCTGACTTGCTGCTTTGTCTTTCCTACTTAACTATTGTTCTCTTTGTGAAACTACCAGTCTTTTCCTAGGTTTTCCTTTTTTTATTAGATTCCCCTCACATTCCCTCTCGCAAATATTTTAATTCTACTTTTATCCTTCTCTGATTCATTTATGTTCTGCAAATCCTTTTCAGGACAGAGTAACCAGTTGTGTCAAATGTATCCCAGAGAGACCAATTTGTAGTTCCTTCTGGATGGATTGAAGCTCTGTCTGCAGCAAACAGGAAAGAATGAAGTCACAGTTACTCATGAAGCAGGGATAAACAGAAAGGGGACGTACACAGTAACACAAGACAAATTGTAGAACCATAGAAGACTGCCCTTGCTTTAAAGACTTGGTTTCTTTGAACTCAGTTAGTTGTTCTCCATCCCTTCTTCGAGGTTGTCCTAGGTTGAGCTCTATCTTTGCCTATTCCACTTGACAGAAATCCTTTTCTGGATGGAGGTGCCCGGTGTCCTCCCAGAAGCAAATATGGTCTCACAGGAACAGGCCATTAGTGCATGGAGATAATTCCAACCTGAGTCCAAGGATATGCTGTGGAAATATGGCTACAGATTGCCAAGGCCACCCATGTTCAAATTTCTCAGCTGGTTCAGATATTATTCAAGGGATTGAGTCTGAGTTATACAGACAACATTGCTGCTGACCAGGAAAAGTTTCTTCCTGGGCTGTGTTCAGTTCTATGCCAAATGCCACAGGGCAACAGAAAAGGCAACAGGGCAACGTGTCTTCTTGGGGTATGTCTGCCCACATCCTCATATTTGCTGGCCTTAGGTAGGTCTTCATAATGAGCAACAACACAGAGAAATGAAGCTTGACAGAAAAGCAGTTTTAGCTCATTTTTATCCTCACATTAAGGATGACATTTGTGGTCAGATGGAGTTCTTGTGAAAAATGTTACCTTGTGGATATTCCTGGATTTAAAATTTCCTTTTCCATAGTGGGGGCTGATGACTTAGATTCAGGTGAGCCAAGCAAGAAGTTAATGAGAAGGTAATAAAAAGGAAGTAACAAAATGGGACCACCCAACTGGAAAGCAGCTTGGCAGGAAAAGACCTGAGGGTAGACACCAGGTTGAACATGAGCCAACAATGTGACCTTGTTGTAAAGAAGGTGAATGGTATCCTGGGCTGCACTAGGCAAAGCATTGCCAGCAAGTCAAGGGAGGTGATCCCTCTCCTTTATTCAGCTCTGGTGAGGCCACATGTGGACTATTGAGTCCTGCCCAGGGCTCCTCACAAGAGAGACGTGGACATGCTGGACAGAGTCCAGCAAAGAGCCACGAAGGTGATCAGGGGACTGGAGCATCACTTCTAAGAGGAAAGAGTGAGAGAGCTGGGACTCCCTAGAAAAGGAATGGTCAGAGGGGATCTCACCAATGTGTTGGACCAAATCCAAAGGAGTGGCATGAAGATGATCAGAGGGGTGGAGCATCTCTGCTATGGAGACAGGCTGAGAGAGTTGGGGTTGTTCATCCTGGAGAAGAGAAAGCCCCAGGGACACCTTAGAGCACCTTCCAGTACCTGAAGGGGCTACAGGAAAGTTGGGGAGGGACTTTTGACAAGGACATGGAGTGATATGACGAGGGGTAGTGGTTTTAAACTGAAAGAGGGGAGATTTAGATTGGATACTAGGAAGATATTATTTCCTGTGAGAGTAGTGAGATGCTGGCCCAGGTTGCCCAGGGAAGCTGTGGCTGCCCCATCCCTGGAAGTGTTCAAGGCCAGGTTGGATGGGGCTCTGAGCAACCTGGTCTAGTGGGAGGTGTCCCTGTCCATGGCAGGGGGGTTGGAACTAGATGACCTTTAAGGTCCCTTCCAGTCCAAACCATTTTATGATTTGATGATAAATACTGCATCCTTGATTTCAGCTGAAGGGATATTGTGCATACAGGTGCAAATATGAACTCAGATTTTATTCCTACAACTCCAAGATAATTTTTCCTCTTCCATTTTTCCCTGGCATCCAAACCAAAATCACCAAGGATGGAAAAGTCAACAGCAAAGCTCAGCTATGCTAAATAGCTTCAGCTGAAGCCTCAGCCGTACATGAGATCCAATTGGAAGCAAACTCTTCACAAATACTTAGGGAAGACTCCAATCAGCCTTTTATAATTTTGTATCCACTGGATTTTATTCAGAGAAAGAAAAAAGAAAATTCTGAAAAGACAGCACAGTCCACAGCACTTTGAAAGCAGAAAAGAAGATGAGAATACAATATACCGAGGGTAACTGGAATTTTTTGGTGTATATCCACATATATTCAACTAGAAAGTCAAGCCACATTCAAACTGGCAGAGCCCTGTGTGCATTTCATTCCTCAAAATTACAATGGGGAAAACTCTTGGGATTTTTTTATTACACAGAAAGTAGGCCAAAGCTTAAGGGACACATTCTGCAGGGCATTGATTACTGGCTTGAAGGATGCCAGGATGCTCAATGCTGCTTTTAGGTCACTGAGATTATTTGGAGTATTGCTTCTTGACCTTGCAAATGGACACAATATTGGTTCTGTGTCTCCTCTTTGAAGGCTATTTACTCTCTGATGGCAGGATTCCTACCCCAGGTGAGGCAGAGAAGTCTGAAAGCCTCCTTTCCTTCGCTTTCAAAGTAAATGTTTTCAGAAAGACTGAACTATAAACCATCAAACTCAGTTCCTGTGCATATCTGAGTTTTAGCTGGCTGGTTTTACACTGAAAATGGATGAAATTGTTGCATTCCCTTTTCAATTCATTGTCTGACTTGTTTGCTCAGCAAAGATAACTTTAGCTTTCTGTTTAAATACGCCAGGTGCTCTGCAGTATAAAAGGCACAAACAGGATTTTTGACATATTCACAATATTCATATTGCAAGAAAAAAATGCTGAGGTGCTGTTGTGAAATGTTTCCTTTTAAAAGTCCACCTTCCTGAGAAGGAAAATGAAGCATGATGACCTGTAGGATAGGTCAGCAAGTCAAAATGAGGAAGTGCTGTGATTTGAGTGGACTTCTGCATTTCAGCTCCCCATACTTGGATTAATGCACTCTGCACAAGGAGGTCGAAGCTAAAATACCCAGTCTGGTCCATCATTTCCCTCTTCAGTTAGAAAACTGAGCACAACAGAAAGAGAAATCTGTGACTTTAAGTGGTGCTTTCTTAGAAAAGGAGAGAAACAACTCCTACCCACTTAAATCCTTAGGATATAAGTTGGATTTCAATGCACACCTCTCAATCTCTTGAAGTAAAGGACAGCCACTACTCCAGACCGTGAGCAGCCACTACAACATGCACTCAGATTGCTACTTCAGATCCATTATTCTTTCAACAAGAACAAACTTCACTGCTTTTTCAATTTTTTGTCTGTTATTCATCAAGGTCAAACAAATCTGGAAGTGATGAAGTTCAGGGACAGCACATAGATAAAAGTAATAATGTTTCAGAGGAAAGTGTGAACTACTTTCAGGATGGAGCTTGATCAGCTTGTGAAAGGGCTGTGACTGTGTGTGACAACAGGGGACAGGAATTATTTTTTAACAGGTCTCCACCATTTCCTTCTTTTCTCTCTAATCTCACCTTGCACAGAAACATGGTTATTCTTCCACTAGCATGACTGGCTAGTGTACAACTGGTTGGATGGACCCCAGTGGCACCCAGGCAAGCTCGACCACCACTATCCATGTTCTCATCAACTTGATCAGTTCCTTCTACATTTCCACTTCTACCCTGCCATGCACCTGGGGACACTGGACATTCCCTGGAATATTTCAGTCTCTGAAATCTTGAACTTCTCTGTATTTCAGGGTGTATATAGAAGCCTGAGCCCATTATTTGTACACAGAAAGGACCTGTTTTGTTGTCACTGCTTTATCTAGCCAGACTTTTGAATTATTTACTCAATTAGCTAAAAATATTGTATTGGCTGTTAAACTACAGTGCAGAGGGGGAACTTTCTTGCCCTGGTGTAAACTTTGCTCTGCTTTATCAGAAAAATAATTTAAATAGGCTAGAGTAGCACTTTCTGCAAAGCAGGGGACTGGCTGAAATTATAAACATTGTCTGTCACTTTCTGCCTGCTTTTAGGATAGAGAGATTTCACAGCATTGTATCAGTGACCAAAACTTGACTTGATGCCTTTATGACTTTCTACGACTTGAATTTTTCCCCCATATGCCACCTCTCATCCTACACACTGCACACATACATATTATGGCAGCAAACGTGTGCCTTTCTTTTATAGGCTACATTGTTAGAGGTCAATGCTAACCAGGCAGGAGGAAGATGTAGAGTGGAGTGGAGTGGAGTGGAGTGGAGTGGAGTGGAGTGGAGTGGAGTGGAGTGGAGTGGAGTGGAGAGGAGAGGAGAGGAGAGGAGAGGAGAGGAGAGGAGAGGAGAGGAGAGGAGAGGAGAGGAGAGGAGAGGAGAGGAGAGGAGAGGAGAGGAGAGGAGAGGAGAGGAGAGGAGAGGAGAGGAGAGGAGAGGAGAGGAGAGGAGAGGAGAGGAGAGGAGAGGAGAGGAGAGGAGAGGAGAGGAGAGGAGAGGAGAGGAGAGGAGAGGAGAGGAGAGGAGAGGAGAGGAGAGGAGAGGAGAGGAGAGGAGAGGAGAGGAGAGGAGAGGAGAGGAGAGGAGAGGAGAGGAGAGGAGAGGAGAGGAGAGGAGAGGAGAGGAGAGGAGAGGAGAGGAGAGGAGAGGAGAGGAGAGGAGAGGAGAGGAGAGGAGAGGAGAGGAGAGGAGAGGAGAGGAGAGGAGAGGAGAGGAGAGGAGAGGAGAGGAGAGGAGAGGAGAGGAGAGGAGAGGAGAGGAGAGGAGAGGAGAGGAGAGGAGAGGAGAGGAGAGGAGAGGAGAGGAGAGGAGAGGAGAGGAGAGGAGAGGAGAGAGGAGAGGAGAGGAGAGGAGAGGAGAGGAGAGGAGAGGAGAGGAGAGGAGAGGAGAGGAGAGGAGAGGAGAGGAGAGGAGAGGAGAGGAGAGGAGAGGAGAGGAGAGGAGAGGAGAGGAGAGGAGAGGAGAGGAGAGGAGAGGAGAGGAGAGGAGAGGAGAGGAGAGGAGAGGAGAGGAGAGGAGAGGAGAGGAGAGGAGAGGAGAGGAGAGGAGAGGAGAGAGGAGAGGAGAGAGGAGAGGAGAGGAGAGGAGAGGAGAGGAGAGGAGAGGAGAGGAGAGGAGAGGAGAGGAGAGGAGAGGAGAGGAGAGGAGAGGAGAGGAGAGGAGAGGAGAGGAGAGGAGAGGAGAGGAGAGGAGAGGAGAGGAGAGGAGAGGAGAGGAGAGGAGAGGAGAGGAGAGGAGAGGAGAGGAGAGGAGAGGAGAGGAGAGGAGAGGAGAGGAGAGGAGAGGAGAGGAGAGGAATAGAACAGATGTATTTCAGTTGGGAGGGACCTACAACAATCATCTCATCCAACTGCCTGACCAGTTCTGGACTGAGCAAAAGTTAGAATCAAAGAATCATTTTGGTTAGAAAAGACTTTTAAGATCATCAAGTCCAACCATTAACCCTGCACTGCCAAGACCACCACTAAACCATGTCCCTCAGCACCACATCTACACGTCTTTGAAATCCCTCCAGGGATGGGGGCTCCATCACTTCCCTGGGCAGCCTGGGCCAGTGCATTTTATTAAGGGCATTGTCCAAGTTAATCTTAAACACTGAACTTACTGTTGTTCGAAAGATGCTTTTTTTTTCTTTTGTTTTTCCTTGTATAAGATTTTTATGAATTTTAAACTGAGGATCTTTGCCCTTACAAAATGAAAAACAAAAATCTTTCTGAATCTAAACCAGGGCTGAGTTTGGGGATAAATGAGTTGATACTGTAGAAATAACCTGAATTAATCCCAACAGATGCTTCAGGCTGCTATTTCCCCATGTGAATTTCAAAGACAGCTATGCAAGGCTTTCAATAAGTTATAAAATTACCAGAAACAGGAACCTACATGATACTTGTGAAGGTTTCAGAATGCATACTATGTCTGAATACAGCTTCTCCCACACCATACTAATTACCTTTCAACCCAGCAAATACAGAAACAGAATTTTAACTAGCTGGGAAGCCAGCTTTCCACTGGAATAAAAAGGTCTATGTTGAATGTTAAGATATGTTATTATAATTTGTTGAATCCCAACTATGTATTGAAAGACTTTGCAGATAATATTTTCTAAAGTGTTTAGCAAAGCTAATGGTGAAAAGAATACATTTCCTGCAGGAAGTAAAGGGCTTCTCCTTATATCTTATTTAAATTGTTGTCACTGATGTAGGCAGTTACATATATTCAATAAAGCTTCAGGAAGAAACCAAACAAATCGAAACAAACAAACCCAAAAACCAAACCAACAACAACAACAAAATAAAAAACTAACCAACCAACCAAACAAAAAACCCAAACAAACAACAAAAAAACCCCAACCAACCTACCAAAAAAAACCAACAAGTGGAAAGAATTGCCAATTAATGGTGAAGGAGAGGAACAAATTTGCTGATATAATTTAGCCTGGTTCATCTGTCCTGGAGAAGAGGATGTTGTGAGCCCACAAGCAGCCATGTGCAATGGTTACCAGCAGAATGGACTCATAAGAAAGGGGCAAGGCACTGTGGGCAAGGCAGGCAGATATCAGGAGCTAGACCTTAATCAAACAAAGTAGGATTACAAACAAAGGTGAGAAGAGGCCAAGCTGAACTGCAGGGATTAGCACACGGGCAAGTTTAGGATGGGACATAGAGAATGGTGAGTTGTAGGAACCAAGAGGTACAACTAAAAAAGAAGGCATTGAAAAGAGAGACACACTTTGCTGGTTGCCAACTGGTACCAACTTCTCAAAGAGCCTCATATACCTGTAACATTCACTGGCTACTCAGCTCATTAAGCACTCGAGGCCATTTGTCCCTCAACAGAACAACTGTTGCCAGATTACCATTTGCAGAACTTAGTCATTCAGATAAAATTGAATGGAGGTCAAGAGAATGGGAACCTTGGATAAAAAATCCAGCTACATTGCGTGGTTTTCAGGAATCTTCTTCACTAGTGTTAGCTAGAGGTACAACCTGCCTGGAAAACATTTATTGTCAAGGCATGAGTCTGCTTTAAACAGAAACTGGCATGATTTGGAGGGTAATTTGAATCAGAAAATAATTTGGGTTGGAAGGGACCTCTGGATGTAATTTGGTGCAACCTCTCTCGACGATAGGTCAAACACTTTGTGAGAGGGACAGAGAGGCAGCCCTGACCTCCCAGTCCTCTGAGCATATACTAGTTTTCTACCACAATTACTCTCACTCAACTTAAATCAGAAGTTGTCAGGATGATTATAGCAAATTTAGGTTCACAGAATCACAGAATCACAGACTCACCAAGGCTGGAAAAGACCTTTAAGATCATCAAGTCCAGCCTATGACCTGACATCACCACACCATCTAGACCATGGCACTAAGTGCCACATCCAGCCTTGCCTTCAACACATCCAGGGATGGTGCCTCCACCACTTCCCTGGGAAGTCTATTCCAATGTCTAATCACCCTTTCCAGGAGGAAGTGCTTGCTAAGGTCCTATCTAAATCTCCCCTGGTGTACCTTCAGGCTGTGCCCTCCTGTCCTGTCACTAGTTGCCTGAGAGGAGAGCCCAGCCCCCACCTGACTACAACCTCCCTTCAGGTAGTTGAAGAGAGTGATGAGGTCCCCCCTGAGTCTCCTCTTCTCCAGGCTAAACAACCCCAGCTCCCTCAGCCGCTTCTCATAAGACTTTCCCTCTAGTCCTTTCACCAGCCTTGTTGCTCTCCTCTGCACCTGCTCCAGCACCTCAACGTCCTTCTTGAAGTGAGGAGCCCAGAACTGGACACAGGACTCGAGGTGAGGCCTCACCAGTGCTGTGCACAGGGGGAGAATCACATCCCTGCTCCTGCTGGCCACACTATTCCTGATCCAAGCCAGGATGCCATTGGCCTTCCGGGCCACCTGGGCACACTGCTGGCTCATGTTCAACCAGCTGTCCACCAGCACTCCCAGGTCCCTCTCTGCCAGGCTGCTCTCCAGCCACTCTTCCCCCAGCCTGTGCTGCCTGGGGTTATTGTGGCCAAAGTGCAGGACCCTGCACTTGGTCTTGTTGAATTTCATGCCGTTGGCCTCAGCCCATTGATCCAGCCTGTCCAGGTCCTCCTGCAGCCTCTTCCTACCCTCTGGCAGATCGACACTTCCCTCCCAGTTTGGTGTCATCTGCAAAATTACTGAGGGTGGACTTAATCCACATCCAGGTCATCAATAAAGATGTTGAATATAACTGGGCCCAGTACTGATCTCTGGGGGACACTGCGGGTCACCAGATGCCAAATGGATGTAGCACTATTACAGAATCCCAGAATCACAGAATGTTAGGGCTGGAAGGGACCTCTGAAGATCATTGAGTCCAACCCCTCTGCTAGAGCTGGGCTGAGACAAATAATAAAAACAAACAAATGAACAAACAAAACCACCACACACACCACAGAAACAAGGGCAGATCACAAACTAGGGCAGATGACTCAGAAAGGCATCCAGGTAGGTCTTGAAAGTCTCCAAAGAAGGAGACTCCACAAGCTCTCTAGGGAGCCATCACTCTCTGGGCCCGGTCATCCAACGGTTTTTAACCCAGTGAAGGGTGCACCTCTCCAAGCCATGGATTGCTGGCTTTTCCAGGAGGATGCTGTGGGAGACTGTGTCAAAGGCACAGGTGTGTCAAAGATTAATGCCTCTGAACACGAGGGTCTATCTCCAAAGTTTATTTGTGTCTCTGTGATTCCTTTTTTTCTAACGTCTACATTTTCCACTGCTCCTTTTCTATCCTGGCTTTACTGTGTCTGCTTTTATCACCTTTACTAGAGCTGCAGTCAGCCTTTTGGATAAATACCATAATTACAGCAAATAGACCTATAATGTGGCATAGCAGCCAGCATCACCACCATTATAATATTCATCCATGCACCACATGAGGTTGTGCTCAGCAATAAAATCTTGGGCTAAGGAGAAGGAGGAGGAACATTTGGAGTTATGGCACTTAGCTTCTCAAGGAGCTGTTGCACATGCAGAGGCCCTGCTCTCCTGGAAGAGTCTGAAATCTGCCTGCTGATGGGAACCAGTGAACAATTTCCTCTTTTTTTGCTCTGCTTGTGAGTGCAGCTTTTGCTTTTCCTGTTCAACAGTCATTATCTTGAGCCACAAGTCTTCTTGTCTTCCTTCTGTTTTTCCTTCCCATCCTGCTGGAGTTCTGCATTGACACCTACATTTACATGTCAGAACTGACAATCTCAAATCCACCCCACAAAAAGACAGGATTTAGTTGCCTAAACATAGCTGTCTAATGCTTTTTGCAGTCACAGGGTATCTGGGACTCCTGGACCAGGCTCACAAATGTGATACCCTCTCCCTGGAAGTGTTCAAGGCCAGGTTGGATAAATATCTGGGGTATCTATGGGGCTTGGAACAACCTGGTCTAGCAGAAGTGTCTCTGCCCATGCAGGGGGGTTGGAATGAGATGATCTTTAAGGTCCCTTCCAACCCAAACCATTCTATGATTCTATGGGGAACCCATAGAAGACCAGTTGCTCATCTGGTGTGGCAGCTGGTGTCTGTGGGATATCTGATAGCATCTCACAAGACATTGGATGACTGTTTAGGCAACCAAACCCTATCCTCACCTTTTACAATGGCAATTTCAAAACGCAGTTGAGACCATCTTTGTAGAGGCATCAGACTTACTCACAGTCTTTATATGGGGAAAAAAAAAAAAAAAGACATATATAACAGCTGGCCAGTAACAGGACTATGAAATAAAAGCAGAGAGAACCTTGTGTCACAGGATGGTGATAATGGGATTTGACCTGAAATGTACCCTGTGTTAAGAATAAACAAGACTGTACTTAGTCCCTACCTTTTCTTCCTTTGCTTCAAGTTGGGAGCTGTTGAAATAGTTGTTGAATAGTGAGCATATGGATTTGGTCTTTCTTCAAAAATCAGCATATGAAATTTCCTGGGCTTTATTACACAGAAGTCTGAAAAAAAATCTCTTGATCATAAAAAAAATAAATACATCTACAACTCAATTGTGAATCACCTCATGCATACAACCCCTTCCACTTTTGGGAGTTTAGCCACGTAACTGTTTATTGTCTTAGTAATTTTTTTTGCTGTGTTTTTTTTTTATTAGTTTGTTTTATGTTGTTTTTTTCTCTAACTGAATTTCCATGCCTGCACATTAAGAAAAAACATCATTTTATTGCAGCTCTTAGTGACACAAGAACTGTTTGGGGATTATGTATTAAGAGCAGGGATTGAGCTCAGAATGGTTGTTTGCTTCCTGATGCAGAAGTTGTCTATATGAGTATTTATTTTTCCAGCTCTTATAATTTTTTGTAACTGCAGGTATGACGTATTTTAAAAACCACTTTGTGTCCTTCCTCCTGATTGTTTGTGTACCAGATCCAAAAGCTGATCCAACCCCATTACCACACTGCACCTGATGGTAAAAGCAGATGTAACCTTGAAAGAGGGGATTCTTGTGTCTGTAAAGGCTACAGCATCCAGAGCTTCTGACTCACACAGCATCAACACAGGTTTGAAACATTGCAGTTAGACACTGAGAGAGAAGTTTTTCAAAAATCCATGATGCACCATGTGACACCAAAGGAACTGTTTCTCCTTTGCCAGCCTTTGCCTTGCTGCCTATAAAATAGAAATAAGGGCACTTCTCTTAGCAGCAATAACCCAGCTGAGTCTCAGAGCTCTTTCAAGATGTATTTGGGAAGCAGGAAGAGAAGGAAAACTGAAATACTGAAGGGAACCTGCAAGCAGAGGTAAAATGGTCCTGTTTAAAATGGACACTCTAATATATACTGCAGGATACATAGCAGAGAATTACACTATTAGGATATAAAAACTCATTTCAGCAACATATAATCACTCTTTTAGCACCTTAAGGAGTTAGCATTGAATAAGACAATAAACTTTTGTCTTCAGTGGGTCTTTATTAGTGCTGCTGTTAAAGTGACTGCTACATCAACTCGTTTCCATAAAACCCTCTAAAAATTGAAAAAAACCAAAACCAACAGGCTTGTGCCTATAGCATTTGTTCTGGCACACACCAAAAGAAGCCATGATGTAGACAATCCTGTAGCACAAATACTACACTTAGGCCACCAGAGGTTCAGGTCAAAGCTCACTACATTCCTTCCATCCTCTGCAGAAGAAAGCAGACCGGGCTATGGGTCCTCTGTTCTGCTGGTCAGTGTTACACTTCAGCATTGGATTTGGGGTGGACTTTTTGCAGGCAGTGATCTGAGTGAGTTGGGCACTATCTTTGCAGAGCCAAAGGGCTTTTGATAGAGATGACAAAGTATTATTTATATATATTTATATATATACACACACACACACTGGTATAGACATCTAGCGCTACATTTATACACACATACATGTACTCTAAAGGCCGTGTGGTAAAGCACAACATCTGTCCAGATTGTTACACTTCAGTTTACCACAACAAAACCTGCTGCTAAACAGCTCTTCTGCCACCATGTCTGGTGTTTCCTGCTGCCTCCTGGAGCACCATCTGCCACAGAGGAGACTGATGAAGTGCTGCAAGTTTATCTGGTGAGGTAGGTGGTCCTGGTAGTCTTGCACTTCCTTGGAAAGGGAATGGTAATTAAGCTGCAGTAATGCCCCCTGTGCTGACTCTGGCCTGGGGAGCAACACATAACCCAAGAGTTGACTGTGAAAAGAACTGCCAGGCCTCTACTGGTTTAATAAATTAACACTTGTTTAAGTGGTGGTCCTTGTATCACAGGTATTTCTCCTGGAAGTACATCCATAACTTCAGGATTCAGAAAGTGAGAGAGAAACCCGAACAATTATTCTCTCTGCACCCCCCCCTCCTCTCACAAAGTTTTCCAGATGCCAGCATATTATCCATAGTGTCATAGCAATGCTTTCTATTTTTTCCTTCGCTGAAGTGACATTTCCATAAAAGCATTGCTACCCCAAGACCTCATTTGGGAGTGATAACAGCTGTATCAGAGCCTTCCATCATGCAAGAAGGACCTCTCAGTCTTCAAATTGTAGTCTGACCCTTCCTGGTGAGTACTGAAAATAAGTGAAAAAAGAGATGTACTGCAACTTTCACAGCCTGAGGATGGTGGAAAAGTGCAGTGGAGGCTGGGCCATTTGGGCACATTCTATACAGCACGTGTTCCTGACAAGTGGGTAGGCATGTCTGCCTTCACCAACTGCCCTTCTGTTGGGGATATTGGGCCCAGTGCTGGGTGAAAGAAGCCCTGTTACTCTGGGGACATAACTCCCTTCTGGCCTTGCAGAGGTTGTGGGGTTTTACACAGCCAATATTTTACACAGTGTTTGCCACAGGCAATCTGTGGTGGCTGACCAAGTCATGGAAATGTAATCACCTGTGAAAGCTCTCAGAGTACCCTCTAAAATTCAGCCCTTTTCTCATAAAATCTCAGGAGATAATGCAAAAGCAATAAACCTTGCAGTAATAGGGAAACTTTATCATCTAGCAAGCCTATGAAACCTACATTATCTTGAATAGCCTGAAGTTATTTGGACTAGTCACCACATAATGAATGTCATTAGCTTTCAGAGAAGTGAATTTGTGTGTGCAGATCATTGTAAAGATTTTGGATGTTTTATGAGATATAAAAAACCCCAAACAACATTGGACTGGAGATGAGGAACTCATTGTCCTGGTACTGCTCAAAGGTGCAGAGGCCCAGAAATTATGTCCTGTATTCAGAAAACAGACGTCTCCATTTGCTTGGCATGGTTTCTTAGCAAAATGTGGTTGCTCTTATGTAGAAATTAGAGTTGAGCAAACTGATGATTAACAGCATGAGGAGGACAAATACTCCTCAAAATCTAACAGTCAAGATGGGGACAGGTAATTCTGAAAATAAACGAGTGACAGTGGCATTTTCTCATTTCTGTGTAAGTGACTCCTGAGGCATTTGTTAATAGAAATAATGAAACAATTCAGTTGGCAGTTGTCAAGTCACCTGAGTTTGCTCACTTACTTATCTTTGGTCTCCTGCTATAACCTTGTAACTTAATGGTGACAGAATGTCAACAGCAGCCTAAGAGTTGCCCTGAAAAGCCTATTACCTGACATTATTCATATCATTAGAGCAACAAGACAGGGCAAAAATAATATTACTGAGAAGATAAAATATACTAAAATTAGTTTTTTAATTTTCCTGTCTGATGCTGGTTAATTAGGCCTTATTGTCAATTGCTTTTTGAAAAAGGCAACCTTTTTCTTCTTGTGCAAGACAGGAATTATATGTCTTTCCTGGTAAGAAAATATGTATTTCACAAGTCATATTTCTAATTTCCATTCAGATCTTCCAATAAAAAAAATATGAAATAAACATGAGTGCTCCCAGATGGCCAAGAAGGCCAACACTACCTTGGTTTGTATCAGCAATAGTGTGGCCAGCAGGACTAGAGCAGCCTTAGCACTGGTGAGGCTGCACCTTGAATCCTGGGATCAGTTTTGGGCCCCTCACTCCAAGAAGGACACTGAGGGGCTAGAGTGTGTCCAGAGAAGGGCAATGGAGCTGAGGAAGGGTCTGGACCACGAGTCTTTTGCGGAGGAGCTGAGGGACCTGGGGGTGTTCAGCCTGGAGAAAAGGAGGCTGAGGGGAGACCTTCTCACTCTCTACAACTCCCTGAAAGGAGGTTGGAGTAGCAGAAGTTGGTCTCTTCTCCTTAGTAACAAGCAATAGGACAAGAGGAAATGTCCTCAAGTTGTGCCAGGAGAGGCTTAGATTGGATATTTGGAAAAATTTATTTACTGGAAGGGTTGTCAGGCCCTTGCACAGGCTGCCCAGGGCAGAGGTGGAGTCACCATCCCTGGAGGGATTTAAACGCGTGTAGATGTGGTGCTTAAGGACATGATTTAACGGTGGCCTTGGCAGTGCTGGGTTAGCGGTTGGACTCGATGATCTTAAGGGTCTTTTCCAACCAAACCAAAATCTCCAACCAAAACGGTTCCACGATTCCGTGGTTCTCAAGGACCCCCTGGCTCTGCAGCCGGGCAGCGTTTCTCCCTCCCGGCGGCGGAAGCGGGGCCTGTGCCGCTGTCCATGGTGCTAGCTGCTGACCCAGGAGCTGCCCGGCCCGCTCGGGACCTTCAGCTCCTTCTCCACCAATCCACTGAAAAAGGTTTTCAACAGATAAGCGATCCTTTTTATAAACTTCAGTGCCAACAGAATGATTCATTTCTTTGGCAAGTACTCATCTCTAAAGGGCTTTTATGCATCAAGCTCCCGGCGATCCTCCGTGGCTGCGAGTGTGACAGTTACTGCAATCACCCCAGGGAGGAATTTTTCTGCTCTAACCTGAACGTCTAGAGCTATGGGTTTGCAGCCAGTAGTCCTCTAGTCGATAGAGTTCAGGACACAATTAATTCAGTGCTAAACAAGGTGCCTGAATATGTTAACTAGATTGTGACTTCCAAATAACTGGATTATTTTTGTTTATAGAACTCCAGTCTCACATTGGTGCAGCTGTTTACACTGAAGAGATCTGAAGTTACATGAAGATAATTCCACTCTACTCAAAACCAGTCCACATTAAAACAATCCAAATTGCAATAATCTCCATCACTCAGGATGGAATTAATCTTCTCCAGTTCTGAGACTGTAAACCAGATATCTATTCAGACCTGCATTATTTCAGGATTCTTCTGAAGTCACTGAAGAGAGATGGGCATATTCAGAGGGTGATCCTGAAGCAGTTGCCTAATATAAGTTAGACGAACCATTCCTACCAAAAGGATTAAGTTGATTAACTAAGGAATAAGGGAAAAGACAGCAGCTTTTGTAAACATAGTGATTGCTTGCCAAATATGTCTTCTGTGGATGACTGTGGGTGACTTTGCCATTGACCCATGTGCCCATGCAAACATCTCATGTGCCAGGCTTGCTCTTGCTTGTGTTTTCTTTTTAAACATTCAGTTGCTTAGCTTCTTACAACTCTACAGGAATGCCTGTTGTTGCTCTCTAACGACCCTGAGGCAATTTCCCAGATATTGTGTTGTCTAATGCAAATCCCAAAATCATATTACAACTGGGATTATGTTTGATTTTATTTGGGGGGGGGTTTCTCCTCTGACTCTCAACAGATAATGTATTTGCTGTTCCTGCTACTTTATTTTCTCAGTAACACAAGCCTGACCATGATGAATTCCAACAACTTTCCTTTAAAAATACACAGATTAATTAAAGGTCTGCTGCACAGTCCTCCCCTAAGCCTCTAGGCTGTTAATAAACAAAATGAAATCTTATTTCAATAACCTTTCTTCTAATTAACCTTCTTCTCTGCTTTTCCCTGGGTATCTTAAACATCTAGTGCCATACTGGAACTCAGTTGGACAGTGTCTTCCTACAGACAGTGAGTAGCACTCCTCAATGATATCAGAGGTTGGATAATGAGTAATACTCATTTTATGTTAAAAAAACATGCACAGAAAGCCAATGTCTAAAATTACTCACACCTTTCCTTCCCCTTTGTCTTTGCCTGTGTTTATGGTCCACTTGTTTGGTCTGATTATCTCAGGCACCTCAGTACAGCCTGATAACCTCCTGCCCTAGTGCATGCACTGGTTCTACCAGAGGAGATCATTAGGACCAAACGAGCACACAATAAAACAAAAAACCTACTAATTTATCCTGTTGTGTAAGAAGTGCAATGCTGAACATGTTCAAAACTAGTATTAAATATGACTTGAAGAAGTCTGTGCATATACCAGCTATTTAACAGCTCTCACGTACTGTAATGTAAGATGAAAATGATCCCAGGTTTCTGAAACTTCTGTAGTAAATAGATTTCTGTATCATCACTGTAGCTTATGTCTATCTACAAGCACCACATGGCAGTTCTGCAAAAAGATAGTCATCTCAGTGCTTGGTGGGATCTCATGTAGTCATCTCATTCCAGTTGATGAGCTTTTAGCTTTTCCAAGATTATATTTTTTTTCTGTATCTATGTATCCTGAAAATTATAATGGATGCAAGGCAGCTGCCAAATAACCAGAGTCAAGAATATAAAGAGTCCAGTGGGTATATGACAGAATTCATAAAGATTGAAGCCTACAGCAGAAATAAAACATGCTTTTATTATAATTTAGGGACATTCATGGGAGAGCTGTGTGTTTACTTTTATATAAGAAGCGTGGGCTTGTACCTAGAAAGTGTTATGCTAATTGAGTTACAACTGGAGCCACAAGACAGGAAAGGCATGGAGCTGTTAGAGAGGGTCCAGACAAGGGCCACGAAGAAGATCAAAGGGCTGGAGCAGCTCTGCTATGAAGACAGGCTGAGGGAGTTGGAGCTATTCAGCCTGGAGAAGAAAAGGTTTGAGGGAGACCTTAGAGCATCTTCCAGCACCTGAAGGGGCTCCAGAAAAGCTGGGAGGGACTTTTCACCAGAAAGGGCAGTGATAGGACATGGGATGATGGTTTTAAACTGAAAGAGGGGAGATTTAGGTTAGACATCAGGAAGAAATTCTTCACCATGAGGGTAGGAAGGCACTGGAATAAGTTGCCCAGGGAGGTTGTGGAAGCCCCCTCCCTGGAGGTGTTCAAGGCCAGGTTGGATGAGGCTTTGTGCAGCCTGGTCTAGTGGGAGGTGTCCCTGCTCAGAGCAGGGAAGTTGGAACCTAATGATCTTTAAGATTCCTTCCAACCTTCACCATTCTGTGACTCTATGATTCCCCAACAGTTATATAAGCATAATCATTTTCAAACACTTCTCCCAATTTAACTTCTTTTTTTTTATTTTATTCTTTTTTTTGCTATTTCAAGCACAACAGTGTAACATGGTCAAAAAGTGCAAGCTGGAACATTGCTTGTGAGTTAAAAGGTGTAGCTTTTGATTATGGGATACATGTGGATTTGTTTAAAGACGACTGATTCTGAAGATTTTATTTCCCCCTTTGATTTGATCTCTTTGAAATGGGAACTAATTTTCATTGCAAAGTCATTGCAGGCTCCTCAGTAATGAATTTACAAGGCTTGTGTGTCACAGCACATTACTGCTCAACCCTTGAGAAAATAACCACAATTATTAGGTTATTTTAGGACCTTTCATTTTGAGGGTACAAATGAAAATACATTAGTCAAATGAATTCAACTGGCTTTGGAGAGATAATAGGTGTTCTGATAAAAATATCTGGCTGTGCTCATGGATTTACAAACATCTGTGTTACAGTCTTCTGTGATGTTTTACATTTCATCAAAGACCCTATCTTTGGAAGGAATTACACTTCATTATTTTCCAGGCAATTTTTCTGCAACTATTTATACACTGGGTTTAGTTTTTGAACTAGGAGTTTAAACTGGGTCCCACAGATTGTCTTACACCTGAAAATGCTGTTTCAGACTTTGTCAATCCAGATCCTTTCCTGGTGATGTTCTTACAATTCACCTTTTGTTCCTGCATAATTTCTATTCACTTCTCACTAACCCTGTGAGCCTTCTAGCTAGAAATGACTCTGACAATTTCAGAATTGGGAATGAATAATTTTCTATCCTTTGGGGTGCAATGAGTTGTATTTGCTTGGTCGTAGATTTGCCATAATCTCTGAAAATTATTTCAGAATATTTGTGGGTTTCACAACTTGAGATGAACATAGGCTTGTACTCATGGTAGCTTTCCATGTAGTTTTCTTTTAATTCAGAAGATTTTCAAAATCAGTAATCAACATCAATACCCATTCAGAATATGGAGAATTAATATGGACTCGTGGTCTTTGTGAAAGCAAACCTTGTAGCCTCTGGATGTCACAAATGCTTCAATGTTGTGCTCCACCTAAACAGCTAAGGGATTCTACTTAGACATTTTGTATTTCATCTCTAGGATGACAGCACTGGCTGCTTTTTTGAACAAGCAAAAGCAAAAAAAAAATCAAAACCAACAAACAAGAATGTGTATCCAAATTGCCCTTAATTCCTTCAATTTTATGTATTATTTTTTACTTTTTTTCTCCTATATCTGCATGTCAATAACATAGGTTATCTTATTTTTTCCACTGCAATTACACTTAAATATTGTCTAGTCCAGTACCTGAAGGGCCTGCAGGAAAGCTGGGGAGGGACTGTTTACAAAGGTGTGTAGCGATAGGGAGAGGGGCAATGATCTTAAACAAGAACTGGGTGGATTTAGAGTGGATATTAGGAAGAAGTTCTTTATAAGGAGGGTGGTGAAGCACTGGAACAAGTTGCCCAGAGAGGTGCTGGAGGCCCCATCCCTGGAGACATTACAGGTCAGGTTTGACCAGGCTCTGAGCAACCTGATCTCGTTAAAGAAGTTCCTGTGCACTGCAGGGGGGGCTGGACTATGGGACCTTTAAGGGTCCAGCCCTACACATTCTATGATTCTATAGCTATCTGTTGCAAACTATAATTGTTTTACCATATGAAAACACAGTATAGAAATTCACTTCAAACAAAACTATCACAATGATTGTTTGAAGCCTCTGCTTTCTTCCATCCAAAGAAAAATTCACCAGATTCAGCCTCAGAGACAGGAAACCTTGAAAATCCCTTTGTCTTCATTAATACACTATTTAGAGAGATTTATAACTTTCAGAATAATGTAGCTTGGGCACTGTGAATATTCAGTAATTCTCAAAATAGGGCTGACATTTTAATCTTGGCCAGACAGACCTTACAAGGTTTTCTATGAATGTAAGATCTGCATAATCCCTCTTAAATTCGTTTCCAGTTTAATATTTCAGATTGATAATGTTGCTTTTGTTCTCTATTTTTCACTACTTATCACTATGTCCTGTAAGAGCAAAGGCTTTCACCCAGACTTTTGTAGACTGTGGTGCAACAGAAGGTTGGTGTCAACTCACTCCATTCACTCCTCAAACATGCAATGGCCAGGGTGCTACACTTCTCCAATGGTAGATTTTTGAGTGTTCTCTGTAAGGACCACTGATTAAGTCTGGAAACTGTCTGAGACACATGACCCTGGCTGCACCAGGATTTTTTTTGCCAAGATTTTTTATGGTCACACATTCTGTGAACATATTTTCAGGTGATTTAGAGGCTGAGAGAGGTGGACTTGGGAGCGAAGGGGGATGTCTAAGTGAGGAGTCTGAGGATGTCAGAAGAACCTACATACCTCTGGTGATGTGGTCTGACACAGCTTCCTCAAAACAGGGCTAGAATTTTGTAGTGAAATGAGGAACTTGTCCCTCCCACTTCTCTCTAATCCCAGATCTGCCTGTCACTTCATCCCTTCTCACTTGTCACTTCCATTGATTTTCTCCAAAGTACATAAAATAATGTTGTTTTTCCACTTAGGCTGATGCCTCTTCAAAGGAAAACACACTGGAGTGGAACTCAGTTCACATCAACACTTCAGGGTGTACCTGCACATAAACTGAAATCCTGTTAAGAATCCTGTACACCTGTTTTCCACTGATCAGGAACCAAGAAGGAAGGAAACATGCAACACTCAGCTGTGGATAATATCAATGTAATGCAATTAATCACAGAATCACAAACTCACCAAGGCTGGAAAAGACCTTTAAGATCATCAAGTCCAGCCTATGACCAACACCACCACATCAGCTAGACCATGGCACTAAGTGCCACATCCAGCCTTTCCTTGAACACATCCAGGGATGGTGCCTCCACCACTTCCCTGGACAGTCCATTCCAATGTCTGATCACCCTTTCCATGAGGAAGTGCTTCCTAATATCCAACCTAAACTCCCTTGGAGCAGCTTCAGGCTGTGCCCCTCTTGTCCTGTCACCAGTTGCCTGGGAGAAGAGCCCAGCCCCACCTGACTACAACCTCCCTTCAGGTAGTTGAAGAGAGTGATAAGGTCCTCCCTGAGTCTCCTCTTCTCCAGGCTAAACAACCCCAGCTCCCTCAGCCTCTCCCTATAAGACTTTCCCTCTAGTCCTTTCACCAGCCTTGTTGCTCTCCTCTGGACCTGCTCCAGCACCTCAACGTCCTTCTTGAAGTGAGGGGCCCAGAACTGGACACAGTACTCGAGGTGAGGCCTCACCACTGCTGAGCACAGGGGGAGAATTACATCCCTACTCCTGCTGGCCACACTATTCCTGATCCAAGCCAGGATGCCATTGGCCTTCCAGGCCACCTGGGCACACTGCTGGCTCATGTTCAACCAGCTGTCCACCAGCACCCCCAGGTCCCTCTCTGCCAGGCTGCTCTCCAGCCACTCTTCCCCCAGCCTGTAGTGCTGTCTGGGGTTATTGTGGCCAAAGTGCAGGACCCTGCACTTGGTCTTGCTGAATTTCATGCCACTGACCATCACAACAGGAATCCTATTACCACATCTTCTTACTCCAGCTAATCCATCTGAATTAAGCTACAGTGGGTAATGTTCCTGACTTCCTTAAATCATTAATATGTTTTTTTCCCTTCTCTTGTCTCTGAAGCTGACAGATAGGTATTGCACCTTGGAACTCTTTTCACCCTGTTTCTCAGTCCTCATTTGTTCTATCTCAGGCTCAAAACCACAGCCACTAATGACAAAGGAAGTATTAATATGCATTAATGTCTTCATGCTAAAGTTGTCAGATTAAATGATGGCTTTAAGAACTGCATTGTAGTTTCAAGTTTGGTGGCGTTGCTGGGAAAAGGAAAGGCTCTTGCTAATACATTTGATCTTATATGAAATTGATCCTGGGATCATTAAAATGGATATATTTTACCTCTTAATCACCTGCTCCCCTGAATGAGCCATTGAAATCTTATTCCTGCAATGTTTCTGTTCTTCTAGCCCTGATTCACAAATGAGACAGAGAGTTCACTTGAATTTTGAACTTCAATATATCTTTTACTCTATTGTCAGGTGCCTAGCAACTCTGCCAATGATCATGCACCCTGAACAGAGTCATCTTCCTCTCCTGGGTGAGTGCTGAAGTCTTTAGCACTGTCATCATTTGACCAGATTAATGAATAAGGGAGCTGAAATTCCCACCTCTGGGTAGGATTCAAAGCCTACATCCTATTTAGAGTCTCCACTACCATGGGTCAGGCTTCCAATCACATTTCCTATGATGTACTAGAGGCTTTGAAACCTGTCTTCTGTGGGTAGCCCCCTGATATCTACCAGATCCCTAAACTATTAATCTATTTAATAAAAAGAAATGGACCTCTAATGAAAAGCACTGAGGCCAGACCCTAACCCTAACCCATGACTGGAAGCAATCAGCATTCCTCCATTGACTTCTGTGATGATTTAAGGATATCAACTGACCATCAGTTCAGCAGAGCCTTGAATTGGTGTTACACAGGAGAAAAATAATTCCCCTACAACATGGTTATTGAATAGGTCTACACAACACAGTGAGTATGATGTTCATTTTGGTAATCCATCCTCAATTCTGTTCCACAACAGAATTCTGTTTATTCCCAGCACGGAGTCATTCAGTAGCCCCTGTGTTCCCCAAAGGCACTGCCTGCACTCCAGCCTCTTGCCAACAAGGCCATGATTTGTGTTTGCCTTGGTGTTTATTGTTGGGGTATTGTTTATGTGATTGAGTGATACAAACAATGCTGATTGCATGGACCAAAATTTACTGACTGCATTGCACAAGCCTGAGGGTTGCATGTATTTTTAGCACATGCAGTTTTGGCATTGTTTTTGTTTAGTTTATATATACGTTTTATATAAGTGTTTAGTTTATGAAATACAAAACACTGACTTTGCAGAATTTGAGATTAAACTTGGAAGTCCTGGATTTAAAGTCTGAGCATTTGCTACTGGACTTCATAATTTCACCCCTTCTATCTGTGCTAGGGCTCCAGCTGTTTTTGCAAATGTATCTAAACTAACCAGGACTTTTCTGAGTCCTCAGCCATCCCAGGAGCTTGGTAAAAATCTCTGGCACCGTGCCCACATGGACTGTCTGTCCTCTGCAACAGCACCACTGTCAGTATCTCCACCCAGCTGTTCTCACTGAGATTGTCCCTCATGTTAAATCTGAGGCATTGGCAGGCAACAGAAAAGTCACATGTAACATCTGGAATATAAAACCAAAGAAGGAAGGATATTTCCACTGAAATCTGCCTTTACTTCTTGTCATTAGTCACTGCGAGTTTTGAAATCCCAGGGAATTGGAGATTTTCCTCTTAGCTTCATGTTCTTCCAGTGTACACAATAAGAATGAAGCTTCCTTAAAAGAAATAAAAATCTAAGGACAATTTAAAAGATTTTATCAAAATATATCTTATTTTTAAGGAGAACATATTTTGAAACCCTTATGTTTCTCAACCAACAGTGGATTACACATCAGAAAATAAAACTAACTGACTCTGCTGAATAACAGAGTTAGAATTTTAAGGGGAGTGGGTGAGATGTAGATTTTTCATGCTGAAGGTCTGCTTACTTTGCTGTTAGCTTAAATGATGATTTTTCCTTTCAAAACCCACGGCAGCCTTCCCCCACCCTCACCTCACCCAGTACTGTGATAAATGTATGGAAAAGTCATGAGGGAGAAACAATATTTACCATTGCAGCAACTTCAGTCTCCTAAACAAGGATCCTCCAGCTCCAGAGAAATATTCTCCTCCACCCTGTGCACTTAGCAGGGTTGTACAACACCTGCCCCACACTCCCACCCACACCACCTAATATCAGACACACAGAGAGTTGCAGAAACCGTGATTTATGTTGTAAAAACCCTCGATGAGAACTGGTTTATCTGGTCTGTGTCTGCACAGCACCCAGTGTAAGGGGTCCTGATATGTTTGGGCGGCCCTGGGACCTGCATTCCCACAAACCCATTCATGGAGTTAACCATAGCTGGAGATTACAAGAAGAGCTTTGAACTTCCACATTAGCTGAATGGTACTGATGGATGCAAAGACAATCTCTACCTCAGAAAATGTTCCTTCCTGTCTCTGTCACACATGATGGGCTGTTGGTTTCTCCCAGCCTTCTGCACATCTAGTTTAACAGGCACGATGGACATCTCAGTGATTTTCACTTATTTTGAGTACGCAGCAGGAAGGGTCAGACTACAATTTGAAGACTGAGAGGTCCTTCTTGCATGATGGAAGGCTCTGATACAGCTGTTATCACTCCCAAATGAGGTCTTGGGGTAGCAATGCTTTTATGGAAATGTCACTTCAGCGAAGGAAAAAATAGAAAGCATTGCTATGACACTATGGATAATATGCTGGCATCTGGAAAACTTTGTGCAGGTCTGGTCACCTTATTGGAACTCTAGAAAAGCTACAGGGAAGATCCATCACTAACGGGATGATCCATCACTGATGGATGGCATCTGAATGAGGAGAAACTTAATAGGCTGGTAGCTTGCCTGGCAGTGGGATGCCTGAAGAGGGCATGATGGACACTTGGGAAATCAAGACTGATATGAGCAGTGGCAGAGAAAATGAAAAGGCAGCAAATGTTCCCTGTTTTTCTTGTGCAGTAATTATTCTGCATCAAATCAATCCAGTGAGTGGCCAGTTTGAAACAAAGTATCTGAAGGGGGCCTACAGGAAAGCTGGGACTGGCTTTTCACCAGGAAGGGCAGTGATAGGACAAGGGGCAATGGTTTTAAACTGAAAGAGGGGAGATTTAGGTTAGACATCAGGAAGAAATTTTTCACCATGAGGGTAGGAAGGCACTGGAATAGGTTGCCCAGGGAGGTTGTGGATGTCCCCTCCCTGGAGGTGTTCAAGGCCAGGTTGGATGAGGCTTTGTGCAGCCTGGTCTAGTGGGAGGTGTCCCTGCTCATAGCAGGGAGGTTGGAACATGATGAACTTTAAGGTTCCTTCCAACTTTAACGATTCGGTGATTCTATAATTCTACTATTAAAAGCAGATGTTCAACAAAAGTAGATGTTAAACAAAGGGATGTGGAACTGTGAAACTGCAGCAGATTTCAACTACAAGTTGTATCATTTCAAAAGGCAATTGGAAATATCTAGAAAACGAAAACCCATGAAACATACCAACACACCATCTCATCTCGGGAGATTCTCCAAACCTTCACCTCACATCCAAATCTCATACTGGGGAAGGTTGAGAGAATATACCAAGGAAACTCACCTTACTAGTATCCATCCCTGGGCAAATGCTTTGGACACATTGAATAAAAGATACTGAGGGAGATGTACTCGGGGACTGATCCCAGAAGGGCATTTTTACACGTTTTACTTTCTCAGGTAAAACCTATTTTTTACTTTACTATTTTTTACTTTAGCTTGCTGCACAGAGCAGCACTAGAGTGGGAAGTGAGTACACGAACACGTTTGATAAGTTAAATATATGATTGAAGTGTGGGGGAAAACAGCTTATTAATATTCCTTGAGTGAGGGTGTGCTCTCTGACCATGTATGGTTTGTGAGAACACCAGGTGAGAGCTGTGTCATTCCAGATAACTAATGACAGGGGAAAAACTACCAAAAGTGGTTTGCAATTATACTCTCCCTCACATGGGAAACTGGAATAGAAGAAGCTTCCTACAGAAGAAAAATATAAAAAGCTTCATACAGAAGAAAAATATAAGAAGCTTCATACAAAAAACAGCATAACACACTCGGTGAGCTGCCCAGTTTTTGCAGGAAGGGTTATATGACTTAAAGAAATAAAATAAAATTCTATTGACTGAAAGAAATCTGTCTTTAAGGCCACAGACATATTTACTAGTGTGTACAAGAAGTCTCATGGAGGCATAGTGAGCTAGTGGCTGGACCAGAGGGCTGGAGAGCTGGGTGAGGAGAAACCTAATGAAGTTCAGTAATGGTAAGTATAGACTAATCCATCTGGGGAAAAAAAAAAAACCATGCACCAGGAGAGGTTAGGGGGTGGCCTGCTGGAAGGCAGCTCTGGGGAAAAAGACCTGGGAGTCATGGTGGACAACAGGGCTAACAATGTGCCCTCAGAGCAAAGAGGGCCAATGCCATCCTGGGGTACATTAAGAAGAGTGTGACCAGCAGGTTGAGGGAGATTCTCCTCCACCTCTGCTCTGCCCTTGTGAGGTCCCACCTGAAGCACTGTGTGCAGTTCTGGGCTCCTCAGTTCAAGGACAAAGAACTACTGGAAAGAGTCCAGCACAGGCCACTGAGATCATTAAGAGGCTGGAGCATCTGCCTTGTGAGGAAAGGCTGAGAGAGCTGGGGCTGTTCAGCTTAAAGAAAAGGAGGCTGAGGGGGATCTCATCAATGTTTATAAATATCTACAGGGGGTGTCAGGAGGATGGGGCCAGACTCTTCTTAGTGGTGTCCAGTAACAGAACAAGGAGCAATGGTCACAAACTGGTAAACAGGAGGTTTAACCTAAATATAAGAAAATACTTCTTTACTGTGAGGGTAACAGAGCACTGGGACAGGCTTCCCAGGGAGGTGGTGGAGTCTCCATCCCTGGAGACATTCCAAACCCACCTGGATGTGTTCCTGTGTGATCTGCTCTAGCAGGGGGGTTGGAGTAGATGATCTCCAGAGGTCCTTTCCAACCCCCACCATTCTGTGACTCTGTGAAGCCAGCAGGGTCCATTAGCTACAGAGAGTTTTCCTGTGAGCTCCTCCATTGACACAATCCCTGTTGTTTACAGTTGAGCAATTGAATTTCCAGGTTTTTGCAGTGACAAATAATAAGAAAAATATGGAGAAGAAATATTTTGGTTCAGCCTCAAAAAAATTAATTTGTTAATGAAATAAAAAGGGGAAAAATAATTTTGTGGCGACCAGACCATTAATTCCAAATGAGCCTTTTATTTCAGCTTTTATGGGGAATAGGATTTTAATCACATAATAGTCAAAATTAGAAATGAAACAATTATATGAAAATACTATTCAAAGATATTAGCTTGCTGCTTTCTTCTTTTTTAATTGTTAACTGGACATGAAAACCCTCAGTGCTTTAATGGAGATTTTTTTAAAAAGTTTTCTTTATGGGACACAATAAAAAAAATAAATTCCATCTCTATTGCAAATATAAGCCAGGATTTTCTCCCTTAATGAGTCTGTGCAACAACTAGCATAATTGTGTTCTTGTAACCAGTACTCATTCTAGAATAATAATAACCAAAATTTTAAGACTCAGAAAGTACAAAAAATGCAAAAAAAAATTGAAAAATTGGTTGGACAAAATGTCAGCAGAGTATTTTGACCTCCTCCAGGGGCTGGGTTCTACCACGGGGTAAGACTTTTGAAACAGTGCAGCTGTAAGAAGCCAGCTTGAATAGGCTGAGATTTCACAGCTCACTTTCCAAAATTCTTTATTTATAGCAGATAAATATAGAGTCCAATCCAAAAACCTCAGTCTCACACTCCAGACATTAAAAAGCAGGGAAAAACATTCAACCTTTTAACCTCACTCTGCTGATCTGTACATGGAGGACAACCATTAACCAAGGTTCCCTCTCTATTTTCCAGCTTTTCTGCCCTCAGAGTATAAAATTATTTTTTCCTGGTATTCTGAACTTGTGTTTATATGTTTCCTCCAGTCCAGTATAATTTAATGGGAAAAGCAGCTATACAATAGCAAAGCTTTCATGCAGCTTCTGTTCCATTTTTCCCTCTACTGCTCACCAGAGCTGATGTCCTCCTCAGATTTCTTTGCAACAAATGCAGACTTTTCATAGCTGAGCATGGGAATCCAAAAATATCACTCTCATAATTAAGAAGCATATGTGTGTTGCATGCTAACAACCATAGTTAAACTTACTGGATTAAGTAAACTACTTTAGTGTGAGCTGGAAAAGCTAAATATTTTCATCCACGATGTCTGTATGTCCTTTCAGAGTTTCCAGAGCTGCTTAGTAGGTGATTTCTTTCACCCAACAGGTTTCAAGAGGCAAATAAAAACTTGCCCTACCTCTAAATTTTATGTCATCCTTCTACTGAATGACATTAAGGTCCAGTGTGGGTTATGCCCAGTGTTAGACAAAACCATATCTCAGCTGGCTCGTGTCCAAAGCCAGTGTATTTCAGCATGTGCAAAGCCAAAAATAATAAAAAAGTCCTCGCTTGAAGCAGCATTCCAGCTGAAAAGCTGCAGCTCTCATTCAAGAGCAGACTAAGAGTATCAACAAGACACTTCTTGTTTCATCTAGTCAGCATCCTGTAACATCCTTTCTCTTCTCTTCTCTTCTCTTCTCTTCTCTTCTCTTCTCTTCTCTTCTCTTCTCTTCTCTTCTCTTCTCTTCTCTTCTCTTCTCTTCTCTTCTCTTCTCTTCTCTTCTCTTCTCTTCTCTTCTCTTCTCTTCTCTTCTCTTCTCTTCTCTTCTCTTCTCCTCTCCCTCTCCCTCTCCCTCTCCCTCTCCCTCTCCCTCTCCCTCTCCCTCTCCCTCTCCCTCTCCCTCTCCCTCTCCCTCTCCCTCTCCCTCTCCCTCTCCCTCTCCCTCTCCCTCTCCTCTCCTCTCCTCTCCTCTCCTCTCCTCCCTCCCCTCCCCTCTCCTCTCCTCTCCTCTCCTCTCCTCTCCTCTCCTCTCCTCTCCTCTCCTCTCCTCTCCTCTCCTCTCCTCTCCTCTCCTCTCCTCTCCTCTCCTCTCCTCTCCTCTCCTCTCCTCTCCTCTCCTCTCCTCTCCTCTCCTCTCCTCTCCTTTTCCTGTAACATTCACAGTAGACTCTAAGTGGGACTCCTCTGACTTCTTTAACCCAAGAATTTCATCCCAGAAGTAAGTATGTTAAGGGTACTGAAGTAACTAATTTAAATGGGAATTATGTTTCTCATAGCCCTTTAGAAACCTTAGCCTGGACGTGCACCTTTAGATTCTGAGCCAACCCAGTTGACTTCTAGAAGAGCCCCATTACAATTCCAAAACACAGATCTGCTCCCCCTGAAAACACAGGAGGAATTTTTTGTTTGGGATGCATCTCACCTAAGGTTATATACAGAAAGGCACTTTCTGCAAGAGTTATCCTGCTGTCTATAAATATTCTACAGTTCATGGAAAGAAAGAAGCATTTTGAGGTATTGTCCATCTGCCCACATTTAAATAGCTACTTTAGAGAGAAGCAGACCATTCAGTGAACTCCTCAGACTGCACTCATTAGATCTTTCTTGTCCAGAAAGCAAGCTGAGGTTTGTCAGCTCTGAGGCAGACATCAGAGGGATGTCCTTCTCTGTGACGTAAGTAAATAAATATCTCAAAGACCATCATCCTTTTAAGACTTTAAAGATCATCTACTTCCAACTCCCCTGCATGGGCAGGAACACCTCCCACTAGATCAGGTTGCTCCAAGCCCCCTCTAACCTGCCCTTGAACACTTCCAGGGATTTGGCAGCCACAACCTCCCTGGGCAACATGTGCCGGTGTCTCACCACCCTCATAGTGAATAATTTCCTTCTAATGTCTAACCCAAATCTCCCCTCTTCTAGTTTAATCCATTAGCCCTTGTCCTATCACTACAGCCCTTGTCAAAAGTCCCTCCCCAGCTTTTGTGTAGCCCCTTCAGGTACTGGAAAGTCATTACGAGGTGTCCCTAGAGGCTTCTCTTCTGCAGGCCAAACAAAACCAACTCTCTCATCCTGTCTTCATAGGAGGGGTGCTTCAGCCCTCTGATCATCTTCGTGGCCTTTCTCTGGACCCTCTGCAGGACCAGGAGAAGATTAGAAAGAGGCCTTTAAATAATTATGCCAGCCCTCTCCTTAAACATTTTAGCAATTCCTTTTATTTAAATTTGGTCCAAATTTTCTCACTGGAACCATTGACTCTGGCTGCCAATTTAAAGCATCCAAATGAATACATTTAATTTACCTTTTTGTCATATTGCAGTGCTAAAAGAGATCTGAGGCAGACAACATCAGAGAGCATTACTCATGTGTCCAGAAGCAAATACATTCCTTAAAAGGGAATAAAAAAATCTCTCAGTGACTACCTTTAGAAAATTCCTGGGAGGTTATTCAAGGATCATAAGAGATCAGAACACTATTACAAATATTCAGAATATGTTGGAGTTTTTTTATTGGAGTCAGAGCATGGGAGGAATGACCAAAACCAGCAGCTGTACTTTTAAGAGAGGGACTGAAGGAATTCTGTATCTTTTAACCTCCTTCCTCGGTGTTTGATCAATCAGTACTTCTACGTTAGAGGTTCACCACAGTCATTGAATTAATCTGTGTCAAACTGGCAGCCCAGCATGATGAAGCAAATGCTGGATTCCCAAGGAATCAGACATCAGTGCCAAGGATCGATTTTGTGCCATCGTCGTTTCTTCTCTTGCCACTCAACAGGTGAATCCATGAGTGCAAACAACACCCAAATGAGGTTGTAGAGTGTCATTTTCAAAACACGTTGAGACCAGAGGCAGAAATGGTTGCTCTTAATGAATCTTCATGTTTCAATTGTATTTACTTAACTTTATAAATCAATAGTGCATGCTGTGACAGCTGGAGGATTGCTGCCTATACACCCAAGCTGAATCAAAACTGTCAAGACAAGTGCTCAGGGTGTAGAGTCACACAAAACAAGCCTAAAAGGGACCTTAAGAAGTGATTTAATCTATTCCCTCTCCATGATTGCCAAGTCCAGACCCAAGAAAAGTTTCTTTAACCTATGCAGACATCATCATTCCACACTCTAAGGATACAGAATATGACTCATGTAACTCAGTATAACCATACAACCAATACAAACTGATTTGGAATATAACAATAATCCCTTGCCCTTTGTTTCCCCCACCCTCCCTAGATGGTGTGTTAACATGGGGAAGTACAAAGCTCTTGGGTGGGTGTGGGAAAATCTCAGAGATCAGTACAGGCTGGGAAGTTTCTTGCTGTTAGGTGACCTGCTGAACAGGGACTGGGTGTTACGCTGTGCCCCTCAACATGTTTAGTGTGGGGGTTTGTGAGACACACAGGGAAGTTGTGGCTGCTCCATCCCTGGAAGTGTTCAAGGCCAGGTTGGATGGGGCTCTGAGCAACCTGGTCTAGTGGGAGGTGTCCCTGCTCATGCAGAGGGGTTGGAACTGGATGATCTTTAAGGTCCCTTCCAAGTCAAACCATTCTATGATTCTATGAGTCCATGATTCCATATGCTCTGAGCCCCTGAAAATGTTGGTAGCCAATTTCTCAGACCTTTTTAGTTTCTTCACATCCTTCTTCTGCTGGAAGGGGTGGGGGAGAGCAGAACTGCCCACAGGGTTTCTGAAGTGACCTCACCAGTGCTGCTCAGGGGAAGGACAACAGCTTGACTTGATCTGCAGGCCACGCTGACCCTTGTGACTGCTGATAAGGGCTTTGCCTCAATCCCAGCTGGAGCACACCATTGGCTTATATTCAGTTTGGTGTCCACCATAGCACCCAGATGCTGTTAGCAGGACAGCTACTCAGATACAAACAAGGACATATCAACACCAGAGCTAAATGCAGCATATGTGTCAGTGTCATTAGGCTGGACTGGGCATTAGATCTCAATCCATATCCAAAAGGTCATCTTGGACCAGTGATCAGGGATAGGGACCAGGATTTAAATGCATCACCCTTTGCAAACTACTTGGATTGTTTCAGACAAATCCTTAAAGGCTCTAATCAGACCATCTGCTACAGGTTCACAACATCCTAATTCCAAATCCCATGGCCTCTTTGTTCAAAAGAGCAAACCAAATGACTCAAAGTTTAGGGTTCCTATTTCCATTTAACCATGTAGTCAAGGAAAAGAGTAACACATGGTATATGAATTAATCTATATTAGGACATGTGAATGCATTCCTTACCTTTTCCATAGCTTTTCTCTATCCATATAGTTATTTCCTACTCCAAAAAGTATCATAAAAAAACAAACAAACAACCAAGCCTTCATTCACACTATAATATGCTGAGGTAATGCAGCATAAAAAAATGTCAGTTTCACAGGTAGGTCTGTCTCAAGCCCTGATCAATACATTTCAGAAGAAGCTACCAGTAAAAACACAGATCCTGCTACCTTCTTGTTGGTTTGCACCTTGTCATCACTATTAGTTTGTACTCTGAAGCATGAGTTATTTGTTCTATTAAATGTTGCTGCAGATGTATCCTATTATCCACTGATTTTCAGTGGAATATGGTCATCCATAAGTGCCACCTACAGATATGTGCTCTCTCTTACCTTGTGTTTGGCTTTAAATTTATCTGGTGGCCATTAATTCCTCAGGTTATTTATTGTCTCTGTAATTAAACAAGATTCCTTTTTAATTTTAAACTAGTCACCGTTCACTTGTATCAGTCCTCTCAGTTTAGTATCAGAGTGTGCCTGATTTTTCTCAACATCATTTTCTCAATACTCACGTTGTATTCTTCTATCACATCCCTTTGCATTCATCTCCTCCCTCCCTGTCTTCCCTCTGCCTCTTTTAGAAATCTTTCCCTGTCAACAGTCATTGCTGTCACCTACCTCTGAAGATGTCACTGTCTGCTTAATCTTTTTGGGAGATTAGTCAGAGAGAAAAAGGGAATGGGGATGGATTAATCATACTAGAAGGCACTTACCTCCCATGAGCTACCTACAAGGGGTTCCCTTTATAGTCAATATCAATCCAGTCAGTAATACCTTTGGAGTTTGGTTTCTAACCCCAAGGGTGAGAAATCAGTAGCACAAGAAGGGAAAGTGCTGAATACTCCATCTCTTGACACTTCCAGGCACCAACTGCTCACATTCCTTGGAGCTATGCCTCAGTCAAAGACTATTCAGTGAACTCACTGTAGGAAGTCCACAGTCCCAGTAATTCACACACCCTACTCAAAATCTACCATAGAGAAGAATGAATTACCCCATGCAGAGAATAATCCTTTTCCATTGTCTGCGAAAGGAGTAGAGGGAAACCAGCTCATTTTAAAGCAGGTTGTCTGTCTCTAACTTCACTGTTTAAATAATGGTGAGGTGAATCCCATCTCACATACTGTGTAAGAGATCAGGATGGCTGAGTTAATGATCCCATCTGGTCTTTAAATCCATGAAAATCTCTGAAAGATGAGCTGATCCAAGACACTACTTCCCCACGCAGCCAGCCAACACAACCAGTTTCTGCAAGAGGGAACTGAAGCCAGCCAAGATTTTTAAAAGTATATGCAGAGTTACATACTATGATTTACAAATACTGGAGAGATTTGGGAGAAAGATTTACATTCTCCACTTCAGAGGTAAAATGACCAAGAAACGGGGGTTAGGAAGAAATGACTCATGTGGGGAAACTATCTGAGAGCTGACTGCTTCATAACTCCTCTTCACCTGCAACCAAACTAGACCTGTCCCATTTTACACTGTAATCATACAATCATAGAATGGTTTGGGTTGGAAGGGACATTTAAAGGTCATCTAATCCAACCCCTCTGTTGTGGGTATGGACTTCTTCAACTAGATCAGTTTGCTCTGAGCCCCATCCAACCTAACTTCTAGTATTTCCAGGGATGGGGCATTTACCACCTCTCTGGGCAATCTGTGCCAGTGTTTCCATAAGACACATGTTTTAAATGTCTACAAACCTTGTGCCAGGTTTGTGGTGCAGTAACATGGCCCTGTTCTACTGAAAGGTCCCATGCATCAGGCACTGCTATCAGCAGAACAGCCAACTGTTCCTTGCATTTGAAGTCTCAGTGGAAGAAAGAGTCCACGATGATTTGCTGCACGGCAAGGAGTGTGACATTAAAAAGTTCAGTCCCTAGTAGTGGTCTATTATTATGGGATTTATCCTTGCTGTGTGACCTGAGACCACGTCTGTAGAGAAGGTGTGCACTCATGACACAAAGAGCTGACTGTCCCCATGCTACTGCCTAGTGTCTATCTTGCATCAAGTTTCCAGTCACTTGGAAGGTCTGCCACATGCTTGTCACTATCAAAGACAGCCTACAGGACCAGATAGACCATGATTTGATGAAGTAGAGTAATATCTCATTTAAATTTTACTCAGACAGCTATAATTGAAATGGAACCTTCTTCACAAGACAAATTTCCATGTTGGGTATTTTTTAAAGTCCAGCATCAAAAGAGAATGTTCAATACAAAGACTATTAAATTAGCCTGAAAAATTAATCTAGGGACACAGTCTTATATTTCTCCTCCCAAATGAGCATGTAATTAAACATTCTTTTTGCATTTGAATAATTTCAGTGAGCTTCAAGCCTTTGGGCTACATTCTGAATGGAAGATTGATTTTATAGAGGTTCTGATGAAAAACTGGCTTTATTTTTGAAATTGCTTGCATTTCTGTGCCACGTTGGAGTGAGATTCATCCCCCTTATGATTTCAATGACTTCACTGGAGACTGATGTGCATTAAATATGACTGGTCGTGTCTCATAAATTTCCAGATACTCATATGGTAAATGGTTCTGCACAGTTACAGGACTCGTGGCTTTGGATGTATCTACAACTGGAGATGGTGCAGCATGCCAGATTGCTCTTAGACTGTATTGTCACTGACACACTAGTGGAGTGCTGACTTTGCAGATGGGCTCCTCTGCTCACAGCTACGAGACAGCTTCTGTAGCTGTTTTGAAATGGTAACAAAACTCTCCTCAAGCCTGATCACAGATTTTCAAAACATTGGCAGACCAGCCAGGTGTGGTGTAAGAAGGAAACTAATCACATCATTGTGGTGATGTGCTCGAGTTAACCAGCCAATTTGTTTATTAATTACTTAGTTATCAGGAGCATCTTGCTTCCCTCATGTTTTCATGTCACTGTAAAGGCTTGATCTACTTACCCCATCCCAAAGTATCTTTGGAGAGTCTACATAATACTGCAGTTCCTAGGAGACACCTGTCTGTCAGACAGGGGAGACCACAGTCTACCATGCTTGGATCGAAACAGGACCAGGGAGCCATAGCATCATTTTGGTTGGAAAAGACCTTTAAGGTCATTGAATCCAACCATTAACCCAGCCCTGCCAAGGCCACCACCAAACCATGTCCCTCAGCACCACATCTACACAGTTTTGAAATACCTCCAGGGATGGTGACTTCACCACTGCACTGGGCAGCCTGTGCCAGGGCCTGACAGCACTTTCTGTGAAGAATTTTTTTCCTAATATCTAATTTAAATTTCCTCTTGTGCAACTTGAGGCCCTTTTCCTCTCCTATCACTTGTGCCTTGGAAGCAGAGACTGACCCCCCCAGCTTCAACCTCCTTTCAGGCAGTTGCAGAAAGAGAGGTCTCCCCTCAGCCTCCTCTTCTCCAGGCTGAACACCCCCAGTTCCCTCAGCTGGTCCTCCTAACATTTGTGCTCCAGACCCTTCCCCAGCTCTGTTGCCTTTCTCTGGACACACTGCAGCCCCTCAATGTCCTTCTTGGAGTGAGGGGCCAAAAACTGTCCCCAGAATTTGAAGTGTGGCTCCATCAGTGCCCAGCACAGGGGGATGATCCCTGCCCTGGTCCTGCTGGCCACAGTATTGCTGATACAAACCATCCTCCAGGAGCTTTTTCAGCTCATCGTAGAAAAATACATCCAATTCTTGAGGACACAGTCTGTGTTCCCTTAAGTCTGGCCAGAAGTTTGGGTTTTGCTTTGGATTCATTTCTCATGCTGCTGCTGTGAAATTTCCCTGGTAACTCTAGTGTAATCAATCTTTTTGTCTGTTGTTCTAGCTTATCAATGTGGCACACTCATGAATAATTGCCTGAGGGTATAAATAGTGTGCTGATTAGTGCCAGCATCTGAATGCTGGCCATGCCTGCATGACAGCCTGGCCACCTCTTGAACTCCAGGTAGTGCTTTCCTTAAACCACCTTCTGTGCAAATATGAAGGTCTTGAAACTTATCTGCAGTGCTGGAGCCCAGCCCAGTGGGATGGCCTGGCCAGTCTGTGAGAGCAGAGTCCTGGCACTCCTTGGCTGCCACGTGAATGCTCCCAGTAGCCAGAAACCACACCCTGAGCAGACACACCTTGTGATGATGTTGAGCAGCAGACCTAGAAGTCACATGGGCGTAGTCAAAGTGTTTTGCCTCACAGATCCGACTGCAGTGCATGCAAAGTTCATGCACCTGAAAATAAAAGCTGTCTCAAGTTCTCCATAGCAGAGCTGTACAAATATTATCACTGTTATGAGATTCATGTCAAAGAGGATCATAAGTACATAGCATGTCAGTTTTATGGCTTAGCTTCTATAAATAGCCTGCAGATTGCTTCCATGATGTGATTATTAATTCACCTCTGGCTAGGTAAGAAAATGAATTTTTAAAAATCATTCTAATGAAAATCATGGGGTTTTAGCTATCTGACTCTATTTTTCCCTCTCTTTAAACAACAGAGAAATGGAGAAGTCTTGATAGGCTTTGGAAAAGGGTGCAATATAAAGGCTTACATTAATGTATCTACAGTTTTTAAGAGAACATATCATTTTGAATTATGTACCAAAACCAAAGTATCATGCTTGTAGCAGTAGATCTCAAGTTGATGTCCATCCTTTGAAGGAGCCCACAGGTCACTGTTTTACCATTTTCCAGCTCAAGGCAGAAGTCAGTCCAAGCAGATGATTTCAGCTCAGATTGTTATTGTTCGTATAACCATTGCACTTACCAGCTTTATGAATTGGACTAATAAGCCTAAAACCCAAGCAGGTTGAAAGGATATGAAGGAAAAGTGTCAGCTTGCTGAAACAACTGGATTGAAGAACTGTACCAGATTTGAGCTGAGAGTCCTGGTCCAGAGACTGTGCTGTCTCTCTGGATTAAACCTTCAACAACACAGTGTCTGGGAGCATTTCAGCATCAAGATCTCCATTGAGTCCACAATTTCAATGCCTGAAGTGACCTACTACATGGCCAAAACCAGAGCAGGTCTAAAGGAGTTATCACTAGCCATGACCAAGCACTCCTAGATGAGAGCATTGCCATGGAGGAAGGTCTAGACCGTGGTCAAGAGGAGTGGGTCCCACGTGTGTTTTCTGTCAACCTAATCACAGTTGGAGACAATGAAACCATGAGTTGCAGGGAAATCCAAGTCACCCAGCTCTAGACATCCACAGTGTAGTCTTCTACACCTGTACTTGTCAACCTTGAGTAGTATGACTTTTGAAGGACAGCAATAAGGTTTTTTGAAGGGGATTTGTCTGATTTGTTTTGATATCAGGATAAGCTACAGCCTTCCATGGACTGGAGTGATTAAACTCCCAAGGCTTGCTAAAAGCCTGAGGAGACATATGAACATCCTTAAAATGATACTCTGTAGCTCAGGAGGTATAACCACTTTGAAAGAGCAACATCTGATGTGATCCCCACGTCTTGCCCAGCCACAGCTGCCTACCCAGGAAAGTACAGGTGTATGGCAAACCCTGTAGATCCTGTATGGCATTTGCCACACTCACGTAGCTACAGTGGGGTATCTCAAATGACATTGTCTGCCTATGTTTAAGCAAACAATTTCCACCCAGAAAGCCCAACAAAGAGTTTGTATAAGGGAACAATGCTCTTTTTTATGTACAGAAGACACAGTGGCTCCGGTGAAGCCGGAAGATGATCTAAAGATGCAAACTGTGGTGCTGTGTGATAACACTTCACTATTTACAGGCTGGGTCTTGACAGGGAGTGTGCTTGCTCGTGGGGCTACAATTAAAGAAACACATGTAAATACTGACTTTTATTGCAGGGCCCTTTTGCTGTCCAGGAATTAGGTTAGACATCAGGAAGAAATTCTTCACAGTGTGTTTTGTAGCCTGTGGTTGGCAAGTATGGAGTGCACGGGCAGCAGATAGATGATGGGAAACAGCCACTGTTGGTATCTTTTTGTATGATATTGGACTCTTGTCTGGGCCTGACTGATTGCTCTGATGTACAGTCCAATTTGTCTGATCTGGGACACTTTTGAGGCATCTCAGGCAAGCCCTGAGTAAATCCTAGGACAGGAAGTAGTTTGGATTGACTTTTAGCTGCAGGCACTTACTATATATAACCCCACCAGCTTCCATAGGACCTGAGTAACTGAAATTTAGAACAAGTCTACTTCCTCCCTGTCTGTGAATAATTTATTGAAATGAAGACCTAGCTGATTGTAACCCTCAATTAAGAGTTTCCTGGTTAGCTTTAGATTGTTTAAAATTTTTATTTTCTTACTTGTAAGCAAATTGGAAGACTGGATTTCATTTTGGTATTTATTAAGGTATCACTTTTAATAGTCATCCTTGGTATACAGGGTAGCAGAGAATCATAAAATCATAGAATGTGTGGGGTTGGAAGGGACCTTTAAAGGTCATCTAGTCCAGCCCCCCTGCAGTGCACAGGGACCTTTTTAACTAGATCAGGTTGCTCAGAGCCTCATCAAGACTGGACTTGAATGTTTCCAAGGATGGGGCCTCCACCACCTCTCTGGGAAACCTGTTCCAGTGCTTCACCACCCTCATAGTAAAGAGCTTCTTGCTAATGTCTAATCTAAATCTACACTGCTCTAGTTTAAGACCACATTTGGTGGTCTTTAGTTTGACCTGGGCATGGATAAATGGGTGAATCAGAATATCTTTAGATCTGCAAACTATATCTGCATATCTGATGCTGTGTCCTGTGGTCTCTGCCCATACTGCTGAAAAACTTTGATGGAAAGTGTGGAGACTTGAAGCAGTAAGTTTCCAGAGCCGCATGCATCATCGATCAGATATGCCTGGAACACACACATAAACAAAGGAAAATTGGTAAGCTGCAGTTAAACAAGATGGGAATGACTCACTGCAGAGTGAGCACAACCCACTCACCTCCCCAGACAGTATGAGATATGGCACAGCTGCCTTTGAATTCACCCTCAGAAAACCAGTGGCATTATAGAGGGAAAAGATACTCTAAGTTTCCAAGCCCAGCTGTACTTACCAATGGGTTGTTTTATGTGCAAAAAACAACCATCAGCTCCTCTTTCTCCTGGGAACCTTGCCTGAAGATGGCAGGGTCTCAGTGGGATCAGCAGAGGTATTTGTTTAAAAAGGTCTGTCCCATGCATTACCTGTGACCAAAAACTTGGGTACCTGAGAACAAAATTTCCCATGAACATTTCCACGGGTGCTTGAGGCTGTCCTCAGTCTTTGCTTTAGAATATTTCTTCCTTTAACAACTCCACACAGCCCAGTTCTCAGGCCATCTCCAGCGTGGAATGAACCAGTACACAGATGCCACTCCCACCCTGCTTGAAATCGTGGAACATGAGTGATTGCTCATTGCTATTTCTAGCCAAAGTACTTGTTTGTTGACCAAAATGTGCATGACACAACATGCAACAGAAATGTGGAACACTGCTCTGCTCTGAAGGGTTTACAATCCAAGAGGTGGACACTAAAAACACAGAAGACTGAGTGTAAATAGAGAGAGAAGGTAGCATTTAGGAAGAAGATTGATGTTATAAATGCCAAGGGTCATATTTTTTGTTAAAGCAAATAAACACAACTTTGTTGAACCCTAGTGAACCTCACTGGGGCTACGCCAAGCCTTTGATACATGGGGAGCCAGGCCAAGGCACAGCACCTCAGAGGCAAAATCCAGGACCAAACTCTTCTGCCCTTGAGGAAGGCCAGTCACCTCCCTGTCAAAACCCTTTCAGAGTCACCAGGTAATAGAGGAGACATTAGCACAGAGCCTACACACCAGGACAGCTTCAGAAATTCAATGCCATTATCTTAACTTAAAAGTGGTGGAGCCTGATGTTTCACTTCCCTCAACATATATTATGTCATCTTCTTGGATAATGTTTAGCTCTCCATGGGAAGCATATCTTTATGTGCCTGATATTTCCTAGATGGCTAAAGCAGCATTCACAGTTTAAAAATCTTTTTCCCTGGAAAAGCTAGTGCCAAACCCCCTGGAGATGGTTGCAATTCACAGGCATCAAAGTAAAGCCACACACTTTAACCCCTTCACTGTCATTGATCTCTTGATACAGAAAATTAGAACATGGCCTCACTGGGGAAGTTATTGCTTCTGGAATATCATTATGTCACTGACATTTACACTGTCAAAAAATGACAGGAACTGTGGAAAATCTGTTGTTGTCAATTCAGTTCAATCTAACATGATTTAGTCTGCAAATACTCCTGGATTAAGAGAGGGTTTCCCTGTTTTGTACAGTCAGTCTGGCAGGTTTTGGGTGTGAAACTATTTTCTGCTTGCAAGGAAAGAAGAGTTGTCTGGACAAAAGATACCAAACAAAATGGTCTGGAAAATCAGATTTATGTCAGGCAAATTCTTTCCAGACAGCATTCATTCAAGAGAATGAACTGTTATTTCTTATTCCCACTAGAACTGTTGTATTTTTCATATGCATTGAAGAGACTCAGAACATGACACTTCTCTCCATTAGCAGATGTAATGTTTTGCTAAGTTATAGTAAGAATGCTTAATTTGTTTGCACAAATGTATCCTGGAAGCAGCAGATTTATCAGAAATGCATCAGACGAGGGAATCAAGCAAGCAGGATAAATCCTTAGCTGTGATATTCAGCATCTTAACCAAGAGACCTGAACTGCAGCAGACAGTATTTAATATCTGATTCAAAGTAAGAAGGGAGGGGGGGAAGAGCTCTCAACCATAATATCTGGTTGGACTCTTCCTCTCCAAGAGGTTACAGCTCTGAGCTCAAAGGGACAAGCAGAGCTGTTCTCATTTCTTAGCTGCAAGGAGGATTTTGAATAGCAGGTTTGAGCTGGAAACAAGGGAGATCCCAGCTAAACAAACAGAAGAAAAATCAATAGTCTTACAAAGGGTGTTCGTCGACTGCCAAACAACAAAACCGAACCCAGAGGCCTGCAGAAATTAATTCTTCACTGACATGACAGAGGCAGTGGTTTGTTTGGGGTGTGAGACAGTGAGCTCAGGGGACAGTTCTCCAAGCAGGCAGGTTCCTTTACACTAACCCCTCAGAGAGCTTCTGGTTTGTTTGTTTTTTTTTCTTTGGAAACAATGAGATTTCTGAGATGAGTGTTAGACAGTCAGCAAGTTTCAAACTCTACCTACCTGCAAAGAAACCCCTCAGCTGAGGGTGGTTAAGGAGGCTGTAGTCCCCTTTCCTTATTCTCCCTCACCAAGCCCCAGGCTCCAGAGAGACCCCGTGGTCTCTGAGCCATTTTCCTAAAAGATCCCTGTAGGTATCCCAGTGCTGCTGGGGAAAATTTCCATGGCTCAGGTGTACTTCATGCCTGGGCAGCCACCGACCGAGCCCAGTGCTCTCCTGCAAGCAATTGACCCAACACACATTAAAAGACCAAGGCTTTGAGAGAGATGAGAGAGTTCCTTCTTCTCCTGAAGAAGAGGGGAGTGAGGGCAGGCTGAGTTTGCTGTTCATTTTGAAACAGCAGTTGAAAATAATAATAATAATAATAATAATAATAAAGAATAATAAATCACAGCAGCTCTTGTGACAGTTAAATCCCAATGAGTGTCCTGGTGTATGTTGTGCTTCAGATGCCAGCTGGACTAAAAAGGAGAAAAAGGTAATTCAGCCCAGCAAATGTAAACATATAGAATCATAGAATTGCTTTGGTTGGAAAAGACCTTTAAGATCATTAAATCCAATTGTTAACGCAGCACTGCCAAGGCCACCATTAAATCGTGTCCTTAAGCACCACATTTACATGCCTTTTAAATCCCTTCAGGGATGGTGACTCCACTACTGCCCTGGGCAGCCTGTTCCAGGGCCTGACAACCCTTTCAGTAAAGAAATTATTCCTAATATCCAATCTAACCCCCTCCTGGCAGAACTTGAGGCCATTTCCTCTTATTCTATCACTAGTTACTTGGGAGTAGAGACTGACCCCCTCTCACTCCAACCTCCTTTAAGGGAGTTGTAAAGAGCAAGAAGGTCTCCCCTCAGCCTGGGAATGCCCCAAGTTTCCTCAGTCACTCAATATAAGGCTTGTTCCCAGATCCTTCCCCAGCTCCGTTGCCCTTCTCTGGAAATGCTCCAGCCCCTCAATGTCCTTCTTGGAGTGAGGAGCCCAAAACTGACCCCAGGATTCAAGGTGCAGCCTCATCAGTGCTGAGTACAGAGGGATGATGGGTGCCCTGGTCCTGCTGGCCACAATATTGCTGAGACAAGACAGGGATAGTGCTCTGTGGAGTGGCCAATAATTCTCTGCTGGGCTCTGGCTCCCATGTTCCACCTCCTTCCTAGGGTCTGGCTGGCCATAGGTCAAAGTCCACTGACCCCCAGGGCTCTGCCAGACCCCTCAGAGCTCCAGCACTCCCAGTGCACAAACCAGCTGGATGGCCCATATAGATCCTCATTAATAGCATGAAGGCAAAGCACAATTCTGCCTTGTGAAATGTTATCTTTTTCCACTTTAATCCTTGATGAGAGGAATGGGGCAGTTCAGACTTCTCAAAACTGGTTTCTGGCTCGCAGTAAATTCAGGCACCTCCAGTCTCAGTGGTTTTGGAGATTTTGTCCACAGCTGGTAAAGCCAGAGGTGGATGAAAGCTGGGATCTTGGAGAACCAGTACAAGCAGACAAGCTTGGAAGGAGCCCTGAATCTATTATTCACTATACATTGCACTTGGCAGTTTACACCATGACTTACAACATTTACTAACACCATAAAGCGACGTTCATCACATAAATCAGTTAAGTGTAGAAATTCCTGTTTGCAGCTGATAAGGTCTTAAACACAGTTCATTATATTAGCCACAGAGGTTCCATCACCCAGACAGAAACAGTTTGGGGCTTGATCTGTGTACACCAGCAGCAAATACTCTCTGTACAGAGCAGCTCTGTGATGCATTTAACCAGACAGGGTAAAAGGTTCCATTTCCTGCCTCCTCCACAGCAACATCAGCTCTGTCACATCCTCTAATGATAAGGTGGAGCCTTTATCTCAGTCTCTAGAGCATCATGGTTTAGCCCAAGCTTTTAGCTTGTATAATCTCTGCTGTCAATCAGTAAGTTGGCTGCCCTGTTTCATGTGCCTTCTGCTGCCAGACTGTTCTTTGGGAGGGTAAAAAGATTCTTCATGGTGGCCACAACCTGAGAAGAAACCTACCTCCCTGGATACACTTTATCTTCAGAAATATGGTTGTAGTGATGCCAGGTATTGTGCCTCTCAGCTTTCTGTGCACATAACACTGCCTTTACTGCCTTCTCTTTCTTCCTTTGCTCTGCAAAGCTCTAAGAGGAAAGCAGAGAGGGAGGGGCAGGCACCCTGTCTCCAATGTGTCCTCAGCACATCATGGACCCTGGAGCAGTTTTACCATGTTCCCAGTGCAAATAGTGCTGTTTTAATAATGCATATTTTTCCACTCACCTTAATTCATTCGAGTTCCAGCAGACTGCCATCTCGAGTTCAGAAAAAGTTCTTGCTTGTTTATCTGTTTGTTTGCATAGGTTTTTGCTGGTTTGTTCTTACTTGAGCCTGAAGGGTCTCTCATTTTTTTCTACCTAAATGTAAATAATATTTTCTTCTTATTGTTTTTAAGAAAACAGTTTTATCCAAGTACTTCAAGAGTGGATGATCCCCTGGGGGTATGTCATAGTAACTGCAAAGCTTATTTTTCTGCTCCCAGTTGCATTGATTGTTTGAAAAGAATGTTGAATACTATGAAGCAATTAATCCTTAACTCTCCTGGGAGTTTGGTAGGTAATTATTGTTATCTCTAGGTTACAGGGGGAGGTGAGCTACAGCAGCTGGATGCTTTGCCCTTGCCCCAGAGACCAAGAAGAAGATTGTAGTCTGCTTGTATCAAGTAGATCATTTTAATTGAAATATTCTTTCACTCATGCTCTTCAAATGTTTTACTTCCTGCTCTGACATATCCACCTCTGCTGGTCTCACAGCTTTATGAGGATATGTCACTGGGCATTTGGCAAGTTCTAGAACTCTTGGGGTCAGCTGGAGACAGAAAGAAAAGGTTTGAGTTTTTAGCCCTGCTGGATGATTGTCAACTTGCTCTGGATTTCTCTTAGGGCCACACTGGTATCTGCACACAAGTCCACACCACGCTGAACTGTGCTGCTGTGCCAACCAAGTAACTAGCTCAACCAAGTAACTGCTTCACTGAACAGCAGAGACATAACAAGGAGATGAATAGGAACCATCAAGAACTGCTCTTCTGAATCTCAGGATATCCAGAGTCACTAAACTCTTGGGGTGGGATTCAAGTCCAAATCCACTGAATCTCAGTGTTGACACAAAACTGACTAAAGTCCCATAGCAGTCAGTGGAAAGCTGGAGACCAATCCAGCTTTTCTTCCATAAACATTTGGTTTGCTGGATGTCTCTCGAGGATCTGTTGACTTTAGACACCATTCACCTGCAAGCAGATGGAGCTCAATATTCATGGCAAGAGAGAAGGAGTCTTCCAATACTCTCTTGCTCTCACTGCTCTTACCTGAACCTTTTGCAATGCCATAGCAGTACTCTGGATGGCTGGCTTCGCAGTCAAAAATAAGATTTCTGCTCCGAGAGCAGTTGTCTTCATGGCTGAAGGCTTTTTTGCAAACAAAGATTGGACCAGATGTTCCTTGAGGTCCTTTTCAACCTGTCGTTTTATGAACCTCTGTGGATGACCTCTACTTACGAAGCAAGGTGTTGATACTTGGAGAGAAATCAAAGCAGATGGTAAGTGAAGGAGAGATGCTTTACAGAGGGGGTATTTAGGATTAAGATCACAATTAAGGTAGGTGAATGGAGAGTACAAATTCTCAAAAAACAACTTTTTTTGGAGAGAAAAATTGGGGTGGCAAATTATGTTTGCTGGATTTGTGCATAAACTGGTGTGATGATTAGCTTCTTCTGAATTAATCAAAGATTTTTCTCAGTGTCCCTCTCCTTAATGATCTAATTTACTGAGATCCTACAGGTTATCTCATTTGCTCTACTCACAAAAAAAAAAAAAAGGAAGTTATTAAATCACAATGACATGTTGAAGATCTCAATAAACATAGAAGCTAGAGAACTTAGCTGCACCTCACAATTCTGTGAGGAGAGCAATGAAGCTGGTGAAGGGACTAGAGGGAAAGTCTTATGAGATGAGGCTGAGGGAGCTGGGGTTGTTTAGCCTGGAGAAGAGGAGACTCAGAGGGGACCTTATCACTCTCTTCAACTACCTGAAGGGAGGTTGTAGTCAGGTGGGGGCTGGGCTCTTCTCCCAGGCAACCAGTGACAGGACAAGAGGGCACAGCCTGAAGCTGCACCAGGGGAGGTTTAGGTTGGATATTAGGAAGCACTTCCTCCTGGAAAGAGTGATTAGACATTGGAATGGACTGCCCAGGGAAGTGGTGGAGGCACCATCCCTGGAGGTGTTCAAGGAAAGGTTGGATGTGGCACTTAGTGCCATGGTCTAGATGGTGTGGTGGTGTTGGTCATAGGCTGGACTTGATGATCTTAAAGGTCTTTTCCAGCCTCAATAATTCTGTGACTCTGTGATTCTCTGATTCTGTGATTCTATGCTTATGCCCATGGAGCTTCCAGCCAAAGTGTGGTTAGTACCACTCAAATCTCATAACTTTTAAAGAGACAATACCCTGTTTGCATATTCTTCTGCCAGAAAAAACAACAACTAAGAACAGGCCAGGAAACAGTGTTTAAACTTAAAACCTACCACACTGACAGTATGCCTCAGTGAGGCTGAGTCCACCTTCTGTATCTTGTATTTACTAGTAAGTTTGAGAGCTTAAAACCTTTTTTTTTTCCAATGTTAGTACAGCACAGTATGATCCTGACACTTAACTGATGGCTGCAGGCACTAAAAAAATACAGATACAAAAATCGATAATAATTGTTAATAACCTCATAGTGCAATACAGCTTGAATGAAAGGCAAGTAAGATCTATATTCAGAGGGTTAGACCTCCAGATGGTAAAAAATAAAAATCCCATGGATATGATATGATATGATATGATATGATATGATATGATATGATATGATATGATATATGATATGATATGATATGATATGATATGGCATCCTGGGGTGCATTAGAAAAGGTGTGGTTAGTAGGTCAAGAGAGGTTCTCCTCCCCCTCTATTCTGCATTGGTGAGGCCACATCTGGAGTATTGTGTCCAGTTCTGGGCCCCTCAGTTCAAGAAGGACAGGGAACTGCTTGAAAGAGTCCAGTGCAGAGCCACAAAGATGATTAAGGGAGTGGAACATCTCCCTTATGAGGAAAGGCTGAGGGAGCTGGGTCTCTGTAGCTTGGAGAAGAGCAGAGTGAGGGGCGACCTCATCAAAGTTTACAAATATGTTAAGGGGGAGTGTCAAGAGGATGGAGCCAGGCTTTTTTCAGTGACATCCAGTAATAGGACAAGGGGCAATGGGTGCAAACTGGAGCATAGGAGGTTCCATATAAATATCAGAAAAACTTCTTTCCTGTGAGAGTGACAGAGCCCTGGAACAGGCTGCCCAGGGAGGTTGTGGAGTCTCCTTCACTGGAGACATTCAAAACCCGCCTGGACAAGTTCCTGTGTGATGTGCTCTAGGTGACCCTGCTCTGGCAGGGGGGTTGGACTAGATGATCTTTCAAGGTCCCTTCCAACCCCTAGGATTCTGTGATTCTGTGATATGATATGATATATGACTGAATTACACCAGCTGAAAATCTGGCCTATCCCAGTATGTTTGGCTTGTGCAATTGCTCTTGTGGAACCATTAAATCAAATGTGGTTTTGCTGTGTTTAGTCTCATCATTCATTCACTGAAACAACTGGTTAGTGTTTCAGTTGTTTTAACTTCTCTGGTTTTGATAGTTACATGCAAGTTATGAAAGGGGTTCACAACATATATTTTATGGACTCTCCATCAAGCTGACAATTGTATACAAATACATTAGACAGCTCAGTTCAGTTTTAGCACCTTGTTCACTTTTGAAAGCTTTTTCACCATAACATAGTATCTCCCTACACACACATGAAATATTTTTATTGAAGTGTGATGGCCTCAGTTTTTAACTCTTTTTTGCTGAGCTTGGTACAGAGTAATCTGAGTTGTGAATGGTGAGGACAAAGATGATTCAGATTCAGCTGGCTGTTTGAAATCCTTGGTACACTGAATGACACCCCATCAGCTCAGCTGTTTATCTCTGTCAAGTAAATAAACCAGCAAAGAGGTCTTAGGGACGTAGGCTGACTTCAAGTGGTGACTGTAGATGTTTACCTGCAAAAACCTACATCTCATGCTTGTCGTAAGAAATCCCTTTAGTCAGTAGAGATTTAGTCAATGTCATCAACAGAGTCCAGGGCACAAGTCACTTCATCCGGAACGATGCAAATGAGATGTGATAAAATGTGCTCAGGTGGCAGTATTTAAATCTGAAACACCCATAATTAAATAACATTTGCTTAGAAAGGACTGATAAAGCCCACATTTCAGCACATCTCAGGCCATCATATTTTGTCCAGCTGCCCTGTCCTGAGCCCATCTTCCTTCATCCACCCATCATGCAAAAACAGAGAGATGGAGAAGACTGAACTGAGTGGAGTTTGCTTGGATCATAAATCACCTCCATTAATTTGAGGGGGCTGCAGGTCTCATTGCTTTTTCAAATTTTCCTGCTTTCAAGTAGCAGCCATTGCCTCATGCTGCCCTCTTTTTTTCTTTTTCCTATTGAACAGTCATTTAATGTCTTAGAATCATAGAATCATTTTGGTTGGAAAACACCCTTAAGATCATCAAGTCCAACCGTTATTACCCAACATCTTCTTGAGAAGCTGCTTAAATTTAAACAGGTCACCTGATAAATTTCATTAATAAATTGGAGAATAAAATATTTTACATTCTCCATTCTTGGTGTTGCTCTCTGGACTGGGCTTTGTTCTCATGTAAGATCTCTTCTGTTGCATTTGAATACTTGGAAAGTAACTTTGGCTGAGTGTCCCAGCAGGTTTACAGACAAGATGGGTCTGATCTATCACTGGGTCTCTTGTATCTGTGAACACCTGTATTTCTTAGCAGAAATGGGTACACAGATCAACAGAACTTAATTTGGAAAATTTAGTCTGCTAAATTGATATATTAATTATGACATTGGAGTAGGAGATTGCAATGGATAAATATTTGGGGTAAACTGAGACATCTCTTTCTATAGCAGTGGAACAATGCTGGTTAAACCAGCTCAAAGTCTTGTCCATTGTATTCAGGGGGATAAATCAGGACAAGAAGAAATCCAGGGAGACCTGGAATAAAAAAAACACCTTACATCCACCAAACCTGAAAGTCTTCCTATACTGATTGATAAATAAGGAGATGTAAAACACTGGAAACCACCAATTGTTTACGCAGCATTTTGCAAATCATGAAGTCCTGCAGGTGGATGTAATTGTCCTGTTTGCAAAACAAGGCCGTGAATGTTCTCTTGTCCCTAATCCCAATGCAAATATTACATAGAAATATATTTCACAGTTTGTTTATGGAATGTGATGCTATTCCTTTATTTCAATAAAGTCACCAAGTGGAAAGCGGAACAGATGGACTGTGTTGGCTTTGGAGGGAAAGCTAAATGGGGAACAAAACCCCCAGGGCACAGAACAGCAAATCCAGCCTTCAGCAAACTGCTGCATGAATCAGCTCTCAAATATTGTCCTTCTAGACACCACTGTTTGTAGTCTTTGTAGTTCTGATTGCCACAAGGCAGAGAGGAAAAAACCAGGCTGGAAGCAACCCAGTTGCTTTTCTTTACCTCTCCTATGACTTTCCACCAAGATTTCTTATATTTGTGTGCTATTTTCCCAAGCAATATCCAGAAAAATGAGCCATTTTATGATGGATGCCTCAGCCCAGATGTTAATTATCTTTAAGGAAGGAGTTAAATAATGGTCATGAGGTAAGGCAGCCATAGAAAAATGCACTAGCCCAAGACAGTGATCACTGAAGTAACTGTGCTCTTCCTGTGAAGTGGAATTAGATCAAAACTTTCTTGAACTGGTCATGACTGAAATGAGAAAAAAATGCCTTCTAGTCTGCTGCATCAATCTATTAGCAGAGAACTGCTCACCACCAAGCAGCTTCTAGCTTCCCAACCTCACATCACAGCCCTGGAGCCTACTAAAACCTTTTGCAGAGATCTGTTGAGTGGAAACACAAGGGGGTGAGCACCAACCTCTCAGAAGACAGCACATAGAAGCTGAACTTCAGTGTAGTTTAAGGGAAAGTGAAACAATCGAGCAAAATCTCCCACAATGTAATTAATTGATTTAAAGAGAGATAGGTTCAGGACAGAATCATCCTTTAGGAGAAATACATCTTGATATTAAAATGCATCAGTAAGTCAGCTTAATACTTAGGAATGGTCCTGTCCCCACCCACCAAAGGCAAAAAATAAAGGTTTAACCCATGACCATCACTATGCCACTCCATAAAACCACAGTGCACCAATGTTTTGAATCCTTCTGGCTTCCATCTTTGTCCCATAGAGGGTACTCAGGGACAGGAATTGGGTACAGAAGAGGGCTAAAAGGATGGCAAAGTTATGGCACAGAGAGCATGGGTCTTGTCAGCCTGGAAAAGAGGCACTGGCACAAAATCTTAAGCCACATGGAGAAGGAAATGTGTGTTCACTGGCAGTGTAAGATTTGGGGGCATGGGATGAAATGAGCAGGAGGTAGGTTCAAATCAAACACAAAGGCTGCTCCTGGCACTGTGGAGTTCCCTTCATGAACTCCATACAGCTCAGTCTTCTGGGCAAAACCTACCATTTGGAAGTGATTGGGACTTTTCCTGTAAAATCAGTGTCATGAGACAAAAAACCTTCAGATTCACTCACGGAATCACAGAGTGGTTGGGACTTCTGAAGATCATCTGGTCCAACCCCAATATTAGCGTAGGAACACCTACAGCAGGTCACACAGGAATGTGTCCAGGCAGGTTTGGAATGTCTCTGGATAAGGAAACTCCACAACCTTTTTGGGCAGCCTGTTCCAGGGCTCTGTTACCCTCACAGTAAATAAGTATTTCAGTGTGTTTAACTTGAACCTCCTGTGCTCCAGCTGGTGCCCATTGCCCCATGTTGTGTCATTGGACACTGTGGAAAAAAGAGTGGCCCCATCCTCCTGACACCCAGTTTAGCTATTTATAAGAACTGATGATATTCCCCCCTGAGTCTCTTCTTCCTCAGGCTGAACAGCTCCAGCTGTCTCAGCCTTTCCTTGTAAGTCAGATGCTCCACTCCTCTAATCATCTTTCTGGTCCTGCATTAGAGACTCTCCAGTAATTCCTTGTCCTTTTTGAACTGGGGAGTCCAGAACTGAACACAGTATTCCAAATTCCACCCTCTGCAAAGAAACTGAAGAGTGACATCTGCCAGTACCTTCACCTTGTGCCTCCACCCAGGGAAATCTGTCCTTAATAGGTTACTTGAAAGTGTTCAGACTGCATGAATAAATGAAATAAGCAAACATGAAGTGGCTATTATTAGAGTTGAGATGCAGTGACCAGCTAATCAGCCATTCCCCTGTCATTTTACAATCCAAACTGAGCTTTATATAGCTTTGTTGCATGTTCAAATTGTTGTACAAGTAATTGATGTAATTAACATCTTGTCCCTCTTTTTACACAGGCAATTATAAGCCACCATCAGGCCTACGATGAGAAACAAGAGATAGGACTGGGATTTTTATATCAAATGCAAAAGAAAAGGGAAATTAAAGAGTCTTTCAGATACCAAAAACAGCACAGGTCTTTCTCTAACCTTTTTAAAGGGTAAAAGGGGGAAAAAAGATACTAAACTGTTTTCTTCTCACCCTTTGCGTGCTATCTTTGAAAAGAAAATGTTTTAGTAATTTGTTAACAAAAGCTACAGATTGGATATAACTTTAGTACTTTAACCCATTAAACCCTTTCCCTAAAAACGACAGGTTTCCCGGTCATGTCAGAAAGTTAAACAGCCTGGAATTAGGGAGCTGTCTCCAGGGCCTCCCAAATACTGGGATTTTGTTTTTCTCTCCTCAGCAGGTGGCTTTAAAGACAAGAAATCTGCCCATCTGTTGGAGCTTGAAAATGTTTCAGGACTGGGGAGAAAAGAACAGCGAGGAGGATATTATGTTTCTTATTGTTACCTTTATTTAGGGGGCCTGTTTGGGTTTTCAGGCTGAAGCAAGCCTACACCTCTGGGTTTTCTTGAGCTGGAAAGAGCTTTGGCCTTAATAGGAAATGAAATGCTCCCCATCATGCTGGAGAGGGAAGGGATTTCCACATTTGCATCAAAAATGCAGGTCAATCTGGTCTTGAGCGATTCTTCCAAAATGAGAAATTCAGCAACTTCCTGTCACTGACCTGCACCTCAGAACTTTTATCTCTTATTCTGGGGAGAAGGACAGGGGACACACAGGTTCACTGAATCATGTTGGGATTTGCAAACTTTGGTTCAAAATCTATGCAGCTAATTCGCTTTCCCAGCACAACTCAACCCCCTTGTGGAGTTCATGGCAATGTCTAGGCAACCTCCTGTGCCTCTGGCTACTACCCCACTAACAAGGCCACTTCCCAACACCCTCCTGAGTGTCCCTCAGGGCTGAACCCAGCAAGGAGCCCCAGGCTCTGCAAAGAGGTGAGGTGTTTTTGTAGTGCAGGCTGTGGCTCTGCAAGCTCCTGGCTGTGGAGCTAGAGGAACCCCATAGTGACTGCATTGGCTGGTGGGTGCAAGCTGAGGATCAAGCTCTGCTGCTTTCTTCAGCTTTGGTGTCTTCCCAGCCCACTGCAATGATTTAAAAAAAAAAAAAAAAAAAAAAAAATTAAAAAATGGGGGCAAAAAAACAGAAGGGAAAAGGAAGGGAAAGGAAAGGAAAAGGAAAGGAAAGGGAAGATATTAATGAAGGAAATAAAAAGGAAAGAAAAGACAAGAAAAAAGAGGGGGGAAAGGGGAAGAAAAGCAGAAAAGGGAGGGGAATAGTGAAAGGGTGTAAAAAGTGGGCAAGGGATTAAAAAGGGAAAATAAGGGAAGGGAAGAGGGAAGAGGAAAAGAGGAAAACACTGAAAAGGAAAAATGAGAAATAGGAAAGAAAGAAGAAAGGGGACTAGAAGAAAAAGGAAGCAAAAGAAAAAAGGGAAAGAATATTAAAAAAAGGAAAACTGACAAGATTAAAAAGGGGGGGAGGGAAAGGGAAAAAAGAGAAGGGGAAAGAAGAAAAATAGGAGAAAAAGGAGAAAAAAGGAGGAAGAGGCAAAAGAGGGGAAAGTGAATAAAGGGGAAAAGAAGAAGGGGTGAAAGGGAGGGGGAGGGAGAAAATGAGAAGAAAGTGGGAAGGAGAAGGGACGAGAGGAGCACCTGGGACGGGGGGCGGGTGGGGGGCGGTGCCGTCCCGCCCCGCGTGGGGAGGTGGCTGCGGGCGGGGGGGCGGCTCCGGAGGAGAGGCGCGGAGTGGGGCGGAGGGGCGCGGATCCGGGGGCGGTGGTGTCTCCTCCTTCCTTCGCTCCCTCCCTCCCTCCCTCCTTCCTTCCATCCCTCCCTCCCTCTGGATGCGCTCAGGCCGGCGGCGGGAGCTCCGCGGCTGCGCTGCCCGCAGCCGCCCCGCCGGCAGGTTGGGGTGCGGGGTGTCCCTCGCTCGGGCAGGATGGGGGGTACCAGCCTGGGGGTCCTGGTGCTGCTGCTCGGCTGCTTCTTCTCGTCGGTGAGTCCTCCCGGTGCGCGGCGGCGGGGGCTGCGGGGCTGCGCTCCGCGGCCGCGGAGCTGGTGTCCCTTTGCGCCCGATTCTGTGTCGGCTTCAGCCTCGGGCGAACTTTGGGCAACTTTGAAAGGGCTGTTGGTTTAAGGCAGGTGTATCTTTGCTGGCTTTCTTTATCCTCTCTCCCCTTCAGCCAGAAAATAGCAGTCGCTTAATTTTCTAGTTGTTCCAAGGTACGTTCCTCTTCAGGAGTGAGGGGATCTTTGGAGCTGGAGGAATTCTCTTTGGGGTTTTAGCTCTTTGGTTTTGCTGTCATTGGGATTTGCAGCCTGGCTTTCAGTTTGGTTTCTGTTCAGGAGCTTGAGCGTGTCGTGCAAAAACCCCTTCCTCCCCGGCCACCCCCCCCAAAAAAAAAAAAAAAAAAAAAAAAAAAAAAAAAAAAAGAAGAAACAAAACCAACAACCCAAAAAACAACCAAACCCCAAAAAACAACCAAAACCAAACAAAAAAACAACAAAACACACAACAGAACCGCAACAACAACAAAACTGGGGATAACGGGATGAAATTTCCCAGCGCAGGGCGAGGGGGCTCTGGTGGGACCTTCCTCTGGTTGAAGAGCAGCCTCCTCTGAGAAGTTCGGCACAGTGCTGCTCTCTGACACTAAACCCCCTATGGATGCACGGTTTGGGGAAAGAGCAGGGGGCTAAGGATGTGATTTCAGGCTGCTACGGCCCTTCTGCTTATCATCTCCATGCTTGTGGGTCCCGGGTTGGGGCTGTGCTGGGTCCTGCCCTGCCCGCAGATGGCTCAGAGCAGGGTGTGGAATGAGAAAACCGGATTGTTTCTGCAAGCGATGTGTCTGTAGACACGCTCACACACACTCACACACACACGTGCACGCAGAAGCTGATTCTCTGTGCAAACAGCACAGACACGGGGTTCTGCACTGATTTGGATTGAGACCATTCATTTTTATTCAGCAGGCTGAGGTGGGGAGTGGGGTGGCAGGGGAGATTGGGTGCTGGCCGTGGCTGAGTTTCCCTCTTACTTCTGATCTTCTCCCACACTTGTTTTCTCTCTTTGGGAGGGGAGGTCGCCTTGCCAGCATCCTGTTGGGTTGGCTGAGGTTCCCACAGGATCTAGGTTGTGCCATTGGTACTTGGTTGCAAGTTGCTTCTGTTTGCTCTGTTTGGCTGGTGACAGTGGTTCAATCAAAGCTGCTCTGATCCCCAGCAAGCAGCGTCAGACCAAGCAAGCTGATCCTCAGAAAGTGGAAGGTAACCCAGATCTAGCCTTGCATCACTCATCTCTCCTTTCTACTCACCTTGTCCCTTCAAAAATGGGACAAATGGATTTCTTTCAGTTTTTTCAGCTGTCACTGTGAGCCACCCAGCCATCTGCATCACCAAAGACTTTATTTGAGGAAGAACAGGCTGGGAAATGGATTAAAGTATTAAAAAAAAAAAAAAAAAAAAAAGGACCAGGCAATTATTTCCTGGAATTATACAGGCTTTGCTTTAGGCAAGATCCAAAAAAGCTCATGTCTGGATCTGGGGAAATGAGAAGGGGCTGCGCTCCCATCAGCTGCTGGAGCTGCTCCAACTTCAGCTTCCACTGAAGCCCATGGCAAAAATCCCATTTCTTTAAACACTGTTGGCATGAAGAGGTCCTCAGGGGCCAGATCCTGCAGAGAGTGAAGTCACATAATCTGCTGAAGTTGACATGCAAGTGGTGGCAGGATCAGGCCCTAGTGCTGGTGCTCTTGGGTTGATTGTTATTGTCAATAAGCACAAACCCCTTAAATCTTTGGGACAACAGCAAGGCCCAGCCTGGGTGCAATCCTGTACTGCTTCCCTTTCAACCCTTTTATTAGCTTGTTGTTTCATACTGTATCTCACTTTCTTGCCCTTGGTTTACTGGCACCCTCGGTTGCTTTCTCGTTCTTTTGTTGTGTTAATGTTCCCAGGACCTGGTTCATTCTAGCGGGTTAAAGAGATTCACATGCTCCTTATCAACACTGATCTGCAAGGTGACTAATCCTGAAGTGCCTCGATGCTGGAGAAAAATCCCTTCTGGTTTTGTTTCTTAGTTTAAACCTGGGATTTTTTTCTCATTTTTAAAACAAAAGTAACTCTGAAATTTTAACAACCTGGCTCTGGGACCTATGGACGCTCAGCAGAGGTTGTGTGGGGTTTTTTCTTATGATTGATTGCAATAATTTTTATTGGTATGTCCTTGGAAAAACTTTGAACGAGAACAATTGGCTGATCAAGGAGTTCAGTGCTGTAAAACTGTTGCAGCCGTGTGGTTTCTAATTGCTGTTATAAACTTTCACCTTCGCCTCTCGTGATCTGCAAAAGTGGGAAAAAGGAAATTGGGCAAATCTCATTTGCTGCCGTTCATCAGACCATAGTCACCAGAGATCTGCTTCCTGTCGATGGTCAGCTCTTCAGATTTTGAAGAAAAGTGCTGAAGCTGGTGGTGGCAGGGCCACGGTGTAAACCCAGAGCAATCCCTGTTAGGCACTAGTGGGTTGGTTTACCTTTTCAGGGGTGTAATTAAGGTAACTGGTCCAGAGAGCTGCAAATTGAACTATTAGTTTTTCAGTGTGTGTGTGTGTGTGTGTCTAGTAAATGAGATGTGGATAATTCAAAGCAGTTGGTAGATTCCACATGCCTTCAGAGTGCAAATTTGCTGAATTAGCCAAATCTGTCCAGCTGGTGTAATTTGTGCTTTTCTTCAGAGTATTATTCTGCCTCAGCCATCAAGCAGACTCATGAGGAAAAAGAGTAAAGTCTCAGATCTGATCCTTCAGCAGTCTGAGTGTAAATGCTGCAAGTAGGATCACTGTAAAAAAAAATCAGTTAAATTTAAGCTCATGGGACAACCACTTCAACCGTATCTGCACCTTTCATCCTGCCATTGACCGAGGAGTTAGATAAATATGTTTAAACCAAAATAATCAATTATTTTGGGCAAAGAGGTAAGGTGCTTGCTAGAATCCTCTAGCCTAATCCCTGCATCCAACACAAAGATCCTTCAGCAATGCCAGCTTGTGTTTAACAAAGGCCTTGCCACAAAACCTCGGTGTGTTACTGGGTGTAGGATTTATTAAATTTATACTGGTATAAATGCATGACTGACTTTATTTAAAGCCATGTAGGAGAACCAGTTGCCCAACCCCAAATCTGGGTAGCTCAGAAAGCCTCGCTGCCTCTCTTTAACACTGAAAGTTTTCAGAGTACATATTTACAGCAGTACATGTATTTTAGAAGCTCTTATTTAGAGCATCACAAGGAAAAAGAGCAAAATAGGCAAAACAACAGTATCTGAGGAAAAATAAATAAATCCTGTGAACCCATGTACCAGTACAGGCTGGGGATTGACCTGTTGGAGAGCAGTGTAGGGGAAAGGGACCTGGAGGTCCTGTTGGACAGAAGGATGACCATGAGCCAGCAATGTGCCCTTGTGGCCAAGAAGGCCAATGGCATCCTGGGGTGCATTAGAAAGGGTGTGGTTAGTAGGTCGAGAGAGGTTCTCCTGCCCCTCTCCTCTGCCCTGGTGAGGCCACATCTGGAATATTGTGTCCAGTTCTGGGCCCCTCAGTTCAAGAAGGATGGGGAACTGCTTGAAGGAGTCCAGCAAAGAGCCACCAAGATGATGAGGGGAGTAGAACATCTCCCTTATGAGGAAAGGCTGAGGGAGCTGGGTCTCTTTAGCTTGGAGAAGAGGAGACTGAGGGGTGACCTCATTAATGTTTATAAATATGTAAGGGGTGAGTGTCAGGAGGATGGAGCCAGGCTCTTCTCAGTGATGTCCAGTGATAGGCCAAGGGGCAATGGAAAGGTGCAAGCTGGAGTATAGGAGGTTCCATGTAAACATGAGGAAAACCTTTTTCACTGTGAGGGTGACAGAGCCCTGGAACAGGCTGCCCAGAGAGGTTGTGGAGTCTCTTTGGAGACATTCAAACCCACCTGGATGTGTTCCTGTGTGATGTGCTCTAGGTGATCCTGCTCTGGCACCCCTAACATTCTGTGATTCTGTGTGATTCTGTGAATATTTAAGGCTGTTTCCAACAACGTGTTGTTCCAGCCCCACCAGCATGTCAGCAGGGAGGTTCACACCATAATTATCACAATCTGCCCACAGCAGGAGGTCTGTCTCCAGCAGGAAAACTCGCATAACCAGACAGGAGGGGAATCGTGATATATTGTAAAAGGAGAGGAGTCCACCAGGGTGTTTAAAGAGTGAGTTAGTCACCAAATATTCGGCATCAGAAGGCAGATGGGACCATGGACAGAGAAAACTGTCTGGCTGGTGAATTTGGGTGTGTTGTTGCCTTTTCCCCTTTTTTACTGCACTTTAAATGTACTCTGGTTCAAACTCCTTCCTGTTGTGTTATCAGCAGTGCTGTGACAGCCAGAGGGCTGCACCAGATCAAAATGCAGAGCAGGGTGTGCTGTGTTCTGTGCTCAGTCCATCCAGTGCTGGCTTGTGAGGCTGCTTGTGACATTTTGTTCTTGTTTTTGTTGTTTCACACTGGCGTGGCTTTGCTGAGTGGTAGTTGTCCCTTCTCCCTGGAATACCCAAGGGGGGGTGGTTGGTGGATGCAGGGAGGTGCTCTCTATGTCCTGCAAATGGGCAAGTGGGGCATTGAGTGATGGGACCTGTGTCATGGAAGAGGTGTTTCAGCTCTCCTGAAGCCCACACTGCAAGGCTGCCTTGGAAATGGTAAACATACAGAATTTCTATTTTTCTCCATAATTAAAAAAAAGGGAAAAGGGCAGTAACTTCTTCCCTATATCAGATGGTCTTCAGCAGAAGCAACTGGAAAGACTTGTATCTTCATAGAATAATTTCATAAAATCACAGAATAGTTTCGGTTGGAAGGGACTGAGGGTGGTGAGACACTGGCACAGGTTGCCCAGAGAAGCTGTGGCTTCCCCCTCCCTGGAGGTGTTCAACACCAGGTTGGATGGGGGCTTTGAGCAACCTGGTCTAGTGGAAGGTGTCCCTGGCCATGCAGGGGGGCTGGAACTAGATGATCTTCTAGATTCCTTCCAACCGAAACTATTCTATGATGACCTAGAAGATCATCTAGTCCCAACCCCCATGCCACAGGCAGGGACACCTCCCACCAGACCAGGTTGCTCAAAGCCCATTCCAACCTGGCCTTGAACATTTCCAGGGCATCTACAGCCTCTCTGGGCAACCTGTTCCAGTGTCTCACTGCGCTCATAGTGATATCAGTTGAAAACAGTCTTTGGCTTGCCACTTCATATGGTGACTGAATCTGGTAGGATTGGGTAGTTACCTGGTGTTTGAGCTATTTTGTAGACACAAATTTGCATTGGAGATAGAGAAGAGAGGGAAGAGGAACAGGAAAGGTATCTCCCTGTTCAGCATCAAGTGTCCCATTTATTGGCAGTCTGAGGAAGGGCACCAGACACTGTGTAGATCAATGACACCCAGGATGAGATGATTTTATTTTAACTCAAACCTTAGCACACTGGGAGATTTGTCACACTCTGCATGGCATCAGTGGCTCAGATTCAGGAAAAGCATCAAATTATCCATGCAGAACAAAAACTGTTACTCAAGTTTTGGTGAGGAGCAGGACTTGGCTTGGTTTTATGAACACAGAAGGTCACGTCCTGCCCTCAGACCAAGGCAGCACAAGGTTGGCAGTGTCATTTCACTGCTGTGAATGGGATCTCTGCTGCATCATGCTGGCTTAGTGGAAATGGATATGTGGTTTTCCAGTGCCTGGGAAAGGTGGTGTGAATAAAAATAGCCCCATTCTCTGGTCTCATCAACTTTCTCTCTTCTGTATTGGATAGAAGAGTTAAGTCCTTTGGAAGAACTAAAATCTAGGAAATGTAGCCAAGAAAAAATCTTCAGCTGTGGGCTAAAAATATAGGCAAAATGAATTGGAGAAGCCTAGAGACCCCAGAGCAGGAGAGGATGGAGTTCTGGTCCAGCAGGTGGGAGGGAGAGCATGGATGGACAGAGGTAGCTCCTGCTCACTCCATTAGACTGGCTGAGCCTGCCTGTGCCATGGGACTGATTTGTCCTCCTGCCCCCTGCAGCCAGGCTGGGTTTCCCTTGGTGAGTGCTGAGGACTCACTTGTTTCACTGCTCCCTCCTTTCCACGCTCCCAGATGTTTTCCAGAAGTCATGAGCTCTCACAGCTTCATTTGGGTGGGAACCAAGCCAAGAGAGGAGATGTCTTTGCCTCTGAAAATGAGATCCCAGAGGTCTGCAGAGGAAGAAAAATCAGACCTTTCATTTCAAAGTCCAAGAGGGGCAGGGGAGTGATGGCAGTTATCAGCCTGGCCTCCCTCCAGAGCTAGTGCCATGGTAAGGAGGTCCTCTGCATGGCTGGGGAAGGACTGTTCACCAGCTGAGCGGTCTTGTCATCATTCCCTTTTGGAGCAACCTGCAGCTTGTTTGGCTTCCTGCCTGGCCACCAGAGATTTCTCTGGGATGATTCATCTCCCTGGGCACGAGCTTCACCTTTCACATTACAAGACCCATAATGCAGGGACAGTTCATTCATTATTACTCTTAAAGTGCCTTGGGGAAGGTTTGAGAAGACGATGGGCTCCCTGAAGTCACCAGCTGCAGGATTTTCCTTGCATTGTTATACAGCCCTTTTATTTGTTGAACAGGGCAACACCAAACACCTTCAGCACTGGGTTTTTAGTAAAACCTAAAGGCTTCTGAAGAGGTAAATAAAAGTACAAAGTTTCTTTCTGATAAGGATGTTGTTAATAAAGTACCAAGATATTCTACTGGCTATTAGCTTTGCTACAAATCACTTTTAAACTGCTTAGCCTCATGTATAAACCCTAATGAGGAAAGAGCTATAATAGCAAGAGCACTTATGTTTAATAATTGCCAGTCTGCACAAATATAAATAGTCTGTATGAACACAGCTTGACCTGCTAGAAACAAGCAGGAAAGGTGAAGAGGTGGAAGCAGGTGTGATATTTCTTTGCTGTTACAGTCCTGACCTCCAGTAGTCTTTCCTCCATCTCATTTGTCAGTCATATGGATGCAGGGCAGACGTGGTGCCCTGAAGTCAGTGCAGCCCTGGTATGAACTTAGAGTAGGTGACATCAGAACTCAGACCAGTAATTTTTTTAGATGGTTGGTTTAGAAAGTGAATTTAGGGACATTTTTTGCAAGCAGGGATACGTGCTGTGCGTTGCTTAAGGCTGGAAAACAGACATTAGTGCTGCTTTACTGGCAGTTTATTGTGCCAGATTTTATCTACAGCATGAATTTTTACATATATAGAGTATTTGTAGGACTTGAAGACATAATTTAGCTTCTGAGCTGTACATAAATTTTAGAGACCCTGATGTACTTTACATTAACAAAGTCACTTTTCCAATCAACTGAAACAGTGGATGTTATGAGCCTTAAGCTTCTCCATTAGTCACATTAGGCAGATTTTTCACCCCCAGGGCAGTCACTGACCATCCATTTCACTGTTTGCACATCTGGGAGATGGAGACTTACACTGCTGTCGTTTGCATTTAAATTCAAGTATTAGAACTGAATTGGGATTATTTTCTAATTCAGAATGAAATCGGGATTGACTTCTGATGCATTTCACTCGTGGGCTGGAAAACAGACCTGGTGATGAACTCTCCTGGGCATTGTGGAGACCAAAGGAGCTGAATATAGAGACCCAAACTCTGTTTGCTTAGCCACTATCCCCATGATCTCCTCCTTGCTTCTGCAACAGGCTCAGGGGTGTTCCTACTCCAGACAGTTGGGAAGCTGAGTATGAGCACCACATTTTTTTAATCTTCATCTCTGTGAAACTGCACCTCATCAAGAAGGAAGGGGGGAAAAAAAAAAAATCTATTTAAATACAATTCATGTCTGGCGGGGAAAATATCAATACTTTGTGTCTCTTTTGTAAAGCTGAAATCTAGTGGGTGTCTTTTAAAAAGATGTCTTCAGGGCTCCAACCTTGATTCTGTGTTTAACAGATGTTCTAATTAATACCTGGTGATCTGTAACATCACAACATCTGAGCAGTGAGTGTCTCCAGGGCCCTTATAAATGTCATTGTCTATCACAGCTAATCGGTCTGTGAGCTTCCTGACAAATGACCTCGGGGTGGGATTCACCGTGCAGATGAGGACACCTACGTTTTGGGAGTTCTATGTAGGTGTCTACGTGTGACCCAGATGTTCTGAGCTCCTGTTGTGGTCAGCAGCGTTGTTAGTTTTTTGTCAGCACCTCTCGGGCCATTTGAGAAGCAGGAAATATCCTGTTGACTCACATCATCCCTTTCTGGAGAGTGAAGCCCCCACAGATGCTGTGTTATCTGTCAGCCCTCTATGTGAGCTGTGAACACAAAGTTATTCTTCAATTATGCACCTTTTTGGACCCTCATTGACTACAGCTGCAGTTTAATCACCCTCAGGTAGACATCTACATTGAGAGATCTTAAGCTGCAAGCTGAATCCCCAACCCCAGGTTTCTCTTTTGTGTTGTGTAAGAATGAAAAAAGAAGAAAACCTGCTCATGCTGAGCTTCTCCCTGCTGCCTGCTTTATTCATTACTGAAAAGCAGCTTTTATTTCTTCTTTTCCTAAGTGGCCAGACTGCTGCAGTTCAAACTTGAAGGAAGGTATCCCTTTGCAAGGCAAAAAGGAAACAAAATTAAATATACTGACTGTGATGCCCAACCCCACAAAAAGTAATAAAAGGAAAAGTTAAAAAAAATGAAAATCTGTAACAACTCTGTAGAGTTGCAACAAAATTAAAAGCTGCTTCAACACTGACACTCAGCATTTTTATGCACTGGGCTTGGAAACAGCCAGAATCCAAATCTTGCTGGAGATGATACCTCTTCCACCTTTACTTTGGTTTAGCCAAATTCAACTTTTATTTTAAGTGAGTATAGTGATTATTTTTATGGCCTCTTTCCCATTACAGACCCCTAGCCATGTATCAGGGGAGGCGTGAACCTCTTTAGAAGGTTCATCCCATTCATAGCTAAGTAGGACATATTTATTTATTTATTTATTTATTTATTTTTAAGTCACTTTCCACACCCCTCAGGAGTTTGCTGAGCAGAGATTAAACCCTACTGCCCTGGTGCTTCCTTCCAGAGGAAGGGAGTGAACTAAATCCTCCCCAGGAGCCCTCAGCCCTGGCTGGAAGGAAAGCCTCTCAGCCGTGGAGCTGCACAAGCACTAGCTGATGTGTTTGCACGTGTCCTGCTGCTAAAGCCACTCCATCCTCCTTACCAGCAGTGACTCGGCTCCATCCTGAGCTGTGACCAGTATTTCTCGGCTGCTTTTTCTCCTCTGCAATTTGGGGATGGTGATTTGGGGCCACTCAGCAAGGAAAACAAAGGGATGGGGCTGCTTGCCATATGCTGGGAGCTACCAGCATGGTGAGGGAGCCCCTCTGCCAGCCTCGAGCCTTTGGCACCCTGGGGCAATAGGAAACCCCTCTGGGACTCCCTCCCTGGTGAGGTGACAGGGCTTTCCTATCACCCCGGGGCCATTTCAAAGCAAGGAGCAAGCACAAAAGAGCTTGAATTAAAACAAGCCACTTGTTCCCTGCAAAGTCTGCCTCCATCTGTTGGGTTATTTTTCATTTTCACCCTGGCTCTTAAGCATAATCAGGCTTCTCCAGCTTTTTTTTTTTTTTTTTTCCCCACAGTTGAACCAGGTTTTCTTTTTTTGCTTGACATACTCATAGGCAAAAGAGAAAAGCTGCTGCTGAGAGAGTTCCCAGCTTCACAGGGCACTGAAAGGAGGTTAAACACTACACAAAGAATTACTGATGTGCTCAAGAGTCAGGCTGCTTGAATTATTTTGGGGGGGAGGGGGAATGACATTGAACATGGCTGCAGAGCCCTGTGGGTCTCAGCTATGCCATGCACTTAATTCCAGTGCTGCAAGGGCTCCTCACAAGGAGTTTTCCCTCCCTTTCTGTTCTTCTCTGCTCCCTGACTCTTGTACATTTTCCTTTTTTGCACACTTTCTCTGTGCAAAGCTTCTTTCCATCTTCTGGAGTCAATGCTTTGCCGTTGGGGCATGGGCTGTGTTTTTGGGTGCAGGAATTCTTGCTCTTTCATCCCTTATGTAGCATTTCTTGCACAGCACCATTTTCAGCAAAATTAAACTTGGCTCCTCCTTGTCCCTCTCTCTGCTCCCTCCCCTGAGAAGTCATTCATGTGTCAGTAAACAGTATGTCAAAGGCTTGTCTTCAGGCTGTTTGTGTACAATGCAGACCAGGGAAGGTTTGTCAAGAGAAAGAACAGCTTAGATTGGAATAAATGAAATATATATAAATAGATATAAGTATATTCAAAAATATAAACATGAAATAAAAATTCTTTCAGGCATGATCATGCTTCCTGAGGTCTGAAAGAGAAATGAAGCTGAGTAGTAATCACTATGGGTTTAGCCTGGGGATGTTTATCAGTGGGACAACATGAGAGCCTGCTGGTTGGAGAGAGCAGTTTATTGCAAAACCACTGCTCCCATCCTTCTGTGTTATAGAACTGCAACGTATCTCCAAAAGCCAACCCCACAAATTAACATCCAAGGTTCTGCTGGGCATTAAAAGCCTCGAACTCACAGGAGACACGGATTTTTATGATATGCAACAGCTTGCTTCACATCCCACCACCTGCTCGTTTCTTGCTGTCGCAGAGGTGATAACTCTTGCCCACCCCTGCAGTCCTACAAGGGCTGTTGGTCTTGCCAGCTCCTCCCTGCCTAAGTGATTCCTCTGCTCTGCAGGTGCTAATTACTTCTGTAATGACTTGACTAAACACAGAGCAGTCCTTTCAGACCTAGGTGTATCCTGAAGTTTCCTGAGTGTGTTCCTGAGGTAAAGAGCTTTAAAAGCTCCTTTTTCATTCTAGCTGTACTCATTGGTCTAATAAAAAAATAATACTATGTCCCATGTACCAGTAGTTCATCATGGCTGTAACAGCTCTTAATAAAACTGGGGTGTGAGGTGTTACTTTCAGAGATCCATTCATCTTGATACCTAGTTCTTTTGGAGACCCTAGGTTGAATGTCTGTCAGTGGCTGAAGTTGCTCTGGAAGTGCCTGATCTACACTATAATTAAATTTACACGCCTTGAGGAAGAGACTCATAATGTTGGTGTGTGTATTTGTGCCCTCCACCTTTGCTGCTGTTTTCATTTGGCTCCTACAAGCTTGCAGATAAAAGGCAGAAACAACCTTTCTGTCTCCTTGAGGTCTCTGCCAATATAAGGCTCCTGTCGTGTTCATGTGGTTACTTTCTGCTTCTTAAAGTTCCCTTATTTTTCTCCTTTGACTGGGAAGCTGTTCCCAGAGCCAGACAGCTCTGGTGGTTGAACTGTGTTAGCCAAGCCCTGATGGTTTTGTAGATGGAAAGGAAATTAAAAATTGGAGATTTTTGCCTTGGGTCTACTTCACCTGAGCCTCAGAAATATCTTAAGGGACCAATAAGCATCTGGAAATATTTTTAAACCTAGCTATAAAACTGAAGTTTTGGTTGTTTGTTCAATTTTTTTTTAATTATTTTTTTTTTTGCCACACATTCTTGTTACAGGAAGGTAAAACAGAGCCAGGATTGACTAAAGAAGCATCTTCCAGAAACACTAAATTCAGATGTGGAAGAAAAGCTAAGTAAGGACTGAGTAAAGGTCACAGTTTTTTAAAGGAAAGACACCTAAAATGCTTGACAGCATGGTATTTACTCATTGGAAAAAGAGATGCTGAAGAGAAAAGGGTCCAAGTGGATGTTGGAAGCTGTGATGGAGGCCTCAGGGACTGGCCAGGGACTGGCCAGGACCTGTGACCAGCATGGTACCTGCCTGGGGATCTGGTGAGGACTGGAATGAGGGAGAGGAGGAGGTTATATGCACCGTGAGGAAGGGCAGCTGAGAGCAATAGGTGAGAGAAAGATGAGGGCAGCAGTCATGAACTCCAGCTGCAAGGAGGTTAGGAACTGCTGCCTTTAGGTAGGTCAGTTGTGGAACAGTCCCACACTGGAGCTGAGTCTCTTGTGCAGGTTGATCACCAGGTCTGCTGATCCCACTTGGATCACTGCAGTCTAGAAGCATCCCAGAGCTGTAGCACTCCTAGGAACAGCCCCTGCTGGGAACACTGAGCAGCCCAGGTTCAAGCCTTTCTCCTCAACTGTCTTTCTACAGCACTTTTTTTTTTTCTCTGCATATTACTCTAACATTGTATTTCTCCTCCTGTTCCTCTCTGCTGCAGATCTGACTGGTTTTGTTATTGTGCAACTGAAATCATCATCATAATAAACCAGCAACTGTGTCTTTGATTCAGGCTTCCTTTCTTCCCCTCTATGGGACTGCTGAAAAGTCAAGTTTCTGTTTCTAGAAGAGGTATTAAAATGCTTGGCAGGTTGATGCCCCTCTACTTTGTAATTATTTCTTCTCTGCCAGTTCACCACTCAAGCTTCCTGGGCTGTCATCTCTGGAAACAAGTATTAAATATATATTGCTGCCCTGGGAGGAGAGCCCAAGCAGACAGAGTACAATGCATCTAAAAATAAATGCTTATTTCCCTTGCAGAGTAGCCTGGGGAGAAGAACAGGCAAGGAACAGTGTCCACTGGGGTAACTGGGAGTAGAAGGAGATGAACCAATAAATTAAGCTGCAGCTGGAGAGTGGCAACAATTCAAGCACAGGATGAAGCTGAGCAGCTCTTAGTTCAGTTCCAGGCTCTGTACATGAACTTTCTCCTAAGGGTGGTCTTGCCCCTTAATGCCTGAAACCCAATCTGGAAATGAGAAAAATATAGTCCCTTGACTTGCTCTTCACTTGTTTTATAGAATCACAGAGTGGTTTGGGTTGGAAGGGACCTTAAAGATCATCCAGTTCCAATCCCCCTGCATGGGCTGGGACACCTCCCACTAGATCAGGTTGCTCCAAGCCCTGTCCAACCTGGCCTTGAACACTTCCAGGGAGGGGGCATCTTCCCTGAGTAACCTGTGCCAGTGTCTTACCACCCTCATAGTGAAAAACTTCTTCCTAATATCTCCTCTAAATCTCCTCTCTTTCAGTTTGAAACCATTCCCCCTCATCCTATCACTCCATACCCTTGTAAAATGGCCCTCTCAAGCTTTCCTGTAGCCCCTTCAACTACTGGAACATTTCTTTTCACTGTTGTCTGCCTACATCACAATGGCTTCATAGTTAGTGTTTGGCTGGATGAATCTTGCAAATCGATGTGATGGGGATGATGCAGTTACCCCTACATGTGCACTCGTGATGATGTCAAGGAATGGAAGCATCTAGTAAAGGGCTGGGCCTGGGGCTGGAGTGATGGAACTTGGCTGGGTGTGGGAAGGTTTATGTCTTGGAAGGTGAAGACATAGAGAACCTTGATTGTTCTCTTCACATAAGACCTTGATGACGATTTATCTTCCCAACATACTTTCCATAACAAAAAAACCTAACCACATGGAAGCATCTAGTGAAGTGAAGTCACTGGTGCCAGGGCGTTTGTACGCTCAATGGGATTGAACTGGGCTGGTTGTGGGAAGGTTTGTAGCAGTGAGGGGAGGGAGATGTGAGAACAGCTTGCCAGGAGCAGCACTGAGAGCCAGAAAGTCAACTTCTTTTGTGTTGGAGGTTGGCCCATTTCTGCAAGGGATGTGTTGTCTGTCACAGGGACTGCATCAGAAGGAGCTTTCCTGTATGGTGTGTAGGTTATACAGCTGCTGTGCAGGGAGGGCACTTGGTGTGATCTGCACTTTATTTATTGTTTGGTGTGGGACAAAAAATAGAGTATCTTTTCCTTTCTTTCTTCTCATGAAGAAACTGGAAAAGTTCACAAGTTCTGAGTTACGTTTCTTGACAGAAGAATGAATAAATAAAAAAAAAACAAGATGCTTTTTATGGATTTTTTAAAACTTTTTCAGGCCAGAAAATGGCCTGAATATGCACAGCCATTTCTGTGAGGGAGGGAAATTTCACTTTCCTGATTGCTTGTTGGAAGACTCAGAGAAAAGATAGTGGAAAAGTTTCAGTTTTGAAAGCTGATTGGTCACAACTATTCATTTGAAGCATATTCAGTCTTAGAGTCTGGGGGGTCTCTAACTCACTTTGACAGCAGCAGATTTAATCAATGCAGAAAATTTTCAGGCCTGGAAAGAGAATATTGCACTAAGTGCAATATTTCCGAGTGGAAAGCTATTTAAGAATCTAGGAAAGTCCTGACCAATGAGATTGGGGTTTCTGTGTCTCCTATGGAGTATATCAGTGGGTTTACCCCCAAGTTATGTTTTCCTGTCAAATTAGTGGCATTTAAATAGTGTGGCTGAAAGCAGGACACCTGGGCACCAGGAAGGAGAGTGCAGGAGGAGCTGCAAGGATGAAACGGCATTTTCTTCATTATGTGGGAGACACTTAAGAGACCAGCCTGGGTTTGTCCAGGAGATCATGCCAGCCTCTGTAATCCAGCACCTTGTGGCTGCAGTGGCCTTGCTGGACCTACAAGTAGAGTAACTTTCCCAGTGGAGGTAAATCTGATCTTTCTGTGTGTAAGGAAAATGCAGCTGAGTTCCTGTGACAGTGTGATTCTGATGGGAAGTCCCATAGCGTCGTTGCAAACAGTATGAGTTCAAGACCTCAGTTCTAGCATCTGCCTCGACATCCCTTTCCCTAGCAGGAGCTGGAACTGAAAACAGAAAGATAAAAGCATGCAGGCACTCAGTCACATATTCATTCGACCCTAGGAATTTAACTAATAGTTGTGCTTGGGAAAATCCTACCCTGCAGTTACCACTGTTGGCCAGAATAAATCAGCTTGGCTTCACTGGCTTTCACTTTGCTGTGTTGTCTGAGGATCTGACTGTTTAATGCTTATGCAAGTGTTACAAGAGCAACCCTGGAAGGCTGAAAACTAGATGTAGCACAGGCAACATCAGTCCTCCACGTGGCCCAAAGGCTGTGGCACATGAGATGTTCCTTAGGAAACACCTCCAGGTGGGTGGGTGGCATAGCTTGTGTCACCCAACCTTGCCCATATCATGGATTTTGTTGTCACTGTATGGTGTCCAGCAAAATAGCCAAGCCTGGATGATAGTGCTTGTGGAAAAAGGAGGCCTTAACCCTTGGAGTGGGACACTGGGGTATATCTGCTAGGAATGTGTCAGGTGTATGGTTTCAACCTGTGGCCTGAGGGCACTTTCAAGACAGAGCCTTCTAGTTTTCTATGAATATAAATAACAGCACAGCCAAGGACTTGGAATTGAATGTTTAGAGATTCTGTGCTTCCATAGGGAATTTTCAGGAGTCAGCAAACTAAAAGAAGAGTGAACTCCATCAGGTTCAGCTGGAGAGAGGCAGCTTTTGTATACACCTTTTTTGTATAGGCTGTATGTCCTCTATGACTTGACAGAATCATAGAATCATCCTGGTTGGAAAGGACCTTGAAGATCATCAAGTCCATCTTCTTCTGATCCATAAACAGGGTGAGGAGGGCTTAAGAGGAGTGGTCTCCAAAGGGTTACACGTGGGTTAGCAGAGTGAGTTTTCTGCACAGCCTGGCTGGAGAATGGGGAACAGGATGCCAGAGGTTTCCACGTTTCTTTTCTAATCAGTTAAGTGTTCTCACTCTGATAAGCAAAGTATGATTTTAATTAAAAAGCCATTCCAGCTGGATTTAATTTTTATGCCATTGAAGAGGCAAATTACTGTGGATATAAAGAGGGGAAAAAAAAAAAGAAAAAAAAAAAGATGGTCCTCTCATTCCAAAAGAGTTTTAATCCACAGTGGCTTGGATCCCAGGTCAAGGCTACTTTCCCTAATTCTTGGAAGAAATGTTGGGACTTTTTATTCTCACATCTCCTTGGCAGAAGGATCAGTAAGATATCCCTGCTTTGCCTCCATGTATTTTTTTAATTAAAGAGTTAAATGTTCCATCCCAGGGGGATGCTGCACTTGGGGAGCCAACCTTGACCTTTTTCACCTTTTAAACGAGGGCTTTTCAGAGAGGAGTACATTTTGATGTACTCTAATGCTGAAGAAAAGCACTTCCCTCTATTTTCTGTCCCTTTCATATGCTGCATTTAGTTTTGTGGAGCAAAGACTGGAGCTGGTGCTGGCCTACAGGGGACAATTTCACTTACATTCTTTGGTCTTATTTGCTCGTGCTGTTTAGCTGTGGCATGAGGTGCCACAGTCCCCACAGCCTCCTCCTGGAGAAACAGACTCATCATGGCCTTGACAAGTGGTCTGTGTGGTGGGTGGGGAACTGGCTGACAAGACTGTACCTGGAAGGTGATAGTAAATAGCTCCTCCTCAAACTGGCAACCATTCACAAGTGGGGTCTCCCAGGGATCAATACTGGGCCCAGTGACCTGAATGTTGGGATCAAGAACACCCTGATGAAGTTTGCTGACAACCCCAAGATAAGTGGAGAGGTTGACACTCCAGGAGGGAGAGCCAGCCTCCAGGATGACCTAGACAGGCTGCAGGAGTGGGCTAGCAGGAACCTTATGAAGTTCAACAGGGAGAAGTGTAAGGTCTTGCACCTGGGAACACATAATCCAGGAGCACAGTTCAGGCTGGGATCCACCTGGCTGGAGAGCAGCCCTGTGGAAAGGGACCTGGGGGTCTTGGTGGATAACAGGCTCAACATGAGTGACCAGTGTGCTGCAGGGCAAGGAAAGCCAACAGGATGCTGGGCTGCATCAACAAGGGCATCACCAGCAGAGATCAAGAAGTCATCATCCTGCTCTACTTGGTGCTTGTCAGACCACACCTGGAGTATTGCATTCAGTTTTGGTCCCCGCTCTACAAAAAGGATGGGACAGGCTGGAGAGGGTCCAGAGAAGGGCCACAAAGATGATCAGAGGACTGGAGGAGCTGCCATATGAGGAGAGGCTGAGAAAACTGGGTTTGTTCAGCCTTGAGAAGAGAAGGCTCAGGGGAGACCTCATTACCATGTTCCAGTACCTAAAGGATGTCTTCCAAGGAGATAGAGGCTCCCTATTTACAAGGAGTCACATGGAGAAGACAAGGGGTCATGGGCACAAGTTGCTCCTGGGGACATTCCAATTGGACACCAGAGGTACATTTTTCACCATGAGGACAATCAAACACTGGAATAGTCTCCCAAGGGAAGTGGTAGATTCCCCTCCATTGGACAGTTTTAAGTCTCAGCTTGACAGGGTGCTGAGCCATCTCATATCAACTATAGTAGCACCTAGAAAGGTTGGACCAGATGATCCTTGAGGTCCCTTCCAACCTGACATTGTATGATTCTATGCTGCTGTCAAAAACCAATAGCAACTGGGGTCTGATAACAACTTGTATCACCACAGATGTGACTGACACATCTTTCCCAAAGGCTGATGTACAAAAAGTGAAATGCAGCCAGTTGATAGTCATAAAAACCATCCAGAACTCTCAAAGGTCCTGCAGTTTTATTTTTTAATTTCATTTATTCACCCACAAAAGTATGTCCAGTCCATATAATCACAATTATAGGCTGGAGTGGCACTGTAAATAAATGGGGCAGGATGGTGGAGTTTCGTTTTCCTGAAGTGCTTTCCAAGGCTGGGTTTTGGATGTGTGGCTGGACAGGTGTGGTGGGAGCCCACAGCAGTGGATGGCTCTTTGTCCAAGCTGGGAAAGCTGTGGAGGAAGAGTGCTGCCTCCTCACTTGTGGTCTTGTGAGCACATAAAGCACATCAGTTACAAGTGTCAGTAAATGCAGCTGTGATTCTTGAAAATTTTGCCTTTATATTAAAAATCTGCCAGCAATAAGGTACTAAGATTTGATTTGGGTCTTCATTGCTTCTCTTTCCTCACCCTGTGCCCCTGCTGTGTCTTCTGTGTGAATCTCTTGATCCTCAGCCTAGGACTTGAGCAGTGGAATAGATGCAAAGCCACATTTCCACACTTAGAGATCAGAAATATCAGCTTGATAAACCTGTGAGGGATGCACAAAGCACAGCCATGTCCTGCTGCCAGCTTCACTGTGATCTAAAGCATTCCAGCTTTCTGCTGTCTCAAAGTGCCCTAAATCCTCATAGACAAATAGCAGTTGTCAGTAATGTGTGCAGGGCTGGGAATGGGATGTTCACCACTTTGAGGCAAGAAGCAGATGATGGTGAACACCATTTTTATTGTGATGGGCAGGCATAGGTTGCTGAACAATATCCTCATTTTTCACTTGCCTAGCTGGTAGGCTGTGGAGCTGGGAGGAGCTTCATAAGGACTTTTTGTCCTCAAACGTGATGCCTGTTGGCAATAGCCTACACTAATTTATCTGGAAGGTCTTCCCTTGCTAGAGCAACCCCTGCCATGGCAATATGAACTTGTGCCATTGAGATGCATTTTCAGCTCTGAGCATAGATGAGCCTCAGGGTAAAGGTTAAACTCTTCACAGGAGGAGTAGAGCAGTTGGGTTGTGAAATCCCAGCACTGCAGGTGTATTCTGGGTCTAGGAAGCACTTCCTCATGGAGAGGGTGATCAGACATTGGAATGGACTGCCCAGGGAAGTGGTGGAGACATCATCCCTGGAGGTGTTCAAGGAAAGGCTGGATGTGGCACTTAGTGCCATGGTCTAGATGGTGTGGTGGTGTTGGTCATAGGCTGGACTTGATGATCTTAAAGGTCCTTTCCAGCCTTGGTGATTCTGTGAAGGGTCTAATAAGCCACATACAGCACAACCCTCCTTTACATGGATGGAGCACCTAAGACAGCAAGTGGGTAGAAATGCTGTCCCCCAGCACATCTGCAGGCAGAGGAATTGCACAATCCCTTTGTTTTCATTAAATAAAGTACATCCAAATAGTTTGTAATTGGTAGATGCAGCCAGAGTTCATTTTGTCCTCAGGTCAGTGCTCCAAGCCTGAGCTTGTAGGGTCCAGCAAACCCAGAACTGATGCCATGGATGTTCTTGAAGACCAGAAGATGCCAAAGAACAGTAAAAATGGTGTCTGTTCCCTGGAATAGTGGGAAAGCCATGATCTGTCTCTGTCTATTCATGTGTGGACAGAGACCAAATCAACGTCTCTGGTCTGCACTGGTGAAATACCAATAGCTGCTCATCACTTTTGGCAACCCCAAAAGCTAAAGAAGCCAAAAAGGCAGCAAAAATGATAAAACAATCCTCAAAAAGTTGACTTTCTCATTTATTTGTCTCCTGGATTGCAGATGTTCAGTATCTTTCTTTTCTGTGCAATCAAGCTGACTAGAAGCTTGCTGCTGCAGCTCATCCATTGCCTGGGATGCACTGACCATGCCAGGACAAAGACAGAATGCTGCAAGTCTCCTGATGAAACCTTGGTGGTTGGCAGCACCCAGTGGCTCCAGCAGTATCAATATGACTTTGCCGTGTCTCTTCTTGCTTCATGACGTGGATATTTAGACCCTGACCAGGCTTTTTCTAAGCAAAAAAGTGTTAATCAAACAGGAGTGCCCCTGAAGTGGAGTTCCTAAGGACTTCTGAGCAGCATTTCACCCTCTTGAGGTTCAGAACATTGTCAAAACTCCATTGTTTGGATGTGTTTGTTTTCCAACATTCAACAGCAAGAGCAAGTGGGCTTCCATGATTGGAAGCCAGCAGCTATTTGAGAAAATCCAAGTGGAATGCAACGTCTCGGTGCCTGGGCCAAGATCTGACATCAGAAACCCAGGAAGCCTGTGCAGTTGTAGCTATATTAAGATTAGAGTAATCCCTGATGGGAAGGGTAGATTATTTTATTTGGCTAGTTATTGAAAGCGACTAATTTTCACCACTTGCCTCCAGTAAGTTGAGTCCAACAACCTGTTTCTGATAAAGCATAACTCGCACTTTATTGAACCCTTCAGGAGCTGGGATGGACAACTCAGCACATGTTTCCTCATGCCCTACGTATTTATCTAGACACCCTGGGGAGAGTTATGACTCTGCACAGGCTTCCACTTGGCATCCCATAGTGCCTTTTTCTGCTAGATTGAATTTCCTTATAGTAGAGCACCTCTGAAGACAGTCAACAACCGATTGAGTTGCTGAAGCAAAGATGTCCAGTGTCTACTGAGATGCCCTTATAGTGAGGGCATGCAGATTTTTGCTCCAGAAGGATGTGGAGCTCTTCTAATTGCTTTTGTCCTTCCTTTCCACACCCTCCCTTCATCTTTATTGCCCTTTTAAAATGCCTGATGTTAGTGTCACAGCACAGGCCTTCCCAATACCATGCAGAAAAGGAGTATTATCTTCTTGTTCTTCCTTGTTGTTCAGTGTATACAGCAAACAGTTGTGTTAGCCTTTTCTCAGCAGCACATATAGGGAGTCCACCCTGAATTATTTACAGAATCACAAAATGGTTGGGGTTGGAAGGGACCTCTGGAGACCATCTAGTCCAACACCCTGCCAGATCAGGATCCCCTAGAGTAGGTCACACAGGAACACATCCAGGCAGTACCTCTTTTAATCCCCTGCCACGTTACTTCTTTTCCAGAATTCAGGCTGCCATACTAGAGGTCTGTGCTGAGTCTGCTCTTTCTTGAGTGCAGCTTTTGCATTTGGCTGTATTCAAATAGACCTTCTCAGCCAGCTATTTTAAGTGCTCTTAGGTGCAAGTTATCCAGGCTTGCTGATTTTAAATGTTTATCTCTTGTAGATGTTGTTTAACATCTGCCTTTGTTAATAATGGACTGGAAAAAGCTTCTTCATCATCATCAGAGACACGCACGTTGCCCTGCTGCTTTCCAAATACAGCTTAGAATCACACGTTGAACTTCCCTCTGCTGGACTGTACCATCTGCAAGATTTTGTTTGTTGTAATGCTTTTTGTTTTGTTTTGTTTTGTTTAAAAAACCCCAAAATAACCAACCAACCAAAACCCAAAGCCAAGCAACCAAACAAAAAAAAAAACAACACTGAAAATACTAACTTCTCATTCATCTCTTCTTCTTACCAGCTGCAGCTCTTCCCTGGTGTCTTGAGGTTCCCATATAATGCTTTAAAGCTTCATGATACATGATTTATATTTCTTCATCTATAATTCACCTCCATTTAGCAAATATTGCTGGGTTTGATTGTTGGTTTACTTATTTATTTTGACTTTAAATTCCCCCTTCTGAAATTAGATTTTACTCAGAGTTAATCATTTGGATTGGAAACTCATGCTGGGTTTGCTTGGTTGTCTTTTTTGGACACTTGACCTGTCCTTCCAGAAGAACGGTGACCTGTCTCACAACACTGAGTGCAAATAGGGCAACGAGGGGGAGGTGGTGAAGGAGGTATCCCATCATCAGGTGGTGGAGGAGAAGGAGGGCAAGAAGGTTGTTATGTGTCAGGGAGGGGACACAGATCACACGAGGAGTGAAGACAAGTTTTATTATAGAAGCATAATTTGGGGAACCGTGGGGATATTTTAATTGGGTACCACAAGATGCTGGAGTTGCTTTCTGGAAAATTTAGTTGGAGGTGGAAAAAAGATAATATAATCTAAATAACATCATTTATGAAGTGTAAGCATCTGCTCCCTGCAAAGGTATGAAGGATCAACAGAGAAGAGCAGGGAAGTGCAGCAATCAACTTGCTACTATTGTTTCCTCAAAAACCATTGTTTAATAAACATTAAAATCAGTGCAGTGAAATTTCCCACAGTTTACAGGGAGGATCTGAGAGGAGAACTTAATTCATTTCTTGAGGAGATAGTTTTAACATTGTTGTGAACAAATTAAGCTGTTTCATTAACAATTTTGTGGTTAGTCCAATTAATCATACCAGAGAAGAAAAAGAAACATGCCTTATGTTAAACTCAGCTTGCAGAACATGGGACACATGCAAATGGGGATCTCCTGTTTGGTGTCACTGTTTCTAGAGATACGTCTGTGTTTATAGAATATATTCCTGTTCATGTGACTTGGATGGCAAGCTTCAAACCTTGGCTGGGTTTTGTCAGTTAATGTTTTTAGCAAACTCTTGGAATACATTTGTTGTGTGTCCATGCTTGAATTGTTACTGAGGTGAATGCTTTCTGTGGGAGACCTGTGACTTCCAGGAGTTTGTAATGTGGCCAAGAAACCTCTGCTTAAGATAAAACTTTGGAGGAGAGAAGCACTGGATTTTTTTTTTAAATTATTATATTTATTTTTTAATGATGCACCTTAATTGCTTTAAGGTGCTTTGCACTTTGTGGTTATTTCTCCTAAGGCTTTTTGTGTCTAGAAACTTTGATGGCAGCTTGAGCTATTGCAGATGGATTTTTAAAGGGGTTTTAAATCTGCTCGTACAGTTTCATCTCTATATACATCCAGAGTTTCTTGAAGCCATGAGATTTATCCTCCTTGGATGGATACACTTGGCTTGACTTGTTAGAGAAACAGAAAGTGCATATGGATTAGCAGGTGACATCTTATTTCCAGTTGCATCCTGAGTAATGTGTGTGCTGGGGATTGCAGGCTAAGGTCTTACAACTGTTGCTATTAAAGTGCCAGGAAAGGAATTGTTGGCATGTGAGGTTTCCACAGGCAAAAGGGGAAGGGATTATCACAGGTCACAAATGAACTAAAAGGGCCCAGGGCAGGAGGGACAGAGGGTGAGGAGCTACAGCCACATCGGATGGCCGCAGGAACTTGAAGGAGCTGCCAGCAATCTGGGAAGAAGCATTGCAGACAGGTCTGCTCACCCCAGGGGACAGAGAAGTTCAGAGGTTGAGGGTGTCTGTGTTTAGGGGATAGTGTCAAGGTCTCCTGGCTGACTGGTCCTGGTCATCTGTATAAACCCTGGGAAGGAAGTAAAACGGCAGCAGAATGTCTCTTCTGCAGAGTAATTTCCCTGGTTACCTCCATTCCTTCCATGCTAGTTTAGGCTTCCTGGTGTTTGAAGGCAATTCAACCCTTGTTCATAATAAGGAAAGTCCCAGGTTTGCTGTGAAGCCCACCAGTTTGAGGAGCTCCCATTGAGGTTCACCTGTGAACATGTGAGCTGCTGGGCTTTATCAATGCAGAGGAACTAAAATGAGGAAATAATGGGTTTTTTTAAGAACCTTTTTTAATCATTTGCTATTGTTTTTTGCAGAGCAAAGCTGTATTTTTACCTTTCTATTTCAACACAAATATAGATATCCAAGAGATATTAGAACCTGTTGTGACACTTGGGGAGTTGGAAGGTATAAGGAGGGACACCCTTTTCAGATAGTCCTGTTTCTCCTCCTGGACAATCTTATTTCTTGCAGTTAATTTTCCCTATTCAGATGTGACTTTGTGACACAAAGTTCACTGGAGTGTGGCATTCACCTGCCACACTGATATTACTGGAATTTGCTCAAAGGTGATTTTTGTTCTCAAGACTTAGATAAGGAAGCTGGAAGAGTTACACTTGGTTCCTGCTTCTGATGAAACATCCTCCTCAACTTTGTAACCTTCTCCGCCTGCAAAATCGGAATTTCTCAGTCTTTTTTTTTCCTATTTTAGTCTATTTTTCATGTCAAGCATTCAGAGCAGGGGCTGAGCACAGAGGCAACTCCTTTTACATTTGGCTGCTGATTATGTCAGGCTGCAAGTAACCTAAACAATAAACTGGAACCAAACTTGTTTTAGTTAGAGGGCAAGAGACAAGTGATCCCTGGTAGACTTTTCACTGGAGCAGATGTGTCCATTTGTGGGTAAAAGCCCTTGAAGAAGCTGGAGAGAGTCCCAGCATGGCCAGAAGAATGATGAAAGGTCCTGAAAAATGCTGTAGGGGGAAAAATTAAAGAACTGGGGATGTTTACTCTCAAAAGAAAACAGAGAAGGGAGCAATCACAACTCGTATTTAATATATTAAAAGACTAATGCAAATAAGAATCAAGGAGCAAAAAATCCATTCTCCATAACCAGTCTGGATAGAACTAGGAATCTGGGCTTTAAATTTCAGCCACAGAAATTTAGTGTTTTACAAAATGCACAAAATCTTTCAGATGGTCAGTATAGAGAAGCGTGGGAATCAATTAGGGATAGTGAGAGACTGTGGGGTCTCTCTCTAGGGACACTTGAGAAAGGATGGGACAAAAACTTGTCAGAAACCATTACTGGGACTTTTTCTTCTTGAATATCAGATCTTGATAAAATAGTTGGTCCCTGTGGACCGTCCTAATCTTTGTTGTTCTTTTCTTTGCCTTCAATCTGTGAACATGATAGCTAGACTGTTAAAAGAAGAATCCCAAGAATTGCACCTGCTCCCTTTTGTCTTGGCCAATTTTCACGCAGGATCACAGACTGATTGAGGTTGGAAGGGACCTCTGGAAGTCAGTGGTTTGACTGTGTGGAATTCAGTCTGGCCATCTGCATGGCCCCAACCATTAGTTTCTGCTTTGTACCTGCAGTACAAAGAGACCAGAGTGATTTGAAGAGCCTCTTCTGGTAAGCCATGCCAGTCAGTGTCAAACCATTCCCAAGCAGTGCTTCACTTCTAATCCACCTTTGTCTCATTGGACAAATCAGTCACAGGAATTTGTTAAGCTTTTTTTTTTTTTTTTTCCCCCACATTAAATAGTTATCCTTGGTAGGAAATCCTCTTACAGTTTAGGCACTTGCTGGTTGTGATTGATTACACTTGTTTTTTAAATTATTTTATTCTCTCTCTGTAACTTTAGCTGGGATGTTTTGTTTTGGCACTAGCAGGTTTTCCAGACTTTTAATCATTTTTTTAGTGACACTCTCAGTGTTTGCCACTTTGGTTAGTTTGGTTTGCCAGATCTAGATGAAATCCTGGCTCTTTCCAAGGTGAGAGAAACCTCTTTGACTGAAGTTCATGGGTTACAATTTACTGTGCAAAAAGGCTACCTCCTCCCAGTGCAAACTTATGATTTTTTTTAAGGTGAAAAAGTGGACACCTACCTATGTAGAGGACCTTTTCCTGTACAAGAGGTGGTGATATGGCTGCTCTTGGCAGTGTTAGGTTAACAGACTAGGCTAACTACTTGGACTCGATGATCTTAAATGTCTTTTCCAACCTAGACAATTCTATGATTCTTTAAGCTCAACTTGCATTGTCCCCAAGGCTGTGTTTGAAAGGTACCTGAAGAGCACTTAGAAATAAGTCAGAGAGATCTACACTACAAGAGTTGTGCAGGAAGGAAACAGTCACCTAGAGAGATTGTGCAGTCTCTGTGCTTGGAGGTTTGATACTTGGTGACAGAAATTTGTGGCTGTGTGAGAGCAGTGCTGGTGCCGGTTTGGTTTCAAGCTGGAGGCTGGACCTGTGCACTCCAGAGGTCCCTCCCAGCCAACGTTCCTGTAATTCAATGTCAGAACACTAGGCACTGCCAGATCTCCTGTAGACACCAGGTTACCTTTGCTGAATCCTTGTGTAGAGCAATATTGGGGTATTCCTTTGGCTGAATTTACTACTGAATAGGTTGATAAAACAACAGTTATATGGGATAATTCACACCATTTTCACTTTGCTATAACTTTGGATGAAATTCCATCAGCTTACAAGTGGACAGAATTAGTTAACCAGGTCATGTTTATCTTGTTAGCTGGAGGCATTTTACAAGTGTCACTAATACAGGCTCGAGCTGTTTCTGGGGCTTGGGCTCTTGTTTTCAGCCTGCCAGAGCATCTGACTGTCTCAGATTTGTTCTGTTGGAATCAGTAATCATTGCTCAGAACCACTGAGAGAGTATCATAGAGTGGTGAAGGTTGGAAGGGACCTTAAAGATCATCAGGTTCCAACCTCCCTGCTATGAGCAGGGACACCTCCCACTAGACCAGGCTGCACAAAGCCTCATCCAACCTGGCCTTGAACACCTCCAGGGAGGGGGCTTCCACAATCTCACTGGGCAACCTATTACAGCACCTTCCTACCCTCATGGTGAAGAATTTCTTCCTGATGTCTAACCTAAATATCCCCTCTTTCAGTTTAAAACCCTTATCCTATCACTGCTCTCTCTGGTGAAAAGCCAGATCAGGCTGTATTAGCAAAAATGACCACTCTGGTTATTGCCTTTGTGCAGGGCTGTGTTTCTTTATGCATGCAGAAAAGAGCTGAGGGTCAGTCTGAAATCACCTCCCTTCATAAGGTCATTTGAGAACTGAAATCTCAGCGAAATCAAAGGGACACACAAAAACCTCCTCTTCTGTTATCCCATATTATTCCAATGTTTGAAAGGCATGCAAGACAAAGGAGGAATAAGCAACAGGTAGGGCTGATTTCTTAACAGCAGCTTTTCTTTCAACCCTTCTGAAGGTGAATGCTGGGGAAGTAGATGTTCCCTATGCTCCTCACTGATATTCCTGCTGCTCAGCATATACATATAAAAAACATTGCATTTGTTGACTTTATGCCAGATGGTACCACTCCCACCACCCAATCTGAGCATTTTGTTCTCTTTTGAGTAGCTTTCACCTCATATACAACAGTTTCCATACCCTTGTTTGCCTTCACAGTCAGCCCTGGTGTTGTCCTCAATTACTCAAGCTAAGTTATTTTCATCATCTGTAACAATTCCACTTTGTAGTGGTAAAATTATATTTTTACCTCCAAACCTTTGGGGAAGTCAGTGAACGGAAGTGGATGTGGGGCTGCATGTGACTTCTCCTTTTGGGGGACTGTTTAGTTTTCTCTTGAATTTCAGCACTTTGCACAGCAATCTCACTTTTTCCTGTTGCTGTTCTTTTTATTTGTATCACTGAAAGGCTTTTTCTGCTTAGCTGCGTTGGTCTTCGCAGCAAAGGCAAGACTTCTAGCAGTGCTCAGAGGTTTGCAACTCCTTCCATGGCTCTAAACATCATTTTCTTTCCAGAGCTATCAGCTGCTCTGCCCAGGAATTCTGACCACTCTTTAAGTCCAGCTCAGGTTTTATCTTCCTAATCATCTAATCTATTATTTTACTTATATTGAATATTCCTTAAGGGAGATTTGATGTCTCTTGTCCCCTTGGAACAAGGGCTGACTCCTTTCCCACTCCAGTTTCCATCCAAATTCTCTTTCTCTGTAGGCTCTTTGCTGGCTGACCAGTGTATTTTGAGGAGAACTTTTAATATGTCATACTAAGCAGGACATCTCTGACTGAGGTTGGATTTGATGATCTTAAAGGCCTTTTCCAAACAAAATTATTCTAAGTGGACGTCACCGTACTCTGGCATATGACAAGGTCTTTTAGAGACATGTAAAAACATGGTAACACAGAGTATGAAGTATTTAGGGGTTTTATGACAGCTTTTCTTAATCTTTGGTGTAAGGAAGGGGTTTTGGGAGGCAGTCAAATCAACCTGACATTTTTGATGTGATGGATCCTTTGTGGGTTGGGGATTTTCGGAGGTTGTTTTCTTTTTCTTTTTCCTTTTTTTTTTTTTTTAATCTACTGGCTTGCTGGATGATCTTGATCTTTTGGTCTTGTATCTCCATCTGTCAAAAGAGTCTACAGACATTAGGGAGAAATTCTTTAGTGTGAGGGTGGCGAGACACTGGCACAGGTTGCCCAGGGAAGTTGTGGAAGACTGATCCCTGGAAGTGTTCAAGGCCATGTTGGATGGGGCTCTGAGCAACGTGGTGTAGTGGGAGGTGTCCCTGCCCATGCAGGAGAGTTGGAACTAGATGATCTTTAAGGTCCCTTCCAACCCAAACCATTCTGTGATTCTGTTATAGAAAGCCACTGTGGTGACTGCTGCAAGACATACACCATAGGAAGGATTATTGTATGCATGTCTTTTTTCTTATGTTTTTGCTGTTTTCTGTCCCTTTATCTCCTCCTGGATGCTCTTGGGGAAGTGCTATTAACCTTGACAAACCTGTACTCTGACCCAATTTGCTTTTTCTTAAGATTGCTGGACCACAAGATGGGAAGATCCATGTCCCAAAGTAATTTCCTGTTCAGTGAAGTCAGGAAATTTTCAAGCACTTGCTCCAAATGCTGAATTTGTCTAGTTTTGACTGTTCATCTTAGCTGGAGATGTTAAGGCTGGGAATGCTCAAGCAAGGAGAGGGCACACAGTAAATGCTGAACACCCTCTTTGTCCACCTTGTGACCTGCCCCTGAGCTTCAGAGTGCCTGCTCTGGATAGGAAAAGCCATGTCTGGGACACTGGCTGCTGGACTGCTGTGGGACACTGCCCCTTTGCTGTGCATGGTCCTTCCCTGAGTCCATGAAAAAAAGGAAAAAAACCCTGAATTTGCAATGAGAAGCTGTGCATGGGAAATGTGTCCTCTGCAGACAGCCCCACAGCTCTAGGTGAAGTCACTGCTTATTGTAGCTGTGAGGGTTTCCAGCATGAGCAGTGGGTGAGCCTGGTGTAGGTCACTCCAGCCCTTTACTGGTGGTGCAGTAGCACTGGATTAATACTGGCTTTCTGGACATGGACAGAGCTTTCAGTTCCCCTAAAAGTTAAAAGGAGCTGAACATGTTGCTGACCAAAACTATTGTTCCTCAAACCAGACCTCTGCAGGATTTCTGAGAACTAGAGAATGTCCAGCTTTCTTTATCCAGCTCCCAGGTTATGAATGATATCCAACAGCCAGCCTTGCAGGAGGCTTCTGGGGTCCTGTTTGCCAGAGGTTTTGTGTCCATGAAGTGTGTACACAGCTTCCAGGCAGTGGGAGAGGTCTAGGGGCTGATGGAGAATGTGAAGAGCAGGGAAGAAACCACAGGGACTTCACTGTGGTTTTGATCAAGCTCTTATTTTGTCTTAGCCTCTGCACTGATCTGCCCACTTACGTGCCTGTGGACTCTTCAGGACATTGCTCAAAACTGCCATTGCTCTGGATTTGGGAAGTCCTCCTGCTCTACACCCCACTCAAAGCCTCACAACTTTCTGGGGCCATCTGGGCATATCTGAGTTCAGTCCAGATCTTCTTCAGTGTTGTGGCAGGTGGACTTTATGGGTGGTAACATCTGGGTTGGTTTCAGGAGGAAAACAAGACTCTGGTGCCACAACTGGAGTGCGCTGAAGCAACAGGAGATGCAGTAAATAGTGCTCAGGACTGTGTGAGGACCCTCTGTATTTGCCCAGGACAAGAATTGGAGCTGGATGGATGGAGGCTTTGTCAGGAGTTAGGATTCTAGAGACAGGAATAAGCAAAAGCAACTCACAGGTTTTGCTGAGACATCCACTCAGGGCTTTCTAGGCCCTTCTGAGCCTGCATTTGAATTAGAGACTTTTCTTCTGTGCACAGCAGTCAAGAGGTGGCTACTCAGGAGATGACCGGGGGCTGGATGGACAGAAGTTCAGGACAGGATGGACGGGTCACCTGCACATTCTGCTGAAGCCAAGTACTATTTTATTTTAACAACAGCGTTTCAAAGTCAATATATCTTGAAAACAACAACCTGTAAACATATGAGAACACTTACTAGTCTTTCAGTCAACTTCTTGACAGGGACCCTGCCACATACCATCTCACATCTGCTCTTGGAGTACTCTGGGGATGGATGGAGCTGTCTGGAGGGGAATCATTCAGCTTAGAGATGAGCCCAGGTCTGTGGGTTTTACCTCATTTAACTTCAGATATTTGCAGTGTAGACTCCCACCCCCTCAGCCAGTTGCATAAGGCTCCCTGGATGGAGCAGGATAGGGAAAGTTTCCTCTAACCTATTTTAGATGTGTTTGAAGTGACTCGTGCCCTAGAAGTGCCTGCCTCTTTCTTCAGGTGAAGAAGGATGATAATGTGCAGTAGTCAGATGTAGATGTGTACCTTGTACACATGTATGCTTGGCCCAATAGATCCTCATATCGTATTTCAGAGTCCTGGGGACCAAACAGTTTTGGATTTGCAAATCCTTTGTATTTCTGCTGTTCCTGTAATTGACTGAGCAGAAGCTTTGGAGGTGAATTTCCTCCAGAAGGTTTCATCAGTTTGGTAGTTAAGATTCTAAAGAATCTATAAGAAGAGGAGCAGAATTTTCCTCATCCAGGCTCTGCTCTTTAGACCCAAAGGTAAAAGGAAATTAAAAGCCATCGACACCCAGCAGTTCAAGAAAAACTACAAGTTACTTTGCTGCCTCCAACTTTTACAGAAGTCAGGTAGTGAAGTCCCCTTTTTAACTCCCTGTACTGCCCCTGTGTACTCTTGAGATAATCACTCTTGTTCCTTGCTCAAGATCATCCAGTTCCAACCCCACTGCATGGGCAGGGACACCTCCCACTAGACCAGGTTGCTCAGGGCCCCATCCAACCTGACCTTGAACACTTCCAGGGATGGGGCAGCCGCAGCTTCTCTGGACAACCTGTGCAAGTGTCTCACCACCTTCACAGTGAAGAATTTCTTCCTAATGTCTAACCTAAATCTCCCCTCTTCCAGTTTTGATCCACTACCTCATGTCCTCTCACTCCACACCCTTGTAAAAAGCCCCTCCCCAGCTTTCCTGTAGCCCCTTCAGATACTGGAAGGTGCTGTAAGGACTCCCTGGAGCCTTCTTTTCTCCAGGGTGAACAACCCCAACTCTCCCAGCCTGTCTTTGTAAGAGACTTCTTCCCTAAGCCCCTTATTCAGCTCTGCTTTCCAAGAGAGGAAATACAACCTTGTCACTATGGAGTTAAACAACACAGCTGCTCAGCTTCCCTTTCCTTCTGGTTCTCTGAGCTCTTTGCAAAACACTCCGTGCATGTTTCCTTGATCTTCCAACCCCTCACACAGAAAGGGGACAATCAGAATAAATGAAGTCCCCATGCCTCCAAGCTGCTGGATTGATTTGGCCAAGTTGCTTTTGTGTAACAGGGCCTGCTTAGACAGGCTGGAAAAAACCATCTGCTTTCCTTGTCAAATGATAGATCTGGTTTTGGCACGATTGTCTTTGGCAGAAGCAGAAAATTGAGTGGTTTGAACAGCAAAGGGAGAGTCAGGATACTTGGGCATTTGCCTGGACCTCTTTTCTTTGGAAAAGTCTCCTAGGAACATGTGCTGCTACCCGTGCTGTGCAAGTCCCTCGCTGATGGCTGGTTGAAGAGTTGAGTGTTTACAGCATGAGTGGAGGTCATAGCAAAAAATAACTTGCTTCTGCTTAAAAACATTGGTTTTGCAAGTTCTTTATTGATCCTACAAAGGCCACACACAGGGTATTTGGTATGTTTTGAACTTGGTCTTACCTTTCAGTTTAAGTCTATATTACTGGTATCTAACACTTCCTCTCACTGCCACAATGTATTTGTAACATGGTTTTGGATTCTTAGACCAAAAATCCTTTAGAAGAGCAAATAATTATAATACTCCATAAATAACTCTTTTATTTTTTCTTTTCTCAATACCACCAAAGCTTTTGCAGCTTTTGACACTATTATTGTTGGAAATTGTGTTACCTGTCACTATACATAAAAGTCCTGTGTCAGTGTCTCCCTTTGGTTCACTCTGCTCATTCTTGAACTTGTACACTGTATTTTTTTTTTTTGGCTCACCCAGAGGGTTTTTGGGAATAAAACTGCATCTACCTTAGGATGTTCAAAAGGAAGAAATGAAAAAGAAACTGAAAATCTCATTTTAAGACAGAGTTTAATGAAGTTATGGAATAAATCAAAGTCAAGTCTTTTGCCCAAGAAGTTTCTTCAGCCCTATGTTCCTACAAATAATGAGCAAAAATGAAAGCCCCTGGACTGAAAGTAGTGGGAAGCTCTTCTGGCAACTAATCAGAAGTAGCTCCTTTGGGTTATGCTACTGAGGCTTGAAATAAGACCTACCTGCTAAAAATCTTTCTTTTCCTTTGCTGTTCACATGAAAAGGGTTGAAAACTCCATCTCCACTAAAGCAGTGACTGAAGTCATGTTATAGAAACAGGGAGACAACCAATGCTCTTGTCTTATGCCATTACTGCCTTCACACAAGCTATCATAGAATCATAGAATAGTTTGGGTTGGAAGGGACTTTAAAGAGCATGGGCAGGGACACCTCCCACTAGACCAGGTTGCTCATCCAACCTGGCCTTGAACACTTCCAGGGATGGGGCTTCCACAACTTCCCTGGGTGACCTGTGCCAGTGTCTCACCACCCTCACAGGAAAGAATTTCTTCCTAATGTCTAACCTAAATCTCCCCTCTTCCAGTTTTACTCCATTCCCCCTTGTCCTTTCACTACAAGCCCTTGTCAAAAGTCCCTCCCCAGCTTTCCTGTAGCCTGGAAGGTTCTGGAAGGCTGCTTTGAGGTCTCCCCAGAGCCTTCTCTTCTCCAGGCTGAACAACCCCAGCTGGCTCAGCCTGTCCTCATAGGAGAGCTGCTGCAGCCCTCGGATCATCTTCATGGCCTCCTCTGGACTCTCTCCAGGAGCTCCATGTCCTTCTTATGTTGAGGGCTCCCAAACTGGGCACAGTGTACTCCAGGTGCAGTCTCATGAAAGCAGAGTAGAGGGGGAGAATCCCATCCCTTGACCTGCTGGCCACACTTTTGGCCAGCTATGGGAAGGTAGTGATGGTAGAAGACATCTTTGTTCAGATAACTAGAAGTGTAACCATGTGACACGGTGGGGCAGAGAAGCTGAATGAAAATAGGTGGGGGATGTGATTTCATCTTCTGTAGGTTTTTCAATTCTATTCCTTCCTTGTTTGACTCCAAATCCTGTTGTCACTGCAGTCACCTTAGTTCCCATCTCTTCTGGAGTCTCCATATGATGAGCTCCAGGTGATCCCAGGAACACTCCTCAGAGCAAGCAGGAGAAACAGAGGTGCTGAGGCTCACATCACTTCTTCTGGTCCCATACTCCTGTTTACCTGCAGCTGTGGCTTTTCTGTGAATCCCACCTGCCTTTGAGGAGCTGCTGTATGAGCAAAGGAGTTGGCCCATGGTTAGCCTGGCCCTGCTAAGGACAGACAGCATAGATGAGACTAAACATTTCTGCAGTCCCTTCAGCCTGTGACAATCATTGGAATTGTTTTTAATTAAGAGCGTACACAATGGCTTTCTTTGCAGTAGCAGACTGTGCAGTAATCCTCTAGGAATTGTTGGGATCCAGTGAGAAGGAAAACTCTCATTAATAAAGACTTTGGGGATAATTCCACAGGAGGGCTGCTGCAGAATTCAGAGCTGCAGGAAATCACTTCCAGAAAAACATGCCCTTCATCTTTCTACTCAGGGCTTCAGAGGAAAAATGACCCTTGACGAACGCACCACAATTTCTAACATGGTATCTTGGGCATGCCAGGAGGGCTTAGCAAAGGCAGGTTTACTGACTGTCAGCTTCCCACACAGTGGAGTACTGCATCCAGTTCTGGAGCCACCAACATAAGAGGGACATAGAGCTCCTGGAGATAGTCCAGCGGAGGGCTGTGAAGGTGATCTGAGGGCTGGAGCAGCTCTGCTATGGAGACAGGCTGAAAGGGTTGAGGTTGTTCAGCCTGGAGAAGAGAAGGCTCCAGGGAGACCTTAGAGCACCTTCCAGTGCCTGAAGGGGCTACAAGAAAGCTGGGGAGGGGCTTTTTACCAGGGTGTGGAGTGAGAGGACAATAGGTAATGGATATTGGTGATTCTGTGATAAAAACTGGAGGAGAGGAGATTTAGGTTAGACAAAGGAGGAAATTAGTGTGAGGGTGGTGAGACACTGGCCCAGGTTGCCCAGGGAAGTTGTGGCTGCCCCATCCCCAGAAGTGTTGAAGGCCAGGTTGGATGGGGCTTGGAGCAACCTGGTCTAGTGGGAGGTGTCCCTGCCCATGGCAGGGGAGTTGGAACTAGATGATCTTTAATGTCCCTTCCAACCCAAACCATTCTATGATCTTTGATTCTATGAGGTGCCCAGGAAACTGGATTACTGTTCACTAGCTGGTGTTAATGGGAGCTAACCAAAGCTGGTCAAGCTTTTCCTTTACCTACACTTTTTGGATGGGAAATGTGAATTAGTGTAGTCCTCAGCCCAATGCCTGCGTGGCCAGTTGCCCACTGCAGTAAGAGATGCCAAAGGCCAAAATCTCTGCCTTTTCCACAGGCAAAAATTAACAAAGAACAGGAAACAACATAGGAAAAAAAAAAAATATGGGGAAAAAAAAAAAGCTGAGGAAGAAGTAACTGAGGAAGAAATAAAGTCAGTTTTTACTGATGTGTCTAAAAAGTCTACTTCAAGCTTTTCTTGGAGGAATACACCAAGGAAGGAGAGTTATTTTGCTTCCCATCCCCTGGAAGATCCCCCTTGGTAGGCAAGACTCGCAGCTCTTGAGGGGTTGTATCAGCCATGAGCATTTTGTCATCTGGGAGGTGAATTAAGGCAGCTGAACTTGCTGCCCTGCTCACCATCACGTCAGCTGAACTGATGGCCTACCAACAGAAAGACACTTTTCTGTTTGCTAATGATGCCCAAAGCTGTGATTTTTCTTTTTTTTTTTTTAATTATTTATTTTTTTTCCCAACTGGCCTTGTTAGTCCCCAGCAATGACAGCTGTGGCATGTGAGGGTTATTAGTGTTATCACTGGGGAGGTAGAAGGGAAGTTGCTGAGATTGTTTGGGTCGTTTATGTACCTGTGTAGTTAATATGGAAAATGAGCCATAAACTAGAAGGCCTCCAATGTGAATCTGTTTGTTGACCTTGAGGATTTGGTAAAAGGTCTTTAGGCATTAAATTCACACATCACTGACCTTCCCCAGCTAAATTGTATGTGTTTTAGCTAGACCTGGTCCAACCACAGTCAGAGGAGTGGGATGAATGCCTCCAGAGCTGGTGCTCACTAGCTCTCTGTGGACTATAAGGAATGGTAAAAATCCATTCAGACTCAATGTATAGTGTTTACCCAGCTAAAATAAAGGAAGATGTGTCCCACTGAGGGAGAAGGTGAGATACAGCCCACTTTGGTTTTTTGTTTGTTTATAGAATCATTTAGGTGGGAAAGGACCCTTTAGATGATCAAGTTCAACCATTAACCCAGCACTGCCAAGGCCACCACTAACCCATGTCCCTCAGCACCACATCTACACAGCTTCTAAACACCTCCAGGGATGGTGACTCCACCACTGCCCTGGGCAGCCTGTGCCAGGGCCTGACAACCTTTTCAGTAAATAATTTTTTCCTAATATCCAATCTAAACCTCCTCTGGTACAACTTGAGGCCATTTCCTCTTGTCCCATCACTTGTTACTTAGGGAGAAGAGCCCAACCCCCCTGGCTCCAACCTTCCCTCAGGCAGTTGCAGATCCATCAGGTCACTCCTCAGCCTTCTTTGCTCCAGGCTGGACACCCCCAGCTCCCTCAGCTGCTCCTGCTCACACTTGTGCTCCAGCCCCTTCCCCAGCTCCATTGCCCTTCTCTGGACACGCTCCAGCCCCTCCATGTCCTTCTTGAAGTGAGGGGCCCAAAACTGACCCCAGGATTCAAGGTGCAGCCTCACCAGTGCCCAGTATGGGGGGACGATCCCTGCCCTGGTCTTGCTAGCCACAGTATTGCTGATACAAGCCAGGATGCTGTTGGCCCTCATGGCCACCTGGGCACATGCTGGTTCATATTCAGTCACTTTGGACCAACATCCCCAGGTCCTTTTCTGCCAGGCACTTTCCAGCCACTCTGCCCCAAGCCTGGAGTGCAGCATGGGGTTGTTGTGACACAAGTGCAGGACCCAGCACTTGTCCTTGTTGAACCTCATACAATTGGCCTCGGTCCATCGATCCATTCTGTCCAGGTCCCTCTGCAGAGCCTTCCTACACTTGGGCAGATCAACACTCCTGCCCAACTCGGTGTTGTATGCAAGCTTTCTGTTTGCTTTTACGTGTCTAGTACTGCTCTAGAGAGCTTAATAAATATGAGGCAGATGTTTTGACATTGGCAGATCCAACATAAGATTTACATGCACCCATGCCCCCTGGAATGAAATCTGCTGGCCAAGAGGGATACTCTAGAAGGTAGATGTCTGTATCTGGAAGACCGAATCCCACCTCAGTGTCTGGCTCTGCTTGAAATCAGTGAAGATTGGGCTTCTAAATACTCCTTCAGTCAATGGAGCCACCCACCTTGCTTAAAAGCTCACAGCAAGTCAGCACCAGCACTACAAAAGCCAAGATCACCTGTATTATAGGTATTGGACACACTTTTTCTAGTGGTTTGCCTAATATAGATGTCCTTCCTCTTGGACTGGATGAAAAAAAGCTATTTTTATAATGACATCTATAATCCAGTTTACCTGAATCTATCACAAGCCCACTTTTCAGAATACTAATGATGGATCGGCCTCATTTTGGTTTGGAAAGGTGGTAAAACATTTATTCAAAAGTAAACATTGTGTCATTGAGGTAAATATGCAATCAACCAAATTAGGCCTGCATTTTTAATTGAAGAGAAGATGTGGCAGTGAAGTACATGTTAATGGGCTTGGTAGAAAATTACTGCATTAAAAAAAAATTAAAATATGTTGTGGAAGTGCACAGCACTTTGCCAACTCTGATCAAAGGTAGAGCTGTATGAATTAATTTATAAAGTGAAAACCTGAGTTATTTATAGATGTGAGATGAATTTGGCAATCACTTAAGTCCAGAGAGTTGAGACTTTCCTTTAGAAAAGTCTGTATGTTTTGAAAACATTTCAGTCTTTATTTTTACAGCAAGTGTTCTGCAAATCTCTCACGCTTCTCCTCACGCTTTTTTAAGATTAAAATAAAAAGGCAAGAAGCACTGTAAATCAAAACAAAATGAATCAATACTATTTTAAATGTGCCGAGATAAAATTTCCTAAGATCTATTTCCCCTTGGGAAAAAGAAACATTTTAATACCAAGACAACTCCAAATAATTCTCCCTCTCCCCACTTCTCGTGTTTGTTTCTTCATTTTTATTTTTGACTAGAAAACCACATGATTAATTGTTTAAATGCTACTAATCAAGGCCCATGCCCAACCTGAAGGAAATTACAGTCTGAACAAGATGTGGTGAAACAGGGAAGAGAGCAGGTTTGGTTAATAACACATTGTGAGAATAAATGTAATGTGCTAAATTATTTTATACTTTTAATCCAAAGGGCAATCTACATCAAGCAATTGCTCCTTCAAAGGATTTCTGGGCCTTCTGTCATACAAACTTATCTGGCAAATAGAGAAATTTCTCACACATTTTGAAATGAGACATGGGAGGGTCTTTTGTTTGTTTGTTTGTTTGGTTAGGTTTTTTTCTCTGCCCATTTCTGATGGAAAATATTTGCCCTTTCCAAAATCCAGCAAGAGTGGGCACTGAGCCAATGACTTGCAGGGAAAGGCTCTTCCCCTGTCCTCAAAACCTGTCCCTGAAGCTCACCTGACTCGTGGTTTTTGCTGCAGCACATTCAACAGTGATGGTATAAACTCAGCTGAGACTTCTGCTCTCCTCACATCATTCCCCTCTCACCATCTCTTTGCCGCTGAGTTTTTCCACAAGTTTCTTCCTGCTGGATGCTATTTCCAATCTCTTTGAAAAAAATATGGGGGTATGTGCAGTGCCATGTGTGGTGGGACCTCAATTTCTGCTTGCAGTCGCCGTAGTAATGAAGTCAGAGGTTTCCTCCAAGCTCAGAATGTGTTGGTGGCCAGGAGACACTGTGTTATGTGACCCCTTCTCCAGCTCCTTGTTCTTTTTTGGAGTATAAATTGTCATTTGCACATTTTATGATTGAGGCAGTTCATTAATTATGTGTTGTAAGGAATCCATGATTAATTACCTGAACATTTATATCTAGTGTTGTATTACAAACACAATATAATTAAGTCTGACTGAGGAGCAACCACTTGAGGAAAAAAGTCTTGTCACTGGGAATTTCCCGCTTTTTAGCCCCTTGATCTCCTAATCTGCATCAGAGATGTCATTCTTATTTGATTTGGGGTTTTGTTTTGCTTTGAATTAGCACAAGCCAGGAGGCAGGCCATGTGAGAAGGGAGGGAATAAGCCATATAGGCACAGATCCCTCTGCTCCTGGCATGAATATTAAAGCTGCCATCTTCCTGCCCTAGATAGCTGTTGGTGTTAGGTTAGTCAGGCAGGGTTCCCAGAGCATAAAGAAGGAGAATTGCTCCTGATCATTAGAAAAAAAAAATTGGTTGGTTTGGGGTTTTTTTTAAGGAATGCATGGAGGGAAATGCTGGGTTTTTAGCAGGCTCTGGGTTACACTCACTTCTCTCAAGCAAACATCAACGTTGGCTGGATGTACATCCTCATTGTGCAGTGGTCCTGGAGAGCTCAGGTGGCCATGAAACCCCAGGAATTCATCTCTGAGGACAGAAGGGTTTTGCTCACTCTCTTCTTCTCTGCCCTTTCTGCAGGCATCCAGCACACGCCCAGAGTGCAGCATCATGCAGGAGATTGAAGAGGAACGCAGCCAGTGCTTGGCAGAGCTTACTGAGGATAACCAGACCTCAGGTATGGGGACCCTCTCTTCTCTCCCTGGCCTGCAAGCCAACATCACCCAGTCTCACACCCACCTTACCTGTGCCATTTCTCATTTCTTCTGCTGCTGGAGCGGGATGATCACTCCAGCTGATGTTGAGGTTTTACATTAGGAGGGAGAGAAATAGCAACTTCCAAGTAGGATTCAATCAACCAAGAGTTTGAAGAGCTCACAGGGAACCACTCGCTGCTTTCCAGCTGGGTCAGGCTAGCTTAGGCATCTCAGTGTGTTTAATCACAGTCAGCCATCCTTTTCTCTGAACTGGAAGTGCCTTAACCAATTTTTCCCTGGAATGTGAAAGACCAGAGTTCTTATAAACCTTGATTTGCTTCAGTGGAAGTCATGGCAACCTTCTCCTTCCATTGAACTGAACTGTCCTCCTGTCCCCATGCCAAAATGGCTCCTGTTCTGGTGACAAAACAGAGGAAGGAAAGTTGTGCTCCAAGGCTGCAATGTATCTATGAAATTGGGCCAAGTGGCTGAGATCCTCTCCTCATCACATGTCATGCAGCACACACTAGATTGGGCAATCATCCTGGAAGGTTCTGGTGTCCCATTAACCCACTCCCTGCTTCAGTGATCAGGAGAGGACCGAGTCAATGATGCCACCTTTGCTTTCCAGCCTCCCCAAGGTTTCTCCATCCCAGCCCTGGACAGCAGCTGTAGAGTTGTGCTTCCTTTGAGGAGCAGTCATGGCACACCACATCTCAGGCATATGGAGATTCAGAGCAGGAGAGAGGCTGCAGGATGTTGCTGTGAGCAGAGGAGCTGCAGACCAACCTGCAAGACAGGACACGGGGGGGCAGATATCTAAAGGATCTATGCTGACACAACTCCCCAGTGGGCAGCCTGCAGAGAACTTGGGAAATTTTGACACAGCCACCCATACTTGGTCTTAAATTGTGACTGAAAGAGAAAAATTTTGGTTTTGTTGTTGTCCCATCCCATCCTGCATCAGTGCTGTCAAAGACCCAAGAGTGAGCCATTGGGTTGGAGCTCTCCCTCTCTCAAGTTACAGGTCCTGGTTTAATGAGGAAAGGAGGTGTAGGGACCAGTGGTAGCTGGTCAGGCTCTGAGAACAAGGGATCACATTGCTGGGGGAAGGGATGGGAAGATGCATATCCTGCTTGATACTTGTGCATCAAACACTGTCCCAGGCTGCCCAGGGAGGTGGTGGAGTCCCCATCCCTGGAGGGATTTCAAAGCTGTGTAGATGTGGTGCTGAGTGACATGGTTTAGTGGTGGCCTTGGCAGTGCTGAGTTAACAGTTGGACTTAATAATCTTAAAGGTCTTTTCCAACCAGAAGAATTCTGTGATTTTATGTATCTAACCTCTTGAAAGAGGAAAATGTGGAAGAGGATGTCTTCTCACCCCCTCTCCCTTGGCATTGCTTGCAGTTAGACTACAGACTGCAGACAAGCTGGTCCCTGAAGGAGCTTTGCTGAATGCAAGGATGGCTTTTGGCCTCTGCTTTTATCTACTAAGATGTGGTTGTCTTTGATGCAGAAACTATTTCAAGTGTCCCTGTTACAGTTAAATGGAGCCGTTTGAAGAAATGTTCTCCTGGAATCCAGTAAAGGGAAATATCAGAGTAGTTAAAAATGTCCATCCAAAAGCCTTAATTTTGTTTTCATGGATATTTAAAGAAATTCAATTAAATACAGTACATTCAAAATAGACTAATAAATACTTGATGTGTTAATATTTTTTTCTGCCTTTTTTTTTTTTTCTTTCTGCTGAATTAAACCATTGGAAATATTTTTCCCAGTTCTGATGTAAAAACACACTCGGTCATGTTGCAAGCCCTTAATGCCCAAGCACTGGCAAGTATCAAAAAATTTCCTTTGGAGTATGTTTTTCATAATCACAGAATAGTCATGGTTGGAAAGGACCTCTGAGATCACCGAGTCCAACCAAAAAAACCACCAAAAACACAACAGGAAAACCTATAAAACGACACAAAACCACACCCCAAAAACCCCTCACAACACACAACCTACAATCTCAACCACTAGAGTATGGCCTGAAGTTCCTCATCTACACCTTACCTGAATACATCCAAGGATGGTGAGTCCACCAACACCCTGGGCAGGCTGAAATATTGGACTGGGATAATTTTGCATTTCCACCAGTCACTCACCTTGCATGGACCAGATTCAGAAATTGCAGTTGTGAGCACTATAAAGTGTTTTTTATCCATGGAGACAGTATCTGCTACATTAACCTGAGTTCATGTCAGATGTTGTTTGTGTATGTCTGCGTGTCCTTGGTAGAAATGGTCGTAAATGGTATCAGAGTGGAACAAGTGTGTGCAGGGACACACACAGCATGTGTCCAACCAAATTTGAGAATTCAAACTATGTGGAATTGGCATGTGTTTGCCCCAAAACATCAGCAGGTATTGAAGAGCTCAATACCTGACTCTTACCTGGACACTCATAGCTGCCCTTGCAATCAACAGAGAACAACCAGCATCTCCAAAGTGTTGACTCTCAAATGGGTGAGTTGTCTTATGGACAAGTCTGTTTTGAAAGTGGTGTGGACAGGTAACTCCAATGTGCCTAAAGGAGGTGTGTTTCCCCCTTGGAGTGTTCAAGGCACAGAGTGTGAACACAAGTAGGGCAAAAAAAGGTGGGTTTTTTTCTGGACTGAGGTCCCATAACTCGATCAATGGAGCTGAGCACAGGTGCAAAATAAAGCTTTGAACTGTGACGGTTGGGAGGGGGGGGGAAGTTTGTTGGTGAGAAACCTTATGGAGGTGATGATATGAGATCATACAAAGGTGAAAGCTGTTTAGTCTGAGTGTTGCTGGAAAGAAAAAAATCACAGTAGAGCTCCCAGGAAAAATGTAATCTTAACACAGTTCTGTCCCCTGGAGAAGGGGAATGGAAAGCTATTGAGATTCCCTGCCATCTGTCATGTAATACCTTGATTGATGCCCAGGGAGGTGTGGTGCCTTCTGTGCATTCCACATCCTTTTAGCAAAAAGAAAATCACTTGAGGTTTAACAATGGATTTGTTATCCTTTCTAATTAAATGAGTGGAAATAAGGAAACACACAGTTTTGGTACAGCTTGGTAATAAAGCTTTGTTTAGAAGCCATTATCCATCGTATTGATCAGAGGGGCTTAATCATAGGTATAATTTGATGTGTTGGATAGATTAGTCACCTCTTAAGAACACCCAATAGTAGTGCTGAGACTGATCACTGGCTCAGGATGAGCAGGTAGATTTGCACTGATAAACATGAATATCTGCCTTTAATGTTATCTTATCTTCAAAGACCCATTCCTTATGGTGGGGGCATCTGCATGGGTGAAATCGTTGCTTTCTTTTCAAGTTCAACCTCTGTGTTTTCCGTGCTGGTAGTGAGTGCCAATTGCTTTTCCTGGTGTCCTGAACCACAGGACTGCTGTTTAATATTAGCAGGATGGAATTCTCTGCATTCCTTACTAGGAATGTGATTCAGCATCTGTGAAGTTACCACCCACGTTTGATTAAAAATTTGCTTGAAATTCCCCTTTCCAAGATTTTGGCAGCCTTCCAGTACCTGAAGGGGGCCTACAGGAAAGCTAGAGAGGGACTTTTACAATGGCATGTAATGATGAGGTGTAAGAGTTTCAAACAGGAAGAGAGTAGATTCAGATTAGAAGCATTTGGATGATGCTCTCAGGCACATGGTGTGATTCTTGGGGTGCCCTACACAGGGACAGGAGTTGGACTTGATGATTCTGATGGGTCCCGTCCAACTCAGCGTATTCTATGGTTTTATGATTCTAGATATTAGGAAGAAGTTCTTTCCTGTAAGGGTGATGAGACACTGGCCCAGGTTGCCCAGGGAAATTGTGGAAGCCCCATCCCTGGAAGTGTTCAAGGGCAGGTTGGATGGGGCTTGGAGAAACCTGATCTAGTGGGAGGTGTCCCTGCCCATGCAAGGGGGTTGGAACTAGGTGATGTTTAAGGTCCCTTCCAACCCAAACCATTCTATGATTCTGTGACTTTAACAAGGATACAGGAGAGACACAGGGGTCACAAAAGCGTGACCATCCCTGATGAGAAGAAGTTAGCTTTTCAGCATGGGAAAGGCTGCAGAAGATGCAGCTAGAGAGAAAACAGCAGGGAAGACCAGTTTAAGCTGGCAGTGTGTACACAGGAGAATAAAACTTCTGAGATCAAAGTCTGGACTTTAAAGGAAGCTTGTAACCATCAGAGGATACTGAACAGCCTTTCTGGAGGACTCCAGGAGGGAGTGTTTTATTGACTTGGTGGCAGAGCTTGCCCAGTTTATGAAAGGGTGTGTAGGAGCCAGTTGTGTATTGCAGCCCAGGGTTGGATTTAATGAGCAGAACTGTCCTCTGCCCTGTTACCCTTTTATCTCTGTGCTGAAGTAACTAGTAAAAACATAAACTGACACTTGTGATTCAACAGAAGTTGATTCTTTACCATTAAAATCAAGACTAAGTAGACTGAGACCATTTTGTTTCTCATGGGCAAATAGCCATTGCAGGGGAACCACCTTGGGTGAGGGATTTCTTTCACTTGATTTTAGGTGTCTCCAGGGTATTCTGGCCAAGTGTGGGCATCTCTTTCAGGATGTGAAAGATTGTCTTGCCTGTTGACGAGATCTTTGTTTACTATGAGAAGATTCTTAGTGAGCAGCTCAGATATGTTGGAAATAACCACACTTCACAGATTATTTCTATCCTGGTGTTCCCTGCCTTGGAGAGGAGTTGGCCAAATGAGGTGAAGTCCCAATTCTATCTTTAGGAGTGATTAATCTGTTCATCCACATACAGAATTGAACTTCAGGATGCTAAACTTTCACTTGGGTATTTGTTAAAAGGTCTTTCCAGCCCTTTAGCCCCCAAAGAGTGCTCACAATATAATCTGAGGCATTATTAAAAAAAAAATCTTTTGAAAAACCTGTCACTGCGCAGGTGGCAGGATTCTTCCCTGCTCAGTGCAGGAAAAGATGCACAAAATGCCTCCTCTCAATCTCAGGGCAGACTGTGTTCCTAAAGCACCTAAAACTCCCCTCTGTGAGATTGCCTGCACCATTCCTATGAAGTGACAGAGCAGGTTTTTTGCTGGGTTTTGACATGTTGGAAAAGGAGTTTTGGTTATTCCTCCCCTTATCACATAGGTAAGCAGAAAGTGCTGCTGGATTGCATGTCACACAGACCTACCTGGGTGTTGGACTAATGAAATGTGCAGTTTTGTTATGTATGAGGTGTCTGGTTTTCCTTGCCAGAAATGGGCCATTCTGCTGGCAGGCATGGCTGGGATGCACTAGATAAAATGACAGGAATGACACAGATCATGTCTGTTTGTAATGATGTCATAAGAATGTGAATCATGAACTGTGGATGCCTTAATTTCCCACCCTAAGCATGTTTTAATCCCTACCCATGCTAGTCTCACAGTTGGTCTTCTGTAAACTTTGCTTTACTTGATACCATAGATCATTGCAACTGCAGCTGCACTGTTGCTGCAGTTAAGGTGGCTCCTGAGTCTCTTGATCTTAGTTTTCTTCCTTCAAAATAGAAATACTATTATTTTATTTAGAGGTAAGGTAAGGACAAACAAATTGAAAAGCTATTGTCCAGCTATTAGACATCAGGGAGAAATTCTTTAGTGTGAGGGTGGTGAGACACTGGCACAGGTTGCCCAGGGAAGCTGTGGCTGCCCCATCCCTGGAAGTGTTCAAGGCCAGGTTGGATGGGGCTTGGAGCAACCTGGTAGTGGGAGGTGTCCCTGCCCATGTCAAGGGGTTGAAACAAGATGATCTTTAAGGTCCCTTCCAACCCAAACCATTCTAGGATTCCATGATTTTATTTTACCACTGGGACTTGCAAAGTACTGTGGGCAGACAAAGGAAGAGGCAGTGGAGTATTTTGACAACATCCACAATTTAAATTCACAGGAATCTGCCATGTGTCTGGGGAGAATTGCCCTAATAGCCCAAAAGAGAAACTTCATGTCATCCAGGTTAGGTTGCCTCTTCTCTTTCTTCACCTCCCTTCTCCCAAATAAATCTGTATGTAGTGTTGTACATCAGTCTGCAATGGTTGCGGGTGCAGATTTTTGGGGATGATGTTTTCCCAGGAGCTGCTCAGGGAGTTTCTTGAGGGTGCTCAAGTTATATCTAACACATACAAAGCCACATTGCCTTATATGCCAGTGCCAAGCAATGCAGTGCTGGAATGGGTTTGCAGAGACAGGAGCTCAAGTCCTGACAGTGCTTCATCTTCCAGAAGAGCTGGACATTTATCTCAGCAGCGTCGTGGTGCAGTTGCACCCCCAGTGTCCCTGCAGAGCTGCTCGTTGCAAGGTCCATGTCCTGGAAGCATCTGGCAGCAGGTCAGCTTTGGAGGTTCAGCTGCATTGTCCAAAGGGTTCCCAAATTTTCAGCAGCCAGTGCCTGTGGGATTCCTCTCTGGGCAGTTGCAGGGTCAGTTCAGCCAGGTCAGTCCCAGCATCTGAGTAAATTCAGTGAGAGTTCTCTCTGTCACCCTGCTGGACAAGTGTGATGAGAAGTTCTTGAGAACTGCTTTGCAGACAGCAGGCTGCCAGCAGCTGCTGCCCTGAGCTGTTTGGCTGCTTTATTTCCCTTCCTCTTTGCTCTCTGACCATACAGGGCTGCCTCTCTGGTGGCATCTCCAACCACTGCAATGTAAAACAAATAAATGAGGCAGTTCCACCGCCTGGGCTTCTCCAAGGCACTTAGCAGCTTTAAGGCTTATAATAAATAGAGTTCCTCAGTGCTCTGCATTATTTTCACAGTGCTTACAAACATGTTTCCAAAGTGACAAAGGCAATCCCAGCCCTACTGAAAACCAGGCTTTTACTCCAGACGCTTTCTCAGCCAGGACATCTGTATGCAGGACAGTGACTGTGTAGCTGATAATACAGTTAGGAGCAATAGGGAAGCTCTCCCAAGGGTTGGGAGGAGGAGATGGCTTTTTTGCTTTCCAGGCCCACAGATGGTGGCAAATCTCTCTCAGTGTGGAGTGTGGCTGAGCTCCTAAAGTTTTGTTGCAAGGCAGGTCTCACCACTGCATTGCTTCTTGTTGACATCCACTTGCTTTTTTAATGTAAAAACCCCAGGCCACAGAGGGTTTTGGTTTTAAGAAAGCTTCAACTCTTCGTGGCAGTAGTTTACAAACAGTTCAGCTTCACCTGAAGTTCCTAAATAACATTTTCTTATAAAGTAACCCTATCGATTTTGTTAAAAGCCAAGAGAAGCAATCAAGTCTAGGTTGGCCGGCTCAGCTCAGTATCTTTTTAACCCCATTATTGCTAATCAACTCCCTCTGCAATCAGATACTCTTTCAGAAGCAGTGGAGTAATTTAGTGATGGCGGCTGAACAAGGTGGGATGAGCAGATCTGGAGACCGTGCCACTGGGCAGGACACGTGTCATTGTACTGTGGACAGCCCTCATGGAGAGTGGTGGGAATATCAGGCAGCACTCGGGCACAGGAATCCAGGCCCAGTTTTGGAGCTTTCTGTCATGGCAAGGAAGTTTGAGTATGAGGGGAAATATTTAAGAACAAAGAGGAGAGACTTTTGAACCAGCCTGATCACCTGAGCAGACAGGATGTGGTTTTCTGCATCAACATAGTTCCTTGGCTTAGTACCACAAAACCATGGAGTTTGGCAGGGACCTCTTGATATCATCTAATCCAAATCCCTGATTAAAGCTTCCAGATCTCTCAGCCTTTCCTTGTATGTGAGATGCTGCAGCCCCTTAATCTTCTTTGTAGCTTTTTGCTGGACTTCCTCCAGTATGTCCATGCCTCTTGTCTGGGAATGTCTAGACTTGGACCCAACAGCCCAGATAAGTCTCACCAGTGCTGAGCAGAGGAGAAGGATCACCTCCCTTGACCTGCTGGCAACACTTCTCCTAGTTCAGCCTAAGATAGCAGTCACCTGCTTTGGGGCAAGGACATATTGCTGGATCTTGTTGAACTTGCTGTCAACCAGGACCTCTGCGTCCTTCTCTGAAGAGCTGCTCTCCATCCCATATGGGTGCATGACATTATTGCTTCCCAAGTTCAGGACTTTGCATTTCCCTTTGTTGAACTTCCATCGCTTTATGATTTTTCAGGACTTTTTTTTTCCCCCCTCCAAAAGGGAAGACCTTTGGCTTTGTTTGGATCCTAAATTCCTGAAGTTAAGTGCAAGTGAAGCAAGCTCAGAATTTCACAGCTGGAGGCTGTCAACATCTCACAGAGTCAGAGCAGCATTTTGTTTGCCTGTGCTGCACAGTTCAGTAGCCTGGAGGTAGCCGAAATGATTTTTAAGTGCCAGTGAAAATTGCCAATAGCCATCAAAGAGCTGCTACAGTCAAGCTGCTTCTGAGACCTCAAGTACCTTCAGCACTGCACTTTGTGTTTGCAACCTAGACCAGTCTGTCTTGCACACAGGATCTGAAACCCAATCAAAAAGTAAAAAAAAGTGGAAAACATGAAAGAAAATCATGTCAATCCCTCCTCCCCCCCGTCCCTGTGGAGATCTGCTTAACTTGTAAATCCTTCACACTTTTTGTGGAAAATAGAGTGAGTCCTGCAAGCTCATCCCAAGCATAAATCCAGGCTGGGAGAGAATGGACTCAGAACAGACCTAAAGAGGAGGACTTGGGGGTGTTAGTTGATAAGAAGCTCAACATGAGCTGGCAATGTACATTTGCAGCCCAAGAAAGCAACTGTGTCCTGAGCTGCATCTAAAGAAGTGTGGCCAGCAGGGTCAGGGAGGGGATTCTGCCCCTCTACTACACTCTTTTGAGACCCCCCTGTAGTGCTGTGTCCAGCTCTGGGGTCCCCAACACAGGAAGGACATGAAGCTGTTAGAGTGAGTCCAGAGGAGGCCACGAAGATGTTCAGAGAGCTGGAGCAGCTCTGCTCTGGAGACAGTCTGAGAGAGTTGGGGTTATCAGCCTGGAGAGGAGAAGGCTCCAGGGAGACCTTAGAGCACCTTCCAGTACCTGAAGGGGCTCCAGAAAAGCTGAGGAGGGACTTTTTATAAGGGCATGTAGTGATAGGATTAGGGGAATGGTTTTAATCTTAAAGACAGGAAGTTGAGATTGGATATTAGGAAGAAATTCTTTCCTGTGAGGGTGGTGAGACACTGGCACAGGTTGCCTGGGGAAGTTGTGCTTGCTCCCCCCCCCGGAAGTGTTCAATGAGAGGTTGGATGGAGCTTGGGGCAACTTGATCTAGGGGGAGGTGACGCTGCCCATGCAGGGGGGTTGGAACTAGATGATCTTTAAGGTCCCTTCCAACCCAAACCATTCTGTAATTCTATAATCATCACCATTGTCACATTCAAAGAAGTGAACTCCAAATACTGCTTTTGTTGTTCCACAGACCTAGAGCAGAGGCTGGCTTGAAAAGCCAAATTTGGAGCTGGGGGGGTCTTTGTCAGTCTCCCTTGAAGAAGTCAAGGCTTGTTTGATGGGAGAAGAAGCAGTGAACATATGGATATTAAAAGTCAAGCTGGAAAAACGTTAATGAAGTTTAAATTAGGAGTCTGTTTATTCATCACCATCTGTTTATAGTGCAGTAAGATAAGAAATAATTAATAGTTCCTTGCTTGCGAAAGTTCAAGTGAATTCTCACCTTCCAGTTGCATAAGGCTGGGACACATGATGTGTTGGTCAGATTTGTGTGACAGACCAGTTATCAGCAGCTCTCCAGGTGCTCCATCACTAGAGCAAACACTACGTGGCAGCTCAAGCAGTTGAGGTAGCACACACAGCAGGGTGGAGAAGGGGGTGCATGGTGCACTCAGCACAGGCTGGGGAGGTGCTGCTTTTTCTGGCTGTGTCAAGGTGGTGGTAGGTCCCTGAGACCTGCCAAGACCTCTTGTGGGTTCTCCTTACACCTTCACATACATGAGGATAGATGTTTTTCTTAACAAAAAGCCACTGGTTTAAACTCAGTAGTGCCAACATGGGAAGAGCCATGTAGGAAGAGTAGGTACCTAAATTCAAAGCCTGGTTCTCTATACATCCACTTCTCTACAGCTTCTGGAAGAGCAGAGATATTTGAGTGAGGAATGAGGAAGCCCTCAAATAATCCTTAAAGCATGCTCCATGTCAGAGCACTGGAGTTCTCTCTTGTTTAGATGGTGCTGGGGGGATAAGTTATGTTTTTGGCAACCTGCTGTACAAACCTTTGTCATAAATCTCGGATCTTCTATTTCAGTTTACATGGTCTGGAATTCGGCAGAAGGGCTCAGCTCACAAGTTTGATTTATGAAAAGAGTGATCTGGAGGGATGAAAAACCTTAAGTGTTTATTTAGTTTGTCGGTTAAAAAAAGGCTGAAAGATTAGAAACTTTTTTTTTTTTTTTAAACTTGTTTCCTAGTAAATGTTGATGATGGAAAAACTCATAGGATTTTAGTGCTTAGAAATAATCCTCCAGAAATAGTCTCTGGTGGTTTCTTTCACACTGGTTGGAATGACTCAGTCTGGAGGCTTAAGGTGAGGTTTCCTTCATAAGTCTTGGAGTCAAATTTCTGTAACATCTAAGAAGAAAGATGGTTTTTAGCATTTCCTGGGGAGTGCTTGGACAGCTTCTACTGGAAGCCACTGCAGAAGTGCAGACCAGTTTTTGTAGCACGCAACAGTGTCGTTGTTACTCTCCAGCATGTACACAGAGTGGGAGCAACTGAATCAATCTCTTTGTCTTGCCACAGATATTGAGGCAAAGTGCAAGGTAAACTCTTTTCACCTACCCTCCATCTGGGGATCCTTTTTGCTGTCTGTGGTTGACCAAGTCCATTTTCTGCTGAACTGACAATGCAAATTGTCAGTGGAGGGGTGAGTAAATTGTATCATTGAATCCCAGAATGGTTTGGGTTGGAAAGGACATTAAAGATCATCTAGTTCCAACTCCCCTGACATGGGCAGGGACACCTCCCACTAGACCAGGTTGCTCCAAGCCCCATCCAACCTGGCCTTGAACACTTCCAGGGATGGGGCTTCCACAATTTCCCTGGGCAACCTGTGCCAGTGTCTCATCACCCTCACACTAAAGAATTTCTTTGTAATATCTAAACTAAATCTCCCCTCTTCCAGTTTGTATCCATTACTCCTTTTCCTCTCTCTACAAGCCCTTGTCAAAAGTCCCTCCTCAGCTTTCCTGTAGCCCTTTCAGGTACTGGAAGGTGCTCTAAGGTCTCCCTGGAGCCTTCTCCTCTTCAGGATGAACTCAGCCTCAACTCTCTCAGACTGTCCTCATAACAGAGCTGCTCCAACCCTCCGATCATCTTTGTGGCTCTTCTCTGGACTTCCTCCAGGAGCTCCATGTCTTTCTTCTGTTGGGGGCTCCAGAACTGGACACAGTTCCAGTTGGGGTCTCACGAGGGTGGAGTAAAGGGGCAGAATCACCTCCCTGGCCCTGCTAGCCACGTTTCTTTTGATGCAGCCCAGGACATGGTTAGTTCCTGGGCTCCAGCACACGTTGGTGTCTCGTGTTGACCTTCTCCACCATCACCCCCAAGTTCTTCTCCTCAGGGTGGTTATAGATGCATTCTCCAACAATATAGAATAATCGAATTTGCATGCCCTGGCAGGACTGTGGTTTTCCTTCAGCTCAGGGGTGTCTCTGTCCCATTCTGCTGACAGTGCTGGAGTGACAGCAGGCAGCATGAGAGGCAAAAAATATCCAATTAAATGCAAAGCCAGGGGAGGTTAAAAGGGGAGCTCTGAGGGGATGGGTTTGCTTCAGAGAGGTCTGTAAGTGTTGTTAAAAGTAAAAAGGTGATGAGATGGAGCTGGGGGAGGGGAGATGCCTGCAGGATGCTTGAGTGTATGAGTGGGGCTGGGGTGGAGGAGGGCACAGCAGTGAATACAGGAGGGAAGGGTTGAATTTTGCAGGGAAAGGTTGGGAAGGGTCATTTAGTGGAACCTTGCAGCGAAGCTAGTCCTGGTCAAACCCAATCAGTCACAGAAAAATAAGGTAAAACCCTATTCTGCAAGTCCAGGGCAGGGCAGGATGGGGTAGAATTAAAAACACCAAAGATGCAAGGGAGAAATGATAGGGAACTGCTTCCATGGTAGGAGCAACTAAATAGGCTAGGACACTTCAGCTTGAAAAAGAGATGCCTGAGGAGGGATATGAAAGAGGATTTTATGTTTTTTCTCCCCAGGGAAAGGGATATTGTGGTTAGGTTATGAATATTTCTGTCTTTGTAAAAAGACCTAGGCAATTCCTAATGAAACCAGCAATGAGCAGATTAAAAGTGAATTCAGAAAAAGATGGATTTTTTTTTTTTTTCTTTCAGGGGGACACTTAAGCTGTGCCCTTGGCCCAGAAGGTTGTGAATTTCAAAAATATCCATGAGTTCAGAAGCAAAATCAAATTGCATTTAATTTACAAGATTTATGAGGGGGGGGGGGAAGAATCTGTCTAAGAAGAATCTATCTAAGGTGCTTCTTTTTTTTAAATACATATAGTTTTAACATTTAAATAGAAGATTATCCCTGATTCAGGAAGTCTCTGCTCATTGAAGTCAGGGGCTGTAGTAGTGACTTAATGCTTGTGATGAGTTTTCTTGACTGTGGCTGAATTCAAGCTGCCTGTCTGGAACCAAGTTAGTAGATCGTTGCAGGGACCATCCTTTGGGTTCTGTTTTCTTCAGTCAGGCAAAAGCTTAGTGCTCTAATGGGACAAAAAGGTTGATGCAATGGTAATTGGTAGGAATGAGACCAAACTGGGCAAACCACAGGTGGGCACCCAGGCTGGACTTCTGAGCTTGGCCATGGGAGAATAAATGTCACCTGACAGCTATTTACAGTCCTAACTCCAGAAGGGTTGGAAACTGCCTGCTGGTGTCAAATTGGAGTGAAAATGAGCTTCCATTGCAAGCACACCAGCCTGTGATGGCACCCAGTGACATCTCAGCTTGGCTTAATCAGGCTGCACCTTTGCCTTGCTGTACTCTCCCTGTGGGTAGTGAGAGGCACGCAGACATCCCAAGGCATCCCAGGCATCAGCTGGATACCTTTGCCTCTGAGCACTGTAGATCAAAAGTTTTGTGTGTGAATGTCCTTCAGAAGAGACTAGGAGTGACCCCATTCATTAGGGAGAATTTGGTGTGATGAGAGATGTGCTGAAAGGTTGTGGGGTTTTTTTCTGGATTGGGATTTCACCTGGGTTAAGAGAGCGCCTGGCACCAGCTTTCTGCCATTCATTTATTTCCTCAGCCAAACCTTGTCACATCTCAGAGCTGTGCCAGAGCTCTGGAAGTCATGTTTATTCATGAAGGGAAGTTATTCTCTGCTGCCTCCTAGATAAGCTGTGACCGTATGTTTGCTGTAGTGTAGATATGACTCAAATAAATGGGTTTTGTTCTCTAGTCTGCCAGGTCTGCAAACCACTGTAAACCTGTGCCTCATGACAATTGGCCTGTTTTCTGTTTATTAACCTTTTAAAAGGAGGGGAAATGAGGGCCTGAGCTTTGGTTCACACTGAGTGGAGACACTGGAAAAGGTTATGGCTTTCTGCAGCTGTGGTGAGGTTTCCTAACCCACTGCAGCCAGCACTGTGTCAGTGGCCTTCAGCCACTTCTTCTGAGTCAGAACCTCTGAGAGGAGGGTTCTCCAAAGCCCAGCTGAGGCTGAGGCAGCACTTGGCTTGCACTTGTGGCATTTGGTTTGCAAAGAGGGAGGCTGAGCTGCTGGAGATAAAGATTTGGGCTCCAGCATGTGGCCAACAGCCTCCAGTCCATTCCACGAGCAAGACTTCAGGAGCTTGCTTCAAGAGGGAGAGAGGTGGCTGCTAGTAATTACACTGATTGCATGGCTTACAGTGCAATTATGGGCAGGTTGATTTGCTTATCTGAATAAGGTTAAAAGGCAGCTTTGTTAGGGTAGTGAAGCATTTCTCCCTGCAGCCCTCCAGAGGAAGGTATTTGGTTCCAGAGAGCACTTCACAGTCTACCAGGCAACTGCAGGACAAAGCTGAGTGCCTGGGGATCACAGTTAAAATAATGGAAAAGGAAAAAAATCTCTTATGTGTATATATATATATACATTTATTTTGACAAGAGTTTAAAGAATGTACCTGGCTGTGGTAAATACTACTGTCTTGAAAAAGTCACATATTTTTACACTGCTTCTCCAGAAGCACTTGAGAGCCTTTCCAAAGCACAGCACAGGCCTTGGCAATGTGCATTCCTTGGCTTTTGGCAACAAGGACACGAGCAGAGCAGTTCTTTGGATTGAAATTGAACTGAAGGGTAGGTGTATTCATGGCTCATTTGCACCTGCTGGCTGGGCTAAGGTTTGATAAGTACCTTTGCATCCTTCCTGCAGATACTGAGTGCAAGGTAGAAGACAACCATTATAATTAATTAATGGGGAAGCACTTAGCAATCACAAAACATCATTTGATCAGGCAAAACAAATTGTCATCTTTATTACATCTATGAAGTCCAAGTGATGCTACAGGGAAGAGAGGAATTTCCTTTTTCCAAGGCACACTGCATCTCTTTCTGCCCTCAAGTAGTTTTCTGAAGTATTGATCTGTCATGCTGACACAACTGAATATTGCCTGCCAGCCCCCTGATCCCAGCACATTGCCAGCTGAAGTTCTACCAGTTTTGGAGAAGGAAAACCATTTTCTGGAAGGCTATTTGACAAAAGTTGCCTGTGTACTGGTTTGGATGGACAGGCACAAACTTTTGCTTGATGTTATAATGGGATTACTGCAGAGTGAGCAGCAAGTGTTTTCAAATGCAAAGCAGCTTGCAGGTATCAATCTTTGTATTGTTCTGATTCATTAAAATCTAATTACTCATGCAGGCCTTCTCTAGTTATTAGAGAGAAGAGGACACCTCTGAAGAATGATTCATATTCAGAATTTTAGATTAACACCCTATGGTGTCATGAACAGCCAGCCAGAGTTCTGGTTTCCACTGGCTTATTTAAGTTTTCACACCTGACTTTTAGCTACATAAATTTAGGGATGTTAATCCCACCTTTACAACCTGGATCCTTCCAGGCAGCTGCACAAATATCCTCAGCACATCTGTGGGGGCAATAAGGAAGAATGGTGTTGGAATAGCTAATAGGCAGGTATGAGGGGTCTTTCCAGAGGCAATAATTTTTAAAGATCCACTTTGTGCGTCTTGCAAGGGCAGCCTTGACTGTCTTCACTCTACTTTAATCAGAGAGAGCTTTTGTTACTGTCACAGGTTTGACTTAGAATTGAAAATAAACCAGAGACAACAAAGTGAACACCTACAAGTTTTTTTTCATGAGTCACAGGTGGTGGTGGAAAATGCTAACACAGAAAAAGATACAGATCACACAACTTCTCACAGTGCATAACTCAGGGCATTTAAAAAGCCATCTGATACTATCACCTTGTATTTTATTTTGCATTATAACCTGTCCTGAGGTAACGGGTGTGCTATAATTTATTGAGGTTGATGGAGGAAATGACTGTAGAACATGAAAGATCCTGTCATGAAACCATCTATTTTCCGTGGGCACAATATCTAGTATTTTAATACTTTTGGAGCTGCTGGCTGTTTGGTGGCAGATAAGTATTATGCTGTGGAAACTGAGCTTTGCACCTGATATTAGAAACCTGAAAACTGAATTTTAATGAATGCTACAAAAGAGTATGCATGAAAAAGATACCATCAGTTATGCCATTTCTCAGGCTCTGATAAACTCACCTCGGGACTTCATTTGAAAAGTTCTGTTTGCTCATGGAAGAAGGAAGGAAAATAATGTTAAAAGAGAGCTGAGGGATCTTTTTTCAGCTTCAAAGCATTTTTGTGCTCTCTATTGATCCGAGGCAGCACGCTGCCTCAGTCTGAGCAGACTGATGATGACACCAGCCTTTTTCTTAGCTCAAGTAGTAAAAGCTGATTTTAAGGAGGAGTTTTAGATCAGGGTGTAATTACCAACAAATGCAGCTTGACAGTGGTTTTCATAGTTTCCTTTGCTTGTGTCTGAGAAGTATTTTCTCAAAGCTTTCTTCTTCATATTCTAGTTTCTCTTGTTAGGCTGTTGTCCTTAAAAGCAGCACGTTAGTCACGACTGGGGAAGTGTTGCAATCTAATGGGGAATGACAAAGAACGGAGAGCAGAGGAGCTATAAAAAAGTGAGGTCTGGTGACAACCCATCTATCTAACCCAGGCAGCAGCTGGAGTGACTGTCGATTGGAAATTTAAAGGCAAAACCCAAATGTTTTCAAAATTCTAGTAAGAACGCTAAAATACGTAACATGTTGAGGCAAAAACATGCCTGATTTTTTTATTATTTTGTATTTAAACTCAAGTCTGCCAACTCTTTTTTGGCTTCAGTGCTGATGTTGCATTATTCAACAGTGCAGCATCTATGTGATATCATTAATGTCTTTTGAGAAAGCAGAAATAAAAGGGCAAAATCAGAACAACATCCTAGAACTGTGTGGGAGGGAGATGGAAATTTATTTTTTTTTTCTCCCAGAAAGGTTTTATTCTACCCAGAAAATCTCCAAAAATGCTTAATTTTAACAAAATGCTGTTTTCACTCTGAAGTGAGTTCCATTGGTTATACCTTCATTCCTACCTTGGATAGTTAGGAGCATACTCACCCTTCCATACAGAGCATCCTCTGGTGACAGCACTCCCCCCTCCTCAGCCTCCAGGAGTGGTTTGTGACTCTTTTTTAAATACTTTTTAAGGTGAAAATCTGCTTCTGGGGAAGGGATTTGGCTCCTGATCCCTTGATTGCCATCAGTGTCCCCCTCCTGCTTGAGTGCATCCCCTCCACCATCATCTTGTTTCCAGGGAAAGAAAAAGCTGGTGACAGGAATTTGGGGGAAGCAGAGAAGGAAAGGGAACACATCTCATGTGTTCAGACCAGGTGTTTTAATGCAACAGGTAGAGGTAAGGGTGAGGAAGAGAAATATTTAATTAGGCATTTTAGCCTTTTTCATCTAAAAAAAAAAATAGGCACTGCTCTTTATCACCTCTGATTGGAGCCCCCAACATAGGAAGGACGTGGAGCTCCTTGAGAAAGTCCAGAGAAGGGCCACACAGACAATCCAAGGGCTGGAGCAGCTCTGCTAGGGAGACAGGCTGAGAGAGTTGGGGTTGTTCATCCTGGAGAGGAGAAGGCTCCAGGGAGACCTTAGAGCACCTTCCAGTGCCTGAAGGGGCTACAGGAAAGCTGGGAAGGGCTTTTTACAAGGGCATGGAGTGAGAGGACAAGGGGGAATGGATGCAAACTGGAAGAGGGGAGATTTAGGTTAGACATTAGGAAGAAATTATTTCCAGTGGGGGTGGTGAGACACTGGCACAGATTTCCCAGGGAAGCTGTGGAAACCCCATCCTTGGAAGTGTTCAAGGACAGCTTGGACACAGCTTGGAGCAACCTGACCTAGTGGGAGGTGTCTTTGCCCATGGCAGGGGGGTTGGAACTGGATGATCTTTAATGTCCCTTCCAACCCAAACCATTCTGTGATTTTAGGCCTCACAAAGATCTGCTGTTCTTTTTGTACCGATCTCAGGAAAATTAGAGACACCACCATTTCCAAATTTCAGGGACTGGTATAGCTGAAAGCTACATGTTTAAAGAAAATATTTTTGTGCTTGTCCTTCCAAAAGGTGACTGCACCGAAGTGGGAGGCTCTGCACACCTTTGCACAGCTGCTCTGCGCAGGTTCCAAACACCATTTGTGCTTGTTCTACCATCTGTTTTTCCTTTTTCCCCAGGTTGCAGAAGGCAATGGGACAACATCACATGCTGGCCTGAAGCAGAAGTGGGAGAAGTTGTGGTACGCCCATGCCCAAAGTACTTCAGATTCCTCACCACTTTTCTGGGTAAGCACAACCAGCCAGCTCCTCACACTGGACTGGTTTTATGGCTTCACTGCCTGGGGGGTTTCTTATTGTATCACTGGGGAAACTGCTCAGTACAATCAGAGGGACAAACAAGCTCCTTGCACGAGTTAAAAGAGGTTTCCAAGCCACACACAAATGCCCAAAGTATTGGAGCATCCTCCCTATCCTTCTTGCAGCACCACATACTAATCTGGATCATAGGGATGCAAAAAAAAAAAGGCTCCTGGTGAAATCCAATAATATGGATGTTGTGCACTGAAAATTGAATCAACCTGTGCAAGAGTATGTTTGTTGTACAAAATGAACAGTTTAGCACGGTAATTAATTAGGTCTCTGACATAAAATAAGCAAGGTGAAACTGTACATAATGAAGTATTTTTCTGCTGAAATGACAAATTTGGCCCCAGGCCAAGAAATTAACCTATCAAATGATGGGCAGGGAAGATTAATGGAGAAAGCAGCTTAACTCACTGTTTGGGGTGTTTTGGGAAGCTTTTAATTTAAAACTCAGGTCTCAAGGGCCATGCAGCAACAGGACCCTCTGTCTGCTGGTAGTTTATAGTCATTATTTACTATTTTGATTACAGTAGCCCTGCAGACCTCCACAGAGAATTGAGCTTTTTTGCACTGGAGTTCATGCACCGAGCTGATAAGTCTCCGCTTTTACAACCTCACAGTCCAAACAGACATGATAAATTATGAATGGGAGTAAGGACACAATCTTGTCCCTGTTAACAGGCCAGGGCACTACACTGATTAACCAGGACAGGCTGATTAGATGACTTGGCCAAGGCCACAACAAAAGTCTTTGCAGACCCAGCAGGGTCATTCATGTTGTAACCTCCCGGTTTCCAAAAGTTCCCAGTAGTTCATCACCTCTGCTTCAACACCCAGGGGAACAGGCAGAAGCTGCTGTATTACCACATCTTGCAGGACAAGACCCCAGCTCGTTGGTCCAGACATGTGGAGTAATTGCCTGCAGTTGGTGCTTTGTGGCCTCTCCTCCTCTGAGCACAACGTTTGCTCCCTGGGTTGTAGAGACCCAGCAAGAGCTGGTTAAACAGGAAGGGAAAAAAAACCTTTTCAGAAGTTTTTCTAACACTATAGAGTAATGAGGAATGTATTATATATATGCTCACACGTGTGTGTGTATCTATATGACATAAACATACAAATTACATATATGATATAGAATATGTATTCTATATGTGGCCATATACATATATCTCATTGTGGCTGTATTGAACTTAAGCTAATGAAAGAGGAATGCCTTTATTTGTGTGCTAGGGGAGGCTTATTAAGCTCAATAAATTCACCCATTTAGGGGCATCTACTGCTCTCTGTAATGTCCTAGGACATCTCAACTGGTCTCCAGGTTCACCTGCAGAAAGATGCAGTTGTTCCATAGTTCATGTGCCATTGGATGTCTCAACAGAGCTATGCTTAGGCAACTGAATGGTTCCTATTTTGGGAGAGGTCCAGACTCCACTGAGAGTAGTCAGGGCATCACTTGGGCTCTCTGTGCACTGATCTCAGTGTGCCAGGCCAAGAGAGAGCCTCAAACACAAGCCAACCTGTGACCCTTCCCTACATACCCGTGTTGTAACATGGCTTCTGGCATTTCTGCTGTTCTGTGAGCAGTGAGCCTGGCAAATGTCATCTAGCCTTGCAGCTGGCAATGTCAGCAGCCTTCTAGCAGAATTTCACATGGCCTTGGACGAGTTTCCTCCAGTAAATGTAGTTTTCTACATCTGACTGTCACACAAGGATTGCAGTCACTGGAGAGCTGTCTGGTTTGGTCAGTGATGGCTAGGGCATGATCCATCTCTTCATAATTAGCCATTTGAAGATACCAGGTGAACAGCACCATGAAGATGCCCATTTGTCCTCCTTTATTATGGTGAAGCCCAAAGTCACTTGCTTCATTGGAGAAAAGGGATTCAGCACTCTTAGTTTCTGCAGTTTCTACTGCAGGTGTGTCTGTAGGAGGTAGGGGTTTATGATCCCATTGAAGTCAACAATAACATAGTCAGTGCAGTCAGAAGACAGCTGTCTGTAGGAACCTGAACAACTCTTTAGGTGTCATTTGCTGTATTGATAAATGTTCTGCTGAGTGTAGTAGAAATGCAGGCACTCAGCGGGCAGGTAGGCACCTACCCTGTAGACATTTGAGATACTCCAGGGGGGGACGTAAAAATCCTTGAGGATGCCTCAACTGGCACTAAGATACCTGTATTTAGGGAACTGATTTTTAACAAGGAATGGCATCCATATCAACTGATTTTCGGGTTTTCCATATGTGAACCTATCTCTCAGTTTGCTGGTGAGAAATAGGCTCTTTAAAGGTGCAGTTCAGATGAGATTTAGACTTCAGCTTCAGTTGAATAACATCAATAAACTGCATATTTCACTCCATTTACAATCACAGAATCATAGAATCATTCTGGTTGGAAAGGACCTTGAAGATCATCAAGTCCAACCATAACCTAAATCCACCTACTATTACCTAATCTACCCGTTCAGGGCTTAAATCATGTTGCTAAGCACTATAGTCAAATCAAATGGTTTTAAACTGAAAGAGGGGAGATTTAGGATAGACATCAGGAAGAAATTCTTCACCATGAGGGTAGGAAGGCACTGGAATAGGTTGCCCAGGGAGGTTGTGGATGTGCCCTCCCTGGAGGTGTCCAAGGCCAGGTTCAATGAGGCTTTGTGCAGCCTGGTCTAGTGGGAGGTGTCCCTGCTCATGGCAGGGAGGTTGGAACCTGATGATCTTTAAGGTCCCTTCCAACCTTCACCATTCTGTGATTCTATAAATTATTTTAGAGCAGCTCTGGGAGATGGGAATGTCTTACAATCCAGATCAATCCCACCTCTGTGGAGCGTACGTGCTACTATTTCCTTCTGTGGACAGAGAAACTGATGCAATTTCCAAAGCAGAAACAGCAGCTTTGATTTTCTCTCAGCTATGCACTTTGTACAATCATATACAAATGTGGAAAGCAGATATGGTCTTAAATAAAGGGAGGGTCAGATTGTCTCTTGTTTTATAGGATTAGCTGCAAAATTAATGCCATTAAAGTTTGTGAAGCTGTTCTTCCTTTGTAGTAGTTATTATCATTGAAGAGCTTTCAAGGAAATCAATCATCTGGTTAATGTTTAGTCTTGCTCTTTGATCCTTTTGCAGCAACATGAAAGCTTATACCAAAGTTGTGAGCAAGAGAAAATCTCTTTTATATTTATAGCAGGAAAAGGGTGAAATAGTGGGAAACAAAGAGTTAATCTGATTTTCCTGCCTGATGGAAAATATGCTCTTCAGATGACTAATGTTCTACCTCACAGTAAATAAAGGATGAAATAATCTCATGGCATTTAGAAACCTTAAAATGCCCAGCACAGTCCTGATAGCATTTGACATTAAATTTTTATGCCATTGACAAATCCAGAAGGTTTTCATTATTTTGTGACATTCATCTGTACCATGTGAAGGAGATAGATCAGAATATTTTTTGCCACCTTTCATTATTAAAGTACATCACTTGCGGTCCCTTGACCAGAGTGTTCAATACATAGAAGATGACATTTGGAACAGGGATTTATTTCCTGCAGGTTCTCCAAAAGCAAGCTGCCCATTGTGCACATGTTAAACAGCAAAAATTATCACTGACAGTTTTTAAGCTTCAACTATGAAATTAATTGACTTAAGGGGGAGGGGATGGGAAGAATAATGCTCTGGAATCCCACTCAACAAGGTGAGATCCTTCTGAGTTTCAGGCATGCTTCTTTTCCTCTTGTGCTGTAAATTGCCTTCTGCTTTCCTTTCCCCTCCCTCATGAGAGCGTTTTACTTCTCTTTCCTGCTCCACTTCCCTTCCTTGTGCTTAGTGAGCCTACTGACCATAGAATCATAGAATAATTTGGGTTGGAAGGGACCTCAAAGATCACCTAGATACAACCCCCCTACATGGTCAGGGACACCTCTCCCTAGACCACAATGACTGCAATTCATCATTAATTCTGGTATAATCCTATTTTCAAGCCATCTAGAGCAGAGCAGTCTAGATCTTGCCTCTTTTCAGGCAGGTAGTTCTACTTCTGGGGTCATCCAGGCAGGACACCTCCCATTGCATCTAGATATAACCTCCTCCAATGGGTTGAAATTCTAAAATCATATCACAAGAAAACAGCATAAATTCTCAGAGAACTACTGTGACATTCATGCACAAATAAAGAAAAAGAGATAATCATAGAATCATATCATAGAATGGTTTGGGTTGGAAGGGACCTTAAAGATCATCTAGTTCCAACCCCCCCTACATAGGTAGAGACACCTCCCACTAGATCAGGTTTCTCCAAGCCCCATCCAGCCTGGCCTTCGACACTTCCAGGGAAGGGGCTTCCACAACTTCCCTGGGCAACCTGTGCCAGGGTCTCACCACCCTCACACTAAAGAATTTCTTCCTAATGTCTAACCTAAATCTCCCCTCTTCCAGTTTTGATCCATTACCTCTTGTCCTCTCACTACAAGCCCTTGTAAAAAGTCCCTCCCCAGCTTTTCTGTCACCCCTTCAGGCACTGGAAGGTCCTCTAAGGTCTCCCTGGAGCCTTCTTTTCTCCAGGCTGAGCAGCCCCAACTCTCTCAGCCTGTCTCCAGAGCAGAGCTGCTCCAGCCCTCGGATGGTCTTTGTGGCCCTTCTCTGGACTTTCCTCAGGAGTTCCATGACCTTCTTGTGTTGGGGGCTCCAGAATGCAAAGAAGCAGTCAGGAAACTTGTGTGGAAACTTGCCCAATACATCATAGATCACAAATTATTAAAATACCACTTTGTCCACCTGAAGCATTTATTAGGTTTTCACATGTCATCTAGAATTCTGGATATTGTCATTCCTTTATCATACCTTGTACCAGTCAGATCCATGGGCCAGGTTTACTAACTGGAAGGCTCCTGAGATAAACTGTGAGATAAACTGGACTAGAATACCTTCTTCAAGGTTACTTTTTTTCCTCTAGAATACGAGAGGGTAGGAGATGACTTGCTTCATCCTACAGTGGTTTCCAAATATGCTTTTTAGTCTCCCTTTAATTCATGTAAATGACAAAGATAAATTGAAGGAGTTGAAGAGAGATATTGTGGTAAATACAAAGCCCATCACAGTAGAAGAAACTGGAAAATCGTGACTTGGTGACAGTTGCTTTGTTTAGTAACACTGCAGGTGACAGTTCCTATTGCAAGAGTGAAATCAAGTAGGGAAAAGAGTAGATTAAGCCAATATTCAACAAAAACAGAATGTGCAAACTGCCATGAAGAGGTTCCCTGGAGAAACGTTCTGGGGGGGGTTATGTGGAAAATAAAGACTAACTTCAGAGATAGTATTTTATGAACTTTTAATGGGATTAGATGATGTTAAGGATCCAGGGCCTCTCCAGGGCTCCTTCTGCATGTTCTTCTGATGGACCCACCACATTTCATGTGCAGTGAGCCAAAGATACAGAGAGGGAAAGCAACCACACTGTGTCACTCACTGACTGCCAGGAGGGTGAGGGACTCAGTTCTGTGCCTGCTCACTGAATATTTAGACATTATTTGTGCCTTATGAGCTATAAAGGCAAGCCAAGACTGTAACTATTGGTCTTCAGGTGACTCTTTAAGTTGTCTCAGCAAAATTATGTCCCCTCCTTTGATTGTCATTGCTGTACAGCTGGCTCAGGACATTTCCTGGCTTCAAGCTGCTGCTCCTTGTCCTGGTTAGCAGTCCCAAATCCGTAGTGCTTAGAAGTAAATTCTCCAAATCATATCTGGCTTTGGATCTCCACAGAAGGAGTGCTTTTCCTGGCTTTAGGTGTGGTTAGACTTGGTTAGACTGATTTCCATGGTACTCGTTCAGAAGGCTTTGTGCAGTTCTTCAGAGTCATGTCACCAGACTCCTGTGGCTCACAACAACTACAGTTGACAGTTGCATCTTGTATCTCCTCTAAGGTACATAATTGTGCAGGGCAACACTAAGTGTTTAGGTTTGCAATCTTTAACAGGAATTTTGAAATGAAAAGGGTATTTATCAGCACTGCTTCATCAAAACTGTGAACTTTTCTTCTTTGACATGGTGATTGGGATATAAAAGGTCTAGGCTCTATGAGAAGGATGATTTGAACTGGTCAAGGGATTTATAAACTTCTGAATTTAAAGAAGAGCATATGTTAACCAAGATGGGGTTTCTACCAGTTTTAGTTTCTACCTTTCTATCTACATGGTAATTTGAGTCAGTATCATAGAATCATATCAGAGAATCCCAGAATGGTTTGGGTTGGAAGGGACCTTAAAGATCATCTAGTTCCAATCCCCCTGCATGGGCAGGGACACCTCCCACTAGACCAGGTTACTCCAAGCCCCATCCAGCCTGCCCTTGAACACTTCCAGTGATGGGGCATCCACAGCTTCCCTTGGCAACCTGTGCCAGTGTCTCACCATCTTCACAGGAAATAATTTCTCCTTTATGTCTTAAGCTAAATCTAGCCTCTTGCAGCTTTAAACTGGTCCCCCGCATCCTCTCACTCCAAGCCCTTGTCAAAAGTCCCTCCCCAGCTTTCCTGTAGCCCCTTCAGGTACTGGAAGGCCACTATGAGGTCTCCCCGGAGCCTTCTCTTTTCCAGGTTGAACAACCCCAACTCTCTCAGCCTGTCTCCATAGGAGAAGTGCTCCACCCCTCTTATCATATTTGTGGCCCCCCTGTAGTCCCTGTGACAGTTCAACATTAAGTCACAGAATCACCGAATCGTCATGGTTGGAAAAGACCTCTAAGATCACAGAGTCAAAATCTAGACAGATACATGGGTTTTCTCCTGCAGTAAACAAAGAGGTCCATCCCATATGTCCCTGAGGTGTTTCTCTGAGGTTTGAATCAGCCTGTGATTACCTCACTGTTCATGGAGGGACATCTATGGGGTACTTCAGAACAGATGCTTGGTCAGCTATAGGTGAACTAAATGTCCTCCAACAGACACACAGATAAAATTTTCTGATGTATCCAAATCACTTGTATGTTTAGTATCACTGCAAGTTTTATGCAAATATTGTCCTATATCTAAAGAACTTGGGGACAAATTCTTCTCTGGCTTTACAATCTTTTGAAGATGGAGTAACTCAAGTTTCTACCAGCATTAGCATTCAGAATCTAAAGTCATTAATTAAAGTCAAATTTAAAGTCTTTAAACAAGCTCTTTTCTGCATAAGCAGAGCCTCAAGAGTTACCTAAGAAATCACGGATCTTACTATGTTATTGTGGATGTTTTAAATCATAATCACAGAATTGTTGAAGTTTGAAGGAACCTCCAGAGATCATCTAGTCCAACCTCCCTGCTAAAGCAGGATCCCCTGGAGCACATTACTCAGGACTGCATCCAGGGGGGTCTTGAATATCTCCAGAGAAGAGGACTCCACAGCCTCTCTGGGCAGCCTGTCCCAGGGCTCTGTCACCCTCACTGTAAAGAAGTTTTTCCTCATATTTAAATGGAACTTCCCATGTTCCAGCTTGTGCCCATTGCCCCTCGTCCTGTCACTGGGAACTACTGAACAGAGTCTGGCTCCATCCTCCCTGCACCCACCCTTTAGATACTTGTAGGCATTCATAAGGTCTCCCTTCAGCCTTCTCTTCTCCAGGCTAAAGAGTCCCAGCTCTCTCAGCCTTTCCTCATGAGGGAGATGCTCCAATCCCCCAAGCAACTTTATTGCCCTCCACTGGACTCTCTCCAGTAGTTCCCTGTCTCTCTTGAACTGGGGAGCCCAGAACTGGACACAGTTCTCCAGATGTGGCCTCACCAGGGCAGAGCAGAAGGGGAGAATGACCTCCCTGAACCTACTGGCCACACTCTTCCTTATGCACCCCAGGATTGCATTGGCCTTCTTGGCAGCAAGGGCACATTGCTGGCTCGTGGATCATCTACTATTTACCAAGACTCCCAGATCCTTCTCAGAACTGCTTTCCATCATGAAGATTATTTTTTCTGTGTCTTCTATCATTTTAAACTTGCACATTGACAGTCTTCTGTCAGCGTTTTCATTTGAATTTAAAAGATATCTTCTTCTGTGCAGTACATTTTAATTCAAAAAGTATAAATGAAGAGCTTTTTTGTTGTCTTTTGTCATCCTCTTTTTTGATGTTGTGCCCAAAGCTATTTTAACTACCGTTTGATCCTATGTGATCTCAGTTGTTGTGAGCACTTACACAAAAAACATGGTTCACCTTACTCCTGGCCTCTGACCGATGGCCTTTTGGCAAATTCAGTATGATGGACAACAAAGGTCTACTTCTGTCATCTCATTTTTTTTCCTGATTCATCTGAGGAGAGGTTTGGAAATGAACCCTCTCTCCATACCTTCACTTTGAAATACACTGACTAATCCTTTGTAGCATTATCTAACTTAGTTAGAACAGAGGCAATCAAGTCCCGTTCATTGGATGTTTGTCATTTACTATTAGTATCTGGGTCCTAGTGGTTCAGGCTGAAGCAGTACTCAGCTGTCACTTCTCCCCAGACCTTTCAGCTCACAGCTCCACACAACTGCACAGAGCAAAGGGAAGAACTCCCCATGAAATACCATGAGAATGAGCCCTCCTTGAAACAAGAGGTTAAACAGACTACTTCAGGTAGCTCCACTGGTCACAGAGTCACAGAATGGTGGGGGTTGGAAGGGACCTCTGGAGATCATCTACTCCAACCCCCCTGCTAGAGCAGGATCCCCTAGAGCAGATTAAACAGGAACACATCCAGGCAGGTTTTGAATGTCTCCAGGGATGGAGATTCCACCACCTTCCTGGGCAGCTTGTCCCAGTGCTCTGTTACCCTCACGGTAAAGAAGTATTTTCTTATATTTAGGTTAAACCTCCTGTTTACCAGTTTGTGACCATTGCCCCTTGTTCTGTCACTGGACACCACTAAGAAGAGTCTGGCCCCATCCTCCTGACACCCCCTGTAGATATCTATAAACATTGATGAGATCTTCAGCCTCCTTTTCTCTAAGCTGAACAGCCCCAGCTCTCTCAGCCTTTCCTCATGGTAGATGCTCCAGCCCCTTAATCAACTCAGTGGCCTGTGCTGGACTCTCTCCAGCAATGATCCCACCTGCAAGCTTGCAGGGTCCCCACACAGTGCCCTCCAAACACAGCTGAGTCCCTGTTGGCTCAGGATGAGTCTTAAAGCAAAGTATAGCCAGGTCCTGGGATAGTTAAATGAAATTTATAAGTAGGACATGGAAAGGGACTCCAGGGAGCTGCTATTGTGCTGCCTTTCTTTTTGGTTAGTTAAACATGAGACTCCTTCCACTGACCTGTGGGCACCTAACATTAAGCATCTTGTCTAAACTCCTTCTCTAATTTCTCCCTCCAGCACTTTCAGGACATGGGTTATCCCATGACATTTCTTAGGAAGGGATGAAATGACCTTTGTATGTCTGGTTGGACTCTACAGGGAACCTTAGTCTACTTCAGACTAAACTTCCTACATCTCCATAGGTAAAGTTAGGTGAGATGAATCCCTGATTTTTTGGTTGTGCACAGGAGATCTATAATGAGTAGATGAAAACAAAAATGCAGAATCTTATTCATCTCCTCCCCCTCTAAAAATGATTCACATTTACTTGCAAACTTCTTAACCTCTCTTAAGCCAGCATTCTTTTCCTCAATTTGTTTTCTCCTTTTTTCCATATTGCTTTTGAAACTGGGATGAAAACTGAATAAAATGAGGAGAGGGATGAGCAGATGGCAGCAGACAAGCAGAAGACATTAACACTACCATCGAGACCCCAAACAGGAACCATACCCACTATTTATTTACTACAATGCTCATTTGAAAGGAAACAAGCACTCGAGCACATCTGTTATGGAGGGTTGTTCACTGAAAGCCCTCGACCTGCTATGGTGCTCAGTCCAAATGTGCCTTCATTTCACAAATGCAGAATTGCCAGGAAACCTCCTCATTTACATGGAATTATGCCAATTATTTTGCACAGCCCACTCTGAAGTCACAGAAAAGGGGAAAAGTTAGCCAACAACCCTGCTCCCAGTGCCCATCAGGGAAGCCTCCAGACTGGTTTGATGTTCATTTTTCTCATTTGTCATGAAGAACAGAAGGTCCAAGGTAAAAGACAATGCTGGATGACCCCATATCCACAGATCAGTGTTGATTTTACGTTCAAGTTTAAAACTGCACCATTCTTGTTAGCCATCTCCAGCAATGTGCATGGGTGTAAATGACAAAAGAAGTAGATTTCTGGATCTACAATGTATTTAAAACTTGGTTTTGCTTTAGACCTTTGAGATTGGTTGGCAACTGAGGTGTCACAATGCATGTTTCCCCCTCCTCTGAAGGACTGGAGCTGAGAAGGTTTTGTGAGCAGTAGCTGAACCTCTCCATCATCCTACAGAGGACCCCAAGTCACCTGTGTCCAGAGATACATGATAGAACGAGGGGCAAAGGCCTTAAACTAGAGCAGGATAGATTCAGATTGGCTATCAGGAAGAGGTTATTTACTATGAAGATGGTGAAGCACTGGAACAAGTTGCCCAGAGAGGTGGTGGAGGCCCCATCCCTGGAAACATTCAAGGCCAGGCTTGACGAGGCTCTGAGCAACCTGATCTAGTCTAAAAGGTCCCTGAGCACTGCAGGGGGGGGCTGGACTAGATGACCTTCAGAGGTCCCTTCCAACCCCACACATTCTATGATTCTGTGATTCTATTACACCAGTGCACACTGCATTGAGGTCCTCTAGGTTGAAAGCCCACCACCAGCCTGTGGCTTGTGGAGTTGCCTTCCCCCACTTGCCCAGAGATGAGCATCTTTTTCTTGTAAATATTTCCTGGTATACTATGCTTGCAATATCAAAAGATCTCATGTGAAATTTGTCCTAGAGTTTCACAGCTCTGCTTTCAGTGTGAGAAAACAGAGTTTACAAAACGTGTCTAATTAAAGAGAACATGTGATTTTATCTGTATTTCTTAAGGATCAAGATCTTCACACTTAAAAATACAATGTGCAGGAAGGGGAAAGAAGATAAGGGACAATGCAGGATTTCCCAAAATCCAGGGTGTAGTAAGCTTCAGGGCACCAGAGATATGGCAGTAACGACTGGAGGGCAAGTGATGTGGAAAAAGGACAAATGAGGAAACCAAAGGCCATGTCTGCTGTGCTGACACCATGCCACAGCTGGTACCATGACATGAGATTACCAAATACTGAAAATATGAAATAGCATGAAATACAAAGCAGAAATTGTGCTGAAAGAATGATCTTGTGAGATCACAACTGAGGCAGATAAAGTAAGTTTGGATAAGATCTTGTCATTGCTTACCACTCAAGTTTCTCCCTGTGTCCAGCTCTGGAGCCCCCAACACAAGAAGGATGTGTACCTGTTGAAGTGTGTCCAGAGGAGAGCAATGGAAACAACCAGAGAGCTGGAGCACCTCTCTGATGAAGACAGGCTGAGGGAGTTGGGGTTGTTCAGCCTGAAGAAGACTCTGGGGGGACCTTATAGTGACCTTCCAGTACCTGAAAGGGGCCTATAAGAAGGCTGGGAAGAGCTGTTCACAAGGTCATGTAATGACAGGACAAGGGGTAATGGTTTCAAGCTAGAGAAGGGTAGATTTAGGTTGGACATTAGGAAAAAGTTCTTTAATATGAGGGTGGTGGATCACTGGAACAGGTTGCCTATAGAGGTGGTGGAGGCCCCATCCCTGGAGACATTCAAGGTCAGGCTTGATGGGGCTCTGAGCAATCTGTTCTAGTGTGAGATGTCCCTGCTTATTGTAGGGGGGGTTGGACTAGATGACCTTTAGAGGTCCCTTCCAACCCAAGATATTCTATGATTCTATCTAACCACTTCAGCATCCAGTTTAGTGCAGACTTCAGCTACCTGAAAGGCTCACCTGTTGCCCAGTAACAGTAGGACAGATCAATAATAGAAATGGATCTAGAGATATTCCAGTGGGTTTGCAGCATCTCAAGAAAAGTAAATGATAAGAATTGCTATTGCTTTAATAGCTTCTGCTTGAAAAAATCAATTTCTGACCATGGAATATGATGACAGAGAAGTAGGACAGATTGCTACTCAGAGCAGACCTTCCCCTCTCCTTTAGAAGCTGTTACAGAAAAAGACAAGAGATGCAAGAGGGAGACAAAGCAAACACCCCTCAGCAATGACTGACCTTACATCTCTGTATGAATTCAGGCTCCCCTTAAAAGCCAATGAGAGGTTTTGTTCCACTAAGATCAAAGAGCTAAAACCTCACCTATGACACAAACTTTCAGACATGTTTCTGAAGGGTGTATTCGAAACAGGTAAGAGGCAGAAAGAAATTAAGAAAGATAAAAGCCTTAAGAGGTAGACAGAGACAACAAATTGCTTGGAGTACAGTTATGTCTCTGCATTTATTCAGTTCACCTGTTCAGTCTTTAACTCCTACCCAGACCAAACACCTTTTGCAATGAAAATCATAGAATCACAGAATAGTTTGGGTTGGAAGGGACCTTAAAAATCATCTAGTTCCAACCCTCCTGCATGGGCAGGGATACCTCCCACTAGACCAGGTTGCTCAGAGCCCAAACCACTCAGAGCCCTTGAACACTTCCAGGGATGGGGCAGCCACAACTTCCCTGGGCAACCTGTGCCACTGGCTGGAGTTTCACTGGAGGTCTGTGGCAGAGCAGGGATCTGACTTTGCAACATAAAACTCTCAGTTTAATTCTTCAGACTAAAGTTTGCTGCCTGGAAACCTTGGAGTAAGAATGAAGCCTGTGAGGCACTTTTCCAAATTTTATATTCCTTTTCAGTATAGAAAGTAATTTGCTAAGTAGTAGTAATTAGAAATATTGTTTGCTCTGAGGGGAGACATCATCCATCACTTGAGCCAAAATTGTGGTGTGGTAGAATCTACATCTTCTAAGCTTGTCCTTTTTTACTCCCCAGGCATCTAGTGTGGAACATGAGAGTTATCAGAAAGGTTTGTTTTATCACACCATGTGTGTGAATTTGCACATCAAAAAGTGACATGAGCAGCAAAAAAAAAGGGTGGTAGAAAAGCCTTCTCTGGGAGTTTCCTAGAGAGTTTCCCCCAAATCAGGGACATTTTTTATTAGTATTGCTTAATCCCAGTGATGCTGTATTATTGTGCTTCTCTCTACCTTAGTATCCACATCTTCTAAAACATTAAGGCAACTTCTGAAAGTCTTCTTGAGAGCAGTGAGAAGAATTACAAAATAATCAAACAATTGTGAGGAATATAAACTATAGTAGTACCTAGAAAGGTTGGACCACGTGATCCTTGAAGTCCCTTCCAACCTGGCATTCTATGATTCTAAGTGCATTTAAAAAGAAGAAATAGGAGATTTAGGAGGAAATTAAGCTGAAAGAAACACCCCTTAGTTAACTGAGAATGAGAAGCAAAGAATGAGGAATAAGTAGCAAAGAATCTGGGCTCCCCAGTTCAAGAGGGACAGGGATATGCTGGAAAAAGTCTAATCGAGGCTACAAGGATGATTAAGGGACTGGAACATCGGTCATATGAGAAAAGGCTGAGAGACCTGGGGCTGTTGAGTCTGGAGAAAAGACTGAGAGGGGATCTTATTAATGTCTATAAATATCTGCAGGGTGGGTGTCAAGAATGGGCCAGTCTCTGTTCAGTGGTGCCTGTGATAGGATGAGGGGAAACGGCACCAAGTGACAACACAGGAAGTTCCACCTCAACATGAGGAACAACTTCTGTACTTTGAGGGTGACAGAGCCCTGGGACAGGCTGCCCAGAGAGGTTGGGGAGTCTACTTCTCTGGAGACTTTCAAGACGTGTTCATGTGTGATCTGGGTGTTCCTGCTGCAGCAGGGGGCTGGACTCAATGATCTTCAGAGGTCCCTTCCAACCCCTATGATTCTATGATTCTATGAATCAAAACCATTGTGAGTACTAAAGACATCCCCAAACAAAGGGGAGGAGTCTTGAACAGGAAATAGGAAGCAGAAAATTTCAGATAATGGGATCCATTGTAATGAAGAAAAAATAACAGAAATTACATAAGACCTAAAAAAAAGAAATGTACTTAACAGCCGTGTCCTTGATTTGTTTGCACACATCTCTTATGATCCTGATATGAACCTGGGGAAAAATAAATACAAACAATGACCATACAGGAAAAGCCTGAGGAAGAGCAACCCACCAAAGTGTGCTAAAGTTAACTCCTTTTGGAGCAGCTGTTAAAATGAACAAAGGCACCAGAGCTTGCATGGAGTTTAGATCTGTTGTAAAGACAAATTACAGGGGTGAGTTTTAGTGTCAAAACCCACCTGTTGCAGAGATTCAAGAAGTGAATTAATCCAGGCAATTGGCTGCTGCTGATTTCAGTGCAAGACAGGGCTATGGTTAGGAAGAAGTTCAGATGACTCAATCTTCAGAAATTCCTGGAGGTGATGCTTGAGTATTTTCATGACTCATAATTCTGCAGACTTAATTTGCTCCTGTTTGCAGAAGTTTTATTACTCCTGTGTGCAAAGAACGCCATTGTTGCAAATGTTTGCAAAGCTCTTCAGTTTCACTGATGTAATTCTTTATGTAAGGAGTGAGTTTTGACTACTGTTTGTTCATGCTGGTTTGTTGTACCAGCTTCCCAGTGGCCATGCAGGCAGTTTTGTGTGATAAGTGACACCAAAGGAATGACACAGTGATGTGAATTTTTGGTAGGGACTGGTGGTCAGAGTGGATGGGGGCAAATTGCAGTGTACTGTTGCATGTATGGCTTCTTTCTTATATCTGACAAACATCTCCCTGGGCCTTTTAGACTAAGAACCTCTTAGGGAAAGGCCTATCCCGGTCAGATTGTTGACCTCTCCTTCTTTTGCTTGATTAATGTCTGTACAGCCCCTAGATAATGTGGGCTGGAGGTCCAGATGGGGCAGGAAATAGAGATGTCTTACAAAGGGAGAAATGCTTTACACTGGAAAAAGCCCTTACATTCCTGATAGCTCAGGAGGGGCAAAGTACCAGACAAGCATGTGAACATCACAGTTTTGTCTCTTTTGACTGAAGGAGAGAGATGTCCTTAATAAAGGACATCTTTAATAACATCGTTAATAAAGGCTCTTTTCAGCTGGTTGAAATCCCTACGCCCTCAACTTAAGAGTCCAGGAAATCTTCCTGCCTTTGAATATACATGTTAAAACAGGCATTGCAGGTTGTCAGTACCCAGTTTTTCTCCCCTTGCAGCCAAATTTTGAAGTGCTTGGTTCTCAAACAAGAGTGCAGTAGATTTCCCAGGATTCCCATTTGATTGGGGCTCATCTTGTTGGCAGGGTCTGGGTTTTGAGGATAGCATTCAGTTCCTGGACCTCCGACCCTACCTGCATAATGTGAAATGAGCACCTTATCTGTTCCTGTCTTGGCTTGTCACAAGCAGAGTGAAAGATGTAAATACTTCACTGCTCTAGTTGGATGAAGAATTTTCCAGAAAGAAAGGCAACATGGCAATAGGGCTCTCAAAAAATATTGAGGAAGCCCAAACAACCAATGGTTTGGGTCCAACTGGCATTATGGTACCATAAGAAGAGATGTTTTGTGGACACCTCAGTGTTAAAATGTGCTCATTTTTGAGATCTTAACTTTACCACCCAAGGAGTCCCTCCTATTTATGTGTTGTATGTAATATGAACACTTTGTAACAGAGAAAAAGTATGAGAATTTTAAGTGCCACCAGAAACATGCTCTGGCATTTGACTCAACAAAAGGCAGACTTTTGTTTAACAGCAAGCTGAATTCTTCTTTTTAAATCATCCTTTTGTCTTTTCTTGTAGGGAACGTGACCAGGAATTGTACAAGCCAGGGCTGGACAGACGTGTACCCTGCACCGTATGCTGTAGCTTGTGGATATGATTCCAACAGCACTCCAGGGGAAGAGGTTTGTAGACATCAAGATTCACCAGGGATTGATACCAGAATCACATGATTTTGTCAGGCCCAATTTTTTCCATTCCCATTCTGATTCCTGAAGAAGGAAGGAGAGGATCTCTGGAAGCAGAGGTCAAGTGTCTGGCCAAAGAGCTGATCCTCCCTTTGATTTCCAGGGTAGTGGCAGGAAATCAGCACTTGAGAAGAGCAGACCAGTGTCTCTGTGATGCCCACACATAACTTCAGGTGGTTCATTTTCCATGTTCAACTTCAAAACAAGCCCTCTACATTTATATTTATCCTTAAGTAGGTATGATGATTCCAGTAGTTCTAGGCCAACATAAGCATCAAAAGATCAGAAGAGATAAAAGGACATAACTCGCTTGCTCCCAGTGCTGCTCTGCTGATCTCAACCAGCTGAAGATCTCAAAACCTGTAGGGAGCACACAAATTTTCCTGCAATGTTGCTGAAATTTTCTAAGGAAATTCTAAATGTCTCTGTGATACCACCTGTATGTAAATTAGTAATCACTGACCGGGGCATAATTAGCTTTATCGAGTATTGTCATTGCACAAGGAGGAGCTTTTATTAGTTTGCTTCATGCTGAGACAAGAAGGGTGAAGTCTAAAGAGGACAGCAAATGTTAGAAGCAACATTCACCTCACCTAACTAGTTCACCTCACCTAAAAGTTCAGCATCTAATGTAAACTAGTCACCCATAGCTGCCCCACAGTCAATGAGAAAAAGCTTATGCTAGAAAATAATTACATTTCACTGCAACCGTGTGTTTATTTTAAACCTGTGTATGACAGATGTCAGTGTTTGTGAATGCTGGGCACAGGAATCTCAATAATGCATAAATATATATGGTGGGAGGTCTTTGTGTGTGGTCATACATTACCAAGGCACTCAAAGAGTTAACAGAGAACCTGAACAGAACTGAGCCAGCCATAAGAGGGAAAAAGTACAGAAAATAGCAAAAGGAAAGATGCACAAAGAATTTCAGGGCTCTACTGAAGAGACACTTAGTCTGCCTTCGAGGTCAGTCACCACTTCACACCCTCAAGGGTCCCATTCCTCAGATCCAGTTTCATGGCACCAGTTTCTCATTGTAAATGCCATTGTGACAGGTCTGCTCCGGGAAGGTCCTCCATTGAGAGCTCTGGTTTATGTTCCAGCTGCAAAGGGGATTTGGGAATTCCTGGGACATGCTTTGGCGACCCAAATGATTGCAGCATTGCCAGAGTGCTGTGTTACCAAGAGAACACTTGTTGTGTTCTTTTAATTCTCTCTTAATTATTTTCTCTCCATTTCCGCAGTTTTGTCATGCTGTTTAAGTCTAATTTGTGTGAAAGGAGACTGAGGGGGGTGAACATGCAGTACTAGCCCGTGAAGAAGAATAGATTGTTGTTGTTGTTGGCTTGGCTGTCAGTTTGGAGAGGAAGAACTAAAAGGAACAGAAAAAAAAAAAGGAACAGGAGGCTGTGTGGGACATGAGGTCCTGAACAGACTGATAACCTTCCTTCATGCACTTTTAACACCTGCCGATCTCAAGTCAGAAACAACAAGGAAAGCATGAAAAATAAATAAGGGCTGTAAGATTTTAGTTGTGAATTCTGGTAGTCCCTAAGAAGCAGATGATGCAGGCACCAAAGCTGGGCACCTAAGGTCTTTGTAATGTAATGGTGCCTTCTCCAATCTTTTTTAAAAACCCCACATATTAGCAAATAAGGGGGGGGGGGGGCTTGTTTTGCTGTTCCATTGTCAGACATGACGCACAGTTTCATAGAATCATAGAATCTGTCACTATTTTAGTCAATAATTAGGTGACAGATGCTCTCTGTTATTCCCCCACTACCCTCCCAGGGGAAGATAAGAAAGAGAATAAGAGAGAGAGACTTTAAGGTTGGAAAAAAGACTAGGATAGGTTTAACAAAGTAGTAATAATGATGGTGAAATACAAATCTATCTATATAAAAAAATATATAAATATGGAACCCACACTCCTCAGTTGATAATGACTTCCTAACCAGAAAAGTCCCACACTGAACTCAGCAGCAAAGGGAGGTGCCTCAGTCCAGGGTTCCAGTGACAGTCTGCAACAGCCTTGGATCAACCAAGCCAGTCCTACTTGGGGAGGCAGGAGAAGGCAACCTGTCTTAATGAACAGTGTTGTTCTTCAGTGAACAAACAAGATGCAGGAGCAGCAGAGGGAAACAAAGACAAACAAATAGACCCACTCTCTCCTCCCCATAGGCACAGCTGCTCCCTCCATTGTAACTGCTGCATCAACAAACTGACTGGCAGTTACTGGGGGAGGTCCCAGGCAGTCTCAGGGCAGCATGACCATAGGCTATTTTTATACTGGTCCTTTCAAACCAGAACAGAATCATAGCTTCTCCTGTGTGTGCCTCCATCTGGCCAGACAGGTGCCACCCTAAGTGTCCCCATAGACCCCATCTGAAGGCAATGACAAAACAGAAACCTCCAGAGGTCAGTTCACCTCATGTTTCTTTCAAAAGGAGCCTCTTTGCATTTACTCTAGAAGGGGCCCAGGTGACTTAAGGCTCGGTGATGTCAACTCAAAGCATGTTTGGGTGCAGGGCTACTGAAAGACTTGATATCAGTACTTCTGTTCTTCTCTGACAAATGTAAATGTCTCATATTATAATCCCAGTTACCAAGGGACAAATACAGAGGTTACTGAACAGAAACCAATGAAGTTAATTCTCAGTTAATCTTCTGTTAGCATCTACATTAACTATTTGTGAAGTTAAACAGAGGCTTTTAGAACTCAAAGGGAGAATGATGAAATTGCCTCATTTCACTCTGTAAATCAGGTTAGATCTACAGCTAGAACCTAGGCATCCTGGGCATGCATTTGCTTCTCTAAATCCCTGTCTTTTCAAATAAAAAAGTTTTAGTAATCTGAGTGCTCAGTGAAATTCCGATTCCATTAGTTATCTGGGGTAAAATTCTCTGCTTTGATACCTGTAAAATAGGAAGTGATTGTCATTAGCAAATGCAAAAGAAGAGTGAGAATTCATGATGTCCTGTTTGTAGAACAGGGATGACCCCACATGTTACATTAAAGCTGAATGCAGAGCCATTTCTCTGTACAAAAGATGAACTGGTCACCAGAAACTATAAAGGCAGGGACTTGCTTATTGCATCTTTCTGTGCATACCTTGCTTCTGTGAATAACTCTAAGAAGCAAAAGGCCTTTACCCATGTTCACACCAGAGAGTTTCCATCCACCACCCCTCTACCAGCATCTCCTATTATATCTTTTCATTTTCTTTCCCCTGTTTCTCTGCTCTCTTAAAGCTAGTGTGGGACAATCTCTTCCTCAAGCTCAGTCCCACACCTTCCCTTCTTCTGCTGGTCAGGTCTTTGCTGGAACACTTCTGCTCTGTTGCCATCAAGAAAGAAACCAGATAACGAAAAAAAAAGATTAAATCAACATGAAAGAAGTTGACTGCTTTTATTGGGAAAGTCTCAACTGCCTTTGGGACAGAGGCCTGAGCACAAACTCAAACAAGACTGGAAACAAGCCTATATATCATTAGTTTTGGGTGGGATCTGCAGGACAGTAGGGTAGAAAGGTGGAACCTAAGGTATGACCATGCCATACTGGGTGACTCCATCACCATAGCAGCCTTCTGGCATAATATAGATGAGATGAGGTGGGTAAGTTGGCCTAAAATCATTCCTTGAATTATATGTTCAGAGTTTCTGACCCAAAGCTCTTAGTGATGTGGATGCATTGAAATGGGGCTGTAAAGACACCATGTTTTTAGCCATCTCTTGGATCTGTGGTCTAAGAAGGAATATAGATATGACTAGTGTAACCTTTGCACTCTCTGGAAGCTCTGTCTTCACAACCCCCCAGGCTGGCTTGTGCAAATGCTAGAGGATTACTACTTATCTCAGCCTCACTGGTTCTGTAAAGTACCTAGTACTTGTCAAGGCCTATGAAAATAGAATATAAAAATGCCAAACCCTCACTGTTATTAAAGAGGGTTTTCCAAAACAAGGTTGGGTTTAGATATTCTGTTTAAACTGCTCTTTGTGATTTTAGGTTTTGGGGTTTTTTAATAGAAAATGATGGCAAGGAAAGCATAGGAGGGTCAATCCAAGGGCTGGAACCATAAGATTTTCCACAAGTTGAGTTAAATTCTCATAAAAACTTGGATTTTTGATTGATAAAACAAATGTCAAAATACCAGCTGATCTTTTGTGATTTTATTTTAAGCTGAAAATCAAAATATATTTATTTAGAGTGTTGCTGGAGAACCTTAGGAGAGCTGGAGTTTTGTTGTCTTACTTCCCCATTTTCTTTAGAATAAGATTCCCTGCTGGATTTAAGTCCTGTGGTGCTCCATGCTCAGAGATTCCCTCTGTATGCTGTCAAAGAGATAAGCCATGAACTAATTTCCAACATTATATATATATATTTCTGAATCAACTTATCTGTGGTTTCAATGAGAACAGTTTAAGTTTTCACTTGATGAAACACAGCATCTAGCTTCCAAGTTACTCAGGAAAGCTGTGGCTGCCCCATCCCTGGAAGTGTTCAAGGCCAAGTTGGATGGGGCTCTGAGCAACCTGGTCTAGTGGGATGTATCCCTGCCCATGCAGGGGGGTTGGAACTAGGTGATCTTTAAGTCACTTCCAGCCCAAACCGTTCTATGATTCTATGATTCTATTATATGATTCCACAAAAGCAAACCAATTTCCACACCAGTTCTGTCCTCAAACTTCCTTAGTGAACCTGAGGTGAAGCTCATCATACTCACCACCTCAGAGCTGATGTGTCAGTGGGCTGTTTGGCTGAACATTAGTCATTCTTGTTCCACAAGTTTATAACCTTGTACCTGTCTATGCAAGTGTCAAATCAGACTCCTTCCTGCATGAACTTTTCCCTTGTGTAACTGTAACCTGGTTTTGGTGTGACCCAAGCCATACTACAACTGGACATGTTCTTCTGGGTGAGAATCCCCTCCCTGGCCCTGCTGGCCATGTTTTTTTTGATGCATCCCAGGACACAGTTTTTTTCTGAGCTGCAAGCACACATTGACAGCTCATGTTGAGCTTCTCATCCACCATCACCCCCAAGTCCTTCTCCTCTGGGCTGTCTTTAATCCGTTCCCCACCCAACCTGTATCCGTAGTTGGGATTGCCCCAACCCAGGTACAGAACCTTGCACTTAGCCTTCTTGAACTCAATGCAGTTTGCACGAGCCCACCTCTGAAGCCTGTCAAGGTCCCTCTGAATGGCATCCCTCCCCTCCAGCATGTCGACCTCACCACACAGTTTGGTGTTGTTTTGAGACCCCACCTGGAGTAAGGTGTCCAGTTCTGGAGCCCCCAACATAAAAACGTGGAGCTCCTGCAGCAAGTCCAGAGGAGGGCCATAAAGATGATCAGAGGGCTGGAGCACCTCTGCTATGAGGACAGGCTGAGACAATTGGGGTTGTTCAGCCTGGAGAAGAGAAGGCTCCAAGGAGACCTCATAACAGCCTTCCAGTATCTGAAGGGGCTACAGGAAAGCTGGGGAGGGGCTTTTTACCAGGGTGTGTAGTGATAGGACAAGGGGTAATTGTTTTAAACAGGAAGAGGGGAGATTTAAGTTAGACGTTAGGTTGGTTCTCAGAAAGAAATTCTTTACTGTGAGGCTGGTGAGACACTGGCACAGGTTGCCCAGGGATGTTGTGGATGCCCCATGCCTGGAAGCATTCAAGGCCAGGTTGGATGGGGCTGTGAGCAACCTGATTAAGTGGGAGGTGTCCCTGCCAATGCGGGGGGGTTGGAGCTAGACGATTAAGGTCCCTTCCAACCCAAACTCTTCTATGATTCTGTGTTTCCTATTCACACCAGTGGTAATTGAGCCACGTACTCTAATGGATGTGATTTTAAAGGGTGTAGGAGTTGGTTTCCTTGTCTCACCAAGAAACTCAGTAGTGATGGTGTGTTTAGGAGTGCATGGTAGTAGGTCTTTGAGGTCCTGACTTGTTTCTTTCCTCCCCACCAGCAAACGGCGTTCTACGGCACAGTCAAGACCGGCTACACCATTGGACACACCTTATCACTCATTGCCCTCACAGGTGCCATGATCATTTTATGTCTCTTCAGGTAAGACCATGAGTGGGAAAGGCATAGGTAAGGGGAGGACTCAAATGACATAGTGGCTGTTTAAGCCCAGATAAATCAAGTGCTTTGGAGACAGGCCATGAGTGTTACAAGCGGATGTAAAAGATTTCTGTCAAGTCTTAGTTGGGCAGGGGAGGAAAGTTCATCCATCTTTTGGTATCACTGGTTTTTGGTATGTGATTTGTGGCCTTTGTTTGAGAGTTATAACCCAAACCAATTATTTAGGTGGGGTTAATCTCACTAAATGTAGATTGGTTTGTGATGAATCTCTGTGTTACAGGCCATTATCCCATAATCTTATTAGCATCTACAGAGACCTTGTCAGTGTGGCATACATGGATACTACAGGATGATGTATTTCCACTTAAGAAGTGATTCAAAATGGTACAGATGAACCACACACCCCAAAACTGCCTCCCAAAGTTTATTTCAGAGTTGCTTCCATCTATAGCCCATGGAGCTCCATGGCAAGACATGAACACCCAGAGCCATTTTAGACATGCTGGAGCCTCTGAGATGTGCACAAGGTTAGTAAATAAGATGCAGGACCTTCAGGAAACCCAGACCCTTATGGACTGATGGGCAGATACCCTACAGCAAATCAAATGGCATTAGAAATTAATATTCAGTCTCTGTTGGTTATAATTTAGACATTAGGAGGAAATTCTTCACTGTGAGGGTGGTGAGACACTGGCACAGGTTGCCCAGGGAAGCTGTGGAAGCCCCATCCCTGGAAGTGTTCAAGGCCAGGTTGGATGGGGCTTGGAGCAACCTGGTCTAGTGGGAGGTGTCCCTGCCCATGGCAGTGGGGTTACTACTAGATGGTCTTAAAGGTCCCTTCCAACCCAAACCGTTCTATTATTCTGTGATTCTATAATAACAGATTCAGTCAGCTAAATTTAGATCCCTTCAATGAAGAAGTCTTCATATAAGGCAATCTACAAGTATAATGTTGTTCACATATAGGGAGAAGAGCAAAAAGCAGATGTCGATGAGATGGAAGAACCTTCTAGATGCGATTCCATCTCCTCACGCTACTCTCTAGTGGCTTCCCTGAAATGCACTAATGATTTTCCAGTTTCTGATAGTCTGATCCAGCCATGACCCCCAAAGAAAGTGGTAGCAAACAGCATAAGTTCTAGGGTGACTCTCACACTTATACCCAGGCTGGTCTCATCCTTCAAGATCTTTACAATTCTCAGCACACACACTCTCTTCACTGCTCTTACTAGGGAGGAGTGAATTAGACACCCGTGCAAAATATCTCATCTCAGCAAGGTGCCAGCCAAGCTGGTGAAAGTGTCGGGGTTCATGCTCTCCTGTTGTAGGAAACAGCATAATTTGACTTGCCTTCACCTGCACGTACAGAGGACTCAGCTCAGTCACATTATCTTGCCGTGGTCAGAGATTAAGAGCATAACCTCTGCCAATGCACAGTGAGTCATTAAGAGGTGGTAATTTGATCATGTTGCTGAGTGAGGTCTGTTGTGGTTCTGAGGACTGTAAAAAATATCAATTTCCAGAGTACTAGGCCGTTCAATTTAGCTGGTGTAAAGTCTTGTTTAAAAATACAACCTATTTGATCAAAATTCACCTTCAAAATGTTAATGAGCAAGGAACAGACTAACCCCACTGTTGCTCTCAGTATCTTTAATAACTACTCATTTTGAAGTGAAAATACAGTTCATATTGCTCCAGAAAGCCTGTAACATGTGTTAATTTTGGCAGCAGCTGCTAAGAATTTACTTCTCTTTCTGAAGAAACATTTCACTTGGGTAAGAATTATTGCAGTGCAAACATTCTGCAGAAAACAGACCTTTATCATGAACACAGTTTGCTCAGTCAAAAACATTTCTTTTCCAGTGGAGAGCAATGGGATGGACCTGTTTTCTGTCATTCTGTGTTTTGACCTTTTTTTCTGAGAACTGGAAAAGCAGCAACGCTGCTGCAGATGTATGGATTGCCACATGTTTAGTGCATTTAAAGAGGCTTAAGTGGATTTGGGGTGATTTCCATCAGAACATAGTCTGTCTCAGTGTTTGTAATGTTTAATTGTAAGTCTGTATTTTGGCAGAAGAAACATGCAAATAGATAAATAATGCCTTTGAGAAGCCTTGCTATTCTGAGATGGTGTTTCATCTCTTCCCAACAGAAAACTGCACTGTACCAGAAACTATATTCATATGCACCTCTTCATGTCCTTCATCATGAGAGCCATTGCTGTCTTCATTAAAGATGTCATCCTCTTTGAAAGTGGAGAATCTGAACACTGCTTTGTGAGTTCAGTAAGTAGTCATGTGCCTGCAAGTTTCCACCTTTATTCTGTTGCCCTTCTTAAACAATACACCAAAAATGACCTTGCAAATGCGCATGAGACAGTTCTTTGGGAGGATTTCAATTTTTTTCTCATTTGAAAGAAATAAAAACGTGATTATTGCGGGTTAGTTTGTATGGAAAATACATAAAATAAATTAGCAGGGTCCAAAGTTTATAGGTGTCTGGTCCTTGCTAAGGACCACACTTGGGGCTCTACAAGATTTTGGGGCTCCTGTCAGTTCTGTGTTGATCTCCCGGTGCTGGTACTTATGGGGTAAGTACCTACCCATGAGCTATGTGTGCAAAGTGCAGCCATAGTCAGTCGAGCTCTAATTAATATACTCACTGGAGTCTGGAGAGCTGTTCACCTCACTTTGTAGAAGGCACCTGCATTTGGATGGGTCTCTGGGCTCCACTGATTGCAACAAGCAGATCTCTGCAGGGGTTTAAGCAGGAAATCTATGTACAGATTTCATTGTCTATTTTTCGTCTCAATCTGCATCCCACCCTAGCCCTCTGCAACTGTGAAATTTCCCCACTGGGATGATAAATGAGGGGAATAAAGGAGTAGGGATTTTTTTTTTTCACTCTCAAACTCAGTGTTATCAGCTGGAGCAAACATTAAGGAGGGAGAGGAGCTGTTTATCTGAAGGCCGTATTGACGTAAGAGGACACTAGTCATGAATAAATTTAGGCAGGAAATTGAAGTCACCAAAATAAAGAGATGTGATCAGAAGCCAGCCAAAAAACTAAAAAAAGGAACCCTCATAATAAATTCATGACGTTAGATGAGCTGCTTGCTGGTAGTAGCAGGAGACTGGGCACAAGAGTCCTGCAGATCCCTTCTGGACCTGTTTTTTCTTTTGTATCTACAGCACCAGAAAAAGATTCTCTTTTCGCTTCCACCCACCCTATTTCTTCCTTGCCTTCTGGCTTTTCTGCATCCTTACCCTGAGTCCTGTCCCTGCTGTTACAATGACCTTTCTGCTTGAGCACCTCTCAGCTGATATCAAAGAGCAGCCTGCTCCCATCTTTTCCCCAGGAACTTCTCTACAGCACGATCCATTCCCATTGCAGTGACATGCTGGTGTCATTCTCTTTTTCCCCTCTGTGGTTCACTGGGATCTGGATTTTTTAGCAGTGGGGTTTTATTGTGAAGGTCTATGAATTGTTAGAATGACATATAAAATGAAATAAACAATTGCCTGGTGTCTGCTGCCACAGATAACTGCCAATACTAACTGGCAGAGGAGCCAAGAACCCAGTGAGCCATGGAGTTTGAACCAACCTCTCACCTCTGTGGGAGTTTGCACTGGGTCGTGACTGAGGCAGGACTGCAGAAAGCTGTGTGAGAAGTGTTTGCTCCAGCCAGCCAGCAGAAACACTTCTTTGTATAAATACAGAACTTTGTCCTGCAGAATCCCCAGCTTCTGGAAGCCAGAGTGCTTTCAGACAGACCCAGGGCTGCCAGCATTGTGTGTGTTTCTCCCTGACAGAGGATTTTCATGTTAAATGCCAACTCCGGGTGAATGGCTGAATGACAAACAAGTGCTACAAAAATATGTGGAAGAAATCTGTATCTGCCTCACTAGACTTGCAAAATCTGCACCTGTCTTGACCCAACATGTTGGGCAACCTTTTAGGTCATAGGGAAAAATATGCCTACCTGAAATGCAGTCAAAATGGCTCTCCTAATATTCATCTCTTTGCAGAAATAGTTGTAAAATCCATCATGTTTGTGTGGGTTTGGTTGGATTAGGTTGCCTTGAATTAGGTTAAATAATTGGTTTATTTGTACATTAAACTTACAGGATAAAGTTTTGACTTGGGAGGCCCGGGTATGAGTTGGTATACCCAAGGCCTGCTACACAATTTACTGAAGGTTTTGTGTCTAATGGCTAGATATGACCTTGAGCTCCTTCAATCAGAGGAGAGATTTGAACAAACAGTTCAATTTACTGAGTCCTCTGACCACTGTGCTTTTTAGAAGAGGGCAAAACCAACGCACTAGCAGGGTTCTATTAGAAGAGAAAGTGCTGCACTTAGTTCCTTTAAAGAAAAAAGGATAAAGGCATCCCCCCCTTCCAGAACAGATTCAAGGCTGTAAAATCCAAAGGAAGAGAGAACTCTCCCAGCATTTCTGATGAAGGAACCAAATTGCTAAATTTAGCATTACCTGGTGCAGCAAGAAGACTTACAATTATATTTTATTTACCAGCCACAGAAAAATATTTTAAGCTCTCCACCAACAAACATGTCAATGCCTCTATTCCTTCCCTCTGCTTTCTTCATTGTTGTTTTTTACTTCTTTGTATCATTTACAGGAGCTTTCTCTAGGGTTGTTTTTTTTCTTCTCTCCCCTCTGACATTTGTTTTGCTGTAAAACTTAGATTGTAGCAGTGATCTGCAGATATGGAGTTATCAACAGATGTGGGGATAATATTCCACAGAAGTTTTTTTGCAGATGCAAATCTCTTTATTTAAGCTAATGATAAAAATGTAGACCAAGGAGATAGGTGTGTTAGGTTTGTGTTCTGACAGGAACACCATAGAGATCTTCAGCAGAATCCTAACTTGAAATTAAATGCTGTCAAAAAGCTCAGAGAGAAGAACTGAAGCCAATCCATTGCAACATCCATCTCTTGAAGCCAACAGGAACTATTTGGCTGTGTTTCACAGGAATTTGTGGACAGGGTGAGGTGGTTCAGGCCATGAGTAGATGAGCATGGTGAGAAACTTCTACTTCACGTAAGCAGTGATTTTTCCTTTACTCCTTTTGCTGCTTCTTGGGATGAAAACCAAATGTGGCTGCTACCTATTCAGTGGGAAGAGCAAGAGTCTCCTTCACTCTACACAGCTGGGCAAAACAAGGTGGACCTCATTTCACATTTGGCTTCATTTCCATGACCAGAGAGATTGTAAAGCACTTCCTTATCTCAGACAGCACCTTTGTGCCTGGATGGTCCCGTTGAACTCAGTGGATGAAGTGCAGTTATCATAGAATCATAGAATGGTTTGGGTTGGAAGGGACCTTAAAGATCATCTAGTTCCAACTCCCTGCCATAGGCAGGGACACCTCTCATTAGACCAGGTTGCTCCAAGCCCATCCAACCTGGCCTGGAATATTTCCAGGGATGGGGCAGCCACAGCTTCTCTGGGTAAACCTGTGCCAGTGTCTCAGTACTGTCACAGTACAGAATCTCCCTTTAGTTTCTGCCTTGTGGTTGACTCACCTTATTGCTGAAGCTGTGTTCACAAGTGCCATTACTCTGCAAACAATGAGCACGAAATCAGGACAGTTACCCCTTCTACCGAGATAATTCTATTTTTACATCTAAACTGAATTCTGAGTCATCTGACGCAGAGGCTAGACCAGATAGTGCTCATCACCATCTTAGAAATACTCACAAGGCTGCCTCAAAAAATCGAATGAGTATTCCTAAGAGACAAAATAGAAAGGCCTGGTCCCTCAAAGGCTGAAAAGTTACATAACCCCTGTTAAAATCAGGGAAGAGAGATGCTTGAATAGCCTTGAGCATCACAGTCAGTGGGCTAAGACTTGCTTCTGACGTGAGCAAAAACATAAGAGCTGCCTACTGAATTCAGCAGATAGGTTGTGTGTGAGCAAGCTGCGTGGGAAGTGGGCAAGGCCTGAAGTGTAGTCATAGAATCATAGAATGGTTTGGGTTCAAAGAGACCTTAAAGGTCATCTAGCTCAAAGCCCCATGCATGGGCAGGGATACGTCCCACTAGACCAGGTTGCTCCAAGCCCCATCCAACCTGCCCTTGAACACTTCCAGGGATGGGGCTTCCACAACTTCCCTGGGCAACCTGGGCCAGTGTCTCACCACCCTCACAGTGAAGAATTTCCTCCTAATGTGTAACCTAAATCTCCCCTCCTTCATTTTTAATCCATTACTCCTTGTCCTCTTGCTACAAGCCCTTGTCAAAAGTCCCTCCCCAACTTTCCTGTAGCTTCTTCAGGTACTGGAAGGCTGCTATGAGGTCTCCCTGGAGCCTTCTCTTCTCCAGGCTGAATAACCCCAATTCTCTCAGCCTGTCTGATCATTTTTGTGGCCCCCCTCTGGACTCGCTCCGATCGCATGGACCATGCTTTTTGTTGGTGTAGACTGGTGCAGCTTCATTTATTTCACAGAGCTCATAAGGTTTCTGCAAGTGTGGGATCTGACCCTGCCATGCTTTGCTCTGCTGCAAGCACACAGGATAGAGGTTTTCTCATGTAACTTCCACATTAGCAGGGACAGACTTTTAAATGTCTTGCTGTTTTCAACTGGCTTTCAGCTGGCATTACAGTGGTGAAAGCACAAGGAAATGTTGAGGTTATCTCATGGGGTTTTGGAGTCCATATAGGTTGAGCTATTCTAGAGGAATGATACTCTAACCAGAGAATCATAGAATGGAATGGTTTGTGTTGGAAGGGACCTTCAATACTATCTAGTTTCAACCCCCCTGCATGGGCAGGGACATCTTCCACTAGACCAGGTTCCTCCAAGCCCCATCCACCCTGCCCTTGAACACTTCCAGGGAGGGGACAGGCACAACATCCCTGGGCAGCCTGTTTCAGTGTCTCATCACCCTCACAAGAAAGAATTTCTCACTCTACTTAAGTTCAGTAGTGGCCCAACCTTGGTGCAAATGGAAGTGCTGGCAGAAGGAGATTGAACCCAATAGCTTCTTCCTAATGTCTCCATCTTTTCTTTTGCTTTGGGATCATTTTTGGTTAGAAAAGACCTTTAAGATCATCAAGTCCAACCATTAATGAAGCACACTGCCAAGGCCACCATTAAGGCATGTCCTAAGTTCCCTATCTACACATCTTTTAAATGCCTCCAGGGAGCAGGCAAGACTTGGCTTGCTGAAGTAGCATGTGAATGTGCATGTGTATGGTTGCACAGCACAGGTCCTCAGTCTAGAAACAGCACTTCTGCTTTATGAAAGTGGCAACAAATCAACAAGCTCAGACACAAATCCAAGTTATAATGGCTTAATAAATTGCCCAGTGACAGCTGACATGGGGTAAGCATTCCAATGTGTGCTCTTAGGCAATGATGGACATATGAAAATGTAATGTGTTGTGACCTAGAGGAAAGTGGGTTAAGAGAAATGGAATGAATTTCCTATTGCCAAGGCTTAAGAGCACTCCTGCAGAGTGTTTCTGGGGCACCATTGGTGCAGAGCAGCATGTTCACAGGGAAAGTGAGTGTTTGAAGCCTCTTATCCTTGTGCCTGAGATAGATGGTGCCTGTGAAATCAGTTACGTTGCTCTATCTGCACTGACTTACAGTTGAAGCCATCAAGGGCATCAGGAGCTGAAGGGTCCATCATCAAGGCATAGACTATTATTCTCGTGAAGGTCTCTTCTTTGTTATGATTCCTGATAGATGAGAAATTGCTTCAACTGAGGCTTTGAACTCCACAGCTTAGGTCCTCACAAATGGCAGGCTACGTGCCTCAGTCGGAAGCCACTTTCTTTCTATCAAGATGGCATTTTAAGAATTTCTTCAGTCAAATTTCTTTATTCACAGAGAGTGTCAAGTCCTCAACACCCAAAATTTTGGGGCATCTTCCAGGAAAATTTGCAGAGACACCCACTAGTGTAACAGTTTATTATTTAAAATTACTTGCTTGTCAGATTCCGTGATAGGGAAGGAAGGAGTGAAAGGCAAGTTGATTTAGGAGGAGTTTTCTTCTTTGAATAGATCTCAGTTCTCTTTCATGGCTGAACATAAACCTTGTGGGTCTTTTTTATTGCTAATCTCTTTTAATCCGGTCTACAACTGCAATTAAAATCAAGAAAGTAATAAAAGTGATGGCTTTTTCCAGGCAGTCATGTTTAGCTGGTTTGAATTTGTTTTTTCTGTTGTTACACAAAAGTAAACTCTTTTTCTTCTGCTTTTTCTTTTTCTTTTTTCTTTTTCTGTTATCTTTTTCTTTTCCTTCTTTTTCTTTTTCTTTTTCTTTTTCTTTTTCTTTTTCTTTTTCTTTTTCTTTTTCTTTTTCTTTTTCTTTTTCTTTTTCTTTTTCTTTTTCTTTTTCTTTTTCTTTTTCTTTTTCTTTTTCTTTTCTTTTTCTTTTTCTTTTTTTCTTTCTTTTCTCTTTTTCTTTTTCTTTTTTTTTCTTTTTCTTTCTTTTTCTTTTTCTTTTATCTTTTTCTTTTTTGTTTTTCCTTTTTTCTTTCTTTTTTCCTTTTCCTTTCCTTTTTCTTGCTTGGTGGCTCAGTAAATTTGTTTGACCAGTGAGCCAAATTTGTTTGGCTCAGTTTTGAAGGACCAGAATTGCCCAGTAAGACACTGTTTTATTTCTATCAACATTTTTCATTGACATAATGCTGATTTTCTGCAAATTAGGCCTCCAGCCTGACTGTTGAAGTCGGCAAGGACTTTGCCATTGGCCCCTGTAGGGTGAAACTGATACCCTGTGCACCCAAACTGTCTCTGCAGACTAGAAGCAGCAGCAGCAGGCTAAGGTAAATAATTGATATTCACATTTTCAGTTTGCCAAGTCAGCTTCTAGGAATATTTTCTCTGCTGCAGTTTATCTTGCAGGACTGAGGGTGTGACATGGTTTTGTGCTTTTCTGTCAAAGCCGACTAAGTAGTGAAAAAATTATCTGTAAAAGTCATAGTCTTGAACATGAGAATGAGACAAGAAATACCCTGAGGCTGCAAAGATACAACATTATATGTTAGCTACCTCCTCAGGAAAGGTCCAGGCCAGGATCGACAGCCCCCAGTGAAAAATCACCTCTCATCTCTCTGTGAAGGTGACTTGTGGAAGAAGGTTGCTCTAGCCTCTAGCTGGACAAAAATCCCCACTTGAGCGGGCAAAGAAAGTCATATTTTTGTTTCCAGAAAACAATACTGGCTTGGCCAACATCATCCTAGGCAAAGCTCACTGAACATCCTCACTCTTCCTTTCTTGAGAGAGGCAAGAATTCCCAGGCCAGTACAGTGTATCCACTCCTCCCATATTTATTTAGTTTTCTCTCAGAGAGTAATCAATCTTATAAATTAAAAGTGAAGCTAAAAGAAGAGAGAAGTACCCCATGAAAAACAAAACCATGCATTTGGAAACTAAGTCTACCCAGATATCTCCATGCAACTGTCACAAAATTTAATGGACAATGCAGAGCTACGGACAGTGCTTTACAATCTTTAGATTATAAAATGACTGGGAATTTGTCAGTTGGAGACATGTGAGATGGGGAATTAATCACACAGTCTCATCTTACAAGCAGAACAATTATTTAGTCATTCTGTCCTCATTACAGATTGCATCATACCTTAGCTGAGGTGGACATCTTACCAGAAGAACCAGAATGAGATTCAATCTGATTTAGCTACATGGGGTGGGAATCAGCTCAAGATTGAGACTCCTGAATTTAGTTTTGATTGTGAGTGTCAAAAAAAGCACTATAGTTATGGAGATGTAGGGTTAGGCTAGTCCCTGTGCCTGAAGACCCTAATTTCAGCATCTCCAAAGCAGGTGGTACTTGCTCAGTGCTACCTCATCTTCCCGGTGTGCCCCAGCAACAGGATCATGAGTGAGATCTAAAAAAAGCTTTTAAATAGGATCAAGGAAGCCTCCTTGACCAGGCTGAGGAGAAGAGCAGCTGTTGCTGTGGGCAAATTCAGCATGAGTCACTCAGACACTACCCCTTCAGATAGGTCATGTCTTCTGGGCATCGTAAAAGGAAAGTGCTGGATAAATCTGTCACTCAGAAAATGAGTTTTCATCTGTATTCTGTTGAAGAGGCCTGCAGAAATCCCTGTGTGAATCTCTCGTGGTGGTAGCCCAGGTAAAAGGACCTAAGTACTGAAAAGGGGATTTTAAGGCCTCCACGTTTCATGATTGATTGAGGGGAATCTGAGCCCACACTTTTGCCTAAGGCACTGGAGACTGAGCTTCATAAATAATGCCAGGAGCTGCAGTATTGCCCAGGATTGCATGTGATGTCTTAAATATAACTCTTAAGCTGACTTAAATATGTCTTCGTGCCTTGACACAAACCTGCCACTCTGCAGGAAGCCACAGAGTTTGAGGGTACAAGGAAGGAACACGGGGTCACATCCAGGCACAGGAGAGGGACAGGTCAGGTCTTGTGATGGGGATTCCCATGGCTGGGGTGATGAGACTCAGGCAAACTGTTTACATCCCAGTTTATTGCCAGGTGCCCCTTTATGCTTCTTTGATCTAAATTCTTCTCTGACCCAAGTCCTAAGCCTGTAACACACACCCCCAGTAAAGAAGACAAAGGGGACTGGTGTTAGTGCAGTGCTCTGTGAAGAACCACAGTGTTTCTGTGGAGTTAATTGACCTTTTTTTGTAGGGTTTTGCTGTGTTCACAGGAGGCTGATGCATGCATGTGTGTTGCTTGTATGTGTGTACCTCCCTCAAAACCTCAAACCAGCTTCTGTCCAACTAAGCTGCTTCTCTTGAGCTAGAGAAATTCAGCAAATGGATGGGACTGACAATCCTCAGCAGTTATGAAAGAGCAAGGATACTTTGATCAGAGTTATCTCCACTGAGGAATATGACATACATGCATTTAATGCAATGACAGGTTCAGCTCTGGGTTAATTATTGCTTCCACCATCTGAACTGCATTTTTCTAAGTGGCTCAGCTGGTCACTACATCAGTTTTAGGAGAAAGATGGTTTTCTCAGGGCTAACATTATTTGAAAGTGTAAAGTGCTGCTAGGCACAGGGAAGAAGCCTGGTGGGGCTATTGCTCAGTCTTGTTTTCCCCATTCTTATGTCCCTTCTCTTTGCCACTTTCTTAGAAAGTTGATTGCATTTTGAGTGCATCCTTCCTATGATCTGACAGAGTGGGCTGTGTTTTGCACTGGCTGGGGGTAGCTCAGTTGCTTTTCCCACCATTCCATAAAGCTCTGAACTTGACCTGCTACTGACATCCTAAAATTTTTGCCCAGCTTCTCAACTAAGCACGTTTCAACATCACACCAACTTTCTAACCAACTATGTGCTTGATCCCTGCTCATCCATCTCTGTATGGAAAGGCCAGTGTACATTCCTAAGTGTCAACAGCTCATTAAATATTTGCCCTAAAATGACTTCAGGAATTCCCCTTGCAGTATCTGCTGCCTTCTCTATTGCCTTGTTAGGCAATAAATAGGTGTGTGTGAGGGCAGCTCTGTGTCAGAGGGCAGTAAATGCCCCTAATTTTGAATTGAAGACATTTCTTTGAGAGCCATGGGCCTGGTTCCCATCCAGAAGGTAGGCATTCCCACTCATCTTCAGGGAATACTAAACACTCCGTTACCAGCAAGACAAAATTTTGCATGCACTTTGTACAGGTGTGATTATCCATCTAAAATACAAAACAAAAGGAATTATTTCAAAGATTTGTCTACACTTGAGGAAACCAACCTCTCAAAACAGTAGTACAGTGCAAGATGTGCATTTTTTCCCTGTCTTGCTAGCTCAATGAGGATTCTCCACAAAGGGCAGACTTCAGCCATCTGCCCATGGGCATCTCATACCCCTTATAATATTGGTGAATATCCCAAAGGTCTGCACAGGAAACCCCCATCCTTCTGGAGCAGCAGCTGGAAGCTCAACACAATACCAACAGCACCTAATATGACACTAGCAGTCTATTTTTAAGTATCTTCATCTCATGTAGTGCCTTTTTTCCAGATTAAACAGTTGTAAATGAAGGTGCTTACAGCATAGATGGTTGGAAACACTGAGGCAAGGGAGGGTTGGCCCATACAGTAGGTGCAAGACATGCCTCATCTCACCCTCAAGTAAACTTCTAAAATAATCAAGATTAAATTTTCCTATTGACGATGAGGAATTCGAAGAGAAGCACAAAAGTGTTTGTTGGGGTCCAAGAGTTTTCTGTGCCTCATTGGCTGGAGGCAGAATCTGTCTCAGCAATTAGCCACCAGCAGAGTGTGTGGAAAAGGAGGGGACCTTCATGGGAGGAGCAAATGGCCCATGTCTAATGCAGTCCCAAAGAGGAGAAGCAGAGAGGAGCCACTTGGGTAGATGTGCCATCTGCAAAGCCAAGGAGGACCATCTCACTGCAACATTTTGTGTGGGCAGGGCAAGATCTCTGAAGAAAGACAGGGAAATAAACTGTTGTAAATGAGATGGTGGAAGGTGAGAAAAGAGAAAAAGCAGTGCTGTAATGCTGCTTTTCCTGCTGAAAATGTTTTTTCTAAACATAGCCTGTATTAGCTTTTCAACACTGACACATCAGGAGATTTAATAGCTCATCTCTGCCTCATGTCTGTCATCTAAAGGGTAAAGCATCCTGTATAAACCTGGATTGTATTTCCCAACATTGTAACAGCCATTCTGAGGCTGAATCCAATTGACCAGGAAAGTAGAGGACCCATTACCAAGTGCTGCATGTAATAAGGTATCTCAAAAGCCAGGAAGGGCTGTTCTCCAACTGTGTCGCTCAGTTGACTGTCAAAGAGGATTCAGTGGAAGAACAACACTGCATCTCTCAGAGAAATTATCTGGTCTTCTTTAAACTTATTCAACTTAGGCAATAGTAGCAAGATGCCCAGGCAGTGAGAAAATACCATTATTTCATTTGTAAGACAGGACAGGGCATCCAAATCTGCTCCAGAGTAGGACATCCCCATGCCACAGGTGATCCCTGGCTGCAATACATTATTGCCATGTTCTCCAAGTGAGGCATAAAAATATCTTTTCTCCAGATAAAATGTCAGGAGAGGTAGCCACTGCTCAAGTAGCCAAATATGGAGCAAAGGATTGATCTGCTACAGGTCCCTCAGAAAAGAAGTTGCCAAAACTCAGCTCCTGCCCATGTGCATGATCCACCTCACGTCTGTAACAAGCTCAGATTCACCTCAATCAATCATGAAACCTGGTTGCCAATGCCAACAGAGAGTTGATGGATTTGGGAACCCAGATCTGGGGCTTCTGCTGCCACAGCCTGAGTTCAACACAGCTTCCTCTCCATGGCAGTAGCAGCTCCACACACTCAAGCTGGGGATCCCTGCCTGAGAGTCTCTGTCAGGCAGAAATCATGTGCACTTTTTGTGAGCAGCCTTTCCTGGTGCCATGAAGTGTTGTGGTTTCAAGTTGCTCCAGCCTCGGGCCTCTGCCATAGCTTCAATGCAACCAGTCAGAAAGGATTCCCCAGTGTCCAAGCCCCAAAGCAAATCCATGCTTGAGGAGCATGTGGTTGAGATGCATCAAAACTGCTCACTTAAACCTTGTCTCTCACCTGTGAGCTGCTGAATTAGGGCCAAACTCTGATAGAGTGAAACCAATTCTTATTCAGTAGCCCCAAGAGGGCTCAGTACACTCACACCAGCAAATCCCCACTGGCTGCAGACACACCAAGTAGGCACTCAAGCTTTGGGCAAAAGAAATAAGGTGTGCCAATGTCCCAAAACCATATGCCCACACTGGCAGGAGAAATTTGAGGGACTTTTTATAAAGGTATGTAGTGATAGGACAAGGGGTAATGGCTTTAAACTGGAAGAGGGGAGATTTAGATTAGATAGTAGGAAGAAGTTCCTCACTATGAAGGTAGTGAGACACTGGCCCAGGTTGCCCAGAGAAGCTGTGGCTGCCCCATCCCTGGAAGTGTTCCAGGCCAGGTTGGATGGAGCTTTGAGCAACCTGGTCGAGTGGGAGGTGTCCCTGTTCATGGCAGGAAACTTGGAACTAGATGATCTTTAAGGTCCCTTCCAACCCAAACCATGCTGTGATTCTATGAAACAAAGAGCATAGGGATGCCATGGGGAGGATGCTGCTGCATCCCCAGCCCTTGTCAGCTCAGCTCTGTGTCACCTTCCCTCCCTGGGAGTTAACTGCCATCTCTGCCTCCACCTTCCCCATCAGCACCCTGCAGCAAGTCCCTGTTTATGCCATCTGCCTTGCTGGAGGGAGCTGATGTGCATAGAAATGGATTAGCAGGAGCCCATGAGGGTCCCCAGTGTGACATTCTAGTGGGTCCTAAGAGGGGATTGAATTAATTTTGAGTGATGGGTGGGGACAAAGCCCTCTCCAACACATGTGGCATCAGAAAACCCTTTCCACACTTCTCCTTTTAACCAGTGTGTTTCATAGCAACTGTTTTCAGCCAGAGAAGGGGAGGGGGAAGTATGAGCTTGTCACTGGTGCAAATCAATTATTGCTCTGAATTAAACATATTGCCTGTGCAGAGCACCAGGGGGGAGCCACTAACCAGAGAGTGCTAGCAGCATGATTCTTGTGCCTTTGCCCCCAAAAGTGCAGGGTATAGCCCAGGAAGACTCACTGAGAGCAACAAAGCTATTGCTGAATCAACACTTCAAGGATGCTTAGGCTGTGGATGTGTGTAATGATGCAACCAGTGATCTCCTGTAAGGCTGTGGCTGGACCTGGACACTGGACACACATGCTGAGGCAATGGCCAGGGCACACATACTTCTGTGACCAACTGATTCCTACCTTCAGGTGCTTTGCAGTGGGTTTGGCCCCTGAGTCTCCAAGAGAAATTTCCCTTCTTTTTTTTCTTTTGGAAGGTGACTGTTCCCATTACCTGTGCTGCAGTGACATCTTCACACAGCAAGTTACTGTGTTTAATTATTCATTTCCTGAAGAAAAAACAATCCTCCTTGACTTTTCAAATCTCTCTCCTTCCAATACAACCAAAATCTGTCCATGCTCATTAGTGTTTACCCTGCTTCTTCTTATTATTCTTTTGTTTAAAAAAATATATATAATCCCAGACCTTCTTTTCCTAACAGTATTCACAATTCTTTGTACTCTTGGCTTTTTTCAAACCTCGGTCTCAAACACCTTCAGTTTTTGCAGTAACTACCAGGCTGTGGAGTGATCACAATTGAACTTTGGTTTCAGGGGCTAACTAATACAGATATTTTGTTGGGGTTTTTTTGCTGGTTTGTTTGTTTGTTTATCTTGGGGAATCAGTTTGTTCAAGTCAGTCTTAATTTCTTTGGGTTCAGGGAGCCAAGTAATACTACCAGGCAGCTCCACTGAGAATGATGGGGGAACCATGATGCCTAAGTCACTCAGAGTGTCATTTCTCAAGACAGTGACTTTAGTGCCACAATGGCATAAGAAATTTCCATCCATCCTTGTTCACTCTCCAGTGCAGGTCACTTCCATCATGCTGAATGTATGTTTGTTGACTACACCATAAGCTGAGTTGGTCTCAGTTCAAAATAGCACCTTTTTGGAGGGTTCTTATCAACCAGTGCAATGGTTTGTTGATTGCTCAGTCCCTTGAGCCCTCCCTGGCAGAGGCTGGTGACTGCAGAGAAGGCAGGACCTTCTGGCATCCACTCTGTCACTAAGCCAGCTTTCCACAGATGTGCATCCAAAACCTACAGAGATCAGCACCGTGCTGGTAGGGGTCGTGGTCCAGCATATCAGCTTGTCACTGCTCAGCAGGGTTTCTAAGCTTGAGTACATCTCCAGGCTCACAGCATCCAGCCCTGAGCTGGCTCAAGGATGCACACTGCACTGCATGCAGGGGTTAACACATGCCCAGAATGTCCACCCATAGCAAGCTTGGAAGGACTTTTTACCATGGAGCTTATTCCATAAGGGCTTCAGGTGCTGAAAAAAGCAATCCCAAAGTTACACAAGGAGCAAGGTTTATGGATAATTCCATGGGTTTACTATGGGAACATGCTGCAGTTCATCACTGTTTGTTTCTTCTCTTCCAGGTAGGCTGCAAAGTCATGATGGTTTTCTTCCAGTACTGCGTCATGGCCAACTTCTTCTGGCTCCTGGTGGAGGGGTTGTATCTTCACACCCTGTTGGTCATCTCCTTCTTTTCAGAGAGGAAGTACTTTTGGTGGTACATCTTGATTGGCTGGGGTATGCATCTTCTCAAAAATGAATGCCAAGAGGTGATCCTGGCAGGCATGTCCCCTCCCTGGAAGTGTCCAGGGCCAGGTTGGATGGAGCTTTGAGCAACCTGGTCTAGTGGGAAGTGTCCCTGCCCATGGCAGGGAGGTTGGAACTAAATGATCTTTAGGGTGCCTTCCAACCCAAACCATTCTATGATTCTATTATTTTTAACAGCAATTTAATCCACAAATCTTGGGGCTCAGACAGGGCACTGATGTGGTGTATGTGTTACCTTGCTGCCAAGATTTGTTAGTGCAGCCAGGAGCAAGATCAGGTGATGGCCAGAGGAATTCAAGAGCATTAGCCTAAATCTTCAAAGGTATTTAAGAACTTAGTTGTGCTAGGTTCATTGATAGTTGAGCACCTCAGGGTCTTTAAGGACTGTCAGCCTGAAAGTCCTCATCACCTGTATAGTCATTTAGTCCTTTGATTCTGATTGGGATCTCTAAGTTGATACCATGCATTGACCTTGAATTGTAAGGATGGATCCCTGCAAAGCAGGACTCCTGGGCTGAGCCAGACACTGCACTCTGGCACTCTCTTCTTCTCTTACTGAATTCAGGCCAGCTGGCTAACCTGAGATCCCATCTCCTGGGTGCTAATGCTGATAACCTTCTGCTTTAATGTGACTCTAGTCTCAAACATAAGTAAAATAAAATATAAAATAAATAAAATAAAATATAAAATTAAATTAAATTAAAATAAAATAAAATATTAAATAATACAAAAACCGAGGAACACACAATTAAACTCTTCACAAAGTAACTCAGAGCTGAATTCCTAATTTATGCAAGGTACTCCTGCCAGATCAGCAGTTCTTCTTTCTCCAAAGAGGAAACAGAAAGATCTTTTCCCCTTTAAGCCATTTAGCTGAAGATTTCTGTATAAGTAAGGAAAGTACCTTCCTAGTGCATGGTCTTGATAGCTGAAACTGAGAAATAATTAGAGCAGGGAAGAATCTTGAAAGGAAAAAATATTCAGGAGGATGCCTCGGCTCAGGATTTGGTCAGTTAGCCATGGAGTAACTTCCATTGAAAGTGCCAGGAGTTACATCTGGGTTCACCCCACAGAGGAGAGACAATTCTCTGTGCTATGAGCATAAGAAGAGATGATGATAACAGGCCTTGTTCTAGGTACAATTAATCAGGTCAGACCTTTTTAAACCATAGACACCCTTTCTTTCAGCACAACAGAGCTGGCAGATTTTAAAGACCAAACTTCTTAAATGAAAGGAAATCTCTTGCACCTGTAATGTATTCTGAGGTTGCTTGGATGAGGAAGGGCAATTCAAGAAAACCACACATGCTTCAAGGATCTTTTGGCCTTTCAGTCATCCGTCATTTGCAAGAGCATCAGTGATGGATCAGAAATGGATCATGCAGGAATTAATAACTTGGACACGCAAGAACATGACAGTTCTTACCGTTTATATTACCATTCCACTCAGAAGTCACTGGTAATAAATGGTACACACCACTGTGACTAACACACAACAAAGCAATGTGTCCTTCCTGAAGAGTTTCCAATCTCAATCTAATCAAACACGAGACAAAGGCAACATGTTGCTTGTTTGGCATGTGAGGGTTGAAAACATGAAGCATTGGCCCACTCTTGAGGGAAGGCATCACTTCAGTTGCTCAGGAGAGATGGAGAGCTGGGTAGAACAGGCCTGAAAACAGTGATAAAGATTTCTGACAGTAACACCATCTCTTCTCTTGTCAGGTGCCCCCTCCGTGTTCATCACTGCTTGGACTATTGTCAGGATTTACTTTTTCGATGTTGGGTAAGACCATGGACTCAGTTCTCTTTCCTTTATAATTCTTCCTTTATCTCCAAGGAAGGCCAAGGAAAGCCCTGCAGGTTTAGTGACCCAGCCATCCTGCCCTAACCCCAAGGGCAGTCAGAGCAGAGCAGAGCAGAGGCTTTCTCCTGCCACCACAAACTGGGAAATGCTCCAAGGTCTCCTTGAAGACACATGGTTTATATGAACTTAGGCCAGTCACTAACTCTCTTTGTTTCCCAATCCCTTGTTAAGGAAATTTAAAGGGATTTTGTGAACAGAGCAGTACCTGAAGGAGCTACAGGAAATCTGCAGAGGGACTTTCAACAAGGGCATGGAGTGATAGGATGAGGGGAATGGTTTTAAACTGGATGAGGGGAGATTTAGATTAGATATTAGGATTAAATTCTTTAGCTTGAATGTGGTGAGACACTGGCACAGGTTGCTCAGAGAAGCTGTGGATGCCCTATCACTGGAAGTGTTCAAGGCCAGGTTGGATGGGGCTTGGAACAACCTGGTCTAGTGGGAGGTGTCCCTGCCCATGCAGGGGGGTTGGAACTAGATGATCTTTAAGGCCCCTTCTAAACCAAACCATGTTATGATTTGATGGTCACATTTGACTGTCTGATCCTGTGTATAATGGAGATACCAGCTGAGCAGCTGCCCCGTGCTCAGAGCAGAGCTTTGCATCCTGCAGAATTGACCCTAAATATGCTGGTGCAGCAGGTATTTAAACATACACCCATTAGTTTTCCCACAAAGTCTAAAAACTCTTTTTTTTTCCCCCAGGCAGACCTTAGGATCTATTATTTATCCTCTTTAACCTGGCAGCAGCCTTTGATATTTTATATAAGAAGCAGATAGAATTCAGCTAAGTAAACAAGGCAGAAATCAGAGAATATATGCCAGTAAATATGGGTCTGATCCTGCAATTCTCCTTCATACTTTTACACAATCAGTCATACTAGAGTAATTAGAATGGCTTTTATGAGAAAACACTCCAGAGAATTACAAAATCAGGTGCTTATTATGAACTCATGGTGCATTTACAGCACGTGGTTAACTCCATTTTCTCCCTCCCAATGTATCCTGATTTGTCCTTATGTCAGTAAGAGGAGCAGCTCAGATTTCTCATTACATTTTTGATTTATAGTCATGCTAATACATTTCCTGAGGGCTACTGACTTCTTTTATGGCTTCACTCTATCTGCATAAAACTGGCCTTATTTACTCTGTTAATAAATAACCTCTGCAATGAGATAGAGACCAAAGGATTTAACCAGTCTGGATACTAATTCTTCTTACTATATATTCCCACTCAGCTCCAGCAATTCTTAATAAAAATGCAGCCTTCTTTGCATTTTCTGGAGGCTTTAAAGCTCTACCTCTTTGACCCAAGCAAAACAGAGTGTGAATTTACAGAATATGATAATACTTAACATAGTTTTTTTTTTTTTTTGCATACTAAAAATCCCTACAGATAAAAATTACAGGTAATTAATCCAGATTAAATAAAACCTAACTGTGTAAGATGGGTTAAACAACATTAAGCTTCTATTTAAACATTCTAACTCCAAATTAAAGTGACCATCATTCAGATTGCCTGAATTTACTTCTAAAATAAAGTACACTAGATGTAATTAGGGCCATTTTAATCCTAAATGAAAGGGCAGCATGCACCTGCCTGAGTATAAGCATCAGTATGTGAGCAATTTGCTTTAGTCTCCTTTTATAGCTCGTGCAGGTTTAGTCAGTGTAGTCCACGAAGTGCTATTCTTTTCATCCTAAAGTTGATGCCTAAAATCAGTCTCAGGAACTGTGCCCTAAAAGTGCCTCTCTTCACCTATTACCTGTGCTATACCTTTGGAATTAGATGTGTTGAACCCAGGTGGAACTGTCTATGTTCCACTGATCTACTTCAATCATGAATGCAGACTGATTTTCTTTAATACTCTCCTAAAAATGCACCTTCGACCACCTGATTCTGGTGAGGTCTGCAGATAAATGTGTCCCCAGCAGTATTAGTCATTTCCATGTCATTCCTATTCTGTCATTTCCTTGCTGGCTTTGATGTTGCAGATGACCTGGATGAGTGGTGTGGTTTGCAGACAATTCTGACTTCAGGATGAAGCAAATCACACCCTGGACCCCATTGATGGGTCTGACTAGATCCATAGCTCAGGTGCAGCTAGATTGATTCAGTTGGACTCATCCCATCATAGGCCTGCTGACAACATTTCCAGAAGGACCTGTGGGGGTTTTTCTGATGGTGCAAATCACTCTGTGCTTAACAAAACCCCCACCCATGATGCTGGATAGCATTGGAGGCCTCATGAATCTGTGATTTTGATAGCATTTCCTTGTAGCAGACCTCAGTGAAGGAGAAATGACAGGACAAGGAGCAGTGGGCACAAACTGGAGCATAGGAGGTTCAAGTTGAAAGTAAGGAAAACCTTCTTTACTGTGAGGGTGACAGAGCACTGGAACAGACTGCTCAGAGAGGTTGTGGAGTCTCCTTCTCTGGAGACATTCCAAACACATCTGGACATGTTCCTGTGTGATCTGCTGTAGGTGATCCTGCTCTAGCAGAGGGGTTGGACTAGGTGATCTTCAAAGGTCCCTTCCAACCCCAACCCCTCTGTGACTCTGTGTAACTAACTCTGTGAATCACCATCCTACCCCACATTCACCCTGAGATCATATCTTCAGGCCATTCCATTACCAAGAGGAAAAGAGCTCAGAGCCTTATATCTGGGACAACTGGTACCTACCAGTGCTCAAAGCCACCACAAAGCAAGTCTTCAGCCCCTCACAGTTCATGCACACCAGGTTTAGTCCTCTTCTCATATCCTGGCATAGCTGCCTTTAGCATTTAGGGAAACCAAGCACCTGAGAAGGTTACGTAGCTGCTTACTTGATGTTTTAAGTCTGGTCTTTGTTTCTTTTTAGGTGCTGGGAGGAAGTAGTGGAATCCCCATTTTGGTGGATCATTAAAACTCCTATTTTGGTGTCCATTTTGGTAAAGTATCAGCACATTCTGCTGGCTGCAAAGCCATCTTTAATACTAAGTGTGGGGGGCGAAGGGGTATTGAGAAGTCATCTGTAAATGTCCATGGAACATACATTGCCAGATGAAATCTCACTGTATATTGAATGTCTGTCTTAGGATGAGGAAGCTCACCCTCTGGATAAACATCTTTAAGCATTTGCCATAGAAAGAGTTTGAGTGACTAGGCAACCCAGGTGGAGCTCATTTGATTTAACTGTGACCACTCTGACCTCAACTGGTCACCCTGGGCACTCTAGTGGAGTAGCCATGGGTGTGTGTAGCTGGAGGAGATGGAGGAATGTGGTCAGAGATCCAGGAAAGGCTCATCTTGTCTAATGAATCAGTGGATGTCTAAATTAGATCAGATTAATTGTGCCACGAATGTTTTTGTTTCTCTGAGCAGACCATATGCAGGGCACAGGGTGACTTGTTCAGTTGTAGATGTCAACACTATAAAGTAAAATGGGATGAGTCCTACCATAAATCTCTACCTAGATGCAAAGAGGTTGGATTTATTTCCCCAGACCTTTGCTTCTGGTTCTAGCATCCAGTAGAAAGTTAAATTCCAGCTGTGTGTTTTTAAAATAAGTTATTGAGAAGCTTGGCTAATTTCCAGATAAATCAACAGAAGCACTTGACTTCTTACTTCTCTGGTTGTGATCAATTCTGACCACAGAAACCATGTCACATCTGGGAAACTCATGAGTCCTTCCATTCCTGTTGAATATCACATGATTCCTCTGTCAGGTATCGAGCCAAACTTTGAAATCAAATGAACCTGAGTTAAACTTAGCTATGAGTTTTCTCAAGTAAAGGCAAGTATGTGGGAAAGGAAGAAAAAGAATGCAACAAAAATCAAACCAAATATATCTCTTTTAAACAGAAATCTTTTCTTAGACATAATTCTTATTCCACGTACTTTGTGACCTTTACAAGAAGGCTTTTTTTTCTCTGTAGCATTTGTCATACAGGGATTTCAAACTGAAACAGTTTGAATAATTGCATCTTACCTCACTGAAAAGAAATACAATACTTAGATGAAACATCTCAAAATATTTATATCATCATATAAAGCTATAGATAGGATTTCCCTTTCCTGAGATAACCTTTTGGTAAAGAAATACACCCTGTTCTCCTCGAATCAATGAGTCTGTGTTTTCTTTTGGCCACCAAATTATTTCCTCATTGCTGCACAAAATTCACCCAGCAATTTCTGATTTTCCTTCTGCAGATACATAAATCTGGCACAAGGGAAGGGCAGTATAACAGCTGTCTGATGAGCAGCAGGTTTCTTCAGGGAGGAATGCAACATTTTCTCTGTATCCACAGGAATAAAGCATAGGTCTCAATGGAAGGAAGAAATACATGTATAACATATATAAGATATTAAGCACTGAGAACAGATTTGATTACACTCCAGGTTGAAAAATAAACAGCTTCTCCAGTATCCTTATAGCTAGATCTTCTAAGACTCCTAAGACTGTTTTCAGTCATACTCCACCTGGCTCATCACTGCCCTGTGTCCGTGTTTGCTCTTGAGCACTACAAGCCAACACAGTCAGTGTTTAACTGCTCCAATCTTACCTCCAGTGCTGCAGCTTGTGTGCTATCAGTGCTCATTAGAGTAATTGATCTGGATAATACTGCTTTGAACTGATAAATTTAACTTGCCACCAAGTCAGATGCAAACAATTTTTATAAGCAAATAAATACAAACAGAAACGATGATAAATGGCATGGGACAGATAAAAACTGATTAAGCAATGCATCATAACCAAGAAATACAATTAATTTCCAAGCACTTGTAGCCTTTGAAAGAAGCGTCTAAATGAGAGATGTGCTTCAGTCTATTTTATTCACCTGCTGTTGAGATAAATGTAGGAATTGCTGGAGGAAATTTTACAATCTGTTTTTGCAGGAAATCAGATTGGCTGGTTAACACAATCCCTTCCAGCCGCTGAGTGTCTAAAAATCAGAATCATTTGTGCATTCACTAACCATCAAAGGATAAAGAAAGAGGTTGTGTGCCAAACTAAAACTGAACTAAGTCCACAGAAATCTGTCATCCCTTTCCATTGCATAAGTTGCATGAGTACCGGTGTGATTCAATGGACAGGACCTCAAAGGCAAGTAGATTTGCCTTCTACTCATAGCACCCACTACATGCCTTTAGGAAATTGTCATTCCTTTGCTATTAAATAAGGTTAACATTGCTTGGTGGAGCACTTTGAGATTTTTTGAATGAAGAGCACCACCTAAACTTCTGCTATTAGCTAGCCTCCTTTGCTCTAACATCCTAGGAAAGAGTGTCGGTGAGGTCTATCCCTTGCTATTCAAGGTCTCCAGCTTCTCTCCAGAGAAGACATGCCCAGTGGCATTGAGTAGAGGCCTGCTTGAGTGGATACAGCTTTGTGTTTTGTTGTGGTTTCCTTGGCTCACTGCCTCAGTCTTTGACATGCTCAGCAGCTGGTCCCATGTCACCGTCTCCCGAGGGCTTTGACGTCCGTCGCTCCGCTCACTCCCAAGGCTCTTTTCCCGCGCAGCAGGACGTCGTGCATAGCTGTGCTCTATGGGTTTGACATCATCATACTTGGGATGTATGACACAAAGTCCCAAGCAGGCTGATGTCAGGCCCAAGATGGCTGCCACCCTGTGTCGGTTTACTATGTGCTCCCAGAGTGGGGTTCTCTGCTCATGGCTTTTTAACAACAGCTTGCTCCATGGCAAAAATATTGCAGTGAAAGGAACTCCCCTCTAATGATCAGCTCTTTCCACCTGAGAAAAATGCTAATTTTTTATTTCTCTGTTTCCTTTCTCCCCCACCCAACAGGTCAACTTCATTCTCTTCATTTGCATCATCCGTATCTTAGTCCAGAAGCTGCATTCCCCAGATGTTGGACACAATGAAACCAGCCAATATTCGTAAGCCCTCAACTTTTTCAACCATATTCTGGGGCTTTTGGGAAACCCATTTGGCTGTTAGTTCATTATTTCATCTGTCTGCACTTATCAGAATCAATTGTTTGTTAAGCAACTAAAGCTGATCAGAAATCAGGAAACTGGGAATTTGCTTAATTTTGTTTTGTGTTAGCTTGAACAAGCAGGTGAGAAGGTTTTCTCCAGGGATTAATGATGAAGAAGTGAGAGCAACAGTAATGATCATGAAATAAAATAGGCTTTTTCTTTATATATTTAATTTTGGGGGGATCCTGAATGCTGAGGGACCCTAATAACAAAGAATAGTTGTCCCCAGTACTGGGGCTTGTTTTTCTGAACTGGTTGCCCTCAATTCCCTTTTTCAAAAAGAGATCTAGAAAATTAGTACATTCATTAGATCTATGGCAAATTTTCCTTATCGTGAAGCAGACCTCTAAACTAGTTTGGGTTAATTCAAGGCTTTTCTCTTCCCTGTTGAGAAGTAGCATTGTCTCAGAAGTTTTGCTTGATGTCATGCTTTTATTCCAGGGGTATAAGGTCGACCTTGATGGGTCTGTTTATAATGAGCAACATGCAAGTGAGATCAGTATCTGTCTCAATGGCCAAGACTGGTCTTAGTTGCAGTATTTTAAGAGTGTAAAAAATCTGCCTGTTTGCATGGATTTCTTCTGGCTTCAATGCAAATAAAATAAAAGTTCAGACTGGCTTATTTTTGACTCTTGCCACTGTCCTGGCTCAGTGCTTCATCTATCCTAGATATTTCTTAAAGTATTCCTAGAAAAGAACTGAAAAGGAGAAAGTCCAGTGTCTACATGGTCACTGCTCATAAATCTTCTTTCTCTTTGGAGTGAGCAGTGAAGAATTTGAACTCAGTTGATCCTTCTGCAAGCAGGAAGTCAATATCAATATGGTCCTTAAATACTGACCAGCCATGTCTCTGTGTCTTTCTCTCTAGTGATGGTAAATTATGCATTTCATCTGCCTTGAGAGACTTTCAGATTTATGAAAGGAATTTCCAGTATTTGACCTTAACTTCTCCCTGCAACAGCCAAAGCCAATTACCTCGTTTTCTGTCTTCACAACACATCAACACTACCAGACCCCATGCTTTCTATCACCTCCCTTTGTGTATTTCCAACTGGGCATTGTATATTTTGTACCCCTAGGATTGCAGCAGCTTTGGGCCAGGTACATAGATTAAATCAGCATATTAAAATATGTCCTAGTACTGAGCAGCAGCCTGGAGCAGTTGGCTCATATTCATCTCAGCAGAAGTGCTGCCAACAGGCATCAGGAGGGTTATGCCCAGATCACCTCGGAGGTCACACAGAGCTTTGGATTCAGGACTTGCTATTTCACCCTTTCCAATGAAGTGCGAGCTGCCAGGAAATCTTTCTTTGCCTTGTAAACTGACAGAGCACAGTAAGTGACATGGAATTAATCACAGAATCATTCTGGTTGGAAAAGACGTTTGAGATCATCAAGTCCAACCATAACCTAACTATACCAACCATTAACCTAACTCTGCCAAGTCCTCACAGTGGTCTACCAAACAGGAGGTACTGCTGATATAAAAACGAGCTTCACATCTACAGTTCCTCACCTTCCTTCTCCACCTGGAAAAACAACTCAGCTCCATTAAGACATGAATCAGTTGCTCACTTGTACGTGTCCAAGCCATATGAGGTGCTTTAGGATATTTTAGATACTTGCCTTGACCTGGCACATAGGACCCAGGACCTATGAGAGACTTGTGCCCTTATACAGTGGCAGCTGGTCACCAGGCAGATTCTCTGGGGCATCTGGAAGTCTCTGTTGACTGTATTGGCTGCAGTGGGACCCGAGACACCACACTTCCCTATGGGAATAAATATTAAGTGTCCCAGCCTGAAGGCTGGATCCCACCAAGGGGGAATTCTCAGTGTAGTCCTAAGTTTTTAGTGTTTAGACAGCTATCTGTAGAGACATTTGGAATCCAGACCCTTTTATAAATACCATTAGGCAAGTGATCTGCAACTGTACGTACCTGGATCCTTTTACATGGCATTTATTACCTGAATTGCTGCTGCAAGCTTCAAGGGGTTTTGCCTGCAGGACCCAAGAGATCTTAGCCAAAAAACCTGCTGCTAATGACATGTGTGGGTTCCTCCTGCCAAATGTGAGTTAAGTATGTTTTCAACTAACAACATCAGGGATCTCTCATTTGCATTTCACCCTCCTTCTCTTGTTTATTTCATTTTGTTTCTTTTATATAAAAAAAATAACATGTTGACAGGGCTGTTCAATCCCGACCGGTTTCGGTTTAGCTGCAGGCTGGAAGTTCAGGTGGTGCTGACTCACTCATTAATGCTACAGACACTGAACTGGGCTTTAATGTATTGGAAACTATGAAAACAAGTCTCCCAAAGCAGTTTTCTAGAAATGACAGAGACATGTGCAAGAATGGGACAGCAATCTTCCAGGTAAATAGGAGTTGTTTTCTGCAACAGAGCTCTTGAGCAAAATTCATCCCTTTCTGTTCTGCACATGGTCATAGATCAATATTATCCTCAAAGTTTCCTGGGTAACTTTTCTGTTTTGCGTTCAAGGAGCATGACTAAAATGTTTGTTCACTGTTGCCACTCCCAAGGAGAGGAGTAGGTTCAGTGCAAGCCAGTGGAGATGTGTTTTCCCTAAATTACCTGTCACCATGTGTATTTGTCAAAGAGAGTAGGTCTAAGCAGTGCACTCTGTGCTGGAAGTGGAAGTAATGAGGTTTTTGAGAAGCCACGGCTTCCAGCAGATACCTTTACCAAGATCTGACAATCTCCTGAGAAGTTCTGCCTCCTGCACAGCCAGGGTTTAGCTTCCTGGGAGAAACCACACCATGATTTGGGAAGATTATTGTCATCAGTGCAGTGTTGGGGGGGGAAGTCTTTTAAATATCACAGAGTGAGACCCTAGGGCCTTGCCTTGAAGCCAGACTGAGATCTAAAACGTCACTCAATATTCTGGGGAAGCTCAGTGCTGGGAGCAAGAGACTGGTTTGGGGTGTAGTGCAAACTGGAGTAGGGGGGTCCTGAGGTTTGGCATTTATGCCCTTTTTATTGCCACAGTCCAGCCAGGAGAGAAAAGGCTATAACTGAGGCCCTGATGTTGTCTGCAATGATAAGATAAAATTTTCTAACCCACTGGAGGCTGCAAACAGTGTGTCTATGAATATGGTACATGAATATGGTGCATATGGTACATCACATCCATCTCCTCTAGATTGACTGCTCCTGAAAGATTAGGGAGAAGGGAGAGATCTCTGCAGAGGCAGTGTTGATACTCACTGAAGTGTGATCTGCTTAGAAAATGAGTTGCTTTCTCCTGTGTTGGGACCTGGGGAATTAGAACTGGATCATACAGGAACAGGCTGCTCAGAGAGGTTGTGGAGTCTTCTTCTCTGGAGATATTCAAAACCTGTCTGGACATGATCCTGTGATACTTGCTCTAGCTGAACTTGCTTTAGCAGGGGAGTTGGAGTGGATGATCTCCAGAGGTCCCTTCCAATCCCCATCATTCTGTGATTCTACAAGGGGGAGACCTTATTGCGCCTTTCAATACTTCAACGGGTCCTATAAGAAAGATGGGGACAAACTTTTCAGCAGAGTCTGTTGCAACAGGACAAGGGATAATGGGTTTAACTTGAAAGAGGAGAGATTTAGACTAGATATAATTAAGAAATTTTTTACAATTAAGATGGTGAGAAACTGTCAGAAGTTACACAGAGAGGTGGTAGATTCCTGGTTTCCATCCCTGGAAACATTCAAGGTCAGGTTGGATGGGGCTCTGAGCAACCTGATCTAGTTGAAGATGTCCCTGCTCACTGCAGGGGAGTTGGATTAAATGACCTTTAAAGGTCCCTTCCAACCCAAACCATTCTATTATTCTATGATTCTATGATACTAGTGTGGGTCTCACTGCCCGGAGCTTCTTCTAAGAGCAAGGAACATGGTCACCAATGACAGTGACAGCCCACTGTCAGAGCAAGACAGCCAAGAGGACTCAAATTTTGGATCTATCCACCATGAGCAGGGATGTGCCTGCTAGTGAGCAATGTGGCACAAAAGGCAAATTCCTGGAAAGCTCCATGGCTTCCTACAGGCACTTGTTTTGCCTGAAATGAGTTACATCCAGCTGCCTTTCAGCTCCAGCCATAGTCTTAATGTCAAATGGTCTTTGGGCCAGGCCCAGGGAAAGCTGGAAAGGTCTGCTGGGAGACACAGTGATGAGCATCATCTGCATAAAGCTGGCACAGCAGCCTTCCCAGTGGGCTTATGCAGATGGCAAATAACTGAAAATTGTCTGAGGGGACTGAGCCTGATGAGACTCTGGAGGTGAAGGCTTTGCAGATGGAAGAACAAGTATTTCCAACATCCCAGCCATAGTTTCAATTCCTCTAGAAGCCTCTGGGAGAGAGGGACACATGAGGATGTGGGTGACCAAGGGAGCCAAAACCCCCATAAGCATTCTTAAGCCCTTGATTTCATTTTATTTCCCTCAGCTATATTTTAATAAATATTATATTTAATAAATAATCATCTCTTCCTAATTAGACCTCTGATTACCCAGCCTGATGCCATTAAGCACTAATACTGTTCCTTTCCCTCCTTTGGAGACATTCATTGTGCAATAGCCTGTCATTATTCTGAGCTAAACATACCATTTCTCTCCCAGAAGCTGTAATTTTCAAAAATCCCAAGCAAACAAAGACAGTGCTAGATAATGATTTAGCTTGTAGAGATGAAAAAAGATCTCCAGTGGGAGGAGAAGATGAGAGAAGGGAAAAGAAATACATCCACTGAAATTACTAGGAGTAAAGATGTCACATTTTATGTTGTCACCACATGTGAAATCACCAACCATCTGCAGTCTGCAGGCCAAGGAGAGATAATCTAGGGTGATCACTCTGCCTTGTCTGGAGGCACGTATATATTTATATGAGAGTTGTTAATAAGGAAAGCAAACCTGTAGAAATGGTCCCAGCCTGGTCATAGGGATACGACAAGGGGTGATGGTTTTAAACTAAAAGAAGGTAGATCTAGATTAGACATTAGGAAGAAGTTCTTTACAATGAGGGTGGTGAAACACTAGGACAGTTTGCCCAGAGAGGTGGTAGATGCCCCATTCCTGGAAACATTCTAGGTTAGTATGGATACTGCAGGTGGGTTGGACTAGATGAGCTTTAAAGCCTCTTCTAACCCAAACTATTCTGAGATTCTGTGCTTCTGTGATCCTTGGTGAGTTTGAGCTGTCCTACACTGACTGTGCCCAGCTGAGGAACCACCTCCACTTGTCATTACATCCCAGCCCAGGTTGTCAGAGTAGTCCAGGGAAAGTTAGGCTGTGAGGAACTATCTCAACACCTCTGTTTCACTGTACCCCAGACACTTCTTTCCTCTGGACGAGGGCAGCCTGCTTACACTGCCTCACTTGAGGCTGCTGTTGAAAGGCTGGATGTCCCCAGGACCTCAGGCTAAGTGGCCTGTTTCACAACTCCCAAGGGCAGACAAAGGCACTTAACATGCATGATACAAGCCATCATGATCCAGGTAATCACCAAATTAAAGTTTTGGGGTTGCATAGGGCTCAGCTGTGGGATTTCTCCTCAGCTTACCCTTTAGCTCCTCTTCCATCTCCCATAATGACTCATATTTGTCTTTCCAACAGGAGGCTGGCCAAGTCCACCTTGCTGCTGATCCCCCTCTTTGGCATTCACTACATCATGTTTGCTTTCTTCCCTGACAATTTCAAAGCAGAAGTTAAGCTGGTCTTTGAGCTCGTGGTTGGGTCGTTCCAGGTAAGTCACCCTTTGGGTCAGGTCACCAGGTCTGTCCACAGGGAGAAGTGTAACAAACTTGACTGAGGAATAAGCAAACATGCGAGCTGGGTTTTTTCTGGACATGCCCAATACTGCTCTTATACCTTTGGGGAAAAAGCTACTCACTCCAGCTTGGCCAGTATGGAAGATAATTTTGTATTTCACCTCCTGAAATTCCAGAAGGAGATTTTCTCCTCTTTATAGGCTCCTGAAAGGAAAATGTACATCTGTAAGTTAGTCACCCTGGGGTTTTTTTGGTATTTAAGGGAGAAAAACAAGGACCTCAGTTCAGTTTAGGTACTATTCACATGGTGTAAGATGAGATAAATCACATTTGGGAGGGGTGTCTTTCTGGCCATTAACAGGAGCCTAGACTGTCTTCAACTATGTGTCTTGCATGAACTTTCTCCTCTGTTAATAAGCCAAGTCCTGCCTGTAGATCCTGCTCAAGCAGGATTCCAGTTCACTGGCATAAGAGGCAGGCTCCCCAGGAGGATGGATAATGGGGCTGTTCTCTGCATTAATCATTAGGAAGTCCTGAAGAAGTTTGCTTCTGAGACCCTCCCACATGCTTCACTTCAGTCAGTCCCAGGACTGGGCTCTCAACCTTGGCCGTGCATGAAAAGAAGCACTTAGTTATAGATGTCATCCCACTGCATCCATCCCTGACTCAGCTCTGGCCACTTCGTGTTCTCACAGCCTGTGGGCAAGATCTGTCTGTCACCATGTCCCATACACGTGGCAGTGACATGCTTTGGTCAGTGGTGAAGGAGTTAATGTCCCTGTCTACATCCTCATCACTTCACATCTGGCGTCTCTCTGCGGAGAGATAAATGAATCTACACTCTCTCCTTGTCATTAGTGTTTGGAAGCAGAAGGGCTAGAGATGGTTAGTTTATTTTTTTCAGTGAAAGCTGAGATTGTCAAAAATGAGATGTCACCACAGGGGTGATGGGAAAGGAACAGTTCAGCCCCACACCACGTCTGAGATCGTTCTGACCTCGATGATGTGCTAGCAAGCATGTTTAGATCTCCCCAGTTTTCCAGCTGACGAGACCAGGCAGGAAAGTTTGGTCTAGTATCCCATCCAGTATCCCATCTAAGGCCCCAGTTTGAATGACCAAGTGTCCCTCTAGAGCTGAGCTGACTGCTGGGCACTTTCAACACCAGTCTGGAGCAATCTTTGAACTCACACCCTGCTGCAAGGTACCTTAACCAATCTTCCCTGCCCCTTTTAGAGGGAAAATGCAACCAAGTGGTTTCTAAGGGGCACCTTAGTAGCCCCCCAGCAGTGTGCCCTTTCTCCAGGGCTGCAGTGAGTTTGAGAGGTGCTAAAAGCCTGTTCTCTCCTTTCCCCTAGGGGTTTGTGGTGGCTGTTCTGTACTGCTTTCTCAACGGGGAGGTAAGATCAACTGTATTGTTTGGTTAATGTGTGCAGCTAAGGCAAACTGCATGCTAGTGGAGAGGGGATTGCCAAGTGTCCCATTCCTGACGTTACCATATTGGGAGGAAGCAACTGAAATTGCTCACTCCAGAAAAACAACTCAACCTTTTGCCTGACAGTTTCCAGCACAATTAATAAATGTATTAGGATTTTTGTACACGGTGTAGCATTGCTGCTTCTGAGTTCATCCTTTACTCATGAAACAACATCAGCAGAACTCCCAAATGACCTTGCATAAGCCCTGATCCAAAAGGACCACCTTTAGCAAGGAAGGATAAAGCCCATCTTCTAAGCCGTGCTTGTGCTCAGTGCCTTAATGGATCAGACCCACTGCCAAGGTGGAGGCTCATTAGTGCAGTGATATTTTTGTGCCATGCTCCTTCTGCCCGTTAAGAATTCAGCAGAGACTGATTAAACCCACATCATGAAGGTTACCAAGTAGATGTGAGCAGCTAAAAACTTGGAGCTGCTGTCAGCTGGAGCACTTTGAGCTCAATAAACTAAGCACGGACAAGGAAGAAGCAGCTGTGATCTGGGTTTGTGTTCCAGCTTCCTGGGGAGAGGAAGAGTGTCCAGAATCACAATTTGCTCTCTTACAGCTCTGCTCCTGCTTTCAAGCCAGGCTGATGCCATGTGTACATCAGGCAGTGGCACACAGGGCAGATAGCCCAGCTCCAGCAGAGACCTTTGCCACTCAGCCTGCGTGGAGAAGGGCAGAACCACACAAAATTATTAATGATCCAAAACCAACATAAGCATCGATGTGACTTGTTAGGCACAGACCAGTGCCAGGTAAACATGTTTTTACCTTACAGGCATTGATCTTGCCTCTCCCACATCTCCAGTCCTGGGCTTTGCATCCTGGTCTTGTACTATTCCTGTACTTGCTGATCCCAGAGACCCACAGGCACAGCTGTTTTAGCTAATTCCTGCTGTTATCTAAAAATTTGGACTGGAAAGCTGCAGGAGGGGACAGGGATGGTGGCCAGATTTGTTCAGGATTTGGGTCTGGACAGTGTAAACCAGATGATGTATGTAAACACCCTAAGCAGGAACAAGTAGCTTTTATCAAAAAAGCACAGTTGTAGTGACAGCTTTACAAACAAGCTAGAGTTAAAGAGTTTATATTTGGACAAAAACAGGGCAGTGAAAAATAAATAATTATACAAAGGGTAGAATATGTTGCCATTGAAGTTAAGTAGTCTGGCACCTTCACTGTGTCAGATAAGCAATTCCCTGTGCTCAGCTTTCTGCTGAAGCTCAGGGATTTCTGCTCTAGTAGTTTACTGGCTTGAGTGTGACCTCTCTTCTATGTGGCTAAAAGTTCTGGCCAGATTGAGTTTAGTGACTTTTATAAAATAATTCTTGGCCCTGTGGTAGGTGGGTCACCCATTGCTGCTCAGGCCATCAAGTCAGAGCAGTGGAAAATGCTCCTCCCTGCTGACCTGCTTGTCTTTCCACCACTTAGGTCCAAGCTGAGCTCAAGCGAAAATGGCGGAGGTGGCATCTGGAGCGGTTCCTGGGCTCAGACATGAAGTACCACCACCCTTCCTTAGGCAGCAACGGCACCAACTTCAGCACCCAGATCTCCATGCTGACCAAGTGCTCACCAAAGACACGCCGGTGCTCTGGCTTCCAGGCTGAATTCTCTCTGGTGTGATGGGGAGAGGCTCTCCGAGCACTGAGCATCCAACAGAGAAACTGAGACAGAAGGATCTCCAGGAATCAGTGATACAATTCTCCCCATGAGCCAACAGAGGACACACAACTGGAAAAGCCACTGGCATCCAGAACAAGACCAGACAAGCCAAGAGGCAGAGAAATACTTTTCCTCTCCCTCTTTTCAGACCTTTCACTCTGAAGTTTCAAGCCCTCAGGGGTTGATAACCACGAGTAAAGGTCTCAGACACTTGAGGAGAGCCTGGGAGATCCTGATGTGGGATAAATATTGAAGTACAGGGGGTAATGGAGGGTTCTTGGTGGCTTTGCCAGAACCAGCATCTCTGAAACAGAACAATAGCACTTTTTTTAAAAAAAATGAGCCAGTAAAGGAGAGAGGGAGACAAAAAGCAAGAAAAAAAAATGCCAAACATATGAATGTGCCAAAAGTCCTGTTGATAAGAGGTGGTGATAAGACACAAAAGACAGAGTTGGGGGCACAGGGAGAAGGGACAGGAGGAAGATGAGCAGGAAGGGGAGAGGCCAGCACATGGCCCCTGCCTCTGCATTTTACACGTTTGAAGATGAAGCTGCAGCACCAGGAAAGCCCCTTGGAGGATGCCCCATCTCTGTGGTGTGTTCTGCTAATTGTCCACCGTCTTTGTCAGCCAAAGCTTTCCAAGCACCTTTGGGTGCCCTCTGGAAAAACAGGTTGCTGAGAAGGAAGAGCGTGGATGCCCTTCTCTGCACTATGTTCATCATGGTCTGGTTGGTTGTTTTCAATGACCAGGAAACTCAATTTGCATATATAAAAACCAGGTACAGATGCCAAAAGCAGAGCACAGCTGTGTCTTTCATCCTTTTTCAAGTTCACCTGTAAATCTTGGTGCATTAAGACACCCAAGATCATTAGGGATCAGGGGAAAACAATTGGTCTGTAATCCGTTTGCACTTGCTTAGCACACACTGCCAGGAAAGGGAGCTGTAGAACCCTGTAATCCTTAATTGGATCAGACCTGCCATAAGGAGCCACTTTCCAGATGAAAAAATTAGCTTCACGGCAGCAAGCAGAATTGCTTTCATCAGAACAGGGTTGTCTCAGCACGTAACTGGCACTCCAGGAGTCAGGAAGGAGTGAAGGAGCTATTAAATTGATTTTTTTCTTCAGCTTTTGTCGGGAGCTTTCATCCTATGATGAAGGCATTGTGAGATCTTTAAGATGTGCATGTGTATTTTACCTCTTTTCTGAAGGCCTATTAGTTTCCATCTAGGGGCCATCCCTAGTTGAAGAACTCAGAGAGATCCTGTTAAAACGAAGGAAATAGTTATGTTTTTCTTTTTTTTTCTTGGTGGAGTGGAGAAGGAGAGATGTGAAACCAAATCCTGCTTGGACAGGCCAGGCTGGTGCCTTGCAGGGCATCACATGCAGCTGACTCTCCCAGGCCCTGCATTTGAGGCAGTTCCCACAATCCCAAACTCAGTCAGAAGACCAGACATGCTCGTGTGTGTGTTACACCCATCTGCATCAAACTGGGTTGCACCAGTTTTACACCAGGGGTGGGAAATCCCTGCCCAGCTCGTGTGTACACTTAGTGATTGGGCTGCTCTCCTGCTGCTGTAACATGTCATAGCATTGTCCTTGTGAAGAAGAGTCTGGGTCACCAGTGCATGTCCATGGGAAGGAAGGTGGGCTTCTCTTTGAGACATCTTGACTTAGCCACTTCTTTTTCTTCATAGTGAAATGTGGTTCATTGAAAGAAAGCATCTGGAGAAGAGAAAGCTCTGGGGAGACCTTGGAGCACTTTCCAGTACCTGAAGGGGCTACAGGAAAGCTGAAAGTTGGCAAGGGACTTTTTACAAGGGCGTGCAGTGATAGGACAAGGGAGGGTGACTTAAAACTGGAAGACGGGAGGTTTAGATGAGATATTAAGAAGACATTCTTTCCTGTAAGGGTGTTGAGACACCAGGACAGGTTGCCCAGGGAAGCTGTGGAAGCCCCATCCCTGGAAGTGTTCAAGGGCAGGTTGCACGGGGCTTGGAGCAACCTGATCTAGTAGGAGGTGTCCCTGCCCATGGCAGGGGGGTTGGAACTAGGTGACCTTTAAGGTCCCTTCAAATCCAAACCATTCTGTGATGCTGTGATCTTTATCTTGGTGGGTTTAATGTTGGTTTTGATTGCTTGTTTGCTTGCCCTAAGCATCTGTGATTCACTGCCAACAAACCACACTGAGCCCAGGAGGAGAGTTGCAGATCTGAACATCCAGTTCCTTTCTCTTTTCTGAGAAGGCAGTTGTTCCATGCCACAACCCTCCCCAGAGCTATACCTGTTATTGTCTGAGCTTGATGCTTCCAAAATATTTCTCCACATGCAGGACTGAGTGCAGAGGGCTGAGGTCAGTAAGAAGCATGAGGGACTCTGCTACAATTGCCATGGAGGGTAGATGTGCAGTCAGGAGTTTTCAGTGAGCTTGCTCAGCTGCTGTCAGAGTGTAGTCATGGCTACCCAGCCAAAACCTAAGAGGACAGGTAGATATTGTGAGGACAGTCATAATGAGCTCCCTGGTCCAGGAATTAAAGTGTAGACAAGACCCCAAGGCCAGCCAAGTGCAAGCTATCTTTTGGCTATGTTACACTGAAACCATGTCATTAACAGTTAGAATCCAACACTGAAAGCCCTAAGATCATCAAAATCCTCTCTTAGCAGCTCTCGAGTTCCCAAAATGCAGAGAAACCAAACAGATGCTTAAAATTCCCCCTTGTTGCTTGCACTGAAGCTCTTATGCTCTGACACCCCAGGAACAAGGCCCCTGATGAGGTTCCCAGGGACCCTCTTTGTGTTTGGTGTTGGTGCTCCTCTGGTGAGTGCTTTCAGACTTGGAGTGGGGCTCACACAGAAGGTTCTGGAGAAGTCCCACCAGTACCACCAGTTCTTCTATGCCTGGTTCAAAAAAGCAAGGATTTGACCCAGCTCTGAGTTTCACCAGGTGAACGACTAGCTGCTAGGAAGCCCAGAAGAAGCAGGAGAAAGGTCTCTCTCAGCTTCCAAGTTGTCCCACTTGGTTTAAAGTGCTTCCTCTCACTTGTTCAGAGTTTGGAAGTCTGGGAAAGATTTGAATCATCAAGCTGCAAATCCATGCATCCTCTTTATCTGTCATGGTAGCTATTTATGCCCAGCCAAACCAGTGGGCTGCAGCAGAGCATTCACAGGAGGACCTTCTGCTATTTAGAGCTTCTCTTCCACTTCAGCCCCGTGCTAACCTGTGCCAGCATCAACCACATGCCAAAGGCAGTGAGACTGGCCTTGCCTTTCAGAGACATGACAGGGAGAAATTCAGCTGGTTATTTACCTGTGCCACAGGGCATTCTGCAGCCAGGGACTCCTTCAAAAAAATGTTGACTGCATTACCATGCCAGGAATGGGGCCCTCAGGAACCCTACTTGTAATTATTTCATCATCCAACATCCAGCCACATCATCATTACACTGTCAAGGGTGTTTATGAGATGAAATGAATGTGCTGAATACACCTGCTGTGACAGGCATGGCACTCTTGGTGATGCAGCTTGGCTGGGCTGGCCCCATATTTTAGGAGAACATGGGAGTCAGCAGTGAAATCAGAGCTTTTCACTCTGGGGATGAGAGCAATCAAGTGAACAATGACATTTGGATCAGACCCTCATTTAAGTGGCTTAGTAAAGGAATTTGGCCCTATACCTTGGCCTCCTCTATGCTGTTTTTCATCCAACACATCAATTAAAATGAAGTTCAAGGACCCCAAACAACATATCTGGATGTGACAGGCTTTTAGATATGTTTAAGAATCATGAACTTGTATTCCAAAACTCCTTATGGCCAACTTGCACCACCAGTTCCCTACAGTGACTCCTCAATGATGCCACTGTGAAACTGGAATTTGTCTTTACAATAGTTCCAGTATCTTCATCCTGGAACTGTTTACTCCCTTTTTATACCAAGGCGAGATCAAACCCCTCCTGTTAATTAGTCACTTTATATTTCAATGATTAAACTATTAAACAGTGAGTATGGAACAATTAAAATATAAAAATTAAATTCTTGGCACAAGGTCTAGAGGTGCAAGGTTCAATGCTAACAGGAGACTGTAGGTATTTCTATTTAGCAGGGACTTAGATTGCTCTGTGACCCTCTCATAAGCAGCAAGAAATGAGAATATGACCAGGTTTAGGTTTAAAAAAGAGCAGAAAAGAAATTGGAAGCAGTTGCAGAATTTCAGGGCATTCACTTGAAAGCAGCTTTTAAAATAGAAGTTATATAGAGAGCAGCATTGTTACTGCAGTCATGGAATGAAAAAAGAATCCCAAGAAGGACAAAACACCTGAGCTTTTTTTTTAATGTGTTTTTTTTTTTTTCCTAGGAAGCAGTTTTATTTTTCTCAAGGCAAGTGTTACTGGAGAAAACATGTTTTGTACATTAACTAATCAGCAGATTTACCTCTTTCTCCAGATCTCACTTGGTTCCCATTGGGCTGGGGAGCAGTGAGGCAGGGGGGTGTCTGTGACACAGAGCCATGTGAGCAAAGGGATTAAAACCAAAGCTCTGCTCCAATCTGATGGAAACACTTGCAGAGAGAGATGCACCTGCTGATTAACAAAAAATCGCCTGGTGGTTTTTAAAAAGAAAAATGCAATTCCAAAGAAAACTCAGGAGTGGATATTGCTTGGCTCCATGGCAGGGATTAAAAGGCTTTGGTGGGATTACTTTGTCTTCTTTCCTCCTGCCTTCACCACAGTGTTTAAATAAGGCAAAACCCAGTGGGTTTCTGCAGGAATTATGAAATATTTTCAGACTAAAAGGGAATCTTGAAAATGCCAATATGTGTCTTTGTGGAGCTCGTTTTATTCTGGCCACGGGAGTTCAACTTGGTTTGATAAGTGACCAGTGGAAATCCATGTGGTATCAGAACATGGAGACTGAGAAGCAAGGGTTCTTCTCTGGACGATGAATCTAGGTTTAACACCAAAGCCCACATAAAACACGCTTCCTCCCTGCTCTGTCCCAGCCTCTCTGCTTCCAGGCAGGACATTTAGCTGAAGAAAGGATCTTCACTGAGGTGTTGACACAGCCCAGGCACAACCCTGTACTTCTTCCCAAGGCATCTCTGAACCAATGAATGTGCCCAACTCTGGGAGACAAGGACTGAAGTCCTGAGCTCCCTGACTGGCAATGCAACTTTGCACTTTTCACACACCAATACTTATGGTGGGAAGGGCCATAATGCTTCTTGATCACAGATGAACCTCAAAGAGCAGGAGGCCAAGCTCTTGGCCTCAGATATGCCCATATCAATCTGGAATGTTTCTGCTGGTAACATTCTGGAACTAAACTGGTGTCATAAGGAAAAGAGTGAAGTCCCAGTGAGGTACATGGAGCCAGATGTTCCAAAATCCACAGCAGCATGGACTTCAATCCATTTTCTTTCAGTCAGTCAACTTTTCACCCCCTCTCCAAACCCAGTGTTTACATACCAGTCTGATGAGCTACAATTACAGTGACTGATCTTGTTATTTCCCCTGGAGATCTGGGCAGTTGCAAACTCTGGCTTTTAGGAATTCAGAGTTTCCTGGGCCCATGGACCATTTCTTCAACCTGCTGCTGTCTGAACATCCTAACTCCTTGTTTGCTTGGGTGGTGTTGAGCTCTATACTGAGGAACCCTGGGTTTGAAACCTGGGTTATTTCAAGCATATTGTGAAATCACATGGAAGAAGAGAGACACTGAGACTGGAAACTACATTGACAGGTCTGTAAGGGAAAATAATGCCCATTTGGGTTCTGAGGGCCAGGCCTTTAGGACATACAAAGTGGCATCAGCAAAGCACTAGTGTTTTATACCCCAGTTTTGTGGATATTGTAAATTTGTACTTAGAGGAAATCTCAATAGCACATTTGGAAAAAAAAAAACAAACAACCACAAACAAAAAAAACACAAACCACCAAAACACCACTTTTTTATACTCTGATGATGACAAATCAAGTTCAAAAAGGCACTTTTGAATTCAAAAGTCCATTTTTCAGACACTTTAAGCTGTTTGTAACTGTAAATTAACATCAGTAACTGGTGCCAACTGACTCTTCTCACTCGAACTGTAAGCACCTCTGCTCTGGCCTTCTGTAAATAGGCTTTGACAGCAAAGAGTGATGAAAACTGGCTGTGAACAGAGAATCGTTGTCTCTGTGGACTTTTCTGTACCTAGGTGCTTGTGATGTGTTCTTCATGCCAGTGAGAACAGGCCTGCTTGCTCAGCACAGGTGAAATCTCCACCTTGTTTCATGGCCTTTTGCCCAAGGTTATTTATTTTGTTCTGACTCTGTACATATGCAATGAATTGCCTATTTTTTTTTCCTTTGTATTTGGTTCATCTCCTTGCTTCCGAGGAGATTCTTCTCTGTGGTTGACACTGCTGAAAACAAGCAATAAAACCATTGTGAAGACATTGTGTCTAAGGTGTTCCACCTGATATTTTAACTTCTTTTTCTCAGGCCTGAAGAAGACATAGGCAGAGGAGGGAGGTGGTGAGCTGGCAAGGTGGTTGCCTAGCATTGGACACAATGATCTTCTACTTTGTAAGGTTAGCCAGATAGACAAAATGGCTCTCAAAATGGGAGACCTTATTTCAAAACATCTGTGCCAGCAGAATAATCAGTACCAGCCCCAGCATGAGTGATCCCCAAAGTCACCACAATGCAGGCAGCACCACGGAATGAGCTAGGTGGCTGGAAGCAATGTCCTTTGGAGGTAGGACTCATGCATGGAATTATAATCATGGAGTTGTAAACAGGCTGTTGTTCTATTGCCAAGATCAAGAGATGCTGAATGATTCCTGTATTTGTAGGTACACACAACCCTGTACACACATACACAGGTGTTGATTGTTCCAAGTGTAGGGTTGGATGCTGGAATATCCTCCAACTGTCTCACATTGCTGTGCTGTGCAAATCCATCCTCATGAGAATCCCCCCAGTATCCTGGATGGACAGACCATGCCTGACTGTAGCAGTTCATAACCACCCTCCAAGAATAGGAAAATCCCAAAATACATAAAAACCCATGTTTGTTCTCATTCCCTTCAGGACTGGATACATGGTGGTTTGCCATGTCAACCAGGCGACAAGGTAGGAGAACCTGTGAGTGGCTTTTCTACTGATGGGTCCATTTCACCTGCAGAAATTCCACACCACTGAGGGAAACCAAAATGCATGACCCATGAGATGCCCAAGAGAGCTGCCATCCAGTGCTCCCTGTAACATTTGGTGTATTTCATGACCAAGGGCATCTTGCAGCGCAGTTTCCAGCTCAAGGTGGTGGTTTGACTTGGGCTTGTCACAACCAGGTGATTCCACAGCACTGGTGGTGTAAATTCATAGTCTGAGGATCATGAGAACATCCTGCCTGCAGCTCTTACAGCCAGAACCTCAACTCATGCACCTCAGAACTGTACTTGGACACTGTCAATGTACATGCATATGCAAAAATAATATGTCTGACTATAGCAATAATTATATGAGTGGTTAATTAACAACTTGCAGGTGTAAGGGGAAGTGCAGCAGCTGGGTCTGGGGTTAAGCATCCTGCTGCTTGGTTTGTATTTTAATTTCCCTTTGGGACATAGGTGAAGTTAGTCCTCTGAGTGTGTTGTTTATTCACTTCAAAAGGAATGCTTTGAGTTTTGGAAATGGAGAGTTCATTGGATCTTTTCAACGTTGAGTACAACTTGTCTACTTAAATCCCTTCATAGAATCACAGAATCATTTTGGTTGAAAATGACCTTTAAGATCATGAAGTCCAACCATTAACCCAGCACTGCCATGGCCACCACTAACCCATGTCCCTCAGCACCACATCTACATGACTTTTAAATCCCTCCAAGAATGGGGCAGCCTGTGCTAGGGCCTGACAACCCTTTCAGGGAAGAAATTGTTCCTCATATCCAATCTAAACCTCCCTTGACACAACTTGAGGCTGTTTCCTCATGTTCTATCACTCCAAATACTCTCAGGGCTGAAAGCAGCTCTCTCCATGGAAAGAAACAGACTGGTGTTTGCACATGGACTTTGCAAAGCATCCAAATCTCTGCTGGTAGATTCCAAATCATTAGCAAACCATGTAAATTAACACTTCTTTCAGGCACAGAATTGCCCAGTGGGGCTAATGACACAGCACTCTTCCTTTCCATTTCCACTGCCCCTGCATGGAGCTGGTGGTACTGCAAAGCTCAGGTCTGTCTCTGCCTCCTTGACACCCCATGTGGGCCAAGTGTTGGTTCTTTGAACCACAGCTCCTTGGAGCAGCAGACACAGCAGTAGTGCTCAGCCTGAAGAGAAGGTGTGCTCATCCCTGACAGTTTTCCCACCCTGCCAGGTGACCAGATGCCTCCTGAACCTCCTATGGTGACCTTAGCTTTGCAGCTTCCCCAAGGGTGCTGCATTCCCCCCTGCATTATGTCCATGTTTCATCCTCAGTGTGTGCCTGGTTCAAGTAGCTCTGTCTCTTCAGGTCTTTATTGCTCAGAGCAAAGCATGAGCCTTCCTCTGTCTTGGAGAACAGCCCAGAAGGCAACTACGAGTGAGCAGTAATTATTTGTATAAAAGACACATTATTTAATGCACATTAATATTAGGCAGTGAAAATAGATGGCAGTGAGGGGTCAAGGAGCCTTTCCTTGTCCATAGGGCCAGTTCCACAACTCACCCTCCCTTTTAAGCTGATTTACACCCACTGTTCACATGACTGATCAAGACCAAAGCCATAACTAGAGATGACAAGTTTTCACTATATATCTCCCTCCTCTCTGCGTGGATTAACCATTTTTGATTTAAAAGCAAAAGGTCTAATTCTCTGGGCCATTCTGAGGAGCTAAGCTGTTCCATACTGACTTCACTGGATCCCTCTGCAGATTAAATCAGAAATCAGAAAAACAGGTTACAAAGGCTGGGGAAAGGGAAGATCAGCCAATTGGATTTATCCTCTATAGAGGTGACAATAGTCACACACTGCCAAAAAATATCTTCTGTATGAGGAACTCTAGTCAATGCCCAGAAATCAATTAGTCAAGGGAGGTGATTCTCCCCCTTTACTCAGCTCTTGTGAGACCCCACTTGGAGTACTGTGTCCAGTTCTGGAGCACCCAACATAGGAAGGACATGGAGCTCCTGAAGAGAATCCAGAGAAGAACCACAAAGATGATCAGAGGGCTGGAGCAGCTCTGCTCTGGAGACAGGCTGGGAGAGTTGGGGCTGTTCAGCCTGGAGAAGAGAAGGCTCCAGGGAGACCTTAGAGCATCTTCCAGTACCTGAAGGGGCTCCAAGAAAGCTGGGGAGGGACTTTTGACAAGGGCATGGAATGAGAGGACAAGAGAGAATGGTTTAATGCTGGAAGAGGGGAGATTTAGGTTAGACATTAGGAAGAAATTCTTTACTGTGAGGGTGGTGAGACACTGGCACAGGTTGTCCAGGGAGGTTGCGGATGCACCATCCCTGGAAGTGTTCAAGGTCAGGTTGGATGGGGTTTGGAGCAACCTGATCTAGTGGGAGGTGTCCCTGCCCATGGCAGGGGGGTTGATTCTAGATGATCTTTAAGGTGCCCTCTAACCCACACCATTCTATGATTCTAGTGTAAATGGCTTTGATGAAGGTTGCCTAAGAAGTCTGAGGCAAAAATCAACCCAACCCTATCAGATCCCTGTTGTGTGTCCTCCATCCAAGAGCCGTCCTTCCTGATTTACTATGAGCACAGGGTTGTTTCTCTTAGACAGGAACCATTATTCTGAATTTGATAGAACATCCAACCACACGTATCTGGAAATTTTTGAGCTTGGCTTTTGGAGCTTGTCTGTGAAAGTTTGCTGGTGAAGTGGCTTTCCATGACTGCAAAAACATCATTATCTGTGAGATAGAGCCATGATTAAAAATGGCCAATGGCATCCTTTCCTTTTGATCCCCTGTGGTTTCCATGGCAAGATGCCAGGACAAGGAATTCTGTCATCTCCATGACACTGAAGCAATTTCCCATGTAGTGAATCAATTTTAGCTGTTAAATTACCTTCACTCCACATGCAACCAGTTACATTCACTCCCTCCCACTGGGGATATAAGATTTGAACTGTGACTCAATACAATAGCAGAAAGAATCCAGCTGCCCTCAGACAAGTTCAGAAAGACTCTGGTTTCTCCAAGGATCACGAGAGAGTGTGGCACAAAGAGCCTAGGCACTGTCACTATTCTAATACTTTGAAAGCCTTAAAACTTCTTCCCATGCTGACACAGGCTTGTAGAGGAATCATTCCCACTGGCATAGCTCCCTGTGCATTTAAAGTTTCGTTGGATCATATGAATGAAGCCAGGTAAGTTGATATGTCATCTCAGAACAGCCATTTCCCATGTAGTTGTTATTCTTGGAACCAAATTGGTCTTGCAGCCAAAGACCAGAAAAGGCAAGAGCTTTCTGTATATGGCTCAAGGTCCTCCCTTGCAGTGCTCAGTGATGAACCTTCTCCTAGAGTCCATCCCTGCCCCATCACATTTCCCTTTGCTCCCTCCACTCTGCTCAGTTGAGATCAAAGCCTTGAACCTTTATCACACACAGCCTGAGGGTACAGGAACTAACTTGGCATGCTGGAACCAGCAAGCATCACTCCTGCTCTTGGTTTTCAGGGCAGCTCTACACAATTATTGAACATTGGCTGTGACAGAGGGAGGGAAAGAAAGGAAAACAACCTTCTGACTTGAGGTTTGGTTTCCTTTTTGGGGAGCCAAGACCAAGACACTCTAAAGCACACTTTGTTGTCCACACATTAAGTGGACACTCACTTCAACTCAAAACTTCAATACCTTCTAGTTAGACATCCTGGGTGACAAGCAGAAGTCCAGTCACTTAATATCAACTCCAAATCAAGGGCAAATTACTTTTGAAGTGAGGTCTCTAGCCAAGATGTCACATAAGTGAGCACTGCAAAGACATCATTAGCTCTAGAGAGTTCTCCATGTTTCCAGCAGCTGACACAAAAGTCCTTAGAAACTGAGGAGCATGGGTGGGAGCCAGGCAGTGACTTTTAAAGCACAGTGATGCTAATATGTGCTGTGAAGAAAACAAGGGCAGAACCATGTCATACCAACACCCACACATTTGTGTATCTTCCTTTTCCTTCTGACAGGTCCTGACATCAGGTTGCACCCCATTGTCACTTTTAACCTGAATACACATGTGAACCTTATTTTCCAAATGAAGGGAAATACTGGCAGCAAAACCCCAGATCTGAGTTGGTCACTGCTGCTAAGAATCTGCCTCCCCCTTTCAGATTTACCTCACTGGGATGGCCAATCAATGGCTCTTTCTTATCAACCCCTGAACTCTGAGCTCCTCAGCATAAAGCAGTTAGAAGCCGTAAAATTTCATTACATCTTGTTTGCTCCCAGATGAAAAATAGGGGGATCCAATAGAAACATGGCTTCAGCCTGCAGTGAGGGAATTTGTTACATGGAATAAATCTGTGTGTGTGATGTGATTTCTGCTTGGGGCTGGGTGCAGCTTTTCACTGCATCCCATCATGTATTTCACACCAAGTCAGTGCCTGTGTCATCTAGTTCTCCCCTAAACTCCAGCCCTCTCTCCTTGTGTCCCATTTACTCTCTTTGGCTTTTGAGAAAATGCCAAACATGTTGGTCTGGGATAGGAGAAGGTCCAGACACATCCCACAGCTCCTAGTGCTCTCCCTGAGACAGCAATAATCACAAGTGCACCTTATGCAGCCTGGCTCTCCCTCTGCCAAAGCCTGTCTGGCCTTGTCCTCTTGGCCAAGTCTGAACTCATCCCTTTCTTGGTTCATGATGGTCACATTTCCAAGGATCTGTTTGTAAATTGGAAAGCTATTTAAAATCACAGTAATTTATCTGATCTGGGGAAGATGACTGGATGGTTTTCCCCTTTCCTGCTTCCATTGCTAGCCAAGCACCAGTGGTTCTGAGAGGATTGCTGTGTTGTGGCCAGAGCTGGACAAGGATAAACCTTAGAATCAAAATTATAGGGTACAGCTCACTGCTGGGCTCTGACCAGCTCCTCCATCTCAGTGGAAAGCTTGGCTGTCATCAGCTGGATTTGTTATTAGGACTTGTATGAATAACTGATTGCTTTTGTTTGGCTGCTGAGGAGTAAAGGGAGGAAAAAAAAAAAATCACACTTTATTCTGGGAAAAAAAACCAACAAAAACAACAAACAACAAAACAAAGCCAAAAATGCTCCCAAAAAAACCTCCACAACAGCCATGGTTTATTCTGAACAAATGTTAAAACAGACAAGTTATGGCTTTTTTTTTTTTTCCTCCTGAAAGGAGAAACAAAAAATAACATTCGGAAAAAAAATTAATTGAGATATGGAATGGCACATTTAACTTTCACCATTTGAATTTTTTTTGGAAAAAAAAAAAAAAAATAAGAAGAAAAAAAAAACAAGCTAAACTCAAATGGGCTCACAAGAAAGGAAGACAAGATAGCACTGCCTCCCTTCCACTAACTCACCTTACAACTAGAGCAACTCAGCAGGCTGAGAGCAACAACTTGGATCGAGTCCTTTTACATTGTGTTCAGTTGAATGAGGCTATTTATTCTAATTTATTCACCAGGATATTCAATAGAAGTATTTGAAGCCCCTTGGCTCTTTCCAGTTGTGCTGTTATGACTTTCCATAGCTGGAAGAAACTGGGACTCATGTGCTCATGCTCTCTCATCCCTCTCCCAGCCTGGTCAGTTCCAATCACCATCCTGGGGAGTTGTGCACTACAGGCTTACCTAATTCCAACTGAAATTAGACATTTACTCAAACTAGGAAAGGCTTAGGATATTGAAACAAAACAAAACATGATACAAAACAGCACAACCCAAAGATCTGGAGTCTGGGCCACCCTCTCAGAATATTGTATGGCGTAGGTTAGTAGCCTCCTGTCCAAGGTGGCAACTTGTAAGTGAAATTAAAATTATTGTAAAGCTTAGCAGAGTAAGTTTATCTACAATAATCTTTCTAAATGGGTATTGTTTCCAAAATGGTGATCAAAATTAATTCTGGTTGCTGCAATGTCCTACTACATCAGCTCGCTTCTTCTACGTACACAATGATTAATTTGTATATAGTTTATAATGAACATAACGTGTGTGGATAAATTAGATTAGATGAGAAGCACAAAGGTTGCATCTGTGAAGCTAAGCAGTGGTAAGAGTCTGTGGGCACCTTTCCTAATGTCAACAAGAGAGATCTGTAATTCAGCAACTCATGATTCAAATGCCAATCTAATTGCACTGCAGACTGTAAATTAATGGAACAGTCTTTTGAGAGCTGCTCAGATCCATAGTAATATTCCAGTTCTGGAAGTTGCCCAAGCCTTGAACAAGAGTGAAATTCTTTGGTTTCAATGTTACCTGAAGTGCTATGGCCTGTTCACAGTGAAAAAGCTTTTTGGGTGTTACTAAGTCAAGGAGTAGAACAATAATTAGTCCAGCAAGGGAGGAACATCTAGGGAGCACTTGAGATGGGTTCCAAATGGATCACACACACTCAGCTAGAACGTATCTCTTGTCAGAAGGGAAACAAGTACTTGAAAAAGCAAAGGATTTGCAAAGTGCTGGTGAAGTGTAGTATGACACACAGGTATGAAGCTCTTCAGTGAGGAAGATAAATGACAGTCCTCACTATTGTACAGAGAATCTGGCTGCAGAAACTCATTACCAAAGCTTTTTTCTTTTTGTGAACCAAAAGAAAAGCACATTAAAAGTAATACAAGGCAGCGGGGTGAGGTGGGCAATCAGATTCCCATTATTCTGAACCCCCATTTATTCTGAACCCCCATTTATTCTGAACTCCCATTTAAACCTATTCTCACCTCCTCAGATGTGAGCACTTCAGTTAAATGCACTTACCTTTTCATCTAATTTTAACAAGGCAGGTACAAACTCCTGGCTTCCCCCAGGACAATTCATCTGAGAGACCCCACTCAACCACAGGTTGAATTTGGCAACCAAACGTGGAAAAATCTTCCACCCAACATCCCTCTCCATAAAGCCACTGTCTCTCTGCTGAGACCAGAAGTTGAAAAACTACATCTTATTGCATGTAGAGCATCATTGTTTCCCTCTGTTAACTAAGTGTGCCAGAGTGTGGAAAGCTGTTGTCAGCTTTGAGAACGGCAAAGAGCAACTGTTATTGTAGTATTGACTTTCTGGTCAGATTCCTCTCCCCCAGTTTTATGTATCTATTATGCTGTTAGTTGTTCATGTCAGAGCTGCTCATTGAGTGTATCCTCAGCAAGTTTACTGACAATACCAAGCTGTGTTGACAACCTAGAGTGAAGGGTTGCCATCCAGAGAGACCTTGACAGGCTAGAGAGGTGGGCCAGTGCCAATCTCATGAAGTTCAACAAGGCCAAGTGCAAGGTCCTGCACCTGGGTCGATGCAACTCTAGGCACAAATACAGGCTCAGGGGAGAATGGCTAGAGAGCAGTCCTGAGGGATGGCAGTAGATGAGAACCTTAACATGAGCCACCAGTGTGTGCTGGAGCCCAGAGGGGCAACTGTGTCCTGGGCTGCATCAAAAGAAGTGTGGCCAGCAGGGCCAGGGAGGGGGTTCTGCCCCTCTACTCTGCTCTGGTGAGACCCCACCTGGAGAACTGTGTACAGCTCTGGAGCCCTCAGCACAGGAGAGACATGGGGCTGTTGGAGAGGGTCTAGAGAAGGGCCATGAAGATGATGAGAGGGCTGGAGCAGCTCTGCTATGAAGACAGGCTGGGAGACTTGAGGCTGTTCAGCCTGGAGAAGACAAGGCTTTGGGGAGACCTTAGAGCACCTTCCAGTGCCTGAAGGGGCTACAGAAAAGCTGGGGAGGGGCTTTTCACCAGAGAGGGCAGTGATAGGACAAGGGGTAATGGTTTTAAACTGAAAGAGGGGAGATTTAGGTTAGACATCAGGAAGAAATTCTTCACCACGAGGGTAGGAAGGTGCTGGAATAGGTTGCCCAGGGAGGTTGTGGATGTGCTCTCCCTGAAGGTGTTCAAGGCCAGGTTGGATGAGACTTTGTGCAGCCTGGTCTAGTGGGAAGTGTCCCTGCTCATGGCAGGGAGGTTGGAACCTGATGATCTTTAAGGTCCCTTCCAACCTTCACCATTCTATGATTCTATGATTCGAGATGCTTCAGGGTATCTCACCAGGATTCAGATGTTTCTCCAGAAGGACATAGGTCTCTCGTTGCCTTTGCATCACACCTGGTGCAGCAGATAAATTGAGGCAACTGAAAGACATAATACACTCCAATAACCCCAGATGGTTTGATTTAGGACTTCGGAAACTAAACAGAAGATATTTGGATTACCAGTTCTTCTGTTTGAAAGGGGTAAAATGTCTACCTTGCAAAGACCTTCCTCTCCCAGAATGCTGAGCATGCAAATGGTAAAAAAGAGATTTAGAGATTTAGAGTTTACATCCATGGGGCATCTTATCATAGAATCTTATCATATGATTCTATGATAAGGTGCCCCATGGATGTAAACTGCTCTGCAAAGGTCTAAGGTGATGGCTACAGAGGCAGTGCCAAGGGGAACCTGGATGTCCAACAAATGGATGGATCACCAGCACCCAGAGTTGTCCTTGACCTTCTGAGGCACAGCTACTCTGGGTCCTGTCAGACCAGTGAGGACAAAAATTAGTAACAAGCTGTTGTAGGAGGATATAATAAAGATAGAAAGAAAGACAATAAAAAAATACGATGACGAAGAGGAAGATGCTACACAAACCATTTTCAGTTCAAAGCTGGAGGAGGAAAGTGGCAACAACTATAATTTTGCTTGAAATACACACCTGCAAGCCAATATTCATTCCTCAAAAATACATGTAATTGTTTTTTGTTTCCATTCTGTATTCTTACTGAGCACAAATCCTTGTCATAAGAATCTTTTGGCAACCACTGCATATGCAAACCTCCAGTATTATCATATAAAAATATATTTATGACTGGCAATGGCATTGCTGTTGTGAAGAACATAATTAAGGTAACTAGATGAGCACTTACTGCAGGTTACCATTTCTAAGTAAAATATAAACCCAGATGTTTTTAAAAAGTAGAGAAAACATTTGCTACCTCCAATAATATACCTAAAACTTCTGACTTTGTCTCATTGACAGTACTTTTTAGAACAGTTTTTTGGGCAATGTGGCTTCAGCAGGGAGTAGATTTGATGCTGCATCCCATAAAGAGATATTAGCTGGGATAGAACGCCCACCAGATGATTATTGGCACATTAATTGTCCTTGTAGGGCATAAAAAGTTCTTTCTCTCCCCAAAGATCAAATGAAAACAAATTTGCACTTGCATATATTCAGTGTCTTTACTAAAGGAGTATTAATTTTTCTTTGTCATGGGGGTGTTTGGGAGGCTTGGGTTTGATATATTGAAATTTCAGCTGCATATATTTACATTATTTACACCCCTAGACATGTAGACTTTGATTTGTAACCCAGGGTTCATTTCTTTTCCTGGTTGATTTAGCATGGAGAAACCTTCCCTGAGGGTCTGCTTCACAAGAAATTGCTATTGGCAGATAAAAATGTCAGGTTTACCCTCCAGATGGGACCAACAACAAATCAGACCTTTGCTTGCTCCATTTTTCATCTGCACATGTGGCCAGAGATCTGTGTTTCCCTCAAGTGTAGAGTTATGTTGGAGTATTTTTTTAAGTCTGAACTTAATGGCCACCAAAAACTGAAGGTACTTAGCTCAGGTTTTGTGAAGCTGACTAAAAGTGGCAAACTTTCCAGACCCAAATTTCAACTTTATTATTAATCTGTTGAAGCTGAAATAATGTTGTTTTTATTTCCATGATTGCATTTTTATAATGAAGCTCTTTTCATAGTCACTGGAGATCTAGTCAATATATGCAATGCACCAGCAATATAATCATTTCATCTCAAGTAGGCAGCCAAATTACATCAGATTAATTACACATTAGTAGGATTCCATTGTATCTAGTGCCACATGAGGCCCCCGAGGTGTTGTAGACACCTACATGGGAACGGAAGATGTAACACTGGACTTACATCTCATGCACATCATTTTTGATGGACAACTGTACTCCTGGAAGAAAACCCCACAGCATCTACTTTGACTCTTCAAGCCTCTGTTTAGGCAACTGAAAATCTCATTCAAAGGGCCTGTTTTTTGCCTTGAATGCAAAAGGGTTACTAGGACAATCCCAGCTGGAGATGTCAGCAGTGACAATGTCTAATGCCAGGCCAGGGCAATTCACCTGCTCTTGGGTATCTTGATTTATTGTGACTGCAAGTGTTACATATCAAGCAGTCTTTTTTTTTTGTGGGTACAGAGTAACTTGATCTGAATCACAACTTATTGGCAGTGACAAGGGACAAGCTGGTAGAGTCCAAGTGCAACACTCTGGTTTCCAAGCTCCAAAACAGAAAAAACTTCTCTCACAATCTGAATAAAGCTGCCACTGGGGGAGAACCAGGACTATAGCTGAAGATACAGCCAAGAGCTATGGCTTTTAGGATGTTCACACACCTGCTGATTTCCTCCATCTTCTTGGTTGCCTCCATCTTCATGGACACAAACCTACTGCCTTTAGCTTCTTCAATAAGGCTCAAACCATTTGCTCCTGAACTTTCTGAACGACTGTCTGGAAAAGGCGACCAATAACAAGTGAGGCTTGCTCCTGATGGGACAGATATTAGGAAGAAATCCTTTCCTGTGAGGGTGGTGAGACCCTGTCACAGGTTGCCCAGAGAAGCTGTGGATGCCTCTCCCTGGAAGTGCTAAAGACGAGGACGGATGGGACTTGGAGCAGCCTGGTCTAGTGGGAGGTGTCCCTGCTCATGGCAGGGGGTTGGAACTAGATGATCTTTAAGGTCTCTTCTTGCCCAAAGCATTCTATTTAATAAATATAATATAATAATAAATATAAACCCAATCTTTTTAATAAATATACAACCGGTACCACTACTTAACACTATGCTCACCTCATTTTCCTCTTTTGCTCATAAATGGAACAATTTGGGCTAGACATTATTTTCAATCCTAGTTTTCCTCTCGAGACAATGTTTTTAGAGAGAACATGTTTCTAGATGGTTGGGCAAGTTCCAATAATTTTCTTCCTTAATCTTGCAATCTGTTTCTTTGAGGGATTCCTCACCCTGCTGCAGAAGAGGGATTAGAGCCTGAAGGGTGATGGATGATGCAGATTCCAGTTCTGTTTTTTCCAACTCCTTCTTTTTATAGTCAAAGACATTACCCACTGCAATGATTGTCTTTCAAAACCACTTTTCAAGCTGTGAATTCAAAACTGCAAAAGTTAGGCTAGGCTAGAACATGAAGAACATGTGTTGGGCCAACATGCAAGAAATAAGAGTAGGGACTGCACATTTTCATGTGTGAAAAGGTGACAGACATTTGAGGAGCTGCTCAGCAATGCCGTTTGCACAGTTTGTCCATGCACTGAACCAAGCAGGTGCAGGGAGAGGAGAAACTTGAGTCTGGAAAGTGTTAAGGTCAGTACTTCCAAACTTCAGAGTCTTAAATGGGTCACCCTAAAGGACAACACTAGGAGGACCTGAATAAACATTTCATAGAATCAGAGAATCCCAGAATGGTTTGGGTTGGAAGGGACCTTCAAGATCATTTAGTTCCAACCCCCTGCCATGGACAGCGACACCTCCCACTAGACCAGGTTGCTCTAAGGCCCGTCCAACCTGCCCTTGAACACTTCCAGGGAGGGGGCAGCCACAAAGTGTCTTACAACCTGTTTTGCTGGATTTCATTCTGAGTTAAAAAATAAGAGTTTGTCAATCCCAAGAGAAAGGACAAGGAAGAGATACATCTGACTGCTCATACTGCGTCCGAGGTGAAAAGAAAATAAAGTACAAACCAGACCAATTCATTGACATACTTTTTCTGCCTTCAGGAGAGCCTAAAAGAAAGGAGGCATTGCAGAAGACTGAAATGAGTCACTGCACTGCCTGCAAGGCTGAACAAAGCTGGGATCCCTGGGTCTGTGAGCTGTTTGTTGCTACAAGACATCAATAGAAGTAATATTAATATAGATAGAAAATAAGTATAAATATATGTATACATTTATAAATATAAATAAATCATCTAAATAGAATATAGATTCAAAGCTATACCAGGACCAGGAGGAGAACCAAGAGTCATCAAATACATGAAGTGTGACCCTGCCCATTTCTGAAAAGTTTGGGTAGAGAATAAGAACGTCTGAACCCATGGAGAGCAGGGGGTGCCCTACTTCATTCCAGGTTGGACTTCTTCATCACAACTTATCCTGGTAGCACTGCAGACACTGTAAAGACAGCTCAGGGATGCTGTTCATGCCACCCAGCTGTCTAAGCAATATGCTGCATAATGCCCCTGTGTGGGCTGACAGTGAAAAGGGTGCCCAGAAAATGCTTGGAAAAAAACAATAAGTCTACAGCTATTGCACCAAGTAAAATGGGTTTGAGATCCTTCCCTGATCCTGAGGCCAGCTGACTTGGAATGACCCACTGCTATTTTATTAAACTCTCCTGGTTTCCAAAATATAATGGTCCATCTAAACTCTTTGTCAGGACACTACTAGTTTTCCACACTAGTTTTCCCCACAGACACCCCCAGAAATTCTTTGGGAAATTCCCATCTAGCTCAGGCATGAGGAAAACTAATGGGTATCATAACAATTTCACAATATGGATGATCAATTCCAGTGTCTGGGAATCTTCCCTGGCACTTCGTAGGCATAACCTCAAATGTTAGCAGGACTATGTAGATGGTTAAATCCTATCTGAAAACCTAGTTTTCATGTGGCAGGGTCCCAGGTCAGTGTACCAATGCTGTTGTGGTCTTTGCAGTGTAAATGTGTCTGGATAAATGGAGATAAAAGTCCAGAAAAGTATACTTGGACAAAATGAGACTCTTTTTGCCAGAAATGTTTCGAAGAATGAACTACAGGGCTTCAGCAAAAGACCTCGATTCACTCTGAGCTTCTTCTGTACCAATGCTAAGATGCTCACCAGGTTTAACACTGAGATGTTAAACCAGAGCCTCCAAGCCAGAAATCACAAAATGCTCTTGGGGAGAGGTCAAGACTGCAGCCTCTTCTTTTACATGTAGGGAAACTGAGGCTTGTGCAGAGACACGAAGGAAGGTCATTTGACAAACGAGTGAAAGGGCAAGATATGAGCCCCCTCAGGTCATCTGAAGCATGTACAAACCTGTTTATGATGTTGTGTCTCCACTGTGGCTCACTTCTCTCAGTGAAAGAGTAATTCATGCACTTGTGAACAGATCCTTGCTACATAGGGAAAAAAGTTTTTCCTTCATTCTGGGATGCTGTGGAAATAGAACGTGAGAGAAAGACAATGAATTAATATGCTTTGCTCTCCTTTTCAAGTGCTTCTAACAGCTGCCAGGGCCTTGTTCTTGTTTTGGGCTCCCAGCCAAAACCTCTTCAGAGAGAGAGCCACCTCTTCTGCATATTGATGTCTTACAGCTTCTGGATGAGCCAGGCTGTGGTGAGGAGATGTCTCTCACCATGTGTTTTGAATTTCTGTTCTGCAGAAAGGGTGATGTGCTCTGCAATCCCTGGGTAAATCACTTCAGTGGATCCCCCCCCTGGGTCTCAAATACAGCAGGAGAGTCTGCAAAGCTGCAGCATGCACCAAAGCCAGGGTGCATGTTTGTGTTTGCCACTTCTACTTGGCAAAAAAACTCTCCAGGTGCCACGGTTGTAACTGTAAAATAGCCCACGAGGGCAATGACAGCCCCCAGTGCTTATCTCCTGCTCACCTGCCATGGCAAACTCACAAATCTGGCACCTGAGCTGTCACCAAAAGATGTTGGGTCATTGCATTTGGTAAGGCAGTACTTATGGTAAAAGGTAAAAATTGTCCAAGATTATATGCCAAATCAGTGGGTAGATCTAGGGATCCTTGGCTTATTTCCACCACTTGGGATTTAGCTCCTGGTCTGATTCTTACTAGTAGAGAAGTCTACCCTTTGGAAAAGTCATGAGCAAACTGGCTATGCAGTCTGTCCTTAGGTTCAACAAGGTCAAGCTGGGTTCCACCAAAGAGCAGATTATTTTCCATACCAGTTTGTTTTATCCTAGGGTAGAGCATCTTCCTTCAGTGCCAAGGTCCACACGGGAGGTTTATCACTGAATCACAGACTCGTCACGGTTGAAAAAGACTTCTCAGATCACTGAGTCCAACCATCCACCCAGGGGACATAAAAAATAAAAAAAAATAAAGGAAAAACTACAACCACACACCTCACAAAACCAACAACAACACACAATCCCCCCAAAATCCCACCATGCCCCCTGGACCATGCCCTGAAGTGCCACATCTACACGTGTCTTTAATACCTCCAGGGGTGGTGACTCCACCACCTCCCTGGGCAGCCTGTTCCAGTGCCTAACTACTCTTGCAGTAAAGAAATTCTTCCTAATATCTAGTCTAAATTATGAACTAACATCAGCATCACAAAAATGCCACCTGACCATCCTTCAGGAGACCTCCCAGCTTCGACATCCCCACCTTGCTTTGGCAGTAGAACACCACAGACACAGATTTCTCCATCCATTTCTTCCCTGCTGTTGCTGAGCACATTAAAAAGGTCACTGATGGCTTTTTTTCCACCCTGCTAACAAATTTTTGAAGCAGTTGCAGCTTCTCCACCCATTGTCGGAGAGACCTGGAGCTGAGATGATTGTACTTTGGTTGCTGAGTTTGGAAATCGTTTCCACCTGAGCACTGGAAATGGTTATTGCTCCTTCAGCTGGTTGCAGCCACCCTGGGGCTTTGAGGGTTCATGAAGAGCAGGAATGCAAATGAGATGATCCACAGCTTTTCCAGGCAACAGGAAATCAAATGTGCTCTCTCCCAAGGGAAAGCAGGTGGTTTTTTTGGGCACAGGCCTGATTCTGTCAGGAGCTCAGACCTTACAAAGCACTTCAGTGCTCCAGTAAAATGTTTTGACATCAGTAAGTGTGTTTAAGCTGTCTCTTCGTCTGCTGTGCTAGGAAATTTTTGCAACACCAAATGGCTACAAGTGCTGAGAGTGGTGACAACCTGCTTAGACCCTCATCTCTGGCCCAGACATTGCATTTCCAGCATAGAAGCTTGTTCACTATTGGAACTCCTTCCTCCAAGTGGTGCAGCCACATCCCAGACCTCTTCCAGCAGGCTCAGTGCAAAGCAAAGCCTGCTTTGTTGCTGAAATGACCTGCCTTGCTGCTGCATTTAGCTGGTCAGCTCTCAAATCATGACATCTCCAGGGACAAGCAAAGAGGAGGTGAGAAGTCCAGCTTAAGATGTTGAGTTCCTGAAACCTGAGATTCAGCTGATCTAACTACACAGCTGTAAAAGACAAACATTAATGAAGTCTAACAACTTTACAGGCCACCTCTGGACTGGAGGAGAGGGCTGCCTGCCTGCCAACCCACAATAAACTCTATCAGGTCTCAGCTGCAGTGTCTGAACATTTCTTCAGAGGCATCTGCCTCCCTCTATTGGCTCTAGCATGAGCTTAAAGCTCCAGCAAATTAGGTTGGGCTAGACAACAAGGTCATTTAACAGACACAGATGAATCCCACCCAAAATCATCAACCTGTTCCCTTTTCTCCATCCAGTCCTGGAATGCACTAATTGATTCGCATCTCAGACTGAGGATTCAGCCCTTTGGGACACAGTTCAGGAATCCAAAGATGCTTTTAGGAGCTGTTTCCCAGGCTCCTGCATCTGAGCTTTGCAGAAACGTTTCAGGATGTGAAGCACAGGTTCCCTGGGAAGGATCTTTACTTGAGCGTTATTTAAACGTTTCTTGGGTTTGTTTTTCTGCTTATTACTGCTGCTTATGCAGAACTGTGGTTACAAAAGTAAAGTAGCCATAGACACCTGATCAGTTAGGGAAACTGCTGTCACAGCTAAACTGGGTGCAACAAAGCTGTGGGCAGGTCAAGAAAAGTTCAGATCGAACAAGCCTGAGAAGTCTCACTCCTGAGGCCTTGCAAATTCAGTGCAAAGCTTATGGGCCTTTAGAAGCAATGACAACACTGTAGGACAGGGCTACATGGTTACACGTTGGGCATCTTCTTCCTGTAATTCGTCTATTTTAGGCCTTCCAGATCACTTATTTTTGATGATTTTTAATCAAAACAGACAGTTCATGGAGCTCAGCTGCAGCCATGGCACTAATTGGAGCTCTGGCTGAACTTGGCAATGACAGCACTGGAACCTCAAAAGAGCATTTTGGCCAAGTAGAAGCTTAAAAGCTCTGAGTAGACCCCTCATGCTTTGTTTTGATCTAAGTGTGGCCACAACAGGGAACCCTGTCACACAATATTACCACAGATCTGTCAGGATAGAGAAATCACACCAGACAGGTCTGTGACTCACCTCATGAGATACAGAGCTCTCCATCCAAGTCCAGGTTTCTCCTCTATAACCTGCTGTGTGAATGGACAACTGCTCTGCGTGGCCAACAGTGGGATTCAATCTTGGTCAATCTACATGGTGCTGCAATGTCCTCTGTGGGTTTCCTGGCTCGGATGTACCCCTAATTCCAACATCTCTTCATGAATCCTGTTTTGTAGCATTCTACCTTGCCATGCCCTGAATTTGTTTCATCCTCTTGAATGGGCAACAGAAAACATTATCTCTGCTGCTGTCCTGGGTAATGAGAACTCTCATCTAGCTCAATTAGTAGAAGTCGTGCTTTGGAAGACAATGCACATATCAAATTTAGCACTGACATTTCCTCCTCTATCTACAGTTTCATTCATTAAATTAATGGCTTCCACCTTTTCCTTGGGTGATTTGTGAGCTCTCAGCAAGAGAGGGCATAGAAAAGTCCTCACTTAAGAAAAACAAAACAAAACAACAAAAAGGCCTAAAACAACCCTTGATATTTTTTACTCCAATATTTACAATAATGAATCCACTTCCATCCAACTGTCAAGCATCCAGCTCTAAGCCTGGTAGTTAACCCACACATGGGCATTCAGTTTGCTGGCCTGCAGGTTTTAGGCTGGGATCAAGGTTTTGGCTTCACACAGCTGAAGTGAGGGCTTCACCCACAGGGACACTGCCCAGCCTCCTTCCTGGGGGTATTTTTATATGAACCCCACACCAGCAGATGGTTTCCCAATGTGTGAAATTAATCAGGCTGTGCAAGAATGGGAGATAATTGAAAACCAGAAGGGCTGTGTTGGCTTGTGAGGTTGTACATGTTGCCATCAGAAGAACAAGTGCTTTTCTACGAAGACTTTCTTTGCAGAAGTAAAGCAGGTTTCTACAGCAAAATAGCATATCCTGCAGAGAACAAGGTGAATTTTCATAGAACCACAGAATGGTTTAGTTTGGAAGGGATCTAGAAGATCACCTAGTTCCAACTCCCCTGCATGGGCAGGGACACCTCCCACTAGACCAGGTTGCTCAGAGCCCCATCCAACCTGGTCTTGAGCACTTCCAGGGATGGGGCAGCCACAGCTTCTCTAGGCAACCTGGGCCAGTGTCTCACCACCCTCACATGAAGAATTTCCTCTTAATATCTAACCTGAACCTCCCCTCTTCCAGCTTGAAACCATTCCTTCTTGTCCTCTCACTCCATGCCCTTATAAAAGGTCCCTCCCCAGCATTCCTGTAGCCCCTTCAGGCACCGGAAGATGCTCTAAGGTCTCCCTGAAGCCTTCTCTTCTCCAGGCTGAACAACCCCAACTCTATCAGCCTGTCTCCCTAGCAGAGCTGCTCCAGCCTTCTGAGCACCTTCATGGCCCTCCTGGACTCACATTTTGAATGAGGCAGCTAAAGCACCTCTGCCTGAAATGGCTTTGGGTTTTGTCAGTATCTGACTATATCCACCAGGGGTTAAGCATCAGCTGAGGGTTCATTTTGATGAACTCAGTTCAAGGGTAAGTTAACCAACCTGACCTATTGGGAACGCACCCCAACTAATTTTCCAATAACTCATTAACATTTCTCTCCTTTATCAGACAGAGAAATTAGGAGTCATAAAGAAGCAGCAGAATGAGCTAAACATTACCCAGTGGCCAAAGGTAGGAATAAAAACTGCACCTTCTGCACCCTAAACCAACCAGAGGAACCAATAGTCAATGGCCTTTCCGGGCAGGAATGGCCTAGCAGGAATGCTGGATGAGTCTCTCCATTGGCCTCATTAGGATCTGGATCAAATACAGAGGCCAATCTTTCTACACTCCCTGATGGAGCTATGCTCTTAAATGATTCATCTAAATGAGGTGCATGCATTAAATCTCCAGTGCTGTAGGCATCAATATGTGAGTGTTAGAAACAGCTTTTTGTCCAAGCAACGTGGGCAAAAGCCTGATTCTTCAAAAAAAACCAAACCAAACCCGAATGTTAAAGGAGCTGAGATAAAGATGATACTTTTATGAACACCTCTAAAGAAAGGCAGAATAAATTTGAATGTATCTGTGCCCTCTGTTATTCACTGGAAAAGGTCTCATCTTTTGTGCATTTGTAAATATATTTAAGTCTATGATTATGCATTGTCATGAATTTTTTTGTGATGAAATCATCAATCTGAGCTTCTCTGGAATAAAGCTGAATTTTGCAAGTGACTTCTTTGTCAGAGAAAAAAGTGTAGAGCAATCTCTTGTTTCTGGTATTCAGGGAATCAGCCACATCAAACTATAATCCACTCAGTTAATGCACTGATGGTTTGACAGCCCAGCCTTTCAAGCCTTGGAAAGCCTAGAAGTATCTTAATTCATATATGAATTTCACCTGTAGGCACCATTGGTATGGACATGATCACTGCTTTTGAGAAATAGACTTTCAGCTGTCCACACTGAAGTGCCTCGTGCCATTTTCACCAGAGAGGGCAGTGACAGGACAAGGGGTAATGGTTTTAAACTGAAAGAGGGGAGATTTAGGTTAGACATCGGGAAGAAATTTCTCAGCAGGAGGGTAGGAAGGTGCTGAAATAGGTTGTCCAGGGAGGCTGTGGATGCCTCCTCCCTGGAGGTGTTCAAGGCCAGGCTGGATGAGGCTTTGTGCAGCCTGGTCTAGTGGGAGGTGTCCCTGCTCATGGCAGGGAGGTTGGAACCTGATGAACTTTAAGGTCCCTTCCAACCTTCACCATTCTGTGATTCTGTGATTCTATGAGTCTACGATTTGAGATGCTTCAGGGTATCTCACCAGGATCCAGATATTTCTCCAGAAGGACTCTCATTGCCTCTGCATCACACCTTCCATCCTCTTACGAATGCTTTGAGGGCCTCCAAGTACCTGTTCTGAATGTCTCAAAGAAGATAAGAAAACAAAACAATTATTTTCACCAGTTACAGAAGGAATGACTGATGACGTCATGTGACAATTGCATTAAATGTTGGCCCTGAAAGAGGTGTTAACACCACATCTCTCCAGACTGTGTTCCGTGCTGCTACTAGAAGAAAATCCTTCTTTCCTCTGAAGCTACAAAGAAAAACCATCCAGAGCAGGCTGGTGCACTGGAGAAGTCTGACTTGAGAATAAAACAGGAGAAACTCTCCAGTAACATATTTATCAGCACCAAAACACTCTCACAGCCTCACCCATGTACTGGTGAACCCTTAGAAAGGCTCTTGTCACAGTTTTAACTCAGGGCAACTTGCCAGCCAGCACTTTCCCAGCCATTCTGCAGGCACATTTAGGAGTCACTAGGGGTCAGGGACCATTCACTGTTTCACTAAGGGACCCATCTGGAAAACGAACATCATCAGTTGCCTGAACAAGGGCTATGTCCATGTTGGCATCAGGGGTAAAAAAATCCAGACCCAATTATAAATACAACCAGGAATGTCAGCAAAATTGCATTTTAAGGTCTTAATTCTCTTCAATCTGGAGACTCCAGGGAATACAAAACCACAAGAAGGGCTTGAATCTATCTCTGGCACGTCAGGCAGACCTGCCTGGACAGGCAAAAACCCCATAGGTTCTTTTTTTTTTTCATCCTAATTTAAACAACAGGAAAAAGCAAGTTTATAGTTGCATTTTAAATAGAAGTTTCTAGCACCTCATGCAAAATATGCCACTTTCCCATATAAATTCAATAACACAAGTCAAAGAGGGGAAAACATTGTTATATTTCGTAAGTTTACAGAGTAAGGTGAAGTTCTACTCATACAGTAGCTTTTCCTCACCTGCAGCCCACACCCTCTCATAACACTTATTAAAAGAGCTCCAAGAGGTTCTTCACCATGAGGGTAGGAAGGCACTGGAATAGGTTGCCCAGGGAGGTTGTTGATGCCCCCTCCCTGGAGGTGTTCAAGGCCAGGTTGGATGAGGCTTTGTGCAGCCTGGTCTAGTGGGAGGTGTCCCTGCTCATAGCAGGGAGGTTGGAACCTGATGATCTTTAAGGTCCCTTCCAACCTTCACCATTCTGTGATTCTATGGTTCTATAAGAGCTTTGCTTTCCCTGCCTGTTCTTAATTCAGAAAGAAAAGAAAATAATTACAGGATAAAACAAACTCAATTATTTTTCAAAATTTAAAGGTAACCAACAGTTCAAAAGCATTGTTTGGAGGTAATTCAATCTCAGCTTCAAATGATTTAAGGATTCTTTAGTAAAGGACTGTTGGCTTAAATGGCCCTTAAAATTGGATATTCCATTCCAGTCAAAAAGCTGAAGGATTTAATTCTGAAAAGCAGTCAAAGGGGCAATTTAAGTGCTTTTCAAAATTGCAGTTTGTCTGATCTCTGCACAAATAAATTGACCACACCAGCAATTACCATTTTGGTGCCTCTAAATCTGAATGTCTCCCCTGGAAAAAGTTTTAGCCATAAAATGTCATCCAGCTTTTCATTGTACTGTTCCCTGCCTAGGATTACCAGACAAGACACCGTTCTCCAACCACGCAGCATCCCAAGCTACAGGAGATCAGCTTTTCTGAGCAAGTAGGATGATTCAGGACTGGAAATGGAGCATGAATATACTTCAGAGAAATCCAGAGTAGTATGACTAAAGTCTTGACATTTCCACAATCAGGTGTTTGCAATATTGTCTCTATTTATCAGAGAGGATTTCAAACCTGCAGTAAATGTTACAGCAGCCAGAAGTCCATGTCGAGAGGTCTTTAGTGTAATTATTTGAGTGAGAACTCAGCCAAATGGACATCATCCTTCTGAGACGTGGCTTTTTCATTTTACTGGCCATTAGGCATCAAAGCTTTGGACTGATGTCTGGTTTGAGGCAGCACTTCCTTGGTGCTCTCTTGCACTGTGATGGGTCTTTTTTGGTGACTGCAGGGAGGCCACCTATTAATGAACACATCCCCTGCAAATACAGACCTGCCTGATCACAGAATCATAGACTGTGTGAGGTTGGAAGGGACATGTAAAGGTCATCTAGTCCAGCCCCCCTGCAGTGTACAGGGACCTTTTTAATTAGATCGGGTTGCTCAGAGCCTCATCAAGCCTGGCCTTGAATGTCTCCAGGGATGGGGCCTCCACCAACTTTTGGCCCCTCAATCCCAACACCATCATCCCTTACCCATGGACCCAGGCTGCACAGAAATCCTAGATAAACAGCTTTTTTAGCACATGTATGATGTGTTTGTGTCATACACATTGGCAGTCCCATGTGTCCTGGACATAATGGATTCATTGTCCATGCAGCACATGGCTCATCTGACATGGGGAGTGAGTCTGGTCCTCCAGGATGTGATGCACTTGTTGGGCATGTGCAAATCAATTTTATCATGTAGATCCAAGGGGGTTGATTTACAGTCCATTACCCCTGCTGTTTTCTGCTCTGCCCACACAGCAGATCTGCAAATGCTGCTTCCCAGTGCACTCCTCATCCTTGGGATTCATCAGGTTTAAGATATCTTTGGCCAGCAGGAGCTCGAATTTGAAGCGTGTGATGCGTTCTCCTCATCCTCCAGGCTGCCAAACCAGCTATGTGTGGCATTGTCACTGAAATGATGGGAACTCACAGATGCTGGGTCTTCTCACAACTGGTTTCTCAAGCCAGGGGTTAAAATTCATTCCCTTGCTGGAGCACATCAGCTGGACAGTCAAAATTTCCACCACTGTTACTTTTTTGGACCGAAAAAGGTTAAAGAGCTCTCTGTGCTGACAGTAAGTGCAGCTTAGCCTATTATGCTACAGACTGAGTGCTTCTTTAATTATATGCTGTCACTCCAAACTGCACAGATTCTCCAGATATTTCTTTCCTTTTATGCACACACACACACACACACACACACACGTGTGTGTAGCTAGATAAATACACACTTTTTTTAAGTTCAGCACCAAACTGCAGGCAGAAATGACCTCAGTCACACTTGAAAATAAACTACTGCAAGCTCCTGAAATACCTTCTTCAACATATCCCTCTCTTCCCACCTCCTCCTCATCCCCTTCCTAAGCAAGTTACAAAGGAAATACTAATTAGCTTCCAGCATCAGGCACGTCTGTATTATGTGCTGCTCTCAACTGACAGATACTGTTCAGTAATTGGGTCAAACACACAGATGCTCCGAATACCCAAAGCGTTGTGGTTTTGCCTGCAGCTCTGTTGGAGGAAGAATGGAGAATTTCACAGTAAAGGAGGACCCAGCACAGTTCCTTGCAGCTCAGCTCCTTTAAGGATGCTCAACTGCAGCTTTTTATTAGCGTTAAAGATTTATGAGGATTTTTACAAAAGCTACTGTCGTGGTTTGGGCCTAACACGACAACAAAGAACCAGCCCCGTGGCCACTCACTCAACTGCCCCCACCCCCAACCACACACACCCCCTGGGATGGGGAGCACAGAGGCCAACTGGAAGCTCATGGGTCGAGACAAAGGACACGGAGGGTTCGTCAGTGATTAAGGTCATGGGCAAAACAGACTCAACTTGGGGAAAAATAATCATTTAATTTCACACTAATCAAACACACACAGGACACAGACACCACACAGAGCAGAGCTCACATATGTTACCCCACCCCTCCCTTCTTCCCGGGCCCAAATCACTTTGTTCCTGGTTTCTCTCCCTCCTTCCCCCCAGCGGCACAGGGGGATGGGGATGGGGTTTAGAGTCAGTTCACAGTCTGGTGGTTCTTGCTGCTCCTTCCTCCTCAGGAAGAAGGATTCCTTACAGTCCTCTCCTGCTTCCCCATGAGTTCCCTTCCCATGGCAGAGAGTCCTCCACGAACCTCTCCTCCATGAGTCCTTCCCACGAGGTCCGGAGCAGCTGCTCCAGCACAGGCTGCCCACAGAGTCCCGGGCTGCTTCGGGAACAGGCACCTCCCCTGGCATCGGGGTCTGCCACAGCTGCATCAGCCGAGTCCCCTGGCAGCAAATCCAAGTACACCCTCCTGGAGCCTTCAGGGAATGTTCCACCACGTTCCTCCATGAATGCAAGTAGACAGCTGCCATCTCGCCGTAGCTTGCAGGAAAACTTCTGCTTGGGCACCTTCTTCCCCTTCTTCCTCACCAACCACAGGCACCGCTCTGCCTCTCCAGATCAACTCCATTTCCTGCTCACTCTGCTCAGCTCTTATCTCAGTTCTTTCGTATGTTAATGCAGAGGCGCATCCATTGTCTCTCTATAATGGCTCCTTGGCTGGTTTTGGAGCTGGGGGAGCTCTTCAGCTTCTTACCAGACCCACCCGTAGGGCCTCTCCCCCACTACCAAAAACCCCACCGAACAAAATCAGCACAGCTACCCATATATGACTGGTCGAAAAATCATTTTGTCCTTACAGAATAACCATCAGGCTGCAGGATCACAAATAGGTCATTAATTTCATATACAGATAGCATGGCTTTCTTCTGCCACACACATCCACTCTTCACACCCTCCATCTTCTCCAAAGCAGAAATCAAAGCATCTCCCTTGGTGAACCTATGGTGGCAACATCAAGATCTTCACATTTCTGCAGTAAGTATCTGCAGTATTGCCTCTTCTTAGCACAGGGACCATCAAAATAACCACAGTAAAGCTAACTCGTGATGGCAGTCTATGTGGACAAGGTGCTGGGCTGCAGTGTGAGCACTTTCAAAGTCTGAAGGGTCATAGAGTCATAGAACATCAGGTTGGAAGGGTCCTCAAGGATCATCTGGTCCAAACTTTCTTGGCAAAAGCACAGTCTAGACAAGATGACCCAGCACCCTGTCCAGCTGAATTGTGAAAGGGTCCAATGTTGGAGAATCCACCACTTACTTGGGGACATTATTATCTCCCTATATAAAACTATAGATAGTAGTTTTAATGGATTAAAACTGGAAGAGGGGAGATTTAGGTTAAACATTAGGAAGAAATTCTTTGGTGTGAGAGTGGTGAGACACTGGAACAGGTTGTCCAAGGAAGTTGTGGAAGTCCCATCCTTGGATGTGTTCAAGGGCAAGTTAGAGGGGGCTTGGAGCAACCTGGTCTAGTGGGAGGTGTCCCTGCCCATGGCAGGGGGGGTGGAACTAGATGATCTCTAAGGTCCCTTCCAACCCAAAACCATTCTATGTTTATTCCCCACTTTCTTGGGAAGATTATTCCAATGGCTGATAGTTCTCATTGTGAAAAATATTCCTCTTAAAATGTGAACCCTCTCACCAGGTAGGAGCCGAAGATGAGCCCTGCAACTGGTTAATTAAATAATGGCAAACTGGGAAGGGTACAGCAACATGATCCAGAGGTAACACAGCTCTGCATACACCAGCGTCACAGTGGTATATGTCAGACCATCCAGGTGGAAGTCACGTTGGGTCTTCAGTATAAATGAATGTATTTTCTCTACAAGAAAATATCCCAATTAGTAAAAATCAGTGCCTGAAGCTCGTGTTGCCCTGCCAAAGCCTGTAGAGTTGTGCTAGTTTATGTCTGTGCAGAAAAAAAATTAACCAGTTTAAAAATTACTCCAGAGAACCGTACAACTTTTGAAAGGAGATGTGGAGAAGCAGATGGCATCTGCTCCTGGTAAGAGCTCTGCAGAACCTTAAAATCTTGCAGTCGGGAAGCCTGGCCATCCATCCCAGGGATACACCAAAGCACCTTGTGCAAAAAGGGGTCCCACTTTTATTCTTCCAAGATAATATTTTGGCCAGACAAGTGTAGCCCACATAGTAGTCAGCCTTGTTTCCTCTTTCGTTTTGTGGACTTGTTCAATCTGCTCATCAGGGTTGTTGCTGTCTTTATTGTTTCCAGCCTAAGAGGGATGCAGCTTTGTGCCTGGTGTATAACTAAATGGAGGCAGAGGAGCCCTTGATCCCCAAGCAAGGATCTTCAGTGCTACAAGGGCTTGACACACCAGGAACAGAGATCCCAGCTTCAAAGGGCAGCTCATGACTATCTGCACAGCAGCTGGGGCTAGTGCAGCTTTTGAAGGTGCCCCACCAAAGACATTTCAGCCTCAACCTAAAATAAAGTAAATAAACACCCTCCTGAGATGTCTTCTCTTTGCTGATCATAGTCAGAGCAAGTGAATCTGGGAAAATCCTAGAGCTGGGTTCATGCTATTCAGACTCCTGCTTTTACCAAAGCAAGGGATGCACCAGGATTTTACCCACAGCTCAGCACAAAGGCAGGCTGCCCTCCTGGGGAAACAACCTCCCCTAAACTGGGGAGTGGAAAATTTCTCTCTTATGGCTGCAGCCTCTCAGGCAGTGCCACCATTTATTACTTGACACAGCCAGGGCAGCAGGCACATGAGAACCTGGTCCAAGGCAAACCTGAGTTTCTGACAGCATTTACAATATATTCTTAAATCCCAGAATGCCCTGGGGCACTTCCCAGCACTATTTCCCCTGATTCTGACACCTGCTGACTTGACTGAAGGTAGGGGAGCATCCCATCAGGGGTACAAAATCAAAGACCAAATGCAGACTAAGACATGCACATAGAATGGGGAGGAAAAGGGATCCGTGACCAAGTGTGTTCATTTCTTTTCTTCTTTTTTCTTTCTGCCTTTTGTGTGGGTGTGTGCATTTTTCTCTTTTTTCCAGGTCATGATAACTATATTTAAAAAAACAGAGGAAACAAAGACTTTTTCTTAAAAAGAAAATACATAGATACTGTTTCTCAACTGAACTCCTTTGGAAATCTACAGCATTTTTTTGCCGTGGGGAGGCCAGTTACAAGCCTTGAAATCCCTGACAAAGTGGAGGAATGGAAATGCTCCAAGTGCCATATAGCCTGTGATTAATCTGAAAGAACATCAATAAAACATGATCTGCTTCTCTTCAGCTGATGGAGGCTCATAAATAATAAAGCTATAAGATGAGGAGTCCAAAGCAGAAAGACTGTTTCAGTTTCAGAAATAGTAGGAGAAAAATCTCTGCAAATAATGTGATGAGAAGTTAATGTAGAAGCCCACACTGCTTGTTCAGTGCTCTGATTCCCTTCATGCCCTTCCCTCCACATCCTGCCACCTGACTGCCCAGCCATGAGCATCACCTGGGTGATCCCCTGGGAAGAAGAGGTGACTTAAATTGCACCTTCAGGCTTTTCCAAGCACTACTGCCCAGCTGACCTGCAAATCCAGGTGTAGAGGTGCTCGTCACTCGAGTGCTGCCTGTCTTGGAAAGCTTGTCCTATCCTCCCAAGTCTGTGCTAGGTCATGCTGGGTGTTGCTGACACAATTGTCTAACAATGACACATTGTTAGAATGTCAATCCAAAGCAATTTGTTACCTGTAGGTGAATGGTAGAGGTGTGGAGGAAGCCTCCAGAAGTCCCCACCGCATCTGGCAGTTCATGGATATGATCAGGACATAGACCTTTGAGGTCTTCAGCCTCTGTCTCTAGCCAGAACACTCCACATCTTCCAGCATGGTCTCTTTCTACAAACCAATTTTCCTCACTAATTTGCCTGATTTTCACTAATTCTGACTTTCCTCACTGCAATGAAAGGTGAAAATTTGCCTGGAGAAATACAGGTTGGCTTCATGCTGCCTGGAGAGGAGGTTTAAGCATTGGACTTGATGGAGTTAAGTTAATGGTTGGTAGAGTTAGGTTATGGTTGGATTCAATGATCTTAAAGGTCTTTTCCAACCAGAATGAATCTGTGATTCAGTCTTGACTGAAAGGATAATTTAGCACTGGAATAGGCTGCCCAGGAAGGTGGTTGTCTCTCCATCACTGCTGGTGTTTAAATGACATAAAAAGGTGGTGCTTAGGAGCATGGTTTAAACATTGGACTTGGCAGAGTTAAGTTAATGGTTGGTAGAGTTAGGTTATGGTTGGAATCAATTATCTGAAAGGGCTTTTCCAACCAGAATGAATCTGTGATTCTGTCTTCACATCTCACTAGGCTATGCTCTCCTCCATGAGCAGCATGGAGTATATTAGTATTGGTAGCATAGTTCTTAGTACAACAGCTTCAGAGAACAGCACACACAGTGACTTAGCAGAGCATGAATAAACACGAGACAATTGACACTCCCCCTGACTTTAATCGTGCCAGCAGAAAACAGTCTGCAAGGGGTAAAAGGTCCAGGAGAGAAAACCAAGGCAGGGACTTACCTTGATTGTAGATCAGAAGGAGGAATCAAATAAATGATTAACAGCTCGCGTTATACAAAATGAGATAACCTGGTGCTATAAAGAGTTATATGGATGTTCTTTACAGAGGTGAAGGTTGCTTGGTGTTGCTAACATCCAATTGTCTTCAGTAGACTAAAGTCAGTTCATATGTGGTAATAGAAGAGATGCCTTTGCTGTGTCCATGTTTAAGTTCCTACCAGCGAAGACCCCAACTCTTTGGAAGCTCAGTCTCTGAATTAGAGTAAGTTCAGGAAAATTTCTCCTCTGCTGACTCTAAATGATCTTCAAAGAAAGATTTGAATCTTAATCTCCATTTTTAATCTAAAGGTTCATTTTCTTTGGCATCTATTTGCATCTATTTGCATCTATTTGGTGTTTTTTTCTTCTCTCCTACTACACAAAGTTCACAAGTGGCATAATGCTGCCATGTAGGAATTCTTTGTGCCTTATTTAAACGACATTTATTTACTGATGAGGATATATTGAACATTTTAAGTAAATATTCCTTTCCTTCTTATTTGTTTGAGAGACTGTTTCCTCTGGGGAGTTGCTTGAACTCTCTGTGTTGCCATATCGACTCAGGGGGGTACAGCAAGACCCAGAAGCCTTAAAAATCCACCACAGCATCTGCTGCTTCCCTCGTGCTTTCAACAGCAATGGTTGGATTCCAGCTGCAGTTTCACTATCTTATCAGGCACATTAAAGCACAACCTGCAATCAGCCATTTAGATCAGCTCAGAGCCATCAAGAAGCTGTCACTTCAGACTATCTGATGGTGGACATTGGACAGCTGTAGGTGCTGTGGTCAGGTGTGCTAAACACAGGCAGTTATGCTGCCTGCATATCTGCAGCCTTGCAAAGCAAAAGACCCATAAGCTAAATTATAGATCAAAGGAGGGAAACTATTCCCCTCTGGTCCTCATCAGTGAGCAACCAAAGGGATCAATATGTGCATCTAGGGAGGTTCTACAGAATCTTCTTCCAGATCTCAGACATCGCCTTTAGTGATCAAGGCAGTCTTTGTGTGCTAAATGGAGATACATTCTCCATGGTCTCAAAGCACCAGAGCTCCTCTGGAGACCCTGGCACTCTTGGGACACTCTTGGCCAGCATGGAGCTGGTGTAGATGGTTTGGGGTGTTCTGCAGGGTAACGACAGCCCTTGATGGCAAGAGTGTGCTCAGCCTCAGCTGACACAGTCAAGAACTTGTCCCAACTCTTGTATCATCCCTTCTTGCCAGTCTAGAAACCTCCCTTCAGCCACCACAAAATTTGGATAGAAATGTCTAAAGCCCCACAGAACTGGTCACTGAGGTCACACATCATCACCTGGGCTTTATATGGTCCTTTGTTCCACACTGTCTTGGTCTTTGGAGGGCAAGCTTGTCAGCCACTGCAATCCACTGCAGACCAGCTGGTCATGTGGGGTGGCTGAGGGCAAGGTCAGGCCCAACCTTGTAGAAACGGTGCCTGATTGCTTGACAGGTACAACACTGTTTGTACACTGGGATTATGGGTCCAAACAGTGCACAGGGCTTGGGGAAACTGGGGGGTTGCCTAAATTATGAGGGGCCAGACTGTTGGAATCCCAGACACTGAGATTCCCACACTGTATCCTGCTGAGAGGCCCTTCTGACACAACCAAGATAGGGCTCTTCTGATGGGACTGCAGCCCCTTTCTTAACTGGTGTGATGGGGGACTCGAGGGTCTCCATGGTGAGGTAATCAGAGATGAAGCTGCATCCCAGTGGTGCAGATCTGCACACAGCAGCAGGGTCGGCCTCACCATTGTGCTCACAAACTTCTATAGGGCAACAAGAGGACTTTGGTTAACCAACAGATGCCTGGCAGAGTGTCCTGCCCAAAGCCATCCTCAGACCACTCCTGAATGTTGCAGCTCACATCCAGGACCTCCCTAGAGCATATCAACAGTCAGTAACCCTCCTGGCTTCTTCTGAGATGGAAATCATATGGGGCTGAGAGGCCATCTGCTTGACCATGGCTAAAACTTCAAGCTAATCTCAGACATATTAGAGATGTGAGCCAGTTCCCTTAGTTTTCAAACAAGACAAATAGCTACTACCCTTCCCAGCTTTTACATTCTCCAGCATTAGGCACGTGGTTCAGTGGTGGACTCAGCAGTGCTGGGTTAGTGGTTGGACCTGATGATCTTTAAGGTCTTTTCCAACCCAAATCATCCCATGATTCTATTATTCTATCATCCTGTGCTGTTCCAACATGCTAGAAGCAAGTCAAAATGAAGAAAAATGTAAATGTGGCAGTGCAATATGCCAAACCAATGCCAAGAGGCTGTGTGTATATTGCCCCACGAGAGGGAGGTGAGCTCTCAGCTCTGCTGCCATTGGCTTTCTCCTTCACGTCAGGTGGCTGGTGAGAATCCTTTGGCCCAGCCTGGCCTACTCTTGCTGCTGCAAAAAGTCCATCCTTCTCCAGCCATGGGGTTCTCCTACTGCCTAATGATAAAATAGCTAATACAGTGTTATTTCCCTGAACAGGCAACTTCCAGGGAGGTGGACAGGACACCAGTTTGTCTCGCTGGTGTCACCCAACACATTTTGCATTCATGACTACTTCAATTCTTCAGCTGCTGTCAAAATCACTGGTGAAATGGCACTGAGGTGGTGATTTTTAATGATTACTGGAAATGTGTGCGTACTTGGAGGGACTCCACTCTTGTCAACCTGGACAAAAAGAGGTGACTGACATGGAAAAATAGTAGCAAAGCCAAAGACATGAGATTGGAAGCATATTCTGCCTGTGCTGGGAATCCTTCCTGGGTCTGGCCCTCAGCAACAAATGGATAGGAGAATAAGCCAACATACTGATCCATCACCATGACAGGATCTACACAGACAGCACTGTTCATCTGAGGAAGCTTTGGGCATTTGTCATAGTAACTGTCCCCAGAATTTGCAGTACACTTCTCAGCCTGGTATCTACACATCACCCTCAACCCTCTCTGTGGAAAAGAGAGATAAATGTTCTACTCAAAGGGAACTGGAGTGACGGGCACCAAGAGAAGCAGAATACAGTTATTCAAACAGCAGATCAGCCCTGGAACTAAAATACAGGCAAATGCATTGGTCCAAGAGGGGGAAAATCAGCAGTCCCCACCATCCATGGTGCTGGACCCACGAGCAGGAGGGAGGAATGATGTACTGAAGGATGGTACCACTCCTTCCTCCACAACCAGATGCTCTTCAGGGGCCTTCATGACCTTCCCAATGACACCCACCAGCCCACACTCACAGCAAGGGATTCATCCCTGGGGACAGTGGCAGAGACACGGCACCTCCAGAAGGTGCCACAGAACTGCTGAAAGGACTCTCCATGTAAAGAGTCTCCATGGCAAAGGTATGAGGTGTGCTAATTTGATTCCTATTTGCCAGCAATTAGATGTGCTCAACCCATCCCAGATCACACTGCATGGACCTCTCCCAGTCTTTATGTACAGGTGCTCATCTAACCCGTGGCAACTTCTACACTAGGGCAACTGCATCTGTGAATCATATGATTGCTGCCGTTCCCCACACATGGGATGCCAAAAAAGCCTTGCAAAAGCTGAAAGGAGTCCTCCCCATCCAGGTTCTCATCTTCTTGTACCTTACCTGGGGAGGCAGAGCAGGCAGCTCTATCTGTTTATTAGGAGACTTTTCCCTCTCTGGCTGTTTGAGGGCAGAAGAACATCTACAGGCAAGACAGCCTTTGTCATGTCAAGGCTATGGTAAGGGAGAAGGAGATATCTGTGTTTTCTTTTCCATCCTGAACAAATGGAGAAGAATTCAGCTCCATCTCATCCAGGATAGGCTGGAACAAAAATAAGACAACCACCACCTGCCAAGGATGCAGAAAAATGACTTGTGCCAGTACTGCCATGCAAGTTTTAGAGTTTGATCAAATGGAGGTCCAAAACAGGCCTTACGCAGAGTTCTCCAGCCATGAAGAAGAGTGGGAGGCAGGAAACTCTTGCCAAAGGATGCTCTGGAGTTAGCACCCGGGGTCACCAGTGCTAGGGCCTCAAACTTTGAACAGCTCCTGTGCAGCTCCAGGCCCTGCTATCATGGTTTCCTCTCCCATGTATGTCCATGCTCATCAAAGGGGATGACTTCTCCTCCTCTTCTTCCATCCTCTCAGGCTGAATACTGGTGTTTCTGCCTCTCTGCATCCCCCCCCTATACACCGAAGGCCCAGACCCTCCTGGTTGTTTGTACTTTTCACCTTCAGTCTCAAACACGCCCTGAAACACCCCCAGAATGATCAGGAAGCCAGTTTTTCAGTATTCCTTCATCATGGGGTGTCATTAGGAAACAGGTAAGTCGGTATGAGTCAGATGTTTCTTTGATAAAGTGTTGATAGCCAGACCCTCACTCTTTTTTTGCAGCAAGCACATCATGAAGCTTTCCCTAGTTTGGTCTCAGTCTCCACGGTGGCCTTATAGAAGCTTGCTGTTTTTTTCTCAGTGGTGCTCAAAACACCTGCTCTAAACACATACCCTACTAGAAGGAAGTCTCCTTTTCTCTGTGTAACTTCATACCCCATATTGTAAGATCTGAATAATGTATCAGAGCTGTGCTGTCTGCCATCCCTTCAGCTCCCTATTCGCCCCGAGTTTCCTGTCATCTTGTCCTGATGCAATCAAAGAACCAGCACAGGATGTTCTCCTAGCTCCTGGGTACCACTGCTGAAAAGTCTCTGATCACAGTTAATAACACTGGTTCAGCAAGGCCCAAATTCTAATGCAATTAACAGGGGAGTAACTGCATTGGCTTTATTGTGTCTCCACTGGGGACCTACAAAAATGCCTCAAGGCCTACTGAGGCCACGTGCAACTCCACAGGCTTAAACACTCTTCCACATACCCACATCTCAGAAACCATCAGAAGTTTAATCACGTTCTTCTTCTCAGGTTGCAGCTTCAAGGCTGACCTATAGCTGGGAATCATTTTTGCAAAGGCTCTTGATTTATTTTTATTAAGATGGATAAGCCCATCTCATATTCCCAGCAGAGAAAGGCAGTTCAGGATTGATATGCACCATTGTAAGATGTGCCTCCAGTTGTAGAATCATAGTTTCCATCATGTAGCCAAATGCACTTAGAACAGGCACAAGCAGCAGACAAGGGGAGGACTGGACAGAAACTATTTAAACCCTTTTCTGATAACAGGTCTGAGGGAACTGGTTGCTGCTTGCTCAGCATTTCAGATGTTTGGTTTCCTCTCTCTTGTATTCACTTCTTCCTTTTCAAGTTTTATCAGGAATAGTGGGAAAATAAGGACAACTGGAGAACAAATCAGAAGGACTAGAAGCCCTGAGCTCCACCCCAGGATGGGTAGGTGACCTTCATTGTTGCATTCATCAGGTTTTGGTTGATTGACTTTTATGTTTTGTGGGTGTTGAACATGTATGTGCACAATTAATGGTGGGGCTGAGGAAACTGGGTTGTTTAGCTCAGAGAAAAGGAGGCTGAGGGGAGACCACCTTTCTCTCTCCAACTGCTTGAAAGGAGGTTGGAGTGAGGGGGGGTCAGTCTCTTCTCCCAAGTAACAAACAACAGGACAAGAGGAAAAAGCCTCAAGTTGTGCCAAGGGAGGTTTAAATTGGACACTGGGAACAGTTTCTTCCCCAAAAGAATTGTCAGGCCCTGGCCCAGGCTGCCCAGGGCAGGGGTGGAGTCCCCATCCCTGGAGGGATTTCAAAGCCATGTAGATGTGGTGCTGAGGGACATGGGTCAGTGGTGGCCTTGGCAGTGCTGGGTTAACGGTTGGACTTGATGATCTGAAAAGTCTTTTCCAATCAAAACTATTCTATGATTCTATGAAAAGTGAGTGAGCAAGACAGACTCTCATCCACAGGAGACGCTTACCCGTCCTGGAAGACTGTATCTTTTATCAAGTTAAATGTGAAAATTCAAAAAGCTGCCCTTCTGTGCCTGGATAATAATCCAGCCTGAGCAAAGTACCACATTTAAGTAGACACATAAGAAGAAAATCCTCCTTTGTCCAAAATCATGCTCTAAAAGGCCTCTGACATTTATATATATACATATATATATATATATATCTCAGCAAAGCTTTTGCAGTTGTGTTGGTGTGCAATTTATTGACCTTTGGCAACAGGCAGTGAAACTTCTAAAAGGAATTTACTTATGTTATGACTGTAAGAGTCGATCAGAAGATCAGTATTGTCTCAACATTGTCATCAGTAACTAGACCCCAAAATCTGGACTAACATCTAGACATGAGTTTGCAGTGGCTTGCTGAACTGGCTCTTATCAGATGCAGAAACCATGGAGAATGGACTGAGGTACCAACAGTGTCAGTACCTGGTACAGGCCTATTCTGCTGGAGCAGCAAAGCCAAGAACTGCTGTTGAGGAAGATGGATCATGCTTGCTGTTCCAACACCGATGAAGCCTCAGTTGAGCTTTCCTCATTATAATGTCATTATAATACAAAAGCACAACTCCTGTTAAGAAGCTACCCTCCTCCAAAGCTGGCCACGCCTCAGACACTCCTCTCTGGGCATGTGTGGAAGCCTCACTCCAGACAGGTGGAGACTGGCACATTTCCACGGGACAGAGGTGGAGTGGAGGTGGGTTCAAGGAGGAGCAAGGTGTGCTACCCAGAATAAAATACGGTTCCTTAGTCACTTAATTTCGAAGATCCTCCCCACCGAGAGATCACGACGATTGAAGAAGAAGCAGCTGAATACCTTCTGGATTTGGGACCATAGGGACCCCTTTGGACCCGTGGTGGTAGCTGTTATCCTCTTTGCCCCAATTTTAACCTCATCTTTCCTATTTTTCTTCCTTTCTGTCACATGCTGCTTTATGGGCAAGACCAATAAAGTCATTGTGTGTTGATAACATAACTCCCTGGGCTTGTTGCTGTTTCATTTTTTGCACTTGGGGATCACAGCTGAAATGAACCATCATGCATCCACCGAGGAGTGGACTGTGACAATGACATAGATTAATACAAGATTAATTAAAAAAATTACGTATTGAGTTTAGAGGGAATGTGCTCTTCTTGACTAGCAGACTATGGCCCATATGAGCAGGGGTGCTACAGAGAAGTTTGCTTAAAATAAGGACAGGAAGGAAACCCAGTGCTCCATGGATATGATCACTAAAATTCAGAGTTCACAGAGGAGAGAAGGGAAAGAGGCAATAGCTGAAACCTGTCCTCTGGTGTCATTCAGCCCATCAGATTTTCAGTCCCTTCCCACAAGTTGCTTATTTTTGGCTGGCTCCAGGTTCTGTTTCTCAGACTTCAGGATCCCACATGAGTTTGGTGCAAAAAATCTTCCAGCTGTCACTTCCAGTAGCATCTTGGTCAACTCACTGGAAAATTCATTTCTTCTCCAGCTAGTATCTGCAAGACTGAAAGCCACAAAGATCTCTCCTCTTGATATATTTGTTGCTTAAGTACTATCACATAGATCTTTTTCCATATTCAAGCCTGAACTGATAAAGTTCTGCTTATGACTGTTGGGTATGCCAACCTCCTGCTGACAAAATGGTAAAAGAGATGGTGTAGATATGTCCAGAAGAGCCTTAACATCATCCCTAAGATAAGCACAGGGGGATCATCTCCAGCTTCTGACACATCTCCATGTGCCAACCCTGTTCACACTTATTCTGGGCTTGTCCATAAATCGCTCCTTTAACATATTCCTATAGAAGATAGATTAAAAGTTGGTATCCTTCACATTTTGATCAGTATGCCCTGTTAGAGGCTGTCCAGGCACGTGCAAACGTGCAGCATCCAACAGATTCAAGATACCATGGGTATTTTGGATCCTGTGGTGTGGCTATGGGTTGGATTCTCTGCAACTATTGCTGTCCTGAAGACCTGGAGTGGGTGCAGCTCTGATAGCAGAAGGGAAGATGAGAGTGGGAACCTCCTTCTGGGTCCAACAAGTCTAAATTGTAGATATTTAAGCCTGAGCGTCCCTCTCCAGTCTCCTATAGTCAATCCAGAGAAATGGGCACATTTACCTCTAAGATCAGTTTGAATGTTTTTTTTTGGAAGAGTTTACTTACAGACAGGAGGACCTCAGCCTGAGGAACTCAGATGTGGTCCTCTGACTTTTAGATACCTAAAACTAAAAGATACCATTCTCACTTTGCATCTCCTTCTTGTCCCTCCCCACCATATCACATGAAGGGACCAGACCCTCCTCTTCCATATGGCACTAACCCCACACCACAGGGCTGGGATGAGTAGAGAGGTACCATCCTTCTTCTTCTTTGAAGGGAACATCAGACTCTTTCCCACTCCTTGTACTTGGGGTTAAGAAAGCACCCCCCATCTCTGTGCTGGGCGTGGGTGGGTGTTCAGCTACAACAAGGGGAGCACAAACTGATTGGTAGTGGGAAGGAAATCACCTTCCTGGAAAATCTGAGCCTGGTTATCATAGAATCATAGAATGTGTGGGGTTGAAAAGGACCTTTAAAGGTCATCTAGTCCAGCCCCCCTGCAGTGCACAGGGACCTATCTGACTTGACCAGGTTGCTCAGAGGCTCATCAAGCCTGACCTTGAATGTTTCCAGGGATGGGGCCTCCACCACCTCTCTGGGCAACCTGTTCCAGTGCTTCACCACCCTCATTGTAAATAACTTCTTCCTAATGTCTAATCTAAATCTACCCTGCTCTAGTTTAAGGCTGTTGCCCCTCGTCCTATTGCTACATGCCTTGTATCCCTCTGGATCACTCCACTAAAGCAACTTGGACTTCACAAGCTGAGGCCACTTGTGTTTAGGTTACCTCCAGGGCCCTCACGCACAGAAAGTCTGATGAAATCCAGTGTTTCCTAGAGAGCTTGGAGTGGTTTTTTCTACCTTCCCTCAGGAATAGGTTTATGAGATCATCTCAATTGCATAAGAAGCTGATCTGGTCTGAATCACACTGAAGGGAGAGCCTGCCACCATAGTGGCAATCCTGAATTCCTCTCAGAGCAGTGAGATGATTTCAGCCCGAGCTGGACTCATTACAGAGTCAGAGTTGACTCCTGCTCTCTGCATTCATTTCTGCTCAGAGGTGTTCACTGAGAGTTAATCCCTTTTCCCAGTACCAGGAAAATCACTTCACTTGTCAGGGAGACAGAGCCTTTTTGATCAGCCTGAGACAAGGTGTCTTACAGCAAATGCCTTGCTGCCTGCAGCAAGGTGCAATCTGCACTATTTTCCAGGCTTCATTTCCTTTGTTTTCCACCCTCAAGTTCCCTCTTTCACAAGGCAACACTGGAGACTGGGAGCTCATTAGATGAATTTTCAGCCCCTTTGAGTCTTTCCACGCTTTTTTAATCTTCAGAAATGAATGACAGTCTAAGAGAATAACCTTTGCTGGACAACTCTTTGTTTGCTTTTGTCCCTGGATGCGTTTTGGGCACTTCTGTGTGTAGGCTGGTGGAAATTTCAGCAGTCAGGTCTTGTTCTCAGACCCACACCTGGGAAACAAACCTGCCCACATTGTGCTGGGATTTGGAACATTTGTTCTGGGGAATGGAGAAGAAAGGTGGAGAAGAAGAGATGATACCAACTGATGACACACCCATGTTACTGTGTTGTTCTCCTAAATGAGCAATTTCAAAACCAAAGGAAAAGGAGCATTCTTAAAGAGTTCAGATGTTTTGATGACATTCTTATGAGAAACTATTTCCACCCACACAAGCTTTTCATTTTGAAAATTTCCCTAATTGCTCTATTGTAATCTTAATACTCAAACTTTGATCAGAGCACTTCGATTCAGATGAAATGTTTTATTCTTAGAGTTGCTAGTAGCTCAAAACATCACTTTTCCTAATTACTGTAATTGCAGAGACAAGACAATTTGCCTGCTTAATGCAGAAGGTATCGAATGGCCCAGGAGTCAGAGCTGAGGCACACAGGTCACCATGACTTCCCAAATGGGATAAAAGCAGCATGCAATTCCAAAGGCTGCTCTTGTGAGACAGGCTATGGAAATGGACATGACAGCCAGGATTCAATTCCAGCTCCTCCCTGAGGCTTTCTGGGTGACATCAATCTCAGTAGGCACAGATGCCTCTATCTGAGCTCCTCACCCCATATGAAATCAGTCAAGAGGGCAAGTCACCTCATCCTAAAGAGGATGTATAAGTAGCTCAAGCACATTGCTCCCTAAAAGTACCAACTTCTCCCCTAAATCTGTACTCAGAGCCTAGGGATATGATTTAGTTGCCTAAAAACAGGGTTCTGGTGTCATCTGAGACTCACAGGGGCCCCCACTTCAGAAGACCTTGAGTACCTCACAGGTCCTGCCAGCCCCATGCAGATGTCTCACATACCCCAGATCATGTAAAAAGGCACTAAGCAGATATGTTTAGTCAGCTGAACAGAGCTGATCACAAACTTCAAGACACAGACAAAACAATAATTCCCTTAGGAGTTGGCTCTGGTAAGTGATTTACCCTCACCATTAATATTTTCTCCTTGCTATGTTGTATTCTTGTCTAGATTAAAGAGCCCATCAACATCCAGTATTTTCCTCTCAGTGATGCTCTTTTAAAGACAGCAATCAATCCTCCTGTTGACCACAGCAGGATAGACAGAGGTCTTACTGTATGATCTATTTTCCAGTTCTGAACTCCTTTCTATGAGTGCCAGAAATAGGTGAAGTAGGGCAAAATTAACCTTTCAATGGAAACAGGTTCCTAAAGAGAATGAATTCCCAATCAATTCATCTAACTCACAGGACCCAGAATTGCAAATGTACACTAAAGTCTTCTTAAAAACCAATTTCCACTTTTTCATGGCATGATTTCTGGCTCCAAATTCCATTCTTGCATTCATGAATGGATCTTTTTCCATGCAATGAATGGAGTTTCCCCTTACCTCACATCTGCCCTTAGCTATCACGAGGCAACCAATCAAGGTGAGCTCTCTAAAGAAGCTTCTAGTGCCTTCTACACTGAGCAAGACTGTTACCATCATCATTGAATGGTTTGGGTTGGAAGGGACGTTAAAGATCATCTAGTTCCAACCCCCCTGCATGGGCAGGGACACCTCCCACTAGACCAGGTTGCTCCAAGCCCCATCCAACCTGCCCTTGAGCTCCTGAGTTCTCCTGCTGCCAAGGGCACTGAGGAAAGGGAGCTCTGTTAAACCAGCCAGCCAGTTGAAGGGAAAGTCATTTGTTAAGTCACTCATACTTCTGACTTTTATTACCATGTGACCAACCTCTACAGCTTCCAACAAGAGGAACAGAGACTTTTATTACAGGCATCAGCTAATGCAGGGAGGTAATTATGTTAATGAACAAGACAAACAGATTTGTGAGGCAGAGTCAGGGGAATTAGCTCACGCAATACATCAGAGAACATTTTAGCAGGGCACGGGTGACAAATGTCCTCGTGACTGACAAATGAAGGAACTGAAGCACCCATCTCAGGAATTGAGGTGCAAACAGGAATTGCTGCTCTGAAAAATAAAGGAAAAAGAAAAAGAAAGGAAAAAAAAAAGAAAACTGAAAGATGAGGATTGCACAGTACCTGGCCAGAGATCTGAAAAACATGTAGTTCATGGGTCCAACCTCTAAACTTTTTCTGAAGGTCATAAACCTATTAATATAAGACTGAATCCCACCCAATTGCCTAAAAAATATCATTAGGGAATGAACTAGCCTCTGGAAGCCTCTGCTTCTCACGACTGATGTAGCAAGAGGCTAGATGACTAATTGAAAATTAGCAGCTGTCTTTAAAACATCTCACGTTAGATGACATGCATTCTTCTGCTGTTATTTCAGCAGGAAAGATAGGATTGGCAGAAAAATGAATGACCCTGCTATACAAACTACTTGGACAGCCTGAGCTTAAGAGTGTGAGTATCTTACTGATTTTCTGATTGACTTTATTTGGTTAGTTTTAATGAAACAGTGAAGATTCAGCTTCAGAATCAGTGTTCAATGAAGTCTTCCCTAATCAGCCATCTCTTCCCTCTCCTGTCTGCTTGCAGAAGGAAGGCTGATGAAACCACTCATCTCCAAAGCAAGTGCATTTTTCCTCTACATCTCTTCTTTGTCAAGAGCTTCCTAATAAACGGGATCCAGAGGAGGCTGAAAATCATCTTTTTGCCAGCCTAACCCTCCACAGCAGGCACCACACCAACTCCAGCTGCTCAGACTGCTAATTGCATGGGAGGAGGACTCTACAAACCCTTGAACTCACCTCCTTGCCAGCCTGTGCCACCCCCCTGAGACCCTAGACCCAGTGGAACAGCCCACAATGCTCTGGCTGCCCCCACACCTCCCCAGTATCCACAATATCCCAACAACCTACTTTCCCCTGACTGGGACTCACTTGGCTGAAGGGGGTCTGCATCTCACAGGGCTGTGATGCACAGAGCATCTCCCATTTTGTTTTGTAGAGGCTACTTTCAGAGTGTGCTGAACATCTCCAGCAAAAGATGCTGTCTGGGGGCACTTGAAAGCCAAACAAGGAATTAGTCATGGTGAAGTTTTGAAATGTATGAAAACTGTTCTTCTGTTTGACCCAAAGTTACACACTTGGTCCATTTTTAATGCAACTGGCAGTGTATCAGTGTGAATATAAATAAAGTATTTTAAAGTTATGGAACGAGCTTTCACTTCCTAGTTACTCCATGTGTTCTTGTGCCAGTGCAAGTTGTTTTAACCTCTTTCCTCACTTCACATTTGCTCCCTGCTGGAAGCTCACCTGTGACAAGTCATCATCACCCATCTGATAGATGGCAACTTGTCCATGAGTCCAGTGTAAAGGTTGTGCTGTTCAGATCACTGCAATTAAAGCTATTAAAAGAAGAAGTGCAGCAGTAAACAGGGCAAAAGAGCTCATTCCTAAAAGCCTTAATGATGGTCGCATGATTGAGATGAATCATTTGAAATCCAGAAGTGCACCTCCAAATGGCAGTGTTCAAGGCCAGGTTGGATGGGGTTGGAACAACCTGGTCTAGTGGGAGGTGTCCCTGCCCATGCAGGGGGGTTGGATCTAGATGGTCTTTAAGGTCCCTTCCAACCTAAACCATTCTGTGATTCTGTCATTCAAAACTGAGGTGAGGGATAAACAAGTATTCACTCTCCAGAGAATAACAGCAAGAGGGGAATAATTGAGGAGAACTTTGGATACATCTTGGCTTTTCAGGTTCAGTAAGAAGCCATGAAAAATTAAAGGAATTGAAATGATGTGGTTCTTGAGGTTATTCATTAGAGCAAGGAGCCAACTGTGGCCACAGCAATTTCAACCTGAAAGATGTCTCCCTGTAAGTCACCACAGCATCAGCAGCTGCAGGGATGCTGCTATGCTGGTGTGTGGCCTTTTGTCAGGAGTTTGCCTCAAAGCCACGACCTCCTTGCTGAAAGCCAGCACAGACTGCCATGGTGATCTAGAAAGAATACTGATGCATGGATGCTTGCCTGCAGACCCCAGCACGGATCCAGGCCTCACTGATCCAGGGACAAATGGCACAAAGTAACATACAATTCCTGCTGCAAAAACCTCCCAATCCAAATACATGGCAGAAGAACTGAGAGGAGCATGTTCTTCTTTGACAGACAGGAAAGTGAGGCACAGATGGAGGGTAGGACTCCCATAGGGTAACTTGGGGAGTCAGTAGCAGAACATGGGACCTACTGAAATGTGCTGAACTACTGAAACCTTGAGCATCTTTTTCCCAGACATGGCACAGGGATGAAACCTGGGCAGACATCCGTGCTTTGAAAATGCAGCTACCTATCAGCTGAGTTTCTCAACATAACAGGACTTCCCTGAAAGAGCAGGGGAGCAGAAGCTTGGATGGAGCTCTGCAGTCCAGATGTGTCTTGGAGGACAGATTTTACTTGTTGGGAGAGAGACTGCATTCAGACAGGAGGTGAAGGCTGCAAACAATGAGCTTTTAATCCTAGAAACAAAAACAGTTTTATAGAAGACAAAATTAAACTCATCCTAGGGAAACTGCAATATTGCAGGACACGATTTTTGCTGTCACTCATAAACATAAAATAGATGCTAAAGACCAGAACTGGGATACACTTTATGGATGCAGGAATTCAAGTACCATTATTTCTGCTTGACTTGAGCTTGACGACACAATTTTCCTCCCAATGCTGGGGAATGCCAGCATAAACAGAGGCAAACCACTGACATGTGTCATCAGTGTTAATAACAAGTATGGATGCTTGGCACACAAAGATCCTTCTGGGAGCTCCTAATCACTGAGAAGCTGCTGCTATTATCCCTACAGACACTATGAATGTTAGTCAAAGCACTTCTGAATGGAGGAAGCAAACTGCAAGGGAGCCATATCATCTCGGGTGACTTTATGGCAGCAATAACATTTTGATTTCTAATCCACTGATATTTCAAATGAGACACTCTCAACGCTGGAGCTCAGCCTCTCTCATTCCTTTGTCCCACTGCTCCTTACTTGATGGCAATCTGCAGGTGGTCACATCACTGGAGTATGTGATAGTCCCATAGGCTGTTGTGCACTAATCCCTAAAATGACTAAATGTGGCCAGCAGGTCAAGGGAGGTGATTCTTCCCCTCTACTCAGCTCTCATGAGACCTCACCTGGAGTACTGTGTCCAGTTCTGGAGCCCTCAACACAAGAAGGACACAGAGCTCCTGCAGAGGAGGGCCATGAAGATGGTCCAAGGGCTGGAGCACTTCTGCTATGAAGACAGGCTGAGAGAGTTGGGGTTGTTCAGCCTTGAGAAGAGGAGGGTCCAGGAAGACCTCATAGGGGCCTTCCAGTGCCTGAAGGGGCTACAGGAAAGCTGGGGAGGGACTTTTTACAAGGGCTTGGAGTGAAAGGACAAGGGGTCATGGATTCAAGCTGGAACAGGGGAGATTTAGGTTAAATATTAGCAAAAAATGATTTATTGTGAGGGTGGTGAGACACTGGCCCAGGTTGCCCAAAGAAGCTGTGGCTGCCCCCTCCCTGGCAGTGTTCAAGGGCAGGTTGAATGGGGCTTGGAGCAACCTGGTCTAGTGGGAGGTGTCCCTGCCCATACAGGGGTGTTGGAACTAGATGATCTTAAAGCCCTTTCCAACCCAAACCATTCTATGATTCTATGATATGAGTCTATAACCCAAGAGTGAGGGAAATGCCCACTTTCCCAGATGATGTCATGGCTGTAGACGTTTGCTAGGCCCTTTTCTCTCTTCTCCTCTTCTCCTATTCTCATCTTCTCAGATCCTCCACCATCCCATTGCCTCCCTGTTGGTGCAGACGAGCCATGATTTATTGGTTCCTTCTGTTCCACCAACTCTGTGAGGCACAGGATTATTCACAAGGGCTTCCTGGGGTATTTCTTTCTCATTGCAACATCTTTCCCCTATCCCTCAGCTCCACTAGGCCTTTTTCCTCTAGCCTCATGCTCCAGCAAGCATCCTTCCTGCTGATGCTAGCCAGAGGGCCACCTTTCTCAAGACAACCTTGTAAGCACTTTGTTACAAGATGAAGGTTAGAGAAAGTGATTTTGATGAGAAATACCTGCAGAGACATAGCCTCAGGCTGCATCCTTGACAGATCTAAGACCTCATTAGCACAGGATTGCATTTATTCATGGAAGTTATAATACGCTGTGGGATAAAAGGTGCTATATAAATGAAATATTGCTAGGAATTATTAGATGTTGAGGTGATGCAAAAAATCAGGACCTTCAGTAGCTTTTTGACTTTGTTCCTCATCCCTTTCTCTGTGTCACTGCATTCTGTAATAAACTGGGGGGAAGGGGGTGGGCAGAGTAATGGAGGAGGTTGAATATTAGGAACAATTTCTTTACTGGAAGGGTTGTCAGGCCCTGGAAGAGGCTGCCCAGGACAGTGGTGGAGTCACAGCCCATGGGGGGATGAAATAGTCTGCTTAACAAGAAAAAGGCAGCTGACCAGTACTGTTGCTGCCCAAGATATGAAGCAGTTTGCAAATGTTGACTGTGCTGGCAAAGCTCCCACTTGTCTCATTGCTCCTAAGACTGATAAAAACCTTGGAGAAACCCACTTGCTGTGGGTGGCTGGCCACGTTGAGCCTTCAGAAACAACAACCCCCCAGCAAAGCCCAGGAAGGTCACCCCTTGCTTGGGCCCACTGACTGCAAGTGCAAGAGCTGAGCTCAGCACCAGGGCTTTCAGCTGCCTGTGGCATTTATTCACCCCTCCTTGACATACACTTGAGCTGGAAGAGAGAGAGCTGGAAGAGGTCTTAAGTTGCACCAGGGGAGGTTTAGATTAGAATTTAGAAGAAACTTCTTCACAGAAAGGGTAATTAAACACTGGAATAGGCTGCCAGGGAAGTGGTTGAATCACTATCCCTGGAGGTATTTAAAACAAGTATAGATGTGGTGCTGAGGGACATGATTTAAACACTGGACTTGGTAGAGTTAGGTTAATGGTTGGTAGAGCAGGGTTATGGTTGGACTTGATGATCTTAAAGGTCTTTTCCAAGCAGAACCATTTTGTGATTCTTTGCTGTTTCTGAAAACCATGGCACCACAGGGATGTGGATCAACATGTCCTGAGTCCTGGGGCCAGGCCAAACCCTGCTCACCATTGCTCCTTCCTGCTGAGGAAACCTCACCAGCTCTCAGTTCTCCCCCTGAGCATTTCAACAGGGACATTTCTCTCTTCATGCTGGAAGGAGGGCCAGCCCTGGGAGCAGAAGGAGCACAATCTCCTTCCTTCTCTCCTGCCTTGTCCCACAGTGGAATCAGCCTGGCTTTGATTTGTATGTGGCAAAACTCCAGAGAATCCATGACCCTTTGGCCAAAGATACCTGCACTGAGCCATGCTGGCTCTGGTCCTGCAAACCAAGACCTGGAGAAACACTGAGCATCTCTCTCCATACCAACACACAGCCAAGTGGATGGTATCCAAGCAACATTTCCCAGGGATTAGTGGACAGTTAAAAAGAGTCACCACTGATCCTCTCAGGCCATCTCTGATCCCTGGGAAATGCAGTCTCTCATGAGGATAACTAGTGATATCCCAAGCTAAATGAGCTGTGTCTCTTAGGGGTTTACTTCTGCACAGAGCACAGCTCAGGAGGAAACATGCCCTGAAGATGCAGGTGGTCAGAGGCCAAAGCCATGGCTGCAAGTAGGAGAACACCTCGTTGTCGTCCAACACCACCACAATCCTGGCCCTTGTCCAAGCTCTCTACATGGTGGAGGTACAAAGGATATCCTCAGGGCAGAGATACTCAGGATCACCAGGGAAATGACAGATACAATTTCTGGCACTGGCTCTGCACCACAACGCCCCTTCATCCCAGGGAAGAATCCTGGCCCCAAGCCTTTGTGCTGCTCCTGCTTGTGATGTAGGTCACAGGGTTTTCCAGAAAGCAAAGAAATGAAGATTTATCTTTCCAGATTTATCTGGCCATTTAGTATCATTAGCAGAGCCCTGCAGGAAGCTGTTCAGCCTTTCCCTGGCATTCCCTAAATCAACCCAGGCTTCACTCCAGGGCTACAAAGCTCAGCAAATCCTCCTCAGCACCAGAGCAGTCCACCCAGTCTCCAGCAGAATCTGCCAGGCTAAATCATTCCCAGTTATGCCGAGGACAATTGCTTTTTCCCTACCAGCAATAAATACCTCCAAGCCATGACAGCTTGGACATAAGCTATAAGATGTGGTCAATCAGCAGAAGGATTTAAAGTGCATATTCTCCTTTTTTTCCCCTCTCAGGCTGCATAGAAGTGACAATTTTGGTTTTGCTGGGGGTGTGAAGGGAGAGAGGCCCCACACACACACACACACACAAACCAGGGTTAGTCCAGCTCCTACTCAGGCTGGAGTTTGAAACAAGTCCTTTCCTCCACATACAACACTAATAAGTTGCTTTGATCTCACAGCACCCATCAGATCACAGAATCACAGAATGGTCATGGTTGGAAAAGACCTCTAAGATCACTGAGTTCAACTGTCAACCCAGAAAGACCCACCATACCCACTAGAGCATGTCTTGAAGTGCCACATCTACACGTTTCTTAAATACCTCCAGGCATGGTGACTCCACTACCTCCCTGGGCAGCCTGTTCCAGTCCCTGACCACTCTTTCAGTAAATAAATTATTTCTAATATCTAGCCTAAACCTCCTTGGTGCAACTTCAGGCCATTTCCTCTAGTCCTATCATTATGTGCTCGGGAGAGGATGGGCTTTTGCAGACCATGGTAGGAGAGAAAAGAAAAACAGCAGTTTTTCTTCATTTAGAGTATAAATAACTGGACACTTTCAACATTCTTCTGATCTGTGAAATCTCTTTTGGGCTGTTTTTGCACAAAAGAGCAACAGAAAAAACAAGGGGAACTTCTGAGTTTCCTCCTAAGTGAAAATGCTGCTGTTTGTTATTAGTCACATTGACAGATGAAACTCAGTGCAGCCCCCACAAAAGTCAGACCAGCTCCCCCAGGTCATTAAGAGGAATGGATTAGAGCTGCAGAGATGAATGTGCATCCCAGGAGCTGCAGCCCAGCTGATGCAAAGGGAAAATGAGCTTGTTTATGCTCCCCAGCACCTCCAGAGCATCTTGGCCTTTCTAATCAGTGTGTTACAGTCTGGACCTTCAAGAGGTCCCTCCTCAGTCAGGACGATGTCAGTAATCACAGGGACATATTGGCAGTCTTGGCCACTTTCTATTTTGCTTAAAAGTGGGAAAAATACAACAAGCAGATGCAAATGGAAACCCACATCTCTCTAAGAAGTCATTTACATGGCCCAAAGGTCACAATTTGCAGCCAGAGGACAGTGATGCAGCTATTTTTAAAAGACTTCTGGGGAAAAAATATAAAGTGGAGAAGCTACAGAAGAAAACAACAAGGATGATTCACAGACAGGAGAAAATTCCTTGCAAGATGTAAGAACTGAATCCATTCAGTTAACAGAAGGAAAAGTTAAAGGAGAGCTGGCTGAGCTCTGTAAAGGTCTAATGGGGAGGTGACCCTGGGTACTGGTGGACTCGTTAGCAGAACAAAACTTAAAGACTGCAAAATAAAGCTGGACAAATTTAACCTGGAAATCAGAAACACATAAGGGGAATGAAGCTGGACTTAGGGAAATGGCATCTTTTTTGAGAGCTGCAGATGCAGACAGGAGGCTGCTAAATGTATATGCACAGGTTAGGGGTTAATTAAATACAAGTGAAGCAGAAGAAGGTGGAAAGCAGCAACCTGCTTCCTACAGCCCAGGTGTTGCACCAGTCCCTTCACTGTAGCAGACCTGCTTTCAGCACATGGAGGAGGCACCAAAGTGTTGGGATCTAACTTTTCTGAAGCACTGAGAATCTTTTCGGGGTTGTTGGGTTATAAACATATTTTTGTGTTTGCATCAGCTACAACCTGATGAGCTGCTCCACCATCCATTTATATCCTTTGCTGAGTATTCAAAATTTTTCTCATAGTCCCCCTGCCAAGGGAGGCTTCTGCCTATCCAAATACTTCCGTGGGTGCCATCACCAGAGGAAGAACATTTACTTTTCTTCAAATAACCTACCCTTAGGTGAAGCAGCTTTGTTCCTGGTCATGAAGAACATCTACACCAGGATGTAAAAGACTAGAGCAACGTCCCTCATGCTATAATAGCATAAAATTGGCTTTTTTGATGATTCCTGTATTCCTACTTTATTCCTTCCAAGAGAAACCAGGTCAATTGTGCTTCAAGCTGCAGAGATGGCCTACAAAACAGGAAAAAAAATTAAAAGGAAACCTGATGGTGAATGTGCTTAGTGCAGCAGTGCTGAGCCTCGCTCCATCATTTCCTTACCTCCTTCCTCTAGGGAGAAGCACTATAAACGGGCCCCAGTACTCAAGACATGAACAAATCCCAATTAACCCAGTGGCAACTGATAAAACTTGCTGTGCTTGGATTTTCTTCTGCCACCAGAGCAGCACGGGGGGGATATTTATCACTGACATGTACCAGCGGCACCGTTTCTGCCCACTGACCCTTGAAGACTTCTAGAAGTAATCACGAAAGTGGGGTGATGGCCACAGCTTGGTGTCAGCTTCAAGGTCAGCTAGTGCAGACACTGCTAAATCCCTGTTGACTATTTATGTGTTTATTTATGTATCTATTCCAGCCTCTCAAAGGCTGCAGAGCACACAAATACACACAGTCTCTCATGTACCAGTGCACTTCTGGTAGGTCTCTTAATGGCTTTCTTTGGAGCAATTCAAGAAAACCATGTCAAAAATGAAATAATGATGGATATTTGAGGTGTCCCCAGCACCTGGTCCAATTTGGTGTGATCTCTGCTCCTCCTACCACTCTCCAAATGGCTTCTATAACTCTAAGGGAGAAAGACCCGCCCTGCTCCAAGAAGAATCGTCATCATAGAATCACAGAATGGTTTGGGTTGGAAAGGACTTTAAAGATCATCTAGTTCTAACCTCCCTGCATGGGCAGGGACACCTCCCACTAGAGCAGGTTGCTCCAAGCCCCATCCAGCCTGCCCTTGAACACTTCCAGGGAGGGGGCATCCATCACTTCCCTGGTCAATCTGTTCCACTTGCTTAAACACCCTCACACTAAAGAATTTCCTCTTAATGTCTAACCTAAACCACAGAATCAGAGAATGTTAGGGGTTGGAAGGGACCTTGAAAGATCACCTAGTCCAACTCCAGTCTCCCCTCTTCCAGGTTTAATCCATTACCTCTTGTCCTCTCACTGCAAGCCCTTGTAAAAAGTCCCTCCCCAGCTTTCCTGTAGCTCTTTCAGGTACTGGAAGGCCACTATGAGGTCTTCCTGGAGCCTTCTCTTCTCCAGGCTGAACACTCCCAACTCTCTCAGCCTGTCTTCATAGCAGAAGTGCTCCAGCCCTTGGATCATCTTTGTGAAGGTCAGGTTGTATGGGGCTCTGAGCAACCTGATCTGATTGGACATGTCCCTGCTCACTGCAGGGGGGTTGGACTAGATGACTTTTAAAGGTCCCTTCCAACCCCTAACATTCTCTGATTCTATGATAACTGTTATTCACTGGAAGACAAAGTTCCCACAGGGTGTTCATGGTACCCAAGGTCTCCTTGGCTGGTGATGTGACACTATGAGACCAGTGAAACCAAGACACCATTTTCCAAACCAGCCCATCCCAGTCAATCAAAGCCATGGAGAGCAAAGCAGCGCTGAGATTTTGGGGGGGGGGCTTTTTTCTTACTCTGAATTAGCTTTTTTCTTTTTTTCCCCTTCACGTTCCTCTCAAACTCTGAGTTTTCACACATCACCCTTTAAGGTACCTTAGTTGAGGAACTTTTTGTTCCCAAGATCATAGTGCTGTGGTCCTGCTTGGTTCACACACCTCCTTTCATCTCGCTCCAGTGGTGCCTTCCACCCCTTCCCACCCTCCTTCCCAGCCTGTGTCAGTAGCACTGGGGACAAAACCTTCATCCCTTTTCTCTTCTCCCTGTAATTCCCCTACCAACAGCCTGAGTTTTGTGTCTTCCCCATCATGCTCACTGCCCTCTTCAAGAGCAGGAGAACAGTGATTTGTTGGTCTGCCCCCACTTCCCCAGCTCTCCCTCCTTCACACACACGCAGCATCACCCTCCAAGGTCCATTTTTCATTTATTTGAGCAGTCAACAACAGAATGTTTCCTTCGTGAGAAGTTTAAGGAATTTTCTGATTTTTTCCAGCTTGAAACTCTGCGGATTGTATCTTGTCCTGCTTCCTCCATCACCACCTAATGGCATGCAAGAAAACAGCATTTGGATCCAGCTAAACTCTGTGTAACCAGTGTTACAGAAGCAGGTTCCACAGGGGCACCTCTAGGGTTTGTGTGCAGCTCTGTCACTGTGGATTCACCCAAAAGACACCAGTGACCATGGACATCCCCCTGCCAGAACAGCCAAAATGAGTCCTGCCTCACCCATCCACAGGCAGGGCAGACTTTTCCAGAGACACAAACTGGACACTAAAAAAATCATTTTTCTCATTTTACCGTAGGCAGCAAAGACCCAAAAGGGCAAAATGATCAAAGGGTAGAGACAACGTGGCTGGGGGAGGAATTAACTCAGGAGCTTCATCATTGCAGAAGCATGCAGAGCTCCTTCCCTGCTCTGTTTCTGTGTAGGTACCTGCCTACACTGATGTTTGCTGCCACTTCAGGACTGCTGAATACAGCCAGGCTCTTCCAAACAGATTTAGACAAAAACTAAAGCACTGCTTAGGGACCTCCTGCCTCCTCCTTCCAGCAAGCCAAAGCCACCAGTCATAAGGTAGTGTCTTCTTATATAGGTCTTCACCTTGTACCTCTGGGAAGGACCACAAGGAGTCATTTTATCTACATTCATTTACCTGCCTGTAAGCAAGACATCTAAGCTTGAGCTGCTTGACCATTGTTTTTCTGCCAAATATTCCTCCCTTTTGCATAGCTTCTAGTCCCACTCCAGATGTCCCACTGAATTTGGCTTGCATGGCAAGGTTTCAGTAGCAGGGGTTCTACAAAGGTGGCTTCTGTGAGAAGATGGTAGAAGCTTCCCCTGAGTCTGATAGAGCCAATGGCAGTTGGCTCGAAGATGGACCCACCTCTGGTCAAGGCCAAGTCTATCAGCGATGGTGGTTGAGTCTCTGTGACAATGTATTTAAGGAGGAAAAAAACCTGTAGTGGAACAGGGGCTGGGAGAGAGGAGGGAGAAAATGTGGGAGCAACAACTCTGCAGACACCAAGGTCAGGGAAGAAGGAGCAGGAGGAAGTGTTCCAGGCACCAGAGCAGAGATTCCCTTGCAGCCCCTGGTGAAGACCATGATGAGGCAGGCTGTCCCACAGCAGCCCGTGGAGGTCCATGGTGGAGCACATGTAGGACCCCACACCAGAGCAGGTGGATGCACCCAAAGGAGACTGTGGCCCTGTGGGAAGCCCATGCTGGAGCAGCCTTCTGGCAGGACCTGTGGCCCCATGAAAGGAACCCATGATGGAGCAGGTTTGCTGGCAGGACTTGCGACCCCGTGGGGGACCCATACAGGAGCAGTTCATAAAGAGCTGCAGCCTGGGGGAAGGACTCATGTTAGAGAAGTTCATGGAGGAATGTGTCCCATGGGAGGGACCCCATGCTGGAGCAGAGGAGGAGAGTGAGGAAGGAGCAGCAGAGACAACGTGTGACTGTTAACTGCCTCTAACCCAACACAACCACATATTTTGCCCATAAAGGTGGATATTTGTCTCCCTGTTTTGGGAGCAACACTTTACTAGGGTGCTTCTCAGCAACCACAAACAGAACCATCCTCTGGCAGAACAAGGAGAGCTGTGCCTGCCTGATGGGCAGCCCGGATTTGCTCTTTTGGGAGGTAACAAAACACTGCCTTCTTCCTCAGAGTGCACAGCAGCTAATTAAAGCATCTCCCCTCCAGAGATCACCCAGGCTTAAACACTTCCCTGGATTAAAAACAAAAATGTCGCTTGGCACTGACAGGCACAGTAAAAAGAGATGCTGACAGGTCTGCCAGAGCTGAAAGCCTCTGGCAGGATAAGGGAAAAATGAGGCTGTGTGGTATGTCAAGGATGTCTTGTCCCTTGAAGGGTGAGAACCAGGGAGGGAGCTTGCTTTTTTACAGCTAAGCCTCGTCCCAGACCTCCAAAGAGGGAAATTATCCATCCACGAGAACCCAACTCCATCACACATGGGCCATGGAAACTCAGTGTCCTGCTCTGCCACCCTCCAGCTCCAGTAGGATGTCCCAGCCTCAGAGATGCTGGAAGGGGAACGGAAGGGAAGAGTTAGGGAAGGAATCAGGCCTCCTAGTTTGGGGCACAGTGGTAGGGTAAAGGAGTGGGGGGCACAAGGGTGGTATCTGGAACTCCAGTGTTGCCTGAACCACCTCTTGTTTGCTGCCCACGTTGCTCAGGGTGTTGGCAACCCCATCACCCAGACTAAAGGGGAGCAGAGACAGTCTGGGGAGCTTTGGTCTATTACTAGCTCAAGGCCCAGTCCAACAAACATGCTGATTCCCCCTCCACTACTGCACAAACCTGTGACTGTGGCTCCTCACCCATGCCTCAGTTTCCCCTGTTTGACAGCCAAGGTGTTGACCATGGCTGTAGAAAGGTCCTGATGAAAGTGAAACCTGGAGATGAGTGCTGGTAGCACTGGGGTCAGTACCCTCTCATCACAACTCTGCTTTCAGGATCCCCTGATGATGATGACGCTGCAGGAGGAAGAAACCAGCAGTGTTTGGAGGCACACATGGCTTCATTCATCAGTCCTTCAAGGGAAGGCACCTGCTTTTACTCCATCCACTCCATTTCTCCAGCAAGATAAATCTTACCCTTTGTCATTAAAAATACTCACGGCGCTTGTTAGTGCAGAGGGTTCTGTTCCACCACCAAGAGGCAAGGCTCAATTTGTTTACTCCTAACACCCAATTTCACAGTTCTAGCTGCCTCTTCAGAAAGACTTTGAATCACAAGTCCCTGCACTTCACAGGCAGGGAAGGAGCAGGTTTTCCCTGCTCGGGGATGTCTGACATGGGTGTTTGCTCCTCACTTGTTAGGAACACAGAAGGAAAAGAAGCAACACGTTTACCTTGGTCAAATGAAAACTAGCCCAGCTCTCCCCATCACTACAGAGCAGCAGCAGCACCCTGGTACATTTTATATGCACTTTCTACAGATATAACCAAGAGTGAAAAGGACAATCCATCACCTTCTGTTTGCTGCAGGCATACACATTTCTGGCACCTCAGGACACATGATCTTGAGCTCAGCTCTGCAGTGTTAGAGTGTAAATTTACACCCCCGTTATCAGAAGTTGCACGGGGCTGGTGCAGCCCCTGGTATAATTTAGACTAGCTTATACATTGATTTGGGTTTTAGATGCCTAGGAAGCTCCCCAAGATGCTGTTGGGGCTGGATCAGGGTGGGAGGTGGGAGGAAGGTGGGGAGGTTGGAGTTCAGGATATCACAAACAGCCAGGCTTGGAGATGAGAAACAGATGTCATGGGTGAAGCAAGGATTTTATCTGGCAGCTCCTGTTCTCCCCAGCATCATAGGGAACCTCTCACCAGCCTGGAGAGTCCTTGTCCACCCATGGCTAAGTCAGCCTTACACATAAAACACAGTTGAGCACACACTGCCCTCCCCTCCCTCCACATCAGCCTTTTGAACATTAGGACATCAGGGAAAGGTTCTTCACTGAGAGGGTGGTCGGTCGCTGGGATGGGCTCCCCAGAGAAGTTGTCATGGCACCAAGGCTCTCAGAGTTGAAGAAGCACCTGGATGATGCTCTTAGTCATATGATTTAGTTTCAGGCAGTCCTGCATAGAGCAGGAAGTTGGACTCAGTCATCCTTATGGATCACTTCCAACCTGAGATCTTTCATGAATCTATGAACCTTGATCCTAGAACAGGATTGTGTTTCCTAAATCCAACATCAGGAGGCACGTATAAGGTGTCAAGTTTCCTAACTCCTCTTTTTCATTCATTTCTGAGAGGGGAAAAGGACTGGTTTTATTGTTGGGATAACAGTAGAATGTTATTCCTGTTTATCTCTAGAGATAAAGCCTTTCCTGGAGCCCAACTTTGACATAAGATCTCTGGTCCCCAAAACTAAGTATTTCTGGATAATATTTTTTCCATGCAGAACTTCAGTGCTAGACACAAACTTCCTTCTCGATGATGCATGAGAGTCCATGCACATTCTTCTGGAACATCATGAGACTTCTCCCAGTATCACTGTCCTACAGTGTAGTGTCCTCATGCCCCCATGTCCTTGTGTCTCAGCTGCTTTGACAGCTACATCCTTACTACACTCTACAAGTCTACAAAACCATTCCTAGGAGTGGGAAGCCAAGGCAAGAAGAGGCTAAGCAACTTGTGAGGGAAACTCAGAAGTCTACAGCAAGGAATTAATCCCACATTTCCTGGATTTTTTTCAACTTCACCTTCTTTTGCACACCTCTTAGAAACAGGACTATTCTCTGCTCCTGTTCCCTCCTCCTCCATGAATAGAATGACTGAACAGGTCAGTGCAACAGTGGCTTTGCCCAGCTGCACACAGCTCTGTCCCCACTGGAAAACACACGGAACAGTTTTTGGTTAAGGGAGACTCTATCAGAGCTCTGGTCCAAATTCATAGCACAAAGCAAGGAGAAGAATTCAACCCCAGAGGCCAAGAATCAGCTGATAACACCCGACTTCCTCTCTGCTGGTCTCCTGTGCTGTGGGCAAAGGGCTGAGATGTGGGTCATGGTCTCTGACTTGAGCAGCTCCTTCCTCAAGGTGACATGGCACCTCAAGCCAACAAGCAATCCCCAGCAGGACACTCCAGAGAGCAAGAAGGAGGTGGTGCTGGCTCTGCCACTGCTTTGATCACCCATTCCTGGTGGCTTGCCTTCCCTCAGGTTGTTTTTAGCTGTCTTTGATGTCAGAGGGAAGGATGGGTCCAAGACTCAGTGGTGCTCAGACACAGATATACCCATCCCCCTGAGCACTGGAGACTGAAACATGATGGGAAAGGATATCAAGAAGCCACTGGTCCACCTTCTGCTTCAAAGCTTCATGAGTTCTACTAAACCATCTTGAAAGCATTTAATGTTCCTGATAATGTGTTTCTAACCTTCTTTCTCCAGGGATGGAAGCCCTTCCCCAAAATCCCTTCATGTTATGAGCTACCCTCACCATGAAGACGGTTTTTCTAACATTTAACTAAAACTCCCCTGTTGTAGCATAAACATACAATTTCTACCCTTTTCCCTTTGGATATGGAAAATTATTTATTCCCTTCACTTTTACAGCTCCCTATTACCTTCTTGAAAGCTATTAAGTGCCCCTCAGCTCTCTTTCCCAACACTGAACAAGTCCATTTCTTCTGTATGAATTAAGTCATACAGTGCTCTGACACTTTAATTTCCATCAGATCTGAAAAAATGCCTTTCATCTGGTTTGGCCTCATTTGCAGGACATTTCCTTGTCTCCCCTGTTCCTTAGACAGCTGTTCCTTGGCTTCTCTAATGTTGTGAATCCTCAGGATTCAGTACCTTTCTGAAGGGACATGCAGTAGGAGAACAAAAAGACAGACATCTTTCAGAGGTTTCCAACATCAAATACCCTTTGCTTCAGGTTCCACAAGCAATATCACTGAGAAAGGAACTTCACAAGTCTGGGAGAATCTGGGAGTACTTCAGCCATCATACTATACATCTAGAGAGCTCAAGGATCCAAAGGGAATGATTTACTGCCAAGTTAGCCAGTTCTTCCTGATGAGAGATACCTCTCAAATTCAAGGGCTTGTCAGCTGCTCAGATATGGTCTCTTTGTCACCTCTGAGTGGGACTTCTAGAGCTACACCCACACTAGTAAATTACCTAGCACCAGCAAAAGTTTCTGAGCTGGTACAAGTGGCCCTGGCAGGGCCAAGGGCAGACAATTCCCAGGCACAGTTCAAGCCTGACCCCAAAGTACAGGATATATAATCAATGTTTTATAGGCAATCAATTTTGTTTTCCTTAGGGCCAACTCCCTCTGGCTCATCCACACTACAGAGCAACTGGTCTTGTGTTTCCTGGGGCCCAAAAATATGGTTGTTATTCTTATTTTTGTTTGTTTCTTCAGTTCAATTAATTTCAAGTAATGCAGTGTGCTGTGCTGCATGACTTGAGGGTGAGGGACTGGGGTGCATGCCCTGGCCTGGGACATGAGGACACAAAAGGCTGTTGGAAGGTGTAATTCTGCTTGATTAGCACTGGAAGACAGGGCAGGAAGAGAAAGACTATGGTGGGAAATAGCCCTTGTAGTGAATTACTCCTTAAATCCTGCCTTGATCTTGGAAAGGCACAGCTGGAGGTGTCCAAAGCACAGCCCATGAGTGAGCAAGTAGTTAAGACATGAGGACAATCCAGCATCTAGCACTTGAGCTCGACCTCTGGCCTTTCTATTTTGCAATCTAGAAGCACCATTTTGTTTACCATGACGGCAAGTTTTTATGGATCAAATCATCTCACTCTTCCCTGTTAGTTTAGAACAGCTCCTCCTGGGTTCCTACCCACACCCAGGGTACACATGCTTGCCCAGGCCTTTGCACACACAGCCACCACCTGCCACCTTCAGTAAGCAACAGGCAAACACACCTCAACAAATACATGCCCAAACACCCTCATGGTCCACCCAAAAATACGTGAAGTTGCTGTATTCACCTCTTTTGCCACCTCTCATTCAGCTTCCTCCATTGACCTCTTGTCCATTAGCTCATTTAATTGCTTCTCTCTGAATCAGTGTGATTTCATTGATTTCTGAGGAGTTGCTCTGGATTTATGCTGGCCAAACAGATTGGAACCAGTTGGCAGTTTTGTTAAATGTTGTCCCCTCAAATCAATACTTAATAGATGAGAGAGATACTTGAGACTGAATACAGTTTCTCCAGAAGGGAAGATACTTTATTACAACATGACTGTCTGCTTTGTTTCCTACAGTCAATTTGCAGTCTTTTAAAATGATAATAGATGAAAGGTAAATCAAAGCAAAGCAAATGCCCCATGTGAAAAATAATGCAATAGTACTCTTGGCAAACCTCCCTTTGGAAAGATAAATGGGTTTCATCACTATTCTTAAAAGATTAATCGAAGTTCTAGCAGCAAAAGTTGTAGTTTGAAAGAAAATTCAATTTGTTTAAGGGGGAACGTGGTCCTGGGCAACCAGCTCTAGGTGGGCCTCCTACCTGGACGTAGCAGGGAAGGTTTGGCCAGGTGATCTCCAGAGGTTCCTTCCATCCCCAACCATTCTGTGACTCTGTCATGTCCCAGTGCAAACCCAGAGAAGCAAAGAATTACTGTATCATAAGACACATTTCACACTGCTCAGGAATATGTGTCAGTCTTGCAGTACCTGTGGTTTTTCTAAAGCTTCAGATTTTGTGTGCAAGAATGTAAGTAGATGCAGACTCAGCAGGCCAAGGCATTGAAGTTTTATCCCCTCCTATGATTTCTGTTAGGAACAGCTGATAGCACAAGGAATGGTCCCACTGCTGCCCAGGCCTCCCATTCAAACCAGGCTGCAGCTGCCTCAAGTAACTTGACAGAAAATGGCAAATTGATCCCAGTAAAACAAACCCAAAAGTAAGTCCCAACGGTAGCAATAAGAAATAGCTAAAAAAATAACTTCATTTACAGAGGACGAGCCATGACTGGGCTGGACTGGCTTTAGACCATGGTGACCAACTGGTGTGTAGGTGCTTAGTGATGGCTTTGACTTGCTTGTGAGAAAGCTCTGTCTTTTGAGGGAGATGTATTTTTGAGAAACGTGAGTGAATTGTTCATTTAAGTCCTTCTGATGTTCTCCACATCCCACAGAGCAATGCAAACTGCCAGCTACAACACTACCCATCACTTGAGATTGATGGACCTATAGAAGACAGTGTTTTGTTTTGTCATTTGTTTTTTTCCTTTAAAAATACCTGTTTGAGGGCCTTTATTTGCTGACTAATGGATTCTCTCGTCAGTGGTGACCTCTCAGCTTTCATTAATTGATTTTCTGAATTTCTCAGCAGAAGTCAAACATTGCCAGAGTCACGCAAATAAACCTTCTATGAGGATGAGGTCAACACAAGGTCCTGAGGGATGTGGGATTTTTTACACACTGTGATGGTGAAGACATTTGAGCAGCAAAGACACTCTCCAGAGCTTTGAGTCCAGACCAAAGTGGGAAATCATTTCTAGTGTTACTACAGGAAACTTTGGAGGAAACCAGACTTCTACAAGACACTTAGGGCCACGTACCTGTGAGAAAAATGGGCATTTCTATGAGCACAGAGCAGACTTAGCTGGTCAATGTTATCACTCTTACCTGAACCAGACAATGCAGTTGGGTTTGGTTCAGCACAGCAACATGTTCTTCCATCAACAGCTCTTACAAGCACAGGCTATGGGAAAAGAGCATCTTCACACACAAGAGCCTTTCACAGTTGGCTCTGCAGCAGCTCAGCTTGGCATGGGGACAGGGAGCTTGGCTTTGGTTAGAGGAAATGTTCCAGGAGATGGTAGGGCTAAAAGAAAGAGTTATTCTGGGAAACTCACATGAGTTTTGGCCATGGTCCTAAAGGAAGAAGGAAACACAAAACAGTAGGCTCAATAAGGAAAGGAGCAAAGTTTCACAACGTACAAACAGAGTCACAGTTGGGCTTTCCTACCTGTAGCACAAATAACTAGAACGGATGAAGAGAGAAATGCTTGTACATCTACCTACCTTCCTGCCACCACCCATGGAGCATCACTCAATCTTGCAGAGGGAAAGACCCCTAAAAGCACTGTAACCCCCCAAGACAGGAGATGAAGCCATAGGAGATCCTAGCTGGGGACAGCACGGCCCTCTCTGGGTGCCCAGCCCCCCAGCAATGAAGAGTGCTGGTTCTACATCCCTCTGGTGCTACGTCATCTGTCAGAGCCCATTGCAAAGCCAGCTCCATCCAGCTGGATGTGTCCCTCATTGCAGGTGTAAATCCCAGCAGCCCCATCATGTATGTACATGTCACTGCTTCATCCCAGATGAGAACCCAGCCCTTTATTTTTAACTTAGATGCATGAAAACAGGAGGTGTCCTGGTGTCCTGAGCTAAAACAGTTGCAGGCACGTGAAAGGTTAACAGAGAGTGCTGGAAAAACAACCAGACTTCAAGAGAGAAGTTTTTAAAATAAACAGCACTTCAAGTTGGCTCCAGCTCAACAGAGAAGACAAAGATAAATTAGTTTTCCTCAATAAAATCATGTGCCCAGTTAATGCAAAGAAGTGAAAGAGACTGGAGAGATTTTTTGGCTAGAAAGAGCAAGGTTGTGTTGGCCATGTCAGGTTTGCAAGATGATGGACCTGTGAAATATGGACACACACAACCTCTTCTTCCACTTGTGCACACAAACACACCCTCTCATGGGTTTGTATCTCTGTGCCTTGACAACACCTACACAACACATTCATGTCTGTGTGTGTGTGTGTGTCTTTCTGCTGCCCTGGGCTCACAGGGGTGTCCTGACTGCAGCCCATCTACAGACCATCTTCCAATAAAGCAGCCATCCTGGCAGAGAAGTTGAACACCTACCTTCAAAGTGCTGATGTGGATGGCCACAAGAATCGATATAAAAAGATGGCAATATGGAAAAAAAATATTTTAAAAAAGAGTGAGCAGCTGTAGGAACAAGCAGAAAGTCTCTCATTGTTGGACCTGCTGCTGTCATCGATGTCCTGGACTTACAAGCACCATACAGACCACAACTGCCATAAACCAAGTGAAGTATGAAGAATGAAGTTTTAATATCCCCTAAAATTATTTAAAGGGCATGTAGTGAGAGGACAAGGGGGAACGGATTAAAACTTGAAGAGGGGAGATTTAGATGAGACATTAGGAGGAAATTCTTCACTATAAGGGTGATGAAACACTGGCCCAGGTTGCCCAGAGAAGCTGTGGCTGCCCCATCCCTGGGAGTGTTCAAGGTCAGGTTGGATGGGGCTTGGAGCAACCTGGTCTAGTGGGAGGTGTCCCTGCCCATGCAGGGGGGTTGGAACTAGATGATCTTTAAGGTCCCTTCCAACCTCAAACCATTCTGTGACTCTTCGATTCTATGATTCTAAACCATTCTAGGTAAAATATCCATGACAAGGTGGGAGAAGATTCCTGGTTTGCCACAGGAATAGACATTGTAGCCAATTATTCCTGCTGGGATCTCCATGAGCGTGAGCATTGACCAAATAACTGAACATCTGCAATGTTCAAAATGCCACCAGGAACAGAGCCCCTGCCTGAGGGCCACAAAGGACTTTGAGGACACAGTGACTGCCTGGAGTTTGAAATGTCTCTCTGTCCCATTCAGGTAAGGAATGGTGTTTTCACCTAACCCAGCTGAGATGGCTTCTTTCCCCACCGAGTGTCCTGGGACAGAAGATCTGGGATTTCAGTAGAAATCTGCTCTTGGTGATGTCTTTCAAAGTCCAACTTTAGAAAAGAGACAATCTAGGGTCTGACATGCTGGGCTCAACTCATTTGCCTAAACACAGATATCAAATGAAATCTGAGCAATCTGAGTTGTCCACACAGGACTGGAACACAACCTACAGGAGACCCACACTCTCCTGGGGTGGCAGGATGGAAGAAAACAGGAAACCCTCAAATGGCATTAGACACTGATACTCATACAACCTGATCTCAGTGTGCCTAAGCAAGGGAAAACAAATGCTCAAAGACACAAATTTATGTGACTCTTTACCAGAACCATATTAATATTCAGATGTTTATCACACCACTTATGCCACAAATAAGTGCTTTTTAATCTCTGCTTTTATATTTTTCGTAGAAATCCCTTTGCTGAAGAAAAGCAGCAATTATGTTAAGCTCTGTTCAAGTAATTCAAGCCTTTATCAGCCCAGTTCCAGTGTCTGCTTTTCTAGGATGTGTGTTATCACACTCTGCTTGAATTTTATTAGTATAATAAGCAATCTTCACACTGACAGGTATTGACTACATTTCTGGATAAACAACAGTGCTTCTACATCACCAAAGAGTACCCAAGACACTGAGTGATAGAAAGACTACCAAGCAACTTATAAATTTAGAAGCAGAGAAGTATCATTTAGTCTTTAGAGACTTGCCACCCAGTTCCTTCCCTTCATGTCTTTAACAGGGCCAGAGAGGGTGAGATCACACCTTCCACTGGACCATCAAAACATAGATTCTGAAGCTAAATAATTAGATGAGAGGAAATGCTCCAAATCTAATGATGTTGGACATCTACGCAAGTTGAAAGAAGCAAGTGGTTATCATCTGCAGGTAGGGCTACAACCTCATCAGCCTTCATAGAACCATAGAATCCCAGACTGGTTTGGGTTGGAAGGGACCTTAAAGATCATCCAGTTCCAACCCCCCTGCCTAGGTAGGGACACCTCCCACCAGGTTGCTCAGAACCCCATCCAACCTGCCCTTTAACACTTCCAAGGAGGGGGCATCCACAACTTCCCTCCTCTCTTCACAAGACACAAAATGATGGGATGGGGATGGAGAGAGTAAGAATATAATTAATTGTTTATATTGTTAATTGTTTCTTGCTTGCCACAACCAGGGGGAATGAGATGCAGCATGGAGGGGGGGATGGGCAGAAATAATATACCATAAAATCGACGTCTGTTGATTTCCCACATCTAGGTGATTTATATAATTTTTTGATAGGTTCAACAGATTCTATAGGTCTTCCCTAGAGACAAAGATTGAGTGATCAGAGACTAAAAGGTCATGCCTTGAAAAATACTCTCTCATGGGCACTGGAGGGTTTCTGCTTATATTATTTTGCTTATCTGGCTCGTTCTGGCTGGTTTTTTTCATCTTCATGGTGTCTCTGGCAGTACTTGGTGCTCTGTATGAAATAATTCCCTTTTTGGTGTGTGCTTGTGGATTCTGTGACTTGGTGGATTCTGGCAGTTCTGTTCAGGATGCTGCTGGAAATGTACAGAGAAGCTTTGCATTTGGTTTCTTACCACCATTGGGCTCCTGAGCCTGCACTGGTCCATGCAACATCTCTAATCTGAGCAAGGAGGGATGGAGGAGACATCTGAAGAGGTGTAGGAGATCTTCCAGTGAAATATTCTTTTAGGGTAAGTTCTTCTGCAAGGATAATTCATTCGTGCTTTTCTACCACAGCTCTGGCATAGTTTGATAAGCTAAAACACAGACATACACACAGACATCCAAGAGGCTACTGCTGCTGGGCCCTCCTGCTTTGCATTGCAGTGAAAGTTGGTTGAATATTCAGGCAGCTGATTCTGAAGGTGAGATCTGTTTCCCCAGATGAGTGGTCGGGTGGAGATCCCTTGCAGACCAGAAAGGTGAGTCCCACAAGTCATTTCTGTGCAATGAAACATGGTGGCCTTCACAACTCAAATGGCATCTGCAATATTTCACAGCACTTCAGTGGGTTTTGGGTGGTTGGTGGGTTTGAAGGTGTCAGTGGCAACTACACCTGCTGTGGGGGTTTCTGCATGAAGTGATTTGGAGCTGATTTTTTTAATATTGATTGTGGGATCCAGAAAGCAGATACTGGGATAGAGGGAGGGAGGAGAACAGGGAGGATGCAAATGGGTCATTGACAACACTAACAGTGACTGAGAGTTAACCAAGAAATAAGAATGTGTGTTATTACTGGTTTCCTTTATTGCATCACATTTCAGAAATAAAGTTAGGGCATTTGTTGTGCCCTTTCTAGTGCAGTCAAAGGTCCATTTGGTGACCCCAAAGCTATGCTCTTACTCAAAAGTATCTCATGCTGCCACCCTGACTGCCTTTTAACTTCCCAAATCAGCTGAACAGGAGGAAAATGAATTGCTAGAGAGAGAAAGCAACGACATGCTGAGCAGTTGTTACATTTGCCTTCCCCAGCTTATGAATCCAACTCTCCAGTGGCACTTTGCCCAGTTCATTTTACTTTAGCAGCTGGTAAATGAATATGTGATCAGGAAGCATTTCCAATAAATGTAATTACTCCTCTGCTGGGGAGGCTTGTAGCAAACGCAGCCCAGCAACATCTTATATGAAACAATAAAAAGGGAGAGAAGAAATTAAACAAGGTGGCTTTTCTCAAGAAATCCCAGTTTAACTTGATTTTCATGAGTTAAAGGAAACCACCCTTCAGGTCCTAACCTGGTGGAAATCAGGAAACAGCTCCTTTAGCCACGGACAGAATGTTCTCCAGTGGATGTATGTGCTTTGCAGCCACTATGATTTCTCTTTAGAGGAACAAGTTGCTGATGGAAATAACAGTCATTTTAATGCAGCAGCAACTGGAGGCTCTGCTGAGAAGAGGGTCTGGGTGTGCAAGGAGCTGTACCCACCACATCTGCTGACACAAGGGCTGTGGATTTTGCCCTCAAGCATTTGGGCAGTGAAATGATGCTCATCTACTCTGCAACCAGTTGCTCACAGATTGCAGGCTCTCTCTGAGCAAATGTTGTGTGTAACAAACACATTCCTGACCCAAGTTCATGCAGTTCAAAGGCACTCCTGAAAACCCTGCATTTCAGCAGAGAAGAAACAAAGGATAAAAGAAAGGAAGAGCTGCTTGGAGATCAGATTATTCATTTCTGTTTAGATGTGCCTGCAAAAATAATGCAACAGAAGCAAAACCAAATAAGGTGTCTGGGGTTTTTGAGTTTGTTGGGTGTTTTTTTTTTTAAATAAATCCTACCCAGGACCATTCAAATGTTCCCACAGCAATAAAAGGAATGTTGCATGGAGACTTCAACTTCTCTTCCCTTTGGTTGCCAAACTGGAAGTCTCAAAATGCTCTGTCTGGTGGTTTTGAGTGAGATTTCATCAGGCATGTTCCCGCTGGACTTTTGTCTGACAGAAAATAGTTGGATGACAAAGTTTTGCAGCTGCTTTGTGCAGGAGGAGTCAAGACTCAGAGATCCCCATATCCAGCCCATGGGCCACAAGAGCCTCACGTTGGTGTCAGATCTACAGGTCTCAAGGGGAACTGAGCCTGGAGAGCAGATGCTCTAATTCATTTCGTTGAGCCCAGACACCTGCTAGCCATGACAGCTGATTTCTGTGCCTGTCTGATGGAGCCCAGAGTCACACAGGGCATCCTTAGAGAGCAGGAATTGAATGCAGGTCCTTTCAGCCTCACAGCTGTGTCAAAGCCTGTCCATCTCTTTGGCTTCTGGGACACTCTGTTGAGACTTATGTTGGGTACTCCAAAAGGGGAATGTTCCAACTCTTCACATTGGAAAAATATTGTCAAATTCAGTAATCTTGTAAGCTGAGTCTTGGAAATCTGTCCTCATATCCAAACTATGGATTATTTGTAAAGAAAGGGATTGAATTCTCAAAGGTGCTCTGAAATTAGCCTCACTGCTGAGGTTCCTCTATATGCATCTGAGAACCTGACTTTTTTGCACTCGGCCTTGTTGAACCTCATGAGGTTCATCTGGGCCCACTTCTTCAGCTTATCCAGGTCCCTCTGGATGGCATCCCATCCCACTGGCATATTGACTGCACCACCCAGCTTGGTGTCATTGGCCATACTTGCTGATGGTGCTCTCAATGCCACTGTCAATATCATTAATGAAGCTATTAAACACACTGGTCCCAGTAATAGACCCCTGAGGGACAACACTTGTCACTGTTTTCCATCTGGACATCAAGCCATTGACCACTACCTTCTGGATGCAACCAACCAGCCAATCCACTGAACAGTCCACCCATCAAACCCATATCTCTTCAACTTAGAGAGAGGGATGTTGTAGGGGACTGTGTCCAAGGCCTTGCAGAAGTCCAGATAGGTGACATGCATAGGTCTTCCCCTGTCCACTGATGCAGTCACTCCATTGTAGAAAGCCACTAGGTTGGTCAGGCAGGATTTACCCCTATTAAAGCCATGCTGGCTGTCCTGAATCACCTCCCTGCCCTCCATGGCCTTAGCATGTCTTCTAGGAGGATCTGTTCCATGATCTTCCCAGGCACAGAGGTGAGGCTGACAGGTTGGTATGTGTCTTTGTGAACCAAAGTGGGAATAAATCCCCCATCTAGTAATCCTTGGTCCTAATGTACCAAAGCCAAATGTGGAAGCCCCATCCCTGGAAGTGTTCAAGGCCAGGCTGGATGGGGCTCTGAGCAACCTGATGCACTGGGAGGTGTCCCTGCTTGTGCAGGAGGGTTGGAACTAGATGATCTTTCAGGTCCCTTCCAACCCAACCCATTCCATGATTCTGTGATAATGAGATCTGCATTAGCACAAAACCTGGAGACCTTAAAGCTCTCACAAAAATAAAATAAAATAAAATAAAATATGTATATTTATCCTTGAAAACACTGTGGCCATCTGCCTTGTGCCCAAAACAGTGCCAAGACTCTCCCAGAAGATGTCCCTTGAGAATCTCTTTCTGCCACACCACAGATGAATGCCTGTTTCATTGCAAACACCAAACCATACTCTGCTAGCTAGAAAATCATCCCCATCTAGCCAAGGCTGCTCTTGATGTGAATAAACAGGGTGGCCTCCAATGGGGAGGGAGTCCTGGCACCAGAGGTTTCCTGGAGAGCACAATATGCTGAGGCAGGTGGGTTTCTGAGGACAAATTGAAATCCTAATGTGCAGGTTTTAAAAGGCAAAGCTGTAGCCCATCACTCACTTGAGACACCACCACACTGCCTATAATGCCATGACCTTTTGCATTATTAAATATGCTCATTGCTCCAAAAAGGATTGATTTTCTTCCCAGGCAGTGACAGATAGATGTGATCCAGAGGGGAGAGCTGCTTATTAACCTGGGTCAAAGATACTCTCAAAGCCCTTTTCATTTTTTGCACACATACCCACGAGTGTCTAATGCAACAGCAGGTCCCACAGTTAACCAACTAATGCCCATAATTACTCACTATATGAATGGATTTGGGCACTGCTCAGCTCAGCAGCCAGCAAGGGATGACTGGAGTCTATTGAGGTGCTGGAGCAGGTCCAGAGGAGAGCAACAAGGCTGGTGAAGAGACTAGAGGGAAAGTCTTATAGGGAGAGGTTGAGGGAGCTGGGGTTGTTTAGCCTGGAGAAGAGGAGACTCAGGGGGGGACCTCATCACTCTCTTCAACTACCTGAAGGGAGGTTGCAGTCAGTGGGGGCTGGGCTCTTCTCCCAGGCAACCAGTGACAGGACAAGAGGGCACAGCCTGAAGTTGCTCCAAGGGAGGTTTAGGTTGGATATTAGGAAGCACTTCCTCATGGAGAGGGTGATTAGACATTGGAATAGACTTCCCAGGGAAGTGGTGGAGGCACCATCCCTGGATGTGTTCAAGGCAAGGCTGGATGTGGCACTTAGTGCCATGGTCTAGATGGTGTGGTGGTGTTGGTCATAGGCTGGACTTGATCTCAGAGGTCTTTTCCAGCCTCAATAATTCTGGTATTTTAACTTTTAAGTCCATCTTAAGAGGCAACAGGGTTCAAGTGAGACTCAACACTGAGTTTCAACTACTTGAGACAGTTAAAACAGGAGCTGAGACCAGTTGTATCTTTACAACCCTTATGTAATCAAACTGTTTGATCCCAGGTTACTCTGTCTTGTTGCTGTCTCTAGGACTTCCCAGATAAAAACTGTCTCGAGTTGAACAAAATATTTCATTTTCAGGTTGTTTTCCTTTTGACTTTTACTGAGATTGTAGCTGACAGTGAAGTAAAGTATCACTTTGAATGAAAACTGCAGCGTTTCAAGTGTAGAAAACAAAATCATCTTTGCATTTTTTTCTGTTTGTGACAGAAATAACTGAACGAGTTCAGTTCATATTTGAAAATAAATCTTTTTTCTGAGTAAAATATCCAGCAAAAAATATTATGTTTGGTCGTGATGCATTCTAAAATATTTATCAGAGGGAAGAGTGAGAAAGAATTAAGGATTGTAAAAATTCAACACAGCAGGAATTATTATTGACAGATATTCCTGTGTTTATCAGCCCCCCTCTAATGAGCATCTTTCCCTGCCATCAGATCAGCTCAGTAACATGTCAGCAATCAGAAACGATTGACTGAGCTTTCAAATGACCAGAGGTGATCAAATCAAAACCTCATTTCCATACTAAGCTGGCTTGCTCAGCTCCTAGGTAATGAAAAGATGGGAAGATCTTCATGGATGTTTGTCAGGCACCAACCAGCATGGTAGCAGGGGAACAAGGCTCAGCACAAGCTGAGCAGCAGAGTTTAAAGAGTAACCTGAACTGACATAATCACACGGTGTCAGTAGAACTGCAATGCAGCAGCAGCTGCTGCTGGTGGTGGCATCGAGCTGTGCAAGTGTCCAGTGGACAAAGAGAGGTGACAGTGACACTGATGCATCCACCATGCATGACTGGGAGAAGTGCCAATGCAAGGCACAGAGATGAGCATCACCCTTCTAGTTCAAATGACAAGTCTCCCAATCAAACCAAGAGCTCAAGAAGACAGGGGCTCCTTTCCTATCACAATGCCTAAAGGTGGCTGGAAGGCCTCCAGAGTGTAGAAGCTCCCAAGAGTAGGGATGAAGGTAGGGCTGATAGCATCCAGGAGACATCAGTGCTTCCCGTTGCACGTCGTACCTTTACACACTCAGTCTGAGGTACAATGTACATCTGGGTCTTTTTTGGAGGCTGACAAGTCTCAAACAGCAGAGGAAAAGAATTAGCTTTGGGCACAGGAACAACAGCACATTTCTCCTACCCATAACCTGCAGGAAGCTTGGATCCCACCAGGGGAAGGCACTGGTGTTGCCAGGTTATCGTTAACTCTCCCAGACACATATTATAAATGTGTAAATTGGAAGTTCATTACCTCAGATTCCTGATAACTGGGGAAGGTGACGTAGGGACAACACTCAGAAAAAGAAGTATTATTATCAAATAGTTGAGGAAGCTTTGAAACACAAAATCCTAGAATGGTTTGGGTTGGAAGGGACCTTAAAGATCATCTAGTTCCAACCCCCCTGCATGGGCAGGGACACCTCCCACTAGACCAGGTTGCTCCAAGCCCCATCCAACCTGGCCGTGAGCAAATCCAGGGATGGGGCTTCCACAACTTCCTTGGGCAACCTGGGCCAGTGTCTCACCACCCTCATAGTGAAGAATTTTCTCCTAACATCTAATCTAAATCTCTCTTCTTCAAGTTCTTCTTCTAATTATAAATAACAATTCTATATAAATATAAAAATAAATAAATCTTCTAAATAACAACCTACGTCTAATTATGTTGCTTCATTACCAGCAGGCCTGAAGTCCTCCTTTCTGTGTAGGAAGCAAGATGATGAAAGCAAAAGCAATCCCCTCCAACGGTATCATAAGTCCCAAACCTGATGTGCTGCCAGTCAGCACCATTCCCACACGAGGTGAATTGGTTCCCCCCTCCTCTGTGTGCCTGGGGTCAGATGTTTCACAGCCACAGGACAGCCTGATGATGCACACGTTAAATGATAAAAATGCCCTCACCTTACTCGGTGAAGCCTTCCTGCTCTTTCTCAAGTACATTAATGTTTGATGTAGAGTGAGAGAGCCCTCAGGGAGGTCCATTTTATTTAGGGTTGGGAATTTTTTAATATAATGCTAATTTAAGAATCATCATGGAATCATAGAATGGTTGAGGTTGGAAGGGACCTCTGGAGATCGTCAAGTCCAACCGCCCTGCCAGAGCAGGACCACCACAGAATCTAGGGCAGATCACACAGAAACGTATCCAGACAGGTCTTGAAAGTCTCCAGAGAAGGAGACTCCATGACCACTCTGGGCAGCCTGTCCCAGGGCTCTGTCACCCTCACAGTAAAGAAGTTCTTCATGTTGAGGTGGAACTTCCTGTGTTCCAGTTTTTGTCCATTGCCCCTCATCCTATCACAGGGCACCACTGAAAAGAGACTGGTCCCTTCTTCTTGGCACCCACCCTTCAGATACTTGTAAACATTAATAAGATCCCCTCACAGTCTTCTCCAAAACCTTAAATTACAATATGTCCCAGAGATAGTGGTTGGAAGGAACATCTAGTCCAACCTTCTGCTTCAGGCAGGACTGAAAACAACTCTAGTTCATGTCAGTTTTGGCTTTGCCCAGCCAAGATGTGACAGCCTCTGTGACCTGTTCTAGAACTGCACTTCCCCCCCAATGCAATTTTCAGCTAGTGCCCAACCTGAACCTCCCACACTGCAATGACTTGCTCCATATATACCTTCTGCTACTAAGAAGAATTTGGATCCCTATCTCTGCAGTTCCCCCAAAGGCAGTTGGAGGCTGCCATCATGCTGTCCCTTAGCATCTTCTCAAGACTAAACAAACTCAGCTCCCTGATCTCTCCTTGTCGATCACAGTTTTTTGCCCCTGCCTCTCCTGATGTCCTTTTACCAGATCCTCTCCAGTTTCTCCACATTCATTTTGAACTGAAGAGCCCAGCTGGACTCAGCACTTTAGGTGCAATCTCACCAGCACCAAGCAGGGGTGCAGAGCAAGATCTGAATCCTCCACTGATCATCAGATGACCACGTCCTGTCAGATCATTTCCAAGGGACAGTGCGCAAATGAAGAAAAAAGGCCAGGGACAAGAGAGAATTCTCAGTGTTAAAGCTGATGCCAAAATAATGCAGCAAAGCCAACGCAGAAGAGGTTAAAACCAGCCTCGAATGGTTGAGAATCCAGTTTCCAAACAGCAGCAAAGGAGGTTTGCTTGGCAGTCCCAGCACTAACTCGTTCCTCCAAAAGGACAGAGGAGTCTGTCCAGGTGAGTAGAAAGCATCCCTCTCTGAAATGCCTGTGGGAAGTGGCAGTGTGCACGGCTTGCATAGAATCACAGAATCCTAGGGGTTGGAAGGGACCTCGAAAGATCATCTAGTCCAACCCCCCTGCCAGGCAGGGTCACCTAGAGCACATCACACAGGAACTTGTCCAGGCGGGTTTTGAATGTCTCCAGTGAAGGAGACTCCACAACCTCCCTGGGCAGCCTGTTCCAGGGCTCTGTCACTCTCACAGTAAAAAAGTTCTTTCTGATTTTCACCTTGAACCTCCTATGCTCCAATTTGCATCCATTACCCCTTGTCCTATCACTGGTCACCACTGAGAAAAGCTTAAAAGCATCCGAGTTTGTAAGGAATTCCCTTCCGGAGCTGAGCGTCAGCTGGCAATTATGGTTTTTATTGATCCTGGTTAAACACGGGGAGCAAACAGCTGGGGCTGCCTGAGCTGAGTCATGATGGAAAATGATCTTGTTCGATTGGTGACTTGGGAATTTGGTCCAGTGCTTGTGTCTGAGCCACAACAGAGGATGTCCGGTGGTACAGCTGGTGTTCCTGGCTCACAAAACCTCCCACGGCTGTTCCCAAAGGGAATCATTCCCACAGGGAACTCAGGCAGCTTCATTGCTCCTCATCCAGGCAGGAGCAATGCCTCTGCTATCACCTGGCTTGCCATTGCCCCAGCCAGTGATCCCCAGTTATGGCCAGAATCCTTTCAAAACAAGCTGGCAAGTGATTTCCAAGCAAGGCACTTGCAGGTAAACCTTCATAATCCACGAGCACACTTGGGAGCTTGGGATTCTTTTAACAATCATGAAAACTGCCCTTGTCCCCTTTGCAGGAGGATGGTACCTGGTACCAGCTGGTGTCTGGGAACTGCTCCTTTCTTTGCCAGTCAAGACACAGTGCATGACAGAGCATATGCTGCTGGGAAGGAGGAAGGACTAATGGGATCCAGGAAGGTCCCTTTTAGCACCAGAAAATTGTCCTTCAAACCCAGTTTGGGCACTGGAAGCAGCCTGGTGACCACAGTCAGCTGCAGCTCAGGCCTTTCTGCTGAGCAGTGATGGGATACAGCCCAGGACAGACAGCAAGGTTTGAGGTCCTGCCTGGAAGCAATCCTACGTGTCCTCTATTCCCACCCCCTCCAGAGCTGCCCACTGCCATCCAGGCACCCCCCTTCCCACTCCCCTTCCCAGCAAAGGGCAGCATCACCCTTCGCCCATTCATTAGCAGAGTTTAGGAAACAATGTTTTGCCTCAAATCCTTTTCACACAGAATCACCAAGGCTGGAAAAGACCTTTAAGATCATCAAGTCCAGCCTATGACCAACACCACCACACCATCTAGACCATGGCACTAAGTGCCACATCCAGCCTTGCCTTCAACACATCCAGGGATGGTGCCTCCACCACTTCCCTGGGCAGTCCATTCCATTGTCTAATCACCCTCTCTGTGAGGAAGTGCTTCCTAATATCCAACCTAAACCTCCCCTGGAGCAGCTTCAGGCTGTGCCCTCTTGTTCTGTCATTAGTTGCCTGGGAGGAGAGCCCAGCCCCCACCTGACTACAACCTCCCTTCAGGTAGTTGAAGAGAGTGATGAGGTCCTCCCTGAGTCTCCTCTTCTCCAGGCTTCCATCTGACTTAACTTTCCAAGCAGTTACCACAGATGGATTAAGTACCAGAAATACATGCACGTGTGTCTCCAGACTTCTCGCTAATTAAGCTGCTGGTTTCCTGCCTCAGAAACCCTCCAGTCCCTTCCTGAATCCCTCAGGCTGAGAACAAAGCCCCAAATCTCAGACCAGGAGTGCCAGAATTTAGCACAAAGAATGATGCTTTGTTCCTTGCAGAGTAGCAAGCCAAAAAAAAAGAAGCTACAGTGACTTTGCTTTTGACAAATTGGTTCCAGCCTTGCTAGGTAAGTGGATTTGAATCCCTGAAGTGATCCTGCTACTGTCTCCAGGGTGTTTTATCTCCGTTTCATTAATCCCACAGCAAAATCTACTGGGAGAACTGCAGCATTTGTACAAGCAGGTAAAAAAATTGGCAGGTTCCCTGACTCAGCTGCTTGGCTTCTCTCCCAGCCCGGGCATGCAGCATTAGCTTGTACATTGGTGCCTCCCAGTGTTTGCAAGAGAGAGAAGCAGAAAGCTTGAGAACACTGAAGATTGTTATAAATCCTTTATTTTAAATCTAAATAGTCCCTGCTGTGTCCCCACTCACGCTTGGGAGGGATGGGGAATCCTGTGTGAGCATGGGGAACAGCCAAGGACACACAAGTCCTGGGACTGGAGGCAGTGAGGCTACTCACTGCTTGGTTTAGAGTATTAACCATGAGACACCAAGTGCTACTGCTTCTGACCTGCTCCCTCTAACCTCACCACCTGCAGGGGAAGGCAGCCTCAGTGAGAAGCTTCAAAGGAAGGGGAGAAAAATGACACTATGACTTAGGTATGTGTGGGTTGGATATGAAGCAGAAGCTTCAGCACCACCATGGAACACACCGGGGGAATTTTGGCTTTTGACTCCAAACCTGATACCCAGCTCCACTGTGCTGCCAGCTCCTGAGATGCCTCAAGCCTTGGAGGTTCCTGCTCTGTGTCATCTGAATGTTCCTCAAGAAAAACATCATCTCAAAAGAAACATCATTGATGTTTCTCATCAATGTTTCTCAAGAGTGTGTTTCTCAACCTGTGTGCAGGTGAAAGGCACTAGCTGGGGAGGAGCCCCATGTTCTGGGAGAAAACCCCAGTTCCTGGCTATGCTCCCAGTAGTTAAACCCAACTTCTGCCTTGTCCTGCAGAAAAGCCTGATGCTGTACATACATTCAGGTCACACCTAGCACGTGAAGACAGCAAAACCCAAGGTGAGGCAGAGCCTGTGTTGTACTGCCACATCTCCTGAGCCACATTATGCCACGGTCATCCCCCTTTGGCCAGGGGGATCTGTCCCCCATTAAACACAGGGTGCTCTGCTACTGAAAACCTGACATGACCAGCACGAGCTTATCCAGCACATCCAGCACTTGCACTGCAGCTTCACCAGGTGTTTTGGCCTCAACCAGCAGGCAAATACAAATACTTCAGGGCTAGGCTGGAGAAGGCTCTGGGGAGACCTCATAGTCACCTTCCAGTGCCTGAAGGGGCTACAGGAAAGCTGGGGAGGGGTTTTGGACAAGGGTTTGTAGTAAGAGGACAAGGCAGAATGGATTAAGACTCAAAGAGGGGAGATTTAGGTAAGATATGAGGAAGAAATTCTTTAGTGTAAAGGTGGTGAGACACTGGAACAGGTTGCCCAGGGAAGCTGTGGCTGCAGCATCCCTGGATTTGTTCACAGCCAGGTTGGATGAGCAACCTGGTCTAGTGGGAGGTGTCCCTGCCCATGCAGGGGGGTTGGAACTAGATGATCTTTAAGGTCCCTTCCAACCCAAACCATTCTATGATTATGGCAGAAGGTCAGTGCCCTTAGCTCTCACTCAAGGCAGGAAGAGGTGGCAGCCCCAGGAGAAGGCCCCTTGTTTGCTTTGTCTGGCACACACTGCTGGGCACTAACGTGTTTCACAGCTGAACTTTCCACATAATTGCTTTTTAGTGTTTCCCTACAAGAGCCCATGGAGTGAGGGATTTTGCATGTTAATGTCCTCCCTTGCATAATGCAAGAATAAATCTCAGCCCTCTGCAGCCGTATGTCATGCTGTACTGACTGGGGTTTTACATTTTAATGGCCATCATTTTCAAGCCTTTCTTACAATTCTTATATGAAATGACATTTATTCCGCCCGAGGGACTTTTATGTGGTTCTGCATTTTGCTTATCATATACTTTCTGTGAAAACAGAAAGCCAAGACTTTTAAGGGCTCTTTGGTTTATGTTACTATCTAATTACTCTTAAAATGGTTCTTCCAAGCTGCCTGGATCAGCCTTCCTGGGGTGAGAAAAAAAATCAATCAAGGGAAAGACCTGCAGCCTCAGGGATGGGGAGACACCTCCCTTTTTAGCTGCATCCTCCTGATGAGCAATTAGCTCAAGCCAATCTAAGACACACGAGAGCTCAAGCTCCTGCTGTTATTCACCACCATATTTTGGTGAAAAGGAGCTACTATGTTATCTGGTGGAGGGGTAGGCCCAAGGGAAGGGATGTCACCTTGTATCTGTCTGCCCACCAGCTTCTCTTCTTGGAACAGCCCTCCCTGAAGTGCCTGATGAACCCAGCCCTGGGGTATTACACCCTGGCAGACGTAGCAGGT